>BSBN01000144.1:3042500-5442500 GCA_027924645.1 Cunninghamia lanceolata
ATGAAACAAGAAAACTAGGGCTCTCTCTCTCTCTCTCTCTCTCTCTCTCTCTCTCTCTCTCTCTCCCTCCCTCTCCCCTATGGAAGTTTGAAAGAAAAAGGAAAGTTAGGAAAGATAGGAATAGGAATTAATTAGGAGGTAGATAGGTCAGAGAGAGAGAGAGAGAGATCCAAAAAAGTAGAAGTGTAGAGTCAAGGTGCACTTTTACCAACTTATTTTTATCTTTAACATTCCCAAAGTCTTACATGATTAAAAGTAATGTTAATCTATTTGGTTGAGAAGTGGAACCTTTGCAAAGTTGTAGATGGAAAACATGACTCCACTTCCAAAAATCTCATAAGTATATAAATGAAGGTTTTGAAAATAATTATGCATCATCAATGCAAAATCCTAATGCACTCATCCACAAACTTGTAAATTGCAGTGAAGTTCAACATCCCCATGCTTCATAAAGTTCCACAATGTTCATTTCCCAAAAGACCAACTATTATGTGTGGACTTTTCTTATGTTTACATACATTTCAAAAAAGAACTTACAAAGTGCCAACATTACAATGCATAACATAATGAAATTTGTTGTAAAAGTTTAAAAAATTTTCAAACAAATGTAATCAACTTGTATATAGCCAAACTCCATGATCTTTTCTACTATCTTATTTACTTACACCAAAGGAATGGTACATGGGCATCCATCAAAATAATAATGATAGGGGGATTCTTATCAAATATTATATTTGGTAACTTTCTAGTAAATATTTATAAAAACTATGGAAACATAGACAAGGCATTGCTAACTATTTGATAGAATGCCTCAAAAAAATGTGATTTCATAGACTACCATGATTATAGGAAATCCAGAAAATAGATCTAAAAATGGACATTACAATTTTGTTATCAATGCTCTTTACATTTAACTTAAAAAATAGACAATCCTTTTCGATCATAGATGAAATTGTTGCAAGTATGGGCCTAACCCGTGTTGTCATTGATGTCAACATACTCCTGTTTCATTAATGATAAGAATTGAATGAGCTGTGTACTAAGGATATTGAGAAAATTAGTCTCAATAAGGAACAGTGAAGAACAATGATGACAGTAAGGCAATAGTCTAAGATAGGAAGAGGATCAGAGGATATGGATTAAAGGGTTTGTAGATATGTGTCTTAGTGTGGTCCAGTAAAGATTTTAGAGGTCCACATGAAGATCTGAAGAAATTATGGCTGATCAAGTTAAACTAGTTCCAGTAAGTATTCAGAGGTGACAGAGTGTTACAGAAAGGTCCGGTGAGATCCAGAAATGAATTGTCCTATTCTACAGATTTGAGAGTGTTTAGGAAGTTTGTTTGAAGTATCAACTCGATTGGTTTGTGGTTTGGAGGTCTGGAAGCATCTATTCCTTTGTGACAGTAATGATAGACTGTGTTCTTGAGGTTCCGGATGAAGAAGAGAAGGATTTCAGTATGCAGATGAAGTGCGGATGTTCTTGGTGATTTAGGAAATCTTGTGGAGGCCTTTGGATCATGTTTGGATCGTGTGGATGGTCCACATCAAAGTTGGAGCTTGCAATTGAAGGATAATCTCCAGGTGAAGAAGTTCTTCCGGAGACTGGCCGACTGGATGAGTTACACATCTTGTGGATGTTATTGTAGATGTTGCCAACTTAGATGATTATTCCTAAGTTGATGTCTTGTATAAATAAGTGATTGTGAAGTCATTTCAAAGGTGTCCTTGTGGTTATGAGTATGTGGTAGCAAGGAGGAGAGCAAAAGGCAAGGCAGAACGATTGGGCTTAAATGGAACTAACTCAAGCATGGTGAAGATGCTATTTTCTAGTTTAAGATGTGATACTTATTCTTGTAGACAGTGTGTCTCTTGTAGGCAGTGAGCCTCTTGTGAGCAGTGTGCTCGGGCAGTGAGCCCTAATTGACATGTGCCATTTTATTCTTTCTATTCTTCTAATAGAGAATACAATCTTGGGTTAATCACCCCATGGTTTTTCCCTTAAATGGGTTTTCCACGTCAAAATCTTGGTGTCTTATGTGTTGATGTGTTTCTGCTTTTGATTTAAATGCATTATGTTTCATGATTGATAGACTACTAATCACTAAGAAGATTTAAATGTGTAATTGGGAGAAAGTTTTGGACAACTGATTCACCCCCCCTCTCAGTTGTTTGGCCCAAATCTAACAATTGGTATCAGAGCCAAGTTCCTCTAAAAGGAGCTTAACTGCTTGAGGAGATCCTGGATGTCATCTTACAAGAAGGATAGTCTGAAGTTTGATGGAACCAAATTTTCTCTTTGGAAAGGTCGCATGAAATGTCACTTGCAGTGTATGGGAATGGCTTACTAGACCATGGTTACAATACAGTATGTACCTCCACAAGGTGGTCCAAAAACCCTAAATGAAATCATAGATGTTGAAAACAATTTGCGGACTATAGAATCTCTTCTAAGTGCATTATCTGATTCGGAGCTCTCAAATGTTATTGACCTACCAACTGCTTTTGAGATTTGGAAAAAAATATAACTTTTGCATGAAGGAGACCAGTACGTCAAATGTGCAAGGTTATAGAGTCTGAAAGGGAAATTTGAAAATCTGAAGATGAGAGATGATGAAAATATTACTACTTTTATGCCAAGAGCGAATGAGTTGGTAGAGTCTTAGATGAAAATGAGATTGTTGGCAAAATTCTCAGATCCCTACCTGCTTCCTACAAATCAAGGCTGCTACCATTGAAGAATTCAGAGCCCATACAACTGTCACAAGAGATCAATTGGCTAGGAAATTGGCTGCATTTGAAATGACAGAGTTTGGTGATGACCGCCCAAAACTGAATCTGCATTCAAAGCCAGCGCCTCTGTAAAAGGTAAACAAAGGTTTGATCTGGGAGAGAACTCATCAAGGAAACTATCATGGTATGAAAAAGCAAGAAAAGACCTAGAAGAAGAAGAAGTAGAAACTACTCAACTTGAAGCCCTTATTGCAAAGAGGCTGCCAAGAGGATCTGGTAAGTATGAAGGAAAACTACCTTTTAAGTGTTTTAACTACAATAAGATTGGTCATTTTGCCTCAAGGTTTCCGGAAAGGTTTTTAAGGCAAAATCCAGCAAGCCAAGGTTTCAAAAGAACTGTTACTATGTACATGAAGATGATGACAATGAAGGAGTAACAGATGATGAATCAGAGACAAGAAACAAATCCGAAAATGAATGGGTGTTCATTGCCATCAAGGAAGAAGATCCAATGTCCTCTGTATCTATCAATCATAAGACTGTGGAAAGAGCTCTAGCTACCCAAATTGAAGAAAAGGATGATTGGGTCATTGACAGTGGATGCTCTCACCATATGATAGGTAATAAAAATAAGTTTGTAGATTTGGAAAGGTATGAAGGAGGATTGGTAAAGTTTGGTGACAATTCTGCTGGTAGAATTAGAGGTAGAGGAACTATTTCTCTTGATGGAAGAAACAAAACTGGTAATGTACTATATGTTGAAGGATTGGAGCACAATCTTCTTAGTGTTGGACAGTTGGTAGACAAAGGCTATGATCTCCAGTTCAAGAATGGAAAATGCAAGATCCTTGAAAGTTCTAGAACAGAAATTGCATCCGGTACTCAAACTAAAGGTAATATCTTTCATTTGGTTGGTACTGGCAAAAGTTGGTTGTGGCATAGGAGGATGTGTCATGTGAATTTTGATAATATCATCAAGATAAGCAATACTCAGGCTGTAAGAGATCTTCCAAAATTGGTGAAACCTACTAACAGCTTGTGCAAAGAATGTCAGTTGGGTAAGCTGAGTAGAGTCACATTCAAAAGTAAGGAATCATCTTCTACTGGATTATTGGACTTAGTTCATACTGATCTTTGTAGTCTAACAAGAATTAGGAGTATTCAAGGTGATAGATACTTCATGCTGCTAATTGATGACTATTCCCAGATGATGTGGGTAACCTTTCTAAAAGAGAAATCAGAAGCTCTTGAGAAATTCAAAATATTCAAGGCCATGGTAGAAAATGAAACCGGATTAAAGTTGAAGTGTCTGAGGTCTGATAGAGGTGGAGAATTCACATCCGGTGAGTTCATAGAGTTCTGTGAGAAACATGGAATAAAGAGACAGTTGTCTGCTCCTAGGACTCCACAGCAGAATGGAGTAGTGGAGAGAAAGAATCAGACCATCCAGGAAGCATCTATGACCATGATGATGGAAGCAAATGTTCCTTAGATCTATTGGAGAGAAGCTGTCAGCACTATAGTCTATACTCTCAATCGAGTTCAAATCAGAAGCAAGACCAGTAAGACTCCTTATGAACTTTGGTTTGGTATCACTCCTACTATAAGGTATTTCAGAGTTTTTGGTAGCAAATGTTACATTAAAAGAGATGAAGATCTAGGAAAGTTTGATGCTAGAAGTGATGAAGGAATATTCTTGGGTTACTCTACTCAAAGCAAAGCATACCAGTGTTATAACAAGAGACTGAGAAAGATAATAGAAAGTACAAATGTGAAGGTTGATGAGGGAATTGAAAAACCCTTAAGGTTTTATGAATATGATGAAGATAATCAGAATGGTGTTCTGATTCAAGGAGCCCAAACCTCTTCTGAAACTCAGATTCAAACTGATCTGGTAAATCAAGAAGAAGAGATGAGTTTTAATGAGCCTAATCAAGAATCAAAAGTGTAGGAAACTCTCAAAGTTTCAAGATATGTAACACTGAACCACTCTGAAGACCAGATCATAGGTGACAAAAGTAAAGGTGTGCAAACTAGAAGGAGGATTGCTCAAGATTCAGATAAGTACTACTTGTTTTCAAAGATTGAACCTAAGACTGTGAATGAAGCATGCAATGATGAAAACTGGACTAAAGCAATGGAGGAAGAGTTGATGCAAATTGAGAAGAATCACACTTGGGATCTTGTTCCCAGACCTAGAAACAAGAATGTGATTGGAACCAAATGTGTCTTCTGAAACAAACTTAATGAAGTTGGTGAAGTAATCAAGAATAAAGCCAGATTGGTTTGCAAGGGCCATTCTCAAATAGAAGGAGTTGATTTTGAAGAAAATTTTTCTCCGGTGCCAAGAATTGAAGCAGTTAGATCATTTCTTGCTTTTGCTACTTTCAAGGATTTCAAGGTATATCAGATGGATATCAAGTCTACCTTCCTGAATGGTGACTTGGAAGAAGAAGTGTACATTGAGCAACCGAATGGATTCCAATTGTCTGATCATGGTGATATGGTTTGCAAGTTGAAGAAGGCTTTGTATGGATTGAAGCAAGCCCCAAGAGCCTAGTATGAAAGATTAGATAAGCATCTTTTGAAGATTAGTTTCAACAAAGGTACTGCTAACAGTAATTTGTATTTCAAAATTGATGTAAGGACCCGACTCATCCTAAATCATATAACATTAAACTCTGATTTCAAAAATAACAATGAATAAAAATTTTGATCTGACAGATGTAGGAAATGTGAAATTCTTCCAGAAGTGCTTAATGTATGCTATAGCAATGCGATGAAACTTGAAATTTAATTTCCTAGAATCATCAGGTTCTTAAAAGATCACCAATTTTAAATCTAGTAAAGAGAGAGTACATTACGAGAGAAGGTACATTATGTAGCACAACGGATCAGTTCATACCTTAAGTTATGCATTACATTCTGCAATCTTTTTCAATAGCTTGCTTCCCCTCTAGTAACTGTATCCTTCTCATCTACACAAAATTAACTTAACAATCTCCTGTTAACACAACTCAGTAATCACTACTCAGAGAATTAAGATCACGATGCAAATTGTAGGACACCCTACATCAAGGGGACCTAAGTACTGGGGGCATCCTTCGCCGTCCAGACTGCCTACATACCCTATATCCATGAGATCAAGGCCCCCTCCTTAGGACATGACTAATGCGGGGAATGCGAACATCTAGTTCTATTTTGTACTATGTTTGATGTAACTGTGAGCAGGTACCCAGCCCTTTCTAGGCTTATTCCCTGTCCCAGATAGTTCTTCGTCAGCTGCCACCCACTCGATGAAACAGGGACAGAAGTTAGTCCACTACCACAAACACCTAAAGGGGTGTTTGTCAATTAGTCCTAGTGTGGAGGAATCCCTATAAGGTGTCTACCCATGAAATCTAATTTGTTTCCCCAAGCCAAATTAGATAATTATCGTGACTAAGTCCATTCCTAATCCTGTAGTACTTTCACCATGATCTGTGAGGGTGAGGTGAAAGCATATGATAGATAACATTTTTGGATCAGCCTAGTTGCCTTATCGGACATTTCACATGTCCTCCCTGATCTATACTCACATGTCAGTAAGCCTCATTTTCTGTTAGTATGCTTGAAGTGTTTTCCAAATGAGCATCATGGTAAGAATCATCCTTTCTTTTTAGTTTTTCTTCTTAGTGGGATATCCAAGGAGATTTTCCCTTCTTGCGGATTTAACTTTGACATGTTCCTTATTACTCCCTGATGATTTAGAGGGACGGTGCCCATATGTCGTTGTTGTAGCTATGTTAGGCGCGAGGTACTTGGTTCAATGCGACGGCATTACCCGTAAATGTGACACAGAGGTACCGTAAAAACTAAACACTGCAATTTGTTTGAGTTTTTGGATGTTGCTTTAAAGTTTACCTAGCTAGTTGCGAGGAAAAATTAGAATAACTCAAAAGGAAACAATGAAAGGAATAAAATTCTTGATTGATCAATTCAAAACATTTGAGTAATCGAGAGATGTTGTTCTCCCCATAAGTTAAACCAATTATCACATAATAAGGAAAATGCTAAATTAATTCCTCTATTAGAAAGTACCATATAATAGTCATGAAAATGTAAATCACAAACTTTAATTTATATACAAACACTTAAATCCTTAAACACATATTTGTGAAGAAAACTTACATATTTAACTTCGCAAGTCCCTCTCTTGCAACATTTCTAGCCCTATCAATACTCTATCCTTAATAATCCTAGCCTAAGCATGTTTTGAACATATAGTCATATTTATGCAATTGGACAAATGGTCTTATTTGTTATAAACAACTCCTCTAATGGAAGGCATGATTCCTGTATATATATTTTTGTTCCATGTAATATGACATAAATGTATGACTAATCTCATAATGTGAATTTATGATTTACTAAATTAGAAACTCACATACTAATGCTACTAAAGAATACATCAGGCAACTATAACTGTTAACAATATTTTCAATGACTTAAACAATTCATGTGACACTAAAGATCAATCTAATTTTATATGAATTCCCAATATCTATTTACCCCAAGCCATTTATTGGATCTTAAAACATAACTGGGAAAACATGGTAAAAGTGATAGTACAAATTTGTGGCATACAATCCAACGAACAAGTAAACTACAATGGTAACCTGAAGAAAAGAGACATATAGCAATATACGCATTGTAACAGGACACTAGCACACTTGACCATGAAAGACTAACTTAAGGTATGAAGTCTAATTTGACTCAATCCCTTCAATCCTCACTATTAGGAAGAATTTAAAACCAATAATAACAAATATAGAATATTCGTTCTTTCAACAAGGCATAAAATTCATGTCCCTTCTCATAAGATTCGATCCCATATCACTTCATAATCGACTTAAGGAGTCACCACTAATGGTTCAATAAATGGTCCCTAATTCTTACTCAATATTATGAAAACTTTTGTAATGCAAATATTTTAACAATTAAACTATTGGATACTTCCACACCTCATTCTGCATGCTTGTTGAAACTAAAGGTTAGGATTAAATAGTTAATGTTTCATAAAAGTTTTCGCCTAATAGAAGTATGATTATCCTTAAACACATGTCTTATACTAACCCAATGAGTTTACATAGAATTGACTTTCTAATATATGTCTTGTACAATTTAATTACGATATATCACTACCATAACAAGATAATCCTTGATCACAACCTAAAATGAAAAGGTGAATAGCCCATCCTCCACATCTCAACTTTATTATTTTCATATATTATATGTACCAATCATTTATACTCATATTTATCTTTTTACATTTTTTTAACTCTTATCCTTTTACTTCTATTTTATTTCTTTTCTTAACCCATTATTACTTCTTTTTAGGTCATTAACTTTATCCTCCATTAAGTTTCTCTACCCAATTTTATTCTTATATTCTTATTCTTAATTAATTCATTTTTAGACATAAACCAATAAAGTATAAACCATCACATATTTACTATTATAAAAATATATTTGAAGATATTTTTGTTAAACATTAAAACTTTTTAAAAAATAAAATAATCTAATGAAATGTAACTGGGCTTGCAGGGCACAACAGGGTTTATTGATTTTCCCTATAGTAAACCCTACTTCAAACAACACGAAATCTATAGGGGAACACAATCAAAGGTTCCAGTCGACTTAATTGGAATACATTCATTTTGCTATCTAATTCTCTATTTCTTTCCTCACATGTTGTAGTTGCAAAAGTCCTTGTGCACACATATGCAAAAATGTGGAAAGATAGACATTGTCTGTTTGATAGGAAGTCTCATAGAAACGCCAATTCATGGAATGCAAGATTTTAGGATATCACAAAATGGATTTGATGAAAAGGCTTTTGAAACTTTCAGGCAAATGCAATTGTTAGCTGTAAACCCAAATCCCACAACCTTTGCCAGCGTCTTCCCAGCTTGTGTAAAAATGGGATCTTTGGAACAGTGCATGGAAATACATCAAGGAATAAATGGAAGACAATTTTCATCAGATGATGTAGTTGCAAATGCCCCATTACATATGTTTACATGATTTAGAAGCATGCTCAATGCACATGAATTATTTGACAAAATACCTCAGGGAAGAAAAATTGACATGCTAAAAAGGATTTTGCAGCTTCTAAGCAAAGGCGACTGATAGGTATAAAGTCAAATTCTAAAACCTATACTATCATTTTCCCTACCTACGTCAAATGGAAACTTTGGCACAAGGTATGGACATCATAGCAGCAGAACAAAACGTGGATGCTCAGACAGGGTATGTGGACTGTTTGACGAAATGACTTGAAGAAATGGAATCTCATAGAATGCCGTGATGGTAGGATATGTTTAGAATGGGTTTGTTGAAAAGGATTTAGAAACCTCCAATTAAATGTGCTTGGCAGGTGTAAAGTCAAATTCCCAATCTTGGTCAGCACCCTTCCTGTGGATGCCAAAATGGGGACTTGCGAATAGGGCATGGCCATCCGTCAAAGCAGAACGGTTGGAACTACCTAGTAGACATATATGCGATGGGAGAACACAGGAAAAACAAGTGAGTTGTTTGACAAAAATGACCCAACGAAATGTTGCCTCATGAGCTGCAACGACTACAGGATGTGCACAGAATGGATTTGATTATAACTTTCAAGTAAATGATATTAGCAGGTGTAAAACCAAACTCAGCAACTTTTGCCAGTGAAATTCTACAATCTTGCCAGTATCTACCTTGCATGTACCAAAATGTGAGCTTTGGCATAGGGTATGGACACAAATCACACCCTCACAAATACTGATCCCATAATATGCTCTTAGAAAACTTAGCAAGAAACATATCATTGTATTTTCTTTAACTTAAATTTGATTGTTACACTGGAGCTAGCTAGCATGGCTTTTACCTAAAAGGAGAAGACAAAGAGAGAATCTTGAGACAAAAACTAGTATTTTACGAAGGTAAATCCTTACCATGAAACTTTAGTCACAAACAACATTCTAACTGATATTAAATTTCATTGAATACGATCCAGAATATTAAAAGATTCTATATTCACAGAAATACAAACTAAAATCAGAAAATGAACTATTTGACATAAAATAAATTATGGAGGGAAGG
The DNA here is from genome assembly GCA_027924645.1 of Cunninghamia lanceolata. Classification (NCBI taxonomy): domain Eukaryota; kingdom Viridiplantae; phylum Streptophyta; class Pinopsida; order Cupressales; family Cupressaceae; genus Cunninghamia; species Cunninghamia lanceolata. The sequence continues at coordinate 3,052,358 of BSBN01000144.1, forward strand.
ATTGATCGTACAGAATAAAATTATAGAAGGATTGATCTTACAAATTTCTCCAGCCCAAACCAGAAATCAGTGTGTCCTTCTTCCTTACAATCAAGGCATTTTATAGAAAATTCCATGCATCCCCACTGTCTTTGTTTAATGCTAATGCCTCCTCCACTGTCTTAGTTTAAGGAAAATGCTTCCTCCACTGTCTTTGTTTAAGGAAAATGCTTCCTCCATTGTCTTTGTTTAAAGAAAATGCATCCTCCACTCACTAGTGGATTTGCAAATCTTATCATCTATTTCTTATGTGTAAACCATTTTGTATTTTAAATGAATACTATTTTTTTTTATATTAGTTTTCAAGATATTGAGTTGTGACATCCTTCTCCCCTAAATTTATGCATCATCCTGATGCATGTTAGAAATAAGATCAAACATATAAATCCATATCAAAATATCTACTTTTCAAGTCCATATTTCAAAAATAGTTTAACATAGATAAAGATAACAAGGCATAACTATCATTGTCCTTAGGCAAGATTTGAAGTTTGTCGAGTTAATAAATAACTAGAGTGAAGTTAGAGTTCATAATTCAAATTCTACTAGGTAACCTGATTGAGCATATCCTTGTAGCTTATCCTCAAGTCTGGAATGTTGAATGTTCATTTGAATTTTACTGTGTCTAGAATAAACACTTGCAATTCACTTTAAACTTCCATCATCAAAGATAAATCAACTTTCATAGTGCGGTCAATAAAAATTTAGGTTCATAGATTCTCCCTTGGTAATCTAGATCTTTATCAAAAAATTTAGTTACATTTGAAGTTTACTCCAACATGTGCTCGAATCCAAGAGTAGTGATGCACCACTGTAGATTAGAAGAATTATATTCTCTTAGTCAATCTGAGTACTCAGGAAATAGCCAATCTAGGCTAAAGTGTCCAAAATGGGACATACTGAAATAAAGCCAACCAGGCTCTTCTGTCCTTTGGGCAAACTGATAAATGCAGTTTAGTCACACTCTTACTTTCATCTTTTAAAGAAACTTCTGCAACTTCATGAAACATCACAAAGTTCAGGCTTAGATTTCAAGTTTTCATTTTCTTTTCTGCATGCTACAAGTCACTTCTCCAATTGATTAACATGTTCTTTGAATCCTGTTACTGTTCTCCCGTTTCAATTCTTTTAAACTGTCTTCTGTTTCTCTCTCTGTTTCCAACAACTTTGAATTACACCTTTTGATTTTGCATAATTCTCCAAAATAATGACCAAACGGCCTACACTGGTCAAATAGACTTTATTGCTACCTGATTTGGGTAGAACAAACAAATAGGTTCATACAAAACCAGGTCAAACGGACCAATACTCTATCCACTACAAGATAAGTAAACACAACAGCCAACCGGGCTAAATAGGACATGAATCATTATGCTCTGGCCAGAGACTTTTGGCTCCTTCGGGATCAATCCCGATCCATGAGTCACTTCCTGGAGACCATAGTATCTACCCAAGAACTATGCTAAGGATGTCAACCATGGATACACAATATCAACTTGTACACACCTTAGTTTTGGCAAAGTCAGGTATAAGTAATCCACCCCAGGGATTCTTCTGAGTACTAGTGACTTCTCAGTTTTGGCAAAGCCAGGTACAAGTAATCCACCCTGGGGATTCTTCTGAGTACCAGTGACTTCCATTATTCTGATATCATATTATACATATCAACATTCAAGTGAAAGGTAACAATTCTAGCAATCACGCATGCTAAATTATCAAAATCTTCTTCCAAACTTTCCATCCATCTCTCTGTGCGACTGTCACATCAATTAGTGCCACCTTAGGGCTTGTTATCTAAAAGTAGTGATAGCATCCCAAAATTGATAGTAGCTTCCCAAAATAGGAGTCCATGAATGCCATCAGTTTCTCAAAAGTCAACAGCTGTCTCTAGTACTCATCATATAGTCTCAAGGATTTATGGAAGCTACAAGGAAGTGCCAATAACAGAGGACTTAAATGTTGATGATCAGGAGTGTAAGATGAGTAAAATCCATACTCTAAGAACACAACCAGAGATCTGTAAAGAGTGCATAGAGGACAGAGAAAGCTATGAATTTATGCATAAATTGGAATATAGAAATGAGATTCGTATACATCTTTTTCGATGTAAAAAACCTCCTAGGTCCATTTTAGCTTCCTCTGGGTCTTTATCTGATGTTGAATGATGCACATCAAAGAGGTCTTGGAAGACATCGACAACTGGTAGCTCAATTAACTTGAGAGTTTCTGGATGCACAACTATGTATCAATTGAAGATGATGGTGTGGGAGTCCCTTGTTGTGGTGAAGGAAAATCAGAAGCTTCATAAAGGCACAATGGAACAGGTCAATGAATTGGCCACTTTAGCTGACTTGAATGTTTTCCCTGGGGATAGTCTATGGGTTATGGATACTGAAGTTTATGAAAATTGAGATATTGCTAAGGAGCTATCAGAGCAGGAAATGGAAAATGAGCAATTGGAGGAAGGATTCAAAGGAACACTTTTGAAATCAACTGTCCCTACTCAAGTGGTTGCAATAGATGCATGAAGGATATACTTGGAGATATGGTTTTGCCCCCAAGTGTAAGGATACAAAATGAATGGAGAAGGGATTACGCATGACGCCCACAAGGGGTTTTCATCATGGTCTTCTTAGTGCCAAGTAACTGAGAAAGAAAGATGGTTTTCAGGGCCCTCTCAAGAACTCCCCCACACGTTTCCTAATACCTTGCATTTGTTTAAGGTGTTATCTGCCAAGAGGGAGGTATGCAAAAATCAGACACATAGATCTAGGGGATGGATGGATTATGACTGTCCCATACTAGACCCATCTACAACCCCATCCTTACAGTAGAATCTCCCCAAGTCACCTACCCCCCCATACAACCTACCAGGGCCCTACCTATATATGGCAGTTTTACAGAAGTCACATTACTCCACACATGCCAGCAATTGTAAAATTAAAAATGCCTCAAATCAAGAAGGATTAAGTGAAACAAGTCAATAAGTTAAATCCTCAATAAAACAAGCCAAGAAGAAGTGAAGATCAAAGACAACAACTATTGCAACATCCCAAGTTCAACAAAGAACAAGTCCTTGAGGCAAAAGGACCATCTCAAAATTTAAATAAAGAAATATAATACTGTGGCTTAACACTTAAGTAAAATCTTTAACACAAGAATAAATAATGCAACAATCTCATAAAATTTACACATTACAATTACCATGTAGCCTTACAATAAGACCACCTAAGGGGAGTACGGAAACTGGGTGGACTTCTGTCGCTCCAATAACTAAATCGTACAATTATCTCAAACCACATAGAGAACAATGATAATCACCATGTCACGTTATCATACTTCTATATCAAAATCCACACGAACAGTCATATGACCCCATACAACCTAGGGCATGCCATTCTAAAAAGATTATGATGTGCCACAAGAGGAATTAGCCACGGATATGATATTCACTTCACCAGTCTTACAGTTGTCATGTACCCAATTACTATTGTCCCGTTACACATACCATTACTGTCATCAAGCTAGCCACTTCACCTTCTAGGGAAGGTTTACTTACGACCTTATCATTTCTTTTTCATGTTTCTATCCATGGTTATCATTAACTGGATGATCATTCGATCGCAAGAGGGGAAAATACTATTAGTCTTTATGTCTTAATTTTGACCATACTTTAGGTTAGCGGACCTTCAGGCCTAGTGTCCAAACCAAAAGCTCTAATACCACATGTAAGGACCCGACTCATCCTAAATCATATAACATTAAACTTTGATTTCAAAAATACCAATGAATAAAATTTTTGATCTGACAGATGTAGGAAAAATCAAAATTCTTCCAGAAGTGCTTAATGTATGCTATAGCAATGTGATGAAACTTGAAATTTAATTTCCTAGAATCATCAGGTTCTTAAAAGATCAAAAATTTTAAATCTAGTAAAGAGAGAGTACATTACGAGAGAAGGTACATTATGTAGCACAATGGATTATTTCATACCTTAAGTCATGCATTACATTCTGCATTCTTTTTCGATAGCTTGCTTCCCCTCTAGTAACTGTATCCTTCTCATCTGCACAAAATTAACTTAACAATCTCCTGTTAACACAACTCAGCAATCACTACTCAGAGAATTAAGATCACGATGCTAATTGTAGGACACCCTACATCAAGGGGACCTGAGTACTGGGGGCATCCTTCGCTGTCCAGACTGCCTACATACCTTGTATCCACGGGATCAAGGCCCCCTCCTTAGGATGTGACTAACGCGGGGAATGCAAACATGTAGTTCTATTTTGCACTATGTTTGATGTAACTGTGAGTGGGTACCTAGCCCTTTCTAGGGTTATTCCCTATCCCAGACAGTTCTTCATCGACTGCCACCCACTTGATGAAATAGGGACAGAAGTTAGTCCACTACCACAAACACCTAAAGGGGTGTTTGTCAGTTAGTCCTAGTGTGGAGGAATCCCTATAAGGTTTCTATCCATGAAATCTAATTTGCATCCCCAAGCCAAATTAGATAATTATCTTGAGTAAGTCTGTTCCTGATCCCCTAGTACTTTCACCATGATCTGCGAGGGCGAGGTGAAAGCATATGATAGATAACATTTCTGGATCAGCCTAGTTGCCCTACCGGACATTTCACATGTCCTCCCGGATCTATACTCACATGTCAATAAGCCTTGTTTTCTGTAAGTATGCTTGAAGTGTTTTCCAAATGAGCATCATGGTAAGAATCATCCTTTCTTTTTAGTTAATCTTCTTAGTGGGATATCCAAGGAGATTTTCCCTTCCTGCGGATTTAACTTTGACATGTTCCTTATTACTCCCCGACGATTCAGAGGGACGGTGCCCAGACGTCGTTGTTGCAGCTATGTTAGGCACGAGGTATTTGGTTCAACGCGACGGCATTACTCGTAAATGTGACACAGAGGTACCGTAAAAACTAAACACTACAGTTTGTTTGAGTTTTTGGATGTTTCTTTAAAGTTTACCTAGCTAGTTGCGAGGAAAAATTAAAATAACTCAAAAGGAAACAATGAAAGGAATAAAATTCTTGATTGATCAATTCAAAACATTTGAGTTATCGAGAGATGTTGTTCTCCCCATAAAATTAAACCAATTATCACATAATAAGGAAAATGCTAAATTAATTCCTCTATTAGAAAATACCATATAATAGTCATGAAAATGTAAATCACAAACTTTAATTTATATACAAACACTTAAATCCTTAAACACATATTTGTGAAGAAAACTTACATATTTAAATTCGCAAGTCCCTCTCTTGCAACATTTCTAGCCCTATCAATACTCTATCCTTAATAATCCTAGCCTAAGCATGTTATGAACATATAGTCATATTTATGCAATTGGACAAGTGGTCTTATTTGTTATAAACAACTCCTCTAATGGAAGGTATGATTTCCGTATATATATTTTTGTTCCATGTAATATGACATAAATGTATGACTAATATCATAATGTGAATTTATGATTTACTAAATTAGAAACTCACATACTAATGCTACTAAAGAATACATCAGGCAACTATAACTGTTAACAATATTTTCAATGACTTAAACAATTCATGTGATACTAAAGATCAATCTAATTTTATATGAATTCCCAATATCTATTTACCCCAAGCCATTTATTGGATCTTAAAACATAACTGGGAAAACATGGTAAAAGTGATAGTACAAATTTGTGGCATACAATCCAACGAACAAGTAAACTACAATGGTAACCTGAAGAAAAGAGACATATAGCAATATACGCATTGTAACAGGACACTAGCACACTTGACCATGAAAGACTAACTTAAGGTATGAAGTCTAATTTGACTCAATCCCTTCAATCCTCACTATTAGGAAGAATTTAAAACCAATAATAAGAAATGTAGAATATTCGTTCTTTCAACAAGGCATAAAATTCATGTCCCTTCTCATAAGATTCGATCCCATATCACTTCATAATTGACTTAAGGAGTCACCACTAATGGTTCAATAAATGGTCCCTAATTCTTACTCAATATTATGAAAACTTTTGTAATGCAAATATTTTAACAATTAAACTATTGGATACTTCCACACCTCATTCTGCATGCTTGTTGAAACTAAAGGTTAGGATTAAATAGTTAATGTTTCATAAAAGTTTTCGCCTAATAGAAGTATGATTATCCATAAACACATGTCTTATACTAACCCAATGAGTTTACATAGAATTGACTTTCTAATATATGTCTTGTACAATTTAATTACTATATATCACTACCATAACAAGATAATCCTTGATCACAACCTAAAACCAAAAGGTGAATAGCCCATCCTCCACATCTCAACTTAATTATTTTCATATATTATATGTACCAATAATTTATACTCATATTTATCTTTTTACATTTTTTTAACTCTTATCCTTTTACTTCTATTTTATTTCTTTTTTCAACGCATTATTACTTGTTTTTACGTCATTAACTTTATCCTCCATTAAGTTTCTCTACCCAATTTTATTCTTATATTATTATTCTTAATTAATTCATTTTTAGACATAAACCAATAAAGTATAAACCATCACATATTTACTATTATAAAAATATATTTGAAGATATTTTTGTTAACCATTAAAACTTTTAAAAAAATAAAATAATCTAATGAAATGTAACTGGGCTTGTAGGGCACGACAGGGTTTATTGATTTTCCCTATAGTAAACCTTACTTCAAACAACATGAAATCTGTAGGGGAACACAATCAAAGGTTCCAGTTGACTTAATTGGAATACATTCATTTTGCTATCTAATTCTCTATTTCTTTCCTCACATGTTGTAGTTGCAAAAGTCCTTGTGCACACATATGCAAAAATGTGGAAAGTTAGACATTGTTTGTTTGACAGGAAGTCTCATAGAGATGCCAATTCATGGAATGAAAGATTTTACGATATCACAAAATGGATTTGATGAAAAGGCTTTTGAAACTTTCAGGCAAATGCAATTGTCAGCTGTAAACCCAAATCCCACAACCTTTGCCAACATCCTCCCAGCTTGTGTAAAAATGGGAGCTTTAGAACAATGTATGGACATACATCAAGAAATAAAGGGAAGACAATTTTCATTAGATGATGTAGTTACAAACGCCCCGTTACATATGTTTACATGATTTAGAAGCATGCTCAAAGCACAGGAATTATTTGACAAAATACCTCAGGGAAGAAAAATTGACATGCTAAAAAGGATTTCACAGCTTCTAAGCAAAGGCGACTGATAGGTATAAAGTCAAATTCTAAAACCTATACTATCATTTTCCCTGCCTACGTCGAATGGAAACTTTGGCATAGGGTATGGAGATCATAGCAGCAGAACAAAATGTGGATGCTCAGATAGGGTATGTGGACTGTTTGACGAAATGACTTGATGAAATGTAATCTCATAGAATGCTGTGATGGTATGATATGTTCAAAATGGGTTTGTTGAAAAGGATTTAGAAACCTCCAATTAAATGTGCTTGGCAGGTGTAAAGTCAAATTCCCAATCTTGGTCAGTACCCTTCCTCTGGATGCCAAAATGGGGACTTGCGAACAGGGCATGGCCATATGTCAAAGCAGAATGGTTGGAACTACCTAGTAGACATATATGCGATGGGAGAACATAGGAAAAACAAGTGAGTTGTTTGATAAAAATGACCCAACGAAATGTTGCCTCATGAGCTGCAACGATTGCAGGATGTGCACAGAATGGATTTGATTATAACTTTCAAGTAAATGATATTGGCAGGTGTAAAACCAAACTCAGCAACTTTTGCCAGTGAAATTCTACAAGCTTGCCAGCATCTGCCTTGCATGTACCAAAATGTGAGCTTTGGCATAGGGTATGGACACAAATCACACCCTCACAAATACTGATCCCATAATATGCTCTTACAAAACTTAGCAAGAAAAATATCGTTGTATTTTCTTTAACTTAAATTTGATTGTTACATTGGAGCTAGCTAGCACGGCTTTTACCTAAAAGGAGAAGACAAAGAGAGAATCTTGAGACAAAAACTAGTATTTTACGAAGGTAAATCCTTACCATGAAACTTCAGTCACAAACAACATTCTAACTGATATTAAATTTCATTGAATACGATCCAGAATATTAAAAGATTCTATATTCACAGAAATACAAACTAAAATTAGAAAATGAACTATTTGAAATAAAAGAAATTATGGAGGGAAGGATTCATCGTACAAAATAAAATTATAGAAGGATTGATCTTACAAATTTCTCCAGCCCAAACCAGAAATCAGTGTGTCCTTCTTCCTTACAATCGAGGCATTTTATAGAAAATTTCATGCATCCCCACTCTCTTTGTTTAATGCTAATGCCTCCTCCATTGTCTTAGTTTAAGGAAAATGCTTCCTCCACTGTCTTTGTTTAAGGAAAATGCTTCCTCCATTATCTTTGTTTAAAGAAAATGCATCCTCCACTCACTAGTGGATTTGCAAATCTTATCATCTATTTCTTATGTGTAAACCATTTTGTATTTTAAATGAATATTTTTTTTTATATTAGTTTTCAAGATATTGAGTTGTGACAATTGATCATGAAAACATCTTGATTGTTGAAGTGTTTTTTGATGATATCATTTTTGGAGGAAGAGATAGTATGTGTAAAAATTTTGCAAATCAAATGAAAAGTGAATTTGAGATGTCCATGCTTGGTGAAATGAATTTCTTCTTGGGTCTACAAATCACTCAAACAAAGAAAGGAATCTTCATTTCTCAGACCAAATATGTGAAAGAATTGTTGAAGAAATTTGGGATGGAAGATTCAAAACCAATGAATACTCCCATGGCAATTGGATGTAAGTTGAGCAAAGATGATGACTCTCCTAAGGCAGATCAGACTAAGTATAAGTCAATGATTGGAGGACTGTTATATCTCACTCAAACTAGACCAGACACTATGCAAGTTGTTGGTCTTATTGCTAGATTCCAAGTTGATCCTAGAGAATCTCATGTCATGGCAATCAAAAGAATTTTTAGATATCTAAAAGGGATAGTTGAGTATGGTCTATGGTGATCAAGATTTTTCTCTTCATGCATATACAGATGCTAATTGGGCAGGAGATATGGATGACCGGAAGAGTACCAGTGGTGGAGGATTCTTTTTGGGGAAGAGATTGGTTTCTTAGCTAAGTAAGAAACAAGAGGCAATATCTCTATCTACAACTGAAGCAGAATATATTGCAGTAGCTAGTAGTTGCACTCAAGTTTTGTGGATGAAGCAGATGCTAAGAGATATCAAAATGGAATATGAGAAGCCAGCACAATTTTTTGTGATAATTCAAGTGCAATAAACACATCTAAGAATCTAGTGTTGCATTCAAAGACTAAACACATATCCATTAAGTTTCACTTTTTGAGAGAGCAAGTGAACAAGAATGAAGTCAGATTGGAGTTTTCCAAGGATCAGATTGCAGACATCTTTACTAAACCTCTACCTAAGGACTCTTTTGAGTATCTCAGGGAGAAGTTAGGGGTTATTACCCCTCCGGTGATGAACTAAGGTGCATTGATGTGCATCAGTCCGGTGGATATCACAGTCACATCTTGTGGTCTGGATTGATGATGGGGAGCTTCTACTTAGGGGGAGCAACAGATATAATTTTGAAGTGGTGGAATTGCAAGTATGTGCCCTTTGCCATTGATGTCAAAGGGGGAGAGAAGACATGTGAAAAACAAGTGGTTACTAAGCAAAGGGGGAGTAGTAAAGGGAGAGAAGACATGTGAATGGTTGTTGCTGATAGGAGGAGTTGTGACAATAAGGAGCAGTTCTTATCTTGATGGTCAAAATACTTTTTCACATCATATGTTGCCATCAATGACAAACGGGGAGATTGTTGCAAGTATGGGCCTAACCAGTGTTGTCATTGATGTCAACATACTCCTGTTTCATTAATGATAAGAATTGAATGAGCTGTGTGCTGAGGATATTGAGAAAATTAGTCTCAATCAGGAACAGTGAAGAACAGTGATGACAGTAAGGCAATAGTCTAAGATAGGAAGAGGATCAGAGGATGCGGATTAAAGGGTTTGTAGATATGTGTCTTAGTGTGGTCCAGTAAAGATTTCAGAGGTCCACATGAAGATCTGAAGAAGTTATGGCTGATCAAGTTAAACCAGTTCCGGTAAGTATTCAGAGGTGACAGAGTGTTACAGAAAGGTCCGGTGAGATCTAGAAATGCATTGTCCTGTTCTGTGGATTTGAGAGTGTGTTTAGGAAGTCTGTTTGAAGTATCAACTTGATTGGTTTGTGGTCTGGAGGTCCAGAAGCATCTATTCCTTTGTGACAATAATGACAGACTGTGTTCTTGAGGTTCTGGATGAAGAAGAGAGGATTTCAATATGCAGATGAAGTGCAGATGTTCTTGGTGATTCAGGAAATCTTGTGGAGGCCTTTGGATCATGTTTGGATCATGTGGATGGTCTGCATCAAAGTTGGAGCTTGCAATTGAAGGATAACGTCTAGGTGAAGGAGTTCTTCCTAAGACTGGCCGACCGGATGAGTTACACATCTTGTGGATGTTCTAGTAGATGTTTTCTGACTTAGATGATTATTCCTAAGTTGATGTCTTGTATAAATAAGTGATTGTGAAGTCATTTCAAAGGTGTCCTTGTGGTTATGAGTGTGTGGTAGCAAGGAGGAGAGCGAAAGGCAGGGCAGAAGGATTGGGCTTAAATGGAACTGACTCAAGCATGGTGAAGATGCTATTTTCTAGTTTAAGTATGTGATACTTATTTTTGTAGACAATGTGTCTCTTGTAGGCAGTGAGCCTCTTGTGAGTAGTGTGCTCAGGCAGTGAGCCCTAATTGACATGTGCCATTTTGTTATTTCTATTCTTCTAATAGAGAATACAATCTTGGGTTAATCACCCTGTGGTTTTCCCTTAACCAAGTTTTCCACGTCAAAATCTTGGTGTCTTATGTGTTGATGTGTTTCTGCTTTTGATTTAAATGCATTATGTTTCATGATTGATAGACTACTAATCACTAAGAAGATTTAAGTGTGTAATTGGGAGAAAGTTTTGGACAACTAATTCACCCCCCCAATCTCAGTTGTCTGCCCCAAATCTAATAGAAATTAGATGCGATGGTCATAAGAATATGGCGAGATATCGATAGACCACCTTTTTCGCATTTTACACAAAGCTAAAGATGAATTCTTATGACCATTGCAGGATATCGATAGACCACCTTTAGAGAGACAGAGAGAGTAACATATAGAATAAAGGAAAATTGATATCCGTTTTGGGCAACCAAAAATGGATATCCATTTTGCAAAACGGATATCCATTTTGGGCAACCTAAAATGGATATCCATTTTGTAAAACATAAAAAAGGAAAAATGGTATTTACCAAAGTAAAACTGATATCCATTAATAATAGATATCCGTTTTGCTTCACTTTTGCCTTGTATGTAGGCTTGGGGCCGTCATAGTTGACTTTCCCTCAACTCTAATGTTTTTACAAGTTTCACACTCTTCTTCAAACTTCACCCTTAATGCTGACAACTTTTTTTTATGAAAATTTGATAAAATGAAAAGGGTTTATAGAGGAAATTGTTAGCTTTCTAAAAATATAAGATTTTCTTGATTATCATTTTATTAAATAATTATTAATAATTTTCTATATAGTGTGTGTCTGAAATCCTGATGGATACACTGATTGAAAAACATCAATAACTTTCAAATTGTTTCACCTTTTTCAAATCCAAAAGATGCATCACACACTATGCTCGGTTGGCTATAGGTTAAAAAAAATTGAATTCTGATTTTTTTTATCGAGTTAGGTTGGTTGGACAATTACTCTTTAGTTTTTAAAAAAAGTCGCAGTAAAAAAATCATAACTAATTATTTTATTGGAGAAAATTCAAAAAAATATGCATCACATCTGGGCATGAGTCCTCTACTTATTTTGAAAGTTTTAAAAAAAAAAATCTGCTCATAGTTAGGTTGGCTAGACAGACACCCACTTTTTATTTTTTCTGAAAAATTTAATAGTTGTTCATTGAAATGTTCATTTTTCACTAAGTAAATTTAGTTTAAAAAAATATAGTAGCTCATAAACTAGATTCAATTCTCTACAAATTTTGTTCTTACATCTTTTTCAAATTGTGTAGATAATCCATTCAATTTTTCACATAAACTTTATTAAGTCTGAGTTTTTATATTTTCATTGTCACTTAGAGGTATAGTTTGGCCCATCATGATCCTACACATACCCATGATATAATGAATTAGTGAATATATGATGATAAGTTATGTCTTTCTTTGCTTGATGCATTGTACGAAGTTGAATGCAACAAATAATGATTAAATTAGCCATCTTTGTTTGAGCATGTGTAAAGGACGTTCTTTCATTTATTTTGAGTAGATATTACATGCATTAGTAAGGTGTCGATAAGGGTTTTATGTGTTGTTAATGATAAAATATATATTGTGGAATAGTGCTATAAATCATTTTACTTAGAACTTGATAATAAGATGATAATTTCCATAATTAGCATAGACTTTTTCTTTTATTATAATCTAAGTAATTGTTTATGGAAATTTATGTTTTTTATCCAAGAATGGTTGGAATATTTTTATAACTTCCCTATTTTACCATGTAGGGAATATTTATAAATTTAGTTGTTGCATGCACTTTTTAGAACTCAAATGATTTAGTCAACATATGGTGTATTTAATCTTAAAAAACAATATGGATGTGTATATTTATTGATTCTAGAGAATATTATGTGTTGAACTAGATCCCTTGTGAGTTAAAGTATCTAAGTCAACCTTATGGTTACAAGAGTAGTTACCCAAATTATGAAGCCTTTGCACTACGCGTACATAGGCAAGGCCATCACTAATGAGCCCTCGAGGCATTAGGTCAGCCCCTTAGGGCCTGTAGGTTCATCATTTTGTGCATTGATATCTAATATGTTGTTCATTGATTTTGTAGGAATAATGTTTATATCTAGTTGTGTAGATTCATGCCGAAAGATTTGTGCAATTATGAAGACAAGCATTATATGAATGGTGTAGGTAACTAAACAATCTAAAGGTGATTATTAGTTATCCTGTAAATTGTACTTCTCTCTCTCTCTGTTGAGTTTAGTGGATCAAATGCAGAGTGTTTTCATGTTTATTGTTGATATGATATTCTTGTATAAGCCTACATGGCTAAATATTGTAAAGGCATGGTTTTATTTCATTGTACTTATTGATTCATTAATGCATGGAATCTTATTTGAATATATATTAATGAAATTTGTTTCATGACTTGTGTTATTTGTACTATTTTATAAGAATAATATTATTTTATTTTAGCTATTTGGGATGGTTGTTACACATACCTCCCAAGAACACATAAGCATAGAAGATCAAACAAATACATTGGATCATAATGAACATAAGAAAGATCTTAATGGTCCTTCTGCATCCACCATCGATCCCACTTCACATCCACCATCATGTCCTATTGGTCTTTCCACCCTCATTCATGAATGTTCCTCCTAGGAAAACAATAACTTTTGTCCACCATCTCACCTTCTTCATCCAATAAAGAACTCATGTCTAGTGTTCCACCTACACCTAGTCCCATAGTCAATCGCATCCTCCAAAATATGAACTATCAAGGTAAAGGATTAGGCATTCTTGAACAAGGAATTTTGGAGCCCATCCATGTCATGGTCCCTTCGTGCTCATTTGACCTTCGATACACACCCCAAGGAAAACAATCTAATGATGTTGGTACTTCTTCCGTTCATCCAAAATCCACCTCTTTCCATCACAAATCCCATCATAGACCCAAAACATATGTTGCCATTCCACCTCCATCCTCTTATAAATGTCAAAAGCATGTGACTGTACACCTCCCACCATCTACTTTGCCTCCACTTCTTCCATGTCCTAATATCCCTCCATTGAATCTACCTCCACTACTCCCAACACCTTAACCATCCATCCATAAATCTTCTAAAAATCCCAATCTTGACCAACAAATGCACATATTGTCTAAACATGAAGCTCCCACTCCTTCCACTCACCCCATGGGATTAAAAAATATAAAATTGGATGCCTTTACTCATAAAGCCAAAAATCCTAAAGGTCCTCATGCCTTAGGACACAAAAGCCAAGAATCAAAGCAAAATCCTTCAAAAAAGCAATCCAAGCCCATACCTCAAAAAGAAAAGGTCAAAACTAAAATGGTTTGGATCCCTAAGCAAAAATAAGCAATCAAGTCAAATGAGGCATCCACATCACAAGCACCCCAACCATCCTCTTCCATTCAAAAATCCCATTCTATTCAAAAATCTCATATTCCCTCATCCCATAAGCAAAAAAAAAAATCATAAAAATGCCAAGTCCATGTGGGTCCCTAAATGCTTAAATCAACCATCTCCTAAGTAAACAACTTTGCTTCCTACACCCCCATCCAATTAAAAGCTCAAATGTTTATCATGGTGTGTGCAACCATTAGTCATGGTTCCCTTCCATTTTGCAACCCTTCCACATACCTCCATCTCCCCACCTTTCATTCATTATCCTACATATCTTACCCATAACATCCCTATGGTCCATGCTTTTGCATAAGTCTTTCATCTGTCATTACACAATTAATTCATAATCCACTATCATCCCTACCACAATTTGCTATCTACCTAATCCATCTTTCATGCAATCCATTACCAACATCTATGAGCACACTTGACATGGTCCATGTGATGACATCCATCTAGCGGGACTATCACCTTCCATGGAGCTAGACACTTGAGTCCCTCCTATCCACATCCACCTATCCCATCCAAAAAAAAAAAGAGAAATCCCTTCGTCCAACGGTGAAAACCTAGTGAACAGGTGCCCTGGATAAGTACCATGATGAAAACATGGAAAATAGGCATCATGTGTAAATTGATCTTCTATGTCACCTACACTTGGTGGTACCTTGTCTCATTCGCCATACCATTTCCAACCTATCTTACCATACCATTTCCTACCATCCTTATCCATTTCCACATACATATACATATCCCATTGCATCCATTCATCCTCCTTTCCTCATCTTGATCTTGATAAAGATATGGGGGAAAAAATGTTGAAACATGCTTTTGGATAACTCTTAAATATACCTCATCTTTTCTATCCAATCATATCACCATCCTATTGTCATGAGCCTTGTCATGAAAATTCCTAAGTACTATACCTAGAATGGGGCATGTTATTCCTATGTGACATAGTCTTTGAGATCACATCCTAGCTCCATTATGAGGCATACATCCATCCACTATAGCTTATCCTTGTACCCATCCATCTATCATGACCTTTCCATCCCATCCACTATCGCCTATCCATTTGCACATCCAATTCCACCTACCTCCTTGCACCTAGACTTGGTTTTCCCTTGTCATTGGTATCTAGCATAAAGGCTGCACAAATTGTAAATCCATTTGACATCCCAAAACATATCAAAATACAAAAAAAAATGAAACATATCAAAATCCAAAAAAAACAAAACATATCATAATCCAAAAAAATTGAAATGTCCTAAAAAAATACAAAAAAAATTGCAAAATGACCAAAATATAAAAAAAATACAAAAAAAATCAAATATCCAATCAAAAATCCAAGCAATTAAAAATCAACCCTCATCATCCAATCAAATCATTCCAATCAAATATTCCACTCAATTCTTCTAATCCAATCATCACTTCAATTCTTTCATTCCAATCATCTATCTAATCTAATCCCATCATCAAATCAATTCTTCCAAATCATCCAATCAAAACCAATCACTCAATCCAATCAAATCATTGAACCCAATCATTCCAATTCATCCAATCATCAAAATCATCAATCAAAATCAATCTATCAAATCAATTCTTCCGACTCCATCGAATCTTTAATCCACTCATCAATCCAACAAATCAATCCAATCATCAACCCATTGAATCAAATCAACCCAATCATCACCTCATCAAATCAATCCAACAATCAATCCCAATCAATCCATCACCTGATCAATCCATCCCCCTTCATTATCATCATCAATAAAACACAAATCAGAAATACATCTCATCTCTATCGTTAAGTGCCTTGATCCCATGGACACATGTATGTAGGCAGTCTAGAGTATGAAGGAAATATCCAGATTTAGGCACATATGTTATTCCTCTTTCTTCTTTCATCATCTTCTTCTATCACCTTTCTCCATCAATTCATCAATCTTTCAAGACAATTCTTCCAATCAATCTTCAATCACTTCTTCCATTCAATCTCATCATCCAATCATCCATTTAATAAACTCAAATGCAATTCATCCTCTATCCATACCAATCAAGTCAATCAAGATTATCAAATTATCCAACCACATCAACGGTCTTGATCCTAGCCTTGTAAACCAAATCAATCAACCAATCACTTAATAAATCATCCTTGTGTTGCTCTAGGGATATGCCATTCATCGCAATGACAACACTATCATCATCATCAATCAATCACTTAATCATTGGCTTACAGCTTGACAGGGGCAATACCTTGTTGGTTTTTGAATCATTTATGCATGCTTGCTTGCTTGCTTGCTTGTGTGTGTTATCTTTTATCTTGCATTTGTATCATATCAGTATCATTCCTACTAATATTCATATCTTGTGTATGTTGGAATAGCTTCTTGCATTATCCTTTGCATCTAAGGTCACATCACACCTTTTGTGCATTAGGACTTTAATGCTCTAAGTTTTCTTCCTCATGCATCTAGACAAGGTTGTATTACGCTGGGGCACAAGACACATCATCACCTTGGTCCTCATACCCTAGTGCATAACATCTAGTTCTATATCAAACATCATGGTTGTTCACTTTCATCACAGAATAACATATCATCCTTTCTTCTATCCATTCCCTACTCCTTTTCATTCAATCCATTTCATTTCAAGAACCTACCCATGTTTGTCCACCCCGCTTATCCTCTCGAGGGGGTATCCTCATCCTATCTATCATCATCTTTTTTCTCTATCCATACTTTATCTTCTTTGAAATGATGTTACTCAACATAAATCTCATCATCTCGAACATCATCTCAAAAAGGGGAAAAATGTAGACACCCAAAAATGTCCATCTCTTGCAACATTACATCATCTAGACATCTTGTAGCATGTTTTGCCCTAAGCACCCATATCATCACTTAATTAGTTAAATAAATCTTATTTATTTGACTAATTTCATTTATTCCCTTTCAATTCCATAATCCTTTCTTCTATAATTAAATAAATTGCATTTATTTAATTATTCATGGCCATTTATCCTCTCTAATTAAATAATTATTTTTAATTGTTTAATTAGTCATTTATCCATTTTTCCTATAATTAAATAAATTTTTATTTATTTAATTATCTTTCTATATCATCTCTAATCATAAATCTAACATTAATTAAATAAATCAAATATTTATTTAATTAATAAAAACCTAATAAAATCCTCTTGCTTTCTTTCCAAATTTGAACTCATGTGTATCTAATTAATTTATTCAATTAGATAATTCATCAGTTATCCTCCCATCCATTTCAAAAATATATTTCCTTTTTGAGGATTTAAAACCAAAAGCTAATCTTTCTACCTTTTTTCTATCGTATCTTCATTTATTTCCTCTTTTATCAAAAATTAAATCTTATCAAATCTTCTTCCCTCCACATCAAAAAATCTATAAATATGGCCTCTCATAAGCCATTTGCATGCATTGAGTTTAATATCCTTACTTCTTCCAATCTTCCAATCTTCTACCTATCCTCTAATTTCTTCCATTAATCTTCATCCAATCATTATGCTGCAAATGTGAGCAATCAACACAATCTTCATCGATCAAACATGCATGCATCAATCTTTCAAGGAATCTGAGGTATTCGAAAGGTTTGGTCAAAGGTATTGCATTTAATTGTTTTATCTTTCATTTTGTCCAATTTTTTTGTGTATATATATATACACACACATGTTACCATATTTTGACCACAACTCAAAAATTGGCTAAGCAGATATAACATTTTCTTTTTTTGAGTGAGGTTTGATTTACTTCTGTTATGAGTTGTTGGCATAGTTATTATGTTTTCAATGACAAATGTAGTTCAATTGTTTAGGAAAGAAAGATAAGTTTCAGATCATTCATTGCATTGTAGAGTAGTAAAATGAGATAAGTATTCATTCATCACAATGGTTATTCATTTACAAGTTTGAATACATAAAGGAATAAGCATTGCATTGAAGGAAACCATGACATATGAGATGTCCAACACAAGTTGTGGGTTATAGATGAACTCATGCAAATATAAACAAAATACTATGCATGTAATGAAGGAGAAAGGAAAGACATAGCCATCATTGCCTTGTTTTTTCGATATTCATAGTAACCTCCAGTCCTTCTCTTAACCTCGGCATGTACCTGAAAAATGTGGGAAAGGTCCCGTTAGAAGCTCCGGTTATAAAAATCCTTTATCTATCAGAAGAGGCATAATACTTTGATTATAGTGCATTGATCAAATGAACATCATCCATATGTAGAAGGGACTGAAGAGAAACAAACATGAAGTATCATTGTTTTATTCTAATCTATTTGTTTCATGTGCAAGTATAGTACAAGTCATGAAGTTGATTGAAGACATTCAGCATGTGGTGTCAAGTGGGCTCCCACAAGGGTTGAGCCTAGCATACTGCTTCCCCTTGATCTTAGAAGGGATGAATAGAAAAAACAAAAATCATTGATCACATTCACATGACAAGCTGAAGGAATAATAAGAGCAATCATAGGCATCAGTTCTGTTTTAGGTCATAATCATGACTACAGTTCAAGGAATGAAATGCAACCATGAACATTAGCTAAACTAATAAAGAACAACATTTAATGCATATAACAGTTGATGTCATTGCTCCAACTGTCATGGAAATGACATTCTTAGGTTCTTTATTGTCATATATTTCATAATGTATCTTAGAAATAGCAGAAACAGATATCTTTTTATGCATAGTTTGAACAAACTGAAATAAAGTACAAGAAGACAACCAATAAGAGAAAACATGTGCTGTCATGTCACTTCCATCTTGATCTTGTATCATGAACCTATCAAGATAAATGAATAGCAGATACATGGAGCAGCCAAGTCATCTCTTGGTAGAGCTACAATGAAATAGACTACACTATTGATTCAAAGGTGTTATCATGTTGAGTTTGAATTGTCAAATCATCTACAGGTTTCATTAATTAAGTTTTTATGACTAAAGCAACCAATGAAGGATTCCATTTCATGTGTACCATATGCATACAATGATAAGAAAGAGGAGCAATATCACGTGTTGCTATAGGAGAATCAATCAACTCTGAACATCATCCACTTCAACAGTTGAAAGCCTAGTCTAGGCCAATGAAAATAGGACAAATATTTACCATGCTTTGTTGTGAATAAAATGTAAAGTTGCTCAAGAAGTGTTTTCACCACTGAGGTGGATGATATCCAAACAGAATGATGCTCTAAAATCTAGAAGTATTTTTCATGATGACTATGCAAGATGCATTCAAAATGCCATGAATGATTGATTGCTAAAGAAATACAATGTAGATAAATGCAATTATAATGCCATGTGTCAAAGAAGCAGATACAGATAGACAGTCATGTCATTGATGTTGAAACTATCATGCCCACATTTGTACAAGAGAACGGAGAAGAAAACATATGCATGAAGAACACGAATAATTGCATCATCATATAAAGCATATAACATGTCCAAATGTATGATATCATAAAGTGTATACAAAGTACAACAAGATGGTGATACATGTCTTAGGGCAAAAAATAATACATATATAGGCTATCTCAGCCATCAAAAATGTGTACATCAAATAGAAAAAATGGTACAAGTGTCCAGGTCTGGCTAACCCTGCTATCGTGGAGCACTGCTCCCTATGCTACCCTCTCCTTTATCTCCCTCTGACTGTTGGGGGCCCCTCACTGATCCTACAGATCGAGACCCACCTACCCTCTAAGATGCCACAGACTAGCTCCTGAAGCTGGGCGCATGTTGATCCACTGACACTGCCCCGTGGTATAAACCTCTGTAATATTGAGCCTGAGTCTGCACTCTGGCAAGCTCACTCCGAACCTAGGCCAGCTGTGTATGTGCCTGTTTCACCTATAAAACCAAAAAGCTAGAAGTACCATCTGTACCCATAGCTTCCACGACTACATCTCTCTCTACCCTCATCGCTCGCACGCTAGCCAAGGTTGCATCTCTCTCTGGATATCTTTGATATCTGTGCTACATCTACATCTCTTTGAGACTCTGCTGCTCTTAGATGGGCCCTCAGCTACCTAATCTTACCCTATAGTGCAACCATAGCTTGCTGTTGTAAGTCAGGCTACTAAGCCTACTATGCTAGCACCTGCCCCTGTACTTGCTATGGTGGTGACATCTGCCTCTGTAGTGCCACCTACTGTACTGGCACCTGTCCTACAGCCTATGGTTGTGCAACTGCGTACTGACCTGAAGGTCCCTCCCTAGACCTCCTCCTCTATCTAGGTTTGCCACCTCCTCCATCATCCCCCTGTCCTCCTCTCCCCCTCCTTCGTCATCCCATCCTCCTGCTAGCTACACCCTCATCATCTATATCCTCCTCATCTATACGAGGAGCCAACTCTCTAGGTCCTAAATACCTAGGAAATGGATGAGTGGCAAACCACTCCTCATAGTCAGGTGTCATACTTGCATCTACTATGTCCCTCCTCATTGGCCATGTTGTGTAGGAGATCTGTCAAAAGTCTATCAGGGCCTCCTCATATGATGCCATGGGACCCCACCTATATCTCTCTGCATGGGTCCTCATGAATCGTGCCTGCCCCTGTGGCCTGCCCTGCACTCTGCCAAACTGTCACTGTACCCAGCTCATAATCTATCACTCTAAAATGTATCTTGTCCTACCAGTGAGCCACTGAGTCTGGAAGCAATATGGAATCTCATCCACCTCATCATCCCATACCTCGCAGTCTAGGTATGGGCACCAGATAACCTGATCTACATTATCAAATGCATGTCTCCAATACTCAAGCTTCCCTAGCTTGTGCTGGGAAATCACACCTGCATAGCCATAACTATAGGGCTCACCCCTCTACCTGTGAAAAAGACATATTGGCCCTGTGATAGCTCTATGATCCCACAACCAAAACTACAAGAGAGACACACCTACTGACAAACTGGCTCCTCAGTGATACACAACCTGGTGCATATCCCTGTATAAGTGTGCTAGCACACACACACCCCATGCATACCGGGTCCCATCAGTAATCATACTCTCTAGCACCCTCCCCCAAGCAATCAGAAACCTGTGTGACCTCCTATCGGGGCATACTACGCCACCAATCAGTCTTGCCACTATCCCCAGGAAGTAGTCATAGCAGTCATGAATGTCCTGCCATAAAATCACCTGCTCAGCCAACTCTAGGTCATCAAACACCTGTTTGCACTTAGCCAATCTAGCATCACACTGTGACTCATACTTGACCAACTCTCCCTAAATAGGGAGGTGCAGAATCTTGTACACATCCTCTAAGGTAATCGCCATCTCCCCCGTCGGTAGATGGAATGTCCCATCCTCACCGTGAAATCGCTCCACCACTGCAGTCAGCATCCCACGGTTTGCGCAAACCTTAGGAATGAAACAAACATAATGCAAACCCATCACCCCAAGAGCCTCATAGTCAATCTCTGTCAACATGTACCCCTACAATAATGGCAAAGGGAACTGCTCTCATGACATCAGTGTATCCCAGATATCCTCCTGCAACCAAGCAAATCATAGCATCAAAGAAAACCTACTCAAAGCAATCAAACTATCCTATCATTGACTTAACATATCAAATTAATCAAAACAACATATCATCTCTTGACTAGATTCTCAACAATCTTGGAGATCGCTTATTAATTGACGCATCGATCAAGGTGCCAATTGGGTTAATTTCGTTAAGTCAATTGATTTTCCTAGTGCAAATGTGTTGATCTAGGTAGCAAATGCACCGATCCATATCATATGTGCTAATTCATCGTGAATGCACCAATCCTTGATGTATATGCACCATTCTAGCATATGCACCACTTCTTGTGTCACATCTGTCGTTCCCCAATGAATGCGCCAATTCCCCACATATATGTGCCAAACTATCATATGCACTGTAAGACAAATCAAATGTGCAACTTAGAAGCATATGCGCCATTTCAGAGCGTATATGTGCCGAATGGTAGTTTGGCACATCTTTCCTAGCTTTTTTTCTAAGGCATTTATTACCCTAATAATTGACTTTTAACGAGTTTTGACGAACTACATACCGGTGGTCCTGCCTCAACTGGCCGATCAAACTATCAGACTCACTCAAACTGGTGCTCCTCACGCAGAATATCCATCTCTCTGTCGATTGCTCTAGTTGCCATACTCTCCTGAGCTCTCAAAGACCAACCAACTAGGGACAAGTGTGCAAATGAATAGAACTTGTGGACCCAGCTCCTATATATGGCAATTGAACCATAGCTGACTGTATGACAACTGTGACTACTTCCCATATCTGTTTCTTTGAACCATGTCCTATTTTTCTTCATCCTAACCCTGCTTTTCACCTTCTTCGTGAGATTGTCCATCTCACGCTTTCTGTTGTCTTCCCATCCAATCTCCCGAGGGGGCATCCTATCATTAAACTTGTACCAGGGGCAAACTAGGGCATGTATCGTTGTCAAAAATTCTTATTCTTTGAAACAACGTGATAAAACACATTGCATCAAAGAGGGGCAAAATGTATACACCTAAAAATGACATGACTCTACTTAAATAAATATTTTAAATATTTATTTCATCTTCATATTCTGCTATCAATAAATAAATAAATTTATTTATTTATTTGATTCATTTCCTCCCATTTAATTAAATAAATTACATTTATTTAATTAATCCAATATCAACTTTATTCTTCTAAACAATTAAATAATTTTAATTATTTAATTAAATCATCCATTCTTCTAAATTTAAATAAAATGTAAATTTATTTAAATTAAAACTCCTAAAAATAAAATATATTTAAATATTTTATTTATTCCTCCAAATTATCTACAAATAATTAAATTTATTTATTTATTTATTTATGCTTTCTTATCTTCTAAAAAATCTTCAATATCTTCTAAAAATAAATTCCTCTTGTCATACAAAAGCAAAAGCTGAGTTAAAGAAACTTTAAAGCAAACTTTGTTTTTTAAAATATATTCTAATTTAAGAAAAATAAAACTCATCTTCATCAAGAAAGTAGTTAACTCAATAAAGCTTCTTTTTGAATGACACATGTCCTTCTTCTATTCACACACGTTCTCTCGAACATCCTCCTCCGTTGATCTTTTTTCTTCTCAACCATTGATCTTCTCTCACAGAACTCTATAAATACAACCCTCTTCTTCTTCATTTGATATCCATCATTCAAGTAAACTTATGCTGCATAAACCATAGCACGCCATTTGCACCCCACTATCATCACTTCGTCATCAATCATCCATTCACATTGTGTTGAAGCTCATCTTCACAACAAACAAGTATCCTAGCCAATTCTCCTTGTCATCTTGAGAAATCGAAGCAAGGAAGCAAGCTTCCTGAGGGCCATCTTCATCACCACAAGATCAAGAAAGAAAAGGTGAATAATGGAAGTCGCAAGGTAAAAGGTTGTGAGTATCTTCTCTATTTTACTTTTAATCTCCTTTTATCTTCATATTTCATTGATGTTTGGGTTTTTAATATTCCTTTGATTATCCCATTTTTACCCTTACAATAATTATTAACTAACTTGAAAATAATAGAAAGAAGGGAAGATTTAAATACCTTCTCCCATAAAATAATAATAAAACTGAATAAAATGAAATTTAATAAAAGGGACTTCCCAACACAAAAATCAAAAACACACTAAATAATTTAAATGAAAGTATTAAAATTAAATAGCTTAACAAGGGTCAAGAACCCCATAAAAAGGAAAACAACCCATCTCCACAAAAATGAAATTCAATTCTCCAAGTGAATATTAATCCAATGTAAACAACTTCCATAAATCAAATAATCAAAAAAGACCCAAGTGCAAAAATGGAGGGAACATAATTTCCCGTGCACTAGGGAAAGGCAAAAAAAAGAATTTAAGTTAAATATTAAAACAAAAACCTCACATCCTCAACTCACCCTAATCCATTTTTATAATCATTTCCACAAAGAAAAGCCCTAATCTCTTATTTTATTACTTGTTTTCAAAGAGATGCCCTAAACATTATTCTAATATTTCCTTATCGCAAAAACCCTAACTAGTTCTCTTGTTTTCTTCTCACATGCTTTCTCTTCTCTTTCCATTTCTTCTTGCCTCCATTTTTGTTGCAGGTTGGAGGATTGCTGAGGAGGCCACCATGAGGATCCTCCATACTAAGGTATATTTTGTGTAAATCTAGAAGGGTTGCTTCTTGTGTTATCTTTTTTTTAGAAACCCACATATATATTTATTTATAGATATGTATATACCCATGTGTATACACATATATAAATAAATATACATATACTTACAATAAGATGGAGGTAAATATACATGTATTCTTCTAACTGAGACACACACACACACACACACACAGACACACACACACACACACACACACACACATATATATATATTATAATGTTTTCTTTTGTATGCAGAAAAGACCAAATAACAGTGAGGAGGAATAGCATCGAAGGGCGTAATACCCATGGGAAACGGTGGCAAGATCAACGGGGGCAACGCTGCTACAAAGGGTTTTATTAGAGTTAAGGAGGGGGGCAGTGTGGGGAGGGGGTCATGCCTCCCCCACACCCAAGGGTGTGGGGGGAGCCACAGCCCCCACCCCACACCATAGCTTAAGGGAAGAACAAGGGGCTGCAGCTAAGGCCGTCGTCCCTCTATTCACTATTTTTTTTTTACTTAAATTTTTTTTTTGTTTTCTTTTTTTTTTCTATTGGTTACTCTAAAATATGAAATCTCAACCCTACTTTTTTGTTAAAATGGGTTATGTTCATAGTTTTGTTCTATTTCAATCAACAAGAATATAATTACTATCAGATATAAATGATAAAAAAAATACAGTTTGCTGAAAGTTTGGAGTAACTCATATATATATATATATATATATATACAAATTTAAGCAACATAGTTTGTTCAATAAATTTAAAGATATATGCATTTTTTTTATATCTGTATATATATATCTACTTATATATATATAGTGACATAAAAATGAATAGCAAGTTTGGATTGCCAAAAATAATATATGTATTAATTATACTAATTTTCTCAATAACAATAATTTAAATAACATATAGTAATAATTTTAGTTTTGTATCATAAAATGATTTAGTAGCATCTGTATATATATATATATATATTGGAAATAAATATACAGAAATACTTTTTGACAAAATCTATAAGGTAGGAAATATAATTTCACTTAAATTTTCAACAACCTATTTTCACAAACAATATATTAATAAGCATGAAATTTCAGTGCAAACATAACATAAAATTATACATCTAATTTCTCTTTCTTTTTTTTCTAGCATACACTAAAGTTTTATCAGTAACACATATATATTTTTTTAAAGTAAAAATGACAGCAAGTGTTTTTTCTCTTGCGTTTATCCATTACTCATAAACTCAACAACATAGAGTAGTAAACAACTCTTTGAATAAACCATAAGAGTGCTCACATTACATTCTCATACTATAGCCAATATAATGGATAGTAATAAACTTGTCAAAAATTACAATAGGGCCTCAAAGGTCATGGCTCAAAATAGCCAACAAAATAATATTGCAATGAGGTGAAAATGAGCTTCTCCAAGCTCCATTTCTCCCACTACAAACCTATAAGGAGCAACACAACAAAGGGGGAAAACCAAGCCACTATGAAATGCCCTCCTCCCTACCGTAGACTCGTAAGTGGGTCACCCCCAAGCTAGGGAGGTAGGAATCACATGGTTGCACACACACACCACAACAAGAAACACAAAAACAACTCAACAATTACCCAAGGATTTACACATAACAAAACTCATGAAAATGAGTTTGATGGTGGTAGGGAATGGACCCCTTAACTCAAGAAGCCACTCCAAGATCTCAAAACACCAAGTCTCAAGGCCTAAAGCCAAAATCTCCAAGATACATATCTCCAAATAACTCAAAAACTATCATGGCACTCTTGCCATCAAAATAATCTCAACACGAAGAAAAATCCCTCAAGGCTATAAGTAGCACAAATATGGAGGTGATCTCGAGGAGGTTCACTCTCCCCTAACTCATACAAGTTGAGCCTTATCTCCAAATGGAGGTGCTCTCACCAAAGTCCCAACCCACATAAAAATGAAAACAACAAACAAGAAAAATCTACAAACACAACATAAATGAAATATGCAAGGGTAAATGGCCATAGCCATGGACCTTACCTTCAGAAGCCCTAAAAATGGAAGCGCGTTTGGTGAAGAGCTTCAAGCTTCTCCAAATCTTCTAATCTCTAAATTTTCTCTAACTCCCCAAAAGAAACTCCAAGAATAGAAAGAAAATCCCAAAATACAAGAACCTCACACTCCTCTTCAAGACGAGGTAATATAGGCCTTCTAACTTGGCTTTGAGGAATGAGAAGGTGACATTTGTCATCTTATCCTTCCTCATCCTATGCCACTTGCAAGGGAGAGGAAGTGTGAGGGTGACAAATGTCATCCTCCAATTCCATACCAATCATCACCTTATCCACTTGTGCTCTCACACATGTGTGAGAGACCAAGTGGTGAAGTGGCAATCCCCTTCAAGCCTCCATGAGGATAAGGGATGCCATATGGCATCCTCTTATTCTCTAAGAGAGCCATCTCCCTCCAAGATGCTCTCACACATGTGTGAGAGTCTTGGATGGAGATCCCACACACTTGGGAGTCTTGGAGACCTCCCAAGTCTTCTTGGTGAAGGGATCCCCAAACTTTGGGAAGGGAGATGAGTCTTTCCCAAAGCATGACTCATCTCCCACCCTTAGCCATTTAAAAATTCGTCACTTTGACTAAACCTCAGTTTAGAGTGACCAAAAGTGAGTTACCCCAAGGTTTAGTTAGTCAAAATTGACCCTATACCCATGGGTAACCACCAAGGGTAAGTTTTGGGACACAAAGGTTCACCTAGGGAGTCATAAATCTACTTTAAATGGCCCAAAAATAAAAACAATACCAAGTGGTGTAAAACAATAAAAATATACAACACATGATATAAATTAATTTAAACATAGGGGTACTAGGCCAAAATAATAAAACCACAAGTACTTAAACAACATTTGAATCAAATGTAATCCTCATACCTCTTGGGAATGGATCAACTTAATAGGGAATAACATATATGTGAATACTACCTCCAATTTCTCGTGGCCTAGGAATATAATCCTACACATCTAGATCAAGTGTCAATCATATCATGAATAATTATAGCTGAAGCAACTGAATTCAAATTCATTCCATTGTATACAACATTAATTATTTACAACATAAATCAAGATTAAACTGCATTTTCTAACTAATGTCACATAATCATCATTACATAAAGAACTAGAAATCACATCAATAAACATCATCTAATATATCTCGCATGTCTAGTCTCGACATAGCATCAAAATATGATCAAATCAAATCACCATATGTCTAATCAATGTCAAATCAAAATCAAGAGATATAATCTAATTTGCATGATGGAACAATAGTCTCTAAAAGTATGATAATGTCATCAACTGAAATGTAAAATGATCAAAATAAAGAAGGAAAAATAATTGGCCTCACATCCTCCCCCCCTAACATTAAACTTCCTCCTGGAAGTCATCAAAAAGGTGAGGATAGAGTGCCCTCAATCTAGCTGCATCCTCCCAAGTCACTGTGACCTCAACATAACGATCCCACTAGACCCTAACCTGGTCTAGCTCTCGACCTCGAAGGCCCAACATCTGATGAGCCAATATGTGAATTGGCTCCAAAGAAAATTACCCATCCACCTCTACCTATAGAGCACTCCAGTCCAATACATGAGATAAATTAGATACATATCACCTCAATACAAAAATATGAAAGACATCGTGGATACATGATAGGCTAGGTGGCAACGCCAGACAGTAGGCAACAAGTCCTATCTGCTCCAAGATCTCAAAAGGTCCTACAAATTGTGGTTATAGCTTAGAGCCCTTTCCATAATGGATTGGACTCTTGTGTGGCCGCACTCTAAGGAATACCCTGTCACCCACTGAGAAGCTTTGATTAGTTCTCTTAGCATCAGCATACTTCTTCTATCTATCTTGTGCCTCTTGAAGTCTCTGCCTAATCAGTGTGACCTACTACTCCATATCCTAAACCAACTCTGGACCAATGACAACCTTGTCCTCTATCTAATCCCAACTCAATGGTGTCCTGCATGGTCTGCCATATAAAGCCTAAAAAGGAGGCATACCCAACGAGCTGTGATGCCCATTATTGTAGGCAAACTCAACCAGATACAAATACTCCTCCCATCTAGACTGATGGTCCATAACATACATACGAAGCATGTCCTCCAACATCTAATTCACCTGCTCTATCTGTCCATCTGTCTTAGGATGATAAGCAGAGCTAAAGTTGAGTTGTGTGCCCAACACCTGCTACAAGGCTCTCCAAAAAGCTGAAGTAAACACTAAATCCATGTCAGAAATGATGTGGTGAGGTACTCCATGTAATCTCACTATATCATCTAAGAATACTCTCACCACTGCTAGTACATTGTATGTCATGCGTACAGGTGAGAAATGTGCCACCTTGGTCAACTTGTCGACTGTCACCATGATGGCATCATGGTGACATGAAGACATAGGAAGACCAACAATGAAATCCATGGAAATGGTGTCCCATTTCCACTTAGGTATCTCGTGTGGGTATAAAAGACCCGTTGGATGTTGATGCTCTGCCTTGACCCTTTGGCACTCAAGGTATCGAGCAAAAAACTCTGCAATATCTCGTCTCATACTTGCCCAATGGTACAACTGTCGTAGGTTAGCATGCATCTTCTTCACCCTTGGATGTGTTGCATATGGTGCTCTGTGAGCCTCTGATAACACTACAGTATGTAGGTCACCTACGTGGGGTACATAGATGCGATGTCGATGACGAAGTAACCCATCTGTCTCAAGTGAATAACCTGCAAACTTGCCGACAAGGGCTCTCTATGAATAGATCTCCTGTTGTACCTCAAGAAACCACTCATCCTCAGGTAGATGCTGAATAATGCATCCTCTCAAGTCCACACTTAGAGTCAAGGTCAAGATTTCATGGCACCTCTGACTCAATGCATCAGCAACCATGTTATCCTTCCCTTTGATGTAGTGGACATCAAAGTCATGCTCACAAAGAAACTTCATCCAATGCCGCTGATGGGCATTCAGATTTGGCTATGTAAATATATATTGAAGATTGTGGTGATCTAAATGAAGCTCAAAGTGATGACCCAATAAGAAATGTCTCCAACAAACTAGAGCATGAACCACTGCCGCTAACTCCAAATCCTGAGTGGTGTAGTTCAGCTCATGGGTCTTAAGCTTTCACGACTCATACGCGATCACTCTCCACCCTGCATAAGTATGGCTCCCAAACACTCAAGTGATGCATCCGTGCAAACCATAAAATCTACTACAGGGTCAGGAACTACTAAAATGGGAGTGCTGGTATGATGCTCCTTGAGGACCCCAAAGGCCCTCTCACATTACTCAATCCATAGAAAACTCTTCCCTTTCCACTGAAGGAAAGTGATAGGGTGCGCTATCTGAGAAAAACCCTCAACAAATCTACGATAATAACCAACTAACCCTATAAAACTTTTGACCTCTATCACACTGGTGGGTGCTGGCCAATCTCTAATAGCCCTAATCTTCGATGGATCTACTGAGATTCTATTTCCATATAGGATGTGCCCCAAATACTGTACCTCTATCCTAAAAAAATACACTTCACCAAGTTCCCATAAAGATTCTGCTCCCTCAAACACTGTAGAACCTGACGTAGGTGCTCCTCATGCTCCTCCTCAGTCCATGAATAGACCAATATGTCATCAAGGAAAATGATCACGAACTAATCCAAGAATGTATGAAACACCCTGTTCATGAGACTAATGAACACTGCAGGGGCATTCATCAAACCGAAGGGGACCACAATGAACTCATAGTGACCATATCAAGTCCAGAAGGTGGTCTTATGGATGTTCACCTCTGTGATACGCAACTGATGGTAACCAGACTTCAGGTCAATCTTAGAGAACACCCTGGCTCCCTACATCCGGTCGAAGAGATCGTCAATCCTGGGTAGAGGGTAACAGTTCTTCACTGTCACCTTATTCAACTTTCTATAATCCATGTATAATCCAAGAGACCCATCCTTCTTCTTCACAAAGATGACAAGAGTGCCCCAAGGTGAAACGCTTAGTCAGATGTGCCCCTTCTCAAGCAAGTCCTAAAGTTGTAACTTGAGCTTTGTGAGCTCATGAGTGGTCATCTTGTAGGGTGCATGAGACATTGGTTCGGCACTCAGCACCAAGTCAATATGAAAGTCTACCTCACGACAGGGTGGCATCCCTAGTAACTCTACTAGAAACACATCGGCAAACTCTCTCAGGATGGGATGAACATCCAAAGATGCCCTAGGCTCGTCATCTGATCTGTCACTCACTGTAATAGAGAACATCTGGCATCCCTTCCACATGCAGCGCTTAAGCTGCTGAGTGGATATCATATGCACTTCCATGGGCTTCTGAATGCCCACTATCTCGACTGATGTACCATGATTGTCTAAGTAGCTAATCGCCTTTCAGTGACAATCTAGCTTGGCTCGATGAGCCGCAAGCCAGTCCATACCCAAAACCACATCATAAGATCCTAATATCATAATTCTAAGGTCACAAACTGTGGCAAAGGGTCCCAAAGATATCTCACAGTTGGGGACTAAGGCATCTACTATCATCTTGGCCCTTGAGGCCAACTCAACCACCCACCTATCACCTTGCCTAGAGGCCACCAGCCTACAATGCTCTACTAATGATGGAGATATGAAAGAGTCAGTAGCACCAGAGTCAAAGAGAATAGAAATGGGGACACCCCCTATCATACTTGATGTCTCAATCACTAATGCCTAAAAATCAACCTAGCGATTATCAACCACTGCAAACATATGGTGGGACCTACCCACATCTCGAACCGTCTGCTCTAATCCTCCTAAATGAGGCTACCCCTGTTGTAAAGCCCTGTGGACACTCTCTGGCTAAATTTCCTGCTCCACCACACACATAACATGGGCCCCTAGCCTATACCTGTCCAGTCTGAGTCCTACTCGATCGCTACCATCCAGATTTTCATATGGACCCCTATATGACTGCTATGACCTTGTGGGTCTTGTAGGTGGTCCCTATTTCCTCTAATCTTTGCACGGGCCTTGCTACTACCAACCTCGATTTATGCCCCTCATGTACCCTCTGTTGTGTCCTAGCTCTCTTTTGCTGTTGCTATGGGGGCCTAGGAGGTAAGGATGCGAAACTAAATCCTCCTCTCTGAGGTGGCGATGGTGGTCTGCGGTAACTCTGCTGATGCTGCTACTGCCCATGATCCTAAAACTGAGGGCATGAACTCTGCCCTCGTCCCTATATCTCCTCATCTATGTATGCCGTCTCGGCAACATCACTCAATGTCTGGGGGTCTGCCATGCATATAGGCCCTACTATGCTATGGTTTAATCCTCTAATAAACTTATGAATAGGAGTTTCTCATCATGGAGATACTCTGCATATCGAGACAACTCAGTAAATCTACCCTCATATTGAGCAACGGTAAGTCCTCTCTACTGAAGGTCGTGAAAATCATCTATGCAATGCTGCCTGTAGTGATCTAATAAATATTGCACATTGAAGCACTCAATGAAAGTCTCCCATGTGAGTGTGTCTAATCATAGATGGTGCTTGCACTCCTCAGTGCGCCACCAGGTAGCTATTGCATCTCACAATAGGTGGACTGCCACATGAACCTTTGTGTTGCCCTCCTAAGGACGCGACGTGAAGCATCTGTCTTAGCTGATGGGCCAGGGCTCTACCTCAGCTCCCTCTATGCTCCCAATGAAAGTAGGAGGATTTAGCCTCAACAAATCCCTGATGGGATCTCCTCAGTCTTTGTGCCCTCTGATAGGCTCATCCGTATAATAATCATAACGCCTTTGAACAATATGCTCCACTTGCACTGCCTCCTCACACCTAGCATGACATGGAGGGCTCCTGCTACAGGCCCTGTCAGCCAATCCAACCTCCTCTGTCGTCATATCTAGCACCTCAACATATGGCTCCACACGTAGTGCCTCTCGCAGCTTGACACAGGGCTCCACACATGGCTCAACACGTGACTCTGCTCATGGCTCCACACGTGGCTCCTCTCACGGATCATTGTGGGGCTCAGTACATGGCTCTATGTGTGGATCAACTACGGCCGGTGGTAGCCTATCTAACACTACCTATAGTGCTTGTAATATATGTGGCCTAATATCTGGTATAGGTAGGGCCGGTGGTACCTACGGTACCTGTAGGGCTGGTGGTACCTGCGGTACCTGTGGGGCTGGCGGTGCCTGTCCCTTAGTGGAAGAATCACTATGCACCTCAGCAGACATAGTGTGGTAGTATTGTGCTCACCAAACTCGTT
Source organism: Cunninghamia lanceolata (assembly GCA_027924645.1). Lineage (NCBI taxonomy): Eukaryota > Viridiplantae > Streptophyta > Pinopsida > Cupressales > Cupressaceae > Cunninghamia > Cunninghamia lanceolata. The sequence continues at coordinate 3,085,205 of BSBN01000144.1, forward strand.
GGGGAGGCATCCTACAAAATGAGGTAACCACAAATTAATGGGTGAGTGCGAGATCATGATGGGCCAAACAGTGGCAATGGAGGAAAAACTTGCTGGATGAAAGAGTGCTAACATTTAGACTAATATTTAGATTTGGAGGGAAAGGATGTTAATATTTGTAGCTCTAATATGGATTCCCTCCAAAAATGCCTTAGGATTACCTCATAATTAGGCAAGTGGGAGTCCTAAAACTTGCTAAAGAAACTTGCAAAACCACCCATTTAGTGTTATCCTGAAAATTTCTACAATTTCATCCTTGAAGCTGACAAACTTTTTTGTAACTAAAATTAATCAAATGAAAAGGGTTTATAGAGGAAGCTATTATGATTCTAAAAATATAATATATGCCTCATAATAATTTTAATAGGTAATTATTATTAATTTTCTACATACGCTATGTCTGATTTCTTGATAGATATACATATTGAAAAACATCCATAACTTTCAACATATTAATCCTTTTTTAAATCTAAAAGATGCGTCACATTCTAGGACTTATTGATTATACATTAAAATTTAAAATTTTTGAGTTTCATATATTTTTGACCAAGTTAGGTTGGTTGAAAAATTAATTTTTAATATTTTAAAAAAGTCACAGTAAAAAATTTATAAATAATTATTTATTTACTTAAAAATTTCAAAAAAATATACGTCACATCCGGTCATGTGTCCTTTACTTGAATCCAAATCATGGAGGAAAAACATTAAATTTTTCTCATACTTAGGTTGGCTGGAATGACACTTACCTTTTACGTTTTTCTAAAATTTTTAGTAGTGCTTCATTGAAATATCAAATTTTCACCAAACTTTTTTTAAAATTTCTAAAAAAAAAGTAGTAGACCATAAACTAAATTCAATTTATTACAACTTTTATTACTACCTTATTTCTAGATTATGTAAATAACTCATTCAATTTTTGACATGAAGTTAGTTAAGTCTGTTTTTCACATTTTCATTACCACTTAGGGGTAGTGTTTGGTCCATCATGATCCTGCACACACCCTAATCAAAGTTGCAGAGATAATAATGTGCCCTAAATAAGCCCAGTGTTTAAACTTGGCTCTGATACCAAATGTCATGCCTACATTTCCCATGTGGTCACGACACACAACACACGTGTCATTTCCACATTTGGCATGTGGTCATGACATGAGAAAAATAAAAAAAAAATTTGCATGTCCCTAGAAACCCCCTCACACGCATTTGCGTGCTCGGTGGCAATACGCGTGAGGCATAATCATGTCAACATAATTTGGGAAAGTGTGTTATCCTATGCCGTCCCTTGTGCGATAAAAGCCATCTAGGGGGTATGCGATGTGAAGCATGCCACTTTTAGGGTTCGAACAGTTTTAATCCGAACCCTAAGTTTCCTAGGTGAGAAGGCGATTTCGTCTAATTCGAAACCAAACCCTATCTCAAATACCAAGATGAAAATTGAATAAATAAAATATAAAAATAAATGGTGTAAAGGACACATGATAAAATGGAATGATAAAATGGAAGTAAATAAAAAGACAAAAATAAAACCCTAAAATCTACGAAAATTTCGACAGCATAATGCGTTTTCAATAATCGAATTAAAAATTTTAAAATAAAAACTCCAACAAGAATTCAAAGAAAAATTTTAAAATAATAATAAACTTAAGGAGAAATTAAATATTTTGCCAAGTCCAAATAAATCAACCCTACAATTAAATATTAAAATTCAAAAATAATTAAATGACATAAAAATAAACTTCAAAATTAAGTCCATTAATAAATATAATTTCGACATTATAATTATTAACTAACTCGAAAATAATAGAAAGAAGGGAAGATTTAAAATACCTTCCCCTGTAAAATAATAATAAAACCAAATAAAATAAAATTTAATAAAAGGGACTTCCCAACACAAAAATCAAAAACACACTAAATAATTCGAATGAAAGTATTAAAATTAAATTGCTTAACAAGGGTCAAGAACCCCATAAAAAGGAAAACAACCCATCTCCACAAAAATGAAATTCAATTCCCCAAGTGAATATTAATCCAATGAAAACAACTTCCATAAATCAAATAATCAAAAAAGACCCAAGGGCAAAAATGGAGGGAACATAATTTCCCGTGCACAAGGAAAAGGCAAAAAAAAGAATTTAAATTAAATAATAAAACAAAAACCTCACATCCTCAACTCACCCTAATCCATTTTTATAATCATTTCCACAAAGAAAAGCCCTAATCTCTTATTTTATTACTTGTTTTCAAAGAGATGCCCTAAACATTATTCTAATATTTCCTTATAGCAAAAACCCTAACTAGTTCTCTTGTTTTCTTCTCACATGTTTTCTCTTCTCTTTCCATTTCTTCTTGCCTCCATTTTTGTTGCAAGTTGGAGGATTGGTGAGGAGGCCACCATGAGGATCCTCCATACTGAGGTATATTTTGTGTAAATCCAAAAGGGTTTCTTCTTGTGTTAACTTTTTTTTTAGAAACCCACTTATATATTTATTTATATATATGTATATACCCGTATGTATACACATTTATAAATAAATATACATATACTTACAATAAGCTAGAGGTAAATATACATGCATTCTTTTGACTGAGACACAATGATTAACATATATATATACACATGTTATACTGTTTTCTTTTGTATGCAGAAAAGACCAAATAACAGTGAGGAGGAACAGCATCGAAGGGCGTAATACCCACGGGAAATGGTGGCAAGATCAACAGGGGCAACACCACTACCAAGGGTTTTATTAGAGTTAAGGAGGGGGGCGGTGTGGGGAGGGGGTCGTGCCTCCCCCAACTGGGGGAGCCATGGCACCCTCCCCACACTGTAGCTTAGGGGAAGAACAGGGGGGCGGCGGCTGAGGCCGTCGTCCCTCTTTTCACTATTTTTTTTTACTTAAATATTTTTTTTTGTTTTCTTTTTTTTCTACTGGTTACTCTAAAATATGAAATCTCAACCCTACGGTTTGGTCAAAATGGGTTATGTTCATAGATTTGTTCTATTTCAATCAATAAGAATATAATTACTATCAGATATAAATAATCAAAAAAATATAGTTTGCTGAATCATTTGGAGTAACTCATATTTATGTTATTCTGTATATATATATATATCGTTTGTTATATATATATACAATGACATAAAAATGAACAAGTTTTGATTGTCAAAAATAATATATGTATTAATTATACTAATTTTCTCAATAACAATAATTTAAATAACATAGAGTAATAATTTCAGTTTTGTATCATAAAATGATTCAGTAGCATATATATATATATATATATATATATATTGGAAATAAATATACATAAATACTTTTTTTTTTGACAAAATCTATAAGGTAGGAAATATAATTTTACTTAAATTTTCAACAACCTATTTTCACAAACAACATATTAATAAACATGAAATTTTAGTGCAAACATAATAGAAAATTATACATCTAATTTCTCTTTTTTTTTTCTAGCATACACTAAAGTTTTATCAACAACACATATATTTTTTTTAAGTAAAAATGATAGCAAGTGTTTTTTCTCTTGCATTTCTCCATTTCTCATAAACTCAACAACATAGAGTAGTAAACAACTTTTTGAATAAACCATAAGAGTGCTCACATTACATTCTCATACTACAGCCAATATAATGGATAGTAATAAACTTATCAAAAATTACAATAGGGCCTCAAAGGCCATGGCTCAAAACAACCAACAAAATAATATTGCAATGAGGTGAAAATGAGCTTCTCCAAGCTCCATTTCTCCCCACTACAAACCTACAAGGAGCAACACAACAAATGAGGAAAACCAAGCCACTACAAAATGCCCTCCTCCCTACCATAGACCCGCAAGTGGGTCACCCCTGAGCTAGGCAGGTAGGAATCACACGGTTGCACACACACACCACAACAAGCAACACAAAAATAACTCAACAATTACCCAAGGATTTACACATAACAAAACTCATGAAAATGAGTTTGATGGGCGTAGCGAATGGACCCCTCAACTCAAGAAGCCATTCCAAGATCTCAAAACACCAAGCAACACAAAAACAACTCAAAAACAACTCAACAATTACCCAAGGATTTAATGCATATAATAGATAATGTCATTGCTCCAATTGTCACTAAAATGACATTTTCATGTTCTTTATTGTCATACATTTCATAATATATCTTTGAAATATCAGAAACATATATCTTTTTATGCATAGTTTGAACAAACTGAAATAAAGTGCAAGAAGACAGCCAATAAGAGAAAACATGTGTTGTCATGTCACTTCCATCTTGATCTTGTATCATGAACCTATCAAGATAAATGAATAGCAGATACATGGAGTAGCCAAGTCATCTCTTGATAGAGCTACAGTGAAATAGACTGCACTATTGATTCAGAGGTGTTATCATGTTGAGTTCGAATTGTCAAATCATCTACATGTTTCATTAATTAAGTTTTTATGAATAAAGCAGCCAATGAAGGATGCCATTTCATGTTTGGCATATGGATATAGCGATAAGATAGAGGAGCAATATAATGTGCTACTACAGGAGCATCAATCAACTTTGAACATCATCCACTTCAACAATTGAAAGCCTAGTCTAGGCCAATGAAAATAGGTCAAACATTTACCACTCTTTGTTGTGAATAAAATGTAAAACTGCTCATGAAGTGTTTTCACCATTGAGGTGGATGATATCCAAATAGAATGATGCTCTGAAATCCAAAAGTATTTTTCATGATGACTGTGCAAGATGCAATCAAAATGCCATGAATGATTGCTAAAGAAATATAGTGTAGACAAATGCAATTATAATGCCATGTGTCAAAGAAGCAGATACAGACAAACAATCATGTCATTGATGTTGAAACAATCATAGAAACGTGCAATAGGTTCATAAGTACATAGTCAAATAAAGAGTATCAATGTTTCAGTGAATAAAGGACTACCATTAATACCAAGACAGCCAAATTAGTATATGGCCCTTTATATATTTTCCATGTTTCAGTGAAGTGCAAAAGATACAAAGAAACCAATAGATCCATAGTGCCTTGATCAAATATGACAAGCCTCTATACTTTTGTTCCATGCTATATGTTGCAATAATAAATGGAATACAAATGAGATGCTATCACTATGAAGAAGTACACAATACAACAATTAGGCACTAATGCCAGTGTCATATGTTTTCATCAGCCAGAAGATTCTAAAGAGGTATGTTTTTATTGAACATTTCTTATTGCATTTGATGCAGTAAGGAGGAACAAAAAAAATTCATCATGTTTCCATAGTGTATATAGAATAGGTAAACAAAGTGCCATCTTCATCAGATACAGTGCTAGGATGCCATGACATAGTGAAGCCATCAATCATGTATGAAGTATGTATTTGGTATAGTCCACTGGATTGGTAAGTGAAGGTATAGAAATAAAAGACATATATGCTGCTACAGAGAAGGGAGGGTTTTGGATTCAGAAATGAATAGTATATACTTTATATACAAAGCCATGAAAGAGCAAAGGAGATACAGAAAAGGACAACATATGAAATCCTTACTATTTTAAGCAATGACAGTGAATATGACCCAACTATAATAGCATAAGGAAAGAAATAAGAATATCATGTGTAGTGTATGCTACAGGAGTATTTTTGTGCTTAAAAGATAAACTTTTGTTTCAATTTTGAAACCTTTAGTTCATACAGTGAAAAGAAGTTTGTAGAGAAGAATCTAAGCTAAGGTTGTAGCATATAAGGCCATTCTTGTTAATTTTTCAAGATACCCATGTCGAGTTTTCAAACCCTAACATATTTTGTAGAAGGAAGAAAGAAGGATGGTAAAATGAGGTGTCCATGCCAAGGCCGTGCCACAGAAAGCTAAATACAGTAAAAAGTGAAACCCTTGTCAAAGCTTCAAAGACCATCTTGCTTTGCAGATACAACTGAACAAAAACAAGTATGGAGTGTCTACATGTGTTGCCGTGAAGGAAGAGAAGTCATCTCTACAGTTTAAGTGAATCCATCATTTCACAGTCAAAGGAAACTTCAAAATTTTCATATCAAATGACAAAGAACAAGCCACAGAATGTATTCTATGCCATGGCCATACTATATATGAAAGTATTCTGAGATACCCAGCTAATAAATAATGAAACCCTCATTATTGATTACACATATAGTGAAGCAAAGGAACCTACAGTAACAGTAATGATATGAGAGCTTACCCACAAAGTTGCAGAGGAGGAAAGCTAGTAAGGCCGTGGTCCATCATTTGGAGTTTTGTCATTTTTTGTCACAGTTGCAGAGGTTTCACACAAATAAAGAAATGGAAAAAGGTCAAAGATTGCAGTGTGAGAAAAGAGCCATGACTTTTGAAAGAGCCAGCCACAGAAGATAGAAAATAACAAGAATGATAGTTGAAAGTTACATAAACATACCTGTAATACTTCTGCCTATCATTTAACTTAGAAATGGTGAAAGTTTTGACCACCAAAGCCATCGAATAGAGGGAAAAAACTAGAGAGCTACAAACCCCAAGTTGGAGGCATAGAGTTGCAGAGAAAACTGAACAACAAACAACAAATGAAAATTCCTAACTTTTAGGTTTTGGCCCTTCATTTTGTTTGACAAGTGTTTCACTTCTCATATTTTTGACCATGCAAGACAACATGATTATTTTATCCAAATGGGATCATGGTCAAAACCTTGCATTCGATAATGCCTAGCAATCATGAAGTAGAGAGGCCGACACTCCCTCATTTTGTTTGATCTTTATAATGTCAATGGTGGGTATCATTAGTGAATGAAGTTTATGCCTTTGATAAATTTTCAAAACTTTATTTGCAGTATGGCTGACTCATAGTGGAGTCAAAGTGTCATTTGATTATGCACGTGGTTGAGAGTCATTGACCTTCCACTTATCCATTATTTTTATTTCCTTCATATATTTCAAATGTATGAGAAGGTCAAAGCAAGAACTTTTGCAAATATGAAAAGCATGCTAGATGATGACATGATGAGAAGGGTCAATTTTGACATGTGGCACTTATATAGGCAGTGAGGTGACGTTGTCCAAGGCATGAAGACAGAGATGAGGTGGCAGAATATCCACACATGGACATGCATTTGTAGAGTTAGAGCCATGGTGCCAACCCTTTAAGGCTTTCATAATTTTTGCAAAATATATGTAATATTTTCATCATTTTTTAATGATTTTTATAGAAAATCAATAGTGATATCTTGTAAAATATTTTGGCAAAACTATAAGCCAAATATTATTTTATATTTCCAAAAAATCATATCGAATAAGATATCGATTAAATTGCCACATACTGTAAAGTTAACTTTAAAGCAATGAAATTATTAATGACTTTTAAAGTTTAACTATTTTTAGGCAGTTGCTTTCTCTTAGGCGAATTGAGCAGAATAGGACAATTTTTTTGTTTTTATGAGGTAGATTGGACAGATTTGGATGTAGATTTGGTGGGGACCACCTAGAGGATCATTTTGGCAGTATGTTTTTTTAGTTTGGGGACAGTTGAGGAGCTTTTATTTGTGCTTTTCTGAGTAGCTCAAAAATGGACTTAGGGTCTATTTTTAGGAGCTTTTTCAGCTTTCTTTTGAGGAGATCTTTTTGAGGCATGTATAGGAGAAAATTCTTAGTTTTTTAGGGGGAGTTAGCACTAGTTTCTTCTCTCTTGTTCACAAGATAGTTTTATACTGGCAGTTGGCTCATTGTTTTCATATGCATTGTACTCCTTTCAGTTCAAAATAGCATATTTTCCCACTTCATCTACTTATGTATTTTGCAGTCTTGATTTGATGTCTTATTGTGACAATTTTTTGTCCTTTATCATGTCTCAATACTGTTAGATTGCATGTTTACTCCTGGTTGTAATTTGTGTTTTGAAATAAACCTTATTACAAATTATTTAGGGATCAAACCTCATAGATGAAGTTGTGAAGGTTGAAGCTTGAAGAATTGTTTGTGAGAGAAGTATCCATTTAGATTAAATCTTAGAGTTAGTTTTCCATTTTAATCATTTTTCTTATCACTTTTTGCTTGCAAGCCCTTTAGATTAGTAAATCATAAGAGAACCAGCTCACTCTGGAGATTTATTCTCATTATAGGAGATCCACATCCAAGAATGATTCCATGTTTCAACAAGTAGATAAGTTTCTGCGAACTTAGCAAGGGTGCATACTTGATTGACAACAGTTTTTGGCACGCCCGGTGGGACAAAAGAATAGTTTTTGGCATGCCCGATGGGACAAAAGCATAGTGTTTTCTTTGTTGTTTGGTATGCACAACAAGGTTTTCAGCCTTTCAGAGGTAAAAGTATCATACTTGGTGACTCAAATTGCTGGCTTTGCATGCAAATCTAGTGATTAGCACATGAAGAACAATGCATGTTGAAGAATCATGTGTTTTCTTCAGTATCAACAACTTTTGGAGGTAAAATTTTTAAACACCCTGGTGACTCTAAGTAAATGGCCAGATCATATCCTCTTGCTGCATTTAACAAGGGTAGCCTGTTACAACTTGCTCAGCGTGATAACATTCCAGCTATAGCCCTCAAAGGACTGCCATATTTCACCAGAGAGGATCACACTACAACTATTGAACACATTCAGGATGTGGCAATGTAGTGTTCAGTCTATAATGTTACCTAAGAGAATGTAGCAATTAGACTCTTGGCTACATCGTTGAAAGGGAAATCTTTGCAGTAGTTTTGAGGACTCACAGCAGGCTCAATCACGTCATGGGATGAGCTAGGAGATGGATTACATAAATATTTTAAGGAAAAATTAGATCTTTTGTCTCTATTGTAGTAGCTGAGTACCATCAAGAGGCACCCGCATGAACATATGTCTGATTTCAATTACCACTTCCAGAGGACTTGGAATAGAATCCCTGTAATGGTAAGGCCTACACCCAAACATGCCTTTCTATTTTATCTTAGAGCTTTAGATAGCGAAATATCTGTTATGATCCAGGCTCTAGGTGGATCTACCCTTCCCGATGCTTTTGAGATTGTTGTCAGAGTAGAAAACTCCCTTATTCTAGCAGGGAAAATACCCCCAAGGCCTCCCTCACCCATTTTTATGCAAATCTAGCCACCTAAGCCCATGACAGTACCCCTTTTACCTGTTGTCACTAGGCTTCTATTTGAGATCCTGCTACTCTAGCTCATTCTCAAGAGCTTCAAGAGGGAAGAATTATGCTGCAAGCTATTGGCGAAGAATTTGTTAATGTTAGGAGGCAAGTCGATCAAGAACATAAGCCTTTCCAAGCCCCGTGCCAATTTAATCAGCCAAATAGGCCAGCCTTCCAAATAGATCCACAAGGCCCAGGAAAATATTATAACCATGAGATGGTTTTTATCAATTGGGAAAACCCTAATTTTCGTGATGAGAATTATTCCCAAGGCCAAGAGATGGGTTTTGAATGCAAACAAATTCCTCAGGAGATCAAAATCCTGAGTTTCAGAAGTTATGAATTTGCTCAGGAGCTTATCTGTATTCAACACCAATCTATTAGTCCTCAATTACAGCCATATGAAGAATCCAAACCAATTGAAATCATGAATGTTAGGCTAGCAGTTGAGAAATCAAATAAAGAACAAGAAGCCGTTGTTGTTTGTCCTGCATCCCTAACTAGTTATGAGCATAACAAATGTATAAAGGAGGTCGATTCAAGCTTGATCCAGAACCCTATGCATTTTGAATCATTTGAAAAAATTTCTAATGCTTTTGATAAGATAAATTAAAGAAGATTGTAGAGATTGGAGGGTGAAGGTCTTCAATTGCAAAGACATGTTGCTCAGGTTCAAATGGAGAGTGAACTAGAAAAGGAAGAGGATTCAGTTTTCTTGTTTGATCAGCTGCCAACTTGTGTCAATGAAGACAACATGTAGGAATCAAACTTATCACCCAATTTAGGACAACCAGAGGATATTGCAGAAGGTCATGTGTTGTTGTTTCATGAAGACAATAATGAGATTGGAACCTTAGTATAGTTTGAAGAGAAAACATACAGTCCTATTTCCAAATCTTGCATGCTTGTTTTACATGAAGATCCTGAGCACAAGATTGAATCATATCAAATTCTTTATGAGGATGAGACATTCAGTTCATTCTTAGAGCTCCCATTGTACTGTAATGAATAGGCTAACATAGATGAGACTAAGGCAACTTGGCTTGCCGAGAAATCAAGTCAACTAGATAAAGATGATCAAGCTGTCCAAGATAACTTCACAATTGATTGTCAGGGTCCTAACTATTCGACTTGTAGGGAGATTGCCATCCTACAGATTTCTTGCAATAATCAAAATCCCAAGCCAATGGATGATGAGGATGATAAGCCATATGAGGAGAATTAGATATGCAAGGGACAGATTCAGGAAGGATCCAATAAAGACAGCCATGACACGAAAGAACTAGAGGCTGATAAGCAAATTAATGGTTTGTTGATAGAGGTTAGTTCATTGTTTGGATTATTACTTTCATTTACTGAAGAGATATCTGATTCAGAGTGTTCTTCCTTAGCTAATGATATGTATTTTGAGCCTGGTCCACCTCTTCCTAAGAGCTTATCAAGAGTCAATAGTTTTGATAAGCTATTAGCAACCCTGACCGAGGAGGATGATCCATTGACTGAGGAGGAGGAAGCAATATGGTAGATTATCATGTAAGGTCCAGATAATGTTGTTTTTTTTAATCCCAAACCTTTAAGACAATACCCTATTAGATATCTAGCTAGGTTGGCAGCTAATGAGAGAGAGAAACTTGCTAGTGATACTGTTTCAAACCAAGGAAAGTATAGAGTTGAGTTTAATTAGCCTGCTCACTTATGTGATCAGTTAGGCAGGTGGGTAAGTGAATACATGTTTTTGCTCAGAAAGGTGTTGCAGCATTATGTTGGTTATTTATTTTTATTCCACCTCTCTTGGACAATTCATAAGTATCCTTAGTTGATTAGGAAGGGCAGTTATTTTCTGGAACCAGTCAATGGTTTTGTTTGACCAACTTCCTTGGCTAGTTAGAGTAGGGTTAGGTTAATGTTTTTAGTAAATAAGTGCTTAGTGTACTTTTTCTTTCAGTCAATTTTGTTTCCCTAAGTGCTACTGTATAGGTGTTTTGGCCATCAGGGCCTGTTAGTTTGTTTTTCAGTTGGGTTTGTTTTTTCTTTTGCTGTTTGAACTAGAAAGGAGAGCTGAATTGTAGTGTTTTCTGAGTCTGAGAAGGATAGAGTATGATGCAATGCCCAATGGATGTTCGAAGCAACTAGCCAGATGCTTAGCAGGCAAGTATATAGAAGTCGCTAGAAATGTTATTATTCTTTGACCACAGCTCAAAAATTGGCTGAGCAAATATAACATTTTCATTTTTTTGAGTGAGGTTTAATTTACTTCTGTGATGAGTTGGTTACATAGTTATTATAATTTCAATGATAAATGTAGTTCATTTGTTCAGGAAAGAAAGAGAAGTTTTAGATCATTCATTGCATTGTAGAGTAGTAAAATGAAATAAGTATTCATTCATCACAATGGTTATTCATTTACAAGTTTGAATACATAACAAAATAAGCATTGCATTGAAGGAAACTATGACATATCAGATGTCCCACACAAGCCTTGGGTTATACCTAAACTCATGCAAATATAAACAAAATACTATGCATCTAATGAAGAATAAAGGAAAGATATAGCCATGATTGCCTTGTTTTGTTGATCTTCATAGTAGCCTCTAGTCCTGCTCCCGACTTCAGCATGTACCTGAAAAATGTGGGAAAGGTCCCGTTAGAAGCTCTAGTTATGAAAATCCCTTATCTATCAAAAGAGACATAACACTTTGATTATAGTGCATTGATCAAATGAACATCATCCATATGCAGAAGGAACTGAAGAGAAACAAACGTGAAGTATCATTGTTTTATTCTAATTTGTTTGTTTCATGTGCAGGTATATGACCAGTCATGAAGCTGATTAAAGACATTCAACATGTGGTGTCAAGTGGTCTCCCACAAGGGTTGAGCCTAGCATGCTGCTTCCCCTTGATCTCAGAAGGGATGAATAGAAAAATAAAAAATCATTGATCACATTCTAATGACAAGCTGAAGGAATAATAAGAGCAATCATAGGCATTAGTTATGTTTTAGGTCATAATCATGACTATAGTTCAAGGAATGAAATGCAACCATGAACATGAGCTAAAGTGATAAAGAACAACATTTAATGCATGTAACAACTGTTGTCATTACTCCAACTATCATGAAAATGACATTCTCAGGTACTTTATTGTCATATATTTCATAATGTATCTTAGAAATATCAAAAACAAATATCTTTTTATGTATAGTTTGAACAAACTAAAATAAAGTGCAAGAAGACAACCAATAAGAGAAAACATGTGCTGTCATGTCACTTCCATCTTGATATTGTATCATGAACCTATCAAGATAAATGAATAGCAGATACATGGAGTAGCCAAGTCATCTCTTGCTAGAGCTACAGTGAAATATACTGCACTATTGATCAGAGGTGTTATCATGTTGAGTTTGAATTGTCAAATCATCTACATGTTTCATTAATTAAGTTTTCATGACTAAAGCAACCAATGAAGGATGCCATTTCATGTGTGGCATATGCATATAGTGATAAGATAGAGGAGCAATATCATGTGCTACTATAGGAGCATCAATCAACTCTGAACATCATCCACTTTAATAGTTGAAAGCCTAGTCTAGGCCAATGAAAATAGGACAAATATTTACCACTCTTTGTTGTGAATAAAATGTAAAGCTGCTCATGAAGTGTTTTCACCATTGAGGTGGATGATATCCAAACAGAATGATGCTCTGAAATCCAAAAGTATTTTTCATGATGACTGTGCAAGATGCAATCAAAATGCCATGAATGATTGATTGCTAAAGAAATACAGTGTAGACAAATGCAATTATAATGCCATGTGTCAAAGAAGCAAATACAGACAGACAGTCATGTCATTGATGTTGAAAGAGTCATAGAAAGGTGCAACATGTTCATAAGTACATATTCAAATAAAGAGTATCAATGTTTCAGTGAATAAAGGACTACCATTAATACCAAGACAGCCAAATCAGTATATGGCCTTTTATGTATTTGCCATGGTTCAGTGAAGTGCAGGAGATACAAAGAAACTAACAAATACATAGTGCCTTGATCAAATATGACAAGCTTATGTACCTTTGTGCCATGCTATAGGTTACAATAATAAAGTGAATACAAATGAGATGCTATCACTATGTAGTACACAATACAATAGCTAGGCACCAATGCCAGTGTCATATCTTTTCATGAGCTAGATGATTCTAAAGAGGTATGTTTTTATTGAACATTTCCTATTGCATTTGATACAGTAAGGAGGAACATAAAAAAGTCATCATGTTGCCACAGTGTATATAGAACAGGTAAACAAAGTGCCATCTTCATCATATACATTGCCAGGATGCCATGACATAGTGAAGCAATCAGTCATGTATGAAGCATGTATTTGGTACAGTCCACTAGATTGGTAAATGAAGCTACAGAAATAAAAGACATATATGCTGCTACAGTGAAGGGAGGGTTTTTGATTCAAAACCCAACAGTATATACTTTATATACAAAGCCATGAAAGATCAAAGAAGATACATAAAAGGATAGCATATGAAATCTTTACTATTTTAAGCAATGACATTGAATATGACCCAGCTATAATAGCATAAGGAAAGAAAGAAGAATATCATGTGTAGTGTATGCTATAGAAGTGTTTTTGTGCTCAAAAGATAAACTTTTGTTTCAGTTTCAAAACCTTTAGTTCATACAGTGAAAAGAAGTTTGCAAAGAAGAATCTGAGCTAAGGCCATAGCATATAAGGTCATTCTTGTTAATTTTTCAAGAAACCCATGTCGAGTTTTCAAACCCTAACATATTTTACAGAAGGAAGAAAGAAGGATGGTAAAATAAGGTGTCCATGCCAAGGCCATTGCATAGAAAACTAAATACAGTAAAAAGTGAAATCCTTGTCAAAGCTTCAAAGACCATCTTGTTTTACAGATATAGTGAAACCAAAAAAAGTATGGAGTGTCTACAGGTGTTGTCGTGTAGGAAGAGAAGTCATCTCTACAGTTTAAGTGAAACCCTCATTTCGCAGTCAAAGGAAACTTCAAATTTTTCATATCAAATGACAAAGAATAAGCCACTTAATGCATTCTATGCCACGGCCATACTATATATAAAAGTATTCTAAGATACCCAACTGATAAATAATGAAACCCTCATTATTGTTTGCACATGTAGTGAAGCAAAGGAACCTACAATGATAGTAATGAAATGAGAGCTTACCCACGAAGTTGTAGAGGAGGATAGCTAGTAAGGTTGCAGCCCATCATTTGGAGTTTTAGCATTTTTTGTCACAGTTATAGAGGTTTCACACAAAGAAAGAAATGGAAAAAGGTCAAAGACTGTAGTGTGAGAAAAGAGCTATGACTTTTGAAATAACTAGCCACAAAAGATAGAAAATAACAAGAATGACAGTCAAAGGTTGCACAAACATACCTATAATACTTCTGCCTATCATTTAACTCATAAATGGTGAATGTTTTGACCAAAAAAGTCATCAAATAGAGGGGAAAAACCAGAGAGCTACAAACCCCAAGTCGGGGGCATAGAGTTGCAGAGCAAACTCAACAGAAAACAACAAATGAAAATGCCTAACTTTTAGGGTTTGACCCTTGATTTTGTTTGACGAGTGTTTCACTTCTCATATTTTTGACCATGCAAGACAACATGATTATTTTATCCAAATGGCATTGTGGTCAAAACCTTGCATTCGATAATGCCTAGCAATCATGAAGTGGAGAGGCTGACACTCCCTCATTTTGTTTGATCTTTATAAAGTCAAAGGTGGGTATCATTAGTGAATGAAGTTTATGCCTTTGATAAATTTTCAAACCTTTATTTGTAGTATGTCCGACTCATAGTGGAGTCAAAGTGTCATTTTATTATGCATGTGGTTGAGAGTCGTTGACCTCCCACTTATGCATTATTTTTATTTCCTTCATATATTTCAAATGTATGAGAAGTTCAAAGCAAGAACTTTTGGAAATATGAAAAGCATGCAAGATAATGACATGATGAGAATGGTCAAATTTGACATGTGGCACTTGTATAGGCAGTGAGGTGACATTGTCCAAGGCATGAAGATAGAAATGAGGTGGTAGAATATTGACACATGGACATGCATTTGTAGAGTTAGAGGAATGGTGCCAAGCCTTTAATGATTTCATATTTTTTACAAAATATATGTAATATTTTCATCATTTTTTATGATTTTTATAGAAAATCAATAGTGATATCTTGTAAAATATTTTGGCAAAACTATAAGCTAGATATTATTTTGTTTTTCCAAAAAATCATATTGAATAAGATATTGATTAAATTGCCACATAATGTAAAGTTAACTTTAAAGCAATGAAATTATAAATTGCTTTTAAAGTTTAACTATTTTTAGGCAGTTGCTTTCTCTTAGGTGAATTGAGTAGAATAGGAAAAAAAAAATTCTTTTATGAGGTAGATTGGACAGATTTGGATGCAGATTTGGTGGGGACCACCTAGAGGATCATTTTGGCAGTATGATTTTTTAGTTTGGGGATAGTTGAGGAGCTTTTATTTGTGCTTTTCTAAGTAGCTCAAAAATGGACTTAGGGTCTATTTTTAGGAGCTTTTTCAGCTTTCTTCTGAGGAGGTATTTTGGAGGCATTTATAGGAGAAAAGTCTTAGTTTTTTAAGGGGAATTAGCACCAGTTTCTTCTCTCTTGATCATAGGATAGTTGTATATTGGCAATTGGCATTGTACTCCTTTTAGTTCAAAATAGCAGATTTTCCTACTTCATCTACATTATGTATTTTGCAGCCTTGATTTGATGTCTTATTATGACAATTTCTTGTACTTTATCATGTATTAATACTGTTAGATTGTATGTTTGCTCCTAGTTGTAATTTGTGTTTTGAAATAAACCTTATTACAAATTATTTAGGGATCGAACCTCATAGATGAAGTTGTGAAGGTTGAAGCTTGAAGAATTGTTTGTGAGAGAAGTATCCATTTAGATTAAATCTTAGAGTTGGTTTTCCATTTTAATCATTTTTCTCATCCCTTTTCCCTTGCAAGCCATTTAGATTAGTAAATCATAAGAGAACCAGCTCACTCTGGAGATTCATTCTCATTATCGGAGACCCACATCTGAGAATGATTCAATGTTTCAACAGGTAGCTAAGTTTTCGTGAACTTAGGAAGGGTACATACTTGATTGACAATAGTTTTTGGAACACCCGGTGGGACAAAAGCACAATGTTTTCTTTGTTGTTTGGTATGTGCATCAAAGTTTTATGCCTTTCAGAGGTAAAAGCAGCATACTTGGGGACTTGAATTTCTAGCTTTGCATGTAGATCCAGTGATGAACACATGAAGAATAGTGCATGATGAAGAATCAGGTGTTTTCTTCAGTATCAATAGCCTTTAGAGGAAAAATTTTTCAAGACCCTGGTGACTCTAAGTAAATGGCCAGACCGTATTCTTTTGCTACATTTAACAGCGGTAGCCTGTTACAACTTGCTTAGCATGATGACATTCCAGCTACAGCCCTCAAAGGACTACCATATTCCACTAGAGAGGATCACATTAAAGATGTTGAACACATTTAGGATGTGGCAACATTGTGTTTAGTACATAATGTCACCCAAGAGAATGTAGCAATCAGACTCTTGGCTACATCACTTAAAGGGAAAGCTCTGTAGTGGTTTCAAGGACTTATAGCAGGCTCAATCATGTCATGGGATGAGCTAGGAGATGGATTACATAAACATTTTGAGGACAAATTAGATCTTTTGTCTCTACTGCAGTAGCTGAGTACCATCAAGAGGCACCCGCATGAACATATGTCTGATTTCAATTATCACTTCCAGAGGACTTGGAATAGAATCCCTGTAACGGTAAAGCCTACACCCAAACATGCCTTTCTATTTTATCTTAGAGCTTTAGATAGTGAAATACCTATTATGAGCTAGGCTCTGGGTGGGTCTACCCTTCCCGATGATTTTGATATTGTTGTTACAGTAGAAGACTACATTATTCTATTAGGGAAAATACCCCCAAGGCCTCCCTCACCCATTTTTCTGTAAATCCAACCACCTGAGCCCATGACAGTACCCCTTTTACCTATTGTCCCAGCTGTTCCAGCCATAGGACACTAGGCTGCTATTCAAGATCCTGCTACTCCAGCTCATTCTTAAGAGCTTCAAGAGGGAAGAAATATGCTACAAGCTGTTGGCGAAGAATTTGTTAATATCAGGAGGTAAGTCGGTCAAGAACGTAAGCCTTTCCAAACCCCATGTCAATTTAATCAGCAAAATAGGCCACCCTTCCAAATAGATCCACAAGGCCCAGGAAGAGATTATAACCCTGAAGTGGTTTTTATGAATTGGGAAAACCCTAATTTTTTGTGATGAGAGTTATTCCCAAGGCCAAGAGATGGGTTTTGAATGCAAACAAATTCTTCAGGAGATCAAAATCCTGAGTTTCAAAAGTTCTCAGTTTGCTTAGGAGCTTGTTTGTATTCAACACCAATCTATTAGTCCTTAGTTGTAGCCATATCAAGAATCCAAACCAATTGAAATTGTGAATATCAGGCCAGTGGATGAGAAATCAAATAAAGAAGAAGAAGCTATTGTTGTTTGTCCCACATCCCCAGCTGGTTATGAGCATAATGAACGTATAAAGGAGGTCGATTCAAGCTTGATTCTAAACCCTATGCATTTTGAATCATTTGAAAAATTTTCTAATGCTTTTAATAAGATAAATCAAAGCATAATGTAGAGATTGGAGGGTGAAGGTCTTCAATTGTAAAGACATGTTGCTCAGGTTCAAATGGAGAGTGAACCAGAAAAGGAAGATGATTCAGTTTTCTTGTTTGATCAGTTGCCCACCTGTATCAATGAAGACAACATGCAGGAATCAAACTTATCACCCAATTCAAGACAGCTAGAGGATATTGTGGAAGGTCATGTGTTGCTATTTCATGAAGACAATAATGAGATTGGAGCCTTAGTACAGTTTGAAGAGCAAAAAGGCAGTCCTATTTCAAAATCTTGCATGAAGACCCTGAGCACAATATTGAATCATATCAAATTCTTTATGAGGATGAGACATTTAGTTCATTCTCAGAGCTCCTGTTGTACTGTAATGAAGAGGCTGACGTGGATGAGACTAAGGAAGCTTGCCTTGTTGAGTAATCAAGTCAATTAGATAAAGATGATCAAGCTATCCAAGATAACTTCATGATTGATTGTCAAGGTCCTGACTATTTGTCTTGTAGGGAGATTTCCATCCTACTGATTTCTTGCAGCAATCAAAATCCCAAGCCAATGGATGATGAGGATGATAAGTAGTATGAGGAGAATTAGATAGGAAAGGGGTAGATTTGGGAAGGATCCAATAAAGATTGCCATGGCACCCAAGAACTAGAGACTGATAAGCAAATTAATGGTTTGTCGATAGAGGTTAGTTCACTGTTTGGATTATTACTTTCATTTATTGAAGAGATATCTAATTCAGAGTGTTTTTCCTTGGCTAATGATATATATTTTGAGCCTGGTCCACCTCTTCCTAAGAGCTTATCAAGAGTCGATAGTTTTGATAAGCTATTAGCAACCATGACTAAGGAGGATGATCTATTGACTGAGGAGGATGAAGCAATATGGCAGATTATCATGCAAGGTCTAGATAATGCTGCTTTTTTTAATCCAAAGCCTTTGAGAGGGTGCCCTATTAGATATCAGGCTGGGTTGGCATCCAATGAGAGAGAGCAACTTGTTAGTGATACTGTTTCAGACCAAGGAAAGTACAGAGTTGAGTTCAATCAGTCTGTTGGCTTATGTGATCAGTTAGGCAGGTGGGTAAGTGAATGCATGTTTCTGCTCAGAATGGTGTTACAACATTGTGCTGGTTATTTATTTTTATTCCACCTCTCTTGGACAATTCATAAGAATCCTCAGTTGATTAGGAAGGGCAGTTATTTTCTAGAACCAGTGAATGGTTTTGTTTGACCAACTTCCTTGGCTAGTTAGAGTAGGGTTGGCTTAGTGTTTTCAATAAATAAGTGCTCAATGTACTTTTTCTTTCAGTCAGTTTTGTTTCCCTAAGTGCTACTACATAAGTGTTTTGGCCATCAGGGTCTGTTAGTTTGTTTTTCAATTGGGTTTGTTTTTTCTGTTGCTATTTGAACTAGAAGGGAGAGATGAATTGTAGTGTTTTCTGAGTCTGAGGAGGACATAGTATGAATCAATGCCCAATGGATGTTCAAGGAAATTGGTCAAATGCTTAGTAGGCAAGCATATAACAGAAGTCACCAAAAATGTTACCATTTTTTACCACAGCTCAAAAATTGGCTAAGCAGATATAACATTTTCTTTTTTTTTTAGTGAGGTTTGATTTACTTCTATTATGAGTTGGTTGCATAGTTATTATGTTTTCAATGATAAATGTAGTTCAGTTGTTAAGGAAAGAAAGAGAAGTTTCAGATCATTCATTGCATTGTAGAGAAGTAAAATGAGATAAATATTAATTCATCACAATGGTTATTCATTTACAAGTTTGAATACATAAAGGAATAAGCATTGTATTGAAGGAAACCATGACATATCAAATGTCCCACACAAGCCGTGGGTTATAGCTAAAATCATGCAAATATAAAAAAAATACTATGCATCTAATGAAGGAGAAAGGAAAGACATAGCCATCATTGCCTTGTTTTGTTGATCTTCATAGTAGCCTCCAGTCCTTCTCCCAACCTCGGCATGTACCTAAAAAATATGGGAAAGGTCCCATTAGAAGCTACGGTTTTGAAAATCCTTTATCTATCAGAAGAGGCATAATACTTTAATTATAGTGCATTGATCAAATGAACATCATCCATATGCAGAAGAAACTGAAGAGAAACAAACATGAAGTATCATTGTTTTATTCTAATCTATTTGTTTCATGTGTAGGTATAGGACAAGTCATGAAGCTAATTGAAGACATTCAGCATGTGGTGTTAAATGGGCTCCAACAAGGGTTGAGCCTAGTATACTGCTTCCCCTTGATCTCAGAAGGGATGAATAGAAAAAAGAAAAATCATTGATCACATTCACATGATAAGATGAAGGAATAATAAGAGCAATCATAGGCATCAGTTCTATTTCAAGTCATAATCATGACTACAATTCAAGGAATGAAATGCAACCATGAACATGAGTTGAACTGATAAAGAACAACATTTAATGCATATAATAGTTGATGTCATTGCTCCAACTGTCATGAAAATGACTTTCTCAGGTACTTTATTGTCATATATTTCATAATGTATCTTAGAAATATCATAAACAAATATATTTTTATGCATAGATTGAACAAACTGAAATAAAGTTCAAGAAGACAACCAATAAGAGAAAGCATGTGCTAGCATGTCACTTCCATCTTGATCTTGTATCATGAACCTACCAAGATAAATGATTAGTAGATACATGGAGCCGCCAAGTCATCTCTTTGTAGAGCTACAGTGAAATAGACTACGCTATTGATTCAGAGGTGTTATCATGTTGAGTTTGAATTGTCAAATCATCTACAGGTTTCATTAATTAAGTTTTAATGACTAAAGAAACCAATGAAGGATGCCATTTCATGTGTGGCATATGCATATAGTGGTAAGATAGAGGAGCAATATCATGTGCTTCTATAGGAGCATCAATCAACTTTGAACATCATCCACTTCAATAGTTGAGAGCCTAGTCTAGGCCAATGAAAATAGGACAAATATTTACCACTCTTTTTTTTGAATAAAATGTAAAGTTGTTCATGAAGTGTTTTCACCATTGAGGTGGATGATATCCAAATAGAATGATGCTCTAGAATCCAGAAGTATTTTTCATGATGACTGTGCAAGATGCAATCAAAATGCCATGAATGATTGATTGCTAAAGAAATACAGTGTAGACAAATTCAATTATAATGCCATGTGTCAAAGAAGTAGATACAGACAGACAGTCATGTCATTGATGTTGAAATAGTCATAGAAAGGTACAACAGGTTCATAAGTACATATTCAGATAAAGAGTATCAATGTTTTAGTGAATAAAGGACTGCCATTAATACCAAGATAGCCAAATCAGTATATGGCCCTTTATGTATTTGCCATGTTTCAGTGAAGTGCAGGAGATACAAAGACACCAATAGATCCATAGTACCTTGATCAAATATGACAAGCCTCTATACTTTTGTGCCATGCTATACGTTGCAATAATAAAGGGATTACAGATCAGATGCTATCACTATGCAGAAGTACACAATACAACAGCTAGGCACCAATGCTAGTGTCATATGTTTTCATGAGCCAAAAGATGCTAAATATGTATGTTTTTATTGAACATTTCCCGTTGCATTTGATACAGTAAGGAGGAACAACAAAAATTCATCATGTTGCCACAATGTATATAGAATAGGTAAACAAAGTGCCATCTTCATCAGATACAGTGCCAGGATGCCATGATATAGTGAATCCATCAGTCATGTTTGAAGTATGTATTTGGTACAATCCACTGGATTGGTAAGTGAAGCTACATAAAGAAAAGACATATATACTTCTACAGAGAAGGGAGGGTTTTGGATTCAGAAACCAATAGTATATACTTTATATACAAAGCCATGAAAGAGAAAAGGAGATACAGAAAAGGACAACATATGAAATCCTTACTATTTTAAGCAATGACAGTGAATATGACCCAGCTATAACAGCATAAGGAAAGAAAGAAGAATATCATGTGCAAGGTATGCTACAAGAGTATTTTTGTGCTCAAAAGATAAACTTTTGTTTCAGTTTCGAAACCTTTAGTTCATACAGTGAAAAGAAGTTTGCAAAGAAGAATCTGAGCTAAGGCCATAGCATATAAGGCCATTCTTGTTAATTTTTCAAGATACCCATGTCAAGTTTTCAAACCCTAACATATTTTGCAGAAGGAAGAAAGAAGATGGTAAAATAAGGTGTCCATGCCAAGGCCGTGCTGCAGAAAGCTAAATACAGTAAAAAATGAAACCCTTGTCAAAGCTTCGAAGACCATCTTGTTTTGCAGATATAGTTGAATAAAGACAAGTATGGAGTGTCTACAGGTGTTGCCATGCAAGAAGAGAAGTCATCTCTACAGTTTAAGTGAAACCCTCATTTTGCAGTCAAAGGAAACTTCAAAATTTTCATATCTAATGACAAAGAACAAGCCATAGAATGTATTCTATGCCATGACCATACTATATATGAAAGTATTCATAGATACCCAGCTGATAAATAATGAAACCATTATTATTGTTTGCACATATAGTGAAGCAAAGGAACGTACAATGATAGTAATGAAATGAGAGCTTGCCCACAAAGTTGCAGAGGAGGAAAGCTAGTAAGGCCGTAGCCTGTCATTTGGAGTTTTGCCATTTTTTTTCATAGTTGCGGAGGTTTCACACAAAGAAAGAAATGGAAGAAGGTCAAAGATTGCAGTGTGAGAAAAGAGCCACGACTTTTGAAAAAGCCAGTCACAGAAGATAAAAAATAACAAGAATGACAGTCGAAGGTTGCACAAACGTACATGTAATACTTCTTCCTATCATTTAACTCAAAAATGGTGAAAGTTTTTACCACAAAAGCCATCGAATAGAGGGAAAAATCTAGAGAGCTACAAACTCCAAGTCAATGGCATAGAGTTGCAGAGCAAACTCAACAGCAAACAACAAATGAAAATGCCTAACTTTTAGGGTTTGACCCTTCATTTTGTTTGACAAGTGTTTCACTTCTCATATTTTTGACCATGCAAGACAACATGATTATTTTATCCAAATGGGATCATGGTCAACACCTTGCATTCGATAATGCCTAGCAATCATGAAGTGGAGAGGCTGACACTCCCTCATTGGGTAAATGCACAAAGATGAGTCCACTTAAGGTGGAAGTTTTGGACTTAGAACAAAACTTGAAATTAGGTAAACCAAAACGAGATCCTGCTTTTTATGAAACAGGATCCCATTTTGCATCGGGATCTCGAGCCAAAAGCAGGATCCTATTTTCTAGAAATGGGATCCTGTTTTGAAATGAGATCCTGTTTCATAAAAATTGAATTGCCGACCCAATTTTTGCTATGGTTTTTGGGTCAATAAAAAGGATTGGGAACCCGACCCTTGGCTTTGGACTTGGTTTGACCTACAACCTGAAGGTCTTATCAATGTCACAACAAAATAGTGACTTTGGGCATATGTCTGAAGGCATTTTTTATAGAATTTTTTGACAAAATTAAAACCCATTATAGATGAGACAGTGTAGATTCAAAATATATTATTTTTTTTACAATTGGATTATTTTTTCTATTTTTCAATTAATTTTTGATGAAACAGGTCCATAAACTTAAATTATCACAGTTTTTTAGTATTTTAATAACTTTTTATTAAAATAATTTTTTGAAAAAAAAAATTGTAGGAAAATGTATTTCAAACAATTCTTTTCAATTTGGAAAAAAAATTCAAAAAATGATAAGTTTAGGTCATCTTATGCGTGACGTACACGACGATTTTTTAAAACACCAAAAATGACCAATAAAAAATTTACAAAAAAAAAAATATTCACTAAAAAATTACAAGAAAATATGGAAAACGTGATTTAGTGAGTTAAAAATCTTTTCCCAAAACGATTTAGAAAAATATGATTATTTAGGTCAAAATATGGTTGATGTACACGTGCATGGTATAGTAAAAAAAAGTGACTTTTAAACAATAGTTTTTAGAAACGCCTATTAAAAATAAATTTGTATCATCTAGGTACTAAAAAAATTACATATTTTGAAACTAGACTCCGAGTTCTACATTTCATATTTACTGAGTTTTTCCAGGATTCCACTTTTAGGTGCTTCAAATTTTTAGATCAAACATGACAGATTCTGAAAATTAGGGAAAACACTTCCACTTTTTGGCCAAAAAGTGGACTCAACTTCTTGCACACACCCCATTTTGTTTGATCTTTATAAAGTCAAAGGTGGGTATCATTAGTGAATGAAGTTTATGCCTTTGATAAATTTTCAAACCTTTATTTGTAGTATGGCCAACTCATAGTGGAGTCAAAGTGTCATTTGATTATGCATGTGGTCGAGAGTCATTAACCTCCCACTTATCCATTATTTTTATTTCCTTCATATATTTCTAATGTATGAGAAGGTCAAAGCAAGAACTTTTGGAAATATGAAAAGCATGCAAGATAATGACATGATGAGAAGGGTCAAATTTGACATGTGGCACTTGTATAGGCAATGAGGTGGCATTGTCCAAGGCATGAAGACAGAGATGAGGTGGCAGAATATCAACACATGTACATGCATTTGTAGAGTTAGAGCCATGGTGCCAAGCCTTTAAGGATTTCATATTTTTTGAAAAATATATGTAATATTTTCATCATTTTTTATGATTTTTATAGAAAATCAATAGTGATATCTTGTAAAATATTTTGGCAAAACTATAAGCCAGATATTATTTTACTTTTCCAAAAAAACATATTGAATAAGATATCAATTAAATTGCCACATAATGTAAAGTTAACTTTAAAGCAATGAAATTATAAATTGCTTTTAAAGTTTAACTATTTTTAGGTAGTTGCTTTCTCTTGGGTGAATTGAGCATAATAGGACAAAATTTTTGCTTTTATGAGGTAGATTGGACAGATTTGGATGCAGATTTGGTAGGGACCACCTAGAGGATCATTTTGGTAGTATGATTTTTTAGTTTGGGGATAGTTGAGGAGCTTTTATTTGTGCTTTTCTGAGTAGTTCAAAAATGGACTTAGGGTATGTTTTTAGGAGCTTTTTCAGCTTTCTTCTGAGGAGATCTTTTGGAGGCATTTATAGCAAAAAAGTCTTAGTTTTTTAGGGGGAGTTAGCACCAGTTTCTTCTCTCTTGTTCATAGGATAGTTGTATACTGGCAGTTGGCTCATTGTTTTCACATGCATTGTACTCCTTTTAGTTCAGAATAGCAGATTTTGCTACTTCATCTACTTATGTATTTTGCAGCCTTGATTTGATGTCTTATTGTGACAATTTCTTGTCCTTTATCATGTCTCAATACTATTAGATTGCATGTTTGCTCCTGGTTGTAATTTGTGTTTTGAAATAAGCCTTATTACAAATTATTTAGGGATAGAACCTCATAGATGAAGTTGTGAAGGTTGAAGCTTGAAGAATTATTTGTGAGAGAAGTATCCATTTAGATTAAATCTTAAGAGTTAGTTTTCCATTTTAATCATTTTTCTCATCCCTTTTCCCTTACAAGCCCTTTAGACTAGTAAATCATAAGAGAACCAACTCACTCTAGAGATTCATTCTCATTATAGGAGACCCACATCCGAGAATGATTCCATGTTTCAATAGGTAGCTAAGTTTTTGTGAACTTAGAAAGGGTGCATACTTGATTGAAAATAACACACAACTAGATTAATCTCACAACTAGGTTGGCAAGCCTAATATGAAACATATACACAAATATTGTACCTTGTCAGCTTGATCTTAGGCACAAACAGTAATGTGGACCCAAAAAAACATTCAAGAATCTTCATATAGGTCAAGACCTATAGTAGAACCACTTAGAATGATAATTCAAACATTATGTCTTCACTGCATATTGATTTTACATGAGTGTTAGCTTCAACTTTAAGTGCATACTAAACTAGCTTGATTGTCATACCATAACTTTCAATGCGAACTATATGATACTTTGAAATTCATAACCAACATTCATTATGGGTCTCTTATCATACCTTCAGAACCACAAAGCATAATAATCTTTCATAGAAAAATTTAGATCTCAGAACTGTTGTTCTGTCACAGAGAAATACTGTCAACCTGAAAGTCGATACTAGAGAACTTGTAAAATGTGATCCAATGAACTTCAAGCTCTACAACTCTAGATTTAGATGCTTATGCCATGTATCTACATTGCCTCAAAACCACAAATCAAAATATTCACCAGCAGAGGAATGAGAACCAATTTACTCATATACTCTACATTGTTTCTGACTCATCTCTATTCACCCAGACTTAGACAAATCATAGTATGACTTCCAGAGGAAGTCAGGACTTGAACAGTGGAATGTAACATCATCAAAAAGCTATGAATAACATACCAGAACCACAGACTATGATCTTCAACTGTGGAGGCATACCATCACTCACTCCTTGACCTGTATACTATCCATACTTAGTCATTCTAACTAGGTTAGTCTTCTGGACCAAAGTCCCTTTATAATGCCTTGTTGCCACAATAAGTTAGTCTTTCAGAGTAAAGTTTCTTTGCCATGTCTTGTTGCCATCAATGACAACATACAATAATTCCACCTTAACCATTAGAGCAGTGTCTCTTGACTATGCTACCAACAAGGTTTATGTCTTATTATTAATAATAGACATCAGATTTCCACAGTTCATGATAATATAAATGAGTGCTTCTAGATTAAACTGTGTGAGTGTTTTTATCTCACACAGTTTAATCCAGAAGCACTCATTTATATTATATCTTATTATTAGTTTAATTGCAAACATAAATGATGGAAATCCATGTAATGATGTAATGTTGGAATCTTTATTTTGAAATATGAAATTTTTATGTTTCAGAAAAAAAAATCAAAAATTGTATCATTTGTGAGACATTTAATTTTAAATTATTTATGAATTGTTATTGTTTATATTAATTGGCTTATTACATGTGGTATCAGAGCCTAGGTTTAGATATTAGGGCCTATGATCCTACTATGTTTGAATGCAAAAAAAAACTATGGAAATAAGTAAACCTAGGCTAATTCAAAGTGCTTTTTTTCTTTGAGTGCAAGGATTGGAGGATCCAAGTTCAGGAAGTGATCCAAAGATAAGAGCAAGAGTAAAAAAAGTCAAATTGAAAGTCCACCCAACCACCTCTCAAGGAAGAGGAGCTATGGTTATCTGACACTGAGAACTTAGTGCTAGCTATGGGTTGTATAAAGTTGAACAAAGAGAAAAAGTAAAACCCAAGGTTGAGATTAAGCCAAAACCAAAGAAACCATTAGTGATGAATGACATGCCTTTTGATTGTGGACACTATGTCCTTGTCATAAGAAAGGATGTGTTAGAGGAGTACCTACACAAACATCCTACCTTTGGAAGTATGGAAGTAAACTTGGACAATGAAAATCTTAAATAGTTTGAAATGTCTAAATAATATTATGGAAAATTGTAACTAAGCTTGACCTTACTATAAATAAGGATGTGTAATATCCATGGATCTTCTAAATTAATAATATTTTTCTCTTTCTTTTGACAACTTGTGTGATGAATTTTTGCCTTGAACATAAAACTTAATAAGTGGGTTACTTGTGCTAATGCAAGATAACTTGCCTATACCAAGCTAATATGGTACAAACTAGGATGAATATCGGAAGTGAGCCTATCAACTCAAACCAAGTTACAAATGATCCTATAGCTAAACTAGATTAAATTCTTGCTTCCCTAAATGAGACTATGGAAAGAATAGTTTCCTTGGAACATTAGGTTAGAGGACCTAGAGATCAAGGAGATGAAGTAGGTCAATAGAAATACCTTAGAGTCAATGAAAGGTAGGATGAAGCATGAACTAACCAAGAGAAAATTGAAAGACGTGTGGAAGTAATAGACCATCTAGAGAATGAGATGGCTTAAGATATAAAAAGGTCAAGCCACCTAAATTTGGTTATGGGAGATAGAACAGAAGCCTACCATAGTGAAATGAAAAAATATTTTGAGACTCATAATTATTCTGAGATAACTAAAGTAGCTTCGAGACAATATCATCTCTCAAGGGAAGCCTATACCTAGTGGGATGATAATAAATTTTAGACACTTAAAAATGTCCTAGGCCTGTGAATGACATTTTCACATACATTCCACCTTAATTCCACATTCTGCTATTAATTAAATAATTGTTAAAATTATTTAATTAAATCATTCCCTCTTTGCACTTTTTAATTAAATAAATTTCATTTATTTAATTTTTTAAGCTCCCTTCTTCTAAATTCCTCTATAATTAAACAATTTAATTATTATTTAATTATTCGGTCATCAAATGTCCATATCCCCTTTAATTTAAACAAATATCCATTTATTTAAATTATTAGCCTAGCCCTATGTTAAATGAGTCCTCACTTATATCTAATCCCAACACATTCCCCCTTTCCTAAAAAAAATTAAATAAATCCCTACAATTTATTTAATTTTAAAACATTGACCTCCTCACCAATTTCCTCTAATTCAAAAATCAAATTTGTCCTCTTATGAGAGGAAACCCTAAATCATTTTGAGCCCTTGAACTTTACCCTGAGTCAAGTATCAATCTCATCCCTCCATTCACTTCTTACTTTCTATAAAACCCCTTTTACCTCTCCATTTTCAACCACCACTTAAGCATTTGACTTATGCCATTGTCAACATTTGAGCTTCCATCTAATTTGCAGACCTACAAGTTTGAATACACTATCATAGCTAGGTTAGATTTTAGCAATGGAGGAAATACATTAGATATCTTAGGGTTTTATGCTTCCATGTTTGCATTCTAGGTTGTTTAAGAGCTCTATTGCTTAGGTAGGTGTTGGTCATGATGTTAGTCATAAACAAGCATAGAATAAAAGTACACATTAGCCTTTATTCATCTTGAAAGATATGATGAATTCAGAGAATTCATGATCCCAAGTCTCCGGTGACTAGGTCTTAATCTTCTGACGTTACTTAGAGGTTGATGTGTGTTGATGTTTCCATTTTGGGGCCTTACATAAAGTTCATCATCATAACACTGTTTCTAAAAAGATTCTTCATAGAGAGGTCATTTTATACAGTTACTTGATCAAATGATGTAGGGATATTCAAATCTTTACATGATATTTACCAATTATACATGCTTTAGCTTCAAATATGCTAAATATTTGCAATTATCTATGAGATGTCTGCATATTTTGTGTTATTTGATTAAGAATATCAGTTATTTGCAATTGTGATAGTGAAATGCTCTGAAATTTAAAAGAAATTGAAAGAAATACTTCAAATTAAAGTTGAACCTTTAGCTTTTGAACCACATGCACATTAGATATAGTCATGAAGAGAAGAAAACCAAACCATATGTTCACCACGACTTTCCACAGCTAGATATAGTTGATGCTAACTTCAAAGGAATTTGTATGAAAGCAACATATGCAAGTAGACATGCACTCCAAGGGACGTAGCAAATCACAACATATATCCAGAATTCACAGACTGATTACTCAAGATTTACTATGAATTGTAATCAAACAAGTCTTCTCATTCATTAGGTATGCAAAGATATAGATGTATACAAAAAACTTTGAAATAAGCCCTGAATACTTCAGCAGACAGATTTCAGTTAAGTTTCGAATAATAGAAAAAAGGCATTCCAGCACCTTTTATAGAACAAGGTGAGGAATCCGTTACGAAAGATCAACGATCTTGATTTGTCTATGAATATCTACGGTCAAGATTTCTCTTTGACTATGTCAACCTTACAAAATGGCACAAGTTGCCAGCTGGCAACTATCTAAAAAACTTATTTCCAATAAGTATCTGATGCTGATATTTACTTTATGTTGCATCATCATCTACCTTATCTGATTCATGTGCATCATCATCATGTGCATCGCTTCCTGAAATTTCATCATCCTGATGATGATGACTTCGCATATGAGGTTGCATGCTGCTCTGGATCTGTTCATATAACTGCACAATTTTATCTACTTCTTTGCCATCCTGAGTCTTTGCTTTGATGATAGCATGCTTGTGTGCCTCATATTTGTGTCTACTGCTATCCAGTTTGTCTTTCCTGTCTTGCAGCGTCTCATTGTAATTTTCCATCTTGACTTTGATTCTCATTATTTTGTCTGACTTCTTCTGTCAAGTGGACAAGTGGATCATCAGCTACTGATTGGAAGTTGCCATGTAAAGCTTTGATGGCAAACTCTTCATCTTGATATTCTATTTTCCCTTCCACTTTTCCTTCCAGTGTTTCCAATATTTCTGCCTCAACAGACATTAAATCATGCAACTTCATGCTGATATCTCTCAGTTTATTTTTGCATCTTCTGAGTACTCCACATTCAAATTGAATGTCCTTATACCATATATCAACCAACAAGGCAGTATTACTATTTAATACCTACTTGTTGATAAGAAACTAAGGATTTATCCTGCTTATTTCTCCCAGGGTGTCTAATATCTTTTCCAATCTGTAAGACCTTTTGCCTGTCTACATCTGCAATTTATCTACCTTTGACCTGGAGTCATTGAGAGTATTCCACCTCTTCAAAGAGGCCTTTACCACTTCCTCAGCATCACCCAATGTGGATGACATCCATCTCCTTAGTATAGATGCCTCATGTTTCATGAGGTCTAATTTATTCACCTCCTCTTGAGAAATAGCAGTCAGTGGGACTGCATGTTCAGTTGAAGTATCTTCGGTATTGGTCAGCCTTCCTATGTAGGCATGCAACTGAGCAATGTGCTCTTTGTGTTGCTTATTTTTTCCTTCTCTCTTTTCACCTTCTGAATTAAAGAATCCATAATATCTTTGGCCTCTTGACCCTCTTGGTCTTCATTGGCAAATCCTAGGTCCACTGTGCTGATCTGAAATTCATCTAAGGTAATTTTACCTTTTTCTCTTTCTACAGTAGGTACTGCAATCTGTGTAGTCCTTCTCCTAGTTGTTGGATCTCTTTTGATGGCTGAAGTCATTCTGGCCTTCCTCTTAGGTTTTATTATATCCTCAGTAAATAAGGTAGATACATCAAATTCTTGAATTTCAAATTCTACCTCTGCATTTACCTCTTTCTCCAACCACGGAGGTACCTGATCATGTTTCTCTGCATCATCATGATGTTCACCTGTATCTCCTCTTTCTATCAGCAGATGTGATGGAGAAGGTGATTTTCTCAATTCTTCTTCATGATGCTCACTTTGACGTTGATCCTATGGCACATCTTCCTGTAGAGGAACTTCTTTCTCCAGAGGAGCATCTTCCTGAGGTGGAGGATCCTGTGATGTATCTTTATGCTGATCATGATGATCATGATCCTTTTCTATCATTACCTCATCCTCCTTTGGCTTTTCCTCCTATTGAGGAACATTCTCAGCTGTGGATAATTGGGAAGTCTCCTTAAGTGCTGGTGCTGGTTTTGTAATCACAATTTGTTCTACACCTGTGCTACTTATTTCTTGAACCTTGGTAGCAGGATCTTCTACCACATCTTTCTCATCAGCTTTCCTTTCCTGAACCTCTACTACAACAGGTTCTGCTGATGCATCTTGTGCGCTTGGTTGGCTCAGTTCTGAAGTATGGTCCTCTAGTTCTGCCATCTTCACTTCTTCTGCAGGTTGCCCTTTGTTAGGTGATCCTGTTGGATGTTTAGGATTTACATCATGTTTCTCTGTTATGTCTATCACCACAAGATTTGTCACCTCTGCAATCAGTGTATCTAGCCCCATTTCTTGGGCTATCTACTCTGGGCTCTTTTCTTTCTTAGTTTCCACTTGCTTCATCTCCTCCAGTATAGTTTGAATTGGTGGAGTCTTGTGAGGGGTCATGTGCATACTTGTAGCAAGGGTTTCCATCTTCTGTGAAGCCACTTCCTACACAACTTCATCATCAGACAAATTTATTGTCTCGTCTAGTGAGATATGACCTTCTGCTTGTGTTTGGGAGGTTTCTTTCATCTGCTCTTCTGTGAGCTCGGTCTTAAACTTGACTATGGTAGGAAGTGGAACATTGTGTTGAAGTTCTCTATGCACTTCACTACCTGCCCCTTGTAAAAATGTAGGGGGTTGTCTTATTTCACCTCTCATGGAGGTTCTTTGTTTCTTAGGTGGGGTAGACACCACCACCTATGGAGACCTCTTCTTCCTTTTGAATAATAAAGGAGCCTCTTCTTCCTCAGGCTTTTCCTCCATGAGGATATCCTTTTCATCTAGTTTCCTTGAGGATTGACCCTCTTCATGGGTCTTAGTAGTTCCAGCCTCTACTATCTTTCCTTTCTTGGACTTTTGTTTTCTTGTCCATGGAGGTGATGCGGATCCTGATCCTGATGCTGTTGCCTCCTCAGCTATGAACACTGCTCGTTCAATGATAACCCCTTTGGGTTCATTATTTATTTTCTTGCCCCTTGGGGGTCTTTTGCTCTGTTGTTGTTGTGAAGGGAGCCTATCTCCCTTAGACTTTCTTTTCTCATTTATGAAATCATCATACTCCCCATCAGGAATCTCCTGCACCTTCTTTTTGTTATCCACAGTGATGGCAACACCTTTCTTCTTCAAAGCCTCTATCTGCTCATCAACCCAAGCTTGGGTTAGCTGTATGTTCCTGGCAATGAAGGGGTCCAAGGATATGTCCTCTTGTATGGTGAGGTCAGGTGTAGAGATGGTATCATTATATATTTTCTTCTGCTCATACTCATCTGCAATTATCCTACCATCATCTTTCTTCAATTGTTGAGGGATGGGGATGCAATCAAAGGTTCTGATTTGATTCAGTGTTAGCCTTTGATATCTTCTTCTTCTTGCTTCTACTTCATCTTCAATGTTAGCCCAGAAGTCTTCTAGGTGCCTCTGATGAATAGGCTTTCCTATTATTTTCTGCATCCTGCTATAAGGATCACATGGTCTTATCAGTGGAAAAGGCTATAACTTCATTTTATTCAGGGTGACCATCACCTTCTTTATGTTCTCTGAATCAGGACACATGTACCAGCCAATGGTGACTGGAAACAAAATTGGTGGCAACTTCCTTGCATCCTTGTATGGTTTTAATATTGTGGAGCTCTGCCTTATGAACTCCATCAGTATCACTGCATCAGTGGGATACCTTGGCAGCATGAGGGGAGGTCCTTCAAAACCCTCAATCCAAATGTATGAAAATGTGGCAAATTGTATATACTAGGCTCCATGCCTGTAGATTATTTCTTGAGCTTCCATGCTCAGTCTTTTTGTTCTATCCTCCTCCATGGTTCTACCCAGATGCATAGAGAATGCATCATTTACCAGTTTGTAATCTTGGAGGTAATTGGCTCTTTACAGCTGGGGATGATGATCCCAAATGTGTACAGCAATGATTGTGCCTATAAGCTTTCCATCTGTAACTAGTGCATCAAATGTGCCTTTATAAGCACAGGAGTAAACAATGTATGATGTCATATAGAAAGCATAATTTGAACCTCCTAGGTTCATCAGCTGCTCATGCAGAGCATCACTTATTAGCTCGCCCCACAATGGCTTGATATCTGAATATATGCACATCATGATCACACCATACATCCAATCCTTAAAACTACTAGCATCAGGCTGGCCTGTGACTCTACTCAATAGTACAATCATGTACTGGTACTCTTCACTAAAATCATACTTGAACAAGTGCACAGGAAGTTTGGCAACTGCAGGATATGTGTTGTTCTCAGCCCTCCATTGGTACATATTCTTCCTGGCTTGTTTCTTGTTATTCTTATATTCTCTCTCTAATTTATTCAGGTCCACACTATTGACCTTCTTGCCCAATGGCAGTCCAAATGTCCTAGAAAGACCTTTGATGGATAGGTCTGCATATATCCTCCCATGCTTCATCACCTGCCGGGTCTTTCGGTTGTAGTTCTGGGCACACTCGATAACCAGATCCAGGGATTCCATGGAGTACGGGAAACCAGCGGCATTCCACATTCCAAACATGAATACGGCATCTAGCACAGGACTTCTATTCTTCTCATCATTCAGCTTAGTTGACCAGGCCTCCAAATTAGTACTCCCCTAATGGGTATCTGTAATTGCGCTATATTTGAACAGGACGCCCCTCTAGGATGAAAACATAGGCTTACTAAATTCAGCCTCACACTTAGCCAACCTCTTGTTAGCCATGGATGCCTGCAATTAACAAAATCTTGTCTTACAATGGGTTCTCACATGCATGCATATAGCAATTAACTCTACTAATCATCATGTCTACTCTATCCATTCAACATTAACTAATCATGTGGATGCATAAACCAGAACTT
Organism: Cunninghamia lanceolata; assembly: GCA_027924645.1. Classification (NCBI taxonomy): domain Eukaryota; kingdom Viridiplantae; phylum Streptophyta; class Pinopsida; order Cupressales; family Cupressaceae; genus Cunninghamia; species Cunninghamia lanceolata. The sequence goes on from BSBN01000144.1 coordinate 3,119,408, forward strand.
CAGATTAACAACACATACCTGATTATCATAGAAACAACATGATGAGGGTTTCATTTACTTACTTGGATATGCAAATCTCCTTTTATACTAGTGGACTTCTGAAAAATGCTCTTAATTCTGTTGATAATCACGCACTTCCTCCTTTCTGTGAGCTCGATTCATACAACTATCGCCTGTATGAGGATATGGAAGTTGGTGCTCTATAAAAACAATTTCTTCGCAAGGTAAATGTAAAAATGACGTTAGATTTACCTTTTAACCTTGCAATTAGGGTAAAATTAGGGCAAACCCTAATAGATTGGATCTTATTCATTAATTTTCTGCACGAAAAGTTAGGATCTTGCTAGGTGTTTCGTCAGGTTTAATGATCGACAGGAAATACCTACCACCTCAGCATGCATTTCATGTTAATGGTGGCAACGGGAGCGGGGTGATATCTAAACGGCAAGATGATATTTTAAAATATCAGGTGATGTTTAGATAATGAGTGATGTTCACGCCATTAGGTCGTGCTTTAAACATCAGGAGGATATTAGAAAATATCGGGTGATGTTTAGATAATGATGACCGAAATCATTCTTACTTCCTCTTGAGATATCGGGATGACATCATCCAGATATTCATTTATTATATCGCTAAGGCATGATGATGTCATCGTCATGTTATGGGAATAGGATCATGTTTATGAAATATCCTGTCGAGAGGTAAATGTGATGATGATGTCATCGTCATATCACTTTTTCGTTTATCGGACTTGAATGACATCATCAGGATATTGGCTTAGGGGATATTTCACAGCAGGAGGATATTAGAAAATATCGGGTTACATTGAAAAATATGATCCTCTCAAAATGCATAAGGCTACCGATGGGTAAAGGCTACTATCACCTAAAATTGATGTCCGGATATTTGAACCTCATGATTTATCAGGTGATAAAGTAGATTGGGGTGATCTTTTAAAATATGACTGATGTTACGAAATATGATCCTCCCCTTGGAAATATTAGGTTTGACTCAAACATTAACCATTCATAACTTTCACATCCTGATGAATATCAGGGTGATATAAAAGGCAACCTGCATGGAATTTGATGCTCTTTCCAAATATAAGGTTTTTGGAATGAAATACAAACTTTGACAAACTGACCTCATGATGATGCCCTACTCAGCCTTTCTTGCATGATGATCTGCATGACTTATTTTTATCAAACCGCCAGAAAGCACAAAACAAGCCAAACAAAAGTTGGGTCCCTGTTTTGCCAAGTCAAAATGGGGCATGTTGTGTAACCACACAACAACTTGTCACTAAAGAAAACAAACAAATTCCAATGATTCAAGTGATACGATCACATTCATCCATAGTATTCTAATTCTTCCTGAGCATAAGCATCATGATCTTCTGAATGACAAAATTTCATCATGACAACAATGCTAACAAAGGATCGTGTGTGTGCAACTGATTAATTATCCTCATCTTGAAAGCAAGTTGAAAACATAAGTAACTGGTGTTAAACTACATAGTTGGAGATCATCCCTCATAGCCAACTTGGATAGAGCCTTGCTGCCAGCAGGCATTTATAGCCCCAGCAAGGTTATCTATACAATCTCCCTAAGTAGAGCCCCACTGCCAGCAGGCATCTATAGCCCCGGTAGAGTTACTTAGATGGCCTAATTTTATTTCTTTTTTGAATTTTTCTGTTAAAATTTGTATCTGATATCATCATGTCAGCTCATTTGTATAAGGTATAGTCACTTGCAGCCTTAGGTTGGAGATTGTATTGGTAGCAAGGGAGTCTCTTTAGATTTTTCACTTAACACCTATACTTGTGTGTTCAACAAAACCAAGGCTGTTAGGTGTTTCATTGTGATTGATTCACTTTGATCAAGAAAAGGCACCCTGATGAAAAGCTATCATAGACTTGATCATGAATACTTCTCAGGCTGAATTACAACCTATGTCTAAATCTGATCTCATCACTTGAATCCTAAAAATTTAGTTATTTTCTGTGGTAATGAGGTGCATCATCTTGACTAACCAAAACAAGGTCTCAACAAACAAAACAGAACAAACAAAAACAAAACAAACTGTACAGACAACTATACAAATGTACAATATGATACACATGATTGTCATGAAGTCACTCAGGCCTGGAAATAATGTTTGAGGAATTGTCCATTGACTGGCAATGGGACATCCTCACCTGTCAGGTTCTTAAGCCTATAAGTGTTGTCTCCTAGTATCTCAGAAATTTGAAAGGGACCTATCCATAATTTGTCAAATTTGCCATGGTCACCTTTCCTCTCATGGGCTTTATCCCACATCAGGACTAAATTAGATATCCTGAAAGCTTTGACTCTGGCTCTCTTGTCAAACTAGTGTTTGACAACAGCCTGATGTTTTGCAAACTGGTCAATTGCTTGACTCCTTTTCTCTTCCAGGTGCATCAACTGAAGCAACCTGACTTCTTGTCTATTATCAATGCCTAGGTATTCTTGGGCAAACTGCAGAGTAGGAATTTTCAAGTTTATAGGAAGGATAGGATTCACCCCATATACCAATTGGAAAGGTGAGTTTCCTAATGCAGTTTTCATTCTAGTTCTGTCTACCCATAAGGCATATTTCAGAAATGAGTTCCATTCCCTAGGGTTCTTCTCTATTAGTTTTCTTATGATATTCAGTAAATTCTTGTTGGTGGATTCTGCTAATCCATTCCCTTGGGGATAGTAGTTGGATGAAAACTTAAGTATGATCCCATGATCAAAAGCCCAACTTGACAATTTAGTTGAAGTGAAGGTAAAACCATTATCACTTACCAAAGCATAAGGAGTTCCATACCTGGTAACAATGTTGCTCTCCAAAAATTTAATGACGTCATCTATAGTACAAGTCTTGCTGCTGACAGTCTCAGTCCATCTGGTACAATAATCAGTAATTGTTAAGACATACCTATGGCCTGAGGAGGATGGAGGATTGATTGGTCCTATGAAGTCCATGCCCCATTGTGCAAATGGGCGCTCTTCCATCACTGGCTGCAAGGGTTGTGCAACATATTTCTCTCTGTTGGCAACAACCTGACATACATGACAACATTTAACATGATCAGCTGTATCTTTAAAAACTATGGGCCAATAATATCCTACTCTGAGGATTGCATGTGTCGTGGCCAAGGCTGATCCATGTGTTGTTCTAAACTTGTCATGTAACTCTGACAGGACCTTATTTGCTTCTAGCTTTTCTAAGCATCTCAGGTATATTCCTTCATAATTCTTCTTGAATAGGGTTCTGTTGTGTGGTTACACAACACGCCCCATTTTAACTTGGCAAAACAGGGACCCAACTTTTTGGCTTGGCTTGTGTTGTCTGCTTTCTGGCGGTTTGGTAAAAATGAGTCAGGTGCATCATCATCATGATATTCGATGAGGTAGATCATCATGATGAGGTCAGTTTGTCAAAGTTCATATTTTGTTTCTATGACCTCATATTTAGAAAGAGCTTGAAATTCCATGCAGGTTTGCCTTTTACATCACCTGAAAATACGTCCATATGAGGGAGTTATGCACAGTCAAAGTTTTGGTCAAACCTGATAATCGCAAGAGGAACATCATCATCATATTTGAAACGCCCCCCCCAATAATATCCTGAGGTTCAAATATCCAGACGTCAACTTTAAGTCATAGTAAGTTTTCCCCGTCGAGCGGTCTTTTGTATCGCCAAAGGTCATCATCATGATCTTGATCTATCACCCGATAAAAATCATGCAGTCCCAATATCTGGACGTCAATCTTAGGTGATAGTGTGTTTTACCCGTCAAATGACCTTATGCGCATCGTGAGCATCATGATTTTAGGAGGGACATATTTCATAACAACGAGCATCATGATATTTTTACATCACCTAATATTATAATATCATGCTGATATTACAAAATCACCCTGCTTAGAAAATCCACCATCTGCATAATTTGCATGCGCTTGTCAAAGTCCTATCGGAGGGTCATCATCTTGATCTTTCAAGGGAGGGTCATATTTGCTGATATTCGCTAATATGATGAAGACGTTATCATATCCTCCTGATCTCCTTTTGCATGATCATGATGATCACCCTATCTTTTATAGGAGGGTGACATTCCATTCCTCAGTCATGTTGTCAAGATCATCATGATCTTGTTTGTCTACCCGATATTTCGTAATGTCCTCCTGCCGAGAAATATGACCTTTTGCAAATATCCTGATGAGGTCATCCTAACCTGAAAAAAGAAGAAGCAAATATCAGGATGAAATCATCATCACATTTCCCTTCGGCAGGATATTTTCCAAAGCATGATCCGGTTCGCGAAAATGACGATGACGTCATGTTCTAAGTTTAACAAAAGCCCCGGATATCCTAATGATCATCATCATCCTGATCTTTCGAGAGGGTTACCTTGGCCGCAAAGGGGTCATATTTCATTCACCACCTGATCATCTTCCTTAGGTGACCCGATATTACATTTATCCCCTGATCTTAACTAAACATGACGGTGATGTCATCTTTTGCATTTTTATGAAGCCCGGATATGACAATGATGTCACCATCATATTCCGTTCCTCAGTAGCAGGATCATATTTCATATCCTCCTATTTTCCTTCGACATGATGATGATGATGCTATCATTCCTTTCCCCAATATACAGAAGCGAAACATGACGGTGACGTCATAAGGACATTCGGAAGGGGGAGCATCATATTTCACGATATCCTGTAGATAGAGGGAAAGCCTTAAGATTGTCCATCGGCCTAACATATGATATGGGCCATGCTTTATATTTTCTCCCTGATGGAGGTAGTCTCCCTGATATGTTGTTGATCGGCGTAGTTTTAACTGTCGGCCCAGTTTGGATTTTTCTCGCCGATAGTTGTTGTCTTCCCGATGGGCGGACATCATCATGATTTCTTTGGCGTCGGTATAACTGTTGCCATCGGCCTAGGGTAAAATTGTCATCCCGACAGTGTGTAGTCACGCCGATACATGCATGCATCATATACAAAGAGCGGATTCGAAGGTAGTTTTTTCGTTGTATATTTTGCGATGTATATGCAGATTTTGAACCCGATATACATGAAAATGGGCGGGAAAACAGAGCGATAGAAATTTGGAGCCCGATTGCCTGTAGCTGCACATTTTGAGGCCTAGTTAATAAAATGTTTAAATTCCTATTGTTTATCCACATGATGATGAACTTAATGTTTGTCTGTTTATTGCAGGAAGTCATGATGCTGTTAGAGCTGTTGCTGAGCATTGTAAAGTTGCACACGAAGGCAACATGAACCAGAAGTGAGGAGGATATTGTCAAATATGCTGTTTGCCAGCTGGAGACCGAATCAAATCAAAGATGCTAGAATATTCTATGCCAGCTGTACATTTGCCAACTGGCGAAGCATGTGCTTTTCATCTGGACCGTTGATTATTATGAGAAGATCCTGATCCTTGGATCATTGTAACTATTTTCTGGCATTTGTTCTATATAAGAGCCAGATCCTGATACATTGATACATTAAGAGATATAGATATATTTGGCAATAAGGCCAATAGGAAGGAGATACATTAATAGATAGATATATCTGGCAATAGGGCCAATTACTGTAGAATCAATTAGGAGATCGGATTACTGAGACTAATGAGGATAGAATTGTTGAAATGTCAAGGTTCTTTCTTCAGATCACTGTAAATGTACCTGTTCTTGAGCATACTGAATGGATATGAAGTTTCAGATTACATCCTGATTGTAAATTTTACGTAATCTTCATGTTGATTTCTGGATATGTACTGGTGAATGCTGTGTTCAACTGGAAGCACTTTCATTTCATTACATGTTGTTGTCAACTTTTCCTTTGAAGATTTGCACTGGATCATGTAGATTTGTGGAATGTCCTGGTGAAGTATGATTCTAGTTTCCTTCTTTTCATTGCATGTATGGGAGCTTGTATGTGGATCAGTGATCTAAGTCAAGTAGTTTTGGGAATCTCATTCTTTAACCCTTTTCCTTTTTTTAATTTCATAAATTCATCACCATAACTACAAGTCATGACAAATAATAAGTAGAAATAGAGAAATATGCTGAAATCCCGTAGGTAACTGAAAATCATTAGCATATTTGAGTTAAATGCATGTAGTATTGAAAATATCATGCAAAGAATTGCAAATAATGGTAGAAATCATGCAAATATCAGCCTATAAGCACATTATTTGACTAAATTCACAGTGCAGAGGTAGAATTATTGGAGATTTATGCAGAGCAGACATACAGAGCAGGATATTTGGAGAAATAATGATGAACTTTGCAGAAATACATAAGGCCCCTGAATGGAAAATAGCAACACACATCAACCACTGAGTAACGTCAGTAGATTAAGACCTAATCAACGGAGACTTGGGATCATGAATTCTCTGAATTCATCGTATCTTTCAAGATGAGTAAAGGTTGTTGTGTAACTTTTATTCTATGTTTGTGAATGACTAACATCATGATCAACATAAATTGGCGCTAGAAGGAGGGCTGAATAATAAATCCTTTTCAGTTGAAGTGATATCCCCTGCCTCTGTTTATTAGCCGCTTGCCCTAAATCTTGCTAACATAAATGCAGGCCCCTCACTTCTAACGCAACATAAATTGGCGCTAGAAGGAGGGCATGAGCTGTGAATTTCTGGATTTCTGCAAATATTGCATAAATATTTCAGCATTTCAGTTAAATGTCTGCAAATATCTCTTATCTGAGATGTTTTGGTTGCACCTTTGCAAAGATCTAGCTCGAAACATCAAAGATTAGTTTGATTTTCTGGACTTTCAAAGTTTTATTCTGAGATATGATGGATCTCCTTAAAATTTCAAAATACTAAAAAATTGAAAAATAGAGTCTCATTTTGATGGATGTATATGAAGGCAATTGTCAAATTAACATTCCTTTATTTCAGGAAACTTTGAATAGGCAGCTTTACCCTCACAGTTTGTCTAACTTTGGTTTATCTACCTGTTGCAGGATACACTAGACTGCAGAACACAGTGAAATAAATTGTTTAACTTTCCTTACAAGATTGGATTTATATTTTAAAGGATTAATATTCTTTCTGGATGTGTTCAAGGCCGAAATTTGCCAAGAAAATGAAGAAGTTTGCCAGGAAAATGAAGAAATTCCGGAACAACAAGTAGATGCAGCACCAGAAGTTATTAATTGTCCAGACACTGAAGTGGATCGTTCTGAATATTTTGAATTATATTTGTCTAGAAATATACAGTGTAGTCAAATATTAGGTTTACCCATTGACGATGTCTTGATTGAAAGCTGGTGCAGATTACATGATGAAGAGCATTCAGAGAGAGATTGCTACCCTTGCTTGGCCATGTTGAAAAAGACTCTAGAAAATACAGTAGCTGAATCAGTTCCAGAAGGTAATGAAGAGGAAACATCTTTCCTGGATTCATTTTATGGTGAGATTGATAGGAGTTCTCTACTTCCTAATACAAGTAAGGATCAGTTAGTATGCAGGTATGAATCTTGTGAAAATTTTAGAGAAGACATCACTCATCAGGATAATATTTTTGATTCTGATCCTAATACTTTTGATAAGGAAGATGAAACATCTTTCCTGGAGTCATTCTATGGTAAAGAGAAGTGTAAACAGATAGTAGAGCAATTTAAATTCATTGCTGCTGATGAAGTTCCTATGATAGTAACTCAGGGAGTCATAGAAAAGAAAATAAATGCTGATTTACTACCTAACTGGGTTGAATTGAATGATCAAATGCAAGAATGTTGAAGGTTAATGGAACCAGATCCTCTAATAGATAGAAGATGTGAGCTATTTAATGAACAATTCCTGAAAGATGAAAATGTAGAAGACTTTGGAGTTGTTGTACATGATCAGATGTCACTCCAGAAATATTTTGAAAATGAAACAGGGGAGTGTCCTTATCAAGTGAAAGTTGTTTCTCTTTTACAGTCAAATGATTTAGAAATGATAAATTTTTGTATAACAGGTTATGATAATAAAGATACTTATTTAGATGCTGATGTGCAGGAAACTGAAGAAAATACTGAGAAGTTTCCTGAACTGGAAGATAAACTAAACATCCGGAATGAAGGGATAAAGCTGGATAAAGATGAAGAATTAATACATCAAGAGTCATACATCCTTCAATTTGAAGAGAGACCAGGCACTGAGCCAAGCAGTGAAAATATAATGACAAATGGAGGACCAATTGCTAATGAAGAAGCATGTCCAACAGAGCCAGAAATACACCAGGTTGTATTTCTCCTTTCCACAGTAAATGATGTTGATTACTATTTTGATTATGGAAATTTAGGAGATAAGACATGCATATGGATTAATCATGAACATGATGAGCTTCCTCAGTTGTTGATCATCAAGAGTTATTCTGTTGAATACAGTGAATTCAGAATATCAGAATATTTTTCAGAATATAAAGATAAATTTGCTAGGTTGAGAACCATAACTAATACCCTAATGCTCCTGCACAATCAAAAGAAGTATGCAAATACAGGTGTATTTGGGTCGTTTTCTGGTTTTTGTTTGCCTAGTAGTGGTTTGTATATAATTGTGTAGGTTAGTTGTTTGTACAGTTTGCTTGTTTTGCTTTCTTGTTCTGTTTCTGTTGTTTCCTTTTGTAGGTTAGCTATTTGTACAGGTTGCTTTTTGCTTTGCGTTGTTGAGTCTTTGTTTTGGTTGGGCAAAACTGGTGCACCTTGTTACTTAAGAACACTACATAAATTGTTAGAATTCAAAAGTTGGATATAAGTTTTTACATAGGTTGTAACTCATGTCAGTATAGGTATTCTTGATCAGGTCTGTGGTATCATATTCATCAGTACTACTTTTCTTGAGTCAAGGTGATCATCACAATGACACACCTAACAGCCTTGGGTTTATTAAACATATCAGTGTAGGTGTTAAGTGAAAAATCTAAAGGTTGCCCTTGCTACCATTGCAATTCTCAACTTAATTTCAACAAGTGACCATTCCTTGTATCATGAGGCTACAACTATTATATCTTAAGAATTAAATTCAAAATATAAAATAAATAAAATAATAAAATGGATTTTCTGAAATCCAGATTAAGTCATCTAAGTAACTCTACCGGAGCTATAGACGCTTGCTGGCAGTGGGGCTCTACTTAGGGGAATTGCAACGATAACCTTGTCGGGGCTATGGACGCCTACTAGCAGCAAGGCTCTATCTGGTTGGCTATGAGGGATGAACCAAACTACATAGCTTAACACCAGTCACTGACTTATTCAACTCACTTTCAAGATGAGTATATGAATCACATGCACACAATTGATCCCTTATCAATTCATTGTTACATTGATGAACATGATACCAGTTAGAAAGGATTAGGATGCTCATGCTTAATAGGAGTTGGAAATTTATGTTTTAATTTATCCTCACCTTTTGAATTATTTGAATTTTGTTGTTTTCTTTGGTGGCAAGTTGTTGTGTGGTTACACAACATGCCCCATTTTAACTTGGCAAAACAGGGACCCAACTTTTTGGCTTGGCTTGTGTTGTCTGCTTTCTGGCGGTTTGGTAAAAATGAGTCAGGTGCATCATCATCATGATATTCGATGAGGTAGGTCATCATCATGAGGTTAGTTTGTCAAAGTTCATATTTTGTTTCTATGACCTCATATTTAGAAAGAGCTTGAAATTCCATGCAGGTTTGCCTTTTACATCACCTGAAAATTCGTCCATATGAGGGAGTTATGCACAGTCAAAGTTTTGGTCAAACCTAATAATCGCAAGAGGAACATCATCATCATATTTGAAACGCCCCCCCCCGATAATATCCTGAGTTCAAATATCCGGACGTCAACTTTAAGTCATAGTAAGTTTTCCCCGTCGAGCGGTCTTTTGTATCGCGAAAGGTCATCATCATGATCTTGATCTATCACCCGATAAAAATCATGCAGTCCCAATATCCGGACGTCAATCTTAGGTGATAGTGTGTTTTACCCGTCAAATGACCTTATGCGCATCATGAGCATCATGATTTTAGGAGGGACATATTTCATAACAACGAGCATCATGATATTTTTACATCACCTGATATTATAATATCATGCTGATATTACAAAATCACCCTGCTTAGAAAATCCACCATCTGCATAATTTGCATGTGCTTGTCAAAGTCCTATCGGAGGGTCATCATCCTGATCTTTCAAGGGAGGGTCATATTTGCTGATATTCGCTAATATGATGAAGACGTTATCATATCCTCCTGATCTCCTTTTGCATGATCATGATGATCACCCTATCTTTTATAGGAGGGTGATATTCCATTCCTCAGTCATGTTGTCAAGATCATCATGATCTTGTTTGTCTACCCGATATTTCGTAATGTCCTCTTGCCGAGAAATATGACCTTTTGCAAATATCCTGATGATGTCATCCTAACCTGAAAAATGAAGAAGCAAATATCAGGATGAAATCATCATCACATTTCCCTTCGGTAGGATATTTTCCAAAGCATGATCCGGTTCGCGAAAATGATGATGACGTCATGTTCTAAGTTTAACAAAAGCCCCAGATATCCTGATGATCATCATCATCCTGATCTTTCGAGAGGGTTACCTTGGCCGCAAAGGGGTCATATTTCATTCACCACCTGATCATCTTCCTTAGGTGACCCGATATTACATTTATCCCCTGATCTTAACTAAACATGACGGTGACGTCATCTTTTGCATTTTTATGAAGCCCGGATATGACGATGACGTCACCATCATATTTCGTTCCTCAGCAGCAGGATCATATTTCATATCCTCCTATTTTCCTTCGACATGATGATGATGATGCTGTCATTCTTTTCCCCAATATACAGAAGCGAAACATGACGGTGACGTCATAAGGACATTCGGAAGGGGGAGCATCATATTTCACGATATCCTGCAGATAGAGGGAAAGCCTTAAGATTGTCCATCGGCCCAACATATGATATCGGCCATGCTTTATATTTTCTCCCCGATGGATGTAGTCTCCCCGATATGTTGTTGATCGGCGTAGTTTTAACTGTCGGCCCAGTCTGGATTTTTCTCGCCGATAGTTGTTGTCTTCCTGATGGGCGGACATCATCATGATTTCTTTGGCATCGGTATAACTGTTGCCGTCGGCCTAGGGTAAAATTGTCATCCCGACAGTGTGTAGTCACGCCGATACATGCATGCATCATATACAAAGAGTGGATTCGAAGGTAGTTTTTTCGTTGTATATTTTGCGATGTATATGCAGATTTTGAACCCGATATACATGAAAATGGGCGGGAAAACAGAGCGATAGAAATTTGGAGCCCGATTGCCTGTAGCTGCACATTTTGAGGCCTGGTTAATAAAATGTTTAAATTCCTGTTGTTTATCCACATGATGATGAACTTAATGTTTGTCTGTTTATTGCAGGAAGTCATGATGCTGTTAGAGCTGTTGCTGAGCATTGAAAAGTTGCACACGAAGGCAATGTGAACTAGAAGTGAGGAGGATATTGTCAAATATGCTGTTTGCCAGCTGGAGACCGAATCAAATCAAAGATGCTGGAATATTCTATGCCAGCTGTACATTTGCCAACTGGTGAAGCATGTGCTTTTCATCTGGACCATTGATTATTATGAGAAGATCCTGATCCTTGGATCATTGTAACTGTTTTCTGGCATTTGTTCTATATAAGAGCCAGATCCTGATACATTGATACATTAAGAGATATAGATATATTTGGCAATAAGGCCAATAGGAAGGAGATACATTAATAGATAGATATATCTGGCAATAGGGCCAATTACTGTAGAATCAATTAGGAGATCGGATTACTGAGACTAATGAGGATAGAATTGTTGAAATGTCAAGGTTTTTTCTTTAGATCACTGTAAATGTACCTGTTCTTGAGCATACTAAATGGATATGAAGTTTCAGATTACATCCTGATTGTAAATTTTACATAATCTTCATGTTGATTTCTGGATATGTACTGGTGAATGCTGTGTTCAACTGGAAGCGCTTTCATTTCATTACATGTTGGTGTCAACTTTTCCTTTGAAGATTTGCACTGGATCATGCAGATTTGTGGAATGTCCTGGTGAAGTATGATTCTAGTTTCCTTCTTTTCATTGCATGTATGGGAGCTTGTATGTGGATCAGTGATCTAAGTCAAGTAGTTTTGGGAATCTCATTCTTTAACCCTTTTCCTTTTTTTAATTTCATAAATTCATCACCATAACTACAAGTCATGACAAATAATAAGCAGAAACAGAGAAATATGCTGAAATCCCGTAGGTAACTGAAAATCATTAGCATATTTGAGTTAAATGCATGTAGTATTGAAAATATCATGCAAAGAATTGCAAATAATGGTAGAAATCATGCAAATATCAGCCTGTAAGCACATTATTTGACTAAATTCACAGTGCAGAGGTAGAATTATTGGAGATTTATGCAGAGCAGACATACAAAGCAGGATATTTGGAGAAATAATGATGAACTTTGCAGAAATACGTAAGGCCCCTGAATGGAAAACAGCAACACACATCAACCACTGAGTAACGTCAGTAGATTAAGACCTAATCAACAGAGACTTGGGATCATGAATTCTCTGAATTCATCGTATCTTTCAAGATGAGTAAAGGTTGTTGTGTAACTTTTATTCTATGTTTGTGAATGACTAACATCATGATCAACAGGTTCCTCCCTTCATTATATACTTTTGTGACCTTATCTTCAAGGCTCTTCTCTGTGAAGCTTGCAATCTCGAAGGACATCTTCCAATAATCAGGATGTGCCTGATATCTGAATACCATTCCTTATTGTCTTTGTCATTGATAACATACTACTGACTTGTGATGTTTGGGTCAATTTCAGATATCATTTGGCTTAAAGCCTATCCTCTTACCAGCGTCATTGGTGTAATTTCCATGTCATACTCTTGTAATACAGTAATCCACTTAGCTCTTTTTTCACCAGGCTCACTCTGCATGAGCAGCATCTTCACTGCTGCATCAGACACTACTGCAATCACCTTGCTTCTCAGTATATAATGCCTGAATTTCTTTACTGCCCTGACTAATGCAAGTGCTTGTCTTTCAACATCCACATATCTTAGTTCAGCATCCTTGAAAGGACAGCTCATGAAGGCTATTGGTTTCTCTTCTTTTTCTTCATTCCTTTGAGTTAACACTGCTGTAAAGGTATGTTCTAAAGCAAATGAATAGATGTAGAAATTCTTTGTGTAATCTGGACTGATGAGTATAGGAGCATCTAATATGGCTTTCTTTATGTCCTCAAAAGTAGCTTTAGCTTCTACTGTCCACTCAATCTTGGCATCTTTTTTTAGCATAGCATTTAGTGGTCTAACTATTTCTACAAAACCAGTGATGAATTTTCTTACAAAGTTAATCTTACCAAAGTAAGACTTAAGTTCTTTCTTGCTTCCAGGAAGTTGTATTTTCATGATAGACTCCACCTTGTCAGGATCAATGATAATTCCATCTTCTATGATTAGGTGGCCTAGTAACTTTCCTGTTGTCACCCCAAATATGCATTTCTTGGGGTTCAGTGATATTCCGTACTCTTCACATTTCTTCAGCACATTTCTGAGATCTGCTACATGATTTCCCCTTTGTTTGGAGAATACTGTCAAGTCATCCATGTAGATGACTATACACTTTCCTATTAAGCCTCTAAAGGCTATGTCCATTACTCGCTGGAATGTTGCTCCAGCATTTATAAGTCCAAATGGCATACGTCTATATGTAAATATCCCCCACTTGGTGGTGAAGGCCATCTTTAGCCTATCAATCTTATCAACCATCACTTGGTTGTATCCTAAAAAGCCATCCAAGAAGGACATCATTTTGGCTCCATTTACAATCTGCAGAACTTCATCTAATGAGGGTAAAGGATAATTATCCTTTTCTGATGCTCTGTTCAGATTCTTGAAATCTACACATAACCTGATGTCTCCATTCTTCTTCCTAACTAGCACTAGATTTGCCACCCAAGTGGAGTGCCTCACAGGAAAGATTATCCTGGCATTTAACAATTTCTTGACTTCTTCAAACATTATTGGTTTAAGCAAAGCATTGACTGGCCTTTGCTTATGTCTGAAAGGTTTAGCATCTGGCTTGAAAGGTATAGTATGAGTTATGACATATGTGTCATATGTCTTCAGCTCATCATAAGTCCATGCAATAACATGGATGTAGTCCTTAAGGGCCTGAGTTATTCCTTCTAACTCTTCTGGTGTGCAAACCTTACCTATCAAGACATTTTTCTTGTCATCATCCTGTCCAATATTCATTTGTGAATATTGACCTCCATCAGCTTTGGGAAGATCCTTCTACTTCAGCATATTATCCAAATCAAAGGCTCTTTCTAATTCAATCATGCCTTTGGGAATTCTGTTACTAGGCAGCTCTAATATTTCATCTTCTTCCCAGACATGATCTTCCATACTATTCTCATCTATAATCTGAGCGTCAAATACATCCCTGTTGGAGATGAAATCAAGAATGTGCTGGTCATCATCAAAGACCTAAAGATTGGTAACATTATTAGGTACTGATGGTATAGATACCAGTTCTACTGAAAATCTCTTCAAACCTGATATAGATAGTGGCTCTAGTGTACTGGTAGCTTGGGCAAGTGCATCTGCCATGCGATTCTATTCTCTAGGAACATGGGTGATGTTAAATGCATCAAAGTTTTCAATCAAATCCCACACTCTGTCTATAATTTGACAATTTTTTATAGTTGCAAGAGTAGATTCCTCTTACTTGTCTGACAACTAATTCTGAGTCTCCAAAGACATGCAGAATTTTCACTTTCTTTTTGAGAGCAAACAGTATCCCATGAATCAGAGCTTCATACTCTATCACATTATTAGTACAAGGGAACTGTAATCTGTATGCAGCTAAGTAGGATTTTCCTGATGGATCAATAAGATCAATCCCTACTCTGGCTCCTTGCTTGGATTTGGATCCATCAAATCTAAGGATCCAAGACTTATCTTCAGCATGAGGTTTAGCTGAACCTTTATTTTTCTTTGCAGCTTTGGCAGCTGCTCCACCTGATATCCATTTTAACTTAGGAATGCCAGCTTTCTCAGACTTCATCTTTTCTTCCTTCTAAGAAGCTGATTTTTCTTCTTGTTTTCCATCATCAGGAGGATGATCTTTTGAATCAGGCTCTGTATGTTTCTTCAAAATGTGTAGACATAGCGAACAGGTGGACTCTAAATGAGGTGCCTCATGCAGCCTACACCAAGCTTCAGTTAGTGCATCTTATGGATGTTTATTTTGTCTTATCATTTTCTTAATTTCTCCAGATAGGAACTCTTCAAATCTGGTCAGGTTACTACCTCTGTCTTCATTAGACAATTCATAGTCTGACTCCATCAAACAATCACTCCCTGGGGTGATCTTTTCTTTTTTGCTAACATTTATTTGATTGTAACCAAAATTTCTTCTATTCTCTATAAATGACCTTCATCATGATCTATCACTTTTTCTGTGGTTCGTGAAGAAGACAAAAAAGAATCAGTATCATCATCATCATCACTAGATGTAGAACTTACCTCGGAATATGATGATGATGATGCCTCACTGCATGTCTGCTCCAGCATCATCATGTCTAAGCATGTTTCACAAGTCTTTTCTGAATGTGCTTCGTTGTGTAATCTACACCATCCATCAATCAAAATATCATTAGCATGTATATTTAACAATTGACAACGCTTTACCTGTTTGGACAGATGCATCTCAAAGTCTCTGAAGCGATCTATTTCATTTTCGTTCTCAAAATTATTATCAGTTTCTACAACTGGCACACCCTCTTAATGATCATGATGATGATGATGATGATGAAAGTCAAGCATTAGGATCTCTTCTATCTTGATAGTTTGTGGTCTAATGGCATAAACTCCCAGCTCAATGTCAACATATATGATCTCATTCGTTTTATTATACTCAGTTATCATGTGCTTCATTCTGGGTTCAGCATCTATTCTTATCTGGTTTGGTATACCTTTCCAAGGTAACCACATGTGACTGAAGTTAGTGGACATATATCCATTCAAAGTCTTTGACCAGTCTCTGCTAAGTAGCATCCCATATGTATCAGGTATATCAACTACTTGAATATCAATGTAATATTGGATCCTGGGATCAGATGCTAGCTACATGTGTATATGAGTAAGTTCTCCTACTACACTCACTTCTGTTTTATCTAATTGTGTCACCTTCTTCAAGGATTTAGTAGGATGTAGTCCTAAGGCATTGCATATGGACAAAGGCCTCACATTTGTAGATGCACCTGAATCTACCAAACAGTTGTGTAAATTCTTTCCAAACATCCTTATGGTAAGGAGGAAAGGTGGTGACTCACTCTTATCTTTGTACAATGTCATATGTGATGTTTCTGCAGCTTGGACAGTAGCTAGCATTTTAGGCTTGATATTACTATCTCTAGCAGCATGACCTTTATTGCTAAGATGACCTGGAGAAGGAATGTCCTCTTTAAGAGTAGGATCATCCAGTGACTTCATAAAAGCTTTTTTGATTGCAGGAGTTTTCAATAACTCTGACAGAGACATGCTGATCTTTATCTTTTTCATTTCATCTGCCAAGTATGAAACAAGTTTGTCAGACTCCTGAGGTAAGGCAACAGCTTTTGATGCTATATTCTATGGTGACAGATATTGGGCATTTACCTTGGGGAACCCACGATTATTGCTAACTTTGGGGTCCGGAGGTGTGTTGAAATTATTTGGAGGTAGAGATGACGTCAGTGGATCAGTAGGTCTGTTGGAGCTACTTCTCAAGTTATAATTATGTTTACTAGGATATTGATGTTGGTATGCATGCACTTCCTTATGTTCAATAGATGGTTCATTTTCATCCTCAAAAGGGAAGACATAGTTTGATTCAAAGGCTAAAGCAAATTCTTCATATGCATGAGAATAATTTTGATGATCAGTATAGCTTTCTAGTACTAGGGCTGAGTCATATCCACAAGGAACTATCTCATTACCTTCTACCTGAGGTGGATGTCTTGCAGTATTAGACACTTCTGTTTGAAAAATGCTGGCAGCAATTTGAAATTGTGGACAGTCTAACTCTGCATGAGCATTTGTGTTGTGGATCCTACACTAGTTAGTGAGGGCCGCTTCAGCAAGATTGACTCTAGTAGCCTATTTAGCTTCACCAGATGGCTGATTATCTAAAGGTGATGGTAATGAACCATTATTTGGCCTGGAGTTCCATACTCTAGGCTGTCTTTGAGGATTATTGTTATTTCCACCACTATTATTGAAATTATTGTTGTTATTGTATCCTCTGGAAGGATAATTTGGTCTATCATTGGAATAATTTCTATTCTGATTTGACTGGGAATAGAAACTTTAATTTCTCAAATGTGTCACTTCTGTGGTGAGTTTTCTTAGTTGAGCAGAAATTTCTTTAATTTCCTCCTTCTCTTCTTGAGCTTTGGCTACTACATTCTCAGTTTGAGGCTTGAAGAAAGAGGATCCATGGTTATTGTTAGACAGATCAGCACCCTGAGGTGTCTGAATTTGTGTAGGATATTGTGGAGTTTGGCCATTCCCATTAGGACGTGGCATGATACTTAATGGAGGTACTTGCAAGGGTGTAGGCATGACTGGTGGAGGTATCATAGCTCCATTAGGATATTGTCGATACATGTCAGGCAGTGTAGGGAATGCAATATTTGGAGTAGGAGCTGGGACTAGTTGCTGATTTACTTTGATAGCTTCTTGAAAGGCTCCTATCAAGGTAGTGATCTCAAGATGTGTTCTCTTGATGAACATGGAAGTCAATGGATCCAGGGCTGAATAATAGATACTCCTAGTAGAAGCATCTGCCACTACATAAGGAGCAACTAACTTGGATAACATTTTCTGGAACCTAGCATTAAAATTGGCAATAGGTTCATTCTTGAATCTTTTGATTGTAGCAAACATGTGGTAATTCATAGATGGATCAATAGGGACCTTGAACCTATCAAGAAAGGCTTTCTTGAGGATAGCCCATGAACCAATAGAAGCTTGACCAAGACTAATAAACCAATTATAAGCCTCTTCCCCTAAGGAAAAAAGAAATAATCTGCATACAACATCTTGATGTTCTATTCTGGCTCTACAGCAAGCTTCCTTAAATGTCCTGATATGATCATCAGCATCCTGATAAGGATGATATTTTGGACAAAGTTTGTCCAGATTCTTTGGCAACTCATGATATGCATTGAAGGTTAAAGGTGATTTTGCTGCAAAGAAAGACATTGTGACCAGAGGAGCTTGAGCTGGTGGTACAGCTGGCTGAGGTTGGACCTGGGGTTGAGGTTGAACAGGAGGTGTCACAGATATCCCAGAAGGTACTTGCAAACCAACAGGAGTTACAGGAGGAGGTTCTGGTGAAGCTCCTGATGTACTAGACCTGGGAGGATGATGGATGTCTACAGTTCTAGGTCTGAAACCTCTAACAGGCAATTCTTCAAAGATTCCACTAGATCTAGACCTGGTATTTATCCTATGAGCCAAGATTTTTCAATTTTGAGGCAAATTGGCTAAAAACTAACAGGATGATCATAAATATTGAATGAATTTCACCGGTTGAGACAATATTTGCAGTCAGATGACTGATCGGACTGAATATTTATGAAATATTTGTAAAGATACTGCAAATATGAGGTGTTAATAGGGTATAACGACTTTTACCACAAGATATCAAGTCTCTAAAGCCAAAATTCTTCAAAGCTTGAATGGATTTACTTATCATTGGCTGATATTTGTGAATTCATGATGATCTATTGTAAATCTTGCAATATTTATGACTAATTTAAGGAACTTTACATAGAATGAACATCTACAAGCTTGTTACAGTAAATATTTGAGCAATATTTGAAATTCACGAATGCACTGGGGTTACCTTACTCTCTGCATCATCATACCTAAAAATAATGATGATGAGCATGTTCTTTCAAATAAAGGTTCTCCTTCTAATGCCAATTTATGTTGCGTTAGGAGCGAGGAGCCTGCATAAAATGTATGATGACTGATGCAATGGTGTCTTTTCCAGTTGGCCCTCCTTCTAGCGTCAATTTATGTTGGTCATGATGTTAGTCATAAACAAGCATAGAATAAAAGTACACATTAACCTTATTTCATCTTGAAAGATACGATGAATTTAGAGAATTCATGATCCCAAGTCTCCGGTGATTAGGTCTTAATCTTTTGACGTTACTCAGAGGTTGATGTGTGTTGTTGTTTCCATTTTGGGGCCTTACGTAAAGTTCATCATCATAACACTGTTTCTACAAAGATTCTTCACAGAGAGGTCATTTTATACAGTTACTTGATCAAATGATGCAGGGATATTCAAATCTTTGCATGATATTTACCAATTATACATGCTTTAGCTTCAAATATGCTAAATATTTGCAA
Source organism: Cunninghamia lanceolata (assembly GCA_027924645.1). Taxonomy (NCBI): domain Eukaryota; kingdom Viridiplantae; phylum Streptophyta; class Pinopsida; order Cupressales; family Cupressaceae; genus Cunninghamia; species Cunninghamia lanceolata. Next base: position 3,138,900 of record BSBN01000144.1, read on the forward strand.
TTATCTACAAGATGTCTGCATATTTTGTGTTATTTGCTTAAGATTATCAGTTATTTGCAATTGTGATAGTGAAATGCTCTGAAATTTAAAAGAAATTGAAAGAAATACTTTAAATTAAAGTTGAACCTTTATCTTTTGAACCACATGCACATCAGATACAGTCATGAAGAGAAGAAAACCAAACCATATGTTCACTAGGACATTCCACAGCTAGATACAGTTGATGCTAACTTCAAAGGAATTTGTATGAAAGCAACTTCTGTATGTAGACATGCACTCCAAGGGACGCAGCAAATCACAACATATATTCAGAATTCACACACTGATTACTCAAGATTTACTATGAATTGTAATCAAACAAGTCTTCTCATTCATTAGGTATGTAAAGATATAGATGTATACAAAAAGCTTTGAAATAAGCCCTGAATACTTCAGCAGATAGATTTCAATTAAGTTTCGAATAATAGAAAAAAGGCATTCCAGCACCTTTTATAGAACAAGGTGAGGAATCCGTTATGAAAGATCAACGATCTTGATTTGTCTATTAATATCTACGGTCAAGATTTCTCTTTGACTATGTCAACCTTACAAAATAGCACAAGTTGCTAGCTGGCAACTATCTAAAAAAGTTATTTCCAATAAGTATCCGATGCTGATATTTACTTTATGCTGCATCATCATCTACCTTATCTGATTCATGTGCATCATCATCATGTGCATCGCTTCCTGAACTTTCATCATCCTAATGATGATGACTTCGCATATGAGGCTGCATGCTGCTCTGGATTTGTTCATATAACTGCACAATTTTATCTACTTCTCTGCCATCCTAAGTCTTTGCTTTGATGATGGCATGCTTGTGTGCCTCATATTTGTGTCTACTACTATCCAGTTTGTCTTTCCTATCTTGCAACGTCTCATTGTAATTTTCCATCTTGACTTTGATTCTCATTATTTTGTCTATGACTTCTTCTGTCAAGTGGACAAGTGGATCATCAGCTACTGATTGGAAGTTGCCATGTAAAGCTTTAATGGCAAACTCTTCATCTTGATTTTCTATTTTCCCTTCCACTTTTCCTTCCAGTGTTTCCAATATTTTTGCCTCAACAGACATTAAATCATGCAACTTCATGCTGATATCTCTCAGTTTATTTTTGCATCTTCTGAGTACTCCACATTCAAATTGAATGTCCTTATACCATATATCAACCAACAAGGTAGTATTACTATTTAATACCTGCTTGTTGATAAGCAACTGAGGATTTAACCTCCTTATTTCTCCCAGGATGTCTAATATCTTTTCCAATCTGTAAGACCTTTTGTCTGTCTGCATCTACAATTTATCTACCTTTGACCTGGAGTCACTAAGAGTATTCCACCTCTTCAAAGAGGCCTTTACCACTTCCTCCGCATCACCCAATGTGGATGACATCCATCTCCTTAGTACAGATGCCTCATGTTTCATGAGGTCTAGTTTATTCACCTCCTCTTGAGAAATAGTAGTCAATGGGACTGCATGTTCAGTTGAAGTATCTTCAGTATTGGTCAGCCTTCCTATGTAGGCATGCAACTGAACAATGTGCTCTTTGTGTTGATTATTTTTCTCCTTCTCTCTTTTCACCTTCTGAATTAAAGAATCAATAATATCTTTGCCCTCTTGACCCTCTTGGTCTTCATTAGCAAATCCTAGGTCCACTGTGCTGATCTGAAATTCATCTAAGGTAATTTTACCTTTTTCTCTTTCTACAGTAGGTACTGCAATCTATGCAGTCCTTCTCCCAGTTGTTGGATCTCTTTTGATGGCTGAAGTCATTCTGGCCTTCCTCTTAGGCTTTATTATATCCTCAGTAAATAAGGTAGATACATCAAATTCTTGAATTTCAAATTCTACCTCTGCATTTACCTCTTTCTCCAACCACGGAGGTACCTGATCATGTTTCTCTGCATCATCATGATGTTCACCTGTATCTCTTGTTTTGTCAGTAGATGTGATGGAGAAGGTGATTTTCTTAATTCTTCTTCATGATGCTCACTTTGACGTTGATCCTGTGGCACATCTTCCTGTAGAGGAACTTCTTTCTCCGGAGGAGCATCTTCCTGAGGTGGAGGATCATGTGATGTATCTTTATGCTGATCATGATGATCATGATCCTTTTCTATCATTACCTCATCCTCCTTTGGCTTTTCCTCCTGCTGAGGAACATTCTCAGTTGTGGATAATTGGGAAGTCTCCTGAAGTGCTGGTGCTGGTTCTGTAATCACAATTTGTTTAGCACTTGTGGTACTTATTTCTTGAACCTTGGCAGTAGGATCTTCTACCACATCTTTCTCATCAGCTTTCCTTTCTTGAACCTCTACTACAACAGGTCCTGTTGATGCATCTTGTGTGCTTGGTTGGCTCAGTTTTGAAGTATGGCCCTCTGGTTCTGCCATCTTCACTTCTTCTCCAGGTTGCCCTTTGTTAGGTGATCCTATTGGATGTTCAGGATTTACATCTTGTTTCTCTATTATGTCTATCACCGCAGGATTTGTCACCTCTGCAATCAGTGTATGTAGCCCCATTTCTTGGGCTATATACTCTGGGCTCTTTTCTTTCTCAGTTTCCACTTGCTTCATCTCCTCTAGTATAGTTTGAATTGGAGGAGTCTTGTGAGGGGTCATGTGCGTACCTGCAGCAAGGGTTTCCATCTTCTGTGAAGCCACTTCCTACACAACTTCATCATCAGACAAATTTATTGTCTCATCTAGCGAGATATGACCTTCTGCTTGTGTCTGGGAGGTTTCTTTCATCTGCTCTTCTGCGAGCTCGGTCTTAAACTTGACTATGGTAGGAAGTGGAACATTGTGCTAAAGTTCCCTATGCACTTCACTACCTGCCCCTTGTAACAATGTAAGGGGTTGTCTTATTTCACCTCTCATGGAGGTTGTTTGTTTCTTAGGTAGGGGTAGACACCACCACCTGTGGAGACCTCTTCTTCCTTTTGAATAATAAAGGAGCCTCTTCTTCCTCAAGCTCTTCCTCCATGAGGATATCCTCTTCATCTGGTTTCCTTGAGGATTGACCCTCTTCATGGGTCTCAGTAGTTCTGGCCTCTACTATCTTTCCTTTCTTAGACTTTTGTTTTCTTGTCCATGGAGGTGATGTGGATCTTGATCCTGATGCTGCTACCTCCTCAGCTATGAACACTGCTCGTTCAATGATAACCCATTTGGGTTCATTATCTATTTTCTTGCCTCTTGGGGGTCTTTTGCTCTGTTGTTGTTGTGAAGGGAACCTATCTCCCTTAGACTTTCTTTTCTCATTTATGAAATCATCATACTCCCCATCAGGAATCTCCTGCCCCTTCTTTTTGTTATCCACAGTGATGGCAACACCTTTCTTCTTCAAAGCCTCTATCTGCTCATCAACCCAGGCTTGGGTTAGCTGTATGGTCCTGGCAATGAAGGGGACCAAGGATATGTCATCTTGTATGGTGAGGTCAGGTGCAGAGATGGTATCATTATATATTTTCTTCTGCTCATACTCATCTGCAATTATCTTGCCATTATCCTTCTTCAATTGTTTAGGGATGGGGATGCAATCAAAGGTTCTGATTTGATTCAGTGTTAGCCTTTGATATCTTCTTCTTCTTGCTTCTGCTTCATCTTCAATGTCAGCCTAGAAGTCTTCTAGGTGCCTCTGATGAATAGGCTTTCCTATTATTTTCTGCATCCTGCTATAAGGATCATATGGTCTTATCAGTGGAAAAGGCTGTAACTTCATTTTATTTAGGGTGACCATCACCTTCTTTATGTTCTCTGAATTTGGACACATGTACCAGCCAATGGTGACTGGAAACAAAATTGGTGGCAATTTCCTTACATCCTTGTATGTTTTTAATATTGTGGAGCTCTGCCTTATGAACTCCATCAGTATCACTGCATCAGTGGGATACCTTGGCAGCATGAGGGTAGGTCCTTCAAAACCCTTAATCCTCATGTATGAAAATGTGGCAAATTGTATATACCAGGCTCCATGCCTGTAGATTATTTCTTGAGCTTCCATGCTCAATCTCTTTGTTCTATCCTCCTCCATGGTTCTGACCAGATGCATAGAGAATACATCATTTACCAGTTTGTAATCTTGGAGGTAATTGGCTCTTTGTAGCTGGGGATGATGATCCCAAATGTGTACAGCATTGACTATGCCTGTAAGCTTTCCATCTGTAACCAGTGCATCAAATGTGCCTTTATAAGCATAGGAGTAAACAATGTATGATGTCATATAGAAAGCACAATTTAAACCTCCTAGGTTCATCAGCTGCTCATGCAGAGCATCCCTTATTACCTGGCCCCACAATGGCTTGATATCTAAATATATGCACATCATGATCACACCAGACATCCAATCCTTAAAACTACCAGCATCAGGCTACCTGTGACTCTACTCAATAGTGCAATCATGTACTGGTACTCTTCACTAAAATCATACTTGAACAAGTGCACAGGAAGTTTGGTGGCTGTAGGATATGTGTTGTTCTCAGCCCTCCATTTGTACATATTCTTCCTGGCTTGTTTCTTGTTATTCTCATATTCTCTCTCTGATTTCTTCAGGTCCACACTGTTGACGTTCTTGCCTAATGGCAGTCCAAATGTCTTGGAAAGACCTTTGATGGATAGGTCTGCATATATCCTCCCATGCTTCATCACCTGCCAGGTCTCTGGGTTGTAGTTCTGGGCACACTCGATAACTAGCTCTGGGGATTCCATGGAGTATGAGAAACTGATGGCATTCCACATTCTGGACATGAATACGACATCCAGCACAGGACTTCTGTTCTTCTCATCATTCAGCTTAGCTGACTAGGCCTCCAAATTAGTACTCCCCTGATGGGTATCTATAATTGCACCATATTTGAACAGGACACCCCTCTGGGATGAAAACATAGGCTTACTGAATTTAGCCTCACACTTAGCCAACCTCTTGTCAGCCATGGATGCCTGTAATTAACAAAATCTTGTCTTAAAATGGGTTCTCACATGCATGCATATAGCAATTGACTCTACTAATCATCATGTCTACTGTATCCATTCAACATTAACTAATCATTTGGATGCATAAACCAGAACTTTAGATTAACAACCCATACCTGATTATCACAAAAACAACATGATGATGGTTTCATTTACTTACTTGGATATGCAAATCTCCTTTTATACCAGTGGACTTCCAAAAAATGCTCTTAATTTTGTTGATAATCACGCACTTCCTCCTGCTTGTGAGCTCGATTCGTACAAATATCGCCTGTATGAGGATATGGAAACTGGTGCTCTATAAAAACAATTTCTTCGCAAGGTAAATGTAAAAATGATGTTAGATTTACCTTTTAACCTTGCAATTAGGGTAAAATTAGGGCAGGAAAGCCAGGATCTCACCAGGTATTTCATTAGGTTTAATGATTGGTGAGAAATACCTACCACCTTGGCGTGCATTTAATGTTAATGGCGGCAATAGGAGTGGAGTGATATCTAAATGACAGGATGATATTTGAAAATATCGGGTGGTGTTTAGATGAGTGATGTTCACGCCATTAGGTCATGCTTTAAACATTAGGAGGATATTAGAAAATATCGGGTGATGTTTAGATAATGATGACCGAAATCATTCTTACTTCCTCTTGAGATATCAGGATGACGTCATCCAGATATTCGTTTATTATATCGCTAAGGCATGATGATGTCATTGTCATGTTATGGGAACAGGATCATGTTTATGAAATATCTTGTCGAGAGGTAAATGTGATGATGATGTCATCATCATATCACTTTTTCATTTATCAAACTTGAATGACATCATCAGGATATTGGCTTAGGAGATATTTTGCAGCAGGAGGATATTAGAAAATATTAGGTTACATTGAAAAATATGATCCTCTCGAAATGCATAAGGCCGCCGATGGGTATAGGCTACTATCACCTAAAATTGACGTCCGGATATTTGAACCTCATGACTTATCGGGTGATAAAGTAGATCAGGGTGATCTTTTGAAATATGACTAATGTTATGAAATATGATCCTCCCCTTGGAAATATCAGGTTTGATTCAAACTTTGACCATTCATAACTTTCACATCCTGATGAATATCAGGGTGATATAAAAGGCAAACCTGCATGGAATTTGATGCTCTTTCCAAGTATGAGGTTTTTGGAATGAAATACGAAATTTGACAAACTAACCTCATGATGATGCCCTACTCAGCCTTTCTTGCATGATGATCTGCATGACTTACTTTTACCAAACCGCCAGAAAGCACAGAACAAGCCAAACAAAAGTTGGGTCCCTATTTTGCCAAGTCAAAATGGGGCATGTTATGTAACCACACAACAGTAGGGTGTCAATCTATTGTTTTATGACTATAACAGAGTTTTTTTACTCGCCCACATTGGTGAACCTAGTGTGAAATGGCCATACAGACTACAAATTTAGGGTTTTTGAATTTTGCAAGTTTGTACAACACATACGCTAATCAGTAATACGCATACACTCCTTCGTGTGATGCTTAGGTTGTATGACATACGTCTACGTCGATCTACACTGCCTAAGAGGAGTTCTACAATGCATACAACTATGTTTATGGTTTAAATCTTTTGTTTTATTTTTAAGCAACCCTAACCTAGTTTGTTTTGTAGGGTTTTAATTTGTTTTGCAGACTTTGTTTGCTTAGATTATTATCTGGTTTTATCAATCACTAGGGTTTTTAAAGCATTAGGGGTTTGAATCTTACTAATCTTTTCTTATGTAGGGTTTATACTTGGTTGTTTTACAATTTGGGTAAATCATGTTAATGCTTGAGAGTTTTCCATCATTCTGGCATTCAAGAACTAACCTTACAACCCTAGGGTTTGATATTAGTTTGTATAAAATGTTTTTGACTTGTTGGTTAGGATTTTTCTATTACAATCTGGTTGTAGGTACTGTCTAATGTCTATGTAGGTTTCTACAATGCATAAGTTGCTCTATGTACTGCCTGTGCTTGACTACACTGCATACACATAACAGTACACCACACGTGCTAGTTTCTAAAATGCATACGCTTGACAGTGCATCGTCTGCACTATCTGTGCGACACATACGACTAGTATAAAAATAGAAAATTATTAAAAATTTCTTCATTCAAGTTTTTTTGTTTTGAATAGTAGGGTTAGGGTTTTATGTTACTAAGTTTTGATTTGCAACTTGTGGCATGGGAGAAACATTTTGACTTGCAAACATAATTTGTAACTTAGGGTGTTCTTTTCCATGAATGTGTGTATGGTTTAACTTAAGAACACTTTGCAATTTGGATTAAAAAGAATACAATTGTTTTGTTTGCAAACCTACACTCATTTTGGGATTAAAATGAACCTCATTCATATTGGTTAAAAAGAACCATGACTCTTGCATTATTCACATTCATGAGATAAAAAGAACACAACTTTGCATTATCACACATTGGGTTAAAAACTAACCACAAATCTTGCATTCTCACATTCATTGGGGCTTAAAATTAACTTGCATACTCACTCATTTAACAAGATAAAAAGAATTGCATCTTTGTATTCCATGTTTGGTGGTTTGTGTTAGGGTTGTGGAAAGGTATATGCTCTTCCCTCGCACCAATTGGTGATCTTGGGAATAAAAAGACCCTCCACTTCACTTACATAAAATCACACCACACTTAAGAAAAGATAAATCCAAAAGAACCCCCATGTGAGTGTGAGCAAGTTCACATGTGTAAGCTCTCCCATTGCATCTTAGTGCGAGCCTAGGGATCAAAAACATGTTAACTTGTCTTGCTTTTGCTACCCTTTAGAGTGGGCCTACTCTTGAGACACATCCACAAGGAGAACTCATTTACGACCTTTAAGAAGTACTTCCATCCATTCTGCTATACAAATTAGGATAAGGCGAAAGCCAAGTCCAAACAGGTATGAGTGCTCACCATACAGTGCTAGCTTGAAAGGAGGCATACCTTTGTGTATATTAAAACTTCTAGTAGGGTTAGTTAGAGCTTTATGTGGCTTGCTAGATGCTCATGGGGTGCTGGTCACCTGGATATTCACTATGTACCATTGTTTAGTGGCCAAAATCCCTCTACTCGCTGATGTAGAAGGTTAGACCTTTGAAGCTGTCCCATGTTCTTGCAGTTTAGAGTAGAGATATAAAAGGACCTTAAGATCTACATGTCTTGAGGAATTGGAACTTGGTGTGCCTGAGAAGTGAGTGCACTATAAGGGGGAGCCCATGCCACCAAGTTTCTGAAGCTATCCCCTCTAAATAGGTGTAGCTGGAAGAATCCAAGTGGGAATTCAACAGGTATAGTCCTTGCCTAGCCCTAGGGTTGTGCTTTTTTTCTAAGCGTTTTCAAAAGATCTTATCACCAAAAACATCAAACAAATAAGAGACGCAATCACAAGATTGATTGCTGAGTGTTTTTTATCACTGATGTGCTTTCTGATTTGTCACAAAATTATCAAACAGACTTAGGAAAAACTAATTTTAGAGCTTGCTGAAACTATAAAATGCATGTGCTGAACAGTGAAATGCATAAGTGACCTATAATGCATAAGATTGAGTGCAACACATCTGCTGAACAGTACACTGCATCTGATAAATGATAAAGTGCTTCTGTTGAATAGTGAAATGTATAAGTTAAATAGTGCAACGCATAGGTTACAATGAAACATACCTGCTTGATTCTGAAACGCATAAGCTGAACAGTAAAATGCATTAGCAAAATAATGTGACGCATCCACTTGGGAACAATTTTTGAACCTTAGGGGAACCTTTGAAATCTTTTTCTCCCAATCAGATTCAATTTCAATTATACTAAACACATTTCAGACCTGTAGGTTTTCATTCCTTAGGATTCACTTGCATACCATTCTTCATTTTCTTAAGTTTTAGGTCTCATATTCACCAAAACATTTAGGAAACCTTAGAACCTTAGGATTTCAACCTTAGACATCAATAGAGGATTCCAAAAATTAATCTTCCTAAGTTGAAACATAAGGAGAAACTATTGAAGTGTGACTACTTCACAAGTGCAAAATTGGACTAAAAGACCTTGGTGTTATCCTCATTCAATTGATCATTTGGACCTAATACTCACTTGACTAGTTTGGGTCCATCTCCCCAAAAGTGAATTTTCACACTCACGAGCTCACTTTAATCCAACCATTCTTCGCATGTCAAAATTCCAAGGTCTTGATAAAACCAATTAGTACTTTGGGGGTCATTAGTAGACAATAGTATCCTATTCGAGCTAAACTTTTGGAAGATTAAAATCATTAACCTCTACTATAGTCTTGGGCATAATTCCCTTAGATCATTACATCACCATAGTTGCATCCTCGTAAAACATCCCAAGAAAATACCAAAAACATATCTCCATTCCCCACCGTACATAAACCATTTAGACCACATCCATTAGCATACACTCATTTTCAACCTTAGAAAAGATCAAAAATATCCTTGCTTTTTCATCGTTAGCATCATTAGGAATCACTAAGTGCATCCTCACCTTGCATTCTCACCTTATTCAAAAACATAGCATAAAGACATTTGCATCCCCATCCTTAGGATAAAATCATTTTCCCACCAATCATAAACTAGCAAGGTCTTTTATGGTTGAAACACAATTACAATAGAAAAGAAAGGGGGAAGAAGATTTAGAACATCCCCAAGACTCTCACATTGAAAACATGAGAATTGGCACCACTCCCAACGAACAACCTAACTGAAACATGGGGAACCCCTTTGACAATCTCCTCTTGCAAGATGATCACCTAGAGTTACACCCAAAGTCCTTGAAGCCATAGGACAAGACCCTAGAGTATTGATGATCCTAGATGAAATGATTGTTGTGAACCCACAAAGCTATCTTTTGCGCCTCACACAAAATGGAACTAAATTTCCTGAAGGCATTGACATAAACACCCTCATAGTAAGGCCCTCTAATGCTACCATGACAAGCCAAAGTTACACCTCATCCTCTAATCATCATGTAAATCAGATCCAAGAACATGTCAACATACCTCTAGAGAAAACCTCACATGAATCCATCGCGGTAAACATACCTCCCCCTTTCAAGGAAAACAACACAAATATCATGACTCACACATCAAATCCTTTTATTTTTTAAGCAAACCCCCAAGGCCAAGCTAAGAGAATAGGAAGGATACACATTGTGACCTCACACAACCAAACTCAAGGGGTTAATGCCACATCAAATGCAAACATGAACCTTGGATACAACTGTAATACCAACATAGGCAATCTCAACACCAACCCCCTCAACCAACATAACAACTCAACTAGCCAAGGCTTGGGTATATCCTATGTCAACTCGAACCCCATAGATCCGCTTGGAACCAACAACAACAATGCAACTAATGCCTCATACATTTATCACAACCAACAATTAAATCCTAACATTTCATTTAAAAACCTCAACACCACAAGCATACCGTACCATTATCAATACATCAACCCTAACGTATCCTTCATGAACAAAAACCAAAATCAAAACATGATACCATTGCACACTTATTATGACATGAATGCCAACACCATCCCACTTGTTGGTAACATGGGAACTTATAATATGATTAATCCTTACATGGACACAGTCACAAATACAACTAGCACACCCATCGAAGCCCTCACCTAAGAGTTTGATAAACTAAAGCAACAATTCATGAACTTACAAATTTTGGGAACAAAGAAATCATACTTAATGGAAGAATTATGCATATATCCATTTGACAAAAACATTTACATGCTTCCTTTTCCCCTAAATTTCACTACACCAAACTTTAAAAAATATAGGGGAAAGGGGAGTCCCGTCAAACATGTACGTGAGTTCCATACTACTTGTCTAGAGCTTGCCTATGATCACACCTACTTGATGAGACTCTTCCCTAGGAGTCTCATAGGCCAAGCTCTTGAATGGTTTGCACATCTCCTCACGAAGATATGAACATGGACAGAACTCGCAGACAAGTTCATTTCACATTTTTCCTATAACATAGAGACTGACATGAACATAGCCACCTAGTGCCAAAGAAGACAAGAAGAGGGGGATACCTTCATCTCTTTCTTTCAAAGGTGACAAGGCCTAGCAAGCAAATGCCCTTGTTATATTCCCAAGAATCAACTAGTGCCAATCTTTGTAGAAATTTAAAGAAACAGCTTATGCACCAATTACAAATCCATTGTTGCACCTTTTTTAGTGAATTGGTCAAGAAAGGGGTAGCCATTGAAAAGGCTCTTATCACTAAAGGCACGATAATTTTTTTTTAACAAGAATCAAAGTACTCAGAACATGTCCTATGACAAGAACAAGACTTGGGCATGAAACAAGAATGTTACCAACGACGAGGTGGTAGACACTAAAGCATTTAGGGCTGGCCCTTCCCTCACACTTGAAGCACCTCTCATGACAAACAATCATCTGCATGTCCAACATCAACAACCACAACAACAACCACAACGTCAACATAATCAACAAACATAGTTCAAAATAACCAAAGAAGACAACCACCTAGGAATAATATCCCTAGACACAACTATACACCTTTGACAAAATAAACTAAAGTGGTCTTGTAAAAGTTATTAAAAAACAACCTCATTCAACTGTCGGAGATTTGACAATATGATCTAGCCTTCAAACCTCCCTTATGGAACGATAATGACTTCTGTGACTATCATCCAATCAAAAGACATAAGATGTCAAATTACTTTAAACTGAAAAATATCATCCAAGACTTCATCAACAGGGGTATAGTAGGCATAGATCAACTAGCTGGTTCCTCCAACACTGACCATACCATCTTTACCAACCCATTACAGAATCATGGATTAGGAAAAGCCTCTTCATTAGGAACCAAGCCACATAATAGTGTCAACTATAATAGCGTCACCTATGATTACACCATTAATAGCATCTATGTGTTTGATATCCTACTAAGGTTTGGCTAATGTAATAGATAGGACTGTAGTTTAGCAGTATGTGCCCCAAGGACATGTGAAAGCTATTTTATCAAACACATCAGCCGAACCTTAGTAAGATATGAGCTAAACTATAGTCATATCGAACACACCTATCTAGATGTAGTTTTTGCTACCCAAAAGCTGCGACATTACATGTTGAATCATAAGACAAAGCTGGTTGCTAAGATTGACCCACTAAAGTACTTACTCAATAAAGTAGCTTTGACAGGATGACTAGCCAAATGGGTTATGGTACTGAGTGAATTTGATATAGAATATGTCAACTGAAAAGTAATCAAAGGACAAGTGATCACAAACTAGATCGCAGAAGCACCTACACTAACAGATCATCTGATGATCATCAATTTCCCTAATGAATCAATATTCACAATTGATTTGCCTAAAACCTGGACACTATTCTTTGATGGATCATGTACCAATCACGGTTCAAGCACGGGTATTATGTTTATTACTCCTCAAGGTGATGCTATCCCCGAGGCATTTGGAATTTCTTTTCCTTGTACAAATAACATAGCAAAGTACAAAGCATTGCTCACAAGACTTTGAATGGCTATCAACTAGAAAATCAAAACATTGCAAGTGTTTGGTGACTCCCAATTAGTCATCAAACAAGTCAACAATGAGTATGACACCAAAGATGAAAAGCTCATACCTTATAAGAGAATGGTGGATAGTTTCAAGCTATACTTTGACATAGTGCTCTTTGACCAGATTCCTAGAGTTTAGAACTAGGTAGCAAATGCAATGGCAACCATTGGATCTCTCCTAGATATCCCAAGTAATCTCACTTAGTTCAAGTTCTTGGTGGAACAACTGTTGGTCTCTACCTTCGATATCCCAGAATTTGAGTTAGTCTGTGGCATTATTGGTCCCACATCACCCTAGTACCATGACATATACACCTATTTACATGACCAAACCCTACTCGTTGACCTATCATCCAACTGATGCAAATCCTTCATACGCCAAGCTGCCAAATATGTCATCATCAGTGACACCCTATACCACTGTGGATTTGATAGTACCCTCCTAAGATGTCTCAACTCTGAAGAAGCACAAACAACCCTACAAGGGGTACATGAGGGTATATGCAGAGCCCACTTGAGTGGCCCCACCTTTGCTAAGAAAATCATTAGAACAGGTTATTATTGGCTAACAATGGAAAAAGATGCATACCATTTTGCAAAGAAGTACAGACAATGCCAAATACATGGGGACCTTGTGTATGCACTAGCTAAGGACCTACAACCACTTACATCCCCGTGGCCCTTCTCCCAATGGGGACTCGATCTCATGGGAAAAATCCACCCCACCTCTGCCAATGACCATAAATTCATTCTCACAGCAACTGAATATTTTACAAAATGGATTGAAGCCATTCCCATGACATACATTATTGGCAATTAAATCACCAAGTTTATCCTTAATTACATCATATGTCGGTATGGTGTCCCATAATCCATTGTAATAGACAACGACCACTCATTCAAGAATCAGAACATCTATGAACTTTGTGAAAATTTCTACATCCGACACCACTTTGTGACTCCATACTATCCACAAGGGAATGACCAAGCTGAGTTGTCCAATAAAACTATCATAAAAATCCTAAAAAAGACTATCAATGATGCTGGCCATGACTGGCACATCCAACTCAACCCTGCCCTATGGTCCTATTGTACCAGCATTTGCACACCCACTAGAGCCACCCCTTATTCCCTTATTTATGGTTCTGAAGCTATCCTACCCATTGAGGTCAAGTTTCCCTCCTTAAGAGTATCCCTATAGCAGTTGGTCGAGGATGAAGAATATAAAGCATCTTAGTTACATGAACTTGAGCTATTAGATGAAAGAAGACAAAATGCACTCACTCATCTACAGGCTTATCAAAATCATCTTCGATGTAGTTATAATAAGAGAGTGCGGGTCCACCAATTCAATATTGGAGACCTTGTTTTAAAAGAAAATCCTAAAAATTAGATGGAGCGAGAGAAGCTGGGAAAATATGAGCCAAATTAGCTAGGGCCTTATGTCATCACAACAGCATATGGGTCTAGTGCATATCAATTAGCCACCCCTAAAGGAGAACCATTGCTAGAACCCATCAACAGAATGCACCTCCAGTAGTATTATACCTAAAAAAAAATTGTCCAAAAGTGAAAACCACTTTCATGGTGCTTTGGATAGGTACCATGGTGAAAACTTGGAAAACAAGCACCATGCATAGTTCATCTCTACTCCATTGTCTACCATCACTTGAATCCATAATCCCTATTATGTAATAATCTCTTCCCACTCTGTAATGTATCACAATGCCCCTCCCATGGCCTGAAAACAAGTTAACATCTCATTGTCTTCACATTTCCCCCGTCTCATTTTTGCCATAACACATCAATGCATCTGATTAGGGGTAGTTCCTAATCCTAAGGTCATTGTTGGAGGTCACCCATCTCTAGAAAATACAAAAAAATCAAAATATCTAGAAAATCCAAAAAAATCAAAATATCCTCAAAATAAAATAAAATCAAATATCGCCAAAAAAAATACAAAAACATCCAAATATTCGCCAAAACATAAAACATCAAATAGTCAACAAAAAATACCGAAAAATAGTCACACAACATTAGGCCAATAAACCAAACTACATTGCCTCTAAGATTTCATGTAGGCAAGGCCATCTCTAATGCGCCCCCAAGGCATTCCCCTTAAGTCCTAGGTTAAATCAAGTCCACCTTGTCAAACTACGTTGCCTCTGAGATTTCACGTAGGCAAGGCTATCATTGATGTGCCCTCGAGGCACTAGTTTAGTCCCTTAGGGCCCATCCTATCACGTTGTCATAATAAGTTGTCCTTTAATGGGAAAGATACTACAAGTAGACAAAAACAATGATCATCTAAAAACACTCAAACAAGATAGCTCAACAGCACAGCCAGGACATTGCCACTCATCATACCCACTGTGATAATCAAATATCACTATGACCAACCAACACTCCCACCCACATGTCCAACAACAAGCATGGGATGTAGTCGAAACAAGGCTCCATGCCTTAGATGGAAACACTCATCTTTTGGACACTATCGCTCATCACAAATCAACCATTTCACAAACTTGTGACAATATTGAAACCAGACCACATATCTTACACAAGATGTCCCACAACTATCATCTGCCTTATACATGAGGTTGCATTGTCTAAACCAGACTCAACATCTTATACGAGATGCTTCCTACCCTGAAACCAGGCATCATCAAACCTATCATAATCATTCAGGGAAGCACATCTACACTTAGCACATGACCTAATGGCTGTTAGCTCTGTCTCGCACATCACTTTGGTTTGTTTTCTGTGATCTTGTTCCTAAGCTTCTCAAAGTAGTCTCTAAGAGATGAAGAGAGGCAAGGATGGGGCAAGATCTATTTTCTCTAATTGTTGTTTGCAGTTTGTCTAGGCAAAATGATTGGGACAACTAAGTTCCTTGTGTGTGACTGGGACACTGCTGGGTGAATCAAATACATCCTATACATTGGAATGGCTAGATACTTCCATCTATCAGGACTTATACACCTAGAGTTGTTCTCATCACATGAGCTGATAAGGTGCCTTAGTGACTCAGGATAAGCCTAGCAATCCTTGTCTATTTTGTGTGTTTGTTTCCGAAAGGACCACACTTTGTGCCATGGTCGCAATATACCATGGTATTTGTCGTCCTTTGGTGTAATAAGTACTATGATGATATGTAGTAACTACACTAAAGAAGCTCAACATCTATTATGACAAAGCCTAATTCCACTCCCCTTCACCAATTATTCATCCCTTGTCCAATTCTTCGTTTCTTCATTGCTATTTCTTCCACTCTTCTTTCATCATTCCTTGACACACCAAAAAAAACATTAGATCATTTAACCTGCATACACACACATGTTAGTCCATCACATATCATCATCATCATCATTATCATGATAAATTACCTTACTCATAATCATAATAATAAATTACCATCATCATAATCAATTATCATTATCATACACATAAGCATTGCAGTAAATCACATAAAATCATAAACTCATATATCTAGCACTTATGTATTCATTAGATTCCCATTTACATCCATACATGAGCATCATGTAGAAATCAAATACCATCCATCACATCAACATATGCATTTAATAATCCTAATTAGGTCTTAGTGATAACAAATTAAGAATTGCGCTTTGTTAGTGTTTTTTTGGGTTTTTTAGGGTTTTGCTTTTCTACTTTCTATGTGCTACTTGGGGATGGAGGGTGCTATAGGCGGTAGTACCTCTAATCCCCTACCTATTATAGACACTGCCAGGCTAGCAAACTAGAAAACAGTTTTGACAAGACAGGTGGAATCTCCTAAGAATAGACAGATAATGGTTTGTCAGCATAAAGAGATGGCTAAAGGGTCTTCCCTTGTGGTTCCTGACAATCTGGTGGATATGATTGTCATTTCTATGGATCGTGCCCTGGTCGGCAGGTTTTTCTCTCTCCATCCCAACATTGAGATGGTCTGCAAATGGGTCTCCAATTGTTGGCATGTTAAAGGTAGTGTGACTGTCATGGGTATGGTACAAGGGCTATTCCTTTTTCGCTTTACCAGCAAAGAAGACATGTTGGCTATCCTATCTAGAGGACCATGGCTTTATGGTACACATTCACTTTCTTTAACCTGTTGAAAATTAGGGTTTGACCCTAGTACGGATCTCAATAAAACTGCCCCAGTTTGGGTAAGTCTACCTAGCTTCCCCTTAGAAAATTGGGATGAATCTATTTTTAGCTCTATTTCTAATATCTTTGGTAATTTTGTTACCCTTGATAACTCCACATGTACCAAATCTTGCTTTGTGTATGCAAGATTCTATGTTAATGTGGAAATCAATAAGACTCTACCCATGTTCATTGACATTAGCTCAAAATTTGGCATATGGAGACAACCCATTTCATATGAGAATTCCACAACTTACTGTCAGAATTGTAAGAGAAAAGGGCATCTCATCTCGCACTGTAAGTTTAAGAAAGCCAAGGAAAATAATAAGGAAAACGCTATAAAGAATAAGGAGGCAACCTTGGTTAATGCTGAGCACTCAAAAGAAGATCTTGCTCTTAATACTGATCAGGAGAAGGATCAGAACCTTCAAACTCAAGATGTTCCACAACCAACCTTGGAAGAAGGTGAGATTTTGAATCAAGTAAAGAATATTCAGTTAGAGGTTGGTAACCTTGAAAAGCCCCAGATTGAAACTGATAAAGTTAAGGAGGCCCAGATGGGTTTTGATGGAGTTGAGAAGGCTCAAATGGAAATTGATCAAGTTGAGGAAACCTAATTGGGATATGACAGAGTTGAGGGGATCCAGATGGGATATGATAGAGTTGAGGAGACCGAGTTGGGCTTTCACAGATATGAGGATACCCAAATAGGAGATGATAAAGTGAAGGAAACCTAGATGAGATTTGAGAAAGAGGTAGAGTCACAAATGGGATTTGTCAAAACTAAGGAGACCCAGATGGGATTTGACAGAGTGGTGGAGACTTAAGATGATGAGGTAAACTTTGTTTCTATACAGTCTTCAGCCCAAAAAAAATCTCACCCTTCTCTAGGGAAACTCACTTTGGGTTTTCTCCAAGGAGGGCTATTTTCTCCTTCTCCAAAGAAGCACTCTAATTAGTCTATAGCTTCTCCGCACATAGTTACTGCTTCATTAAGTGACCATGAAGAGTGGACATCTCAAAAGAAAAAGAGTCAAAAACTGAAAAAGACTGTTGATGTTGGTTTATATACTTTGAAGGGTAGACCTTCATTGAGAGAAACCAGACAAAGAGAAGCAGCTAGGGAGATTCCTAGTGGAAAGCAAAAGACACTGGAGAATCACTCCAGAAAGTTATTTAAATGAAAATCCTTTCATGGAATATGAGGGGACTCAATAACCCCTCAAAACAATTTTTGATTACAAAGTGGATATCCTTTTACTTCAGGAAGTTAAAATGTCTGAAGAAGGTTTCAAACTGATTGTTGATAGGATTTGGCCTAATGCTTCCTTCTGCATTAGCCCTGTTGTTGGTGCCTCTAGGGGAATTGTGACTATGTGGAATGCTTCAAGATTTCATGGTAAACTTTCTTTCTTCAACAAAAATTGCTTGGTGATTGAATTCTCTTTGCCTTCCTTTAGATGGAGTTTGGTTAATGTTTATGCCTCTAACACTAGGGTCTTAAGGAAAAATCTTTGGGAGGATTTGGCTAATCAACTCTTTTCTTATCTTGATTCGTATTGGATGTTGGTGGGTGATTTTAATACCCCTCTTTATCCCTCTAAAAAGACTGGGGGAATTTTGGACTACTTTGATAGTATGTTAGACTTTGCTAATTTGATAAATACTTTTGGACTTACTGATATTGATTTGATGAACCAAAATTTCACTTGGACAATTAGGAGGAAAGGGGACCAAATGATTCAAGTGAAGCTTGACAGATTTCTTATTTCCAATAATTGGCCAAACATTGCCTCTCTTAAATTGGATGCTCTGCCAAGGACTGTTTCTGATCACAATCCTCTAATTTTGGAATGGGCTAGTCAAAAGAGAAGAGGTCCCTTTCCTTTTAGATTTGAGGCTATGTGGATTAAACATCATGATTTCAGGAATCTTCTTTCTAGATGGTGGCAACTTCAGGTTGTGGGCACTCCTATGTTCAGACTTTTTAAAAAGTTGATGCATGTCAAAAAAGAAGTTTATGGTTGGAACACATACAGCTTTGGTAACATTTTTTCTCAGAAAAAGATTTTATCCAACAAGCTGGAAGATATCTAATTATACAAGATTGCCCAAGTAGATACTTCTAATATTTCTTTCCAATTAGAAAAAGACTTAATTAGAGATTAGAAGAATTTAATGAATAGAAAAGAGCTATTCTGGAAATAAAAATCTAGAGTTCAATGGCTTAAAGAAGGTGACCATAATACTACTTTCTTTCATGTTTCTACTTTAAAGCATAGAAAATCTAACTCTATTTCTAGAATAAGATTGGAGGATGGTAGTATGATTACTGATGATGAGGAGATTGGAGATCATGCTGTCAGCTTCTTTCATAATTTGTTATCTGAACAGGGATCAAGTGCTGATAACTCATAGGTTGTGAGTCAACTTCTAAATAATATCCCTTCTCTAATTTCTAAAGAAGATAATGCTAATATTTTAAAGCCTATTTTTGAGGAAGAGATTTGTACAGTGGTCTTTTCTATGGGCCCTTTCAAAGCTCTGGGGCCAGATGGTTTTCCCCCCATTTTCTTCTGAGAATTTTGGGACATCATAGGATATGATGTCACTACTGCTATCAAAGATTTTTTCAAAATTGGTAAACTTATGAAACAACTAAATAATACCTTTATTGCCCTGGTTCCTAAGAAGCCCAACCCAGAGATGCTAGCTGACTTGAGGCCTATTAGCCTTTGCAATACCATTTACAAAATTTGTACCAAGCTTCTAGTAGTTAGAATCCAACCTCTTCTTGATAAAATTATATCTCCTTCACAAAAAGATTTTGTTCCAGGGAGACAGATCTTAGATGCTGTGATTACTACTCATGAAACTATTCACTCAATGGATAAGAATCATATCCTAGGTATGGTTTTCAAACTAGATATCTCTAAAGCTTATGATAGGGTGTCATGGCAATTTTTATTTAAAATCATTCAGAAGCTTGGGTTCAATGATGAGGTTTCTCTTCTCATTAAGGAAGCTATTACTACTGCTAAATACTCAATCCTTGTTAATGGAGTTCCAAGGGGTTTCTTTTCTCCTTCTATGGGAATAAGACAGGGAGATCCTTTGTCCCCCTATCTTTTTATTATGATAGCTAAAGCTCTTGGTAAATTTGTTCACAGCAAGATTAACTCTAAAGATTTAACTGGGATTAAACCTACCTTTTCTCTGTCTCCTATGCCTATCCAGCAGTTTGTTGATGATACCATTCTTTTTGGCATCTCCTCTATTTTAGAAGCCTCCAGATGGAAATCTTTACTGAATGATTATGCTATGGCTTCTGGTCAGCATATTAATTTTCAAAAAAGCAATGTGTTCTTTTTTAATACCCCTAGGGATCTCTAAAGAAAAATTATCAATATCCTTGGTTGTGCGGTTGCTGACCTTCCTTTAGTCTATCTTGGTCTCCCTTTGACTACTAAGGAAGTTTCTCCGGGTTGTTGGCATAATATCCTTGAAATAACTCAAAAGAAATTGTTGGGTTGGAAAGAAAAACTATTAAGTAGTGTGGGAAAATTACAGATTCTGAGGGCCTCTCTTCAAGGTATACCTACCTACTTTTTATCCTTATTTAAAATACCTAGATATTTGGCTAATAAATTGGAGTAAATTTAGACAACTTTCTTGTGGGCTGGTACTGAAGAAAAAAAGAGAATTTCTTTGGTCAAATGGGATAAAGTTTACCTTCCTAAGTCTCATGGTGGGCTTAACATTAGAACCATTCAAAATATGAATAAGGCTCTACTGTCCAAGATTATTTGGAACTTCTTAAATAGGGATACTAACTGGGGTCTTATTATAAAGGCTAAGTATTTAAGGGACATTGACAGATATTCTTTCCTTAATTAGGAGAGCCTTCCTTAAGGATCTATTATTTGGAATAAAATTATTAAATCTAGAAGTCTTATCAACAAGGGTATCAGATGGAAACTTGGTGATGGATCGCTTATAAATTTTTGGGAAGATCCTTGGTTAGGTGATAGTCCTCGTTTTAAATAGTTGGGCAATGAAGTTATTAGTGTTCTTGCCAAACAATTTTTTGGCAACAAAGTCATTATATTCATCAAGACCAAGGGGTTAAAAGTTGGAAAAATTTGCTAGAATGTTGTACCAATAATCTAAATCTCCTTCACAAGGCTAATAAAATACATCAAATTCTTCTTAATACCAGGATTCCTCTTTTCTCTAGAAATGATCAACTTTTTTGGTCTGCTGACAAAAAAGGGTTTTTTTTTCAGTCAAATCTTCTTACCATCTACTAATCAAGGATGAATTTAAAGATGATGTCTGGAGGAAGGTCTAGAATTGTAAACTCCTTCCAAAGGTAAACTTTTTTTCGTGGACTATTGTTCATAATAAGATTTTGACTCAAGACAATCTTCAATTAAGGGGTATGCCACTGGTTAATAGATGTGTTATGTGCTTGAAAGAAGAGGAATTTGTCTCTCATCTTATATTGCATTGTAAATTTGCAACTGAGATATGGAGTAAAGTCTTTTTGAATTTTGGTTTACAATGGGTCTGCAATAAGGAAATAAAAGATCTCATTCTCAATTGGATCCATCCTCTATCCCATCCTTGGCTTGTTGAATTATGGACTCAAGCTCTTCCTTTTGTTACTTGGTTTCTTTGGAAAGAAAGAAATAATAGAATTTTTAGAGAAACTACTCGAAATTCTTCACAAGTTTTCTATTCTTTTTCTAAATCTCTCCTGGAGAATGTTTCTAATTCTAGCATCAAAATTGCCGACAAACCTCTTACTCAACATGAAGTCCTTGTGGCTTCCAACTGGGGAATTATGAATCAAATTCTAGCTTTTCATGATTCTAAATGCATTAAAAGATTAAACACTATTTGGACTCCCCCTGACCCAAGTTGGTTCAAATTGAATTTTGATGGAGCTGCTAAATCAAATGGAAAGGCTAGTGGTGGAGGAATTATAAGGAATGACAGAGGATCTCTAATTGCTGCTTATGCTGGAGGAATTGGTAACTATACTAATAACTTTGCTAAAGCCTCTGCTCTTTTATGGGGCCTCAAGTTGTTTATATCACTTGGTATCCACCAGCTTCATGTTCAGGGTGATTCTAAAATTATTATTGAGGTTGTGTCTAAAGCCTCAGAGTGTGGTTGGTAGCTTAAGGATATTGTGTTTGATATTCAAATTCTTTCACAGGTTATTCCTATCATTTCCTACTCTCATATTTATAGAGAGGGTAATATTGTTGCTGACGACCTAGCAAATTTTGGTCAGCAATTTCAAAACTGGCATTGTCGGTGCCAACTTCATAATATCCCGCATTAGATTAGGGATATCATTAAAAAAGAACAAGTTACTATATGATGATTACTCATCATTTCACTTGGCTTATCTATGTGGCCAGTTCTTTAATTCAGGGCATGCTGATTAGACACTCTATAAATGATGAGAGTGAGATTGGACAGCTTTGCATGCATGTGAAGGATAACCGTTTAATAAGGAAAGATTATGTAAGGACCTCAAGTTATTATCATAATGACAGCTCTAATTCTGATCGTGTCATCCTTGCCTTTCATACTCATTACATTGTGATCAAAGTCTCTCAATTTTCCCACCACATTGATAGAAGTTTTCTGGATAATAACCCTGCCTATCCCTTCTCCAGGCTCATTCAGTTTCATTGGTTTTTCATCATGGGTGGTGACAAGATTAGAATTGAACCTAACAACTGTGGAGAATTCAAAGAGAATGCCTTGGTCTGGCATTACTATAAAGAAGGAGTCACCCCATTCCTTGAATGTCTGAATGGGCATGATGAAAATCTATCTATTCAATTTGCTCAGTCATGGGATAATTGCAAGGTGCAAATTGGGAATGTTAGTTTCATGGTTTCAGAGAATGAAATTACAATGGCTATGGGTCTTTCTTCAAAAGGTATGAAGATACAGAAAAAGTCTAGGGTTTCGGATGCTCAAAATAAGAAACTATTTCTTGGTGAAGGTGAGGAGTTGGTGCCTTACCAGGGTGGTTTTGAGAGAACCCATCTTCCTGAACCATGGGTTGACATGTGCTATATGGTGATGAAGTATTTCGCCCTTGAGGGCCATTTTACCAGGTTTTATCACTATCATCTCTCATTGTTGAATCATTTTAGAAGGAATGCCACCATTAGTTTTCCTTTTTATTTGCTTTCTTCTCTTGAGCACTCTATTCAACATGTTAAGAAGACTCTACTGAAGAAGCCTGGTGAGAAGCCTATTCCCTTACATTAAGGGCTCATTCACAGACTATACTAGTTTCATTTAGCTCTGTCTCCTCCTTTTCTTCAGCCCTCTGGTCAAGATACCCCTATTGACTCGGTGAAAACTAGTTTGGCTACTCCTAAATGGCTTCCTGAAGGTGATCCTTGTTCTGGGACTTCTAAGTCTATTACCAAAAATGTTCAAAACCCTCCCTCCAGATTCAAATTGAAATCTAAGAGACGTCTTTTAGATGTTGACACAGAGTCTAACCTTTTGAAAGATGATTTTGGGGTTTCTGGGACCCAGAGTGAGCACAATCAAGGTAGGGAGGGACCCTCATGAAATTTCAAAAAAGTTAAACTGGAAGGTAAATTTGCTATTGTGAGGTGGTCTGGTCACATTGCTGGCAAACGGGCTCCCAAGTTGAAGCTGATTGACTATTCTAAAAGCAATTCTGAAACCTCTACCCACGAGGAGGAAGATCCTAAAGATTCCGGTGATGTTCAGAAGATTGCTATTGAAGATTCTGGTGGTGAAGAAGAAATTGATGGTCAGGACATTCCTGTGGAAACCTTTGATAAGGAAGATAATATTGGGGTTCATAATTCTATCCCCACTGGTG
Organism: Cunninghamia lanceolata; assembly: GCA_027924645.1. Lineage (NCBI taxonomy): Eukaryota > Viridiplantae > Streptophyta > Pinopsida > Cupressales > Cupressaceae > Cunninghamia > Cunninghamia lanceolata. The sequence goes on from BSBN01000144.1 coordinate 3,162,559, forward strand.
ACTGTGTGGATGTGGGAGATATTTCTACTCAGGTGGAGGTGACTAATACTGTTGATAACACTAGGAAGGATACCCACTTTATTCTCTCTGTTGTTTATGTTGATCCTGATCTGTTTCAAGAGGAAGGTAATAATGCTCAAGATGGTAGGGAGGAAGACAATATTAAGGACTTAAATGGTGCTGATGATCTATCTCTGTTGAAGGACCAGGTGGAGTTCCTTGAAAAAAGACTCTCATCTCTTGGTAATTTCATTATTAGCATGTTATGTAGGACTACTATGGCCAATCTCTCCTTGTTGAGGGAACATGAAGTTCTTATTCATGGTGCTGATAATGACAGGGTTAAAGAATTTGATAAAATACTGGAGTTTCTTTCTAAGGGAGAGGATGACATCCCTTAGTTTTTCTATGCTTTCAGTTAGCTGGCTTTTTGTTGTTAGTATCTTGTTACTGTATTTTGACTATATGTAGGTTGTCGATGGTGGTTCTGGCTTGTTTTAGTTTCTGAGCCTTTTTTCCCCTTTGTGGATTCTATTTTGTAAGGGATTGGCCCCTGGTTTGTCACCTTATAATATAAAAAATATATGCATTTAGGGAAAAAAATATCAGACAAGTGGAGGACATCTCAATTTTGAGGAACCATGTGGATCTTCTGGAAAAAAAGGCTTTCCACCTTTGGTTGCCTCTTAAATAGCATGCTTCGCCACCTAGCTTTGGTTAACTTGACTCTGTTGCAGGAATTGGATGTTTTTACACAGGGTGCTGATGAAGAGAAAGCTAAGGCTTTTGATAATATGTATAAGTTTCTTGCTGAAGGCTGAGAGGATGTTCCCAATTAGCCTTGTTTCTGTTGTTCTTTTTCTATTTGCTATCAGACTGTTGGTTCTTACCATATGTTGTTTTTTGGCAGTTTTTACTGTCTTTGCTAATAGTGGCTCTTTTTGTTTGTGAGCCTTTTTTGGCCCTGCAGTGGGTTATTTTGTAAGGGTTCGACCCCTGGTTTTGCAACGTTATATTATCAAAAACTTATGCATTCAGGGCTAATATCATGTATCACATCATAAAAACTATGTAAACATCACATAAACATCACATCATAAGCATCATACCATTTGGTATTACAGGGTAAAAGCACAAAGTTGTGTCACACTTTTATAAAGGAATTGGCCAACACAAGCAAAAAGTTTCAACTTGGACCTCATAAAAGTGGTATTTTTGTTTTGAATTTCAAAATGATGTAAACTAATGAAATGTAGTTCTCTTGATGAATTTTATTCTTATAATTTTTTAAAAAATTAAAAAAATTATTTTGACATTTTTTTATAAATTTAAGAGCAATTTTGAATTACTGAAAATTTTAGGAAAAAGTGACTTTGAGTCCACGTCACAAAAAAAAAGAGCAAACAATCTTATTTTTCCCTAATTTTTTTTCCCAAATAGATGAGTTCAATATCTAGTGCATGGAGAAAAAAAAAAAATTCAATGCATATTTTCTTCGTAATATCGTTTTAAAGTTAAACTTTACAGAATATGATAGTTTTCATTCTATGTCAACTTTTGTATAATTTTTTTTTATTATTTTCACAAAACCAATAATACCCTTTTGGAGAGGACTCTTTCCTCTACTGCACCATATAATTTTGAAAAAATTTGGATGTGTTTTGATATATATTTTTTTAATTTCTAATCAAAGTCATCTCTGATTTTAACAAACTACTTGCAATAATTTAAAAAAAAAAATAAAACTAATCAAAATATTAAAAAAAATCATATTTGGATTCTAGACTTAGAGCTCTACAAAAGGGTAATTTTTTATTTTTGAAATAATCTATTCTAATTAAAAAAATATTTAGTTTAAGTTGAGAATTTAAGAAAACCCTAGAAAATGAGGAGGTGGCTGCCAAGTGGAATGCCACATAGATAATTTCGAGCGAATTGAACTCGCCTGAGTTTGACTCACCTGGATCAAATTAAGGCAAGATCGACTAGCCCAAAATCATATAATTCCGGTGACCACCATGGATCAGAGGTTTTTTTTTTAAACTTAATTATATATATGGCTTTATTTTTTGTGTTTTTTCTCAATTCAAGCATCAAGGAGAAAATAGAACAAGCAGAATTTTTTGCAATAGAGGCTAAAAACTATTTTTTTAATTCAAGTATTTGGAGAAACCACACAAAAGGAGTTTTTTTGGCAAGAGAGGCTACAAATTTTCATGTATGTAACATGATTCCCAACTTATTTACTCATTTTACCATGTAGAAATTGAACTTCATGAGTTATTTATTAGGATGTATATGTGTGTAGGTGAATTAAAACAAGCAATTTGTGATGGGGAATAAAAGAACTAGATCAAGGTTGTATGGCCGAAAAAGAGATGAAAAAACCCTAGGAACATTTAGTCAAGAACAACTCATTGAAATTATTGATGAACAAGTTAAAGGGCGTGTTAATGAACAAGTTCATGATGAAATTGGTAGTAGTGAGAATTTTTTTGCATGGAATGAAAAATCTTATGGAGATAGATGAGGATGCTCTTTTCAAAAACATTTCACCTGAACATATGTTACCTGAAAGCACAATAAAATTGCACTCTAAAAGAAATTGGGATAAATTTTTTGAAGATAAATCTCTAATTGGAAGAGCATAATTATGTACAAAGTTATTTAGGCGAAAAACAATGACTTGTTAGGAGTTGATAACAAGAAAAAATCTTCAAATTTAGTAAATTAGATAGTAATTGAAAACTTGCAAATAGCATTGGATTGTATTCAAACCAAGAGTCGAAGTTCTAATTTAAGTGATGTACATAGAGAATTGATGACTGTAATTTCTAGTAAGAAATTATCACATAGAAGACAAGTTTTAAAGCAATTGCCTAATTAGTAAATGTATCTAGGAGAATTTTTCAAAGATATATCAAGAAGAGAAACAGATTAGATGAAAACATTAAAAATAATTGGGTAAATATTTGTCAAGTCCCTCAGAGAGATAGAATTTCAGATGTAAAATAAAAAGTAATTGGATATTGGACGGAGCATTCCTGTGTTTCTTCCAATAGAAGGGACACTATACAAATAAAAGATGAAGATGGTAAAAAAATTTCTCATCCAAAGCATTTTATAGATACAACACAAATTAAATTTTTTGAAGCATTCAAGCAAGAATTTTCACAGGTGAAGATTTCTCAAAGGATGTTTGAGAATTTACGACCATGTTTTGTACGTATAAATAAAGTACGTGAAACTTGTTGCTATCGAAATCATGTTGAATTTCATCTACACCTACAGTCATATAAACAAGTTATGAAAATAGTTAATCCAAATGTAGCCATCCCTAGAAGTACAACACAATTTGTGAAGTCTATCTTATGTGAAAAATTAGAGGATTCAGATGAATTCAATGTACAGTGTATAAGAAATATATGTGTAGATTGTCAAAATTTGACAAAATTTTTACCATTTGAGAATATTGATCATTTAATGTCAGTTGTTTGGAAGAGATTTGAATATGAGAAATACTCAATGAAGTTGGGAGATGAGTCCAAAAAAAGTGTTTTGAGAGAGAGTGAATTGCCTTGCAACGAGTTTATGAACAAATTTCGTAACATTGTATACCCACATATCCAACATTTTCATGGCACAAGATGGCAGGCTAAGCAATTCCATGGCTCAAAGAATTGTTTTCCACTGGGTTGTATTCTCTCTATTGTAGATTTTTCTGAAAATTATACATTTAGTCCTCAAACTGAGATTCAAAGTCAATATTATCATTCAGAGCAAGTCACAATCTTTGTACAAGTTTTCTATAGACATGCTGAGTTATTTGTAGATGAGGTAGAGAGTACCGAAGATGAATGAATTATCATCAAGGAGATTCACTTTTATATCAGTGATGATATGAGTCATGACAGAAGCTATGTAGCAGATTGCTTTCAAATGTTTTTTGAAGATTTGAGACAACATGCCATTACTGCATTACAAAACTAGATTTGGTCTGATGGATGTGATGGTAAGTGTTGATTTTATTATTATTTTTTAATTTTTAATTTTTAATTTAAAAATTTATAAAATTTTAAGATTTGAATTTTTAACTAATTTTTGGTTTTCAAATCGTTGTTTATATATAACTATTTGTACAAGACAATTTAAGTCTGCAATAACATTTAATTGGTTAACACAATAACATGCTAGATTTGGCATAAAGTTTTTGTGGAATTTTTTTGAGAGTGGAAATGAATAAGGAGAGCATGATGGAGCAGGAGCATGTGTAAAGCATGCACTTCACCAATATGAACTTGCAGGTAATGTACTAGATATAGAATTTACAAAATTTAAAATTGTTGAATACTTCTACAATGATTTATGTAATTGATCTACATGTATTGTAATAGTTGGATGTACATGTGAACTTTTTTAAATTCTTACCTCTTACTTGGGCACTTGACCAACATGAAATTGCAGGTAACACCATACGAAATGCAAATCAAATTGTTGAATGGTGCAAAAGCCATTTTAATGCCCGTGACTTAATATACAACAAATACTATTTTTGGGAGGTTAAAGATATGTTAATTAAATTTATGTTATTTGAAAACTTTAATATTTAAATTTAAGTACACATGTGATTTAATTAAATTTTAGTTTTAATTGAGATGCTCAAGAATTTGTTCATATGTGCAAATATTGATCGATTGAATCCATATAATTGTCAAGCAATTAATGGTGTTAGAAGTTTGCATCAAGTCATGACTACAGGACATAGCAAGCCTCTTTCTATTCAAGTGAGAGGAAAATCTTATTTTTGTGTTGATTGTGTTGAGAACAATGCAAATATTCTACAATGTCCAAATGTAAGGGATGGATATATTTCACAATGGGAAATGAAACAAATAGTATCAATGCCTTCTTTTGAAGATAGTGACATTGTAGATGTATATGATCCTAATATTCAACTGATTACGAACGTGTATTAGATTTTGTTGTTATAGGTAAGTTACAGAATTGATTTATATTCTAGATTGTAATAAAGTTTTGAACATTTGATTTACATTGTTTAACTCAAATGTACAAACATGTTTACTTGTGGTGTGTACAGGATATATTTTTTTTGTGGTTACAGATCTTGACAATACAGAAGGTGTAGATTACTATCTACTAAGATGCACACAAGCAAAATCAAAATTGTTATAATCAATGATAGATGGTGATAGACAATCATATCCCATTAGATCAGTTGTTATTGAAGGCACCTATTATCAACAAGTAAAGATAGATAAAAATGGTATTATATTTATTGATTAAATGCCAGGACAAAAGGTTCTACAATACAGTCACTTAGTTATAGCAACAATATTAAGTTTGGAAACTTTATAAAAAAGAGGAAATGGCCAACAAAAGTGCAGGTTGTCTATTGAAGATCACAAAAAGATTTTAGAGATAATAAAAGATAGAGAAGATCTAGATTATATGTACTATGAGCTCTAACTACATTATTGAAGAGCAGGTTGAACCAATTGATACATGGTATGAAGGTATATGCACTTGAATTATTTATTGATCTATTGATTTATTTTAAAATGTACATGATTCTTGATAGTTCTTTCCTTTCAAATTTTAATTTCAATGGTTCTTAGTTCAAATTTTATTATAATCAAACATGATCAAGCTACAAACGAGCTATAAATTTATTTACAGAGATTTTTATTTTTCTAATTATGTAGGTCTATGCCTATAAGGATTTCAAGTTATAAAATTGAACTTCATTTTGTGTAGATATGATCTCTAAACTATATATAGATAGTCTTAGATGTCTTAGGTGTCTAGAGGTGTCTTAGGTCTTACGGTTTCTTAGGTGTTTTAGGTCTTAGGTGTCTAAGTGTCTTAAATGTGTCTTAAATATGTCTTCTAGACCTATCTTAGGTATTACATGTCTTCGATATATGTCTTAAGTGTCTTAAAGGTAGATTAGGCATCTTAGACCTTTCTTAGGTGTTTTAGGTGTCTTAGATGTCTAGGTGTCTTAAATGTGTCAAGTAGATATGTCAAGTAAGTGTCTTAAAGGTCTTAGGTGTTTTATTGTATGTCTTAAGTTTCTTAGGTGTCTTAGATATGTCTTAATTCTTAGGTTTTTTAGAGGTGTATAGGAGTCTTATAGGTCTTAGGTTTCTTAGGTGTTTTAAGAATTAGGTATCTAGGTGTCTTAAAAGTGTCAAGTAGGTATAACTACTAAGTGTCTTAAAGGTCTTAGGTGTCTTAGTGTATATCTTAAGTGTCTTCAAGGTCTTAGGTGTCTTAATGTATGTCTTAAGTCTTAAAGGTGTCTTCTAGGTCTTAGTTGTGTTCTAGGTCTTAGGTCTTAGGTTTTAGGTGTGTTAGGTCTTAGGTGTGTTAAGTCTTAGGTGAGGCCACTTAGCTTCTACCTTCATGTGGTTGGCCTTGTCAGTATAGAATAAATATTTCTCAAAGCTAAGGGAAGCTCTTTTTTTTGTATCCTTATCATGTAGGGGTCTTAAACTTAACAAACCTACATTAGATAGATCTATCTAGTTAATAATTTACATGTTCAAAGATGATATGCTTATGAGTTCTCTTCTAAGAGTTCTTTTGTATTTTAGATTTTAACATGATGATTATTATTTTAACTGAAGTTTAGGTAGATCTTTAATGGTATTTATATGCTCTAGCTTTTTAAAATATGTACAAATTTCTTTAATATTTGATTACATTTTATTTATTATTCATAATATTTAAGCATTGAGATATCTTCATTTGCTATGTACTACTTCAAAATATTTATATGTACTACTTCATTTGCTTAGATATCTTCCTATATTCATTTTCTATTTCCCAACTTAATCTTATTTTAGATTAGGAATATGGCTTAATTAGGACACATTTAGAAATTTAGATAAAAGGACAAATAAAACTAACTTATTGGGTAGAGTAGTTACTTATGTTTGCTTTAACTAAATAAAACTCTTTTTATGTTAGATTTATAGTGGAACATTAGGGTAGGTAATTAAAAATAATTTACCACATAAAAATAAGTATTTTACCTTTTCCCATTCACACAAACATTATGCATGATTTATAGATTTATTTTTTCATGTGAAATATTGTGAACTTAATCTTCTATTTTAGGGGACAATGTGATTACTTTGATACCTATTCAACCATTGAAAATATTATGTCATTTACAAGGGAGGATCCTACATTATTTCATATCACACCAACATCAAGTACATTAAACATGGCACTTGGTTATCCTTGGATTGAACAATACCAAGAAATTATATCTATATTACATCAATGCATTAAATTTATTCATAAAGGGGAAAGTAATTCAATTTCTTCACAAAATAAACAATGGACATCCAAATGTCCAAATAATTAATATAAAGCATGTAACTCATAATATAAATTTTGAATTGTAAATATAAAGCATGTGACTCATAATAAGAACGTCTCTAAGATATAAAACATAAGTGTATATAATATCCAAATATAAAACATGTGACTCATAATAACAACGTCTAGATATAAAAGTTCATGCAACTCATAAAAATGTCTAGATAAAAGATAATAACATGTAACTCATAATGTCCAAATGTACAAATATAAAACATATGAATCATAATAACAACTCATAAATGTCTCGCTCTATGAGTGGATTGAGCCTCACTCTATCTCGAGCTATGCCCTGATCCCTTATTGGAGCCCATGACTGATCCATGACCTAAGCACTGTGCTGAGTTGTGGGTCTGGGTCTGCACATGAAACACCATAAAATTTTCAAATTCTATATATATACACACAAATATAATTTGCTTTGATTTTAAATAAATAAATAATACTTGACAAATCTAAATTAACTAACATACACAGTCTGCATCATGTAGAGAAGTCTCAATAGAAGCATGACCTGATCCTATAACCTATATATGACATGTTTTCATACAATATATAAGCATATGTGTATTTAGTTAGAAAACTTGTACACTTGATGTTTGTATGTAGAAAGTTAACTTGATATATGTGTACACTTAAATCAAACTTATATTTACATGTGATATATAGACCTAGTTTTTAAATACCTCATGATGATGACTAGGATTGCCAGCATGCTACAAATCTCCATATCCATGTTGTAAAATAGTAGCTTGCGTCTAATACTCATGTACATTTAAGATTGCAATCAAGAGTCAAAGCTTCAATGTATGTGATTTAATTTAAAATTGAACTTATAATTTTTAAATATATAATTTATGAATTTAGATTATAATTTTTAAATAAATTATACCTCAACTGTACCAGCAAAGGCCCTCCCAATCCAATTGAGGTTAGAATCATGGAGAGACAATGATACACATGTAGATGGTGCAGTCTTAGTGCTGAAAAGAAGCCTGCTATACTCACCTCCCATAACATCATGTGCAATAACCTCAACCTCAAGACCAACTGGAACATGTAGAGGGGTGAATCCTGTAGGACCAACTAGAACATCTTGATGTCTCCCCAAACCTTGTGAACCTGACTCACCATGGCTCCTCTATCTACCAAAATATCATTCGAGATGTGAGGATATAACATCAAGTGGGATCCCATACTGATCTCTGATGAACTGGTATGAATCTAATAAATCACTGGCCAGGCATCTAGTCATATTTTGCAAAGCACTCTCTTCACTAATCTATGCCACATCATGTGGCGATGGTATATCAACACGAATGTAATGATCTGAATAGCTGGTCGATGTGGCCTCAGTGGATGGAAGTCAATTCTCAGGTGTAACAAATATTTGCTAACATGATTGGATAATAATTGATCAACCTCAGTGGTAATTGTCATCATGCTCTCAAAAATCATGCATCTCAAGGGGGTCAATGTTGGTCGGGTGACATTTGCTAGTTCCACACATTTTGAAAGAACCATAAGGTGTGGGCCAACTAAGGACCTCTTGTTCTCAAGAGGTGGTGCATCTGGTCTTCTATACTCAGGTCTCTCTATAAACCTCCCTTTCCCCTGACCAACATGTTTAGGAAAAGATGTATAATCAACAGATAAATGTAAATAGAACTTTGCATATAATTATTTGCAAAAATATAATGGCAACTCATCATTGTTTGGCCATTTTTTATGAGCTGCCAAAAACCTAGGATAGATGAAAGGACCGACAACTGCATCCACACACTTGGTGGGAGAATAGCCTCTCACTCTCTCTTTTCCCCTATAAGAAGGGAACATGTTGAGAACATTATCTACTGAAACCACTGTAGAAATAGATGGCCATTTCTCATGGTCGATAACACTCTGAGAAAGTGATGCATAGAACTTGTCAATACTAATCTCATTATAGGGATTATATGATCAAATAACTTTGATCATACGTGTTATCTCATCTCTAATCTTAACCAACCTATCTCTATTTGATAGGTTTGGTGTATTGTGTATTATATTGTTGAGTTCATCCAAAGCTTTTTCAAACCTCTGAATGGTCTCAGCATAGAATGTAGAATTATCATGATTGTTAGGTTGACCTGACTGATGTGACTGATGTGAAGATTGGTCATCCATGTGTCTAAATTTATCTGCAGCATGATAATTAAATTTTCTGCCAAACATATTGTATGTCATGATGTAAATAAACCTACATATAAATTTTTTAACTACTACATACAACTTTAAAAAACCATGATATATAAATGCACATGTGCTTCTCAAATAAACCTACACCTTACATGCTTGCAAATACATAAATAATAGGCCTATCAACCAAATTTGAATCAACCATAAAACATAGAACTAGGAATGCATAGAAACTCCAAATTTAAAGTCACATGTAGCATGTTGACATGACAGCCATTAGAATTTATATAAATCAGATTTTATCATAATTCAAAGCCATTGGAGTAGAGTGAAAAGCAACTTTCATTAAATTGAGTCACAGCAATGTCCTCCAACCCAAAGGATTTAAGATAATGAAGTTAATGTCAAAGAGAATGCATCAATTCATCATAATATAGTTTTTATTGCCCATCATATTGAAGCAACAAAAATTACAGTTGGATAGAAAGAAATAGAAAAGTCATCTATCTTGGAGCAATATATGGTACATGAGAAATTTTAGTGACAAACATCACAACTTCAGTTTGTAAAATTGAAAAAACTCATAGAAATGGTATATTAGCTCTCCATCAATGAAGAATCATATGTTCAAGTTAAGTTTTCTCAAGAAAATTCACAAACTATGCAAGTTGAGGGAAGTCAAATCCAATCAATCATAGTATAAATAAATTTGAAGGCTATATAATATGGACAAGATGCAATTCTTGCACCAAGAGATTTAGGCTCGCATTTACAGCTTCAAATTATGAAGCATAAAAAAAAGCACTAACAATTGGAATTAACACAGTTGCAGATCAAGTGCAACATTCACAGCCATCAAACAATGATGATAATTAAAAAGGAACAGAAGCATCTCAACATGAAGAATAGCAGCTTAAAAATAAACAAGTAATGATTTGATAAGAACATAGAAACAGATCTAATTTACACGATAGATTCTCTCATCCATTTGTGTGATACTACTAAAGCACTCATCCATTCTTTGCCATATAATTGGACAAGTAGATGAAGGTTACATCATTCCAATAGCAATCCAATTTGGTTTTCATGTTGAAGATAAGTGGCCTCTAGATAGAGATAGATTTTTGATAGAAGGCTAAGGAATCAAGTTCTTATTGAATATTTGGTACAATGGAAAGATCTTCTTGTAGATGATTATTTGGAATGAAATTATGTTATTTTACGCTTAATTGAAGAATGGCTAACTTCAAAATTGAAAATGGCTAACCTGTGAGCTTGGGCTGTTTTCATTGTTAATTGTAATTAGATTAGATTTTAAATGCCCTCATTCTGCCATAAAAACATATTCTATTTTGAATCCTAAAAATAATACATTAGTTTTTTAGGTACATTTTCATTTCTAGAGCTGTAAATTTCAAAATTTTGGAATCTAATTTGGCTCATAACAATCATGCTTTTGACAAATTGATGCATAAACCCAACAATGCACACAGTTTTGGCACCACCTAACTCACAACTACCATTTGAGTTGGAAACTAATGCAAGAGATTATGCTATGGGGATTGTTCTATTGCAAGGAGCTCAATTGGATTTCTATCATTTTAAACCTTTTCCATGGAGTAGATTTGATGTATCTTACATATAATAAAGAATTGCACACACTAGTTTAAGCAATTTATATATAGAATCACTATATGATGGGTACATAAACCTTTGTTCACATAGATCACCAACCTCTTCAATACTTCCAAACACAATCAAAGATGTAGCAAGCAAGTTATTACAAATGGATGGTTTTTAAGGAAAATTCCATTTTACTAACAAGGAGGTTGATATGTTGTCTAGATCATCTTTTGATTTCAACTTTGGGAACAATAACTTATCTTGAACTATTTGTCCATGAAGCATATGATGAGGAGTATGCACAAGTTGAATATTTTCAAGAGATACATAAGCTCTTACAAGGGGGAAAGCTGTAAATTTTTACAAAAAAGACATCTCAAAGATGAGGTGCCCTATAGTAGTTGGAGTCATAAGAAGGTATATTTCCAATCTAGTAAAAAAACATTCAACAATCTAGAAAAGGCAGACTCTATTTAACATTCTAGAGTATTATATATGTATATATATCTAGTATATGTTGTTTCCTTCTTTAACCATGTTATTCCCTAGCATTTGATGGGCAAATTTGAATGGATAACCTTACAAGGGATCAAAGTGCATGTCCTGCATTGCTATAGCACTTGATTTGACATGTTTTATGTGTGAACTGACTCCCACCCAACAACCATCAGCCACTTGCTACTTCTAATCACCACAACCTTTCCAATAACTTATGCACAAATTCTTTCTTGAATGGTTTCAAATTGTGATTAATTTTCCATCACCACAACCTTGATAAAAACCTATGCACAAAATTCAATAAAGAAGAGTTTATGCACAAATTCTCTCTGGAATGATTTCATATTTTGATATATATTTTTAGCTTATATTCTGTGGATGAAATTTGATGTTCCTTGTAGTTTCCTATTGCATCATGGTATAGGGTAGGTGTGGCTCTGTCAACTCCCTCATCTCCATTTAGATTCATAGATGTATTGGTGAATATGAGGGAGGATGCTGGCAAAGGTTGTGGAATTTGGCTTTACACCAACCAATTGTATTTGCTTTAAAATTTCTAAAGACTTTTCAACAAATCCATTTTGTGCATATCCTACAATCATTGAAGTCCATGAGACCACATTTTGTGCATACCTTGTGGGTTTTTGTCAGATGTATCAGTTGCAAGTGCCCTGGTAGACCTGTATAAAAAATACAGAAGCATAGACATGATGCCTAAACTCTTTTGTGTATATCCTGCAGTTCTTTGAGGTATTTTGTCAAATAGTTCACGTGCCTTCTCTACTCTTCCACATTTTGCATACATGTCTAGCAGGGTTGTTGCAACTACAACATCTATCAAAATTCCTCTCTTTTATGCTTTGATTTTCAATGTATATTTAGTTAGTTCTTGTTTTTGCTGTGCAAGTGGCAAGGTGTACCAAGATAATAAACCCAAATACCAAGGATGCAAAATATGTTATCTATTGGAACTAGATAACTAAGAGGGGGGTGAATCAGTTGTCCCTTTAAAACTTTTCTACCTTTAACCTTCTTTATAATCTTACTACTAGATTAGTAATGCAAGCATTTAAGCATGAATCAACAACATAAGAGTGGAAACATAATCAACACATTTGACACCAAGATTTTGATGTGGAAACCCAGTTAAGGGAAAAACCACGGTGGCAATTAACCCACAAAATGTGTACCCTGTTAAAAGTACTTAGAAAAATAGAAGGCACATGCCTTCGGGTGCACTGTCCAGAGCTCACTACTTAAAAGGAGAGGCTCATTGCCTACAAGATTTATTTAGAAAGAATTAACTGAGAATTAGCATCTATTTCATGCCTGATTTAGTTTTAATGAATGCTCAAGAACTTTCTCTTTGCCTCCACCTCTTCTTCACTCTCTATACTACTCTTACTCCTTTCCTTCTCTACTCTACTCTTGATCCTTCCTTTAGATTTTATCTATTTTGCACAAGGATGATTTTGGTACTTCTTCAACAAGTATTTATATACTTCATCAACCTTGGAATGATCAATGAGGTCAGCTAAACTTGATATGGATCATCGCACTGTTAGCCAAACACAACTGAGACTTGAATCTACTTCTACAACCACTCCACTCTTCATAAAAATGTACTTAAAGCATCCACAATAGGTTAGGAACATCTGGTCAGCCTAGAATGGGAAGAACATTACCCTCAAGAAGAAATCTTCAATCAACAAGCTCAAACTTCAATACGGACCTCCAACATAGTAGCTACATGATCCAAAGAGCTTCACAAGCACATTGGAATCACAAATAACATTCATTCTAAACCATTTTATCAGAAACATGTGAATCTTCCTTCAAAACCTCAAGAACACACTCTGCCATGATTGTCAAACTGGAAGGATAGCTTGTAGACCTCCAAGCCACAAACCACTAGAGTTGATGATACAGACTAACTTGCCAAACATGCCTTTAGATCCGTAGATCATAATCTTATATTACCAGATCAATCTAGACCTCTTTCGTGTCACTCTATCTTTCTTTATTATTACAGGAACTGGTTCTACTCAGAAGGCCATAAGTCCTTCAAATCTTCATGTGGACTTATCAAATCTTGACTGGAGCAACCTCTGACAGTCCTCTACATAGTCACATGATCCACATGCAAGGATTGTCATTAACTTTCTCAATATCCTCAACAATCTGGTCTTCTACATAGATAGCAAAATAGGATACAATTGACACTAATGGAAACAAGAATATGTTGACATCAATGACAACAGCACTTAGGCACATATTGGCAACAATCTCCCCCTTTGTCATTGATGGCAACATGTGATGTGAAAGACTAAATCTAACCATCAAGAGAAAAACTTCTCCCCCTTTCTCTTCTCACTTCTGCAACTACTTTCTTTATTGCTCCCCCTCACATCAACAACTAGTTTTTCACATGACTTCTCTCCCCATTTGACATCTATGGAAAAGGGCACATATTTTCTATCTTTTCTCCCTTTTTGCTTCAAACTGATTCCCAAAATTTGCATATTGACTACTCCTTTGAGTAGTACCTCTTTAACATCAATTTGGATCACAAGATATGGATGTGAATGCCACCAGACTGATGCACATTAATGCATCTTAGTTCTACTCAAGAGGGGTGATAATCCCTAACTTCTCTGTGAGATACTCAAAAGTATCCTTGGGAAGAGGCTTGGTGAAGATGTTTGCAATCTGATCCTTGGAAGGCACAAACTCCAACTTGATTTCATTCTCATTTACTTTCTCTCTCGAGAAATGAAACTTGATAGATATATGCTTTGTCTTTGAATGCAATATCAAATTCTTTGAGATGCTTATTGCACTAGAATTATCACACAAAATTGTTACTAGCTCCTTAAACACAATTCTGATGTCCTTCAACATTTGCTTCATCCACAAAAACTAAGTGCAATTATTTGCTGCTGCAATGTACTCTACTTCTGCAGTAGACAGAGATATTGCCTTTTGCTTTTTTCTTATCCAAGAGACCAATCTTCTCCCCAAGAAGAATGCACCACCACTAATGCTTTTTCTATCATCCACATCTCCTACCCAATCAACATCTGTATATGCATGAAGAGTGAAGTTATCGTCCTTTGGATACCATAGTCTATAATAAATTGTCCCCTTGAGATATCTGAAGATTCTTTTGACTTCCATAACATGGGATTCTTTTGGATCAACTTGAAATCTAGCAACAAGTCCAACTGCATTCATGATATCAGGTCTGGTCTGAGTTAGATAAAGCAGTCCTCTAATCATTGATCTATATCTTTTCTAATTTGCTTTGGGAGAGTCATCATCTTTGCTAAGCTTGCATCTGGTTACCATAGGTGTACCTACTGGCTTTGAGTCTTCCATTCCAAATTTCTTTAGCAATTCTTTTACATACTTGGACTGAGATATGAAGATACCTTTATCCACTTGAACAATTTACAGACCTAGGAAGAAATTCAGCTCACCAAACATTGACATCTCAAACTCACTTTTCATCTGATCAGCAAATGCTTTACACATGCACTCATTTCCACAAAAAAATGATATACTCAACAAAAACTTCAACAATTAGAATGTTCTCATGATAAATTTTGAAGTAAAGATTATTGTTAGTAGTACCTTTGCTAAATCCTAGCTTAAGCAAATGCTTATCCAATATGGCATACCGAGCTCTTAGAGCTTGCTTGAGTCCATACAAGGCTTTTCTCAATCTACAAACCATATCTCCCTAATCAGACAATTGAAATCCTTCTGGTTGCTCAATGTAGACTTCTTCCTACAAATCTCCATTTAGAAATGCTGATTTCACATCCATTTGATATACTTTAAAATCTTTGAAGGCAACAAATGCAAGAAATAATCTAACTATCTCTATCCTTGCCACCGGAGCAAAAGTTTCTTCAAAATCAATTCCTTCCACTTGAGAGGAGCCTTTACATACCAATCTTGACTTATTCCTTACTACCTCACCATCTTCATTTAGTTTATTCTGGAAGACCCATTTGGTTCCAATCACTTTTTTGTCCTTAGGTCTAGGAACTAGATCCCATGTGTGATTCTTTTCAATTTGCATCAATTCCTCTTCCATTGCTTTAACCCAGTTTTCATCATTGTAAGCTTCACTTACTGATTTAAGTTCAATCCTTGAAATCAAACAAATCTCTTCTTGATCTTCTGACATTTTTCTCCTAGTTTGAACACCTTTACTCTTATCTCCTATGATCTGATCTTTAGAATGATTTAAACTTACATACCTGGGAGTTTTGGAGATGGTTTGAGCTTCTGTTTCTTGAACTTGTTCCTCATCATCTGTGTTAACTTCTGGAGTTACCAGTTCAACCTGAATCTAAGTCTGAACTTGAACTTGCCTTCCTTGATTTTGACCTTCATCTTGATCATCTAAATCATATCCAGAGTACCTGGAATGTCCTTCTTTGCTTTCATCAACTTTAACATTCGCACTTTCAACAATCTTCTTCAATCTTTTTTATTGAAGCACCGGTAGGCCTTTCTTTGAGTTGAGTATCCCAAAAATATTCCTTCATCACTTCTTGCCTCAAACTTACCTAAATCCTCATCTCTTTTGATATAACATTTACTACCAAAAACTCTAAAGTATCTCACAGTAGGAGAATGACCAAACCAATGTTCATAAGGAGTCTTACTAGAATTTCCTTTGATCTGCACCTGGTTAGGAGTGTATATAGCAGTACTCACAACCTCTCTCCAGTAAACTTGAGGAACATTTGTTTCCATCATCATGGTTCTGGCAGCTTCTTGAATGGTCCGGTTCTTTCTTTGCACAACTCTATTTTGTTAAGGAGTCCTAGGAGTAGATAACTGTCTTTTTATTCCATGCTTTTCATAGAAAGCATCAAACTCACTGGAGGTAAATTCTCCACCTCTGTCAGATCTTAGACACTTTAATTTCCCACCAATCTCATTTTCAACCATCATCTTGAACACCTTAAATTTGTCAAGGGCTTCTAATTTTTCTCTCAGAAAGGTTACCCACATCATCTGGGAGTAGTCATCAATTAGTAACATGAAATATCCATCTCCTTGCACACTTCTAACTCTAGAAGGACCACAAAGATTAGTATGTACCAGTTCCAATCTTTCACTTGAACCTTTTTCATTACTTTTAAAAGAAATTTTATTCTACTTGCCCAATTGACATTCTCTACATATGTTATTAGGTTTCACAAGTCTTGGAAGATCTCTTAAAGCATGAGTGGAACTTATTTTGACAATGTTGTCAAAATTCACATGACACATCCTCCTATGCCATAGACAACTTTGATCTGTATGATCAATCAAACAACTTTTACCAGAACTACTTAAGTGAAAGATGTTACCTCTGGTTTGAGTAACCGATGCAATTTCAATTTTGGAGCTTTCCGAGATTCTACATTTTCCATCCTTGAACCGAAGATCATAACCCTTGTCAACCAACTATCCAACACTGAGAATATTATGTTTCTATCCTTCCACATACAGAACATCATTTGTGTTGTTCTTGCCATCAAAATACATGGATCCTCTACCATGGATTCTACCAGCTGAGTTATCTCCAAATTTTACAAGGCCTCCTTCATAGTTTTCAAAATTCACAAACTTACTCTTGTCACCAGTCATGTGATGAGAGCATCCACTATCAATCACCCATTCATCCATTTCAATAACCTGAGTAGCCAAGGCAATTTCCACATTTTCACAAATAGCAGATTCAATAGACACAGGATCTTCTTCTTTGATAGCAATAAACACCCAATCATTCTTAGAGGAGCCTCCATGATCAGATTCATCATCTGTTACCCCTTCTTGTCCATTTTCTTAGACATAGTAACACTTCTTTTGACCTTTAAACCTATTAGGGTTATGTTTTGAAAACCATTCCAAACATCTTGAGGAAAAATGACCAATCTTGTTACAAGCAAAGCATTTGGGTGGTAATTTTGCTTCATACTTACTAGATCCTCTTGGCATTCTTATGGCAATAAGAGCTTCAAGGTCTGTTGTTTCTATCTCAACATCTTCAAGATCCTTTCTTGTCTTTACAATTCTATTTGATCTTGTAGAAGAGATTTCACTCAGATCATATCTTTGTTTTCCATAAACACTGGCTTTAAATGTAGATTCTGACTTGGGAAGAGAATCACCAAACTCACTTAACTCGACGGTTGAAATTTTGCCAACCAGATGATCTCTTGTTACCTCTGAGACTATCTTGATTTCTTCTATAGCTACAACCTTATGTTTGTAAGAATCTGGTAAAGATCTGAGTACTTTTGATACAATTTCTGATTCTTCCAAAACTCCACCAGCACACCTGATACCACACACAAGTTCATTTATCTTTTGCATGTAGATTGTGATGTTTTCATCTTCACTCATCCTCATAGTTTCAAATTTTCCTCTCAGACTTTGTAGTTTTGCACATTTGATATATTTGTCACCTTCATATAGATATTCCAATTTTTTCTAGATTTGATAAGTAGTTTTCAGACCAAAGACATTTGTCATTTCTGTATCAGTTAGGGCACTCAACAAGGATTCTTTAACTCGAAGATTATTTTTAGCATCTTTGATTTGATCAAGAGTTGAAGGACCTTTCTCCAAAGGTTTATACTTAACAATGGGTATTACCCAATAGGCATCACCCATGCATTGCAAATGTCACTCCATGTGATTTTTCCAAACAGAATAATTTGTTCCATCAAATCTTGGACTATCCTTCTTGTAAGTCGACATCCTCGATCTCCTCAAAAAGTTAGGCTTTTATGTGAGGATCTGGCTCTAATACCAATTGTTGGAACTAGACAACTGAGAGGGGGGTGAATCAGTTGTCCCTTTAACACTTTTCTACCTTTAACCTTCTTTATTATCTTACTACCAGATTAGTAATGCAAGCATTTAAGCATGAATCAATAACATAAGAGCTGAAACATAATCAACAGATTTGACACCAAGATTTTGACATGGAAACCCAGTTAATGGAAAAACCACAGTGGGGGTTAACCTACAAAATGCGTACCCTATTAAAAGTACTTAGAAAAATAGAAGGCACATGCCTTCAGGTCCACTACCTAGAGCTCACTGCTCAAAAGGAGAGGCTCACTGCCTACAAAATTTATTTAGAAAGAATTAACTGAGATTTAGCATCTATTTCATACCTGATTCAGTTTTAATGAATGCTCAAGAACTTTCATTTTGCCTCCAACTCTTCTTCACTATCTATCCTACTCTTGGTCCTTTCCTTCTCAAAGACATACAAACCCATTTTACTTGTATACAATCATATAAGGTGTAGGTTTATTTCAAACACTTCTATACATCATGCCATACAAAATGTTTGACAAAAAATGCCAAGGTGAAGGTGGCATACCTGGTTCAAGGTGACGAGACTGTTGCAAAAGGTGGTGGGGACGGCCTTCATGAAAAAAAATTTCAAACCCTACCACTGTCACTATCAGAAAATAGCCGCCATGAAATGTGGCAATTTCATTTTTTTTGTTTTTAACTACATGATTTCAGGTGAAACCATCTCGCCTGATATCAAATCACTTGAAAATATCTTGCCACATATGCGCCATGCAACAACCACATGTTTTTAGGCGAAACTGGCTTGGGTGAGTCAAACTCGCGTGAAAATAATTCCCTCTAAACTGTTTTGTTGGCCCAAAGTGTGACACAACTTTATGATTTTACCCTACATCATCATAAATCATAAACCATAATACATAACAACATATCATAACATCCATCCATCATGACCATGTTATATATATCATCAAAAATGTGTGTCACAATGCAATCCCAATATATATATGTGTGTCAAAAAATGGAGCTCGCAGGCTCAATCATAAGCAAGAGCACGTAGGCTCGATCAAGATAAGTACATAAAAAAACTATCAAAATGGCCCTATGGGAGGGCCCCTGTGCTCTCAACCTGCTCTCAATCCAAAAGGCATATCATAAGGTGATGGTCGCCTTTGTGAGTGCCCACACTGCTATGAGATTTATGGGAACGGGATTGACTGTCACTCCTACTCTGGAAACTGGGTGCCCTCTATTTTGTTGGCACTAAACTCTCATAGAGGCCCCTGTAATACTGAGTCACCTGTATTGACCTAACCAAAGCCTACACAAAATCTACTGATGGTCCACTCAATGTAGCAGCAAGCTCAATGCTTCGTTGCTCTATCCTCTATGCCCTGATCACGACCATGTCCCTCTCAGCCATCCTCTGAAGTAGGTGCCCCTCCACCTCCTGCATGCACTACTGCATGGCATCTAGTTGTGCCTATAAGTCAACTATCTGCACATTCACATCTCCACTGCAGGCTTGGGCATCCCCCTACCTCATCATCACCTATCTCCACAAGAGGTACATCCCGTAGACCCTCATACCTAATCCTCTCCTCCTCCTCATCATACTCCTCCTCCTCAGTCTCCTCCATCTCCTCTCCCTCACCGACATCCTCCATAGGCACATCCTCCTTTGGATCTCCCACCAGCATCTCCCCCATGGCTATGGCTACATGTCCCACTACTCCCTCTCCCTCCTCCTGTATAGGGGCAAGTGCCCCACCCCTACCCTATCCATCCTAGCCTAGACCTCCTCGGCCCTAGCCTCCACCACCCACACCTATCCCATCGTCATCTCTACCTCTATCATCTCCACCTCCTCTACCCCTGCCTCGTCCTTTGAATCTACCTCTCAGCCCCTATCCCAATCGCTCCACTAGCGTTGGCACATCAGGATGCAAATACAAAACTAGCCTATGAGTGGTCCACCATGCATCATAAGAGGGAGTCCTCCCTAGATCTACAACATCCCTATAATCCCACTAAAGTGGTTGCAATCCTACGATCTCATCAAGAGTTGTCTTCACTGGAATCATAGGTCCCCACACTGGAATCTCCCATGTAATCTAGGCAAACTTTGCAATACTAGCTGGCTCATCCTGTCACTCCCCAAACTACCTGAGCACTTGAGATGGTAAATGTCACTCTATAACATGTGCTTGTACAGTCTAGCCAATAAGATATCATGTATGCCTATAATAAGGTAGCTACTCATCATCCTTTGTCCATCTAGGGTAATCTCTATATGGAATCCAAGTAAATGAATCCATGTGGTCAATGACATGTCACCAGTACCCCACATCACCCATCCGAACCTGTGGCACTGCTCCAATATAATAAAACACATATGGTAGCTCCTCCAGAATGTTCTGATCCACCGGTGGCCTACACACTGCAATGTGCTCCCATGACCATATCATGAGCAAAGTCACCTCGCAACTGATCTACTGCTCCCCTCGATATACAACACCATGCAGCTGGTGATACAACTAAGCTAAGAGATAGGGTCCCCATGCATATGAAGTCATATCCACCATCATTCGCTCTAACATCTCTCCCCAACCAACCAAAAATCCATGGTCGCGTCGATCGGGGCATACCAAACCAGCAATACAAGCGCATATAACCACAATCAATCGATCATAATGATCTATCAAAGTGTCCCATGGTATCTCATGCTCCTTGACACCCAATGTAGCATCATCCACTATCTCAAATAATCGATGCAGTATTGGCAACCCAGTCTCCAAACTGTAGACTACTCACTCCTCATGAATGTGAAGCCAAAGAATCTACCACACATCAAGCACGGTCACAGTAGCCTCTCCCATCAGAAAATGAAACAAGCTGGTCTCTAAGTGGTACCTCTCCATGATTGTTGTCAGTAGCCCTTAGTTAGCCTAGATCTTGGGTATAAACGCAACACCATACAATCCTAGTATAACTAGAGTGTCTTGCTCCTCCATTAACAAAGAGTCCCGCAACTAATATCCTGTGGGATGACTCTCTCATGTGTAAATAGGTGGTAGTCTCATCTGTATTCATGCAGCCAAGACAACATGTTACTATAACAAGCCCTAATTGTGACATTGATAGCCAAACATAGGCAAGAATTAGGGCAACATTCATAATTTTTGGCTCAAAAATGCTGATGCGTTACACTGCTAAACCAATGCGTGATGGCTAAGTGCATATGTCACACTACTCAATGCATGTGACTTGCTCAAGCACATACGTCACACTACTCAATGCATGCAACTTGTTCAATCGTATGCGTCGTATTGCTCAACACATGTGATGCACCTAGGCTCATGCGTCACACTATCTTACCTATGTGTCACGATCAGCAGATGTGCGCCGCCTAAGTGGAGGCATCACATCGACTGGTGCATGCGGCTCCAAAATCTGCATGCATCGCACCTGTGTGTAGGCATTGCACTGCCATGCACAAGTGGTACACGCGATGACGCATGTAGCACACAAAAATGCATCGCATGTGTGCCCTATTTTCAGGCCCTAAAATCTACACAAACACGCAAAAATTGACAAAGAAGGATCAGATACATACCGGGGCACCTGACCCAGGGATCTGCCCATAGGTACAAATTTGCAATCCATGGTGCTGGTGAACTGGTACAGGTGACATCTTGACAGTAGATTTGCACAAACTCTCCACAGGCTCACTCTCTGCTCTCTAGGATTGCTAAAGCTCAAGCGCACAAATGAGGAGTATGGGTCCTCTCATGGCTATTTATAGAGCCTTTTGACCTAAATGGCCCCACTTTCCAATATTTTGACCAATGGGAGACCTCTTTCATATCTCGAGCACCTTTTATGACCATTTCTTCACACCCAGCTCAATTTGGCCATCCCACACAATCTTTCAGAAAATTTTCCAAATTTTTTGAATTTTTAATGAAAATTTGAAAAATTTCTCAAGGGGGCGTAAGGCCATCACACTTCACCAAAAAAACATTGGGGCACATTCATAGCACCTCTCAAATTTTTCTTTGATATAACGTCAGATTTGATATTATATCAAAGAGGGGCAAAATGTAGGCACTTAAAAATGTCCTAGACTTGTGAATGACATCTTCATGCACATTCCACCATAATTCCACATCCTATTATTAATTAAATAATTTTTAAAATTATTTAATTAATTCATTCCCTCTACGCTTTTTAATTAAATAAATTTCATTTATTTAATTATTTAAGCCCCCTTCTTCTAAATTCCTCTATAATTAAACAATTTAATTATTATTTATTTATTCACTCATCAAATGTCCATATCCCCTTTAATTTAAATAAATATCCATTTATTTAAATTATTAGCCTAGCCCTAGCTTAAATAACTCCTCACTTATTTAATCTAATCCCAACACATTCCCCCTTTCCTCACAAAAAATTAAATAAATCCCTACAATTTATTTAATTTTAAAACATTGACCTCCTCACCAATTTCCTTTAATTTAAAAATCAAATTTGTCCTCTTATGAGAGGAAACCCTAAATCATTTTGATCCCTTGATCTTTACCCTAAGTCAACTATCAATCTCAGCCTCCATTCACTTCTTACTTTCTATAAAACCCCTTTTACCTCTCCATTTTCAACCACCACTTGAGCATTTGACTTATGCCATTGTCAACATTTGAGCTTCCATCTAATTTGCATACTTACAAGTCTTAGTACACTATCATAGCTAGGTTAGATTTTAGCAATGGAGGAAATACATTAGATATCCTAGGGTTTTATGCTTCCATGTTTGCATTCTAGGTTGTTTAAGGGCTCTATTGCTTAGGTAGGGTATCAATATGCTATTTTAGGACTATAACAGAGTTTTTTTACCTGCCCACATAAATAAAAAATAGGAATGGATTCCACCAATTTAACTTGGTATAAACATGTGATCCTATTTAGACAAAGATGGCTTCCCTATCTCTATTTGATCAGAAACTAACTTTCCAAATTTAAGGCAAGAAGATATGACAATAATTGAATATTAGGAGAAATTCACCTAGATCTGTAAGTACATTCCTCAGTATCAATAAGATGATTGATGTGCCACATACATAGATTCATCATGGGACTAAACCCACAAATTAGAGAAGAAGATGTTCATAGACCCTCATCAATGGATTAATTATTTAAAAGGGCCATAAATAAGAACAAAATATTATGTCCATTGTTTCTTCAAGGGACAAGTACCATAAGAGATTTAGAAACTTCAAATATCTATCATTCAAAAATAATTTGGGATAGAAAATAGAATTCCAAACAGAACAAAGAATAATAATGATTAAAAATTTAAGGCAAATAATAATGATCCTAAGTGAAGGAATGGAAATAGAGAAGATATCTAATAAGAGAAGACCACCTTGGGGATGTTTTTCTTGTGGAGGCACAATCATTATTCTAATAGTTGACTAAATAGATATTAGAAAAAGAACTTTAGAAATCCTCCTCTATAATCACAACAAATATCTTTCTAGTAGAGAATCCATGTAGTAGATGATAACTACCTAGTTGAGTTCCAAATTGCTCCAATAATAAATCTCAATTATACTTTCTAGTTGTCTTGTTTTTATATTTATTGATACTAGAGCAACTAAGAATTTTGTGGCAACTAGAGTGCTTAGTAAGATTCATAGAAGAGAAAGATTTATATCCAATTTATAGTTTGTACAATGTGCAAATCAAGCTAAGGAAAGTGTAGAGCAATGCCTATTTGAAGCTGAGTTAAACCTTTGTACCCTTTCCATTAAAGTGAAAAAATAATTAATTGCTTAGATGATTTGGGGAGCCATGTTCAAATCTAAGGGGTTAAGCAAGAATTCAAGATAAGGAAAATTTAAACTCTATGTAACTTAAGATAGCTAGAAGGAAGGGGTGTGAAATGCATGCCATTAGTGTGGATGAGTTAAAAGACATCAAGGAACCCATGTGGCAAGATTACACTTTTCTTCAAGAGTTTTAAGATTTTTTTCTTGAAGAGTTAAGTGGACTACCTCCTCAACAGAAATTTGATTTTTCAATCGATATAATTCTAGGATTGGAGCCTCAATCCAAAGATCCATATAGAATGACCGTAAAAAGGCTCATGAAGTTAAAGGCTTAGTTATAAGAACTATTTTCTACAGGATTTAACTGACCTAATGTGTCTCCATGGGGAGAACCAATATTTTTTTAAAAATAAGGATGGGACCCTATGCTTTTGCATAGATTATAAGATTCTTAATAAGGAAATAGTAGAAAAATATACATCTTGTTGTGCACAAATGACCTTTTTGATCAAGTGCATGGTGTAACTATTTTCTCCAAGATTGATCTCTTAAAGTAGGGTATCATCAATTAAAAACAGAGGAAGATATTCCTAAAATGGATTTTAGAACATGATATGGTCATTATGAGTTCACACTGTTACCTTTTGGACTAATGAATGCACTAACAATAGTCATGAGTCTAAGGAATGGTGTTTTCAAATGCTTCCTAGATAAGTTTTTGATCATATTTTTGGATAATATATCAATATATTCCAAAAATGAGGAAGAACATTTGTATCATCCAAAGCTGATAATGCAATAGCTAAGAGAACATAAGTTGTATGGGAAATTTTCCAAATGTGCATTCTTCTAGAAGGATGTACAATATTTGGGTCATGTTATCTCTACTAAAGGAATATTGATTGATCTAATCACTTAGATAAGAGTGATTATGGAATGGCCTACATTGAAAATGTTCATGAAGTGTAAAGTTTTATGGTCTTAATAGATTATCATACAAAGTTTGTGGTGCACTTTTCACGAGTATCCAACCCCATCACATCACTTCAAAGGATGTTTTGATCATTTGTATGGCCTAATAAGTGTGAAGAAGCTTTATGAATCCTAAGGGAGAGGTTAAATTCATCCCTAATTCTTGGGGTAACAAATCCTGAGGGTCATCTTGTGGTTACTCTAAATGTGTTCAGAGAAGGGTTGGGTGGTGTACACTTATATAGAATGGTTGAGGTATGATCTATGTGTCTAGAAAAATCTATCCAAATAAAACAAACTATGCCCCACATGATTTGGAGCCTACAACAGTTGTTCATGCATTACAATTTTGGAGGCATTACTTGTTGAGCAAGTTGTCTAAATTATAAAAAGATAATTTAGGACTCTAGTATATTTTCACTCAACCTAACCTCAATGCATGCCAAAGGTGTTGGTTAGAGTTCTTGTTAGATTATGTTTTTGATATCAACTATATTAAGGGCAAGGAAAATCATGTGCTTGATGCTCTTAGTTAAAGATGACACATTGCTACAATAGCTACTATTCAAACAAACTTCCAAGAATAGGATCTAAAACATTATCTAGGAGATGAATTCTATAATAAAGTTAAGAAATCCCTCTCTAAAAACCCATGAGACTATTAATATGTTGGGTATCAGTTCAAACCCAGTGTTTGAGGAAATTTATTCTAAGATAGACTCGTTTTGCACCTTATTAAGGACATTTAGGAGAAACCAAGTTAAAGGTTGATCTAAAACCATTTTATTTCTGAAAAGGAGTTAAAAGAGATGCAACTAATTTTGTGGCTAGGTGTTTAGAGTATTAGTAGGTTAAGGCTAAGTATATGCATCATATAGGATTAATCTATCCATTGATCTTACAGCATGGAAATGAAAAGTAATTAGCATGGATTTTGTCCAAGGACTTCAAATGTATAGAAATTTCCATGATATGCTCTTGGTAGTAGGAGACAAGAAAGAAAAGGTTTCTCACTTTATTTGAGGAAACTTGACAGATAGTGTGCCATTCCTCACAAAAAGATTCATTCAAGAGATATTTAGACTCCACAAAGTTCCTAAAAATATTATCTTGGATAGAGATGTGTAGATGAATTCAAGGTTTTCACAAACCATGTTTTTAGTGGGAGGAACTTAGTTGAACATTAGTTTAGGTTATAACCTAGAGACCGATGGTCAAAATTGTGAATCAAGTATTGGAGGATTTACTATGAATATATTGCATGGACCAACAATACAAATGGTAGGAGTATCTACCATTAGTTGAGTTTTCTTATAATAATTCCTATCACTCTACTTTGAAAATGGCTCCATTTCAAGCATTATATGGTAGAAAATGTAGAACACCCATCATTTGGGTTAGAATAGAAGATAAGGTGTGCATTGGGCTAGAGATGTTATCAAAAATGGAAGAGAAAGTCAAATTGATATAGAAAAGATTATCTAAAGCCAATGGTAGGAAGAAGAGTTATGTGGATTCAAGGAAAACCACAAGATAATTTATCATAGGAGACAAGGTTCTTCTTAACTTGTCAAACCACACAAGAGTTCAGTTAAGTTTGGTAAATCAGCTAAGTTGGCACCTAGATATGTTGGTCCTTTTGAAGTATTGGAAGTCATTAACCTAATTTCTCACATATTAGAATTACCACCTACTCTTCCTTGATTGCATAATGTCTTTCATGTGTCCTATTTGAAAAAGTAAGTTCTATATTTTGTTCATGTTCTTTATTAGAACTCTTTATATGTTCTAGAGTCAGGAGTGATAATGGTAGTGCCTCTCAGAGTCCTCAAGGTTCACAAGCTTTGCTTGTGTAATAGAGAAGTGACTCAGTGTAAGGTACAATGGGACAAATATTAAGAGGATAGGGCCACATGGGAGGACTATCAGGAGTTTTATAAGGATTATCATCATCTTTTTGTATAATAATTTAGAGATTTAAGGTTCAAAATTGAACTTTTATCATCATGCTTGATTGTGTCATTAGGATGATGACTTTTTCTAGTCAAGAAGGATGTCACACCCAATTTTTGTTTATCTATATGAAATATAAATTAAGTGTGTGAATTTAATATTTACTATTCCATTTTGAATCACACTGTAATGAGATAATTGATACTTTATTTATATTGACTGAATATTCAGGATATGGAATTTGATTATATGCAGTTGATATCCACTTAAATTATGATTATGATTTTTATTTAGCCACAATAATGGGTTACACTTTCTAGGACATCCTGATTTTTGTTGAAATCACATATTTTTATAAAATATAATGATTTAAGCCTTGAAAGGTTCCATTTAAAGGATTGTAATTAAATAGAGTTTGATCAAACCCCCTTAGATCAAAACCCCTTGGATAGAACCCCTCTAGTTTTAAACCATATATACCTGTCATGGAGTTTCCTCTACACCTATCAAAATCATGATAAAAAACCACTTTTGATTTACCTTTCGGGGTATCAAATGAATTCATTTAAAATTTTATGTTTTGTAAGTATGTAGTTCTTATTATAAGCTTCCCAAAAAGTATAATTTTAAATGTATTTAATTTGATTATTATATTCATTTTTATTTCTTGTGAATGTATGTTTTTAATGAACATCAAGGTCTTTGTTTCATACATATGTAAAAATAGGAAAATATAGGAAAAAAATTCTAAAAAATACATGTCCTCTAGGTATTTATGTCCTTTTTCCAACAAAAAAAAACAAATTGAATTCCTATACATACAAAAATAGTTATGGTTTACACAGTACGCCTATGTCTAAATTGTAATTGGTTTGACTTCAAAAGTTAATTAAAAGAAAAATATTTAATAAAACATTATAAAACCAAATGCATCCTCTAGATATTGTAGTTAAAAATATAAATTTAAAAAAATTAGAATTTTATCCTTCATAGAAAAAATGTTATGTTTTACACCATACACGTCACTCTTTAAAAATGGTGTTTACTATTAGAAAATAGTTATTGAAGGAGATGGAAAAGGAAATGCAATTTGATTCGAAAAAATTTGTAAAAAATATATTTAGAATCTACAGACAAAATGTGACAAATCATTAGTTTCCATCATCTTCAAATTCCTCACGATTTAGCAACTATAGGTGTCTGAAAGGGAAGATTTTTTTCAAAATGTTCATTTCAATGTCAACTTTGGCCAAAAAGTGTAACCCAATATTGTGGGATAATGGATCGATTAGTTATATATGAGGTGGATGTAGGATATAATTTTCTCCATCCATGTGTTGAGGGAGAGTATCATCCAAGAGAGGATGATAGATGACAATAAGTCAATAGAAGAATCAAATTAACCAAAAACTTCACACATGTACACAAGTTGGTAATATGACGATATGTTGATGCATGATAGATGCATAGGAGCATATTAGGTGTTGTTGAGAGATAGGTTCAATATTTTATTTTATTATTATTCACTTTAATAATTTAGAGGTTATTATTATTATTAGTTTGATAGCATTATATAGTTATGAATTTTAGTTCCTTATTGCAATAAGGGCTAGGAATATTTATTTGTGTAGTCACTCATAAATGTAGTATCATTCTAGTCAATCCAATTATAGAATATGGGATTTATAATGTGGTGTTATTGCAAATATATATTATTACCATCATGTGGTTATAGTCTTATTATATTTTTGTTTTAATTCCCCTATCTATTGTAACTAGAAATTGGAATGGGTGAGTAAAGCCATTATAGTGTACTCCCTATAGTGGTGAGGCTAAAAATAGTTCACAAAAGTGGGAGAATCAGAGGGAAATATAGCATAGAATTTTAAATGACTCTGTTAGGACTTATGAAATTTCATAAGGTTAGGATATGTATGCCATTGCAAAGCTTACCCATGTTTAGGACCCTTTGCTTGGGATTTTGAAAGCTTGCACTCAAATTCTATTTCACCGGTGACTTATCTAGCCTATGTCATCTTTTAAGTCATCTGAGTTATGTCTTCTTTATTGCTGCATTTACTGGCCCTTCTATTCACTTCATGAGTTAGTGCCTTACTCTTGCTAACACTCAAGATAAAGTGCCAAAGCACCAAGCGTCAAGTTGTGTTCCAAATGTGACCCAAAGTATTCAAAATAAGAACTATGCGAAGGTGAGACACTTGGTGTGCCCATGCTCAATTTCAAGGTTCCATGGCCTAACAATCAAAGGAGAAGCACCATGTTTCCATTTGGCATTGATACCTACTAGGTTATGCAAAGAAAAGGATCCCTATGGAGGTATCAGTCACTTGCTTTGAAATAAATTTTTTAAAGATAAATTGTGGCCCCTTTGTTCAACTATATTCTCTTTTAGTTCAAGAAAATATTCTTTAGTTTGAGAAATCATTATAGTGGGATGTTTTTCTAAAGCATATATGAGTCTAGTAGCCCTGATTCTTTCACCATTTAGTGTAAACATCACATTTTTATTAGTACTACCATAAGGTGGATACTAGTCAATGAAGTTTCCTTCTAAAAAAATATTAGTTAGCATTTTATTAAATTCAAGGAAGTCACATCTAAACATATGTCCTTTTATTTTCTGTTAGTGGACAGAGACAAAAGAACGGTAAAATATTAAACTGTACTGCTCCATGGAATTAATTTAATTGCTTGCAACAAAATAGATTACAAAAACCTCTTTTATAGAGGAGTTTAGATGTTACATGAAAATTCAAAATAGACTGACATACACACTTTAAAATATTTTTATTTTATTTTTATTGGCCGACATACACCATTTAATGTTCTTACCTTATTAGCCATCTAGTAGAAATTACTAGAATGTTCTAACACTCCCCCCTAATTTCTACTACTAATTACATCAATATTTACAATACCAAAAATTTCTCTCAAATACTCAAATTGCTCCTTTGCTAAGGCCTTTGTGAATATATTTGCTAACTAATCTTTGGATCTATAATACTCAAGATTGATCTCTCCATTGTTCATCAACTCTCGAATGAAGTGATACCTTGTGTCAATGTGCTTACTCCTCTTATGAAAAACATGATTCTTTGATAGGGCAATTGCTGATTTATTATCACAATAGATTGGCATAGGTTCCTTTTGCTTATGCATTAAATCAATCAAAACTCTTTGCATCCATACTGCTTGACATGTTGTTGATGTACCTATTGCAAGTATGGGCCTAGTTGGTGTTGTCATTGATGTCAACATACTTTTGTTGCTTTGATGTCAAGGATTGGATGAGTTGTGTGCTGAGGATATTGAGAAAATTAGTCATATCAAAAATAGAGAAGAACAATGAAAACAGTGAAGCTCTATGAAGTGAAGATCCAAGATAAGATAAAGATTAAAGAATGTGCATCAAAGGGTTTGTAGATATGTGTCTAAAGATGATCCAGTTAAGATTTGAGAGGTCCGCATGAAGATTTGGAGAAGTTATGGCCATATGAGTAAAGCTGGTTTTGGCAGATGTTTAGAGGTGACAGAGTTACTCAAATAGATCTGGTGAGATCTGGAAATGGAATATCCTATTCCATGGATTTGGTGGAATGTTTAGGAAGCCAATGTGAATTGACAACTCAATTGGTTCGTGGTCTGGAGGTCCGCAAGCATTTATTCTAATGTGACAGTGATGACAGACTATGTTCTTGAGGTTCTGGATGAAGATGTGAATGATTTTAGTAAGACGAAGTAGTGTGGATTTTTTGGTGATTTAGGCAAGCTTGTGGGGGTCTCTAGATTGTGTCTAGTTCGTGTTGGTAGTCCGCATTGAAGATTGAGCTCGTAATTGAAGATTTACTTTCAGGTGATGATGTTCTTCCTAATCATGGCCGACCGGATGTTCTACACATCTTGCAGATGATCTTGAAGATGTTCTGCAAAGCATGGCATGTTCCTCAAAGAAGATTGAAGTCCCAGATAGGTGTGGCCGATAGTGTAGTCAAACACATGAAGTTCTTGTAACAAATCATGTTGTATTTGTGTATTTGCTCTGTAATAAAATAATGTATTGTGCCAACTTTGATTATTATCCCAAAGTTGATGTCTTGTATAAATAAGAATTGCAAAGTCATTTCAAAGTATTGAAGGAAAGATGAGAAAGTGGTAGAAAGCAGAAGAACGAAAAGTAGAGCAGAAGTGTTGAGTTTAAATGGAACTTACTCAAGCAAGATGAAGATACTAATCTCTAGTTCAAGTATGTAATATTTATTATTCTATAGACAGTGTGTCTCTTGTAGGCAGTGGGCCTCTTGTGAGCAGTGTGCTCGGGTAGTGAGCCCTAATTGACATGTGCCATTATGTTCTTCTTATTCTTTTAACAAAGAATACAATCTTGGGTTAGTCACCCTATGGTTTTTCCCTTAACCAAGTTTTCCACATTAAATTCTTGGTGTCATATGTGTTAATGTGTTTCTGCTCTTGAGTTATTACATTATGCTTCCATGATTGAATCATTACTATGTTGTTGAAATATAAAAAGGCTTTATGTGTTTAAAGTAAAGAAAGTCTTGTGACAATTGATTCACCCCCCCTCTCAATTGTCTATCCTAAAATCAACAATTGGTATCAAAGCTAAGTTCCTCTAAAAGGAGCTTAATCGCTTGAGGAGATCCAGGATGTCTTCCTACAAGGACAGTCTGAGGTTTGATGGAACTGATTACACTCTTTGGAAAAGCTGCATGGAATGTCACTTTCAATGTATGGGAATGCAATATTGGACCATAACTTTAGAGAAGTATGTTCCTCCAAAGAATGGTCCAACAACTGTAGATGAAATCAAAGATGCTAAAGATAATCTTTGAGCTAAAGGAGCCTTACTAAGTGTCTTATTTGATTCAAAGCTGACAAATGTTATAGATTTAAAAATTCCATATGAGATTTGGGAAAAACTAGAACTTCTGCATGAAGGAGATAAATATGTTAAATGTACCAAGCTATAGAGTCTGAAAGGAAAATTTGAAAACCTGAAGATGAATGAAGATGAGAATATCACTACATTTATGCCAAAAGTAAATTAGCTTGTTTGTGGCATTAGGTGTGTTGGTGGAACCTTGGATGAAGATGAGATTGTTGCCAAAGTTCTCAGATCCCTACCTCCTTCTTACAAACACAAGGTTGCTTCTATTGAAGAATTCATATCTTTATCAAATATCACAAGAGATCAATTGGTTGGAAAATTAGCTGCATTTGAATTGGCTGAGTTTGGAGATGTACCCCCAAGATTGAATTGCATTCAAAGCTAGTGCCTCTGTAAAAGAAAAACAAATGTATGATCCAGGAGAGAACTCCTCAAAGAAACTATCATGGTATGAAAAAAGAAAAAAAAGATCTGGAAGAAGATGAAGCAGAAGCTGCTCAACTTGAAGCCCTTATTGCAAAAAGATTGCCAAGAGGATCTAGTAAGTATGAAGGAAAATTACCCTTCAAATGTTTCAACTGCAACAAGATTGGTCATTTTCTGTCTGAAAAGACTTTCAAGGACCAATCCAAATAGATCAAGATTCTAAAAGAAATGTTACTATGTTCATGAAGATGATGATGATGAAGGAGTAACAAATGATGAATCAAAGATAGGAAACAAATCCGGAAGTGACTCAGTGTTTATTGCCATCAAGGAAGAAGATCCAATGCCCACTGAATCTATCAATCATAAAATGATAGAAAGAGCTCTAGCTGCCCAAGTTGAAGAAAATGATGATTGGGTCATTGACAGTGGATGCTACCACCATATGACTGGTGACAAAAATAAATTCATAGATTTGGAAAGATATGAAGGAGGAGTTGTAAAATTTGGTGATAATTATGTTGGCAGAATCAGAGGCGGAGGAACTATTTCTTTTGGTGGAAAGAACAAAACCAGTGATGTACTGTATGTTGAAGGTCTGAAGCATAATCTTCTCAGTGTTGGGCAGTTGGTGGACAAAGGCTATGATCTCTAATTCAAAAATAGAAAATCTAAGATCTTTAAAAGTTCTAGAATAGATGTTGCATCTGGTAGTCAAACAAAAGGTAACATCTTCCACTTAGTAGGTACTGACAAAAGTTGTTTATTTGTTCAAATTGATCAGAGTTGGTTATGGCATAGGAGAATGTGTCATGTAAATTTTGATAATATCATCAAGATAAGCAACACTTAGGTTGTAAGAGATCTTCCAAGATTGATGAAACCTACTAATAGTTTGTGCAAAGAATGTTAGTTGGGTAAGTAGAGAAGAGTCACATTCAAATGTAAGGAACAATCTACTAGATTGTTGGAATTAGTACATACTGATCTATGTGGACCGGTAAGAATCAAGAGTTTGCAAGGTGATAGATATTTCATGTTACTAATTAATGACCATTCTTGGATGTTGTGGGTGACTTTCCTGAAAGAGAAATATGAGGCTCTTGAGAAATTCAAAATATTCAAGGCTATGGTAGAAAATGAAACTAAATCAAACATAAAATGTCTTAGGTCTAATAGAGGTAGAGAATTCACATTCAAAGATTTCATAGAATTCTGTGAGAAACATGGGATAAAAAGATAGTTATCTTCTCCAAGGACTCCATAGCATAATGGAGTAGTGGAGAGAAAGAACTGGACCATCCAGGAAACATATAGAACCATGATGATGGAAGCAAATGTTCCTTAGATCTATTGGAGAGAAGCTATAAACACTGCTATCTATATTCTTAATTGAGTACAAATCAGAAGTAATACTAGTAAGACCCCTTATGAACTCTGGTTTGGCATCACTCCCACTGTGAAGTATCTTAGAGTCTTTGGTAGTAAATGTTACATTAAAAGAGATGAAGACCTTGGCAAATTTGATGCTAGAAGTGATGAAAGAATATTCTTAGGTTATTCTACTCAAAGTAAATCATACCGATGTTATAACAAGAGATTGAGAAAGATTGTAGAAAGTATAAATGTGAAGGCTGATGAAGGCATTGAAAAACCCTCAAGATTTTATGAATATGAAGAAGATGATCAGAATGATGTTTTGGTCCAAGAAGTCCAAACCCCTTCTAAAATTCAGATCTAGACTAATCTGGAGAATCTTGAAATACAAGAAGAAGAGATAAGTTTGGATGAACCTGTCCAAGATATAATAGTACAAGAAATTTCCAAAACTCCTAGGTATGTAAGACTGAATCATTCTGAAGACCAGATCATAGGTGATAGAAGAAAAGGTGTTCAAACAAGAAGAAAGATTGCTCAAGATTCAGAAAAGTATTGTCTGATTTCAAAGATTGAACCAAAAATAGTAAGTGAAGTATGCAATGATGAGAGCTAGGCCAAAGCAATGGAGAAAGAGTTGATGCAAATTGAGAAAAATCACACTTGGGATCTTGTTCCCAGACCTAGAAACAAAAATGTGATTGGGACCAAATGGGTCTTTCAGAATAAACTAAATGAAGATGGTGAAGTAGTCAGAAACAAAGCCAGATTGGTCTGCAAGGGTTATTCTCAAGTAGAAGGAGTTGATTTTGAAGAAACTTTTGCTCCAGTGGCAAGAATTGAAGTAGTCAGATTATTTCTTGCTTTTGCTGCCTTCAAGCATTTCAAAGTATATCAAATGGATGTCAAGTCTACCTTCCTAAATGGTGACTTGGAAGAAGAAGTATACATTGAGCAACCGGATGGATTTCAATTGTCTGACCATGGTGATATGGTCTGCAAGTTGAAGAAAGCACTATATGGACTCAAACAAGCCCCAAGGACCTGGTATGAAGGACTGGTTTCAACAAAGGTACTACTGACAGTAACTTGTACTTCAAGATTAATCATGAAAATATCTTGATTGTTGAAGTATTTGTTGATGATATCATTTTTGGAGGAAGAGATAGTATGTGTAAGACTTTTGTAAATCAAATGAAATGTGAATTTGAGATGTCTATGTTTGGGGAAATGAATTTCTTCTTGGGTCTACAAATCACTCAAACAAAGAAAGGAATCTTCATATCACAGACCAAATATGTGAAAGAATTGTTGAAGAAATTTGGGATGGAAGATTCAAAATCAATGAATACTCCCATGGCAACCAGATGTAAACTAAGAAAAGATGATGAATCCCCTAAGGCTTATTAGAAAAAGTATAGGTCAAGGATTGGAGGATTACTGTATCTTACTCGAATTAGAATTGACATTATGAATGTTGTTGGTCTTGTTGCCAGATTTCAAGCTGATCCCAAAGAATCTCACATCATGGCAATCAAGAGAATTCTCAGATATCTAAAGGGAATAGTTGAGTATGGTTTATAGTATCCTAGGGATCATGATTTCTCTCTTCATGCATATACAGATGTAGATTGGGTAGGAGATGTGGATGACCGGAAGAGTACCAGTGATAGTGCATTCTTTTTGGGGAAAAGATTGGTTTCTTGGCTGAGCAAGAAACAAGAGGCAATATCTATGTCCACTGCAGAAGCAGAATATATTGCAGCAGTAGGTAGTTGCAGTCAAGTATGGTGGATGAAGCAAATACTAAAAGACATCAGAGTGGAGTATGAGGAACCTATCACAATCTTCTATGATAACTCAAGTGCAATAAATATATCAAAAAAATTGGGTATTGTATTCAAAGACAAAACATATATCCATCAAGTTTCACTTTTTGAGAGAGTAGGTGAACAAGAATGAAGTCATATTGGAGTTTGTTCCCTCTAAGGATCAGATTGTAGACATTTTTACTAAACCTCTACCTAAGGACTCTTTTGAGTATCTCAAGGAGAAGTTAGGGGTTACTACCCCTTCGTTTCTGAATTAAGGTGTACATTAGTCTAGTGAATCTCATAGTCATATCTTCTGGTCTGGATTGATGATAGGAAGTTGTTACTCAAGGGGAGTAGTCTATATAATTCTAATTGATGCAAGTATGTGCCCTTTTCCATTGATGTCAAAGGGGGAGAGAAGACATGTGACAAACAAAAGTTGTTACT
The DNA here is from genome assembly GCA_027924645.1 of Cunninghamia lanceolata. Classification (NCBI taxonomy): domain Eukaryota; kingdom Viridiplantae; phylum Streptophyta; class Pinopsida; order Cupressales; family Cupressaceae; genus Cunninghamia; species Cunninghamia lanceolata. The sequence goes on from BSBN01000144.1 coordinate 3,198,852, forward strand.
ATTGATAGGGTGAGCTATGTTAGTGAGGAGAAGTTCTTATCTTGATGGTTAAAATAGTTTTTCACGTCATATTTTGCCATTAATGACAAAGGAGGAGATTGTTGCAAGTATGGGCCTAATTGGTGTTGTCATTGATGTCAACATACTTTTGTTGCTTTGATGTCAAGGATTGGATGAGCTGTGTGCTAAGGATATTGAAAAAATTAGTCCTATCAGAAACATAGAAGAACATTAAAGATAATAAAGCTCTATGAAGTGAAGATCCAAGCTAAGATGAAGATCAGAGAATGTGCATCAAAGGGTTTGTAGATACATGTCTAAAGATGATCTAGTCAAGATTTGAGAGGTCCGCATGAAGATTTGGAGAAGTTATGGCCATATGAGTAAAACTAGTTCTGGCAGATGTTCAAAGGTGACAGAGTGACTCAAATAGGTCCAATGAGATCCAGAAATGCAATATCCTATTCTGCAGATTTTCTAGAATATTTAGGAAGCCAATGTGAATTGACAACTCAATTGGTTCGTGGTCTAGAGGTCTGCAAGCATTTATTCTAATGTGACAGTGATGACAGACTGTGTTCTTGAGGTTCTGGATGAAGATGCGAATGATTTCAATAAGAAGTAGAGTGGATGTTTTTGGTGATTCAGGAAAGTTTGTGGGGGTCTCTAGATTGTGTCCAATTCATGTTGGTGGTCCACATTGAAGATTGAGCTCATAATTGAAGATTTACTTCTGGGTGATTATGTTCTTCCTAATCATGGCCGACCGGATGCTCTCCACATCTTGCGGATGATCTTGAAGATGTTCTGTGAAGCATGGCGTGTTTCTCAAAGAAGATTGAAGTCCCTGATAGGTGTGGCCAACAGTGTGGTGATACACATGAAGTTCTTGTAACAAATCAAGTTGTATTTGTGTATTTGCTCTGTAATAAAATAAAGTATGTATTGTGCCGACTTTGATGATTATCCCAAAGTTGATGTCTTGTATAAATAAGAATTGTGAAGTCATTTTAAAGTATTGAAGGCAAGATGAGAAAGTGGTAGAAAGTAGAAGAATGAAAAGCAAAGCAGAAGTGTTGAGCTTAAATAGAACTAACTCAAGCATGATGAAGATGCTAATCTCTAGTTCAAGTATGTAATATTTATTATTCTATAGACAGTGTATCTCATGTAGGTAGTGGGCCTCTTGTGAGCAGTGTGCTCGGGCAGTGAGCCCTAATTGGCATGTGCCATTTTATTCTTCTTATTCTTTTAATAGAGAATATAATCTTAGGTTAGTCACCCTATAGTTTTTCCCTTAACCGGGTTTTCCATGTTAGATTCTTGGTGTCATATGTGTTAATGTGTTTCTACTCTTGAGTTATTACATTATCCTTCCATGATTGAATCATTATTATGCTGTTGAAATATAAAAAGGCTTTAAGTGTTTAAAGTAAAGAAAGTTTTGTGACAACTGATTCACCCCCCCTCTCAGTTGTCTGTCCTAAAACCAATAGTACCTACCACATATTCTACTTCTATGGATGAGATTGTCACTATTGGTTGTTTCTTGGATGTCCATGCAATGATACATGTTCCAAAGTGAAATACATATCTTGAAGTGCTCTTTTGATCATCAATGCTCCCTATAAAATCACTATTTGTATATCCAACCAACTCAAACTTATTTGTTGTGGAGTGCAATATACCATATTCAATAGTCCCTGCAATATACCTCAATATTCTTTTCCCAACTTGCCAATCTGAATCCTTGGGTGAGTCCATCAATCTAGATATAAAACTAACTTCATACATAATATCAGGCCTATTTGCTGTGAGATGCATTAAGCTTCCAACAAGTCTTTTGAATATAGTTGAATAAATATTGGACCCCTTATCTTCTCTGCTAAGTTTTGTACCTATGGCTATAGGAGTAGATATTAGTTTGCAATTTATCATTCTAATCATCTTCAACACATCCTTTGCATACTTAGTTTGACAAATGAAAAACCCATTATCACTTTTTACAACTTCAATGCCTAGAAAATAACTCATTAATCCAAAATCTGTCATTTCAAATTCATTTTTCATGTCTAATTTAAACATATCTATAGATAAATCTCTACGAAAGATCAAATCATCAACATATAAACAAACAATCAAAATCTAACCTTACTTGTTGACCTTCATGTATAGTGTAGGCTCACTGTTTCTCCTTTTGAATCCATTATCCATCATGTATGCATCTATTCGGCTATACCATGCTCTAGGTGATTTCTTGAGTCCATAAAGTGCTTTTTTCAATCTGTATACTTTGTCTTCATGTCCACTTACCTCATATCCTTCTAGTTGTTGTACATAAACTTATTTGTTAAAGCTGATTTGAAATCCATTCAAGAAAGTTGATTTGACATCCATTTGAAAACTTTACAACCATGTTGAGCTACAATTGATAACACCATTCTAATTGTATCAAGTCTTGCTATCAGTGCAAATATTTCATTATAATGAACTCCATATTGTTGTGTAAACCCCTTAGCTATTAATCTTGCCTTATATTTTTCAACATCTCCAATTTCTTTAAACTTAGTTTTGTAAACCCATTTCACACCTATGCATTCTTTTCCTTAAGGAAAATCAACTAATTCCCATGTGTCATTCTTTTCTATTGACTCAATCTCTTCATTCATTACATTAATCCAATGTTCTTCCTTAATTGCATCCTCAAAATATATAGGATCATGAGCAAATAAAGAAAAATTTGATTGCAAATATATTCCTTCTCCTTGACCATAAATGTCTTACAACCTTCTAAACTTCTTACCTTTAATTCTTGATCTCAAAGATGCAAGTGTAGGATTAGAAACATTACTTACTTGTTAATTAGGAGAGGAATGAGTTGATGATTCACCTTGTTCTCTTTGTAGAGTCCTTGATGAAGTACCTTCTTGCATAGTAGTTTGATTATCTTGATTTTCTAGAACTTTTTCTTCTTCTTCATCATGAGGTATTGTTGCACCAACTAAAATTGATTTATCTATACTACCACCCCAAGATTCTTCTTCTTTGAATACAACATCTCTACTTATAATAACCTTCTTGGTGATAGGATTAAACAACTTATAAGCTTTTGAATATTCACAATAACCAATAAAGATGCATTTCTCACCTCTATCATCTAACTTGCTTCTTGTTTCCTTTGGCACAAATGCAAATGCAACACAACCAAAAATTCTAAAAATGTGATACACTCTGGCACTTACCACTCCATGCTTGTTGAGGAATCTTGTCTTTCACACTATTTGTTGGACACCTGTTCAAGATGTATATAGTACAAGCTACTGCTTCAGCCCAATATTCATTAGATAGATTCTTACCTTTCAACATGCTTCTTTCCATCTCCATTATTGTTCTATTCTTCCTTTCTATGACACCATTTTGGTTAGGTGTATAACTCATAGTAAACTATTTCTTTATCCCATGGAACCTGCAAAAGTATAAGAACTCATTTGATTTGTATTCACCTCCTCTATTAGATCTCAATACCTTGATGAATAGGCCACTTTATTTTTCAACTAGTGCTTTGAATCCTTTGAACTTTCCAAATGCTTCAGATTTATACTTAAGAAAATAAACCCATGTCTTCCTAGTATAATCATCAATGAAAGTTAGAAAGTAGATGCTCCCCTTAATGATGGTGTTTGCATTGGACCACATAAATCTATATGCACAAGTTCTAAAGGTGCCCATGCTCTATATGACATTCCATTTGGAAAACTTTATCTATGTTGTTTTTCCAAAATACAACTATCACATGAACTCATTGGTTCTTGAATTGGGGGTAATCCTTTTACCATTCTCTTCTTTCGCAACAAACACAATCCTTTGAAATTAAGATGACCATACCTCAAATTCCATACCCATGCTTGATGTTGACAAGTTGCCTTGAAATTTGCTTCAACTCCTCCTGTGTTTTTACTCCTCATCCTTAGTGGAAACATCATGTTCTATGTCATTTCAATCCTTGCAATTACCATGTTACTAAGAGCTATAGCAAATATAGTGCAAACATTATTATCAAAAATGATTTTGTAACCGTTTTGAACAAGTTGACCAATACTTATAAGATTATGCTTCAATCTAGGTGCAAAGTAAAAATTAGGAATAGACCTCTTACCATGATTTGTTACCACATTGATTGTACCTTTACCCATGACTACCACTATATCATTATTGCTCAGTTTTACTTCTAATTTGACTATAGTATCCATGCTTTCAAACAATTTTCTATTTTTTGTCATGTGATTGCTACATCCACTATCTAGTAAACAAGAATCACCTAAATTTTCTTGAGCTACATGGCATGTAATGAACAATGTGCCTGAAATACTTTCAAAAAAATTTGCATTTAGCTTTCCTACGTCTACTTGTTTCATTCGACATTCACTTGCAACGTGTCTGAATTTCTTGCAATAATAACATTGGGTATTGGACTTATCATACCTTTGTGATTCTTAATTATATCCATGCCCTCTAGATCTAAAACCTGTCTTGGCCTTCCTCCTGGATTAGGACTTTTTCTTTCTTATCTTTGGAAATTGTTTCATCCTCTTCCTCTTCCTCTAAAATTTCCCCTTCCTCTACCTCTGCCAAATGTCATTTGTGATTTGAATGCATTCTCCAATGAAACATTTTTATTCCTATTCAACCTATATTCATGAGATAGCAATGATCCAAACAACTCTTCTATAGATAACTATGATAGATCTTTAGATTCCTCATTTGTAACCATAATAGTATCAAACTTGCTAGGCAAACTCCTAAGAATCTTTTCAACAACCTTCTAATCTAATAAATCATCCACATTTGAGCTAATTTGATTAATCACATTCATTACTTGACCTTGAAATTGATCTACTAAATCTGAATCTTTCATTTACAAATTTTCAAAATCTCTTCTAAGTGATTACAACTTGGCTACTTTTACCTTAAAAGTACCTTGATATATTGTCTCAAGTGCTTCCCATGCTTTCTTAGATGTATTTGAACTTTTAATTCTACTAAAAATTTCTTTTTCCATAACTTGTTCAATAAATTGCATAGCCCTTGCATCCTTTCATCTTTTTTCCTTAAGCTCATCCAATTGTTTTGCGGTTAATGTTGACTCATCCCGTGGTTCTAAAAATATTTTCTCTATAAAATCCAATAGATCTTGAGAATGAAACAAAATTTTCATCTTAGTTGCCCAATTGTCATAGCTCTTACCAGTAAAAAATGGAATTAGGGGCTGCAAGTAATTGTCTGATGCCATACCTTGACTCAATCAGATTAATCCAATTCGATAACTAACGGCTTCACGTGCCTCTGATCTCAAAAAAGAAAATGCGTGTTCAAATCTGCAACCTTTGAAATTTTGTAATTTTTCCTTGACTGCAATTTTAATTTGTGGCTCCTTCACTATTGGCGGTCTTAAAGTCTTGATCAAATCTGTGACTCTGTATGATGGCTTTGATTAATTTTTTTGTGGTAGCTAATTTTGGCACATTTAGGGGTGACAACTCCTTCAATAAACCTGCAATTTTTATTTCCTATTCGCTGAGATTCATAGTATCTCCAAGGATGCAGCCTCTGTCTTGTGATCTTCACAAATGCTAGGGCAACTTCAGTGTTTTCTTTATAATCTCACAAAAAAACCAATATTACTACCCTGCAAACACAATCCGTCTTGGCTCTGATAACCCTAGATGGCTACCGCTTCTTTTTTTACACAACCTATGGCTTAATCTTCTTCAAGTGATCTCCTCTTTCTTTGTTGGTGGCTAATAACCTGTGCAGCTTGGAATTCTATGTATTCAAAAACTCTATGATTTCACACTCAAATTGTGTCTCCGATGATTTGTTTAGTTGGATCTCTTATGTCTCATGAAGAGAGATTTGGAGACACATTTGCAGAAAGTGATGATAAAGTTTTCTTCTCAAAATTGTCTATTATAGAGAATGAGGAGCAAGCTGATTTTGAACCATCATGTTTTGAAGATGCATGTACTAATGAGGTTTGGGTGCAAGCAATGCAAGAAGAGATAGATTCCATTCATAGAAATGATACTTGGGAGCTTATAGAGCTTCCACATGACAAGAAAAAGATTGGTACTAAGTGAGTCTACAAGACTAAGTACAATAGTGATGGTAGTATTGAAAGACACAAGGCATGATTAGTTGCAAAAGGATTCACACAGAAATATGGGATAGAATATAAAGAAACATTTGCACTAGTAACAATACAAGAGACCATTAGAATGATGGTTTCACTAGCAACTCAAAAGAAATGGAGCATACATCACATGGATGTTAAGAGTGCCTTCTTGAATGGGTACTTATAAGAATAAGTCTATGTACAATGGCCATAAAGTTTTGAAGTGCAAGGCAAAGAACACTAATTTTACAAGTTGAAGAAGGCTTTATATGGCCTCAAACAAGCACCTAGAGTTGTGGTCTACTAGGATTGATGGATATTTTCAAAAAAATGGCTTCAAGAGAAGCAAGAGTGAGCCTACTTTTACTACAAGAAAAAGGGTAATGATATTCTTATTGTAAGTTTGTATGTTGATGATTTGTTATTTATGGGTAGAAGTCCTAAGATGAAGGATGAATTCAAAATTGCTATGATGAATGAATTTGAAATGAAAGATTTAGGTCTCATGCAATATTTCCTAGGAATGGAGATTCCTCGAAGTGAGGAAGGAATTTTCATTTGTCAAACAAAGTATGCAAAGGATATGTTGAAGAAATTCAATATGGTTGACTGTAAACCCACCTCTAGTCCAATAGCTCATGGAATTGTGTTATGTAGAGAGGATGATGCTGAGATAGTTGATGAGACAACTTATAGGAGTATTGTTGGAAGTTTGGTGTTTCTAACTCACACAAGACTAGATATAGGTTATTTAGTTTCTATTATTTCAAGGTATATAACTGAGCCATCTGAAATTCATATGATGGCAGCCAAGAGAATATTGAGGTATGTGAAGGGTACTACAAATTTTGGTATTCATTATTATGTCTCTAAAAGGTTTGAACTTGTTGGCTTTAGTGATATTGATTGGGGAGGTAGTTTAGATGTCTGAAAATCCACATCTGGTAATTGCTTTTCACTTGGTTCAGGTTTGATTACATTGAGCTCGAAGAAGAAAAGTTTAGTTGCTCTCTCATCAATAGAATCAAAGTATATTGTAGTCACTTCTGTAGGTACATAAGCATTATGGCTCCAGAAATTTCTAGAAGAAATTGGGGAGAAACAAATTTAGCCTACAGTGATTTTTTTTAATAAAATGAGTACAATTAAGTTAGCCAAGAATCCTATCCATCATACTAGGACAAAAGAATTTTGATTTGAAATATCATTTCCTTACAGATTTGGTTCAGAAGAAAGAAGTGGAGTTGAGATATATAAGTACTCAAGAACAACTTTCAGATATCTTCACAAAGGCAATTGCAAAGGTCCAATTTTTGAAACTCTGAAATCATCTTATGAGTCCGCTTCACATCAAGAGAGAGTATGTTGATTATTTATGCTTGCATGCAGAAGTACGAGAAGTTTTTAAAGACTTTTTTTTTTAGGAATGCATGCATGAACTATATTTTTAGTAAAACTATTTTTAGAGTTCACCGTGATCATGCATTAATTTATTTTTAGGCTATAACCTATTTTTAAAGAGGCTGCAAACCTCTACTACTATTCAAGTGCTTTGTACTATGTATGTAAGGCTCAGACTATTGTGAAATAGTCCTTTCAGAAATAATACATGTTTTTTGCGTATGTTATTGGTTGGCAAGTTTATTGGTTTTGGTTTCTATTGTAGGTAGCTTTATTTTCTACTATTTTAATTGCTTTATTAGTTGGTTGGGCCTGTATAAAATCTTCAATTGCTTCTAAATCATCTACGATACTTTCCAAATCATCTACGGTACTTTCCAAATCATCATCTTCATCTGTCAATTCTTCAAGAATAGGTTCATAAATACCATCCTACATATACAAGTCTTCTTCATCTTCTATGATATCCCACCATACTACTGCATTAGAGGTGTAGATGGCTTTGACAACTTTGTTTTTGTAGTGATAGTCAGGGGCAATGTGTCCTAGTTTGTTGCAAATGTAACCGATGATTTGGTTGGACTATGGTCGAGGATGTCTTCTTTTCCTCATGTATATGTGTTTGGGAGCATAGGAATGTTTCCTTGGAAAGCTTTGTTTCTAGAAAGTGAGCTTATGCTTCCTGTTTCACTTTTGTTGTTTATCTGCCTCTTTAGTGAAAGGATTACATCCATATTGTTGTGTCTCAGAGAATTGATCAGCAAGTCACCTTGCTTGTCAAGATGTGAATTTTTTAGTTGCTCTACTATGAGTAATAAACTTCAGGATCTCATCCCTTGCAACTTGAATCACATCACTAATAAGACACTAGATCAGATCAAGACTCCTTATTTGTAGATAATACATGACTTTGTCATATATGTTATAAGGTAGTCCTTCTAACTATTCGACCTTAGCATAAGTGAGATCTGCATCTTTCATATCATAAGTAAGCATTTTAAAATCATTTGAGTATCTTTCAAAAGTCACACAAATCACAACATTTCATTATTAACATGGTTTTAAGCTACCCTTCTTTCTTATTCTCTTGTTCAAGACAAAATTCATTAGCTAATAATTCATTCAAACTATTCAAAGCACTTTTACCAAGATGACATCTGATTGGTTGTGGCTTTTTTTTCTTTTTGTCCAATAAAAAAATTTAAAAAAAATTACAAACTAAATTAGAATAGAGAAATCACAATGCTACAAATCAATTATATTTTGAAAAAAAATCAACTTTAGAAAACTTGATTAAATTTTGCATTTACACAAACTTCAAATAAGATTAATGGAAGAAAATGAGTCCAACATATCCCCACACCTATGATAGGACTAATAAGAGATGGTGAGGAAAGAGTTGGCATTTCCAATACACCCTACTTAAATATCATCCACTTCAATGGTCAACCAATCAATAGCAATTTGACACCTCATTCACAACAAAAAGTGGTAAATATTTGTTTTATTTTATTGGTTAAAATTGACGTTTGAAGTGGATGATATTTAAGAATAGCCTTTCCAATATCTTTATCTTTTGCTATAATGCTTCAGAATTTATTTGAAGGTGGAGCTCAAACAAAAAGGCAAGTAGGCGTTCCCCAAAGGCAATTCTCTTTCCTAAACGAGCTCTTGTTACTGGATGGGTATTTTATGTCATGTCTGTATTAGATCACGTCATTACGGATTTTAATTGTCATACTTGAACAAGTTTGACAGGCAACCAGCCTTTAATTTAGACGATTAAATTCCTGTTCTGTTGATTATAATGGACAGGAATTCAAAGCTCAATAGACAGCTCGTGCGTAGATTATAATGGACAGTAATTCAAATCTCAAAAAATAGCTCGTGCGTCGATTATAAACAGCTCGTGCATTGATTATAATGCCCGGACATTCTCTTCAAGACTAAACACTCAGAGACTTTGACACAAAATAAATAAGGCACTGCCTGAGGCTCAATACAGCATAGAGAGCTAGGAACTTCGGCATTTTCAATATGTCTTTTCATATGTTGCTTGAAAAATTATTTGTCTGGAGAGATCAATCTCCAACTGCCACGGCTATTACAGTTTTAGTGGTGTTGTTGATTTTCTACAGTTTTAGTAAGCAGAGAAAAGGTGGAACAAGATTGCCCCCAGGCCCAGTTCCCTGGCCTATCTTGGGAAACCTCCTCCACTTGGGAGAGCTTCCCCACCGTAATCTTCATCAAATTGCTAAGAAATATGGACCGATAATATCGTTGAAGTTGGGATCTGTTCCTGCAGTTGTGATTTCTTCTCCTGCCATGGCAAAAGAATTTCTGAAAACTCAAGATTTAATTTTTGCCAGCCGACCTGCAAGCGCTGCAGTAAAGTACATGTTCTATAACTACAAGGATGTGGCATTCTCTCCTTATGGACCTTATTGGAGACAGATGAAGAAACTATGCATCGTAGAATTGTTGAACGCCAAAAGAATCGAGTCCTTGAGACCAATGCGAGAGGAAGAGTTGTCTCTCGCCGTTCGTTCACTGTGGGAGAAGAGCCGAGATGGCACAGTCGCCATCAATCTTAGCCAGATACTATCATCTCTGATACAGTCGCCAATATTGAGAATCCTTTGTGGCACCGAATCTCAAGATCAACATTTGGATGGCAATGGCAACGAAATTAAGGAAATGTTATTGGAGGCCTCAACCACAGTGGGAACATTCAATATTGGAGACTATATTCCTTGGCTGGATTGGCTGGATTTGCAAGGTGTAAAGCGGCGCATGAGGAAGGTACACAAATCCTTCGACGAAATGATGTCGAAAATAATAGAACAGCACAAGCAGAGGGGAAGATCAAGCGAAGGGGAGCAGTGTTAAGGAAAGTAAGATTGTCTAGGAAATAGCAAGTTTTTTCTAGAGTTTTCTACAATAGAAAGTTAAGATTTCTTTAGAGTTTTCCATAAAACTAATAGAATATTCCAGTTTTTCTAGAATTATCTAGATAGATGGAAGCTTCCAGGCTTCAAGTTTTTTTTTTGTAATTATATATATGATTGTACAAAGCTATTGTACATGACATTTTTGGATAAAATATAATTCAAGTTAGATAAATGTTTTTCTGAGTTTATTAACTCTATTTTGCCCTTTTTTAATTTACTATTATGTTTTGTTGTTTATTGGGCTTGTTCTATCATGGTATCAGAGTCAGGTTAAGCTAGAGGTTCCACTGCAGGGTAGATAGATTGCTGAAAATAATATTTGTTTGCAGGGCTGTTATATTGGTGGAGTGATATTTGTTTGAAGACTAATTTTTTTGGCTAACATGGGCTCAACAAATGAAGTGTTGCCAATATTTGATGAAAGTGGTTTTGTAGACTGGAAGATTACAGTCAAGAATGCTCTGAAAAAAAAAAAGGCTCTATGGAGGATAGTGAACAAGAAAATTAGAGAATCCCAAAGTGAAAAAGAAAAGGAGCTATGGAAATGCAAGTTGGAACAAACTAGAGGTATTATTGGTAAAGCTTTAAGCCCCAATCTCAATAGAAGATTTGTTGATATTGATAATTCAATAGAGTTGTGGGAGAGTTTGGAAAAAAATTATAAAGATGCAGATATTGCTAGCATGTTTAGTATAGAAGAAAAATTGGTGAATTTAGCTCCTTTTGATTTTGAAAAAATGACTGATTATTTTAATGAAGTTACCTTTTTAAATGCCCAGCTCAATAAAATAGGTGTTGAATATGTAAAAAAAAATTTCAATTGACTGCAATGGTTGAAAGTAAGCTTCCTTAGCCATACAAGGCATTTAAGGAATCAAGGAAAAGGGTTCTTCAACTAAATCCCAATACTCCCCAGCAAACTTTTGATCAATTTTGTAAGTCTATTTTAGATGAAGAGGTTCAGATTATCAAAGAAGGACATATTAAGAAGAATCATGCATATGCAGCCAAATGTAAATTTTTTAGATATGATGGAAAGAAGAATTGGAAAGGAAATTATAAATTTTGAAATAATGATGGTTCTAACCATTTTTTTAGAAATGATGGTGCAAAAATGCAAGTTGAAAAAAAATTGATTATTTGCAGGTATTGTGGAGGTAAAAATCACATGGAGAAATTTTGTTTGAAGAAGAGGGACAATGAAAGGAAGCACTACAAGCCCAAGCAAGAAAAGTTCAAGGATGGCAAGAAGGATAGGCATAGCTTCATAGCCATCTCTCTAAAAAGGCAAGAGAAATCAAATAAGGAAGTAATTGCTAGACTTGAAAGTAGTGTTAAGGAGGGATACTTTGCTTCAGATTCTAATAAAGAATGGATTTTAGATTCAGGGGCATCATATCACATGACTGGGGATAGATCTTTGTTTATTGATTTTTATGAAGGGAAGAATTCAGATCAAAAAATTACTATTGGCAATAAAATGAGACTTCCAGTTTTAGGAACATGGACTGTTAATGCAACAAATGCATCTTTGAAAAAGGTTTTGCTAGTTGAAGGATTAGGGGTGAATCTTATTTTAGTATATAAAATTGCCCAAGCTGGATATGAGTTTGTTGTCACTGCTGATCAAGTTATTGTTAGAGATAGAAAAGACCCAAGCAATATAATTGCTATTGGTAGAGTTGATCATAAAGAGAGTTTATTTAAATTCATGGGGTTTGTTGATAATGAATACACACTCTCTCATGCTTTTATTGCTCAAATTGATGATATGTCAAAACTTTGGCATGCTAGACTTGGACATATAAATTATAGAAAATTACAAGACATGGTTAGAATAGATATGGTTAGAGGATTAACAAAAATTTCAGCTTCTGAAGGTGTCTGTGAAGGATGTGTGTTAGGCAAACATCATCGAGATCCTTTTGATTTAGGCAAAGCATGGAGAGCTAATTATCCATTGCAGCTCATTCATAGTGATCTATGTGAACCAGGGTATCCTTCACTTTCAGGTGCCAAGTATCTTTTCACTTTTATTGATGATTACAACAGGAGAGTATGTGTTTATTTCTTGGAAAGGAAAAATGAAGTATTTGAAGTCTTTCAAAAGTTTAGGGCATTAGTTGAAAATCAAAGTGGAAAAAGAATTAAGTGTTTAAGGACAGATAATGGGGGTGAATATTACAATTATACATTTGAGTCATTTTGTGAAAATTGTGGTATTAAGGTGCAAAGAACAATTCCTTATACTCCTCAACAAAATGGGGTAGCTAAACAAATGAATAGAACTCTTTTAGAAATGGCTCATTGTATGTTGCATTTTAAAAGTTTGCATGATAAATTTTGGGGTTTGGCTATTTCTTGTGCTGCATATATTGTGAATAGAATCCCCACTAAAGCCCTTACAAATATCACCCCTGAAGAAACATGGAGTGGTAGAAAGCTTCACATTGGGTATTTTAAAGTATTTGGGTGTACTACTTGGGCACACATTCATGATGAAAAGAGGGAAAAGTTAGAACCAAAGAGTCATAAGTGTTTGTTTGTGGGTTATAGTGAAGAATCAAAGGCTTACATGTTATATGATTTGACAACAAAAAAGGTCTTTATTAGTAGAGATGTAAAGTTTGATGAGTATTCACAACTTTCAACCACTTCCTCTCAGTCTACAATAACAAATGCTTCTCATTTTTCTAATATCTAAAAAAGAAATGGAGCAAATATTGATGAGGATGAGGTGTGCACCACTATAAATGATGATAATACTATTGAAACTGAAACTACAAATGCTTGTAATCAACCATTTTCTGCAGGTAGTGATGATGAAGAAGATGTCATTTTAGCTAGACAAAAGACAAGGAGTGTTGAAGAAATATATAGACAAGGCTCAAAGATCCAAGGAAGGAATGGTAGTGCTCTCATGGCCAAAGTATTACAAGTAAATGACCCAATCTCATATGAGCAAGCTAGAGGAAAGAAAGAATGGGAGCAAGCCATGAAAGAGGAATATGATGCATTGTTAGAGAATGAAACTTGGGAACTTGTGCCTCAACCCAAAGGTAAGAATGTTATTGGTTACAAATGGGTTTACAAAACAAAATTTAAATCAGATGGTGCTATAGAAAAATTCAAATCTAGATTGGTTGTGAAGGGGTTCAATCAAAAAGAAGGTGTTGATTATGAAGAAACATTTGCTCCTGTCATAAAAATGAACATAGTTAGAATTATTCTTTCTTTGGCTATAAGTCTTGGGTGGCATATCCATCAAATGGATGTTAAAAATGCTTTCTTAAATAGAGATTTATATGAAGAAATATATATGGATCAACCACTAGGTTTTGTAGATCAGCAACATCCTATCTTGTTTCCAGATTAAAGAGGTCATTTTATGGTCTTAAACAAGCACCATGAGCATGGAATGAGAAGATTGACAGGTATTTGTAGCTTCATGGATTTAAAAGGTGTAAGTCAGATTCAAATCTTTATGTGAAGAAAGTTCAAGATGAGATTCTTCTTGTTGCAATTTATGTAGATGATTTACTCATTGCTAGACCAAATATTGGGCTCATCAATGATTTAAAATTAGATCTTAAGAGGACATTTTATATGAGTGATTTAGGTGAACTAAACTATTTTTTTGGATTACAAGTTTGTAGATTACATGATGGATTGTTCATCTCACAATCAAAATATGCTTTGGAACTTTTAGAAAAGTTTAACATGCTTGAATGCAAGCCAGCATCTACCCCATTTCAATCTGGTGTCAAACTTACTAAAGAATGTACTTCCAAGAGTGTAGATGCCACTTTATATAGACAGCTTGTTGGTAGCTTGGTTTATCTAACTCATACTCGACCAGATATTTGTTTTGTAGTCAATCTTGTATCTAGATTTATGTAGGCACCTAAAGAAAGTCATTGGTTGTCTGCTAAGAGAATTTTACGATACATCCACGGAACCATACACTTTGGCATCTTCTATGACTATAAATCTTCAATTTCTTTTGTTGGATTTACTGATTCAGATTGGGGTGGTGATATAGATGATAGGAAATCTACTAGTGTTTATGTTTTCAATCTTGGGTCAGGACCTATTACATGGAGCAGCAATAAACAAACAACTACATCATTATCTTCATGTGAAGCAGAATATAGAGAAGCAAAAGAAGCAGGCAAGGAAGTAGTTTGGATTCAGAATCTTTTATCTGTGCTTGGTTTTCTACAAAGTTCAGCCATCACTATGTATTGTGACAATCAAAGTACCATATAGGTTGCCAACAATCTAGTTTTCAATGCTAAAACAAAGCATATTGAGATTGATGTTCACTACGTTCGGGATCTTGTTCAAGCATCTATTGTCAATCTTCAATTCTGTCCAAGTGAAGAACAAGTAGCTGATATATTCACTAAGTGTATGATTGAAGCCAAATTCTTAAAATTAAGAGGAATGCTTGATATGTTAGAGGTGAACATTAAGTGGGGATAGTAGTGTAATGTTCTCCTCTCCTTTGTATTTCCCCTCTCTTTTATATTTTCTTTGTATTATTCTAGCCAATCTTAAGGGGGGATGTTAAGGAAAGTAAGATTGTCTAAGAAATAGCAAGTTTTCTCTAGAGTTTTTCACAATAGAAAGTTAGGATTTCTCTAGAGTTTTCCATAAAACTAATAGAACATTCTAATTTTTCTAGAATTAAAATATAGAATTATCTAAAAAGATGGAAGCTTCCAGGCTTCAAGTTTATTTTATAATTTTATATATAATTGTACAAAGCTATTGTACATGACATTTTTGGATAAAATACAATTCAAGTTAGATAAATGTTTTTCTAAGTTTATTAACTTTGTTTTGCCCTATTTTTTATTTGCTGTTATGTTTTATTGTTTATTGGGCTTGTTCTATCAAGAAACAGCTCAAGTCCAAGGATGTCATTGATGCTCTACTAGAGATACAGTCTGCCGATTCCATCACAATCACAACTGAACACATTAAGGTCGTTGTATTTGTATGTGTCATGCCTCATACTACATACTTTAGATAAATTAATGAATCGCCATAGTGATACTGGATATGTTCGTAATATGAATAGTTTTAACTTTTCACAGGATATATTTGTGGCTGGAGTGGAAACAACGTCCACCATGTTAGATTAGGCAATAAGTGCAATGATCCAAAATCCTAGCATGGCAAAGAAACTGCAGGCATAAATCGAAGGCGTAGTAGGCAGAGAGAGGGTAGTAAAAGAGAGTGATTTGCAAGGCATGGAATATCTTGGGTGTGTGGTGAAAGAGACACTAAGATTATATCCGACGGTGCCTTTTCTGCTTCCCCACGAATCAACAAAAGCTTCCACTGTTAACAGGTACTTCATTCCTCAAGGAAGCAGGATTTTTATCAGCACCTAGGCTTTGGGAAGAGATCCTACCCTATGGAAGGATCCATTGGAATTCAGGCCAGAAAGATTTATGGGTAGAGATATTGATTTTTTGAAAGGGAAGGAGTTTTTTGACATGGTTCCCTTTGGCGCAGGAAGGAGGGGATGCCCCGGGGCTACCATGGCCTTTGCTATGTTGACTCTTACCCTGGCTCAGCTCATGCACTACTTTGATTGGAGAGTGAAAGGGGAATTGGACATGACCAAACGCTCTGGAGCCTCCTTACCCAGAAAACATGATATTCTCACCCTTCCTGCCTTGAGGTTGCCTACCTGCCCATGATTTATTGTATCTTTGCCTTCCATGTGGAAGATGCTATACTAGTTAGTATGGATGCTACTTCAACCCATGCTTGTGCTGTGGGTAGTAAGTTTTTTATTACTGCAAGTAACTCTGATCAATGGTTTCAAAGAACAATGGGTTCTATATTTTTCATATATGTAGGCTTCATATATATTACAATAAGGATTTATGTGTAATACAAGGTTTAATTATAATTGTAGTGGTGAAAATTGCAAACCCTTCTCCTACTCCATTTTGTTTTGAGTTCACTTTGATTAGAGAGTTCTTTATGTAATAACAAGCTTACAAGTGATATATTCTTGCCTAAACTTTGACTCATGACATTATATCAACATGACTCCATCATCACTCATCTGCATGCTTTGATCTTGTTCCTAATATCTCACATTCGCCACATTGGGTTAGATTTGTAGGTACACAATCAACTTGGATTGTTTCCACAATCGTAGATTTGAACCTTGAACTTTCAAAAATCAAAATTCAAATTTAAATCTTGATGACCTTTTCATTAGTCACAATGAGCCAACCATGTGCACGTTTATGTGGTCTTGTATGCTATTTTGTTTTAGTTAAGGACATTCATCATTCATTTTGAAATAAGTTAAGGATCACCTAGGAATCATTAGAAGAGCATTCACATAAATGCATCATAAAAATTATAAAGCATCGTAATCGCATAACCATCTTGCATCATTATCCTAAGAACATTCCATACTAGCTTCTTGTCATTGATTAGTTTTCAAATTTGTTGAATTATTGTACCTAGCGGTTTGATTGAGGAGAAAATGAACATTATTTACCAAGTTCCATAGTACCATCCATAGACACACCCCACTTTAAATACGAGTATTGCATGCACCAAAATAGGCATGCAACACCAAACAGAGAACACAACTTCTTGGGATCATGCAATGGACCAACCCATCAAATCCTAGATATAGATCCTAATGAGGATTGGGCTTTAGGATCACCCACTAGAGATCTCACAAATAAACCTCTAGAGTAAACCTTGTCTAGCCAAGACTAGTTAGCTCGAGGAAAAAGTCTAATTTGAGTTGTTATGGATAGGTTCAAGTTCACTAGATGTGTTTTACGGCTACAAATGGTCACAATAAACAAAGTCAACCACAATAATCTTGGTCAACAAGTTGCTCTAGACAACCAAGAACAAGGTAAAGTAGCTATGGGTAGATTCAAAGATGTTTGAAGTAGTGTTCAAAAAGACCCCAAAGCACATAGATATGTAAGAATGTGACAGTTGATGTGGCAAATATTTTGAGTTGTCTAATGTTCTATTGTTTTTGTTTCTTGATGAAATGTTTAATAGCTAATATGTGTGATAAAGTAAAACTTTTCATAAATTAGATGACACTATGGAAAATTTAAATTCCTTAATCCAATATTCACCTATATAATCATTCACCAATGCAAGATTTATTTTTAATTATTCAAGAAAAGAATGCAAGCAAGATTTAATTTTAATCTATATGCCAAAAATTTTGATTTTCTAATGAACAATATATTAAAAAATAATAATTGTTTTAGGAAAACTGAATTAACTAGTTCTAATACTATCATTCAAATGAAAATGAGATGAAATCAACAATATACTAGTCTAAGCTTTAACCAACACCCTAGTATTTGTAAATTTGTCTATCTATCGAATAACCCATGTATTGATATAGTTGTATATCCAAATTAACCAAATGTAGCAACATAGCTTTAATCAATAACCTATTATTTGTAGGTTTACATACCTATCAAATAACACATGGGATAACATTAGAACCATATGTACAAATTTCATAGCCATCTATACAAACCACATTATGTACAGACACATATTATTGTGGCTTTGAAAGGATAATATTCTATAATTTCTACTTCATCATTGAATTAACTAATGATTTTAACACGCATTATTAATAAGATTATATTTTATTCATAAATCAAAACTCCTTATATAAAAGCCCGATACAAATCAACCTTCAACAATACAGCATAGTTGGGGACAGATAGTATTAGAGTACAGTATTTGGATTGGAAAAGATGCTTATTACTAGGATGAAATTATTATGATTATGGTTCGTACCAGATGATAACAATGGGGCTTCTAACTTGGGAAACAGAAGAGGTGGAATTGGAAACCCATGTAAGAGAACCTTGAGCAAATGAAGCCGCTGCTGGAGTGCGTACCTTGAATGTGACTTTGTAACTCTGCTTCTGCATCACTTCCGTGAAGGATAAAACTGGTGGACTCACACTAACCTCCACTCCAGGGGGCGCCTCGATGCTGGCCACGTATGTCGAGTCCGCCGCCCCAACGTTCCTTACTGTTCGTTTGAAGGCAGTTGAGACCGGCGCTGCTGTTATGTCGAAAAGCGCAGAGAAAGACGGGTAATTTAAATTTCCCGGGCGAGTGCTTTCAGGGTCAGTAGGGCATCTCACATTTGAACCCACGATAACTCCAATCTGGCTAGTTGTGTAGCTTAGACCGCAAAGATAAGCAATATAGTCGGCTGGTGTGAGGTCATAGAAAAGGCCTGGGTTCGCTGCTTTTTCCGGATTTACATGTCCTACTCCTGTAGCGAAAACGTCGGCTGTAGTGTTGGATGCGCTGTCAAGGATCGTCAGGCCTTTCTTATCGATAACATCTGCCGTAGTCATGAGCGCAGATTTAATGGCAGTCGGGCTCCAGTCTGGATGAGATGCTTTGAGCAAAGCGGCGAGCCCGCTCACATGGGGACAGGACATAAAGGTGCCGGAAATTATATTGAACTTGACCAGCCTCTGGTCGTCAGGGAGGCCCGTGGGGCTGAGGTCTAAAGGCCATGCCGCAAGGACATTAACTCCGGGCCCTGTCACGTCCGGCTTCAGGATTTACGGATTGACAGTGCTCGGACCCCTCGACGAAAAAGCCGCCACAGCTGGCGCTTCTTTGCTGCCGAACACGGTGCCCTGAAAATTAATGGCTGCAGTCGGGGCTTTCGTTGAGGCGGCGTAGGCTTTAATGGCGAGTCCAGCTGTGTAGCCGACGTAGGTTGCTGGCAAGACATGAGGGTCTGCTATGATTTCCTCCCCAGACGACTTGTCCGCGACCAGTATCATGCCTGCACCTCCCGCTGCTCGAACCACGTCACCCTTCATCACCCGTGCTATAGTACCTCGTTCACACACAACAATCTTTCCTGCAACATCACTGGCGCTCAGGCTCCCGTTGAGACACAAGTTTCCGCTCTCTGTGGCGATGTGGACCAGCGGCAGGTAGTCCGAAAGGCCTTTCGATGGGTACAGAGACTCTCCATACAAAACTCTCCCGTCGCCCAGTTGGAGGTTTGCGATGAAACTTCTGTCCATGATGCTTGCGCCCACGGCAATGACATTCTCGTAGAAGGGCCCCAGGTCTAGTCCAAGAGAGAGCGATAGCACGTCGACCCCGTCGGCCACGGCTTGGTCCATGCCCGCCAGCACATCGGATGACAAACAGTCCTCGGCCCCGCAGACCTTATACATGGCTACATGAGCAGCCGAAGCCATGCCCGAGGCCGTTCCAGCGGCATATCCGAAGAGGCAACGCGGCAACGCGGCTACCGGCGGCGGTAGATGAAGTATGAGTGCCGTGGCCTTCTGTGTCGCGCGGACTGGGATTGCGCTCAGCGCTGCTGTCGAAAGCTCTGGCTCCGATTAGTTTGTTGTTGCAGTTGGATGAATTGAAATCCGGGGCACTTACGCACACACCCTTCCACTTGGCAGGCGGGGGAGGCATACCGGCATCGGCGAAGGAAGGGCTCTCTGGCCACACGCCCGTGTCCAATACCCCAATTATAACGCCCTTGCCGAACTCAGTCGGCGGCCACAGCCCCTTGTTGGGAGAGAGCCCCATAAATTGAGCGGAGTAGGAGGTGTGCAAGGGCAGGCGAGTATCCGGATACGCTGCAATAAAGCCTTGCATATCTCGCATTGCTCCCACTTCCGCCTCCGTCAACCGAGCAGCGAATCCGTTCAACACATTCTCGTAAGCATACGTCATAACCTTTCCTTGGCCTGCAAACGAGGAGTACCATTTCTTGCGGTCATCCAAAGTCATTAACGCCGTCTCTGGCTGTTCAAGGTGAACAATGTACGCTGTTTCCTCTGCATGAGCATTCGCAGCCAGCACGAGCATTGTGAGGAACAAAATATTGGCAACACTAATTTGATTCATAGTTTTCATGGTTTTGCACACGAATAAAACAAAGTTCTTGCATTCAGCTCAAGCTGACCTGCCTACTTGTAAAAAAGTCCGCATTATATAGCTTCCAATGTGAATATTAACCCGCCTTGAAAACACCGTAAAATTTCTTGCAAGTTTGGCGGCCTCCAATTTTGTTATGGTTAGATTGGTATCATCGCCAAAAGTACTTATCATTTTGAAAGGATTGAAGAAGCCGAACTATCTCTCTAATATCGAATACAAAACTCGCAGACTAGGTATATAATGACGAGGAAGTAATCCACAAATTTTCATTGACTTGGCCTATTTTATTGTATTTACAAATGAAATCAAATATCCTCCCGTTTGCTCGTCCGCGGCTCCGCCTCTCATATTAATTCATATTGGTGAGACAAAACGCATTAAACAATGAAGATATCTATAGGTTCTAAACTCTCTGAAGGGGGAACAAGCTTGCGATGCTTTATTTAAAGGGATCAATTTCCAAATTGATATAGGGGAGAGGAATTAATATGAGACAAAACGCATTAAACAATGAAGATATCTATAGGTTCTAAACTCTCGCAAGGGGGAACAAGCTTGCGATGCTTTATTTAAAGGGATCAATTTCCAAATTGATATAGGGGAGAGGAGCTCGTATGGACTAACTTTGCAATCATGTAGCAGTTACATGGAATATCATCTAGGACCTTCAATTTTGTTTAGAAATGTGATATGGACTCTTATCTATCTACAACTAAGGTTTGGAGGTGCGACTCATCACACAACTTGCCACATCAGTATGTTTAGTGAGAAGTGTCCTTAAAATGAATCCCTAGTAGTTGAACAAAAAAATAGTATTTGTTGTTAGAACAACATCATATTCTTATTTAAAGGATAACTTATGTGCAACCTTAATGATCTCAATACCTATTGATAACCATGAATCTTATTTATTGGTATAAGAATGACCCAATAGTTGAACACAAAATATTATTTATTGGTATAAAAACAACACATTCTTACTTAAAATACAACATATATTCAACTTTAAATGATCATAAATCCTTTTTACAACCTTTTACATTTCATGAGAAAATACAAGATATTTATTATACTCACCTTTACATTTATCATAGGACAAATGTATAATATGAAGCATTCCAATGCAGCGCATTGCCACCCCAATAGTCATACACATAAGTATAGTATTTGTCCACATAGCAACAATAATTGTTTGGATGAGCAAATGACACACTTATAGTGGATAGTTATGATATTTTAAATATAAGGAAAAAAGTATTTATTACACTTGCTAATGAATGCATTTATGTTTTTATATGACATTCATAAGTTCTCATGTGTTCATGTAAGGGTCCATATTGATTAACATTTGGTCTTTTTTTTAAATTTTTTTATTTAAATGTGGTATAACTATTAACAATATATAGTATAAATATGTTGCAAGACTAAATCCTATACCCACAAGTAATATATCAACATTTGGACCCCAT
Organism: Cunninghamia lanceolata; assembly: GCA_027924645.1. NCBI lineage: Eukaryota > Viridiplantae > Streptophyta > Pinopsida > Cupressales > Cupressaceae > Cunninghamia > Cunninghamia lanceolata. The sequence continues at coordinate 3,220,817 of BSBN01000144.1, forward strand.
TTGAATATTGGCTCATCTCCCCTAGAAAATCACTAAAATATTTTGTATTTAATCATTTCACTTAAATAGTTGGTGCGACATTGTGTTGGTTGTTTAAAAAGCTAGGTCAAGATTCAACCTTATGATTTTATTTAAATAGTCTATCCATTTAACAAATCAACTTGTATTTGGGTGTATAAATTATTTTGACTAAAGTTGATTTTACAACATATAGACTCTTTAATATTTTCCACATGTAATGGTCTATTGTTATTTTTCTAATCCAAATAAACATCCATTTTTGTGTCAATTCAATCTCCTTTATGTGGTTTTCTTTTATAACATTTACCCAATATAAAACTAAATATTGTCTTGTATGAATCTCATAAATTTACATTTTATAAGATTATTATTGTTTCCAATCCTCTTTGTAGGCATTTGTTAGAAGATGAAGGGTAAATGGTAATGACCAATTGAGGTTATGGGTCAATAATAATATTTAGTGTAATGCATTGTTAAGAATGATAGGTTAAGGACAATAGAGATAGAGGTAGAGATAATGGACTCACATGGGGATTAAATCGAAGCCTCAAATTGCTACATGGAATATAACATTGGAAGTTAATAGGAAATAGATATTCTCATAATAATATATTATAGCTAATTATAGATTGTTTTCTTTTACTTATTTTCTCAATTTATTGTTACAACTATAGTGAAAGTCATGTGATATAAAGAAACTTTGTAAAAAAAATTCCTATGATAGTACAAGCTAAAATAGTTAACTCTGGGTCTATAATTTTTTAGATTCTCGGCATTGCTTAAATTTAGAGTCTTAGTAACTATATTGCAATGCTTAAATTTATTTACAATAGTTTTTTAGATGAATTATATAAATTCTTCATAATTTGTTTTGTATATCTATTAGTCACCAAAATCAATGGTATCGCCATAGAACTTATTTTAAAAGATCAAAAGTTTATGATTTCCTATTTGCTATAGATCATAATAGACTTGAGGTATTTGATCTCGATCTTATAACAATCATAATGTTAGAATTGATGGTACTTTTTCCAAGCCACATCATGGGTGTATAAATAAATTTCTTACATTGATGTATTCGACATAATTCAAGCTAGAGATCTAGTTGTGGAACTACTTGATCTCATGTCTAATTTTAGTTTTAAAGGTTTTCTTACATTGCATTATCATAATCTAAAATGTAGACTACAATTTATGACTAAGCATTGATATATAAGATATGCTTTTATATAAATATGTGAATAGATACCTCTATTTAAAACATGTCTTAGTTCTTTAATAACTATATTTTTATTTAAAAAAATAACATTTTACTAGTGAAAATTAAACACAAAATTGCATTTCAACCAAAAAAAATTGAGCGTGAGAGACAAGCTAAAATTGTCCTATATGTAGGCTAGACATAAATCTTAAGTCCTTAACATGACAGATACAACATTAGGCCACTGTACACCCTCACATTAGCTTGAGTGTATCCTTCAATGTTAGAAAGACTTAAATTTTAAATTTTATTTCACTCTAAAGTTGACTTTAATCTTTCAAATCTATGTTGTTATTAATTATATCATATTGTGAGACCATTGTGATACTGTGAATACTAACACTATTTTGTACCATGCAAAGGACACAAGTTATTGAATTATTTTTACCTTTGCTTTGGAAAATATTAACCTTTTTTCTATTTTAGTTGAAATGTTCATATTATCCTTTTTGTTTGGAAAAAGTAGAACATAATTTTTTATTTAATACAAAGTAAATTCAATTGAATTGAGATTAAATTATAAAAATGGAAGCTATTTAATTTAGAAATTGAGGGTAAATTAGGCAATTTTAGTGTAAAATGAAGCTTGAGGAGTAATTCATCAATTCAATAGATGTTATTATATTAATTGTTACATTTGGTGAAGTTTGCATACCCATGCTATTTATTATTTATCTTTTGGCTAGTTTCGAGGGAGTGCGTTAACATAATTGCATATTGTCAAATGGAACACTCTTGTTCAAAATTGGGATCATTCCTCTATCAATCACCCCTATTTGTTTACATGTGTTCCCAACTATTTTATCATCATCTACACATATCCCCTCACATTTGTAATTTATTATAGTTGAAATGTCTAGACATTAATTTTCCACCTTGAAATTACCTTTCCCTCATCTTGGGTCAACCCCATAGGTACAAGATCAATCATGTACCCATGAAATTAACCCCTAAGATTCAAAAAAATTAAATTCAAATGTTATCAACTCCTACCCATTTCTTTCCCATTGTCAGCCAACTAATTACACATTTCACATGATTTATTGCTATAAAGTAGTATTTAGAGGAATTTAGTGTAGTTTTTATTGGAATTAGTCTAGACAACTGAGAGGGGGGGTGAATCAGTTGTCCCTAAATTTTAAGATTTTCTTCACTTTTAATCTTCTTTCTTAATTTATAGACAAATTAATGATGTAAACATTTAAGCATAAATCAACACATGAGCAGAGACAACATGAAAAATCAACACCAAAATTTTTGACGCAGAAAACTTGGTTAAAGGAAAAACCATGGTGGGGGTTAACCCACAAAAATATGTACCCTATTAAAAGAACTTAAGAAAATAGAAGGCACATGCCTTCGGGTGCACTACCCAGAGCTCACTGCTCAAAATGAGGCTCACTACCTATAAGAAATTATGATTTACACAGAGATAATGAACTAAGAAATAACATCTATCTTCATGCCTGATTCAGTTCCTTTGAAGGCTCACAAAAACTTCTGCTTCTATCTTCAAATTCTTCTTTATTGACTCTTCACTCTAAACTCCTTTCACTCCTCTTCTTCTCTACTCTACTTTAGATCCTTTCTTCAGATTTAATTCATTTTGTACAAGTATGATTTTTAACTCTTCAACAAGTATTTATACACTTTATCAACCTTGGAATGATCAACAAGGTCAGCTAAACTTAACACAGATCTTTACACTATTGGCTAAACATAACCGAGACTTGAATCTTCCTCTACTAACACGCCACACTTCATAAAATGCTCTTTAGATTATCCGCAACATGCTAGGAACATCCGGTTAGCCAAGACAGGGAAGAACATCAACTTCAAAGAGGAAATCATGAACAACAAGCTCAAACTTCAATGCAAACCTCCAACACAGTAGCCACACAATCCAGAGACCTCCACAAGCACATTAAATTCACCAATAACATCCACTCTATACCAAATTACCAGAATCATTTGTATCTTCCCCCGGAACCTCAAGAACACTATTTGCCATGACTCTCAAACTAGAAAGATAGATTACAGACCTCCAAATCACAAACCACTAGAGTTGATGATACACACTGACTTTCCAAACATGCCTTCAGATCCGTAGACCATAATATTTCACTGCGGAGCAATCCAGACAAACTTACTATCACTCTGTCTCTTCTGAATACAACAAAATCTAGTTCTACTCAGATAGCCATAACTTCTTCAAATATTCATGTGAACTTCTCAATTCTTAACTAGAACAACCTCTGACAATCCTCTGCATAGCCATATGGTCTGCAAACATTGAGTCTTCATTAATTTTCTCAATATCCTCAACATTCCAGTCTCCTGAACATGCAATAAAATAAGGCACAGTTGACACCAATGACAACAAGAATATGTTGACATCAATGACAACACTGCTTAGGTACATATTTGCAACAATCTCCCCCTTTGTCATTGATGGCAACATATGATGTGAAAAACTGATTCAACCATCCTGACAAGAACTTCTCCCCCTGACTTCTGCAACCACTTCCTTCATTGTTCCCCCTATCATCAGCAATTAGTTTTTCACAAGTCTTATATCCCCCTTTGACATCAATGGAAAAGGGCACATATTTGCAATCTTTACTCCCCCTTTTAATTTCAGACTGATCTCCAACAATTGCATACTGACTACTCCTTAGAGTAGTATCTTCTCAACATCGATCTGGATCTCAAGATATGACTAAGGAATCCACCGGACAGATGCACATAAGTGCATCTGAGTTTTGATCAGGAGGGGTAATAACCCCTATCTTCTTTTTGAGATACTCAAAAGTATCCTTGGGAAGAGGCTTAGTGAAGATATCCGCAATCTGATATTTAGAAGACACAAACTCCAACTTGACTTCAGTGTCATTTACCTTCTCTCTCAAGAAATGAAACTTGATAGATATATGCTTTGTCTTTGAATGCAACACCAGATTCTTTGAGATGCTTATTACACTAGAATTATCACAAAAGATTATGACTGGCTCCTCCTCAAAGACAATTCTAATGTCCTTCAACATTTGCTTCATCTATAGAACCTTAGTACAATTATTTGTTGCTGCTATATATTCTACTACTATAGTAGACAGAGATATTACCTCTTGCTTTTTGCTCATCCAAGAGACCAGTCTTCTTCCCAAGAAAAATACACCTCCACTAGTACTTTTTCTGTCATCCACATCTCCTGCCCAATCAGCGTCTATATATGCATGAAGAGTGAAGTCATTGTCCTTTGGATACCACAATCCATAATCAATTATCTCCTTGAGATATCTAAAAATTCTTTTGACTTCCACAACATGGGATTCTTTTGGATCAGCTTTAAATCTAGCAACAAGTCCAACGACATTCATGATGTCAGGTCTAGTCTGAGTTAGATAGAGCAATCCTCTAATAATTGATCTATACCTTTTCTAATTTATCTTGGGGGAGTCATCATCTTTACTTAACTTGCATCCAATTACCATAGGTGTACCTACTAGTTTTGAGTCTTCCATTCCAAACTTCTTCAATAATTCTTTCACATACTTGGACTAAGATATGAAGATACCTTTATCTGACTGAACAATTTGTAGACGTAGAAATAAATTCATCTCTCTAAACATTAACATCTCAAATTCACTTTTCATCTAATCAGCAAATGTTTTGCACATACATTCATTTCCACCAAAAATGATATCATCAATAATGACCTCAACAATCAGGATGTCCTGATGATTAATCTTGAAGTAAAGATTATTATCAGCAGTACCTTTTCTAAAATCTATCTTAAGCAAATATTTATCCAATCTTTCATACCAGGCTCTTGGAGCTTGCTTGAGTCCATACAAGGCTTTTCTCAGTCTACAAACCATATCTCCCCGATCAGACAACTGAAATCCTTCTAGTTGCTTAATGTAGACTTCTTCCTCCAAATCTCCATTCAGGAATGTTGATTTGACATCCATCTGATACACTTTAAAATCTTTGAAAGCAGCAAATGCAAGAAATAATCTAACTACCTCTATATCCTTGCCACTGGAGCAAACATTTCTTCAAAATCAATTCCTTCGACTTGAGAATAGCCTTTGCATACCAACCTTGCTTTGTTTCTTACAACTTCACCATCTTCATTTAGTTTATTTCGGAAGACCCATTTGGTTCCAATCGCATTTTTGTCCTCAGGTCTAGGAACAAGATTCCAGTGGTTCTTTTTAATTTGCATCAATTCTTCTTCCATTGCTTTTACCCAATTTTCATCATTGTAGGCTTCACTTACTGATTTAAGTTCAATCTTTGAAATCAAACAAATCTCTTCTTGATCTTCAACAACTCTTCTCCTAGTTTGAACACCTTTATTTCTATCTCCTATGATTTGATCTTCAAGATGATTCATACTTAAATACCTGGGGATTTTGGGAATTGATTGAGCTTTTGTTTCTTAAGCTTGTTCCTCATCATCTACACTAACCTCTTGAGTTACTGGACTTACTAGATCAATCTAGATCTGAGTTTGAGTTTGGACTTGCCTTTCTTGACTTTGACTTTCATCTTGATCATCTGAATCATATCCACAATGCCTGGAATGTCCCTCTTTGCTCTCATCAACTCTAACATTAGCACTTTCAACAATATTTTTCAACCTCTTGTTGAAGCACCAGTAAGCCTTACTTTGAGTAGAGTATCCCAAAGATATTCCTTTATCACTTCTTGCATTAAACTTGCCTAAATCCTCATCTCTTTTGATATAGAATTTACTACCAAAAACTTTGAAATATCTCACGGTAGGAGGATGACCAAACCATAGTTCATAAGGGGTCTTACCAGAATTGCCTTTGATCTGCACCTAGTTAAGAGTGTAGACAATAGTACTTACAACTTCTCTCTAATAAACTTGAGGAACATTTGTTTCCATCATCATGGTCCTGGCAGCTTCTTGAATGGTCTAGTTCTTTCTTTCCACAACTCTATTTTTTTGAGGAGTCCTAGGAGCAGATAACTGTCTTTTTATTCCATGCTTTTCATAGAACACATCAAACTCTACGGAAGTAAATTCTCCACCTCTGTCGCATCTTAGACACTTTAATTTCTCACCAATCTCATTTTCAACCATCACCTTGAACACCTTAAACTTGTCAAGAGATTATGATTTTTTTTTAGGAAGTTACCCACATCATCTGGGAGTAATCATCAATTAGCAACATGAAATATTTATCTCCTTGCACACTCCTAATTTTAGAAGGACCACAGAGATCAGTATGTACTAGTTCCAATCATCCACTTGAAGCTTGTTCCTTACTTTTGAATGAAATTTTGTTCTATTTACCCAATTGACATTGTCTACATATGCTATCAGGTTTCACAAGTCTTGGAAGATCTCTTATAGCCTGAGTGGAACTTATTTTGACAATCTTATCAAAATTCACATGACACATCCTCCTATGCCGTAACCAACTTTGATCTGTCTAAGAAATCAAACAACTTTTGCCAAAACTACTTAAATGAAAGATGTTACCTCTAGTTTGAGTACCAGATGCAGTTTCAGTTCTAGAGCTCTCTAGGATTCTGCATTTTCCATCCTTGAATCGAAGATCATAACCCTTGTCAACCAACTGTCCAACACTGAGAAGATTATGTTTCAGTCCTTCCACATATAGAACATCATTGGTGCAATTCTTATCATCAAAAGAGATGGATCCTTTGCCGTGGATTCTACCAGTTAAGTTGTCTCCAAATTTCACAAGCCCATCTTCATATTTTTCAAAACTCACAAACTTACTCTTGCCACCAGTCATATGATGAGAACATCCACTATCAATCACCCTTTTCAACAACCTAAGCAGCCAAGGCACTTTCCACATTTACATAGCTAGTAGATTTAGTAGACACCAAATCTTCTTCCTTGATAGCAATGAACACTCAATCACTTTTAGTGGAACCTCCATGATCAGATTCATCATCTTTGACTCCTTCTTCTCCAGATTCTTGGACATAGCAATATTTTTTCTGACCTTTATATTTGTTAGGGTTTGGTTTTGAAAATCTCTTTGGACATCTTGAGGCAAAATGACCAATCTTATTACAAGAAAAACATTTAAGTGGCAAATTTCCTTCATACTTACTGTCTCCTCTTGGCAATCTTTTGGCAATAAGAGCTTCAAGATCTGAAGTCTCAATTTCACCATCTTCAAGATCCTTTCTTGTCTTCACAAATCTGTTTGATCTTCCTAAAGAACTTTCACCTGGATCATATCTTTGCTTTCCATACACACTGGCCTTGAATGCAGATTCAGACTTAGGGAGAGAGTCACCAAACTCACTCATTTTAAATGCTGAAATCTTACCAACTAATTGATCTCTTGCGACAGTTGTTTCTATCCTAATTTCTTCAATGGCTACAGCTTTATGCTTGTATGCTGCATGTAAGGATCTAAGCACTTTGGTAAATTTTTTATTCTTCTAATACTCCACTTGCATTTTTGATACCGGTCACAAGTTCATTTACTTATTGCATGTAGGAAGTAATATTTTCATCTTCCCTCATTACCAATCTTTCATATTTACCCTTCAGGGTTTGTAGCTTGGCACATTTAACATATTTGTCACCTTCATATAGATTTTCTAGCTTTTTCCAAATTTCATGGACAGTTTTCAAATCTAGTACATTTGCCAATTCTGTATCAGACAGGGCACTCAATAAAGCTTCTTTGGCTCGAATATTGCATTCAACTTCCCCGAGTTCATCTAGAGTAGTAGGGCCATTCTTTGGAATCTTATACTCATTCTTTGTTATTGTCCAAAATTTATTACCAATACATTCCAAATGACACTGCATGCAGACTTTCCAGAGGGAGTAATTTGTTCCATCAAATCTTGGACTTTCCTTCTTGTAAGACGACATCTTGGATCTCCTCAAGCGGTCAATCTTCCTTTAGAGGAACTTGGCTCTATTACCAATTGTTGGAATTAGTCTGGACAACTGAGAGGGGGGGTGAATCATTTGTCCCTAAATTTTAACATTTTATTTGCTTTTAATCTTCTTTCTTAATTTATAGATGAATTAATGATGTAAACATTTAAGCGTGAATCAACACATGAGCAGAGACAACATGAACACTCAACACCAGAATTTTTGAGGTGGAAAACCCAGTTAAGGGAAAAACCATGGTGGGGGTTAACCCACAAAAATGTGTACCCTGTTAAAGTACTTAAGAAAATAGAAGGCACATGCCTTCAAGTGCATTGCCCAAAACTCACTACTTAAAAGGAGGCTCATTGCCTATAAGAAATTATGATTTACATAGAGATAATAAACTAAGAAATAACATCTATATTCATGCCTGGTTCAGTTCCTTTGAAGGCTCACAAAAACTTCTGCTTCTATCTTCAAATTCTTCTTTACTGACTCTTCACTCTAAACTCCTTTCGCTCCTCTTCTTCTCTGCTCTGCTTTAGATCCTTTCTTCAGATTTCATTCATTTTGTACAAGGATGATTTTTAATAGCTCTTCAACAAGTATTTATACACTTTATCAACCTTGGAATGATCAACAAGGTTGGCTAAACTTAGTGCAAATCTTTACACTGTCAGCCAAATATAACTGAGACTTGAATCTTCCTCTACTAACATGCCACGCTTCATAAAATGCTCTTTAGATCATCTGTAACATGCTAGGAACATCCAGTCGGCCAAGACTGGGAAGAACATCAACTTCAAAGAGGAAATCTTCAACAATAAGCTCAAACTTCAATGCAGACCTCCAACACAGTAGCCACATGATTTAGAGACCTCGACAAGCATATTGAATTCACCAATAACATCCACTCTATACCAAATTACCAGAATCATTTGTATCTTCATCTGGAACCTCAAGAACATTGTCTGCCATGACTGTCAAACTATAAAGATAGCTTGCTGACCTCCAAACCATGAACCACTAGAGTTGATGATACACACTAACTTCCCAAACATGCCTTCAGATCTGTAGATGATAATATTTCATTGCGGAGCAATCTGAACCAACTTACTATCACTCTGTCTCTTCTAAACACAACAAAATCTGGTTCTACTCAAATAGCCATAACTTCTTCAAATCTTCATGCGAACTTCTCAATTCTTAACTGGAACAACCTCTAACAATCCTCTACACAGCCATATGGTCCACGAACATTGAGTCTTCATTAATTTTCTCAATATCCTCAACATTCCAGTCTCCTGAACATGCAACAAAATAAGGCACAGTTGACACCAATGACAACAAGAATATGTTGACATCAATGACAACACCGCTTAGGCACATATTTGCAATAGTTTTTCTATTAGCTAGAAGTCATTAACAAGCACCTTATGACCATGCATTGTCTAGCACAAGATATGTCCCCACACCTAATTACATACCTTATGGTCATTCTTATGCTATCCTTGACAAGGGAAATCCACTCTATCCCCCATCCATATCCCAACACACATTCTTGTATGAGGTCCCCATCACATCCACCTCTTATCCACATCCTTCATCCCCTCTTCAACCACATCCTTCATAGTCTTGTCCCACTTATCAAAATCCTTAATATCATTATCCATGAACCCCAATATCCACTTCACCATCCAATCCACAATCCAATTCTCTCACTAAATCCAAATCCCTCTTCCAAGTTTTCTCCAAGGACTCCTAGCTAAGGATAGAAGAGAAAAATCACAAAATCAAACTTGTGGAGTCATGCCACCCCATTCATCTAGAATCACCTAAATTTGTCATTGACGATGTTGTCACACACCTAATATCTATCAAAACTACACCATCCTCCCCCTCCTTCCAATCCCAAACATTCCCCATCCCTCCATCTACCACATCTGAGGAGACTATTCAAATACCAAATGAAGCTACACACTCCCCCATCGCACCATCCATGTAAATGTGGTTATGTTAAGAGCCTATTCGAAGCATGTTGAAAGATCCAAACCCCATCCCAATTAAGATCCAAGCATCCCAACTCATCCCTTTTCAATCCCACACCATATCCTATTGATCCCCCATCATCCTTTATTGATCATTTACCATCTCACATTGACCCTTTACCACCTCTTATCAACCCCATCCCTAATACATCATCCTATCCTCTTGGTTCCAACACTTTCATCCATGGTGGTTCTCTCATAGGAGAGGAACAATTTATATCCACAACCCATCATGGACTCGCATCATGTTTCTAGAACACCAAACATCGCATTGCACATCACATACTTCAAAACATGAATTATCAAGGAAAGGGCTTACAGCATCATGAACAAGGTATCTTAGAACCCATTCATGTAAAAATCCATCCACAAATGCATGGCCTTGGTTACATATCCCAAGGAAAATAATATAAAAATGTTGGTACCACCTTCATCCCTTCTAAATATACCTCTTCCAATCCCAAGGCAAGCACGCCTCCAAACCATTTGTTTCTATCCCGCCTCCCTCATCCTACAAATCCAAAAAACATACCACTATCCCTCCTCCATCTTATCACAAACATCCATCCATCCATAAACCTACATGTCCTTCCACCCATAAATTTAATCTACCTCCTGTTATACCTTGCATACACACCTCATCTTTTTGCTTTAGCAATTGGGGACCCCCTTTTGTTTTCCCTTCCTTTGTTTCCTTTGTTTTTCCATTTTCTTTAATTTAAGGCCATTTCTCCTTTGTTTTAATCCATTTTCTTAAATTTCTAGTGTTTTCCAAAACCCCAAGATCTTGGGTCCTAAGTTAGTTCCTAACCTGCCATTTGGTTTAGAAGTTCATACTTTGGAGGTCTTTCACACCATGGAACTTTGTTCCATGTGCCTATCGAGTTTCAATTGCTACTTGGACCCTTCTTTGTCTTTTGTTTTTTTGTCAAATTTTTTGAGTTTCAGGGATCTTGAGGTTCTTGAGACCTAATTCCATTGTTCCTGATGCTCCCAAGATTCTATTTCCTACCACTATCAGCATTAATGGTGCATGAATTGGTTCAATATGTTTGTATTTAGAATTTTTTTGTCATTTTCTTTGTACTTTGGATTTGAAACTCTAGATTTCTAATCCCATTACTCACCCTAGTGCTTCTTACAACCTCACATATTGGATTCAACATCAATTTCATACAAAGTGTAAGAGAATTCCACACCTAGGGTTTTAGGACATCGTGAGACTAGTTCCCCTACCTTCATTGCTCCCACTTCATGTTTGCAAGTAGGGTTTTGATTTCTTCTTGTTTTCCTTCTCTTGCTTGATGTTATTTTTGTTTTTGTTTTGATTTTCTTATGTTCTCCTTTCTTATTAGGTTTGTGTTTGTTCCCCTTTGTTTGGATTCAATTTGGAATTAGGATTTAATTTTTTCTCTTGTTTTTATGTTAGTTATTTTATTAGCATTTTAGGAGTTAGGTTTTGGTTTGAAATTGGGTTTTTTTGTTAGTTCTAGATTGTCCTACCTTAGTTTTCTTCCTCGAAACTTTATTCAGGTTCTTTGTTTGTCATGAAACCTTTAATTTAGATCCTGGTTTTCTTTATCCCTCTAAACCCCTAAATCTCCACACTTTTTCAAAGATAGAAACTTCATGTTATGAGTTTTCAAAAGTCACAATTTGGAACTTTGTCCAAAAGTTCCTAATCCTCCCGATTTCTTGATTCCTACCATCGATGCCTTATATTCCATTAGACTTTCAGATCCTTAAAACCTATCAGAATACACTTTAAAGTTGAACACTTCACAATCTAAATTATGACAAAGATCATGGACTTTGGTCCAAAAATCCTTTAGTTCCCCAAATTCATGTTTCCTCCATTTTATAAAAGAGGACATTCATTTAGGCTCTCAAATACCAATGACATATTTGCACATTATCCCTAAGTTTGTGATCCCTTTGGATCCCCTGATTCCTGCTAATGAGAAAAAAATTCAAACTATGGGTTTCTTTTACACCTACACACCTAGGTTCTAGATCCTTGTGTCCTCCCTAAACCTGATAAACCACCAGAGACCAAAACACTTAGAATTTCAAAAATTCAATGGATTTTACTACTATAAATGGAATAATATAAGGTTTTGTTTATTTTTTAGGAACTCCTAATGGGTGAGAAGATAGAAAAGTTGCCTCTAACCATGAAGTATCAATTTTAAGGAACTCCTAAGGTTTTCAAGTTCACTTTTGACTTGCATAACATCATAGATACAAACCTAGGCCATTGTGAGCCTAGAACAATTCAACAAATAGATTATTTGGGGATAACCCTACTCCCAGGACCAAAATTATAGTACCTGATTAGGACTTACACATGCATTAGGCTTTCTTATTGCACTTTAGTGTCTTGAGTTGATACTTACCTATGGATAAAACTACCATCTAGTTGATAGAAGATTAAATGATGCAAAGGGCAACACAATCCTAGACATCTCTCCTGCTATGATCAGAATGATATTTGACCTCCCACATCATGCACAACTAGGGATGTTGGTAGAGGAATAATCCCAAACAACCTTTGAATACCATGATAATAATAATTCCAAGCATCTAAATAGACATTGGATTCAAGAGGAAAGGAAGTCTATGGCCAAGATCCCAAGAAGCCTTGTTAAATAGAGCCTTATGAAAAAATGATGGTAGGACATAGAATTCATGGATGTTCTAATACATAAATATTATTTTGAAAAATGAGAATTTCCTTTACTATGGTAGATTGTATCTAACAAATTACATTCCCATCTCACCATAGTGCTCAACAACAAGAAGTTCTATATGACTTTTTACATTGTTTATCTAGGGGCAAGAAAACACAAATTCCCATGGTTGGTCACCTAGAGGGTAAGAGGTGAACCTAAATGATAAAGAAAGATTTGGAATTATTACCCTATGCTTGAACATAAAGAAGGTTAGAAACATTATAAAAGAGTTAATTATGTTTTTCTTTATGTGATAATTAGAAGCTTGACATGAGACATTGACACAAGGATTTCAATACAAGCAATGTACCTTGTAATGGGACGGAGATAATGGTTTATCCAATTCCAAATGTCAACTTACATCATAATATCATGATTTGACAAGGCACCTTAACTCCTACAAAGACATTGTAGTGATAAGTTGATCCTAATGGAGTTTTCAAGATAAATGCTTGAGGTCCATTTGAAAATATCAGGAAAGCACAAGGTAGGGGTTCAATATCGATTCACCTTGGGATTTTATTCTTTCCCTTCTATCAATGCTGCAGAGGTAGACAATGAGGAATTAGATGCATTGAACTTTAGCGAAGAAAGAATTTTGATCCTTCTAGCAAGCTTAAGAAATTAATAAGCACTACAATTGACGACTATCAACAATATTTAGATGACTTTTGGGGAAATTGTAAGGATGATTTTGAAGTAAGAAAGAGAGTTGATTGTAGATTGATAGCCTACCAAATGAAGGCCTTAAAAATTAGAGAGGATGTTCTTGAATATTTGTTAGATCATGGCCATACATTGAATCCATCTTAGGACTTGAAGAAGGTTGATACTGATCCTTTGTCTGATATAAACTAGTCTTTAAAAGAGAATTTGTCTATTAAGTCCATAAGGCAGAAATTTTTGGATTTCATCCATTCTTAACTAGATGCAAGAATTTCCCAATTGGACAAATCCATAGGCAAAGGAAAGAGAGATAAAAGACTAGAAACTAAAGATCCGGACCCTTCTAGATGTAAAGTGTATAACAAGGGTAAGAAAGAGAAGCATGAATAGAATTATGGGAGATGTGGTTGAAACTATAATAGGGAAAGTTAATGAAGCCTATAGGAAAGTAAAGATTACTTATAATGTTGTAGAGGCAAGAGTAGTAGCTAGTCTTGGAGTAACTCCTATGGCACAAGTCCTTCCAACAAGGGAATTATTAAGACAATTTCCAAGCCAAGGACAAGAAAAAGAGTAATGAGTTACCCAAGAGCCTATGAAAGAGGTAAATAAGTCACCGATGTATGCAACTACACCTCCTTCATCCACCCAAGCTAAAACAACAACAAAGGCACAATGAGAGAGGATTGAAAAGTTAGTGGATGAGGAAGTCCATATCATACACCCACAACCTAAGGGACCTAATATTAACATCCTTGAGGATTCTCATAAAAAATTTACCACTTCTCTTGAGAAACATCAAGATGAAGAAATTGTTGGAGTACTTGACAACACTGAGAGGGGGGATGTGAATTAGTGTTGTAGAAAACAAAACACTTTATTCACTTTTATTTTCAAACTTTAAGAATAGAAGCAAATGCTGATTTAGGCTTTATCAATGCAAGATATTATGCATTAAAGAACTGAACAAACATGTATAATGAACAAATGAATCATGCAACAACTGAGACCATAAGACATAGATTTCAGGAGTGGAAATCCCTCTTGGGGTAGAAAAACCACTCAGTAAATGTCGCACTGGCTTATTCAAAAAATCATGCCTCATTGGCTACATAAAAATGTCTCACTAACTTTTATCACTACCTCACTGGCAACACAAGCCTCACTGGAAATGATCATATTGTTTCACTAACATGATCACTTACAACTTCTCAAAGATTAAAAAAAATATACAATACAGAGGGTTTCTCTGTTTCACTATAGCTCAGTTCTTGATTGTCTCATTAAATTTGGAGACCTCAAGAATCACATAACCAAAACTATGCACATCAACTCAGAAATGTTTTTGCATTACAACACACTAGTATTGTCTTAATGATAATGTAAGATATAATATCATCAACACCACATCAGGTGTACATCTTATGCCCTTTTATACATTCTTACATCTTGTGATTTCTTTCATTGGATAATTTAGACTTGTAACCGAACCATTCCAAATGTCTCTGGTAGTTTTCAACTGAAACAATAACTATCAATATCAAATGGCTGAATAGACCCATTATGAAAAGCCTGAGTTTATAAAAATCTTCCACAATGCCTTTGAAAAATATTTCAAACTTTAATCAAATGATACAAATAATTTGCAAACTAATTAATGTAACAAGAGAGAATAATAAATGCCCTTCCAAAATTGTGGTTAACCAAACCTAACCATATCTGATGCAAGTTAAATAGAGAATTATCAAACTGCCTTCAAGATCATTGCAAGAAACCCTAGTGGTTTATGCTTGATAAATAGTGTCATTAAGAGAAAGAGTAATCAACAAATCTTTGCAAAACCTAACCAAGATGAAAGTAGATAGTTTGAAACCATTTTATGTTTGATCCTAACAAATGTCATTACCAGGAAAAATTAACTCATAACTATCTTTCAACCACAAATAAATGAAATGCAAACCTTGACATCTTAACCACAAACCTCGTGCTTCACAACAAGGGTTTTAAGAAGTTTCATTAAGACAGTTGCCACAATCTTTTTGTTTTTGTTTTCCAACTTCCTTATAACTGACTATCATAGTATAATGTCAAAAACCAAGCTCAAACAAGAAGTCAAAAACAACACCTTAAAACTATCACAAAGTCAAAGAACAATGAAACAACTTTCTATGTAGGGTCTTTACAAGAGAAACCCAACACAGAGTCGACATGTTCTAAAGACTATAATATAAACATTTCCTCAGCTACATGCAACCAAATTTAATAGCTTAGAAAAACCATGATTCTTCAAATGAAACCACAAAAGAACAATATCACCTGAATCATGCCGACAAATGAGGCCTTTACTATGACTTTAGCTCCAAAGATAACTATCAAGCTGAAGCTCACTGTAGCTTTATCGAATCCTAGAGATCCTTATCATCATGACTGAATCTTGCAATATTTTGCATAAAACTTTAGCCCTAAGTTGAGAGCAACATGTTACAAAGTTTAACCTTACAAAATGAGCTTCCAAAAAAAATATTTTCATTGTATACATGTCTTCACTATCTCTCCTAGTGTGCCCTAAAGGGGTCAGTTACCAAGATTGTTCTCACCTTCTTTTTACCTATTAAAAAATACTCGACACCTGCTAGGCAAGTTATAACTTAAGTGCCCAAAAATGCCTTTGATGATTTCTTTTATTTGCATAAAACAACTCTAAATGGTGCCTTCCACTAACTTTTGAAGTTAGGAATTATAATCTCCTTCACACAGCTTTAACATCTTTTAACAAAATGAAGGTTCCTTAAAAATACAAGAGACATATTAAGGAAAGATAAAAAAACAAGTATAACTCCTCATGCCTGAGTTGCAAAGTTAAGACACATGAAGATTACCAAAAATGAAATCCCCTCAATGATGCCATCAAATAGGTAATGTCTCACTTTGAAAAAATGATCAAGACTTGGTAAGAACAACATAACCATATTGTTAAGATTAGTGTAAAACATTATGCAAGTTTTGAGCCCACTGTAATGCCACCATAATACCACTGCATAATACCCCTGTAATTCCATACCAAATCAACCAAATGCTGTCACAATACCAAAATAGTGCTAAAGGATAATCATCAAATATCAAACCAATGATGTCTTAAGCCTTTCATAAGACAAACTTGACATCCAAGCAATGTCAAATTGCCTTTACCAATAGCAAACTAAAGCATAAAGAAACTGATATAACAAAATGCTATCCCACAACACATCATAAAGGTCAACTAGGAAGAGAGAAATATTTATCATTATCAACATATCAAGAGCATCAACAAATCAAGAACATGAGCACTTGCATGAGCACTTTGACATTAAATGACAACTGACTACATCACAACATTCTCATGAATATATTAGGAGTATAAGCACTTGCATATTGGATCAAACTCAACCAATGTTGCCAAGAATAATGCCAAGCCAAGCATAATCAAATAACTCAACCAACTATCATGATAGCTACTGTTTGTACCACAAACTTGAGATGCAACTATCATTGTACCACTAACCTAAGAGTTTGTATATTTGACATCAAGGACAACAACTGAGAGGGCAACAAACTCCCCCTTTGTCCTTGATGGAAAAACACAACTCTCTCTCCCCCTTTTTCATCAAAGACAAAGGGAGAAAGAAGTGTACCATTGCCTCAAAGATAGATCAAGAATCATAATCTAGCATGCTACAGAAAGAATCATGAAATATAAAACATACACATTACTGGCCAAGGTAAAAGTATCTAGAATGCCCTGAAACATCACTGCACTATCAATACCAAAGAATGAACATATAAATGTACATGTATCATAGCAAGAGAAAGAAGGTACTATCAAGGACAATAATGGAATATGCCAACTATGTGAAACATCACACCATCAAAGAGCAAAAACATTGATATGATCACTGTCACAAAACTGACAAAGCAAACATCACTGTAACAGTCCATCAGCTGAAACACTAGAATATATCAAAATATACCAATGATAAAAAAAATGAATGCATCCAGAGATCAAACAAAGAACACTGTCATCATGCAAAAAAATAGTACTGCAAACTCCATTTTGCACTGCACACTATTGCATTGAAATCTTTGAATATTAAAACTCAAGAAATAAATTACCATTGTGATAGCCAACACCAAGTTCAACATTCTCAGACATATTCTTTACATGTTAATACTACTGTCATGCATCAAATGTACCTATTCACCTATCAAAGCTTCACTATGCATCTCTACTATCTTCTCCCCCTAAGAAGAAGTCATCCTATTGATGAATAAAAGCCATCAAAAATTAATGCCACAGCATCTTGTCATGAAGTACTCAAATTATTTGTAGTGATCCAATACCATGAAACATTTTAAGAACACTTTGAATGAAGCTCACTGAACATACCATTTATTACTATCAAAACAGTGCCATTATCAGCATTCAAAGACTTCTTATCTAACTAAGACATTTGTATGGACTATCAAAGAAATACTATCACTTAGTATTGAAGCAAAAACTACTGCACCCCATTGCACAAAGTCACTGTCAAACTAGAACAAAGAAATGAAATAGGGAGAAACTCTGTTCAAAAGTGCTGCAGTTATAATCAACATGAATAATAAAACAAAGACACTGTACTATCCAAAAGATAGCCAGAAGGTACATCCTTACTGCATAAAGCTATCATGCACCAAAAAAATAGAACTTTCACCATATTTCAAAAAGATCACAAACATATTTAACTTACTAAACTACAAAGATAGAACCACAAACTCAATGTAACCAACAATCCATAGGGATACAAGATGACACTTAAAGTGCACCCTGAGAACACACAAAAGGGATTTAGTGAAGAGAAATATGAGGAAGATCATCCAATCTCTCCCTCAACGGACCAACCATTTTTATGTATTTGGTTTCTTGCAAATTGTAAATGTTTCTTTGAGTTAATCCTGCTACAACAATTTCACCTGTCTTCTTTCGAATCTCACATCCAAGAGCATAAAAAAGAATATAAAAACCATGATCATAGATCTATGTTACACTCAAAAGATTATGCTTGAGACCCTCTGCATAGTACACATCATGTAAAGGTAGATTATCATCCAAAGAAACAGTACGTTTCCTTATGATCTGAATATAATGACCATTTCCAAACCATACCAAGCCACAATCACAGTATTCAAATTTGATGAAGTTGTTTAAATCTCCCATCATGTGATGAGAGCATCCACTATCTAAAACCCACAGATTTTTTCTTTGACATGTAAAGCTATTTGATCAAGCATACCTTCTATTTTTTCATCAATCTTCTTTGGTTTCCAAATCAACTTTGTTTTAGCAGCATTAAAAGATGTTTTGGAAGGAATATTTGATTTCTTTTGTTGAACATCATGGTTGGATTTGTAACTATTTGCTACATACATGAGATTTTCACTCTGTGAGTTTGAACTCTTTTTAGACATAACTGTTGTCATAAACATGATTTCTTCTCCTTCTTCAGGAAATTCCTCTGAGCAACTATCTGCCACATCAGTAAACAAACTTTTCTTTTTGAAACCATCTTTCTCTTTAAAATTATACTATTTTTTCTTTCTCAGTTTTCTATTATTTTCTTTAACACTCTCAGGTTCTTTATTAGGGCATTGAGCAACATAATGCCCAATCTTGCCACAATTGTAACACTTAAAGGGTAATTTCCCTTGATATCTACCTGAACCTCTTCTTAGTTTTCTTACTAAAACATACTCATCTTCATTCACTTTTTCAGACTTAGAATTTATTTCATTATCCTTTTTAACAATTTTGAAAGCAATTTCTTTGTTAGGATTGTCATTGTTCTTTCTCATTTCATAGGCAATAAAAATACCATGAAGAGCATCTATAGTTAATTTCTTCATGTCTCTTTCTTCAACAACATAAGTCTTAGAATCATATTTAGGAGACAAGGTTATTAACACCTTTTTAACAACAATTATCTCTTCTATTTTTTCTCCTAAACCTCTCATAGTGTTTACAGTTTCTTGGACTCTATAAAAGTAATTAGCTACCTTCTCTTCTTCTTTGATTCTTAAGCCTTCAAACTTGTTTCTCAGAGCTTGAAGTTTTGCTTCTTTTATATCCTCATCACCTTCATAGATATTTGACAACTTTTCCCATATAGACTTGGTTGTTTTGCATTCTATGACCTTGACTAAGACATCATTGGATAGACCACAACAAATGGCCTTTGTAGCCTTTGCATCACAATCATATGCGTTTCTCTCATTAATAGTAGATGGTGTATCTAGACTAGAATAACCAGTTTCAATTACATTCTAGACATCAAAGCCTAAAGACTTTATATGACGAGTCATTCTATACTTCCAAAAAGCATAATCAAAACCATCAAACAAATGGTGCTCTAAAAGTAGAAAGACCTTCTTGTGCTAACACGGTATGTACTCCACCAAGAATCCCTTAGGTTGATTAAACCTTTTAGACAAGGGTTTGGCTTTGATACCACTTGTTGGAGTACTTGACAACACTGAGAGGGGGGGTGAATCAGTGTTGTAGAAAATAAAACACTTTATTCACTTTTATTTTCAAACTTTAAGAATAGAAGCAAATTCTGATTTAGGCTTTATCAATGCAAGAGATTGTGCATTAAAGAACTAAACAAACAAGTATAATGAACAAATGAATCATGCAACAAATGAGACCATAAGCCACAAATTTCAGGAGTGGAAAACCCTCTTAGGGTAGAAAAACCACTCAGTAAATGCCTCACTAGCTTATTCAAAAAATCATGCCTCACTGGCTGCAGAAAAATGTCTCACTAACTTTTATCACTACCTCACTGGCAATGATCATATTGTATCACTGACATGATCGCTTACAACATCTCAAAGATCAGAAAAATATACAATACAGAGGGTTTCTCTATTTCACTACAGCTCAGTTCTTGATTGTCTCATTGAATTTGGAGACCTCAAGAATCACATAACCAAAACTGTGCATATCAACTCAGAAATGTTTTTGCATTACAACACACTGGTATTGTCTTAATGATAATGTAATATACAATATCATCAACACCACATCATAATTTTGTCTACGAGAATTGCAGAATAATACATAGAAGCACACCTATTAGTGGGAGCATAGAGGAAGCTTTCAAAAATCATGTAGACTTATATGTATAGGTGTGACAACAAATGAAGGTGATTTTGGGAAAAATTTCAATTCAAAGTTTGTTATACAATATTTTCGCACATGCCAATATCAACGAAAACATAATTTTTTAACATAATTTTTTAAACGAATATAATTTTTAATGACGATCAAAGTGTTCCTAGTTTACCCAAAAATTCTTTATTTTCTATATTTTTGTTGTAAATATGTAAAAAAAAAAATCTTTATTTTGAAAGATTCAAAATTGAATGACGATTAGAATGTAGTTTGAATTTTTTAATGTATTGAGAATGATTTAAAATTATGTGGCAACACACTTATTCCACATGGGAGGAGGTCAACAAGGATCGTGACTTATGACTATTGTCCTCATGTTAAAAAATAAGTCTTTTGATTTTTATAAAAGATATTGATCAATTAAAAGAAGTACAACTTGCTATAGAATAGGTACTTTGAAAAGGTTTTGTGATTTGATTATAAGAATATTGTAATTCTAGGGACAATCGAATTATTTTGAATTAATTAAAACATATAATAATAAAAAATAAACATTGTACATCACTTAACAATGAAATAGATAGCAATCACAATCTTATGTTATATGGATATGTTAGGGAACAAAGATTAGTATGAAAATTCTCTCACATATTACCTGTAAATAAAATGACTAGAACTTCCTAACTTAGCTCTTAATGAATTGATTTTAGAAACAATAGAAAATGCACACTAGATGCATTGCACATATGGCCATGTGTGCATGTGTTTATTGAGCATAAAAAGGTTTCCAATCAAGTTATACACATATTCTAGTATAACCTATAAAAATTATTAGTATAGCCTAACTTGCTCTGATACCATGTTAAAAATTAGGATCTTAGGATACTAATCATTATGAACAAAATATAAAATAAATAAATAAAATGATAATTATACAAGCATAGATTTAACACATTATACATTATATACATGGGGAAAACCCTTTCAGGTCAAAAACCTCATAAAATATCATTTTATTAAAACACTTACAAAAAAAATAGTCTATTAAAAATTAGAGTGGACCTAGGGACACTCCTCTACTTACTTCCACATGACCAATAATACCTCATGTGCATAGTGATATAATTCATTATAAATCTTCAAATTCACTTACCTCTCAAATGAGAGAGAACCTCCATAAATATAGAAGGGGTGGCAGAATACTTGAAGGGGTATTAGTCGCACCTATTCAAAGCAAAAAATTGTAAATAATTAATAATATAAAGTTATTAGATTATTAATTATTAATTGGTATATGTTTTATAAAGCATATAATAAACATAAGGTTTTATAACCTTATATTAGAAAAATATATAAATGTTATAAGGGTATGGCCCCTAATAACACTGTGTTGTAATAGTTATAAATTAAAATTTATTCTTCTTTCTTTATTACAACATTTTAAAGATTATTAATATCTTGTCCATTGTGCATATCATCTTTACACTTAAAATTGAAAATTTGAACATTAAAAAAGCTTTGTAAACCATAAACATTTATAAATGAAGCAAAGTATTACATACAAAAGCTATTGTAATTGTTGTCATGTCACATTCATCCTTTTTATACTACTACACACATTAGGACAATCATTACTACACTAGAAACATGCATAGTTTCATTTGCATTGATCAATTATTGTTTACATCTACTTGGATATTAAAATAAACTCTTTGATTTTACATTGGTTATTAAATTATACGACCCCTTAGCACATTCAAGATATATTTTCTACAAATTTAAGCCACTATGTAGGTTACCCACAACCCTCCAAGGTTCATCTATGCATTCTTCTACATTTATATTAGGCCCTTACGCATTCTAAACTTTTGTATTAATTTTTCAGATTATTGGACAAACTTACTAACCACTGTATATCATTTTATATTCTTTGTGGTAGTCTTCTAAGGTTATATGTTGTCTTACATTTGTAGCTATTCTCATAAACTCAGATTTTATTGAAAACACATTATACGAGTCTTCTAGTAATTGGATCTCGATACATCTATTTGTGTGTTCCTTTCAAAGGTCATATTTCTCATTGTTATCTTTTATTTTTTTATTTATATGTAAGCTTGAGGACAGCCTTTTCATACTAAAATATTTCTCATACATATTGTTAGCTGTTGAACAACTGAGTACATTTTGGTTTTGGTAGAACATGAATACATTTTCATGTTGTTTGAAATATTAAATTTCTTGGACAATAGTACATAGGCATTGTTAATAATTTATTTTAAACAATTGAGCATAACACAATCAGTGCAAACCTCAAACATTAACATACTAATCAAAATCTTGCCTTCTAAGGTTTAAACAACTATTGCTACATTACATTTATATTTTTGTCTACCTATACACATTATGGGACAGCCATATATAAAGTTGAAACTTGCATACTTATAATCGTCACTGATTGAAGATTGTTCATATTATAAGTTCAGATTAAAATAGACTAGAATCTTGTTGATTTCATCGTATTTTTATTTGAACGATAGTATTAGAAGTAGTTACTTCAAGTTTCCTGAAAGATTTTTTTTAATATATTGTTCATTAGAAAATCACAAATTTTGGCATATAGATTGAAATTAAATCTTGCTTGCATTCTTTTCTTGAATAATAAAAATCAATCTTGCATTGGTGAATATTGGATTAGTGAATTTAAGTTTTTCATATATCCATCTAATTTAGGAAAAGTTTTACTTTATCACACATATTAATTAGCAGGTAGGCAACCTCAACCTCATATTTTTTTTAATATATTGTTCATTAGAAAATGACAAATTTTGGCTGAGAATATAAATTAAAATTAAATCTTTCTTGCATTCTTTGTTTGAATAATTCAAATCAATCTTGCTTTGGTGAATGATCACAAAGGTGAATATTGGATTAGTGAATTTAAAATATTCATAGTTCCATCTAATTTAGGAAAAGTTTTACTTTATCACACATATTAGTTAGCAAATGTTTCATCAAATATACAAAAACAATAGAACATTAGAAAACTCAAAATATTTGCCACATCAAATATTGCGTTCTTACATATCTATGTGCTTTGGGGTTTAGTTGAACATTACTCCAAACATCTTTGAATCTACCCATAACTTCTTTAACTTGTTCTTAGTTGTCTAGAGCAACTTATAGACAAAGATTATTGTGGTTGACTTTGTTTATTGTAACCTTTTGTAGCCATAACACAAATCTATTGAACTTGAACCTATCCATAAAAAGTAAAATTAGATCTTTTCCCCCAAGCTAACTAGTCTTGGCTAGACAAGGTTTACTCTTGAGGTTTATTTGTGACATCTCTAGTGGGTGATCCTAAAGCCAAATCCTCATTAGGATTTGCATCTAGGATTTGGTGGCTTGGTCTATTGCATGACCACAAGAAGTTTTGTGTTCCCACTTTGGTGTTGCATACCTATTTTAGTGCATGCAATACTTGTATTTAAAGTGGGCTGTGTCTATGAACACTATTAAGGAAATTGCTAATTAATTTTCGTGTTCTCAATCAAACTGGTAGGTACAATAATTCAACAACTTTGGAAAATGATCAATGACAAGAAGCTAGTATGGAATCTTCTTAGGGTAATGATGTAATATGGTTATATAATTAGGATGCTTTTATGTGAATGCTCTTCTAATTGATTCCTTGGTGATCCTTACATTATTTCAAAAATGATGATGAATATCCTTAACTCTGATGAACAGGTTAAATCATAAAACACATAATAACAGAAATTGCACATAGAAAATAGAATGTTATTTTATTAATTTGGACAATTCATTACATTACAGATGCTCAAATACAATCAGAGGATGAATCCTCCATAGGCTACAACACATTACAACTTCCTATCTCAAGACTCTGGAATCTTTTGCCTTATGTAACCTCATATATGCTAGGGTTTCTGTTTTCCCAGCTTTTCTTGACTCTACACTTTCCCCCTTCTCTATACTACTACCAAGGGTTCCCAAAAATGGTTATTAATAGCCTTTTTGGTGGCCTCCAGCTAAATTTCAAATTTTGCATCTCCCTCCAAAAATAGGTCAACTTTCGGGAGCCATAACTTTTGATTTGGGTGTCTGATTGATGAATCGTTTGAAGCAACGCAAAGCTCGCGAAGTACCCTATGCACTAAGAACCTGCTCTACCAGTTCCACTCATTTACGGGCTAGTATGGGGCTGTTTAATGCCTCAAACCTGAATTTGAATAATTTTCAAGTGTTTTCGAGAAACAAAAACTTTAATATCTTTCAGGTCACAAATGATTTTTGCATGATTCCTTCGCCAAAGGTCTTATTTTTCATTTACGAAGCTTCTTGTAAATTTTCACTTCAATCCATGCTCAAATGTAAACTTTTCAAAAATAGTAGTTTGGAAAAACTGAAAGTTCTACATCATTATTCAAGCGATTATGGAACCAGAAACACTAATTTTGAAAAGAAATGAAAACATAATCAATGATTTTGAATCATCATCTTTTTTTTTGGGTGATGCAAGATTGCCCTTACACCTTTGGATGCTCTTGCATCAAATTAAAACAAAATAGCACATAAGACCACATAAATGTGCACATGGTTGGCCCACCATGACTAATAAAAAGGTCATCAAGATTTAAATTTGAATTTTAATTTTTGAAAGTTTGAGGTTCAAATTTATGACCATGGAAACAACCCAAGTCAATTTTATGCCTGCAAATCAAATCCAATGTTGTGAATGAGAGATATTAGGATCAAGATCGAAGCATGGGGATGAGTGATGATGGATTCATGTTGAAATAATGTCATGAATCAAAATATAGGCAAGAATATGCCACTTGTAAGCATGTTATTACATAAAGAACACTCTAATCAAAGTGAACTCAAAATGTAATGGAGAAGGACAAGAGTTTGCAATTTTTTCCATTAAAATTAAAATTATAATTGTGTTACTTGTATTACACATAAATCCAAGTATTGTAATATATATGAAGCCCACATATATGAAAAATATAGAACCCACTGTTCTTTAAGCCATTGATCAAACTTACTTGCAGAAATAAAAAACTTACTACCCACAGTGCATATTACATATGCAATGGTTGAAGTAGTGTCCATACTAACTAGTGTAGCATCTTCCACATGGAAGGCAAAGATACAATAAATCATGGGTAGGTACGCAACCTCAAGGCAGGAAAGGCAAGAATATCATGTTTTCTGGGTAAGGAAGCTCCAGATTGTTCGGTCATGTCATATTCCCCTTCCACTCTCTAGTCAAAGTAGTGCATGAGCTGAGCTAGGGTAAGAGTCAACATGGAAAAGACCATGGTAGCCCCGAGGCATCCCGTCCTTCCTATGCCGAAGGGAACCATGTCGAAAAACTCCTTCCCTTTCAAAAAATCAATATCTCTACCCATAAATCTTTCTAGCCTAAATTATAGTGGATCCTTCAATAGGGTAGGATCTCTTCCCAAAGCCCAGGTGTTGATAAAAATCCTTCTTCCTTGAGGAATGAAGTACCTGTTAATAGTGGAAGCTTATGTTGATTCGTGGGGGAAAAATAGAGGCACCGTCAAATATAATCTTAGCATCTCTTTCACCACACACCCAAGATATTCCATGCCTTGCAGATCACTCTCTTTTACTACCCTCTCTCTGCATTCTAATCAATAGAACAAAAATTTAATCATCCAAATTAAAGCCTTCTTCTGTTGTTATATAGCTAGAGAAATAAGAGAAGAAAGAGGATGTGGTTCAACTTCCTCCTACCCCTAAGAAAGTTGAATCGAAGACATCTGTTGGACCTGATGATGAGGAGAGCTCCAGTAGCTCTGAAAGTTTAGAAGAAGAAGAACCTCCACCTCAGCTTGTAAGGAGGTCTACATGGATTAGGAAGCAACCTGAGAGGTTTGGTCATTCATTACTTGATTCTAGTTGCATTTTTTCTTTAATTTCTAATACTGATGAGCCTAGAACTGTGAAAGAGGCTATAGGTATGAAAAATGCAGGTTCCTAGAAGGAGGCCATGGAAGAGAAAATGGCTTCTTTGAAAAAGAACAATACTTGGGACTTGGTGCCTTTGCTTGAAGGATGAAAACATGTTGGATGCAAATGGGTGTTCAAAAATAAATTTCATGTAGATGGCAGTGTTGAGAAATATAAGGCTAGATTGGTTATGAAGTGGTATTCTCAAGTGGAGGGAATTGACTATGGTGAAATTTTCTCTCTTGTTGCAAAGCTGACATCTATTTAGTTCTTGTTATCTCTTATAGTAGCATATGATTTAGAAGTGGAGTAGATGGATGTGAAGACAACATTCCTTCATGGTGACTTGGAAGAGGAGAGTTATATGTCACAGCTAGAGCACTACATTGTTTAAGGTAAAGTAAATCTGGTTTGCAAGTTAAAAAAGTCTTTCTATGGTTTGAAATAGTCTCCTAGGATGTGGTACTAGAAGTTTGATGCCTTTGTGTTGAGTATTGGATTTATGAGATCAAAATCAGATCATTATGTTTATTACAAGTTTGACAATGATCGCATTCTCATTATTTCTTTGTATACCAATGATATGTTGTTAATTGAGAAAGGTAAAAGTTTGGTTTTTTATTTGAAGTCTTAGTTGTTAGCATAATTTGAAATGAAAAATCTAGGGGTAGCTAGGTACATTCTGGGGATGGAAATCAGAAGAGATAGAGAAAATAGAAAACTTTGGTTGGGCTAGAGTAAGTATGTTAACACTATGTTGGAGAGACTCGACATGGTAGATTACAGACCTTTGATTGTTCTTGTTACGATTGGGACAAAGTTATCTATTGTAGATTATCCAAAGTCTCCTTTTGAGACAGAGGATATGAGTAGAGTTCCTTATTCTAGTGTGGTTGGCAGCTTGATGTATGTTATGGTCTGTACAAGACCAAACATTACCCAAGCAGTGGGAGTCCTTAGTTAATATATGGCTAATGCTAAACAGGTACATTGGGATGCAGTGAAGAGAGTGTTCAGATACTTGCAAGGTACTTCTGAGTATTCCCTATGTTATCATGGTTATCCTAGAAGACCTCAACATTATGTGAGTATTAATGGATATGTGGATTCTAATTAGGTAGGTGACATTGATAGCAGGAGATCCACCAGTACTTATGTGTTCACTATGTTCGGTGGTGCTATTAGTTGGATGAGTAAGTGGCAACCTATGGTTGCTTTGTCCACGATAGAAGAAGTGTACATGGCAGCTACTCATGCTTATAAGGAAGCCATTTGGCTTAAGAGATTGTGCTCTGACATTGGTTTTGATGTAGGGAAGATTATAGTTTGTTGTGATAGCCAGAGTGCCATATGTTTGGTGAAGAATCCCACTTTCCATACGAGGACTAAGCATATTGATGTCTAGTACCATTTTGTTTGTGACATGGTAGAGGATGGGAAGGTGAATTTGGAGAAAGTTGACACTTTGGTGAATGTTGGAGATTCCGTGACAAAGCCTATGAGCACAGAGAAATTCAAATGGTGTTCGAAGTCTATGGGCCTCTTGGCCCCTAGTAGTTAAAATCCTATCATTTTATTGGCTCTTGAAAGGTGTTCAACAAGTGGGAGAATGTTGGGAATTAAGGT
This sequence comes from Cunninghamia lanceolata, assembly GCA_027924645.1. Lineage (NCBI taxonomy): Eukaryota > Viridiplantae > Streptophyta > Pinopsida > Cupressales > Cupressaceae > Cunninghamia > Cunninghamia lanceolata. The sequence goes on from BSBN01000144.1 coordinate 3,249,279, forward strand.
GTCTGAACCTTGGCAAGTCCCTAGCATTTAACATTTAATTGCATATTATTGTAATTTCTATGCAAATCTTATTTTGTCACTTTGTGGGAGTTGGCACACTGATGTGTCATCCTACATCGAAGGTGACTAGATGTATTATTGTCCTCATATGAGGAGATAGGCATCCCACTTTGTGGTAGAAAACTTTTTCCATGTGTCAGCATCTTTTGGGTGTTGTAAGAGGTCTATGACATGTAAGAGTTATGACAGATTCCTATGACAAAATCTATGACATGTAAGAGTTAGAAATAGAAGATTCTATGATAGGTGTGACAAGTGTCAGGAAGCATCTTTGCATGGAAAAGGTAGGTGGCCAAGTTTGACTATGACATGTTGTAAGAGAATCTACTATTAATAGACAATTATGATAGTTTCTCTTACAGATGTAAGTGTTGTCATATATGACGGATTTTATGACATTGTTAGAGTATCTATCATCAAGTTTGGGGGTTGTAAGGGATGAAAGGGAATCTCTTACAAGTGTCATTCACATGTGTTATAGCCTTGGAAATTGGGCCATATGGATTTGGACGAGATTCTTGTGTTGACTTGTTCTAGAAGATACCTCCATTCATAGTACTTATCTATTTATACAGGTGCTTGGAGTTGGAGTTGTATGGTTCATTTGTAGGTAAATAAATGTTGCTGGAATTGCTCCAGAATTGACATCTTGGGAACTCCTGAAAGAAATTGCATTGCAAGTGTGTTGTAATATACATTGGATTTGATAATACATTGTGCAAGTTTTGGAGTGTGGGGTTTTTCACCTGAAAGGATTTTACCCATGTATATCTTGTGTCTTTGGGATTGTTCTTGCATTTGATGTTTGTTTAATCTCTTTGTTAATGTGTACCACATATCTGTAACTGTAAAGATTTAAGAAAATTTGCATAACACTCCCCTCATTAGTTCAGTGTAGGAAGCTATTCCGTGTACCTTTCTTTCTTTCACTCACACTATTGCTTAACACCCACCAAACCTTAATGCTCAACACCTAGAAAAATCCACTAATTTTTCTACATTCCTCAATATAGAAAGCAAAGAGAATAAAGGCATCCAAAACAAACACACATTTTTTTTACATCAATGTCATGGAAAGATGTAAAAGTACTAAGGCTTACAAAGACCATATTATATCAAGTTAATAATGGTAATTTTTGTTGGACTTGATAAAATATTAACTCAAACATGTACAAATTATTGAACTCCTAGTCTTGCAAATGCATTAAAAAATTAGGCAATAGTTTAAATAATAAAGTAACACTTTTCTTGGCATCATGGCATTCTATGAGACAAAATTTTATTCACACATTTTCTCAAACAGTTTGTGTGCCTTGCCTATTCTCAAGGGAACTTGCAACCACAATATTGCAAAAAAATAACACCTATGAAAGTGGTGGTTTAGGTCAAAGAGAAAATGATAGTTTTAATGGAACTTGTTACTAGTACACCTATTAGAATAGGGATAGAATCTCAACCATGCTACTACTTAACACCCATGGAACCTTAATGTAGAGGGGAAGATCAAGGGAAGTGGAGGAGAAGTTCAAGTACAAGGATGTCATCGATGCTCTACTGGAGATGCAGTCTGTCGATTCCATCACAATCACAATTGAACAAATTAAGGCAATTGTATTTGTATGTATAGTCCTCGGTACTTACTTTAGTTAAATTAACAAATCGTCATATCGATACTGGATATGTTTGTAATATGAATAGTTTTAACTTTTTACAGGATATATTTGTGGCTAGAGTGGAAACAATGTCCACCACTCTAGATTGGGCAATGAGTGCGATGATCCAAAATCCTAGCGTGGTGAAGGAACTGCAGGCAGAAATTGAAGGCATAGTAGGCAGAGAGAGGGCAGTAAAAGAGAGTGATCTGCAAGGCATGGAATCTCTTGGGTGTGTGGTGAAAGAAACACTAAGATTATATCCAGCGCTGCCTTTGCTGCTCCCCAACAAATCAACAGAAGCTTCCACTGTTAACGGGTACTTTATTCCCCAAGGAAGCAGGATTTTTATCAGCACCTGGGCTTTGGGAAGAGATCCCACCCTGTGGAAGGATCTGATGGAATTGAGGCCAGAAAGATTTATGGGTAGAGATATTGATTTTTTGAAAGGGAAGGAGTTTTTCAACATGGTTCCCTTCGGTGCATGAAGGAGGGGATGCCCCGGGGCTACCATGGGCTTTGCCATATTGACTCTTACCCTAGCACAGCTTGTGCACTACTTTGACTAGAGAGTGGAAAGGGAATTGGACATGACCGAACGATTTGGAGCCTCCTTACCTAGAAAACATGATATTCTCGCCTTTCCTGCCTTGAGGTTGCCTACCTGCCTCTGATTTATTGTATCTTCGCCTTCCATGTGGAAGACGGTATATTGGTTAGTATGGACGCTAGTTCAAACCATGCATATATTGTTGGATAAATGATGCTCTGTCATCCACATGAAATTATGGCGTAGTTCTTTCGTTGTAGTTTTTTATCCTATTTTAAAGGTTCGTTTACAGCAATTGAAATCTCTATTTTTAGGAGATAGTTTTAGGAGTTTTCTAATGCACATTTAAAGCGTAGATTTAAAGTTTTTCAAGGATTTCTTTATAATGTCTTTTGTCTGAGTTGCAACCCTATATAAAACAGTCGCTCATTGCTGTATGAATTCAGAAATCAAAAGATTGTTAAAGGACTTTAATTTGAGATAAATATTTAGAATTAATACATAGTTTTCTCTATCTATGCTGATCACCATGTTCTATTATATGGTGTTTTATTTTCTGTAGGTCTGTTCTAGGTAATTTAGTTTTGGCTGAATAATATTTGCTATGGGTTGCAAGTCTTTTATTGCTGCAGGTAAGCTTGATCATAAGTTTGATCAATGGCTTTAAAGAACAATGGGTTCTATATTTTTATATATGCAGGTTTCTTATATATTACAATAACGATTCACGTGTGATACAGGGAATATAGGTATAATTTTAATTATAATGGTGAAAATTACATATTTGTGCCCTACTTTATTATGTTTTGGGTCCACTTTGATTAGAGTGTCCTTAATGCAATAACAAGCTTACAAGTAGCATATTCTTGCATAAACTTTGACCTATGACATTATATCAACATGTCTCCATCATCACTCATCCTTGGGTTTTGATCTCGATCCTAATATCTCCCATTTTTCACCTTAGATTAGATTTGTATGTCTACAAATGACTTGGGTCGTTTCCACAGTTGTAAACTCAAACCTTGAACTTTCGAAATTCAAATTTAAATCTTGATGACCTTTTCATTAGTCATGGTGAGCCAACCATGTGCACATTTATGTGGTTTTTTATGATATTTTGCTTTATTTAAGGGCATTCATTATTTATTTTGAAATAATGCAAGGATCACCTATGAATAACTAGAAGAGCATCCACATAAAAGCATCATAGCAATTATGTAATATCATAATTACATTACCATCTTGTATTATTATCCAACGAATATTCCATACTAGTTTCTTTCATTGATCAGTTTTCAAAGTTGTTGAATTATTTTACCTAGTGGTTTGATTGAAGAGAATGTGGACACTACTTAGCAAGTTCCCTAATAGTGTATGCAACAAAATAGGCATGGAACACCAAAATGTGAACACACAACTTCTTGAGGTCATGCAATGGGCCAAGCCACCAAATCCTAGATCTGGATCATAATACGGATTGGGTTTTATGATCACCTAATAGAGATCTCACAAATAGACTTCAAGAGTAAACCTTGTCTAGCCAAGACTTGTTAGCTTGGAAAAATTGACTAATCTGACTTGTTATGGATATGTTCAAGTTCACTAGGTGTTTTATGGCTAAAAATGGTCACAATAAACAAAGTCAATCACAATAATCTTGGTCAATAAGTTGTTCTGGACAACTAAGAACAAGGTAAAGAAGCTATTGTAAGAACCACTCCAATCGGCTAGAATAAAATAGTATTATTATATTAAAATAGAGCTGAAAAAGAGATTGAAAGAAAGTAGAGGTGCAGAACAACGCTTCCAACACTAATCTATGTGGGGGAGATAGTGCAAAACTCATGTACAAATCTTTAAACTGTTACAGTGAAAGAAACACATTCAAATACATGCATAAAATAATATTACCATAATGCACAGATTTACGTGGGGAAAACCTTTCTAAGTAAAAAACCTCACACACCAAAAGCATAGTACATTGTATTATCAGTAACAAATATTAGAATACAATGGCAGTACTAAGCTTCTCTAGGTGTCCTCCAACTTCAACAAGAATCTGGGATAATTTTGGCAACATAACGGTGTCTCAGAAATTATCAACTTCACTACTGAATACACTAAGGCATAGAGTAATTATATTAATCACCAAAGAGATGGCATTCAAATATGCAATATCTGAAACAAACCTAAGTGTAAACGTGAGTCAAAAATTGATGCATAGATTACTTAATGCAATATCGATCAATGTAGCCACTAGTGGAGAATACTATCTGTTTAGACAATAAAACAGATAATCTCACTTTTGTCTCTTTAGAGACATTGGGATTAACAAAATAAACAATTTATTTTAAATATTTTTTTAGTGTGGTTTTCAACATTCAATGTTTCCAAATTCTAATTGTCCTCTTGTTTGCTGGAATTTTTATTTTTATTTTTCCAAACGTGATGAAAATTCGATCTGTGTACTGAAAAATCATCCTCATCTTGGGCAGGTTGACATTGGAAGTGGAAAATGTATATCATTCCAAGAGCAAGAAGAAGTTCCAGTTAAAGTTCATCTTGCAAGGCTTTTTCTATCAGAGGTTATGTGACAAATATTGGAGAAACAGATATAAGTAAATGCTGGCCTTTTCCTCTGCATTTACTGTAAAGAAGAATGAGGAAAAGCACAGTCCCTTTACTTCCCGTTCTTGATCAGTCCCTTTAAATCATCCATAAATAGATCAAATTTTACGCATTAAAAGATGTTGATGGTCTGTACTCTGCTACAGTTTGGTAAAGCAACCACAATTTATAAAATTATTTATGTAAAATAATGTAAAATCACATTTCTTGGTTCTCCTTGCATTAGGATAAGACAATATAGAATAACAAAAATATATCGCATATTCAATTTCCTTTCCTAGAGTGCACAAAAAATGTTGTTAGAGCCTAGCAGAAAGCTTAAGGAATTAATCCTTTGTTAGAATCGTACTGCAATAGACAATGATGCATATGTTGTTCCATACACTCTGTAAACCAAACATTATAGACCACACAGCTTATTCGAGAATGACCTGGAAAAAATATGCTGACAAAGGTTTACAACCTGAGGATTTTCATGTATAGTATATCTCAACCTCACAATGACAGTAATCATATAAACATAATGAGACAATGAACGTCTATTTTGTGGATAGTATTAAGCTACTGGAGCGCAATAGCTCATTACATAAAATGAAACAAATTGTTCAAACTGCACACCAAACATCCAAAACAATTACAATATGATGTATCTGAAAATAAAAAGTTGTGGATCTGTGCATGGAGTATAATCTTGATAGTCACTGCTGTATTTTTCAAATGTTATTCTCTTCAACAACTAAGCGGCTCACTTGTACAGGGCATGTAAATCTTCTTGTTCTAGAAGGTATCTTTTCTTTTCAGAGAATAACATCCCCCAAAGCAAAATGAAATGGTACATAAAAATAGAAGCATCAAAGCAATAGGCACCACCCTCCAGCTGTATGTAAACAGTTGTCAAATACATAGCTTGTACCTTCCAAGCTTTCAAAAATAGTCATCACCCCATCTTAGATGACTTTTTCTCTGTGCCTTTGCTATTCATTGATTTGGATATAAAACATTCCATATCTTTTCCAGTATGTGTCAGGCGCAGAATGGAAAAAACTCAATAATGCGGTTATGCAGATACACTATAAAATTGTACACATATTTCTTCCTAGAATGCATATCAAGCAAGCATTGCCAGGATGATTCCTAAATAGGAAACAAACTACTTATTTTCATGTAAATAAATTAGCATATTTCAAAATCTCAAAACTCATATTAAAATGTCTCTCTGCATTTTAGATAACTACAAGAATTGCAATTCAAAAGGCAAAATTATAATCATAATCACAACAAAAATCAATTAAATAACAACAATAGTTATCTTGGTTATCAAGATAAGAGATTACAATGGTAGGGACTCTAGGGTGAGAGAATGCATGTGTATCCATTCATAAAGATAAAGTTGAATGGAGAAGTTCGCTTGCAGTAGGTTTTGCAATTTGGAGTGAGACTTTTGGGGCTTTACACAATATAGGCTTGATTGATGCGTCTATACTCAAAAGATACATCTTTGATGCCTTGATTGATTGTCTTACATAGACTTTGTGGCCCCTCTACCACCCATTTTTTTTATATACTTTATTATCTTTCTAGTGTTTTAAAAAGTAATTATTCATTTAAAAAATAGAATAAACACTGTTTTTACAAATGATGCGGAAGATGATCACTGTGATGATACTCTGGAAGTCTACATTCATGGAAGGGTTAGGTGTTCAATTCATTCAATTGTGAAAAAGCATTTGTGTGATTCAAATTCAGGTTTCTGAACAGCTTTGCAAAGTTTTTTCTAAAGATATTGTAATTATTTTTCCCCACATAAACTGCAGAAAGTTAGTATAAATTTTCCATCCCTGATGGATCTTACCTAGTTAAGAGACCATTCAATGCATCTAGGAAGACCCGGAGGAAACCGGCCTGATGCAGGCTGATTTGAATTACTGTAATGAAGGAGTCCTATGCCAACTTGAACTGGTTTTATGAAGCGGGTGGATGCCACTATGTAATAATCTTGTGGAACTTGGTTGGTAGTAATGAGGACTGTATATGACTGACCCACATGGATGTCCAGGGAGTCATAAGCACTTTGAACTGTGTGGGATCCTTCCACTTCTACCAACTTCATCTTGTGTCCCTGAATCCTGAAATTTAGTGAAGTTGACAACCCCACGTTTGAAATTCTAAGCTTGTAAGTTTTACCAGCAAAATATAAATATAACAACCATCAATGGACAGGAAAGTTGAGACCTACGATTTTGTTTTGCAAAACTGTAACTTGCAACCTTTCCCAAATATAAATTAAAGTTGCATGGTTTATAGGCAGCTGGTTTCCCTGATAGTAGTAGATGCCATGTAGGATGATCACCTCATTCAAATAGCATACAATCGCTGGGAAAATAGTGTTGCCTCTGACGGCTGACCTATGTACTACTTTGCCCTAGATGATGAAAAAAGAGCAAAAAAATACCTGGGTCAACATTGAAGGGCGTACGAAAGCTACCACCAAGCACATTTATGTGAACACCATCAAGCATGCCCAAAGGAATTCCCCTGTCAATCCTTCTTCTCAGCTCCCAGTGATGCCCAATGCTAATTAGAATCCCCATTTATTAATTCAATAAATAGAGAGATCAGAAATGAAATGAATTTCAAAGGTTATAGTTTTTGTTTTGTCTTACAGAATGATTTCTTTTGTACTAATCTGCAATTAGGAGGGTGTACTCTCCATCAAGAGGGGGATAGGGAACAGGGATTAAAGGCCTGCTTGCAACGGTTATTCCTCCAAATCCTCCAGGTGCCTTGTGGAACAATGTTGAAGGAAAATAGTAGTAGCTCTCAATCTGATCTTTGACTTGGAATTTATAGGTGAAGTTTCTGCCAGGAGGAATTGGGCAGTAGGTTCCTAGCACCCCATCTTCTCATGAGTTTTTTCGTTGTTGGACTCCATTCTTGAGTATAACATAAAAAAAATTGACAAACAATGAATGTTTATATCAGTAAACACTGAGCTTCTCTTCAGATTAATCATAGATCACAGAGAGTGATTTTAAATGTAAATCAAAAAGGTTTTTACATGGTTATTTCCATTAGCCTCTCTCATAATCTCATAGATCAAAAAAACATTATGTCTTTCATGTTTACATCGTTTTAATTCAAATCTCATCACCAAGAATCCCACTACCAGGAAATCAGGAAGGCCTATATAAAGCCTTTAATCAAAACTTTTCATAGTTTTGTGGTTTTAATGGAAATAACATATTCATATTGTTGTCAATATTCATGAAAATATTATGAGGTCTCTACAGAGCACAGTGACAGAAAAGCCTATATAAAATATAAAATGATCTAATCATATAGTACTATCTACTCAACCTTGGCCATCAACCTCAAATCTACCTACAGTATAAGAGGAAAACCATACATACATATATATATGATTTAACGTTTTCACATTCCTAGTAAGAAAAAGAGCTGCTTGAAAACACTGAGAAATTTTGATCAACGTTTCAATCATGGAATATATACATATTTCCAAATGCAAATTCCATTACCAAGTAATCAAGAAAGGCTGCCTCAAATTGTTGAAGACATTGACAACAATATTGTCATTTGTCACAGAATCAATCTGAGGACCTGGGAATTGGCCATTGATGAGGATTCCCCGTCAAAAGTTAAAAATCTGATTAGCACTCGTATTCTAATTTTCTTGTAAGGAACTTCATATTTAAGAGTATGGTAAGTTATTTAAAAACATTCAAAATATTATCAGCATCGCCATCTGGAAACCAATGTAATTCTTTGTATAACAATAACAAAAAGCCACACATTTCACATGGTAGTAATAAAAAATTCAGCGATATACAGAAAATGGCAATAAACCTACAGAACTTCTGTGAGCAATAAACCTATCCCCCTACAATGACAAACCAATGATGATCTCAACATCAATTAAAAAAAAAACATTAAATGTGATATATTTCTATAAGAAATTGAAGAGAAATGTAATGCATACATTTTGTGTTGGAGTTGCTGATTGCTTTCGCAGAGAATGGCTGATCTCAGCCCTTCTAGAAGGATTCTTGATGCTCGGTGCTTGAGGTGATCCAAATGCCTTCTTCATTATTTTGAATTGAAATAAAACCTGTAATTCGTAACAACAAAACAAAACACAAAACAACCAAAAATACAAACAAACAAGGACGTGCCAAAAAACTATAATACAGAAGTACTAAATATGTTATCAATTTGCTGATGTATGTTAATTGTTTGCACAGGTTTACAACAATGTTGTCTGAATCCCAAACATAAGATCCAAATATTGACACTAATTACCCAAATATAAGAAGAAAATATGTCTTTTGTTCATTTGTTTCTATCCATCCTCTTCCTTTGTGTCCTCTTTCTAAGAGGCACTATTCTAATTGTGGGTGTCGATTGTTCATCAAATTGAACACCCTCCTCATTATTCTTGTCTCCCACTTGTTGAAATTCAAGGATGGTTTCCTGCCCAAGTTCAAGAATGACAATCTAATCATTGTGCGCAAAAAACAATTCACTGTGTTCCTCTAGCTACTCTTCATGCTCACTACTTGATGAGTTTGATTGTTGGGTTTCCTATACACAATACAATTTAACTCATTAAAATAACATATCAGACCTTATTTGCTTGCTTCAAAGCATATAATTTAATAAACCATGAAAATCTATGCTTTCCACTATGTAAACTGATAGATTAATCTTGTAGCAACTTAGATCATAGTTTTAGCTTTGCTTGTTTCATTTCTATATGCATAAAAGAAACCATTGTAATCTAGGTGTATCTATCTAGATTAATATCTGTATCATTTTCTTTGCAATGGAAATGAAGGCAAAATATGAAATTTTATTATAGCCCATCATACAAAGAACTTACCTCAGATTCATGACCAATGACTAATTTCTCCCCTTGATCTAGCATATATTGTCAAAGGCCTTGGGAACCATGTAGTAAAGCATATTTTAGGTCCTCTGAAACTTCCTTTTGAAATTGGTGAACCTACATAAACAAATATAACCAAATTTATAAGGTATAATGACTCATAAGATACAATTAACTGACAAATTTGTCATAACTTTTTTTATGAAATAGTGAATACAGTAGATGAAAATATTCACTTACCAAGCCACCACAAATGCTATTGTACCCACCAGATCCTAATTTATGGGATCCCATACTTGACACCCTAGCTTGGGTTGCTTTTGTTGTAGCTTGAAGGCGTCTTTTAGATCCTCCTCATGTAGATGGCCTATAGTTTGGATTATTATGGGCCTTCCTCTTAAATTTGGCATCTTTCACAAGTTCATCCCATGTCACTTGGTCTGTGATCCAAGCTGGACATGGATATCTCAAGTCTTTTGTCGGCTTTGACCTTAAATTGTTTCGTTTAGAGTGAATGTATTTCCGTGCAATATCTAAAATAATTTCCTTATTAAAACCAGGATTTCCAAATGCTATTATGACATCTTTAAAGAGTTCATCTTTCTTAGCATTGGCTTTCTTCCTCCAATCCATTTGAATGGTATTGCCAAATAATTGTTCTGCATGATAAAAAATAAAGTGAAAGAATTTTAACCCCATTTCATCCTTGAAGACATTTCCTTCTGAGGTGAGCAAGATTCTAACTTCTTGTGTTCCTTTTGTAGTCACTGAGGATATTGTTGTAGTCTTAGGGGTTAAGGTAGATGCCCCTATAGGTACATCAGTCAATTTGTCATTTATTTCTTGTATTTACAGTGAGATCATCAAGCAACCATGTAATCACATTTTACCATCACAAAGCAGCCATGTAATCATCAATGATGCTTTTACCAATCAACATGGTATTACAGTGATAAAAGTAAAATATGAACTAGAAATAATAATAAGATAATATTTCCAGATAATTTTACCTATTCATCTGAAGTAAGTTCTACACTCCCCAACAATATCCTCTTGCATAAATCAATTTGTTTAAGTATTTCTTTCCTAATTTCAACATTTTCAAGAGTTTCCGGTAGGAGCCTTAGTATTCTTCATTGTGATTCTATAAGACTCCTCAAGGAAACTTGTTCAGGTGTTGGTGGGAGAATTCTGACTGAACCCAGACTTGATGGATTATTTATTTGTGATGTACTCTTAATAGGGGCATGCATGTCCATTTTAATAGGGATACTAGGAGCATCCATGTTTGATGTAGAGGGCATGCTATGAGGTATTGTGCTTGATGCCACTCTTGTGATAGGTGTTTCTGGTCTAGATGTAGAGGGCATGACACATCTTCTTGAAACATCCTGCAAGGCACAAATATAAATATTAAAGTGGTATAATAGGGGAAATAACATAATCAAACCCACACAAACATATGATTGAATCTTACCTTTTGCATAACATTGGGTGTATCAGATGGCATGATTAGATCTTGCATGCCAAAAAGATGCATTCTCGGTGGACTTACTCTAGAAATGCCCCATGGCAAAAACACAAATATTAACAAAATATAAAAGGTGAAATAAGTTAATTAAATGCACAAGAATCTAGATCAAATCTTACCACTGGCACAATACTAGATGTACTAAAGGGCATGATAGGGGTTGGAATGACTTTAGAGATGGCCTACATTCCACAAACATAAATTAACATAGTATAACATAGAACATAAGATAATTGAACCTATAAAAGACAATTTTCAAGCTTACCTCATGCACCATCATAGTAATGTTTTGCCCTTGCTTGTTCCTTAGCATTTCAATTAGACCATTTAAGATCAATGGATCCCCCATAGTAGAATTGGGAGCACCCATAGGCACATTCTTAAAGAAACACATAATGACATAAAATTACAAAATATTAATTAGAGAACATATGCAAGTGATATTAGTAACATAAGTCTAATTCACTAGCACATGAACAATAACAAACATAATTTTTATTATGTTTCAATACATAAGAAAAACATAAACAATGCTCAACTTCCAAAGTTTTTTTAGCTTTATGGTATTTTGTTTCTCTTGCCTAGGTGTCAATTGCATAAAGTGCATAGGTGTTGATTGTGTAAAGCTTCCAAACACAAAAATTCTTTCAAGTAAATTGTTAAAGAAGGAAAAAAAATGAAATAACAACTTATCCAATTGAAAAAAAATTGCAAGCTATATTCATTGGCACTACAAACATCCACTAACAAAACACTCAAAACATTCAAATTACTTAATTTCTATTACATTTTGTGTACAATTAAAAACATAATATTTAACTTGTAAAGAGTTAATTATATTGTATGGAATCCTCACAACCATCTTAAAGTGAACATGATGATCAAACAATAATGCAGTGGCATCCCGTTTCATATTCTTGCTAATTTTGGACAGGACGTGGCTTACAGACATGTCCAGTTTGAAAAGGCAAAAAGCCTCAAATCATGCAATTTAGGAATGGAACAGTTGGCAGCAATCAAAAGATTCTTCCTGATTTTTTTTCCTTCCTTGTGGCTCGACATATTTAGAAACGACAGATCTATTCTTGGGCGATGCATTATGTATCTCTTTATTTCCTTTTGATGGACCATTTTTCTTTTGCATTTAGTTCGATGGTTTTATTTTTCTGGATCATGGGAGTTGTGTGGTGTCAGCTCTTCATTTATTTTTTGCAGACCACCATAAGAAATCGTGGGCAGTTATGCTTAGTGGGCATCGTGGGTTTATGCCTGGCGGCTGAACATGGGTGTATGGTTTTGTTTTCCCTGTCCGACGAAGAAGTAATTATTTGTTGCAGACTTTAAGCATGGGGGCTATTCATATATAGAGGGCAGAGTAAGGTCGATATGGAAGCGGTAGAGGGAAAGGCCGATCATTGTCAAAGGTCATCTTTAAAAGGAAGGTCGATAGAGTAGGAGTGAGTAGTTCAGGGGAAGATTTGATTTCTACACATAATGAGGCCAAACACACAGGCCGTGGAAAAATGTATTTCAAGCTTTGTTAATTGAACAAGAGGAGTGATAGAAAATAAAATGTAATAGTCTGAGTTAGAGGGAGAGTCATAGAAAATTGTTGGGATAAAGGGTTGAGTCTTGCTGTAGAGACTGATGCGTAAACAAATGTAATTCATGTTTTGATAAATCAATGGAAATTCTAAGTGAAGTCACAGTTTTGATATGAGCTCTATGATTTCAATACTTCTCTGGAATTGATCATTTCATTCTTCTATCATTATTCCTGCATATGGATTTGATTTTTGTTTCCTAATAATGAGTTTTTAATCTGAATCTATGAATTCTTCCATCAAGGGATCTCAGAGTAAAATGTGTTTAGGACCAGTTTCATCAAGTGGTATCAGAGCCCTAAAAGATCTGGGCAATAAAAGTTTGATGTGGGTTTTGATAGTTTGATGTTTTGAGGAAACCTAGAGTGTTATGTGTGTTTGGAGAGTTAATGGGTTGTAGAAGAAACCTAGATTCCCAAAAGACCTGGGCAGCGAGCACTATGTGTGTTTCTGATTTTGATGGGTGTTGTGTATGAGTGTTATGGTCTAATGAATGCTGCAGAGGTAGAAGATCACTAGCATGGTGGGAAATATAGACATGAGAATTGCTGATTAATACAGTAACAAGAAAGGAGAAGCACCAAAAGACTGGGTAGAGAGGAAAGAGAGAAGCCCTAGGTGAGGTGCATAGGTGTTTTGTTGTGTGTGAACAGATTGCCGAAGGAGAGGCAGTTTGCACTTGGAGATTGAATAAGAGAAATGGGTTTTGTGTAAGAAAACCTATGATAATCCCATATTGGAATAGATATTGGGATGAAGTAGAAAGCAAAAGGTACCGAGAGGGATTGGAAGAGATCTCGAGAAGAATGGAAATCTTGGAAAAGATTTATTTTCCTGATAAGGTTATGACTACAGGAAGCAAACAAGGAGGGAAGAAGAAAGTTCTCATGGTGGAGGACTTGAATAAAAGTAAGAAAAAGATAAAAGAGGAGGTGCAGCAAGGAGCACTAGAAAAAGAAGAGAAGAAGGTGTCAATGATGAAGGCACCTGAGGAAACATCTTGGTCTCTTGATTTATTTTCTGATGATTTGTTTGAAGTTGTGAATACAGGTGTGAAGAAGACTAAGGACAAGCCTTTAGAGGCAAATAAAGAAAGGGAAAGAAGAGAGCCTGTTAATGGAGTCAGAGATAAGAGCAAAAGAATCTAGATTGCAACAATAGATGAGAAAAGACAGTTTGTACCTAAAGGTGGAAAGAGGGCTGATCAAGAAAAGAAGAAAGCCTGTGAAGAAAGGGAGTTGGCAAGACATGCAACCAAGAATATTTGCAAATTGGGGCAGCAGACCAATGACAAGGTAAAAGTTCATTTTGATTGTGTAAGTGGTAATGGAAATATAGATGTGCAAGTTCAAAAGGAAAAGGGTAAATTAGTAGATCATGGGTATATAATCCCATCTTGGCAAAAGAAATCAATTGTTGATGTGCAACAAAGAGGAGTGGTTTGTATTAACTTTTGTGATAGAAAAATAACATCAAGGGTAGAAGAAGTTGACAGCAAGAAAGCTAAGGATGTTGATGAGGACTACGGATAGTTTGTAGATTTTTAGAAGTGTGAAGTTGATCCTGTTGATGTTCAAGGTAATTCTGAGTTCAATGCTATAGTTCATGTCGCTAAAGATGATAAATATAATGAAGATGAAAAGAACACCATGTCTGCAAAAGAGGATGAGCAACTGGATGTGCAGAATAGTTCGAAGGCAAATTTGGAAGGTGAAAAGGTGATTACAATAGAGAAAGAAAGTGTAGAAGGTTCAATGAAAGAACCAGATGATGTAGAAGAGGCAAAAGACTTATTGTTACTTGATCACATTGCGGTCGTAAAGATTCCAGAGGTAAATTCATTTGTACAGAGCAAAGATAAGGTTTTATTTTCATTTGAGATGATGTCCGTAGATGATTATGAGGATAAGTCAGCATGGTGGAGATTTGGAGTTGATAAGGAGAATTAAAGGTGGAAGCATGCACAGAGGGAAAGAAGCCGACAAATGCAGATAACAAAATTTCAAAGGCAACAATACAAGCATGGAAGTGCAGAATTAATGAATTGGAAAGCAAGGAAAAAGAAAAGAGGAATTGTGGACCTCATGAGCAGGAGCTCATGAATTTCTCTGCTTGAGGAGTCTGATGCAGTGGCATCCTGTTTCATATTCTTGCTAATTTTGGACAGGACGTGGCTTACAGACATGTCCAGTTTGAAAAGGCAAAAAGCCTCAGATCGTGCAATTTAGGAATGGAACAGTTGGCAGCAATCAAAAGATTCTTCCTAATTTTTTTTCCTTCCTTGTGGCTCGACATATTTAGAAACAACAGATCTATTCTTGGTGATGCATTATGTATCTCTTTATTTCCTTTTGATGGACCATTTTTCTTTTGCATTTAGTTCGATGGTTTTATTTTTCTGGATCATGGGAGTTGTGTGGTGTCAACTCTTCATTTATTTTTTTCAGACCACCATAAGAAATCGTGGGCAGTTATGCTTAGTGGGCATCATGGGTTTATGCCTGGCGGCTGAACGTGGGTGTATGGTTTTGTTTTCCCTGTCCGACGAAGAAGTAATTGTTCATTGCAGACTTTAAGCATGGGGGCTATTCATATATAGAGGGCAGAGTAAGGTCGATATGGAAGCAGTAGAGGGAAAGGCCGATCATCGTCAAAGGCCGTCTTTAAAAGGAAGGTCGATAGAGTAGGAGTGAGTAGTTCAGGGGAAGATTTGATTTCTACACATAATGAGGCCAAACACATAGGCTGTGGAAAAATGTATTCCAAGCTTTGTTAATTGAACAAGAGGAGTGATAGAAAATAAAATGTAATAGTCTGAGTTAGAGGGAGAGTCATAGAAAATTGTTGGGATAGAGGGTTGAGTCTTGCTGTAGAGACTGATGCGTAAACAAATGTAATTCATGTTTTGATAAATCAATGGAAATTCTGAGTGAAGTCACGGTTTTGATATGAGCTCTATGATTTCAATACTTCTCTGGAATTGATCATTTCATTCTTCTATCATTATTCCTACATATGGATTTGATTTTTGTTTCCGAATAATGAGTTTTTAATCTGAATCTATGAATTCTTCCATGAAGGGATCTTAGAGCAAAATGTGTTTAGGACCGGTTTCATCAAACAATATCATTCTCACATGAAATGTCCTCATCTAATGGCATAAATGCACCATCATTAATGGGCCCTAAATCCACAAATAAATTAATACCATAGTTTTCATGGTCTTCTTCACCTTTAGCTATAGGTAAATGAAAATCAGTAAATTCATCATCTTCATGGACTTGATGCCCATGTGGTTGCTCATATCCTTCAGACACTTCACTAAACTCATCATGATCTTCATTTTGGTCATACGCATCATTGACAATAAAGTTTTCATCATCTCCATCTTGGCCATCTATGTCTTCAGGGGGGCTTCTGCATCTTCAAGTAAATCATGGTCCTCTACATCTTGAACAAATGTTACTCTTCGTCCTCTTGGATCATAATCAATCATGAATGACCAACCAGGTTGTTCTAAATTTGGAATGAGAAATATCTGGTCACATTGATTTGGAAACACATAAGATTAAGAAGTGGCTTCAAACCTAGATGTATTGATCATATGGAATCCATTCTTGTGCAGCAATATAGTTTTGTCTCCAGCCACTTTGATAAGCTTGTACCATTGAACATGAAAAATAACTTTCTTGAAAGATATAAAATCAAGCTCTATAATATCCTCCAACACTCCATAATAGCGAAGTATGCTTGTGATTGGTTGTCTATCATTTGCATGTGAATGATATTCCACCTCAAATGATGCTAAAATTCCACAATCATAAGTTTGTCTCTTGTTAGATGTCAACCTTTTTTATGCGAAAATGATAACCAAAATTCCACATTCCTTTGTAATATGTTGCCTAAATTCATATAAATATTAACTAATTAGATTCAAGGATAAAAAAGTTAAAAGGGAAATCAGTAAATACCTTGAGCAAATATGTTAATATATATGTATCACCTCCCCATTTCTAGATCCTTTAACAAAATTCAGTTGTTGTTGTGTCACTATATTCTTCCTCTGTTTTGCCTCTTATTCAATATTGGTCTTTAGCCAATTCCACGAGCATCTATCTGGCCATTTCTTTTATGGCTTGTAGGAAGTCCTCGAGCAGTATTTTGACCATGTCTATTATATACATTGGTCCATGCCTTTTCATCCTCTAATTTCTTTTGTTCAGTGTACTTCTCCATCCATTCCAACATAAAGTCAGAATTGTATGCAACATGCAAATGTAATGACTCCCAGTCCTTAGCATCTACAATGAAAAATAGAATTGTTCAATGAATTAATAATGATTTAAACCTATATCTTATAAAATTTAAGATAAAAATAATTACTTCAAACATTTTTCTATACCTTTTATCTTCTTTGAAATCCCTTGATCCTCTAATTTTTCTCCTTCAAATGATTGAGGTTGGTTATAATCCCATAAATGAGGAGCTTAAAGATGTAAATCAGGTAAGTACTCACTCAAATGAACCATTTTCTGAAAAACCATGTACCCCTCAACCATGGACCCTTCATGTTGAGCCTTTTGCCTCACAAATTGTTTTAGAACCTTCATATATCTCTCCATGAGCCACATTGTCCGAATATGGATAGGACAACACTCTTCAATCTCTTCTACTAGGTGTACAAGGTAGTGCTCTTTAGAATTGAAGAAGCTCAGAGGGAAGTACATTTGAATATCACACATCAAAATTGGAACATTCCTCTTCCAATAATTCAATTCATCCTGATGTATCTCTTTAGGTGAAACCCACCTACATATATTAATGTGTATTATAATAAAGACTTATTATTTATTCAAAACTAAAGGTATAAACATATATAAAGGCATTACCAATAATGCACTTTAAAGGATAAGAGTCATGGATTCAAAATACCTCAAATATTTGGATAATTTGTAAATAGTTAATGTGACATCACAGTCAAAGGTGCTCGGTATTGCTGCGGGCAACACATACTACATGATCATTTACAAAAATAATGTTAAAATATGCATGAACTTTTGTTATCACTAAGATATTAGGATTTTTAATTATCTTGCCAACAAATCTAACGTTCTACAAAGTTACCTTTATCCAGTTGTGCCAATCATGTGTTTTTAGCCTTGAGAACTTTGACCCATCTCTTGTGAATAAGTTTTTTTAATGTCACACCAAAACCAGAAGGAAATCTTATGCTTTTCATTATATCAATGATGTTTTCTTTCTCCTTTGAAGTAAAAATCCATGGAGCATGAACAAATGAGTTGGTTTCATGCAACCACATGTTCGGCATGGTATTGGCAACTTGGAGGTCCTTTCTTAACTTTATTTGTGCTTCAACGTTGGTTCCATTTAGATATTTCCACAAACACTCTGCCACATTTTTCCTGATGTGCATAGTATCAAATAGGTGGGCTATTGGCAAGTTCTCATAATATTGTAATTTGTAGAAAATAAAGTCTTTTCATTCCTAGTGGAAAGCATGTACCTTCTTTTTTCTTATATAGTGCCTTCCACCTAGCAGGGTTCATCCTTCTTTGCTTCCTCATTTCCACTTCCTTTCCATTGAACTTGTTTTTCTCACGCACTCGATAGCGATGATTTTGTGATAAAAATTGTCTATACTCATCATACACAGTTTTATTGAGATCCTTTGACTTCCTATACAATGTTTTCGGCCCACATGATGGACAACCATGTTTCCCCTTTGTTTGTAGTCCTGAATAAGAATGGAAACCATATTTAGTAAATGGTAAAATAAACAAAATAATTACAAATATAATTTATAAAATATTACCACAACAAATAGAAAGTCTCAGGGCATCATGAATTGTCCAGATAAAGATCGCATGAAAGAGGAAGTTTCTATCATTGATAGGTCTTGATACATCCTACATATTTACACCATCCCATAATTCATGAAGCTCATCGATGAGGGACTCCATGTATACATCCATATTCTTTACCTAATACTTCGCTAAGTAAACAAAAGGTTCTTTATCAAGGTTTAACTAAGTTGAAATCTTTTTTATATAATCTTCAAGAAAGCATTGCAATAATGTGTTCTAGTACCTGGTATGATAAGAGTTAACATTGGATACTCCTTTTTCATTACCATCCAAAGGGGAAGATTGTTGTTAATAATTAAAATTGGCCAAACAGAATATGTTGTTCTAAGATCTCCAAAAGGATTGACACCATCCATTGCTAGAGAAATTCTTGCATTCCTTGGCTCATTTCTTAAATGTGGCCATTTTTCCTCAATCTCTTTCTAGTGTTTGCTATCTACAGCCATACACATGACACCATCTTGGTTCCTTCCTTGTGCATGATAATGCATATATTTTGCCAACTCCTTGCATTTGAACATCCTCTCAAACCTTGGCTTTAGTGGAATGTGACGTAGTACTTTATAAGGAACCTTCTTGGATACTTGATCTTGATGATACCTATTTTTGTGACACACTGGGCATTGTTGCAAATTTTCATTCTTACCATAGTACAATATATGGTCATTTGGACATGCATCATATGTATTGTACTCTATTCCAATGTCTTTCATCATTGAAGATACTTCTCTATGAGAATGAGGTAACTTATTGTCCTTTGGAAGTATTTTGTTTGTCAAAAGTCTACATGAGGCAACAAATGATTTTTATAAGATAAGTATACACAATATTCAAAACTTTCAAGACATTTAGATCATTAATTTATAGGAATATCGAATCTTACCTTAATATATCAGTAAATCATGTGTTTGTCAATCCATGTGTAACCTTCAAGTTCAACAACAACATAAGTGTCGCCAATATATAAGTATCTACATTTAGGAAAAGAGGCGTCCTAGCCAACTAATCTAAGGGTGAATTAACAACTTCTTCAGAAGATGTGTAGAAGCCTTGGATAAATTCATTGACACCAGCCTCATTTATCTGCGAAGTGGTTTCATCCATAAATGTGTCTTGTCCTTCATCTTGAGAGTGGCTATCATCAGTGACATCCATTGGTTCTTCAAGAATATTGGGAAATGGAAGCAACTTTTCAACAAAAAACAATTGAAATGATCAATAATAATGTATTAAATAATATGCATATTTATAGGTACCTCTTCTATATAAATTCCATAGTTCAATCTATGGATACTAACAAGTCGCCGCTTCTTTAGTTTCCTATTTTGGCACCTTTTTGCAAGTGCAATATATCATTTCATTGAAATATTTTTCCATCCCTAGAGCAGGTCTTTCTGCCCATTCATCTAAATATTTAGATGATGATGATGTGCTATTTCCCTGAATGCACCATGTACCATCAACAATAAGAGTACAACTTTTAACTCGAGTATTACTTCTTTTTGAAGAGAACATGACTCTTAGGTGCATGATATGTTACATCTTAAGAAATCTGAAACTTTGAAAATGTGGCTTTAAGGTGAGATACACAAAAGTAGAAAAGTTTTAGTCATTTTTATATAGAATCTATGGGGTTTTAAGTGCATTTTCTTGTTCTTGGATCACCTGTTTTTGGACATTTGCAATGTGGATGCGTAGCACCAGCATTGGAGGTTGAAGAACTTTTGTTCTTATAGTAGTACCATGTGACACCTACACCAAAGATGCAAATGTAGGGTAAAGACCAACAAGAATAACCTAATCAGGATGCTAGTGTGTCCTCTTGGTAGCTTGAGAGAATATGTTACAATGATTTGTATCATTGTTTAACACAATCTAATAGCAAAAAAAAGGATACTATGTTTTGAGGTTTGTCTCATCATACGACCATGGCTAAACACCATCTTTGCAATAGGTTTCTCTTTGAAATCTCTCACTCAACCCTTATGTCATGAGTTGCTTGACTCCATAGCCCATTGGTGAAGACCATCATTTACTTAAACCAAAGAAAGTAATCTATTTTTAAAAAATTTCACTATTATCATTACACTCCAAAGATTAATTAATTGTCCTCATTGCATTAGTACCCTTAGTGTAGCAGTATGGTAATATTTTTTCAACGTGTTTGCTAATTTGGAGGGTTTTATGGATGTCACAAAGGAGTTTCATAATTCATGTAAATTACTCTAAAACATATTTTTTTAATCACTAACTAGTCCAATCTTTTGATCATAAAAATGATATGAAATATTACTCTATGTGCTACCTATTAAATCCTAGGTTAGTGTTTCATTTCATTAAAATGATACTGTAAGTACCAAAAACAACATAAAAACCTGGTTTCCCATTTCATATAGACACCAAGAAAATAGCCTAATAGAAAGCTACAAAGAAAAGTGTGTGGATGCTAGTTAGGATCATTACATAAATAGTTGTTGAAATATGTGAAAACATGTAACAAAAAAAACATAAAATTATTCTAAAATATACCTTGAGCAATTAAAAAAAAATGAAGATTCGATTAAAAGTTAAAACTTACATAGAAATTGATTACGAATTGCTGACGTAGAATAACCCAAAATACATGGATTTAAATTAATTATAGCATGAGAAGCAAACCAAACCTGCACCTACACCTAAACCATACTCAAATATACAAAATATGATAAGAATTTTACAACATAATTCAATCACTAAACAAATATAGACATACGTTTTTATGTGGTTTTTTAAATGTATGTCAAGGAAGATACGTTATAGAAGTCAGATAACTATAAACCTAATTGTAGTATTAAAAATACACTCATAAAAATTGATGTATCATACTTGAGTTTAGGGTGGGCAAAGTTAGGAAAATTGACGAATCATTTAGGAACTTAAGAGTTTAAGGTACATAAAGTTAGGATGGAGGGATACTGGATGTAAAAATTGAAATTATTATTAACTACAAATAATGGATTGATGATACTATACTTTAGGAAAACTAAGCACCTAAATTTAACATCATCTAATCAACTAAAGTCAATAATTTGTTATTTGTTAGGAAAGAAATATATGTAATTATACTTCCTATCACCACTGTCTAAAGTGTGCTTTTTAAAATAAGTCTAGTTTTCAAGACAGTAAGAGAATTGGCTGGAATAAGAAGTTTTGATTTAAGAAGTTTTGATTATGTTATTGTCATTATTTTCTTTGGTTCCTAGAGGTGTAAAGATTGTGATTGTTAAAAATCATCTACTCGAAGATCTCCTCTCAAATACCTGGTCTGTGTCACCTGAATTTGAAAGCATTAAAACAAGATGCTTGAGAGTATTAAAATAGCTGAATGTAAGAAACCCAACTTCTTGAGGCAACATGAAACTGTGATTAGATTACCATGTAATTTTATAAAAGTTGAGAGATGATTTTTTTTTGTAGATGATGGAGGAGTAAGCAAGATTTGAAGCAAAAGTAGCAGAAATGCAAGCATGGTGGGCATCTGACTGATTCTGCCTCACAATGAGACCCTATACTGTAAGGGATGTCATTCATTTGAGGGGTACCATGCACCAAAGCTATGCCTCAAACTACATGGCCAAAAAGATATGGAGTACTCTGAAAACCCATGAAGCCAACAAAATGGCCTCGAGAACATTTGGGTGCCTCAAGCCTATCCAGGTGGCCATGATGGTCAAATACTTGGACTCTATCTATGTCTCTGGCTAGTAGTGTTCTTCCACACATACTTCCACTAACAAGCCAAACCCTGTTCTGGCAGATTATCCCTATGAAACTGTCCCTAACAAAGTAGAGGACCTCTTCTTTGCTCAGCAGTTCCATGAAAGGAAACAAAAGGAAGACAAAATGAGTATGAGCAGAGAAGAAAGAGCCAAGACACCTTATGTTGATTACCTTAAGCCCATCATTGCATATGGGGATATTGGTTTGGGAGGTGTAACTACAATAATAAAACTTTGTAAGGTGTTTGTGGAGAGAGGTACATTAGGGGTGCACATTAAAGATCAATCCTCGATGACAAAAAAATGTGGTCATATGGTAGGGAAGGTATTGGTTCCACTTCAGAGCATATCAACAGACTAGTGGCTACTAGATTGCAATTTGATATAATGGGTGTGGAGACTGTTCTGGTGGCTAGAACTAATGTTGTGGCTACTACCTTGATTTAGACTAATATTGATGGGAGTGACCCTCCTTTTATTTTGGGGGTCCCCAACCCTAGGCTTAAGGGTAAGCCTCTGGCTACAGTGTTGGGAGAGGCCATGGCAAATGGAAAGACTGGTAACGACTTGCAAACTATGGAAGATAGATGGATGGATATGGAAAATCTAAAACTATTCTCAGAGGTTGTAGGGGATACCCTTAGGACATTGAACATCTGGTGTAGGAGCTCCCAGTTTTAGTCATTTTTGGCTTTATCATGTTTTGTGTCTTGTTATTTTGGTTTTCTCTAAGGCTTTGGAAGCCATTCTCATGTTTTGTAATAAGGACTTAGTTCATTTTTTATTAAATAGTCCAAGGGAGTCTTAACAAAATCTATTTTCAATGTTTTTCATTTTAGAAATATATGGTTTCTTGCAAGAATGTAACCTCCAACGTTTTCTCTGCCCTTGGAGGGTAGTTGTATGGTTGGAGGAGGTGAAGTAACTATGCCAAAACCTTCTATAAGGAAGTGGATGTATGACATGCCAAAATGGAATGGAAAGAGAGGAGTTTTAAAAGGAAAAAACAGTCTTTTTCTGCATTTCTGAGAAGACAATCATACAGTATGGCCTGGTACGGATTGTTCAAGAACTAAAATTTGGGAAATGTGTTAGGGTTGCTAAATAACTTTCATTTGCATCTAATTAGAGCTCTTGACATCTTTTGTGAAGGAAGTTTCAATTCATTTTGTACAAACTGGTCTTAAACCCTCCAAACTAGGGTTTTGTGGCAAAATGTGCCATTTTTCCTCTGTCCTCTGAAAGTCATCACCCCATTTTCAGAAGGATGGAGGAAGGTAGATTAGAGTTCATGTTTTTTGTTGTTTGGCAGGTTACACTCCTCTCCCAAAGGCATTTGGCATGATAACTTTCTAGTCTTACAGTGACTAGTTAGCATAAATGGTAGAAGAACAATATGAATTATGAAAACAGTCATATGGTAGACCAAATGAATGTTGGTTTTTGTGTCTTGGGGTGAGGATAGGGTTGTATAGATGTTTGGTAGATCCTGAGAATACAGATTTGGTGTATCTCTTCCATACAACCTCTAAAATTAGGCCTCTTCATTGAAAAGAACAGTTTGCTGTCATTGTAACCTGTGATAGAGTACGGCTCTACAACTTGGAGGGTAGAGTAGGTCCATAATGGGTATTGGAATGTGTAAAGTATTCTGATTGTCTTTTGATGGTTTGAGGAGATATCCTTATGTTAGTCGTTCTCAAGGGCTACAAGGAAATAGTCTCCTTTGGCACTGTCATAGGACAGTCACATGGTAACTTGTTGTCCACTGTCCTGTATAGTACAGAATTTAGTTATTGGGTCAGAGACCTCATGTGGGTCATGTCCTTGATAAGTATATGCTTGGTATAGTGTGAAGATCCTATGGTAGAGGTATTAGTAGGTAGATTGTTGTCCTAGAAGGTGCATTGTGTATATGGGTTGGTTAGAGCAGTGACTCCCCATAGGGAAGTTGAATAGCCTATGTGGGTGGACACCAGGGTGTGGTCCTGGGCTAGGTTAGTTCCTTGAGAAGCCTTGTGTAGGCTTATAATCACATCACATTTGGAAACCTCTTGAAGGAAACATTGAAACATAAGTTCATTGAGTCAATTTCATCAACCACTACCTGGGCCTCTGCATCATATTGGTATCAGAGCCAATATTTGATTGGAAGTAGTGTATGTTAGACAAGGAGATTGAAACAAAGGCTAGTATAATGCCTCCCAAGACAATGAGTCAAGATGTCATCAAGAAGTTGGTGGAAGAGATGGTTGAAGCAAGATTGCAAGAAGAAAAAAATTCTAAGGGCAAGACCAAAGAAGAGGGAAGTTCTTCTGACACAAATGAAGAAGTAGAGGTAGAAGAGAGTTCTCAAGAGCAGGACATATTTGCAGAATAGAAAGCTTTCTTGAATGCACTTAAGGGTGCTCATGGAGACAGTGGTGATCCCAAGATGGACATGCCTACCTTTCATGGCAAGTTGGATGGAGATGCTCTCACCGATTGGATAGAAGCTATGTGTAATTTCTTTGATTACAAAGAGTTTAATGATAGCAAAAAGGTTAAGTTTGTCAAGACAAGGCTAAGAGGTTTTGTACTCATGTGGTGGAACTACATACAAAGTGAGAGGGAGAAGATTGGGAAGAGTCCCATCACTAAATGGAGTAGAATGGTGGCTATGCTCAGAAAAAAGTTCATGCCACCTGATTATGAGATTCAAATCATAAGGAGATTTTAGAATTTGAGACAAAAAGACATGGATGTGTCTGCCTACATAGAAGAATTTCATAGACTCGATATGAGGGCCAATCATAATGGAGATGAAAAAGGGATGGTGACTAGGTACCTAAATGGTCTGAAATACAATTTGCAAGATGAGATCAGTTTAGTGATACCAAAAATAGTGGATGAATGCTTCTTATTAGCCTCCAGAGCAGAGGAAAAGCTAAGAAGGAAGGGTGAGCAAAGTGCCAGAGGAAGAGGTGGTAGAAACCAAAGAGGAAGAGGCAGTTTTGGCCATGGACAGTTCCACAAAACTGAAAATAACAGTTAGCAAGAAACACAATCAGAAACAGAGCATAGAGGAGGCTTCAAAGGTTGGAGAAGTCCTAATGGTAGGGGCAGAAATGGTGGAGGAGGTAGAGGACCAGGAGTCTTCACTGGAAGGTGTTGTGACTGCAACCAAGTTGGCCATACAATGAACAAATGCCTAGGGAAATCCAGCAACTCTCATGACAGTGGAAAGAGAAATTAGTTGGTAAAGGATGATGATTGTGAGAGTGTGAATTCACCCATGGGAAGTGCTGCACCTATTTTAGATGGAAAGAGTATGATGATTAAAAGGTCTATGTTGAAGATGCCATTGAAACAAGAGCCACCTCAGAGAAAGAATCTTTTTAGAACCCAAGGCCTATCCTATGGGAAGCTTTGCAAGATCATAATAGATTCAAGATCTATGGAAAATGTGGTATCCACTGAGATGGTGGAGAAGTGCAAGTTGAAGAGGCTGCCTCATATCAGTCCTCACAAGATCTCTTGGTTGAACAAGAACCAAAGTTTCATGGTGGAAGAACAAACTTGGGTTGAATTTGCAATTGGTGACTACAAGGACAAAGTGCTATGTGAAATCATCCCTATGGATGCACGTCATCTACTTCTTGGCCACCCATGGAAATTTGATCTCAAAGCACAGCATGATGGTGAGAAGAACACTTATGTCATCACCAAGAATGGAAGATCATACAAGATGGATCCTATGATGGAGCAGCCTGAGGGGAAGAAAAATGACAGCAGTGTCATGGTGGTGAATGGCAAAGAGTTTTTAAACCTTTTGAAAGAGAATGATAACCAGGGGTATGCCTTGGCCATGAAGCCCAAGAGTGGATCAGATCAGCAAGAACAAAAATAGAAGGAGATTCCATTAGAAGTGCAGCAACTCCTAGACAAGTATCAAGATCTTGTGGTAGAGGAAGTTCCTAACTCCTTACCACCCATGAGGGACATAAGTCATCAGATTGACTTAATACTTGGTGCTACATTGCCTAACAAGGCTGCCTATAAGCTGACACCACAGCAAAATGAAGAGGTGGCAAGGCAAATTCAAGATCTCTTGGAGAAAGGGCTGATTAGGAAGAGTTTAAGTCCTTGTGCAGTTCCAAGTGTACTTGCTCCTAAGAAGGATGGAAAGTGGAGGCTATATACGGATTCTAGGGCCATCAAAAAGATCACCATAAGATACAGATTCCCAATGCCAAGGATTGAAGATCTTCTGGATTATCTTGGAGGATCATGCTATTACTCAAAGATTGATTTGAAATATGGTTATCATCAAATCCGGATCAGATAGGGAGATGAATGGAAGACTGCTTTCAAGACCAATGAGGGTCTTTATGAATGGCTTGTTATGCCATTTGGTCTTAGCAATGCTCCAAGTACATTTATACGCTTGATGAATGAGGTATTAGTTGAATTCATTGGTAAATTTGTTATTGTTTATCTTGATGACATATTAATCTTCAGCAGGACAAGAGAAGAGCATGTGAAGCATGTTGGTTAGGTGTTGGAGAAGCTACATGAACACAAGTTGATGATCAACTTAGACAAATGTGAGTTCATGAAAACTGAGCTTGTATACCTTGGATTTGTCATTTCTAATGGTTGTTTGAAGATGGATCCCTCTAAGGTTGAGGCTATTCTCAGTTGGCCTACCCCAAAAATAGTGGGAGATGTGAGAAGTTTCCATGGATTGGTGACTTTCTATGGGAAGTTCATAAGAGGTTTTAGTCACATTAGTGCTCCCATCCTCAACACCATCAAGGGTGGAGTCAAATGTAGATTCCAGTGGACAAAGGACGCTAATGATAGTTTTGAGTTGTTGAAAACAAAGGTGGCTGAGTTGCCTACCTTAGTACTCCCTGATTTTGATAAGGTGTTTGTTGTTGAGTGTGATGCAAGTCAGCAAGCTATTGGTGCTATCCTCAGCCAAGAAGGACATCTAGTGGCATTCTTTTCAGAAAAGTTGAATGAAGCCAAGCAAAGGTATTCTACCTATGACTTAGAACTCTATGCAATGGTGCAAGCTCTTAAGAAATGGAGACATTATTTGCTGCCCAAAGAATTTATTGTGTTTA
Organism: Cunninghamia lanceolata; assembly: GCA_027924645.1. Taxonomy (NCBI): domain Eukaryota; kingdom Viridiplantae; phylum Streptophyta; class Pinopsida; order Cupressales; family Cupressaceae; genus Cunninghamia; species Cunninghamia lanceolata. Next base: position 3,276,964 of record BSBN01000144.1, read on the forward strand.
CTGATAATCATGCTTTAAGCTTTCTAAACAGTCAAGAAAAATTGAACCATAGACATGTTAAATGGATGGAATAGCTACAAGTTTATACCTTCACAATTAAGCACAAAAAAGGTGTCTCTAACAAGGTGGCTGATGCATTGAGTAGGAGGTTGCTTATTGTTCACAAAGTTTAGTTAGAAAGCATGGGCATTGACTGTTTAAAGGAGTTGTATAAAGAAGATTTTGATTTCAAAGAGGCTTATGATGTTTGTGTGAACTTGGCTAACACATTCCATGGAGAGTATGCAGATTTTGTTTTGCAGGAAGGCCTCTTGTTTAAGGGCAATTTGTTATGTGTCCCTAAGTGCTCCATAAGGGACAACATCATCAAGGAGAAGCATAATGGTTCTTTAGGAGAACATTTTGGCTTAGACAAGACACTAGAACAAGTCACAACGTTCTATTTTTAGCCAAAGGTGCAATCAGATGTGAGGAAGTATATAGCTAGTTGTGCAATCTGTCAAAGGGCCAAGGGTGTGTCTTCAAATGTAGGTCTATACCAACCCTTTCCTATGCCCAATAGACCTTGGGAAAGTATCAGCATGGATTTTGTGCTTAGGCTACCCAAGACAGCCAGAGGGGTGGATACTGTGTTTGTTATTGTTGATAGGTTCAGCAAGATGGCTCATTTTGTGACATGTAAATGCACAAATGATGCATCTCATGTTGTAGGTCTATTTTTTAGAGAGGTAGTAAGAATTCATGGTTTACCATTGTCCATTGTAACTGACAGGGATTCTAAGTTTGTAGGTCACTTCTAGAGGACCTTCTAGAAGAAGTTGGGCACACAGTTGTCCTTTTCATTAGCCTACCATCCACAAACTGATGGTCAAACTAAGGTGGTTAATAGATCACTTGGAAACCTTCTAAGATGCCTTAAAAAGCAGCATGGTTTGGCATGGGACTTGGTTATCAGTCAGGCTGAATATGCCTACAATGATTCAAGGAATAGGAGCACTAGTAAAAGTCCTTTTGAGGTAGCATATGGCTTTCATCCAAGGGGACCACTTGAACTAAAGGATCTCCAAGGATGGGATAGAAGGAGTGCACTTGGTGAAGAGTTTGCTGCCTCCATGAAAACAATCCATGATCAAGTCAAGTTGCAACTAGAAAAATCAATCACAAAGTATAAGGAAAAGACAGATTTGAAGAAAAGAGAAGTGCAATTCAAAGTTGGTGACTTGGTTATGGCATATCTAAGGAAAGAAAGGCTACCAAAAGGTCAGCCAACTAAACTCCTGATGAAGAAGATTGGGCCATGCAAAATTGTGCACAAATTCGGTCCAAATACATATGAGATTGAGTTACCATCCGACCTTGGTGTCTCTCCAATTTTCAATGTTTGTGATCTTTTTCCTTTTAGACCTCCATTGCTTGGTGGAAGTGGATCAGATGTGGTGAATGAAGATGTTGATTGGATCAAGGATTTGCCTCCAAGCAAACTTTTACAGTTGGAGTGCATTCTAGATTCCAAAATTGTCAAGAAGAGTAGGAGAGGTGTCTATAAAGACTACTTGGTGAAATGGAAGGATCTTCCTGATTCAAAGGCCACCTGGATGATTGAAGTAGATATCTTGAATCATGGCATGACACTTCAACAATTGGCAACTCAAGGGAATCGAGTTCTTCCTATAGGGGGGTATGGTGCAGGAGCTCCCAGTTTTAGTCATTTTTAGCTTTATCATGTTTTGTGTCTTGTTATTTTGGTTTTCTCTAAGGCTTTGGAAGCCATTCTCATGTTTTGTAATAAGGACTTAGTTCATTTTTTATTAAATAGTCCAAGGGAGTCTTAACAAAGTCTATTTTCAATGTTTTTCATTTTAGAAATATATGGTTTCCTGCAAGAATGTAACCTCCAACATTTTCTCTACCCTTGGAGGGCAGTTGTACAGTTGGAGGAGGTGAAGTAACTATGCCAAAACCTTCTATAAGGAAGTGGATGTATGACATGCCAAAATGGAATGGAAAGAGAGGAGTTTTAAAAGAAAAAATAGTCTTTTTCTGTGTTTATGAGAAGATAGTCGTACAGTACGGCCTGGTACGGACTGTTCAAGAACTAAAGTTTGGGAAATGTGTTAGGGTTGCTAAATACCTTTCATTTGCATCTAATTAGAGCTCTTGACATCTTTTGTGAAGGAAGTTTCAATTCATTTTATACAAACTGGTCTTAAACCCTCCAAACTAGGGTTTTGTGGCGAAATGTGTCATTTTTCCTCTGTCCTCTGAAAGTCATCACCCCATTTTTAGAAGGATGGAGGAAGGTAGATTAGAGTTCATGTTTTTTTTTGTTTGGTAGGTTACACTCCTCTCCCAAAGGCGTTTGGCATGATAACTTTCTAGTCTTATAGTGACTAGTTAGCAGAAATGGTAGAAGAACAGTATGAATTCTAAAAATAGTCATATGGTAGACCAAATGAATGTTGGTTTTTGTGTCTTGGGGTGAGGATAGGGCTGTATAGATGTTTGGTAGATCCTGAAAATATAGATTTGGTGTATCTCTTCCATACAACCTCTAAAATTAGGCCTCTTCATTGAAAAGAACAGTTTGTTGTCATTGTAACCTGTGACAGAGTACGGCTCTGCAACTTGGAGGGTAGATGTAGGTCCATAATGGGTATTGGAATGTGTAAAGTATTCTAATTGTCTTTTGAAGGTTTGAGGAGATATCCTTGTGTTAGTCGTTCTCAAGGGCTATAAGGAAATAGTCTCCTTTGGCACTGTCATAGGACAGTCACATGGTAACTTGCTGTCCACTATCCTGTATACTACATAATTTAGTTATTGGGTCAGAGACCTCATGTGGGTCATGTCCTTGATAAGTATATGCTTGGTATAGTGTGAAGATCCTATAGTAGAGGTATTAGTAGGTAGATTGTTGTCCTAGAAGGTGTATTGTGTATATGGGTTGGTTAGAGTAGTGACTCCCCATAGGGAAGTTGAATAGCCTATGTGGGTGGACACCAATGTGTGGTCCTAGGCTAAGTTAGTTCCTTGAGAAGCCTTGTGTAGGCTTATAATCACATCACCTTTGGAAACCTCTTGAAGGAAACATTGAAACATAAGTTCATTGAGTGAATTTCATCAACCACTACCAGGGCCTCTGCATCAACATCTAGGAGTAGGAGAAGAGTAATAAGATTATTCTGTGGTTCAATGAGGTTGATAAGCTATCCCATTTTGAGGCTAGAGAGATAGTTGAAAGACTGGGGGTCTCTAATGTTTTTTGGGATTGGGATCTTCCCAAAACTAGAGAAGGATTTTATAGGTTCCAAGGCTCTGTCATGGCTGTTGTTAAGAGGGGTTGGGCCTTTGCTCCCCATGTAGACCTCATTTAGATGGAGAGCTCAAGCCCTGATTTGGTGGAATGCAAGAAGTTTGTATAAGGTGTGAAGTCCAAGCATCTTGAGATCATGTTGGCCTACAATCTCTCACCTTCTTTCAATTGGGAGGCTACTCGCATGAGTGATGAGCAGATGTAAAACTTCATTCCACAGATAGCCTAGATGTGATTTTGTTGGTAGTTCATAGCTCTAGCTGGATTCCATGCTGATTCACTAGTTATTGATACTTTTTCTAGAGATTATGCATAGAGGGCTATGTTGACTTATGTGCAGTAGATTCAGAGGAAGTAAAGGGTGAATGGAGTTGATACACTTGCCCATCAGAAGTGGTATGGTTTAAAATTAAAATACAATTAAAATTTTAAGAAGATTGTATCACATGCAATGGGAGATTTCAGACAAACCTTCAAGATTTTTATAACATTATTCTTAAGTATAGTGAAGGAGGCATCCCACCGAAAGAACACGAGATACCCAAGGAGGCTGTGGAGTCATTGGAAAACTAGGTCTGAGCATTTAAGTCTTGTACAATGGTGCTCTATAAAATAAAACCCACATGGGAGGACTATTGGTTTTGAAGTAAATGAATAGACAGGTTTGGCGATATTTTTTCACTCTATCCTTCCTAGGTTTGGCTTTTATTCTGCTAACATTTGTGGGATTCATTCATTCAGAGTCGAGATTAAATTTCTTGAGGTTGAAGTTCATTACAAGCACTTGAATGTTGATGCCAACATCCATGTCAGGGGTAGAGCATTGCCTACATGCGTTAACTATGCAGCCGATGTGTTGGAGGTATTATTATTATTCTTGATGTTATTTTTCATCAATAGTTTTCATGACAAGAAATAGAGAAATGGTGATAACATTGAAACCTGCAACAAATCCTAATGTAAACACAACTAAACTTCTTCATCTATTTCTTAACTAGAAAACAATAATCTACCCTGACATGCAAGGAAATAGGGAAGAAATGCATTAATGTGAACAACACTACTGTAAACACACCTAAACTAGAATTTTAAAATCCACAAAGCCAAAACCCTAAATCTATAAAAGTTTCTCATATAAAACCCTAACTCTAAAAATTTTGCTTAGATATGATCTTAAACACAAAATACCTCAGTCGAAAGGAGAACCTCCATGGTGCAACTTGAAAAATCTCATAGTTCGCAGAGCAAATCAATACATTGTTCCACTGAAATGGGTTGTGCAAAATTGATATCTTTGATGGAAAACAAAATGTAATGACCGCAGGATAAATCAAGTGGACAAGTTGGAGGGAAAATGAAAATGCATGTTGAGGGAGGGAAATAAAATAGAAAAAGTATTTTTTTAATATTGTCTTAATATAAGAAAATTTCAAAATAATAAATATATTGTCTTAAAATATTGTCTTAAAACAACCCCTTATGTAGTAGCATTAATATACCTTTCTGCACCTAGATCCTTCATCTTGAACTGTGTTGACAACTGAAACTTTAGATCTAAAATCAAACTCTTACCATTCCCAAAAACAACATATCATTAGAACGTATTATGTAATTATGAGAATGCAACCATTATCAGATTTGTAATATACATAATGGTCAGATTTAGATCTCAAAAATCCCAAAGACAACACAAAGGTGTCATATTTCTAGTACCACATTCTAGGAGACTTCTTAAGACCACATAAAGACTTCTTCAACTTGCAAACAAGATTTTCTTTACCTTTTACCATGAAATGCTTTGGTTATGACATATAGATCTCTTCCACTAAAACACCATGAAGGAAGGCTATCTTCACATCTATCTATTCCACTTCTAGATCATATGTTGTTGCAAGTGATAACATGAACCAAATAGATGTTAGGTTTGCAACATGAGATAATATCTCAGCATAGTCAATTCCCTCCACCTATGAATACCCCTTCGCATGCAACCGTGCCTTGTGCTTTTCAACATTGCCATCAGGACCATAGTTCTTCTTGAACACCCATTTAGATCCAACAGGTTTTCATCCTTTAGGAAAAGCTACCAAATCTCATGTACTATTTTTTTTGAAAGCAGCCATTTCTTCATCCATGGCTTTCGTCTAGGAATCTGCATCCACCATACCCATAGGCTCTTTAATAGTTCTGGGCTCATCAGTGTTAGTAATCAAAGAAAAAACATAAATAGAATCCAACAATGAATAACCAAATCTTTCTGGTAGCGACCTAACATGTGTAGACCTCTTGAATTGCTGAGGTTGAGGTTCTTCTTCTTCAAAACTTTCAGAGCTGCTAGGGCTCTCATCATCATTAGGTCCAATAGGAGTATGTATTTCACCTTTGATTGGAGTAAGTGGAATTTGAATTACCTCCTTCTTCTACTTCTCCTCTTTCTTTGACCGCATCTTAAGTATGGAAGGTTTCAACTCCCAAAATATTACACTTTGTTGTGGAGAACCTTCTCAGCCACTGGATCCCAAAGCTTGTACCACTTCACACTAATACTGTAGCCAATGAAGATACACTTAACTATCTTGTTCTCCAACTTAGACCTCTTTACACTTGGAACATGAGCATAAGCTTCACAACCAAAAACTCTGAGATGTCTCATCGGAGGCTTCTTACCAGATTGTGCCTCCATGGGTGTCTTTTTGACAAGAGTCAATGTTGGAGATCTATTGATTAGATAACATGTAGTGGCTATAGCTTCGGCCCAAAACTTCTGCTCAAGGCCAACACCACTCAACATACTCCTAGCCCTCTCCATCACCATCCTATTCATCCTCTTTGTAGCTCCATTTTGTTGTGGGGTGTATGGAGTTGTCTTATGTCTCTCAACCCCATGCTCCTTACAGAACCTATTGAACTCTACCAAACAAAACTCACCATAGTTGTCAGTCCTCAAACATTTAATCTTTCCATCTATCTAATTTTCAACCAAGACCTTAAACTCCTTAAACTAATTAAAGGCTTCAGATTTACTTCTAAGGAAATGAACAAATGTCCTACTATAGTCATCTATGAAAGACACAAAATATAGAGATTTTCTTAATGAAGGAACATTCACAAGACCAAACACATTTGTATGAATATAGTCCAAAACCCCACAAGACTTATGAGAACTGGAATAAAAAACAAACACAGTTTTATTTTCCATATATGCAATGTTCGCAAAAGTCAAACTCAAGATTACAATCATTAAGGCCTTCAACAAGACTTTTATTTTTCAGGGCTCTAAAACCCTTCTCACCAATATGACTAAGTCTTTGGTGCCATAACATTGTCTTCTCCACTGGAAGCTTCATCTCCAAAGCATTTTCACCCTTAGGTACCCAGAAAGCATGACCATCATATGTACAAACAATAGACTTCTTCACTACTAGATCTAATGGTGAGGATGAAGAATCTAAAGGCCTTTTCTTTGGCATATCAGAAAAATTATTGCACTAAATAGTACATGCATCTAGCTTGTACAAAGTGTCGATCTGAACACCCTTAGCCAACACCATAGCTCATCTAATCATCCTACATCCTCCACTCAAGAAAACAACCTACACACATCAATCAACCTACTCATAGGAAGAAAGTTTCGTGCCAAACCTAGGATATGTAGCACACCACCAATCCCCTTCACTCTGCCATCAAGGAATCTAATCTTTACTCTTCCATGGCCAACAATCTTCAGATGAGAGTCATCACCTAGATACACCTTCCCACCATCATACTCTTCATACTTTGAGAATGAACCCCTATGCAAGGTCATGTCAAAAGAAGTACCCAAGTCTATTAACCACACATCTTTAGATGCATGAGTTGCCAAGGCTATGACAAAAGCATCTGCATCATCCCGAGAGGATTTATCAGAGTCAGAATTAGAGAAGTTCTTTTTAATTTTCTTTTTCTTCTCCTCCTTACAATCTTTATGGAAATGACCAAATTTTCTATAGTTCCAACATTCTAGGAGACTTAGATCTCCCCAAAGATTTTGATCTTGACTTCTTATCCTTTTTATTGCCTTTCTCTTTAGGTCTACCACGAACAACAAGGGCTTCCTTGGCCATCTCGAAAGATTTCCTCCTCATCTCTTTAGACAACAACAATGTAACCACCTCATCCATTTTGAAACTGGTGGTGGTACTTCCAATAGCCATAACTAGGAGATCCCATGAGTCTGACAAAGAACATAACAAAAGCATGCAACAATCCTCATCTTCAATCTTGTCACCAACAGAACCCAACTGAGTAATCAACATGTTAAATGCATTCAAGTGATCTGCAATGGACCCTCCATCTTCCATCTTCATAGAACATAATTTCTTTTGTAGGAATATCTTGTTTACCAAGGATTTAGCCTGATAAACATCTCCAAGCTTCTTCTAAAGAGATTTTATAGTCTTCTCTTCATGGACATTCAGGAGCACTGAATCAGCCAAACAGAGTCTAACCAAACAATTGGCTTTTCGATCCTTTAGATCCCACTCTTCCTGAGTCATACTGGTTGGTTTTGTTTCAGATATTACATCCCACAGATCTCTATCCACAAGCATATCATCCATCTTCAACTTCCATAACTTGAAGTTGATGCCATTAAACTTATCCATCTCGATTCTACTAGATGTGCCTACCATCTTTTTTTCTGCAATAAGATTTTGAAATACTTCTACAAAGACTCCCACTCAAACAAAGATCAGTACAAAAAACCCGCTACCCAACAACATGACCAAAATTGGCTAGGCTCTGATACCAACTGAAAGGAAGAAGAGGTGTGGAACAACACTTTCAACACTAATCTATGTGGGAGAGATAGTGCAAAACTGATACAAATCATTAAACTATTACAGTGAAAGAAACACATTCAAATACATGCATAAAGTAATATTACCACAATGCACAAATTTACGTGGGGAAAACCTTTCTAGGTAAAAAACCCCACACACCAAATGCACAGTACTTTGTATTATCAGTAACAAATATTACAATACAATGACATCACTAAGCTTTTCCAGGTGTCCTCCAATTTCAACAAGAATCTGGGATAATTTTGGCAACATAACGGTGTCTCAGAAATTATCAACTTCACTATTGAATACACTAAGGCATAAAGTAATTATATTAATCACCAAAGAGATGGCATTCAAACATGCAATAACTGAAACAAACCTAACTATAAATTGAGTCAAAAATTGATTCATGGATTACTTAATGCAATATCAATCAACGCAGCCACTAGTGGAGAATGCATCTACCACCGCTCATGCAGCAACTGCATACATGCAAATGCCTTGCATGTGAAATGCCTCCATCATATGTACTTGTTAACTCAATGATGAACTCAGGTTGAGACATGCTTATCTCAATAGAGATTAAATAAAAAAATATTGATAAAATTTCATTTATAAAAATCAAATAAGAATAATTACATCAGCTAATCAAATAGCACCTTACGTAAACAACTGGTGAATTGTAACTCACCGACTGTACGGATGGGTGGTTCAGTCGACCAAAAACTTTCAATTAAGAACTCAAACCAATCAGATTTATGTGACTAGTGCAATTGTATAGTTGGTCGACTTGTTTTTGACTGAATGCGTCAAACCGTATAGATGGCGATCAGTCGGTCATTTACAACATACCGGTTGGTTAAGCGCTTCCATCAAATAGCTTACCAAAAAGGTCTAATCCTTTACAACATCTAGCGAAATAGGCTTATAACACATAAAATCTCATTTATACTATTTGAATGAATACAAACGTGAGCTATTAAAAAGATTTAAGTAGCACTTGAACCCATAGGAGATTTAAGGAATACGCCAATAGGAACAACTGACGAGTTTAGAAAATTTTCCAACGTGAATTTTTTTTTACAGCATGATACAATTTCGCCACTATAATGCTCACATATAAAATCTTATCAGCTAATTAATGATAAAGCCTTGGATAAAGTACTATTCATCATTTAGACTAGAGGTATTAATAGAAACCAATAAAATCTAGATTTCATAAATTGAATTCTTCTAAAAGTCAGAGATAAGGAGTCTTGCGATGATGGAAAAAGAAATAAAATATAAAAGGAAGTAAAAGCTTTAGAAAGAACATGACCATGAGTTGGTTGATAATTCCTACCCATATGGCAAAATTTAGCACATAGATAATGGATATAGATGCAAATACTAACAAATAATATTGAATTTAAAGGCTTACATGTCATTAAAGAATTTGCAGGCCAATAACGGTATAATATAGGCTGATAAAGGACACATGCAATCCAATAAAGGAAATTAGTAAAGACAAAATAAGAAATAGATTGCTTGTTAATGAAGAATAAGAAAAAGGCTGATAATAAAAATATATGTGCTCTGTCATTTAAGAAAACATATATCCAATAGATAAAGACATACAAACCGTTAGAAAAAAGTGGGCTAATAGAAGCCTACACAAATGGGATGTCCCACTCCCATTTCATGTGAACATATTAAAAAACTTAAATAATCTAAACATTAGGACTTGTGAGTGTATGATATACCTAATTCCAACATTTTCCCACTTTTCATATGTCTTATAAGAGAAAAAGGGAACACAAACAAATAGTGAACTAAATATTGAGGGTATAACCATGCTAGACCAACTAACTCCTATATTCTCATGGGTTTAACCAAGCATCTGTAACATCCATCAAGTGACCACTATCTTAGCCACACCACTCTCATCATCCATCATGTTTAAGCAAATGAGGTGTTGCTCAGAATCCCACACATGGATATTGGAGAAATAACTAATAAAAAGGAAATCTCTCTTTCTATCTCTCATTCCTTTTATATATCTCTATCTATCTATATTTCTCTCTATATCTCTATCTCTCCCTCTACTCCTCTCTATCAATATCTAATCAAAAGTGAGTCTCTCTCTCTATATACTCTTTCTCTATATCTCCCTCCCTCCTTTATGTCTCTTTTCTCTTCCTGTATCTTTCTTTCTTTAGTTCCCCATTGAGTAATGGTTGATAGAAAGTCAATCTCTCTTTTATCTATTTCTTTTTACATCTATTTCTCTTATTTGTATTTGTCCCTTTATCTCTCTCTCTCTCTCTCTCTAACTCTCTCAAACTCTCTCCCTCTCTCTTTATCTCCCCCCCCCCCTTCTCTCTCTCCCTCTCTCTATATACATCTTTCTCTTTTTATGTATCCATATCTCTCTCTTCCTCTCCATCTCTTTTAAATACTTCTTGATAAATAGAAAATGAGATATTATTCTTATCAACAAACCAAAGACAATTAAAGAGAGATATAAAAAGAAAGAAAGAAAGAAAAAGAGATATAGAAAAAAGAAAGAAAAAGAGATATAGAAATAGAAATATGGAGAGAGGGAGAGAGATATCTTTATATATAGAATGAGAGAGATAAGTAGAGAGAGATTTTTCTATAGCAAGAGATCTATATTGAGAGAGATGAGTAGAGAGAGATTTTTATATAGCGAGACATCTATATTGAATCCATAGTGATAGGGGGTTCAATTTATGGCTAGAGGGTTCTATTTAAGACTTCAATCTATGAAAGCTAAATTTGTTTAAAAAACTTGATTTTCGAGGAAAAAAAAGAATGGAACAAAGGTGAAACTCGCAGTTATGCTTTCACACACTCAGAAGTCATATCAATTGGTATTACAACCTCTTTGTTGATTTTTTGAAATCTATGGGCCAAAATAATATACATTTGTTTACTATAATGTTGAGTATAAGATAGGAGAGGAGAGAAATTCACGATTGTATGTGAAGAAGCGATGGGTTATCTACTGATAAATGTTGCAATAGCCCTAGTTTTAGTAATGAATGGACTTGTAACTATGTTTGCAGGTGCAGGGGAGATGAGCAATGCTAGAACAAACAAAGCAAGTTTGTCCCCGCAAACCTATAATGAAGCCCAATCATTGGTCACTAAAAGCAAATAGGTGTTAGATTCTGTTAGAAGGCTAAGCCTCTAGACAACCCCCTTCAAGATGTGCATGAAAAGTTTTGCTTTTATATGTGTCCAGATGACTATGACATCATAGTGTTTACTAGTAGTTGCACTGAATTTGTGCACAATGGAATAGCCGATAGGAAATTATTAAATCATTGAATATTCTTCAATAGGTCTGCAGTAACAATGTAACACCATCCACTAAATTACAAGATAGAACAACGAATTCTAATCACAATTCAAAGGGTTGTAAATGTGCCAATGTCTTTGCATTGAAGCCACTATCATGTAATTTCTAAGTTCTTTTAAATCTGAGAACTGACATCATATTCAAACAAATGAAATTATTATTTTAACACAGAGTACCGAGAACATTGAACACAAGATGGTCTTCAATTCTGTGTTGATTGCTACAACCAGATTAAAAGGAATGTCATATTCAACCTCAAATTCTATGAGGCACTTATAGGTTACAAACAACATACAACTAAAAATTAGTGCACAGAGAGTTCAATGAGAAGGAATGCAAAGCTTTAGAAGATCATTTGTAGAAATCTAAAAACAAGAATATTAGATTGAAGGATATAAATAGAAATTGACTTGTGATGTATTATAATAGTACAACATAACTATGTGCTTGCCTTTGGTGAAGGTCGATGATGTAATACACCATCTATAATTTGATCATGCTAGAAAATACAAGATATTTTTGCATGAGTTATGGTGATTTGAGAATGGCATATTTCAACTCTAGACGTACAGTCTTGATAGCGGGGGTAGAACTCAATCCTTGGCAGATTGTAGTAATTATGGTCGATGAAGTAGTCTGTCAAACTTTGAACAAGACGTTGTGAGAAACCTATTTTAATTTGGTTGAAGAAGACACACATATCAGCCTGTAAGACATGCCCATAATGTTGTACATGAGTTGCAAGAGGATATCTAGCAAAATATATACTATTTACCATGCCAATGGAACAAAGCTTTAAAATATTGTCTTTGTTTCTTGTTGTCTAATTTTGTGTAGATACATGCATGACAATAATGTCAATAAACTATTCATTTACAATGTGAACAGTGAAGGGACCATCTTCCAATTGTAGTGCCTGCAATATTGAATGTTCATACCCTTCAATGTACAAGTGCCAAGTATTATATATAACATTTTTTATAGATTTGATCCACCTATTTGGATACCAGCTTGACAGTAGAAACTGCATGATATTAGAAGGAAGAGGGTCCATTGTAAAGTTCAAGATTTGATGTCTGTGCAGAAAAAGAGTCATGGCAAGGATGAGCGAAATTTACTTGTTATGAGAAAGTTATAGTGGCTACACAAGAGCTATATTGAACATTGTGATTGCAAAGCATAGGACAACAGCAAAGCTAAATTTAGCTACAAAAGAGTTATATTGAATGTTGTAATTGCAAAGCATGGGACAATAACAAAGACAAAATCAACCATAAAAGCATTCTTCCTTAAAAACATAACAATCCCTGGTAACTACAAGAAGGATCAGCTAGTGAGCATTCAGGTACCATGTAGTGATGCTATAACCAAAAACAACAACTGTGCATTAGAAATGAAATAGACAACTAATAATAACCAAATCAGAAAATTAGACAAGCATGCTAAATAAATGTAGCAAAATGAGAGGAATATGAGGTGCCGTGTCTATTCTATTAATCTGATCATTTTTTAAATTGGCCAGCTAGTACACGGAAGTGTACACCATGATTTCTTTGTCTGTCAATAACTACATGCAATGTGTGATGAACACATGCACATTAGAGATTATGGTAATGTGTGGAATTCTAAAACATGGCATGAGCAACCCTATTCTAGTGCAAATTTTTTTGACAACCTAGCATCTCTGAAATATTTTGAGTAAACATGAAACATCTATGTGTAGCCACATTGGAAGAGAATTATGCCTAGTAAAGAACAGGCAGGAAAAATGAGAAAAATAAAAGTCTAGTGACATTAAATTCTTTAATAAAAGATCTTATGCTTAGTCAGAAAACATCTACGTGTGCAGTGTTTTTTTAAAAGAATGAGAGTGCTGATTATGGCAAATGAATATTTTGCTTAATCAGAAAATGTCTGCATGTGTACTGTGGTATACTACTATGGTGATGTGCATGATTAGGAATGAAATAAGACATCTCTCTAATTATTAGTTCTACACTATAGTTCACAAATTCTAGTACAAATACAAGAACAAATATTGATGTAATGGGCGGAATTAAGAACCTATAAATGCAAGGATTCCTTAAAGAAAAAGAATCTTGTTAATCCAGAGACCAAAAAATTAGTAGAGAAGTTGATAACTGTCACTTGCAATGATGTTAAATCCTTGAGACTGTTGACATAGTAGCTCCACATTGCCACATTCAATAAAATCACCCCAACATACCCCAACAACTGTAATCTCCAATTGATCTTCTTTACAAAAGGGTCTAACATTAATTGGCCTGTTCCCACCAAAAAAAAATCAGCTGCTATCATTTATAGCCCCTGCCTCTCTCAAGGGTTTTCCTGTGTACATGTAAGGTATACCCAAAAACCTATTCTAGTTCACAAATCAAGCATTGAGTTTTATATAACACAAAGCTCAAAAAAATTTCATATGCCTTCATAGGATATTGCCAATTGATAATAGAGATCGACCAGAGGGTCCATTGTAATGTTCAAGATTTGGTGTCTATGTAGAAAAAGAGTCATGGCAAGGATGAGTGAAATTTACTTGTTATGAGAAAGTTACAGTGACTACACAAGAGCTATATTGAACATTGTAATTGCAAAGCATGGGACAACAACAAAGCTAAATTTAGCTATCAAAGAGTTATATTGAGCATTGTAATTACAAAGCATGCAACATTAATAAAGCTAAAATCAACTATAAAAGCATTCTTCCTTAAAAACATAACAATTCCTAGTAAGTACAAGAAGGATTAGCTAGTGAGCATTCAGGTACCATGTAGTGATGCTATAACAAAAAATAGAAATTGTAACAATGTTGCAGTTACTAACAATGGTGAAATAGAATAGAACACAAGAATGACATTAGCAAAAGGAAGCCATAGTTTGAAAAGGAAAGAATGTAAGGAAACAGTCTGCAAAATCTCCTTTCAATTATGAGCAACCAAAACAATATATATGCATCCTGAACACTATTTACCTAAGGCAAACTGCATAGTAAGGAACAAAGATATGTGCAAATTTTTAATTAAAAAAATGAGGGAATATGGGTGAAAGGAACATAAGCCACTAAACATAAAGGAATAGTTTTAGTGAAGCTCTGAAATTAATTAAGACACCCCCAGGTGTAGCAAAATAAAGAAAAATAGAATTCATTATGTGCAAACAAAGTGACAAGAGACTTTCTTGAAATACTATGTTACATTTGCACGTTCTAAATAGAAAACAACGCACAAGGTCGGTAATATTGATGGACTACAAAGAGATCAATCAGTAACCATTAAGTGGGACAACCTGGACATCTAGCCAACTTGAAAAAATAAGTTTGTGAAGGGATAAACCCTACAATCTCAAGGTGACACATGATTTTGCATTTAAACCCTAAACCCCATAACACGGAGAAATTACTACATTAAAAAAATTGTTCTTGAGAAGGCTCCAACACTATCATTTAGTATACATTGATGGAAAATGAAAAATTGTCATACAATTGAACGTTGTTGCAGTAAATTTGGATGGTTCATATTCTTAACAAAAAAAACAAAGCACTAACATTCCTCTTTTAGAACATAATTGAATTATAGAAAGAGAATACGTGAATATGCTAATCTCTAAATAGAAGTAAGAGTTAGAGGTCTCCGTACTCATTGTAGAGGAAATGTATGGTTTCAGTAGATATGGTGGAGGTCACTGCTTGAAGAATAGGAATGCTTAGGTTTTGATGGGAGTATTTGAATTTTGGTTTTATAGAGTGAATATGGAATTTTATATGGTGGTGGGTTCGGATATGTTTTTCAAGCCATTCTTGTGTCTTGACCAATCAATTTCCTTCCTTTTTATCCAATCTTGCTAACTCCAAAAATCGTAAACTTAATTGTCTTGTGAAATTGTAATTCCTCATGAGAACTGGATATAATATAAGAATCTTGTAGATGCAGTTTGAAAGGTAGAGGTCACAAAGTTCTTAGTATAATGCTTATGACCACTTGTCGAAATCTTGAATGTATATTTTGACACGCCCAGTGTCATTGTCAACAACTAGACAGACTTTATGGTCATACTTGAAGTCAAAGAACTTAGAATAAGATATATGTGGTGTGCTTCTTACAGGCTCTTGTATTAGCTTTGACATTTTTTCTTCAAGTAGATAGGGGATTTGTAGGTCGAATATCCTGAGTATGATTTCCTCTAGAAGGGGTTAGTGGGAGTTTTGAAGCCAGCTTGTGGTCCATGCCTCTTTATTCATGTACATTGGGCTTCGTATATTCAGCAATGTTTCTTTACCATGATCTACATTTCCAACAGAAATATGTGAATTGGATGGAAGGTTGTAGAGAATACAAATGCAACAAATGACTTACAAGGTATATCTTAACATCAAATTTAAGTAGATATGTATTAAATACTATGGTAATGTAAGAAGATACCGCAAAAATGGCCTTTACCTCCTGTATAAATGGAGTCAGAGGGCAGGAAGTTCACAGGAACTTGAAAAACTATATTGAGCAATGATTCTTTACCATGATCTACATCTCCAATAGAAATATATAAACTGGATGGAAGGTTGTAGAGGATAAAAATGCAGCAAATAACTTACAAGGTATAAGTTAACATTGAATTTAAATAGATATGTATTAAATACTATAGTCACTTACAAGGTATATGGCTGTTTAGTGCTCTCCACTAATATGCATAGTCACTTACAAGGTATATGTTAACATCAAATTTAAACAATTCTGTATTAAATACCATAGCAATGTAAGTAGATAGTGCAAAGATGACCTTTACCACCTATATAAATGGACTCAGAGGGACCTTAAAAGATTGTTTTCCATGACTACTTCATTCTCTCGATTAATCTGTATATCATTGAAAATAAGAGGCAAGCTTATAGGAATTGCTGAAACATGAAATGCTAATAAAAACATAAGGATATAGATGTACCTGGATGTGTTTACAAGATCAAATTTGTAAATGAGCCCCTTCTTTCTTCCTAATTGCTGTATATCGACTATTTTGCATTTTACAGTAGCATGCAAAAGAGAATGCAGGGTCTATGTGAAGATTTTGCATAGACTTGACTAGATATTGTTGTGAATAGAAGTGCTTGTCTCTCAACTTCTCCTATGTTTATTGTAGCTCTATCTAATGTCAAGCCTTGAGACTTATGGATTGTTATGGCCCAAGCCATGGATAGTGGAATTTGTCTACAGTTGCCACGCGTAACTGGTGGAATAGGGATGTTTTTTGGATTCTCCCTATCCCATGCTGGACCAATGTAGCTATCAAATTTGATGACAACATACAAGGGCAAATCTGGGGTCTAGAATCATCATTGTAGACAATACTTGTAATCTATCCCAATGACCCATTTATAAGACCAGTTTCAATCCAAAGATTTGTTGTTAACATAACTCGTTGGCCTATGCAGAGAAACACTTCTTCTTGTAGTTGCTTATCATCAATACAATCATTTATGTTTTTTTTAAGTTGTCTAGGCAATGCTAATGGCTATAGGAATATTTAAAAGTTTAGCATTCTCCTATTGTGTAGAAAAGCTAGATTGTTAGTTGTGAACAAATGCATGGATGTGTTGAATTCGTCTATTTCTATTGTGGTCAACATATCATTGGTGCATTTCATTAGCATTTCCCAATCATGTTGAAGTGGCTGGGCATTTCTTATATTCAGCAGGATGCCATGGAATTGTCTTTGAGATTGACAATCATGGAATTGAGCACGGCAGGGGATTAATAACGAAAAGGGATTTCCAAAAGCTAAAAGTGACTTTTGTAAATCATATGCTAGCGAAATAGCAAGTGCAAGGGACAACCATCGACAAACCGCCATCACTGACAGAACGTTAAAACCATAAGCTGTAAACTATAAAACAATAAAACCCATCAACAAAATTATTTAAACATATGGACATCTCTCTTACCTACGTGGTCTTTAGCCATGGTCTTGAAACCTGCACAATACAAAACCAAAAAAGCCTTTTTTTATGCCCCTTGTTGCTAGAAGATGTTTTAGGGTTTTCAAAAAATTGATATCAAAGATTACTTGATGCTAATAACCCAGTTTTGTTGTATGGTTAGGTTTGCTAAAATATCCCATGATCTGAGCACTTATTAGTTTAATTATAGAAAATAATTGTCTCATTACAGTCCAAACAACTACCAGTATAGTTATAGGTACGGATCCATACGTTAGATGAACAAGTTTGTTGTTCTTGGATGTACTTATTAATCTCCATAGTACCCACGCAAGCCAACTTGAAAGAAATAATGCAAAGAGAAATGGTTTAATTAATTCCAACCATATTTTGTTTCTCTGTTTCCTCCATGCGTACATCCATTGGCACCTCACTCTCTGTGCAGTGGTCATTGATTCTTCTATTGCCTTTGTGATTTCAAATGCCCATGCATCTAATTGATTTTGGTAATGCCATGAGTTATAGTGAACTGTGAGAATACTAGGAAACTTTCTCAAGGGATATTGTTTACTGCTAAAATCTGCTGCTTCATCTTTAGCTTCCAATTCAAACTAAAAAAACACAATAACATTACTTAAGAATGTAGCCAAGCCCTTACAAAATGTACATATGTATAGTAATTTTAAAAAGGAAAAAATCACCATCTCACTATAGTCCATGAGTGCTAATGACTTATATACATCATTTTGTTCCTCTTGATAGATGCCATCTAGAAAATGCAGTAGTGGATGATCTTTCTGACGTGGACAAATTTTATAGGATTCAGGATGGTTAAAGGTCAATCATACTGATAGCATTGCTATTAATTTAAACACATCAATAAATGGAACGTCTAACGTGTACTTACAGAAGCAATGTAAAATAGACCTAGAAATCAACACACAATAAAACAACAGTAATAAACTAATGAAATAGGGCAAAACAGAGTTAGATAACTTAGAAATATATTTATCTAGCTTGCATTACATCAAAATGCTATGTCCAGCAGCTGTCTCCAATTACATATATATAGCTACAGAAGCTTTGAAGCTTGGAAGCTTATGGCTTTCTAGATAACTCTAAAATCCTAGAATGTTCCTTTCTAGAACAGTTGGAAGCTTCTCCTTGGAAAGTTCTTTTCTATAACAGCTGGAAGCTTCTTCCTTTCTAGATAACCTGGAATGTTCTTTGGAAAACTTCTAGAAATATTTTATCTTTTTCTAGACAATCTTAACTATCCCTAACATCCCCCCTTAAGATTGGCTAGAATAATACAAAGGAGAGGGGAAATACAAAGGACAGGGGAACATTATACTACTATCCCTGCTTAATGTTCACCTCTAACATACCAAGCATGCCTATTAATTTTAATAATTTGGCTTCAGTTATACTCTTAGTGAATATATCAGCTATTTGTTCTTCACTTGGACAAAATTGAAGATTAAAAATGGATGCTTGAACAAGATCCCAAATGTACTGAACATCAATCTCAATATGCTTTGTTTTAACATGAAAAACTAGATTGTTGGCAACCTATATGGTACTTTGATTGTCACAATACATTGTACTAGAAGAACTATGTAGAAAACCAAGCTCAAATAGAAGATTCCAAATCCAAACTGCTTCCTTGCGTGCTTCTTTTGCTGCTCTATATTTTGCTTCATATGAAGATAATGATGTAGTTGTTTGTTTTTTGCTGCTCCATGTAATAGGACCTGATCCAAGATTGAAAACATAGCCACCAATAGATTTTTTATCATCTATATCACCATCCCAATCTGAGTTGGTAAATCCAACCAAAGAAATTGAAGACTTATAGCCATAGTAGATTCCAAAGTGTATGGTTCCATGGATGTATTGTAAAATTCTCTTAGCAACCAACCAATGACTTTCTTTAGGTGCCTGCATAAATCTAGATACAAGATTGACTGCAAAACAAATATCTAGTCGAGTATGAGTTAGATAAACTAGGCTACCAACAAGCTATCTATATAAAGTGGCATCTACACTCTTGGACGTACATTCTTTAGTAAGCTTGACTCCAGATTAAAATGCGATAGATGTTGTCTTGCATTCAAGCATGTTAAACTTTTCTAAAAGGTCCAAAGCATATTTTGATTGTGAGACGAACAATCCATCATGTAATCTACAAACATGTAATCCAAGAAAATAGTTTAGTTCACCCAAATCACTCATATGAAATGTCCTCTTAAGATCTAATTTTAAATCATTGATGAGCCCAATATTTGGTCCAACAATGAGTAAATCATCTACATAAATTGCAACAATAAGAATCTCATCTTAAACTTTCTTCACATAAAGATTTGGATCTGACTTACATCTTTTAAATCCATGAAACTGAAAATACCTGTCAATCTTCTCATTCCATGCTCATGGTGCTTGTTTAAGACCATAAAGTGACTTCTTTAATCTCTAAACAAGACTAGGATGTTGCTAATCTACAAAACCTAGTGGTTGATCCGTATATATTTCTTCATATAAATCTCCATTTAAGAAAATATTTTTAACATCCATTTGATGGATATGCCACCCAAGACTTACAGCTAAAGAAAGAATTATTCTAACTATATTCATTTTAATGACAGGAGCAAATGTTTCTTCATAATCAACACCCTCTTTTTGCTTAAACCCCTTAGCAACCAATCTAGCCTTGAATTTTTTTATAGTACCATCTGATTTAAATTTTGTTTTGTAAGCCCATTTGCAACCAATAACATTCTTACCTTTGGGGCGGGACACAAGTTTCCAAATGTCATTTTTTAACAATGCATCATATTCCTCTTTCATGGCTTGCTCCCATTCTTTCTTTCCTCTAGCTTGCTCATATGAGATTGGGTCATTTACTTGTAATACTTTGGTCATGAGAGCACTACCATTCCTCCCATGGATCTTTGAGCCTTGCCTATATATTTCTTCAATTCTCCTTGTCTTTTGTATAGCTGAAAAGTCATCTTCTTCATTATCACTATCTGTAGAAAATGGCTGATTGCAAATATTAGTAGTTTCATTTTCAATAGTATTATCACCATTTATAGGAGTGTACACCTCATCCTCATCAATATTGCCTCCATTTCTTTCTAAAATATCTAAAAAATTAGAAACATTTACTGTCGTAGAGTGAGAGGAAGTGGCTGTAAGTTGTGAATGCTCATCAAACTTTACATCTCTACTAACAAAGACCTTTTTTGTTGTCAAATCATATAACCTATAAGCCTTCGATTCTTCACTATAACCCACAAACAAACACTTATGACTCTTTGGTTCTAACTTTTTCCTCTTTTCATCAAGAATGTGTGCCCAAGCAATGCATCCAAATACTTTAAAATACCCAATGTGGGGCTTTCTACCACTCCAAGCTTCTTCAGGGGTGATATTTGGGAGGGATTTAGTGGGAATTCTATTCACAATATATGCAGTATAAGAAACAACCAAACCCCAAAATTGATTATGCAAACTTTTAAAATGTAACATACAATGAGTCATTTCTAAAAGAGGTCTATTCATTCGTTCAGCCACCCCATTTTGTTGAGGAGTATAAGGAATTGTTCTTTGCACCTTAATACCATAATTTTCACAAAATGACTCAAATGCATAATTGTAATATTCACCCCCATTATCCATCCTTAAACACTTAATTCTTTTTCCACTTTGATTTTCAACTAATGCCTTAAACTTTTGAAAAACTTCAACTACTTCATTTTTTCTTTCAAGAAAATAAACCCATACTCTCCTGCTGTAATCATCAATAAAAGTTAGAAGGCATATGACACCTAAAGTGAAGGATATCCTAGTTCTCATAGATCACTATGAATGAGCTATAACAGATAATTAGCTCTTAATGCTTTGCTTGAATCAAAAGGATCTCGATGATGTTTTCCTAACACACATCCTTCACACACACCTTCAGATGGTAAATTTTTTGTCAATCCACTAACCATATCTATTCTAACCATATCTTGTAATTTTCTATAATTTATATGTCCAAGTCTAGCATGCCAAATTTTTGACATATCATCAGTCTGAGAAATAAAAGCATGAGAGAGTGTGTATTCATTATCAACAAACCCCACAAATTTAAAGAGACTCTCTTTATGATCAACTCTACCAATAGCAATTATATTTCTTGGGTCTTTTCTATCTCTAACAATAACTTGATCAGTAGTGACAACAAACTCATACCCAGCTTGAACAATTTTATATACTGAAATAAGATTCACCCCTAATCCTTCAACCAACAAAACATTTTTCAAAGACCCATTCATTACATTAACAGTCCCTGTTCCTAAAACTGGAAGTCTCATTTTATTGCCAATAGTAATTTCTTGATCTAAATTCTTCCCTTCATAAAAATCAATAAACAAAGATCTATCCCCAGTCATGTGATATGATGCCCCTGAATCTAAAATCCATTCTTTATTAGAATCTAAAGCAAAGTATCCCCCCTTAACGATACTTTCAGGTCTAGTAATTACCTCCTTATTTGATTTCTCTTTCCTTTAAGATAGATGGCTATGAAGCTATGCCTATCCTTCTTGCCATCCTTGAACCTTTCTTACTTGGGCTTATAGTGCTACCTTTCATTGTCCCTCTTCTTCAAACAAAATTTCTCCATGTGATTTTCACCTCCACAATACCTGCAAATAATCAATTTCTTTCCAAATTATTTTTCTGTAGCATCATTTCTAGAAAAATGGTTAGAACCAGCATTATTTCAAAATTTATAATTTCCTTTCCAATTCTTCTTTCCATCATATGTAGAAAATTTACTCTTGGTTGCATATGCATGATTCTTCTTAATATGTCCTTCTTTAATAAGATGAACCTCTTCATCTAAAACAGACATACAAAATTGATCAAAAGTTTGCTGGGGGGCATTGGGAGTTAGTTGGAGAATCCTTTTCCTTGATTCCTTAAATACCTTGTGTTAAGGGAAAATTGGAATTCAATTGAATAAACAATAATATCAATATCAAGTTACCCAAAACTCAATGAAATGGTGAACTAAGAAGATTAATCAAATAAAGCAATGAACAACAAAGCAAACATTCCTCAATTCGAAGCTTCCATTGATTGCCTATCACAATCGATCTTACATGTATGAAATAGGGCCCTCAGAGAGTGCACTTCCTTGCTATGATTTAAGAATGTCAATTGAGAATGGCTATGGTAATACTACCATGAAGATGAGCTTCACAACGATGGTAGTAATGCATAGTACGTAGTAACGAATGTGATCACAAGCAATGAAGGAATTGGTGCCAAAGGCGTGCTGTAATTCCTATAGAGTAACAATACTTAAAGCTTGGATGATTGAAATGGAAGAATAGGGTTGGTTTTATAGACTTGGGAAAGAAGAGATCAATGGTATAGAAGACTTGAGAAGATCAACGATTGAGAATAGATGAGGAATGTGCAACAAATAAGAAGAAGACATGTGTCTTGCTTTCTTTTGCATGAGAGGATTTGCTAAGAATATAAGAATGAGTTAAAGCATTTAAAAGAATATAACAATCAGTTAAGTGACTTAAAACAAGAAGAATAGATTTGCATGAGAATAAGAAGATATTTTGCTTTATTAAATATTAGGAATATTTAATTGCATGTGCACAAATCTTTGAATTATATTTAGAGATAACTCAATTTAGAAGAAAAAACAACTTAAATAAATAGTTGATTTATTTAAATTTAGAGAAGATATTATTGGAAGAGACAATTAAATAATTGGAATTATTTAATTTAGAAGATAAGAAAGAAAATTAAATAAATAAATTTATTTAATTGTTGTGCATGATTTGGAAGAATAAATAAAATGTTTGATTATATTTTATTTTTGGAGATTGAGAGGATTTAAATAAATTTGATTTGATTTATTCAAATTTGGAAGAATGAATTTGATTTAATTAAATAATTAAGAATTATTTAATTGTTTGGAATAATTTAATTAAATAAAAGGGTTTTATTTAATTTTGACCTTAGAAGAGATAATTAAATATTTTGATATTTAATTAACTTAGAAGAATGTGAATCGTGTCATTTTTAGAAATATACATTTTGCCCCTCTTTGATGCAATGCAGTTTATGGTGTTGCTTCAAAGAATAAATAGTCTGATAGTGATACATGCCCCAGTTTGCCCCTGGTACAAGTTATGATGACATGATACCCCCTCGGGAGATTGGACAGGAAGAAGGGAGAAGGGCGTGAGACGGATAATATCATGAAGATGAAGGATGAAGAAAGAGCTGAATGATACGCTATGCAAGATAGAATGATAACACACACAAGCAAGTAAGTAAGTATGCACAAATGATAGAAGAATAAACAAGGTATTGCCCTTGTCAAGTGGTAAACCCACAATATACTGATAGTGATATATGACAGTGTTGTCATGGCAGTGAACGATATATCCCTAGACCAACATGGCAGGCGTATTGTCATGGCGGGGATGATATATCCCTAGAGCAACATGAAGGATAGTGTCTGGTTTCAGGAAATGAAACATGTCGTGTAAGACATATGTGTTGGTCTGATTTTAACAATGCAAAATCCTGTATAAGATAATTGTTTGATTATAACTAATCGAGTTGGTTTACGACCAGACAAGGATCAAGACCACTGATTGTGATTGGATCATTTGACAATATTGACTTGACTTGATTAGTATGGATTAAGGACAAACTTACATTTGGATCACTACTCAGATTGATAGCTAGAACTATTGACGAGAGATACAATGATAGATGGAAAGTTGATTTGACAAAAGAATGACTCAACAGAAGGAATCACAAGCTTTTATTTGTAAACATTGATACTCTACATTGAATTTTTATTACATGGGACATGGTATGGATGCTTTGTGGATGTGAATGGATGTGAGTGGATGCGAATGGTTTTTCCATCTTGATAGTGCAAGTATTTTGAAGTGCTTATTTCATCATTGGGCTTTTTTTTTTGGTACTTTTTCCAAATGTTGTAAGTTAATACAAGCATCTAGGTATAATTGAACCGAGATGACCTGAGTATCGCTTACATGGATTTTGATTTAGCAAGTTAATACAAGCATCTAGGTATAATTGAACCGATATGACCTGAGTATTTCTTGCATATCAACAGGTAAGGATTGCCCCCATTCATGTTTAGACCATTGATGTCCTCGATGATCTTTTGTCGATCATGTCCTTAGACAAGGTTTCACATTACTAAAGTTTAATCCACAAACAACAAACAAAGAAAATAATCAGGCCCCCATCATAGCATCTCTAGGTTTTGGCATCCTCGAGTAGCATAGAAAGGCATGATAGCAAAAATCAAGACTCTGTATTTTAACCATGTTTCCAATCCACAAAACATTTTTGCATTTAGATGTGTTTTTTTCTTGCCAAAATTTGGGTAAAATTATTTTGAAGGCCTTAGGGGTTTGTTTGCTTTTCCTAGGATAGGTTGTTGCCTTGCATCAAGATTTATGTTTGAAAGTAGGTTTTGCTTGTGCTTTCTTGCCTGGTGAGAAGATTCCACAATCTTTATTGGTGAGATGGACGCTAAGGGACTAACCTAGTGCCTCGAGGGCTCATTGCTAAATGGCCTTGCCTACGTGATGACATAGAGGCAACGTAGTTCAGGGTGAACCCTAATAGATCTAAGACCTAGGTGATAGAAAGTGGCATGGACTTAGATAGATAGAAGGACTAGACATGGGATGGATGGGAAAGTGGAGCCTTGGGGGCGTATAGAAATATGGCCTTGCCTATGTGATGACACAAAGGCAACATAGTTCATGGACTTGGACCATGTGGACACTGACGATAGACACTATGCTAGGTTGACATTGTGGATAGGACATGGGATAAGACCTTGGTTGACAAGGTGACAAAAGAGATAGAGTATCAATCCATGATAGGAAAAGATGGCATTATGGATAGCCTTAATGCTAGATATTGATGATAAGGAAACACCATGGATAGGCAGATGGATGGGTCATAGTAGATACAGATGGTTAGGTAGAAGGAATCAAAGATGTGATCTCCAAGGACTATGTTGCATAAGAATAACGTGCCCCATTACACGTAGGATACTTATGATTTTTTGGGACAACACTTAGGATGATAGGAGGACAAGAGTATAATTAAGGATTTGTGTGTTTCTCTAGGGACAAGGTGAGTCAAGAGACATCTAAAATATTTGTCAACAATGTGCCGCCAATCTTTATCAAGACCAAAAAAAGTAGAGGAATGGAAAATTAGGATAGATAGACTGGACAGTATAGGTAGGATAGGATAGGAAATGGTATGGAAGGAAACTGATAGGAGAAGAGTGATAGGTTGATGAGACAAGGTGCCCCCAAGTGTAGGTGACATAGAAGATCAACTTACACATGACACCTGTTTGCCAGGTTTTCATCATGGTACTTATCCAAGGCACCTATTTGCCATATTTGCACCATTGGATGGAGGGATTTTTCTTTACTCTTTTTTTTTTTGAATATTTGGATAGGTAGAAGGTAGAATACAGAAGAGAGGGACCTGAGTGCCTAGTTCCATGAAAGGTGATAGTCCCACTAGAAAGATGTCATCGCATGGACCGTGTCAAGTGCTCTCATAGATGTTGGTAGGAGATTGCATGACAATGAGATGGAGAAGGTAGATAGCAGATTGTGGAAGGTGCAATAGTGGATGATGATGCAGAATACGGAGGGAAGGCTTATGCAAAAGAATGGACCATAGGAATAAGATGAGGAAGACATGTAGGATAATAGTGGAAGGAGGTGGAGATGGAGGTATATGAAAATGTTTGTGGGATGGAAGGGAATCATGACCAACAGTCACACATACCATGATAAACATTGAAGCTAGTGATGGGAAAGTAGTGTAGGAAGCAATGGAGACTTTTGTTTGTGGATGAATGACTTAGGCATGTAGGGATCCACATAGACTAAGTATTTTTCTAATTTTTTCTTGCCATATGGGATGAAAGAATTTGAAACTTTTGGATGGAATGGGAGAAAGTGGATGGTTGAGATTCTTGAGAGGTGGATGCCTCATGTAACTTGAGGGATTTTTTCTTAGGCACCCAAACCATTTTTCTTTTAGATAGTACCTGTGAAGGTATGGGTTTGGGTGTATGTAGATTTTGTGCAGCTTTTGGAGTAATCATTTGTTGGATGCGGACCCACACCTTTTCTAACTTGGTGTATAGGTGTGTGGGTGTATACAGCTCTTGAGAAGGACGCTTCTTTGATTCTTGGAATTTGTATCCTAGGTCATGAGGACTCTTAGGATTTTTTACTTGATAGGTAGAGGCATCCAGATTTTTGCTGTTAAAATCCTTTGGGATGGTGGAAGTGGGGTTGGAGGAAGTTCTTTGTTTAGAAAACATGTGCATTTGTTGGCCATGATTGGGATTGTTAGAAGATTCATAGATGGATGGATAAGGTGTTGAAAGAAGTGGTGGTAAAATGCATGGAGGGATATTAGGAGTTGGAAGTAGCAGAGGTAGATTGGATGGTGGAAGGTGTATGGTCACATGCTTTTGACAATTGTAGGATGATGGAGGTGGAATTGACACATATGTTTTGGGGATATGATAGGGTTTGCGATGGAAAGTGGAGGATTTTGAATAAGTGGAAGAAGTACCAACATCTTGAGATTGTTCACCTTGGGGTATATATCCAAGGCCATATGAAGGAAGAGGAACATCGACATGGACGGGCTCCAAAATACCTTGTTTGTGAAGGCCTAAGCCTTTACCTTGATAGTTCATATGTTGGAGTATGCGATGGATAGCAGGATTATGTGTAGGTGGAACACTAGACACAAGTTCCTTATTGGATGAAGAAGGTGGGATAGAGGATAATGGTGGTTGGTATTCTAAGGAGGAACACTCATGAATGAAGGTGATAAGACCAAGGATACATGGTGGGGGATTTGCAGCATGGTTGATAATGGATGGCGGAGGAGTATTTTTGGTTTGATCTTCTACAATTGCTTGGGAGACAAGTGTCTCATCAAAGGAAGAGGAAGTTGTTGAATCTTGGATAGGACTAGATGGGGTTATAAGCTTAGGACCATGGAACACATGAAGTGGGCTAAGAGGATCATCATGGTCAGCTTGATCATAGATGGGATCTTCATCATAGATAGGGTTTAGCATGATGGAATTAAGGTGCTCTTGTGTATGTTCTTCATCAATGATAATATCTTGATCATGGAAAGGATATAGGCCATGGAGAGGTTAGAATTTGATCTCTTCTTCATGTATAGGATCAAGTTGCTCATGGATAGCTTCTTCATCAAAGGTAGTATCTTGATCATAAAAGAGATATAGGTTATGAATGGTTTGAAATTGGATTTCTTGCTCATGTATAGGTATAGGATCATCGAAAAGATAAAGGTTATGTAAAGGTTAGATGAGAGTGCTTTGATCTTCATTTGGACAAGGGGTTGATGTTTCCACATGTTCTAAAGTGTGCTCTTGACATAACTCTTGATGTGCCTAAATTGAAGGTGAGGTAGAAGACTCTTGGATAGGCTCTTGGTCAATAACATGAAGGTGCGATAGACTTTGACTTTGGTGCATGGTAGGAGGTTCTTCAATATGCTCAAGGGGTTGCAGGTTACGTGATGAGGTTGGATTAATGGACATGCTTGAGGGTTCTTTGATAAGATCATGGACTAGAATTTGGGGACATGGTTGATTCTCTGCTAGTAGCCCTTGGATCAGATCATTGGTAGGTGTATGAGTAGAGGAGTGAGTTAATGGATGAGCAGATTTGGAGTTCTCTATGGTAGGACTAGTATGCTTTGGGCCATGTGTTCTAGGAGAAGGTGAAGGAGGACTAGTAGATGGAGTGGTATATGTTTTCCAACTTGAGGTGGTGCTTGCCCTGTCAAGAGTATCATGAAGATGAGAAAAGGATGTATGCTTTTTGGGTGGGGTGTAGCTAGTACTGACACTTTCAGCTTGCAAGATTGCCATTTCTTGTTGTATCACTTTGAGTTCTTGAGCAATTGCTGTACGGTCTTGGGGTGAGATATCAAAGTTTAATTATTCTTGCAGGTATTGGAGTTCTTGAGAAATTACTTCTAATTGGTATGTCATCTCTATAGGAACTAACATAAGACTGAAATGGGTACCTAGAAAACCTAAAATTTTCTCTGAAAAGATGTGGAAGTACTCACTGTTATGCACACGTAGAAATAGATGTGCTGTAGAAACTGGTAAATGCGCCACAAGTTGGCACAGAAGCACCGCACTGATAAAAATCAAATACGCTATAACAGGTAGTAAAAGCGCTGCAAGTCAGTACAGATGCGCCGCAAGTCGGCACAAATGTACAGCAACAGAGGAGGATGCATCGCTCTGGTTTTCTCAGTATTTTTGCAATTTTATAGATTTTTTTTTTATGTTTTTGGCACTTTGGTTGCAAGAAGGTCTTTTTGATTTTCTAAAATTATGGCAAGAAGACACAATAAACACAAAGAATATTTTTATGGTTTTTTTATTTTTTTGTGATTTTTGACTCTTTTTGGACTAAAAAGAAAGCAAGTACAATCCTAGGCTTCAAATGGATTACAGGGGTTTTTGGCCAAGACAAAGGTGAGTAATAAAGGTAACCGTTCGAGTGGTTATACATGCAACAGCACTACTCTCTGTTATGGAGTCTCCCAGCCTGCAAGGGTTGCACCTTGGAGGGTTTTGGGGGAGGTTGGCTGTCAGTATAACACAATTGCACTCGTTGTTTGAAACTTTCACTCTAAACACAATTTATTTATAGTGGCTTGGAAGGGCTTGGCATCTAGCCTGTTACCACTTAGGGTCATTCCTACTTGGATGAATGGTATCCAAGAGCACGCCCCTCTAAAGGAAAAACATATGCGAAAATGATATGTCTAGCATTTTGGTCACCCAAGATAGGGGAGAGCATAGGCTTGATATCATTCCCAAAACATAGAATAAAGTGGTTCTTTTCCCCTAGTTAAAATGAGAAAAACTAGATGAGCTATCTACTTGGGCAAGCACAGAACTTTGAAGTGATAGCGAGATAGCAATGGTCTAATTTTAACCAAGATAGCAATGATGAGTTCAATTTTATCCATGTAGCATGAATTTGTTAACTTTGAAGTGATGGTCGAGGAGATAGAAATAGTTCAATTTTACCCAGATTGCAATGATGAGTTTAATTTTATCCACGTAGCACGAATTTTTAACTTTGAAGTGATGGTCAAGGAGATAGCAATGGTTCAGTTTTACTCAAATAGAAATGATGAGTTCAATTTTATCCAGATAGCAATGAGTTGTTAACTTTGAAAAGATAGCAAATAGCAATGATTCAAGGATATGCAAGATAGCAATGATTCAATTACCACTTTCCTAGTTAAAACTATGTGAGATTTGCATGAGCATCTATTTTACTTTCCCATTAGAAATCGAAGTGTGAGCTAACAAGTGTAACTATATGAATCAAAACTAGTACCTAGCCTACAAAAAAAATAGATCAAGAGAGTTCTTGCACCAAGACGTCATCATTAGCGAAAACTTCAAGGAAACCATAAAAATCACTGCATAAAACATATGCGCCGCTTCAGAGACTAAATGCGTAGAAATAATGAATAAAAGTGCCGTAGTACATATGCACTGAAATAGAGGTTAAAAGCATTGGAAGACAATGTATATGTGCTGAAGTAGCAGATGCACCGTTTCAGATGGTAAAAGCATTGTAACAAAGTATGCATGCACTGCAGTAACGAATGCGCTGTGACAGGAAATAGATGTGCCAAAACAGAGACTATATGCACTACAGAAATGTATGTGCTGTGATAGGTAATAGATGCATGTTAGGAAGTGACGGATGCACTATTTTCTCCTGTGTAAGGCTTTCTAAAACACAAAAACTTAGTTTTTGGGTTAGATTTGGGGCTAGGCCCCACGGTGGGCACCAAAAATGTTAAGGGAAAATTAAATTTCAAATGAATAAACAATAATATCAATATCAAGTTACCCAAAACTCAATGAAATGGTGAACTAAGAAGATTAATCAAATAAAGCAATGAACAACAAAGCAAACCTTCCTTAATTCGAAGCTTCCATTGATTGCCTATCACAATCGATCTTGCATGTATGAAATAGGGCCCTCAAAGAGTGCACTTCCTTGCTATGTTTCAAGAATGGCTATGGTAATACTGCCATGAAGATGAGCTTCACAACGATGGTAGTAATGCATAGTGCGTAGTAATGAATGTGATCACAAGCAATGAAGGAATTGGTGCCAAAGGCACGCTATAATTCCTGTAGAGTAACAATACTTAAAGCTTGGATGATTGAAATGGAAGAATAGGGTTGGTTTTATAGACTTGGAAAAGAAGAGATCAATGGTATAGAAGACTTGAGAAGATCAATGATTGAGAACAAATGAGGAACATGTAACGAATAAGAAGAAGACATGTGTCTTGCTTTTTTTTGCATGAGAGGATTTGCTAAGAATAGAAGAATGATTTAAAGCATTTAAAAGAATATAACAATCAGTTAAGTGACTTAAAACAAGAAGAATAGATTTGCATGAGAATAAGAAGATATTTTGCTTTATTAAATATTAGGAATATTTAATTGCATGTGCACAAAGCTTTGAATTATATTTAGAGATAACTCAATTTAGAAGAAAAAACAACTTAAATAAATAATTGATTTATTTAAATTTGGAGAAGATATTATTGGAAGAGACAATTAAATAATTAGAATTATTTAATTTAGAAGATAAGAAAGCAAATTAAATAAATAAATTTATTTAATTGTTTTGCATGATTTGGAAGAATAAATAAAATGTTTGATTATATTTTATTTTTGGAGATTGAGAGGAGTTAAATAAATTTGATTTGATTTATTCAAATTTGGAAGAATGAATTTGATTTAATTAAATAATTAAGAATTATTTAATTGTTTGGAAGAATTTAATTAGATAAAAGGGTTTTATTTAATTTTGACCTTAGAAAAGATAATTAAATATTTTGACATTTAATTAACTTAGAAGAATGTGAATCATGTCATTTTTAGGCATATTCACCTTTTATGGTTGGGGAAGCTTACTTTCAACCATTGCAATCAACTAAAAACCTTTGTTTTGCATATTCAACACCTATTTTCTTCAGCTAAGCATTTAAAAAGGTAACTTCATTAAAGTAATCAATTATTTTTTTAAAATCAGAAGGATCTAAATTCACCAATTTTTCTTCTATGCTAAACATGCTACAATATCTGCATCTTTATAATCTTTTTCTAAAGTTTCCCACAGCTCTATTGGATTAGCAATATCAACAAATCTTCTATTGAGATTGGGTCTTAAAGCTTTACCAATAATACCTCTAGCTTGTTCCAACTTGCATTTTTATAGCTCTTTTTCTTTTTCACTTTAGGGTTCTCTAATTTTCTTATTCACTATCCTCCATAGAGCCTTTTCTCTCAAAGCATTCTTGACTGCAATCTTCCAATTTGCAAAACCACTTCAATCAAATATTAGCAACACTTCAATTGTAGAGCCCATGTAAACAAATATCACTCCAACAAGTATCACTGTATCAATATAACAATCCTGCAAACAAATATCACTCCAACAATATATTAGCCATGTAAACAAATCACTTTAGCATTATATTTCCAACTGAACCTCTAACTGAATCTCTAGCTAAACCTGGAAAAAAGAATCTAGCTGAACCAAGCTCTAATACCATGTAAAACAGACCCAAAAATCAACACACAATAAAACAACAATAATAAACTAATGAAATAGGGCAAAATAGAGTTAGATAACTCAAAAGTATATTTATCTAGCTTGCATTACATCTAAAATGTTGTGTCCAACAGTTGTCTCCAATTACATGTATATAGCTACAAAAGCTTTGAAGCTTGGAAGCTTCTAGCTTTCTAGATAACTCTAAAATCCTAGAATGTTCCTTTCTAGAACAGCAAAAAAGCTTCTCCTTGGAAAGTTCTTTTCTAGAATAGTTGGAAGCTTCTTCCTTTCTAGATAACTTGGAATGTTCTTTGGAAGACTTCTAGAAATATTTTGTCTTTTTCTAGACAATCTTAACTATCCCTAACAAGCAGAGGAAGGAAATAAATTCTTAACCACTTTATTCATCTCCTTGTATTTTCCTCAACCTTTTGGGGTTTGCTTGATCCGTCTGCAACCAGGAAACTGCTATCTCTAATAAATTTAGAAACAGTAGCTAAGCTGCCATCTTCAGTAGAATAATTTCTATCTATTGTAGTAACTCGTCAATGATTTGCTATTTTCACAAATTTGGATCTTAGATAAGATATGTTTTAGTTGCTGTTAATAGATGATTTAAACATACCTAAAACATTAAACTGGACTTTCCCATTCCCCAGTCACCAGAGATGCCATCAGTCATGACTCACTGATGATTTAACGTATGGGTTTAAAAATAGTGCTGCCAATCCTTCGGCAAGTTCCTTCTTCCTATCCCATTATATCATATCTCACATTAAAGGATGATTTTCCTATAGTCGCATCTCATCTAAAAGAAAATAGAAAAGTCCCCACAACCTGGCAACAATTTGTATAAATTAGGAAACAAAGACACTCAGTATGACTTAGGATGGGTGCGCGACAACCAAGGCGAGGACGACAGAGGACGGCAAAAGTAGCGGTTGAAAAACCAAAAAAACACAGTGGATCAAGCACCCTAACAAGCAGGATGATGATTTTTTGGGGAGCAGAAGTCCCCACTAAGAAGCCTATCGGCTTACAAGATTTATCTGAAAATAAAGATAGTTTCTCAATCCTTGGGGGAATACATCAAGCAAGGCATGGAGGAGGCCACGATGGTAGATTATGCATCAGAATTCCCACAGGGAAAATGAGTCACCCAGTGCTTGTTTCAAAATAATTTACAAATTTGCCATCCAACTCTAGGCAAGTATTGCACATAGTTTCCCAACTTTCATCCATAGCAATGGAATGGCGGTCCATGGAGGTCCTCACCATCTTGCTTGTTTTGGTACAACACCAGGGCTTTCCGTGCTTTAAAGATTAGATGGCAAATGGTCGATGAGGGGAACCTTGGTGGTGGTACAATCATATCCTCTGCTGTTGGGCTCTGGTGCAATTTGTACCTGTGATGCCCTACCATGGAATTCATGCTCACCATGGTTAACACCATGAAATTTATTATGGGAATGCCTATCTTGGCAGCAACCTAAGGAGCCCAGCATTGCGCCATGTTGTGTATCACAAAAGCAGGGGAAAATAATTTCAACAGTGCTTCGAAAGGCTTCTCGCAAAGATTGATGGGTTGAAAGAGTAGTCGTATTAGATCTAATCTTCCAATCGTGTAAAAATCTGAATAAATGTGCTATACAAATCTTTTTAGCAAATTCGACGATTTCTAGGATTCCCACCATTTTGTACCCTTATAACATATTTTCCATCGTTAGATGGAAAAGTTAGCTCATCCATTTTAGTAAAAGGAACGCCTGCTACATAATAATCTTGACCTAACTATCATCTGGGACCTTCTTTTAAGTCATTATGTCATGGCTCACCTAGCAACTAGACAACAAATGCTACTATTACAATACTACAAAGGTAGGTAATTTTGATTAGTTTAAAATTTGAGGTCTTATGGGTGGAAAATGTGGAGGATGAAAGGAAGCTTTGATTTTGTTTCTAGTTTTATAATAGCTTTCTTATTTTATAACATCTTTTTATTTTTCTTTTAAAATATAACTTCTATATTTTACAATAACTTTTTTATTTTATGATATCTTTTTAATTTTTCTTTTTAAAATATAGATTAATATAGATATCTTAAATAGTTTTTATAAACTAGACATGCAATTTTTTTTAGTAGAAATGTCTACAAAAATATTTATCACTAATTTAATTGGCTTCTATGTTTTTGAGGTAATTTTGATTGGTTCAAAATTTGAGCTCTTATGGCTGGAAAATTGTGGAGGATGAAATCAAGCTTTGTTTTTGTTTCTATTTTTATAGTAGCTACATCAAAAGAAGGTGCACATATTAGAAAGGTAAAAAGGGTAACAAAAACTACTATGCCTATTGGTAAAAAATGTTTAAGATGATGCCTATGGTCCTAAATCTTCAAGCAAAGAGGATGCTAAGGTTCATCTTAAATAAATGGACTAAATTGTAGACATCAAAGTCCACCAAACTACCATGACTTTATCCCACATTTATGCTTACATAATTGCTATAGCATAATTAATCATAGCTTTTGTCAAATTCAATTATCAAACCAATATCAACAAGACAGGACACAATGAGTCACTTCTTGAAAATGTTTTGATTCAATAACTAAAATTCATTGACTTATATAAAAGTCCGATACAAATCAACCTTCAACAATACAACATAACTGGGGACAAATAGTATTAGAGTATGATATTTGGATTGGAAAAGATGCTTATTACTAGGATGACATTATTATGATTATGGTTCATACCAGATGATAACAATGGGGCTTCTAACTTGGTAAAAAGAAGAGGTGGAATTGGAAACCCATGGAGCTGGAAAGGCATAATTTAAAATATTTCTTGCAACCATTGGTAGTACATCATTTGCATTGTATGTTTGCACCAACAGTACTATAAAACTCCAACATTCATCTAACTAATGCTTCACAAGTCCATCTTAAGTTGGTGTACAAATAATAAAATTGTTGATGCAAACTGACTTTATAAACTGCAAATAACAAGAATTGTATTCACAAACACACAATAAACATGTATTATGTCAACATAATCAAATGCAACATTTAAATACACATATAATCTATGTACACATATTACATCAATCTAAATACACATATTCACCATAATCTAAGTAGACATATTATGTCAACATAAAATCAAAGGAATCATTAAAGATTTTCTTGCGACCATTGGTAGTACCTTATTTTCTATTGTATATTTGCATCGACAATACTATAGGACTCTAACATCCTTTGAACCAATGTTTCACAAATACATCTTAAATTGGTATACATATAGTAAAACTGTTAATGTGAATTGATTTTGTAAAACACAAATAAGAAGAATTGTATTCATAAACACACAATAAACATGTATCTATTTGGGCCTTGTTATAGGTTGAATGAAATCTTAAAATACATTGTACATTGGCAACAACAACATACTATATTTGTATATTGACAAATATATCTTAATTATTCAAATACCATTAATGTATCAGAGTCACTTAACATTTTGCATTTGATTTTTCAATTCTTCACTCTTTTCATCCAATTCCTTGAAACCAACTAAAAAATCCATGCAAAAAAAACTCTCATCATGTGCACATTATTGTCATCCTATTTTCATCTTTTTATGATCCCTAGTTTATAAATTGTACCTGATAATGCTTTTCATTCCACATTTTTCATATGATAAAAATTAATCTACCTAGTCTAAGATATTTCTCATTGTTCAAAATTACATCTTAGAGCTTATAGAGGGAACCCAAATGACAAATTAACAATAGAACAAAACATAAAAATGAAATGCATAATAAGAATCGAGCAATGACAAAGATATATATGTTTCTTTGCTCTAAAGAGAGAAGAATTCCACATTAGAATAGAATACAATATGGACTAAAAAATCAAGACACTCTAATGGTCTATGAAAATTGTGGAGACTACATTATAACTTAACTTTATGTCTGCAACCATGTTTTCATGTTAAACTGAAAGCATTTTGGCTAAGGTCCATCTTAAATAAATGGACTGAATTGTATACATTAAAGTCCACCAAACTACGAGGACTTTATCCCACATTTATGTTTACATAATTACTATAGCATAATTCATCATATCTTTTGTCAAACTCATTTATCAAACCAATATCAACAGGACGGGACACAATGAGTCACTTGTTGAAAACGTTTCGATTCAATAACTGAAATTCATTAACTTATATAAAAGCCGGATACAAATCAACCTTCAACAATACAGCATAGCTGGGGACGGATAGTATTAGAGTACCGTATTTGGATTGGAAAAGATGCTTATTACTAGGATGACATTATTATGATTATGGCTCGTACCAGATGATAACAATGGGGCTTCTAACTTGGTAAATAGAAGGGGTAGAATTGGAAACCCATGTAAGAGACCCTTGAACAAATGAATGCGCTGCTGGAGTGCGTACTGTGAATGTGATGTTGTAAATCTGCTTCTCCATCACTTCCGTGAAGGATAAAACTGGTGGACTCACACTAACCTCCACTCCAGGGGACGCCTCGATGCTGGCCACGTATGTCGAGTCCGCCGCCCCAACGTTCGTTACTGTTCGTTTGAAGGCAGTTGAGACCGGCGTTGCTGTAATGTCGAAAAGAGCAGACAAAGACGGGTAATTTAAATTTCCCGGGCGAGTGCTTTCAGGGTCAGTAGGGCAAGTCACCTTTGTACCAACGACGACCCCAATCTGCCTAGTTGTGTAGTTTAGACCGTAAAGATAAGCAATATAGTCGGCTGGTGTGAGGTCATAGACAAGGCCTGTGTTCGCTGCTTTTTCCGGATTTACATGTCCTGCTTCTGTAGCGAAAACGTCGGCTGTAGTGTTGGTTGCGCTGTCAAGCATCGGCAGGCCTTTCTTATCGATAACGTCTGCCGTAGTCATGAGCGCAGACTTAATGGCAGCCGGGCTCCAGTCTGGATGAGCTGCTTTGAGCAAAGCGGCGAGCCCGCTCACATGGGGAAAAGACATAGAGGTGCCGGAAACTATATTGATTTTGACCAGCCTCTGGTCGTCAGGGAAGCCCGTGGGGCTGAGGTCTAAAGGCCATGCCGCAAGGACATTAACTCCGGCTTCAGGATTTGCGGATTGACAGTGCTCGGACCCCTCGACGAAAAAGCCGCCACAGCTGGCGCTTCTTTGCTGCCGAACACGGTGCCCTGAAAATAAATGGCTGCAGTCGGTGCTTTCGTTGAGGCGGCGTAGGCTTTAATGGCGAGTCCACCTGTGTAGCCAACGTAGGTTGCTGGCAAGACATGAGGATCTGCTATGATTTCCTCCCCAGACGACTTGTCCGCGACCAGTATCATGCCCGCGCCTCCCGCAGCTCGAACCACGTCACCCTTCATCACCCGTGGTATACTGCCTCAGCGTTCACACACCACAATCTTTCCTGCAACATCCCTGGAGCTCAGGCTTCCGTTGAGACACAAGTTTCCGCTCTCTGTGGCGATGTGCACCAGCGGCAGGTAGTCCGAAAGGCCTTTCGATGGGTACAGAGACTCTCCATACAAAACTCTCCCGTCGCCCAGTTGGACGTTTGCGATGAAACTTCTGTCCATGGTGCTCGCGCCCACGGTCATGATCCAAGGTGCGTCGTTTGAAATCTTAGAATAGGCGGGCCCGTCGTTGCCTGCGGAGCAGCTGATGAAAATGCCCTTCTGTACTGCAGTAAAGGCCCCCAAGGCAATGGGATTCTCGTAGAAGGGCCCCAGGTCTAGTCCAAGAGAGAGCGATAGCACATCGACCCCGTCGGCCACGGCTTGGTCCATGCCCGCTAGTATATCAGATGACAAACATGGCCACATGGCCACGGCTTGGTCCATGCCCGCAGACCTTGTACATGGCCACATGAGCAGCCGAAGCCATGCCCCAGGCCGTTCCAGCGGCATAACCGAAGAGGCTGGCAATGGCAACGCGGCTACCGGCGGCGGTAGATGAAGTATGAGTGCCGTTGCCTTCTGTGTCGCGCGGACTGGGGTTACGCTCAGCGCTGCTGTCGAAAGCTTTGGCTACTATTAGTTTGTTGTTGCAGTTGGATGAATTGAAATCTGGGGCACTTTCGCACACACCCTTCCACTTGGCAGGCGGGGGAGGCATACCGGCATCGGCAAAGGAAGGGCTCTCTGGGCACACGCCCGTGTCCAACACCCCAATTATGACGCCCTTGCCGAACTCAGTCGCCGGCCACAGCCCCTTGTTGGGAGAGAGCCCCGTAAATTGAGGGTTTCACGTAAACAGCCGGTGAGTTGTAACTCACCGACTGTACGGAAACTTATTCGACCACATCAGTCGATTTCTCTTACTGGTCAAACTTGTTCAGTCGACATTCAGCAACGCATTCGTACCGGTCGTCAGTGCAGAGTCGAACATACAGTGGTGGCCGTACGTTTGTTGACGAGCCGGTCGTTTACAATGCACCAGCTGGTTAAGCTCAACCTTAAGTGGAGTAGGAGGTGTGCAGGGGCAGGCGAGTGTCGGCATACGCTGCAATAAAGCCTTGCTTATCTCGCATTGCTCCCACTTCCGCCTCCGTCAACCGAGCAGCGAATCCGTTCAACACATTCTCGTAAGCATACGTCATAACTTTTCCTTGGCCTGCAAACGAGGAGTACCATTTCTTGCGGTCATCCAAAGTCATTAACGCCGTCTCTGGATGTTCAGGGTGAACAATGTACGCTGTTTCCTCTGCATGAGCATTCGCAGCCAGCACGACCATTGTGAGGAACAAAATATTGGCAACACTAATTTGATTCATAGTTTTCATGGTTTTGCACACCAATAAAACCAAAGTGCTTGCATTCAGCTCAATCTGACCTGCCTACTGGTTAAAAAGTCCCCATTATTAAGCTTCCAATGTGAATATTAAACTGTAATTAGTAGAACACCGGCCGGCCTTGAAAACACTGTAAAATTTCTTTCAAGTTTGGCGGCCGCCAATTTTGTTATGGTTAGATTGGTATCATCGCCAAAAGTACTTAACATTTTGAAAGGATTGAAGAAGCCGAACTATCTCTCTAATATCGATTACAAAACTCCCAGACCAGGTATGTAATGAGGAGGAGTAATCCACAAATTTTCATTGACTTGGCCAATTTTATTGTATTTACAATTGAAATCAATTATCCTGCCGTTTTCTCCTCCGCCTCTCACACTAATTCATATTAATCAGACAAAACGCATTAAACATTGAAGACATCTACAGGTTCTAAACTCTCTCAAGTGGTAACAAGCTTGAGATGCTTTATTTAAAGGATCAATTTCCCAATTGATGTAGGGGAGAGGAGTCAGTAGTCGTATGGGCCAACTATGAATTAATTAGTTATAACGTATGTGCAAAACACGTGTTGTGAGACTGAGATATTAATTAGTTATATTCCAAGCATGAGCTCGTGCATCTTGCATTGAAGACTAAAGACTAAAGAGGACCTTCAATCCATAAATGGTCTCGTGCGTCTTGAATTGAAGACTAGAGCGGAGCTTTAATACAAATATGGGCTCGTGTATCTTGAATAATAGAAGACTACAGTGGAGCTTGAATTGATGACTAAGAAATGTTTCCACCATGTAGCGATTACATGGAATATAATAGGACCTCCGATTCTTTTTAGAAATGTGATATGGACTCTTATCTTTCTACAATTAAGGTTTGGAGTTGCAACTAATCGCACAACTTGCCACATCAGCATGCCTAATGAGAAGTGTCTTTGAAATGAATCCCTAGTAGTTGAACCAAAAAAAATTATTTTTTTGTTAGAACAACAACATATGCTTATTTAAAGTATAACTTATGTGCAACCTTAGTGATAACCATGAATCTTGTTATCTATAACCTTAATATCCAACACAAATGACCCAATAGTTGAACACAAAATACTATTTATTGTTATAAAAACAACACTCTTACTTAAATACAACATATACTCAACTTTAAATGATCATAAAACCTTTTTACATCCTTTTACATTTGGTGACAAAATACACGGTATTTATTGTACTCACCTTTTACATTTGTCATAGGACAAACATATAATATGAAGTATTCCAATGCAGTGCATTGCCACCCCATTAGTTGTGCACATAAGAAAAGTATTTGTCCACATAGAAACAATAATTGTTTAGATGAGCACTTTATTTTATAAATGACACACTTATAATGGATAGTTATGATATTTTATTTAAAGGAAAAAAGTATTTATTACACTTGTTAATGAATGTATTTATGTTTTTTATATGATATTCATAAGTTCTCATGTGTTCATGTAAGGGTCCATATTGATTAACATTTGGTGATTTCTTGATTTACATGTGGCATAACTATTAATAATATACAGTATAAATATGTTGCAAGACTAAATCCTATACCCACAAGTATTATATAAACAATTGGACCCAATTTCACTACTGGCTCCTCTCCCATAGAAAATCACTAAAACATTTTGTATTTAATCATTTCATTTAAATACTCGATACGACATAGTGTTGGTTGTTTAAAAAACTAGGTTAAGGTTCAACCTTATGATTTTATTTAAATAGTCTATCTACTTAACTAATCAACTTGCATTTGGGTGTATAAATTATTTTGACTAACATTAATTTTACAACATATAGACTCTTTAAGCTCTTCCACATGTAATGGTCTATTAGTATTTCTCTAATCCAAATAAACATCCATTTTTGAGTGAATTCAATCTCCATTATGTGATTTTCTTTTATAACATTTATCCAATATACAAGTAAATATTGTATTGTATTAATCTCATAAATTTACATTCTATAAGATGATTATTATTTCTAGTGCATTGTGTAGGTATTTTTGAGAAGATGATTTAATCCCCATGTGAGTCCATTAGCTCTACCTCTGTCTTTGTTGTCCTTAACCTATATTTGTTAACAATGCTTTATAGTAAATATTATTATTGACCCATAACTTCAATTGATCATTAACATTTATCCTTGACTAACTATTAATCGAAGCCTCAAATTGTTACATGGAATATAACATTGGAAGTTAATAGGAAATAGAAATTCTCATAATAATATACTATAGATAATTATAGAATATTTTTCTTTTATTTATTTTTTCAAATTATTGTTAGAATTATAGTGAAAATCTTGTAATATAAAGAAAATTTATTAAAAAATTTCTATGATAGTACAAGCTAAGATAGTTAACTTTGGTTCTATTAATTTTTAGATTCTCGGCCCCTAAATATATGTCCACATGATTACAACAAGATGCATAATTCTTAGTAACTATATAGCAATGCTTAAAGTTATTTACAAAAAGGTTTTAGATGAATTATATAAATTCTTCATAATTTGTTTTGTATATCTATTACTCACTAAAATCAATGGTATCACTATAGAATTTATTTTAAAAGGTCAAAAGTTTATGATTTCCTATTTTCTATAGATCATAATAGACTTGAGGTATTTGATCTCAATCTTATAACAATTATAATGCTAGAATTGATGGTAGTTTTTCCAAGCTATGTCATAGGTGCATAAATAAATTTCTTACATTGATGTATTCAATATAATTCAAGCTAGAGATCTAGTTATGGAATGACTTGATCTCATGTCTACATTAATACAATTTTAGTTGTTAAGGTTTTCTTCAACTGCTTTATCATAATCTACAATGTAGACTGCAATTTATGACTAATTATGGATAAAAGATATGCTCTTTATAAAAATGTGTGAATAGATCTGCCTTTATTCAAAACATGTCTTAGTTTTTTAATAACTACAAATTTTTTACAGTTTATTCTCTAATTCGATCACTAAATTCACCATTTTATTGCAATTTTTTAAGAAATTTATTCTTGATTTACATGTGGCATAACTATTAACAATATATAGTATAAATATGTTGTAAGACTAAATCCTATACCCACAAGTCCTATATCAACAACTAGACCCCATTTGACTACTGGCTCCTCTCCCCTAGAAAATCACTAAGATATTTTTATATTTAATCATTTCATTTAAATAGTTAGTACGGCATTGTGTTGATTGTTTAAGAAACTAGGTCAAGATTCAACCTTATGATTTTATTTAAATAGTCTATCCACTTAACTATTCAACTTGCATTTGGGTGTATAAATTATTTTGACTAAAGCTAATTTTACAATATATAGACTCTTTAAGTTCTTCCACATGTAATGGTCTATTGTTGTTTCTCTAATCCAAATAAACATCCATTTTTGAGTCAATTCAATCTCCATTATGTGATTTTATTTTATAACATTTACCCAATATACAACTAAATATTGTATTGTGTGAATCTCATAAATTTACATTTTATAAGATGATTATTGTTTCGAATTCTTTTTGTGGGCATTTGTGAGCAGATGATGTAATCCCAGTGTGAGATCATTATCTCTACCTCGGTCTTGTTTTCCTTAACCTATATTTTTTAATAATGCTTTACACTAAATATTATCATTGACCCACAACTTCAATTGGTCATTACCATTTATCCTTCACTAACTATTAATCGAAGCCTCAAATTGCTACATGGAATATAACATTGGAAGTTAATACGAAATAGAAATTATCATAATAATATATTATAGTTAATTATAGATTATTTTTCTTTTATTTATTTTTTCAATTTATTGTTAGAATTATAGGGAAAATCTTGTAATATAAAGAAATTTTATTAAAAAGTTCCTATGATAGTACAAGATAACATAGTTAACTTTGGTTCTATAAATTTTTAGATTCTCAACCCCTAAATA
This sequence comes from Cunninghamia lanceolata, assembly GCA_027924645.1. NCBI lineage: Eukaryota > Viridiplantae > Streptophyta > Pinopsida > Cupressales > Cupressaceae > Cunninghamia > Cunninghamia lanceolata. The sequence continues at coordinate 3,319,980 of BSBN01000144.1, forward strand.
TATGCTCACATAAATCAAAGTGCTCATCAGATTAAAAAGAACCGTCCAACAAATCTTTATTATTAATAGTTTTCAATACATTATTGCTTGTGTAACCCAATCTACGGTGCCACAACATACAAGTGTTTCCAGAAGCCTCAAAAACATAAGAGGCATCACAAACTATAGTGGCTTCTAGCCTAAACAATTTTCTCAATCTCTTTCCTTTCGCTACCACCAAGTTTCCTCTCACCAAACTATAGCCATGCTTATCAAATGTTACATGCATTCTCAAATCATTCAACTTTGAAACTGAAATCAAATTTCTAACTAATCTGAAAACATGCAAAACACCAGGGAGGGTTTTAATTCCCCCATCACTAAAACACAACAATACCTTACCTTTCCCAACTATCAGATATGTAGAGTTGTCTCCAAGGTAGATATTACATCCATCATACTCTTCGTATGTGAAAAATTGTTCATTATGTGAGGTCATATGAAATGGGCATCCTGAGTCAACCAACCTGTGATCATTAGCAACAACATTACAAGCAGAAAGTAAAACATCTTCACCTGCATTCAAGGACTTATCAGAAGCATTCTCCCATTGTTTCTTTAGGTTTCTACACTCCTCCACATGTCCCCTTTTACTACAGTTCCAACACTTAGCTCTATTCTTCTTTCTAGGAGTCTTAGATTGGCCCTTAGATTTGTCCTTAGCCCCTTTCTGATCTCCTTTCGGTCCTCTTTCTTTAGGCCTTCCCCTAACACTAAGAGCATCCCCTAAACTATCTGAACTCTTCTTCCTCAATTCCTGGGTCATCCCACAATAGTGGGTTACACTTTTGTGGATGAAGAAAATTTGAAGGTGCCAAAAAATCTTTAGCAGACACCTTCGTTCAAAGATCAAATCTTCAAATGAAGGCCTTGTCGGCCAAGTGAAAAAGCTCTTAGTCAAAACCTTCATTCAAAGGGGGTCTGTGAACGAAGGTGATTGAGCGCCAAATAAAAACAATAAAATAATGGCTTCACTTGAGAGGGTCTTTGAGCGAAGGCATTATTTTATTATTTTTTAATAAAAAGGGTTAAGACTCTCAAATGACAATTTTTTGTCATTTGAGAGCTTGCAGTAAAATGAAGGCAAGTTGGAATGGCATCCGAAGGAGACAAGGAACGGTATCCACAAAGGTGATAGGGAATAGCATCCACAAAGGAGAAGACCCCACATGATAGCATCTCCAAACACGTCGAGCTCCAATCACAGTTGAATTCGGCCCACATCACCATACACGTTGACGAAACTCCCATATTCATGCGCATAAATTTGTCGTTCCATTTTTAATATTGTATATATGCAATGCTTGCATAATACACCAGTTTCTTGCTGACAGGGGCTTCCATGGCTTCCATTACAATCAATTAAATAAAGAAAATTTCCTACTATGAAACCCTAGTTTGGCAATAGGATTTGTGATTACAGTTAATAGAAAAATTCAATTAAATGAAGGAATTTGATGAATTCAGTTAAAGAACTAGAATAGTTTGGCAAACCCTAGTTTGCCAAACTAGGGTTTGTCATTACAATTAATAAAATTGAGAAAAAAATCATAAAAAAAAGAGTTTCTTGATACAATGAAAGAAGTATCAAACCCTAGTTTGCCAAACTAGGGTTTGACAAACCCTTGAGTTTTAAAAGAAATTAGGGTTTCTCAAATTAGGGTGAAAATATGAATTTAGTTTCACCTTAATTTGACAAAACCTAGTTTGGTAAACTAGGGTTTGTCATTACAATTAATAAAATAGAGAAAATTTTCATAAAAAATAGAAAATTTTCTTGAGACAATGAAAGAACTATCAAACCCTAGTTTGCCAAACTAGGGTTTGACAAACCCTAGAGTTTCAAAAGAAATTAGGGTTTGTCAAATTAGGGTGAAAATATGAATTTAGTTTCACCTTAATTTGACAAACCCTAAACTAGGGTTTGTCAAACCCTAGTTTGGCAAACTAGGACCATTTATCTTTTGATCTTTGTTAGATCCTACTTCCCATTTGGCTTATACATATACTAAACCTACTAAACTCATCACACACATGGATATTCTAAGCATAGAGGCATTACATCGATACATAAAGTTCAAGAAATTATAGACAAATGGAAGGTAAACATTACACATACTCATGAGCACAAAAATCCCTCACTTGATAAGATGAATCATGGAAAAACAAGCCACATGAATGTCAAGATCCTAGTCTTGTTCACCATATGTAGACCTCAAGAAGCTCATTATTTGGATAGTGACACAAATTTTGTAGTTTACATGTGTAAATTTATGTATTTAAATTTATGTATTTTTTTTTATGTTTCTTGTACTGGATATGCTATAAATCATATTGAGTTACCATGGAAATATATGAATGTATAATTTCATAATTTTTCTATTGTAAACATAAGTATGACAAAAAAAGACAACTACATAAACAAAAAAAGGGTCTAGGAAGGAGGGTTATGGCAATATATGTCTTTACAAATGATGTAGATAAGATACAAAATTTTCAAGTTAAACAATCATTAGAATTCCTTTTATAACCATGATCAAACAATAAATTTAATCCAAGAATAGTTACTAAACTTGAACTTCTCTTGTTAATCCTTCTTTTGAGAAGATAACAATGAAACATAATAACAAGCTACTTTAATTAAGATTATTCAATGCTAAGTCTTTGAACATTGTTAATATTTTCCTATTAAGCTATCTAATTTTCATGGCAAATGAAGACATTAAAGCTACCTTAGAACATTCCCTAAACTCAATGCTATTTTCTAAGTTCAATTTGCATTTGTTATTAACCAAGAATTATGAAGTGAAAAAGTGTCGTTTCATTCTAAAATTTCCCGATTCAAAACTAGTGTGCTAGAAGGTCGAATAGGTAAGTAGTATATTTTTAATCCAAAAATTAGGATAAAGGTCTAGTTTTTTGTGCAAGGAGATCTAATTTTTATGTGAGGAGATCTTAGTTGTCACATAACAAGATCTTAGTTCTCAGATAGTGAGATTTTATGCTTGTTTATATATTTTATTGTATTTTTAAATATTTAAATCTCTACCATGTTTGGTCACACATGTCTTTGAGCGTTGAAAACCATTGTAAATGGTGGAATGTTTGATTAAGAGTTATAAATAGGTCTTAGCATAGTTAGATCCATTATTGGTAAAATTGTGTGAGGTCCTCCTAGTTTATAGACTAATTTCATTAGAGGAATCCTCCATAGTTGAGACCCCTAGTAATTAGGGCTTTGAAGCCAACACCACAAGTAGCAAGGAATTGCCTATTAGTTGTCAATAGGGAATATTGGAATATTTAATACATAGTTGATGTAAATATGAACATTCTCAATTTATTCTTTGACCACTTATATCAAGTTGGGTATGAGAGGAAGTACAAATAACAATACATGCCAAAGTGCTTGAGTTTGTGGGGGGACTAACTAGGAATATGACTTTTTTTCTATTCTTCTTTTTAGCTACATTTTCTAAGATTATACTAATTTGACAACACAAATCTGATGCAATGTGAGTGCATTCTATCACCTCATTCTTTGGTATTGTACTAAATAGAAAATGGGGAAATACCACACATGTGGTTTTGAACCAAGTTCAAAATCATAACTACAATTTTAAACTACAACAAGAAACAAAATATATTCAAAGGGTTAGGTTTGGACCACTAGCTCAAACAAGGACATTTATTCAAATAAGATATAAATTGGATGTCAATTCTCTACACAAAATATGCCATTTAGACATTAGTTATGACATCAAGAACAATAGGTCAAAATAAGTCCAAAATGATTGGGGAAAAGTATTAGGGATGGACTTTTCACCATTACAGGAGTTTAAAAAATCAAAAATAAAATATCTACACTAAAATCATTTGAGACTCATACTAAATTTCCTAAATGTTCTCATTAAATTGTTAGAATTATTACATCTTTAGTATATAGTTAATAAATAAATATATTACAATTAAAGTCACCTTAGTGACTTGTTCTAGTATTTAAATAATTAAATGTTAGTTTATTATTGTTAGTTTTGGGAGTTACTTTCCCATAAGTAGTTTTGGTAGTTAGTAAGGGAAAGCAAAATCTTTTAAGACAATTTATTATAATGTAAAAATTAACAAGTTGAGTGCATGATAGTGGCAGCCATTACAGAGTAATTGGCATTGATAGCATTTTGGTAACATAATGGTAGTAGCTTTGCTACATTTATTTTATTTTGTATTACTGATAAAGGGAGGGACAACCACTAAAAATAATTACACTGCAACTAGAAGAGAGCCACACCTACCTTAGATAGGCCATGCCCCCTCACAAGAAGTTGAACCTCCTTAAGATCTATTGTTGCAAATGTCTGGAAGTAGCCATGTATGCAAAATTTGGAAGTATAATGTTGTGTAGAGGAGAGGAGAGGACAAAATGGTGAGTGAAACAATATTAAATATACAAACACTATAGATTCTAAATCTACAATCTACATTTATTTGATGAATGTTGTTATTTATGACACATATTACCTAATTTTCTAAATGAATATGAGGAATAAAAAGAAGGGAAGGTACTAAGCATATGATAAGAAATAAATGTGAAATGATAGAAGAGGAGAAATAAGTGGCACTCTAAGTTGAAGAACTTCCAAAATTTATTTTGAAATAAAATAGGAATCAATGTAATTTGTATTCACAGGTGCAATTAAAATTTGTTTGGAATTGTTGCAAATTATTTTTGGGCCTATATGCAGTCAAATACTATTAGTGATATTTTTCAATTACATGGAAATAAACAATGATTATTATACCATTAAATATATTAATGATATCAACTAAAATTTTTAGTAGACATTATTGCCTTTAGAAGATCCTCCGATATTTAGCATATCAAGCATGAACAATTATAACTAGCATACAATTGAGATAACCTTACATATAGTTGGCTAGTAGAAGATTAAACTTCTAAAGTTATGGTAGCTTGCACTTGAAACTAAAACAATATTTTCAAGTACCTAATTCTTGCAATTCTCTTTACTATCCACTTCATCATGAGGCATGTTCCTTGTGTCTAGGGGTCTAAGATTTGACAAGCCTGCCACAATCTTTAGGTTAGAGATAATGTGCCCATGTAGAGCTTGACATCCCTCTATTATTACCCCATTGGCCCATAGAAAGCATCTTATAATCTTTGTTAGCTATTTATAGCATGATTTGGAGAGCAACTAACATGAAGAAATGCATACATGTGGTTGGCTATGAGTAATTAGTTATCTCTTCAACTAAATTTTGAAGGAAAAACATGCATTCATTAATAAAATGGGAATTCAAAGACACTACATCATTAAGTAATGAAATACCATAAGATGTTGCAAATGGACATGATACAAGAGATAACCTAGGGAAGCTACTACATGAAAACATATAAATGGAGCCTAGGATGTCCTCAGATTTTTATCATGACAATTTTAAACTTTTGAGTCTACCAAGTCAAAGTCCATCAATCAACTCATCTTCTCAAAGGTTGTGCAAGTATTTCAATTCATTTGTAAAAGTTTGTTGTCATCTAGCTTTGATCAAGTCAAAAATATTAATGTCAAATAGTCTCAATCATAGGTGATTCAGGAAAAGAACTTGGAAATTTTAATTTTTCAAAAATGTTCATGTCAAGATGTAAAGTCAATTGTCACTATGTATCATATACTTGAATGGCACCCATAAAAATCATGAAATTGATGTCAGTCAAGGGTTGCTCAAGGTTGTGTGCCAAATATTTCATTTTTGTTGATATTGTGGGAATTTCAATGTTTGTATCAGTGGCCTAAAATGATTTGTCAACTTCAAAGTGGATTAATTAAGATCTCTCTTTTTACATTTGTTAAGTGAAATTTTATTGTTTGAAAAGTTTATAGATGTAACGTGGCTATATATATCTATAAACTTTATAGATGACATCTCTAGTGCATATACATGTACATGTAAATTGTAGCATAGTTCAAAGAGCATATATAGAATTAAATAAAAGCATTCAAAAATTATCATATAGATGCATGCTTGAATAAGAATCTAGGGCATTCTCTACACGACTTCTAATAGAGAGATCATTTGTACATTAAGAACTGCCATGGTTGAAATTTAAAATTTGTTCAACAAAAGAACTATTAATTTAACTTGCATAGATTGTAAAATAATTAATACATGAACATACATCTAAATAGTGAATTTAGGTCTTCAAAACATAAAAAATTGTAAGTTCTTCATCCATATTTTTCATACCACATCAAGTGGTTCAGTTCACTCTTCAATCACATCTAATATTCTCTGATGATCTTTACTATGTAGTCTCCACTTATGACATCCACATGTGTTTGAAACTATATGAAGAATTAGGCCGGTACCAATTACTAGGTGGCTATATTGATATACCTTGTTATTAGGTTGATAATCAATAAAGTGAAACCCATGTTGAACAATCTTGACTTGTTTGAGATATGTCCCTTGCACTACAACTGAACCTATGGGAAACAACATTCCACACTGTAAGACACAACATTTTCAAGGTAAATGTAACCTACATGTACATCTATGAACATGTATAGCATTATCATTGCTTGGTAAGACATAACATAAATTATAATATAAAAATTGAACACATTTTAAATCACTCTTGAGGTACTTGACATGTACATATGTAACAAATTGAAAATTATTAAAAAATATATTAAAATAATGTTAAACCTGTGGGAAACACCATTCCATCACTTGTTTCTGGATTTAGCTTTTGCCTCTCTTCTGTGCAATGCAATAAATAATAACTAACTTGTTCTATATATCCAGCCTTGTTATGACTGCAAAAACATCCCCTGCACCAAAAATTTACATACATTCTAAAATTTGTATCTTAAAAAATTTAGAGATACCTTATATACACACACACACACACACGCATACCTTTTTTAATCAATCTTGAAATATGGTTATAATCAGTTGAAATCAAAGGAATGTCTTCAAATCTTTCATCCTCATCTTCATTGTATGTGTTGGTAACAAGTAGTGGCACATTTTCCCATTCACTGACATATCCACATTGCTGGTTATTACAATTCTCAAAATCTCCCAACATGCACTCATAACAAAAACAAGAGTAATCCCTAGTGTGCAACGTCCATGTAGGGCTATCTGTACTCATGATATAATGCAAACATCTTGTTTTCTCTACCCTTTTGCATCCATACATTGATTTTCTATCCACACCTACAAATTTATTATATATCAAGTACATTATGAATAAAATATATCTAAATAATCAAATTCAAACTAAAATAAATAAATTTGTGTGTACACATATATCATATACATGAATATATATTTAAAGTACATCCATACATTAAATAAATTCAAACAATACATACCTGATATCTCCCAAAATACTCTATGTGGAATGTATTTGTTTATTCTTGAAGATGTGCCGGCCTCATTTGGTGCAAAGTGTAACTTACACCATTCAACAACATCATGTGCATCATTTATATGGTCTCTATCATAATTCATTTGAAGTTTCCTTAGAGCACATTTGATGCAAGTTCCTATGCCATCATGTTCACCCTTTCCATGCCCACTCTCAAAGAAACTCCAAACATGTCGTATATTGTCATTTCGATGATATCTACATAGTGCATAAAATGGATTTACTGATTTGAATTGTGACGCACATCTATCTGACCATACAAAATGTGTTTCAAAATTTACACCCTTGCTTGCCAAATATCCAAACAACTTCTTAAAGCAATGTTGTACAAAAAGTGTGTCATGCTCTTTATCATCACTAATATAAAAGTGATATTCTTTCTTGATGAATCATGCTTGAAATATTCTATCAACACCATCCAAATCCAATTGTGCATGTCGATAACACACACGCACCATAACAGTGATCTACTCTGAAAAGTAATATTTTGATTGAATCTCTTTTTGATGTACAAAAGAGTAATTTTCTACAAAGTTGACCACTGATAAAATTGTTCCATGTGGGAAAGTATCTCTTAATGTTTGAAACTGTTGTGCTTGCCACTTAGCAAAAAAAGCATGATGTATGTATGGTTGAATCAATTTATAGAAATTTTCCATAAATATTCCAATAGGTATCTCCTCTTCTACATAATCTAACCTTGTGGATTCTTTTCCATGTTTTGTTTGAAACTTTACATACTTGTACCTCTTACAATTTACCAACTTCATTGGGTCGATATCTTCATTTCTCAAAGGCATCTTAGACAAATTTCCACATGTTTCACAAAGACCTTTTATGCAGTTTATTTGACCATTTTCATTATCATCATCTGATTTATCACATAAGATGGATGCTATGAACTAACTTGCCCATTTATGAGGTGCACTTACAAAACCATTACTATCTTCACAAATCTTTCGAAACACCTGATAGTAGAGATCAAATTCAATATGATAATGACAACAACAAGTTTCAAAAACCTTGTTTGTCTTCACATCATATGGCCTTAACCTTTCAAACATTGTTTGGCTAATCTTTATATTTGGATTTGAATTACAAAAGTTCACATACATCTCATGCTGTGTTATCTCTAGCTAATGTTTTGTATGTAGTTCATAACTATTGGGCCTAATTTTGTGTTTGATAACATCTCTACTATTTGATGAAGAACAAGTATTATCATTCCAAAAGGTTGAGATCAAGTTTCTAACAACATCTTTAATTCTGTCAGATTGAGGAGCTATACACATAATTGCCCAATTGCCTTCTGAGGTAATATCATGCAATAATTTTCTCCTTTTCACATATTTTGTTATTATCTTTCTATTGAAACCAAGCTTAGATGAAATTGAAGACAATTGTCTTTTTTTGGAATTTCTTTCACATACAATACCTGTGAACATCGCTATTCTTGTAATGGACTTATCCGCAGATCGATATTTTTTCCTAATGGAAACCAAACCTTCTTTAACATTTTCAACAATATCTTTTTCTAGCTGTGAACTTTTCCCCTTTTTCAATGACAAATCGACACCCAAAAATTGTAAGGCTCATGTAGCTCCTTATTAAGAAGTACAATTGATAACAATTGGGTTCAGCCAAGTGTATCAAGATTATCAAAATGAGCAATTATTTCCTTTGCAGTTTTATTCATTGACCTCCTATCAGTATGTCTAGGTTTCCAGCATAATGTTTCAATTTCTCAATATCCATTTTATGTAAATGATCTAAATTTCTATAAGAAATTTTTCTTTTCACCTCTTTAGCTAGATTAATACGGTCATCCATACCAGTCAAAGGAAGCGATCCTGACCCCTCTCCAACATCCATTGTTTGCACTTGGGCCTCCTCTTGGGTAACATCAACTATGTGTTCTTCAACAACATTTCCTCCACTTTCTGTATCACAAATGAAGGAAATACATATTAAAATAAAAATAAAAATAAAAATGAAATTATTTATTTTATAAAATAAAACTTTCCAAATAATAAACATTTTTTTTATTTTATTGACTTATACTCTTAAGTTCTACAATGTAGAAATTATTATGTTTTCTAAAAAATAATTTCATTTTTTAGGAAAAAGAAAATCTAAAAAGCATTCTAAAAATATTTCAACAAATCTTTTCTTAAAAATTTTCTTTTATTCCTTAATTTAGCATTAAAAATCATAAAAACACAAATAAAAAAGCTAAAAAAACATTTATGATACAATTTATTGGATAAAAAAAAGCTAACAATTATTATAAAATATATTTTAGAGAAAGAAAACAAAAAAACAATGATAAGAGTTTGTTTTAAAATTAGGAAGTGTGGCTTTTTAAATATAAAGTTTTTAGATTTAAAAGAATTTTTAAAGAAAAATAAATAATCAAGAAAGGAAATAATCTAAAATGAAAAGTGAACTTGATTTTTTTAATAAATTATAATAGAAATATATGTTACCACTTTAGAAAAAACAATGAAGTTGAGTTGGAGATAGGAAGAGGGATATCGAGAGTTAGAGAGAGACAGAGATAGCTACGAAGGCCCCAATGAGGGAGAGGTAGAGGTAAAGAGAGTGGGCAACTTGAGAGAGAGAGAGAGAGCGGTGGATAGAGAGAGAGAGAGGTATGTATTTATCTCTAGGTAGAGAGGTGGAGATTATAGTCAAGAATGAGGAATGACTTAAACTAAATGACATTAGAGGTACATGAAATCAATGCGTATATATTTAAGCATAAATCAAGTGACCTAGATTAAATGACATCCTACTACATGATTCATCAATACATGTATATATTTAAACATAAATAAAATGCCCTAGATTAAAAATAGAAAAGAAAATATATGCATAACTTGTTTTCGTTTATGATATTTTTCCAATCTTTCTTCATTCGATCTTGCTATAGTTTCTACCGAATACTTTCGTGTAGTCTTATTTTGTCTTGTCCTTTTGTTTCCCATCTCCTTATTTGTAAAATATGACTTCAAAATTCTTCTCTCAAAGATTTCTTGGATTCCCTTGTACAAGAAAAATGTGAATTTATCTTGTTTGTAATTGATTTATAATGGAAAAAAAAGCAATCCTATTTATATGCTATATGAATAATTAAAACATTAAAAACAAAGCATGTCGGCATGCCTTCAAATAAAGGCCAATAGTTAGAGAAAAAAATATTTTTAAATACAAGGTTCCTTCGAATGAAGGTGGCCATTACGGGCTACAAGATACCATGTCAACACCTTCATTTGAAGGAGCTATTTCTTCGAGCAAATGACATCACTTTTCATCGTTCACAGGGGTCTTCGCTCCACTTGGCACCTTTCTTTCTTCCCTTCCCCTTTCTTTTCCAAAATTTTGTCTTCTAAAGCCCAGTTGAAGGTCCAAATAGATTCACCTTTACCAAAACAAATTGGAGGATTGAAGTGCTCAAAACGAGATTTCCAACGAGTATAGTTTTGATATATTTTAATTTTATTATGATTTTTTTTTTAGATTTACTAAACATAGGTTTTTCACTGAACATCAAGTTCTCTATTCTACACACATGGAAAAATAGTAAATTGGTGAATTTGTTTTTTAAAAAATATGTATACACTAGGTATTGATGTCCTTGTTTCAGCAAAAAAAATTGAATTTTGATACATACGGAAAAAGTTATGTTCTATGGAATACACATATATCTAAATTATAATTGGCTTGACTTCAAAACTAAATTAAAAATATATATTTAACAAAACATTATGAAACCAAATGCATTCACTAGATATCGGTGTTGCCAATCTAAATTTGAAAGAATTAGAATTTAAATCTTCGTAGAAAAAAAGTTATGCGTTATGGAATACCCATCACTTTAAAAAAATATTGTTTACTATTAAAAACTAGTTATCAAAGGAGATTCAAAAAAATTTACAATTTAACTCCAAATTTTTCAAAAAAAATATTTTTAGAATCTACAGACAAAATCTCACAAATCACTAGTTCGCATCATCTTCAAATTCCTAATGGTTTAGCAGCTATAGGTTTCAGAAAGTTAAGATTTAGTTCAAAATGTTGATTTCAATTTCAAGTTTGGCCAAAAAGTGTAACCCATTATTGTGGGATGACCCTCCTATGATAGTAGAACTGAAACAAGTGCATCCAACTTCGGATCTGTGAGGTTACCAGTGATAGTCAGTATGACATTCTCCTAAGATTCAGGTAAAGAACAAAAAAGTAAGATACATTTATCTTCCTCATTAACATCAACATCTATGGATGCAAGCTGACTCAACAACAAATTAAATGAATTTAAATGCTCTGCAACTGAATCACCCTCTCTCATTTTCATGGAAAATAACTTTCATTTTAAATAAAGTTTATTTACCATACTCTTGGCTTGCTAGATCTCACCCACCAGTTTCTGTGCAAACTATGTGCAGTCTCTTCCTTTGTGATATTCAGTAGGACAGAATCTGCAAGACACAAATGAATGGTTCCCTGTGACTTTTTATCCAACCTTGCCCATTCATTCAGAGAGATGTCATTGGGTTTCTTCTCATTTTGAACAACCAACCACTAGTTTCTTTCTTCCAACAAGTCTTCCATTTTCAGCTTCCACAACTCATACCCTATTCCATTGAACTTCTCAATGTCCAATTGAGAGGTTGATGCAACGGTGGATGCAGCCATAATATCAACTCAAGATCTACAAAACAAATGCAACCAAATCTCCCACTGTAGCTACAACTTCCACACTACCACCCAAGAGTTAAAGTTGGTCAGGCTCTAATACCAAATGTTAGAAATGAAAGCACAACTACTTAAAATAGAAATTTGATTCAAATACATTTAATAATCTTATACCAGTGTATTATCAATGGAGATTGCATCAAAACAGAAAATCCACTACAAAGAAAATATCAAACGTGAATAACTCAACACAATGACACAATGTTTATGTGGAGAAAACCCTTGCGGATAAAAAACTCTACCAGGAAAGAGGCACAAGTTTCTATTAATCTATAAAAGATTGTACAATACATCAACTACATGACTCTCTCCACCAGTCTTCAATCTAACAGCATTCATGTAGCACCTGAGTACCTAAAACCTATATATATAGCAACAAATACAATGGAAAATACATATAGAAGTGCTCTCACACCTCCCTAGGCATTCACTTTCTCTCTCCTAAGAATCTCCAACCTGTAAACATTAAATACCATCTTACAAGAACCTTTCACTTGTCTAAAAACAACCATGCAAGGTTGGGTTCCCAAGACTAAATATGGTCTCTTACGTCATCCTATGACATGTTATAACTGTTATAGATTCCACCAAAGTGTATCTTCCCAAGATGGGTGCCTAGGGCTAAACATAACAACTTACAACTAATGAATATCCATCATATGTGTCATAGTGTCATTAAATCTTATGACAACTTGCAGTTGCCATAGATTCTTTACATGCACCCACCAAACATTATGACATGTGTGTTATATGTTAATAATAGTAGATTCTCCCAAGGTGGTGCCTATACTCATTTACTCATGAGTTTTACAACTGCCAACCATAAATGCCACTTATTAATTACCTCCGATGACTCTAAAATTACCACTGATGGTGAAACTACCTCATTCCCTTAAGGGTAATTACAAATTATAAATAATAAATGAAATAAATATAATATTGGAATTTACAAGTTTAATGACACCTTATTCCAACAGTCATTGAGGCCAGTTCTCTAGTCTGATGAGAGAATATATTTTTTTCTTCATTTGATGGATGTTAAACCGAGCAATGGTACCTTCACTTGGCATAATAGAAGATGTGGTAGTGACTCTATTTCAGAGAGGCTAGATAGGTTCTTGGTGTCTTATTTTTGGATCGACAATGAGTGGACCTCTTCTTCTAAGATTTTGGGGTGGAAGGGGTCTGATCATTGGCCTATTAAGTTCTTCTCCACTTTGTTTTCCATGCCCAAGAAACCTCCCTTCAAATTTCAGCTTATGTGGCTTTGAGAGGAGAATCTACACAAACTCATGGAGTCTTGGTGGATAGAAGGGAAACATGCTTTTGGAACAGCCATGTTCTACTTTTTTAAGTGTCTACAATACGTGAAATTTAAGCTTCGACAGTGGAATATTACCTCCTTTAGAAACGTTTTTCATTAGAAGAAACAAGCTCAGGTTAAGTTGGATGGTATTGTGTATAGAATCAAGGAGGAGGGGTTGATATAAGAGTTGCTTAGGGAGTAATCTAAGTGGGCCAAAGAAATATCTGAATGGTAATTGTAGGAGGAGAACTTCTGGAAGAAAAAGTTTTGTATAGATTGGCTTTAGGAGGGAGATAAAAATACAACTTTCTTTCATAATTCAATTAAGGAGCATAGATATGGGAATGTTCTTAACTCCCTCACTTCAACTCAAGGAGAATCTTTAACCTCTTTCCAGGGTATTTCGCAGGAAGTAGCACATGTTTCTTCTCCTCCTTGCTCTCTGAGAATAGCTCTCAATCTTTGGAAGAAGAGCTAAGCATTCTTGATTGCATTCCATATTTGGTTTTTGAAGAGACGAACAAAGCTCTAGTGGCTCCTGTTTCGATTAAGGAGCTCGATGCTATTGTGTTCTAGATGAAAAAGGTAAGACCCCTAGCCTAGATGGGTTTCCGATAGAGTTCTTTTAAGAATTTTGGGATATTTTGAGTTCATATTTACTTGAGGTGGTTAAAGAATCTCAGACCAATAAGCAGATGCTCAAATACATAAACTCTACTTTTCTAGCTATTATCCCTAAGAATGGAGGTGTCAATTCTTTGGATTTCTTCAGGCCTATCGCACTGTGTAATGTGCTTTATAAGATTATCTCCAAACTCATTGGAGAATGGTTGAAAACTTTTTTGGAGCCCTTGATTTCTCTTGAACAAGGAGGTTTTGTGAATGGTAAAGAAATTCTTAATGGTATTGTTGTGGTAGCAGAATCTATTAATTCCATATCCATCTCTAAGGAAAAGGTGATGTTCATCAAGTTGGATATGTCCAAGGCATATGATAGAGTTAGGTGGTCTTTTGTGCAACAAATCTTGTTGGCCTTTAGCTTCTGTATTGAATAGGTTCAGTGGATTATGAGCTGGGTGACATCTACTACTTTCTTGGTTCTTTTTAATGGCATTCTATCTTCTTTGTTTTTTGCATCTCAGGGTCTAAGGCAAGGAGACCCTTTATCTCCTTATCTATTTTTCTTGATGGAAAAAGGACTAGGGCAGTTAGTGAAGAAGCAGAAGGATATGGGATCCAACCAGGGGTGGTCTTGGGCTGCTGAGTTGGATTCTCAAACTCACTTACAATTTGTGGATGACACTACTTTGTTGGGTGTAGCTAGAATAGGGGAAACTATCAATTTTAGAAGAGCTTTGCATAAGAGCTACTGGGTAGATGATTAATGAGGATAAGTCTCAGATCTTCTTCTTTAATATCCCATAAATTATACAACATAGAATTGTTAATATTCTTCATGTCTAGACTGGAAGACTTCTTGTTGATTATTTGGCCATCTCCCTGTTGCCAAGTCAACTGGGTAAAGAGTACTGGAGGAAAATTCTAGATAAGTTCCACACCAAGGTCAATCATTGGACTCATAGGTGGCTTTCTTTTGCTAATAGGTTAACTCTCCTTAAATTGGTTCTCCAAGCTCTTCCCATTTATAAATTTGTGGCTCTCTCACCTCTTAAGAGTTCCTTAAGGATTTTGATGCCTTAGCTAAGAAATTTCTCTGAGCTAGAAGACTAGATCTTTAGAAGTGGAGCTAAGTGAGTTGGGATCAGGTGTGTTAGCTTAAGGAGATGGGGGGACTTGGTCTAAGGAAATATAAGGTTGCTAGTCAGGCCTTGGCTACTAAGTTATATTGGAGATGGTACAAATTCCTAGATCACCCATGAGAATGGATTATTAATTACAAATATGTGGGAGGAGTCGATAAGGATGATATCCCTGGGTTGGATTTGGTAGGGAATGGATTGAACATATGGAACATGATCAAAAGAGGAGCTTCCCTTATTAAGGAGGGGCTCTTTTGGGTCATTCAATAAGGGGAGAGTGCTTATTTCTGGATAAACACTCAGGACAACCATCCTCCTATTCTTTCATCTTTTCCTCAGTTACAAGCTTTAAGAGAGATCTTTGTGGTTGTAGGCTAGTCCAAAGTGGTTGACTTTAAGGTCTCTTCTTAGCTTGGGAGATCAGTGAGTAGTCAATGGAGGGAGTTGGACAACTAGCCTAGGGGTGGATCTCTAGTTGAGAGGTCTATTCTTGTTTCTATCCTTGTTGAGTGTTTTTTTGCTCCTTGAAAGATAGAGATATCTTGGCTTGGGGACATGATCATAAAGGCATGTATTCAGTTTCTCTTGGATATGCCCTGTTGGAGGGCCAATGAAGGGCTCTCAGATATTTTCCCTACTGCAGACGAATTTGGCATAAGTTTGGTTGGCCCAAGTGCAACTTGTTCTTTTGGTTAGTGAGCCTTAATAAATGTCTAACATGGGAAAATCTTAGAAAAATAAGGTTTCATGGACCCTCATTATGCTTCTTATGTGGTGGTAATGAAGAGAGTACTTCTCATCTCTTCTTTTAGTGCCCTTTTGCTATTGAGTTATGGAATTTGTGGTGGAACTTATGGAATAGGCCTCCTTTCCTTGCTACCTCTTTGATGGAGTTTTGGGAGAAGATGGGGCCTTCCCTTGTTTCAACAGATTTTTTGGGGGCTTCTTGGGACATCATGCCTTCTTTTGTTATTCAAAAAATCTGATTGGAATTGAATAGACACATTTTCCAAGGTTGTCAAAAAGTTGTGTTGCAACTTTGGCAGATGGTCAGAAGGATGCTCAAAGAGACTATGGAGACCAAATATGATTTGATGAGTACTCTTATTTCTTTAATAGATGAGCATGTGGTTAAGGGTCTAGACCTTTCTTTCCCTTCTTCCAGGCAGGGCCTCCCTAGTCACAAATTGATGAATCCTAGAAAGGTTAATAGATTGGGTAAATGGTAGCCTCCCCTAGTGGCTTCTATAAGATTAATACTGATGGTTCTGCTAGGGGAAATCCTGGGGTAGTTGGATTGGTAGGGTGGGTCATGATATTAGTGGTGTTGTTTTATTCTTTTTCTCCTCTTACATGAAAATACACTCAAATAATTAGATAGAGGCTTTAGCCATCTTGAGGCCATTGGAAAAGGCAAGTGAGTTGGGATGGAAGAAGGTGGTATGCGAAATCGATTCCATGGTCTTGGTTTCTATGTTGAACAAGAGAAATTGGCAAGATTCCTCTTAGTTTCTGGTGGTGATTATGAAGCAAATTTTACATTTGACCACAAACTTTGAAGCGATTTCTTTTTCCCATATTCTCAAGGGATGGAAAATAGTGTCTGATAGTTTGGCCAAATGGGCTTCTGAGGAAAGGGATGGGTGGCATGTTGTGGACTGGTAGCAATTATCCTTGGATCAAGAGAGTCAACTTATCCAAAAATTATATGTTGATCAGGAGATTTAGATTATGGGCATTGATGCACAAATTGCTAGGAGGTGATGGATTTGGTAGGAGTTCTCATTATTGTAAGTTTGATTGGTTTTGAATGTTTCCCCATTGGATATTTCTGGTGGAGATGTAGATAATGGTTGTGGCCATTTGGAATTCCTCTTGACATTTTTGTGATTATTTTCCTTGAATAAAATCTTGTTTACCCCTAAAAAAAATATTTTCACTATAATTGTAACAATAACTTTTAAAAATAAATAAAAAGAAAAATAATCTATAATTAGCTATAATGTATTATTATGAGAATTTCTATTTTGTATTAAGTTTCAATGTTATATCCCATGTAGCAATTTGAGGCTTCAATTAATAGTTAGTGAAGGATAAATGATAATGACCAATTGAGTTTATGGGTCAATAATAATATTTAGTGTAAAGTATTGTTAAGAAATATAGGTTAAGGATAACAAAGATAGAGGTAGAGATAATGGAATCACATGGGGATTCAATGATCTTCTCACAAATGTATGCAAAAAGGACGAGAAACAATAATCATCTTATAAAATGTAAATTTATGAGATTCATACAAGACAATATTAGTTGTATATTAGATAAATGTTATAAAAGAAAATCACATAATGGAGATTGAATTGACTAAAAAATGGATGCTTATTTAGATTAGAGAAATAACAATAGACCATTATATGTTGTAAAATTAACTAAATAATCAAAATAATTTATATACTATTTAAAAAAAATCATAAGGTTGAATCTTGACCTAGTTTTTTAAACAACCAACATAATGTCATACCAACTATTGTAATGAAATGATTAAATATAAAATATTTTAGTGATTTTCTAGGGGAGAGGAGCCAGTAGTCAAATGGGGTCCAATTATTGATATAGTACTTGTGGGTTGGGATTTGGCCTTGCAACATATTTATGCTATATATTGTTAATAGTTATGCCACATGTAAATAAAAAATGACCAAATGTTAATCAATATGGACCCTTACATGAACACATGAGAACTTATGAATGTCATATAGAAAAGCATAAATACATTCTTTAACAAGTGTAATAAATATTTTTTTCTTTATATAAAATATCATAAGTTATAATTATCCACTATAAGTGTGTCATTTATAAAATAAGGTGCTCATCTAAACAATTATTGTTTCTATGTGGACAAATATTATTCTTATGTGTACAACTACTGGGGTGGCAATCCACTGCATTGGAATACTTTATATTATATGTTTGTCCTATGACAAATGTAAAAGATGAGTACAATAAATACCTTGTATTTTGTCAGGAAATATAAAAGTTCATAAAAAGATTTTATGATCATTTAAAGTTGAGCATATGTTGTATTTTCAGTAAGAATGTGTTGTTTTTATAGCAATAAATATTATTTTGTGTTCAACTACTGGATCATTTGTGTTGGATATTAAGGTTAGAGATAACAAGATTCATGGTTATTAATAGGTATTGAGATCATTAAGGTTGCATATAAGTTATACTTTAAATAAGAATATGATGTTCTAACAACAATACTATTTTTTTGTTCAACTAGAGATTCATTTTAAGGACACTTCTCACTAGACATGTTGATGTGGCAAGTTGTGTGATGAGTCGCACCTCCAAACCTTAGTTGTAGATAGATAAAAGTCCATATCACATTTCTAAAAAGAATAGGAGGTCCTATGATATTCCATGTAACTGCTACATGGTTGCAAAGCTAGTCCATACGACTACTGGCTCCTCTCGCTACATCAATTGGAAAATTGATCCCTTAAAATAAAGCATCTCAAGCTTGTTCCCACTTAAAGAGAGAGTTTAGAAACTATAGATGTCTTCAATGTTTAATGCGTTTTGTCTGATCAATATGAATTAATATGAGAGGCGGAGGAGCAAACGGGAGGATATTTGATTTCATTTGTAACTACAATAAAATAGGCCAAGTCAATGAAAATTTGGGGATTATTCCCCGTCATTATATACCTGGTCTGCGAGTTTTGTATTCGATATTAGAGAGATAGTTCGGCTTCATCAATTCTTTCAAAATGTTAAGTACTTTTGGCGTTGATACCAATCTAACCATAAAAAACTTGGAGGCCGCCAAACTTGCAAGAAATTTTACGGTGTTTTCAAGGCGGGCCGGTGTTCTACTTACAGTTTAATATTCACATTGGAAGCTATATAATGGGGACTTTTAAACCGGTAGGCAGGTCAGCTTGAGCTGAATGCAAGCACTTTATTTTTATTGGTGTGCAAAATCATGAAAACTATGAATCAAATTAGTGTTGCCAATATTTTGTTCCTCACAATGGTCGTGCTGGCTGCGAATGCTCTTGCAGAGGAAACAGCGTACATTGTTCACCTTGAACATCCAGAGACGGCGTTAATGACTTTGGATGATCGCAAGAAATGGTACTCCTCGTTTGCAGGCCAAGGAAAAGTTATGACGTATGCTTACGAGAATGTGTTGAACGGATTAGCTGCTCGGTTGACGGAGGCGGAAGTGGAAACAATGCGAGATATGCAAGGCTTGCAGCGTATCCGGATACTCGCCTGCCCTTGTACACCTCGTACACGGATACCTGCGTGTGGCCAGAGAGCCCTTCCTTCGCCGATGCCGGTATGCCTCCCCCGCCTGCCAAGTGGAAGGGTGTGTGCGTAACTGCCCCGGATTTCGACAGCAGCGCTGAGCGCAATCCCAGTCCGCGCGACACATAAGGCCACGGCACTCATACTTCATCTACCGCCGCCGGTAGCCGCGTTGCCAATGCCAGCCTCTTCGGATATGCCGCTGGAACGGCCTCGGGCATGGCTTCGGCTGCTCATGTAGCCATGTATAAGGTCTGCGGGGCCGAGGACTGTTTGTCATCCGATGTGCTGGCGGGCATGGACCAAGCCGTGGCCGACGGGGTCGACCTGGGGCCCTTCTACGAGAATGTCATTGCCTTGGGGGCCTTTACTGCAGTACAGAAGGGCATTTTCGTCAGCTGCTCCGCAGGCAACGACGGGCCCGCCTATTCTAAGGTTTCAAACGTCGCACCTTGGATCATGACGGTGAGCGCGAGCACCATGGATAGAAATTTCATTGCAAACGTCCAACTGGGCGACGGGAGAGTTTTGTATGGAGAGTCTCTGTACCCGTCCAAAGGCTTTTCGGACTACCTGCCGCTAGTCCACATCGCCACAGAGAGCGGAAACTTGTGTCTCAACGGGAGCCTGAGCTCCAGTGATGTTGCACGAAAGATTGTGGTGTGTGAACGAGGCACTATAGCACGGGTGATGAAGGGTGACGTGGTTCGAGCAGCAGGAGGCGCAGGCATGATCTTGGTCGCGGACAAGTCGTCTGGTGAAGAAATCATAGCAGATCCTCATGTCTTGCCAGCAACCTACGTCGGCTACACAGCTGGACTCGCCATTAAAGCCTACGCCGCCTCAACAAAAGCACCGACTGCAGCCATTAATTTTCAGGGCACCGTGTTCGGTAGCAAAGAAACGCCAGCTGTGGCGGCTTTTTCGTCCAGGGGTCCGAGCACTGTCGATCCGGAAATCCTGAAGCCGGACGTGATAGGCCCCGGAGTTGATGTCCTTGCGGCATGGCCTTTAGACCTCAGCCCCACGGGCCTCCCTGACGACCAGAGGCTGGTCAAGTTCAATATAATTTCCGGCACCTCTATGTCCTGTCCCCATGTGAGCGGCCTGGCCGCTTTGGTCAAAGCAGCTCATCCAGACTGGAGCCCGGCTGCCATTAAATCTGCGCTCATGACTACGGCAGACGTTATTGATAAGAAAGGCCTGCCGATCCTTGACAGCGCAACCAACACTACAGCCGACATTTTCGCTACAGGAGCAGGACATGTAAATCCGGAAAAAGCAGCGACCCCAGCCCTTGTCTATGACCTCACACCAGCCGACTATATTGCTTATCTTTGCGGACCAAACTACACAACTAGCCAGATTGGGGTCATCGTGGGTACAAATGTGAGATGCCCTACTGACCCTGAAAGCACTCGCCCGGGAAATTTAAATTACCCGTCTTTCTCTGCGCTTTTCGACATAACAGCAGTGCCGGTCTCAACTGCCTTCAAACGAACAGTAACGAACGTTGGGACGGCGGACTCGACATACGTGGCCAGCATCGAGGCGCCCCCTGGAGTGGAGGTTAGTGTGAGTCCACCAGTTTTATCCTTCACGGTGTTAATTTTAAATGTAGCTTGGACAGGTGTTCTAGTCTCGGGTGGTGATTTCGAGGCTGGAAACACAGCCGGAATATTTTTCTCTATACCTAGAAAATTAATTTCTCGAGAGACTTCTAGATATTAGGCTTTGCTAGAGTTTAATTAATCCTAGCCATTGATTTAGATTAAATCATGGCCATTGGTTTTCAATGAGGGGATTATAAAAGAGGATCAATGGGCATTTGGAGAAGACAGATCTGAGAAGTATTTGCAGCGATAGCAAATAAATAAATTTGCAGCATTAGCAAATTGATTTGCAGTGAGAGCAAGGGTGCAGCGATAGCGTTCGAGACAGCAGTAGTGGAATTTCTATAGGAGAAATTGGGAGAAGAATTTCCGGAGAAGAACATTGCCGGAGTTCTGCCAGTAAGAGGCAAACAGTCTATGTATCTCTTGATTTGATTTAATAAAGTTCCTCATCTACAGTACTGGTTTTTCCAGGGACAATTTGTCCAAAATATTGTGTTGATTTTATTTTTCTGTCTCCGTGATTTTTCCGTGAAATTGCAGCTGTGTTATTAATTAATATTTGCTGTAAGTTATTTTTTGGCAGCCAAATAATCTACTTAAGATAGGTAATTAATAATCAGTAGCTGCAAAAGATTTTTCACATGGTATCAGAGCGGATCTGAGGGCATAACAGGCACAGGGAGAAAGGAAAAATAATAAATAAAAAATCTAGGGTTTATAAAACCCAGTTTGACTTCTTCAAATTATTATTTTCTTTTGAGATGGCATCAGCAGGTTTAAGAGATCAGGACAGATTGGATGGAGCCTCAAATTTTGGTGTCTGGAAAGCCATAATTTTTTTATTGCTGGAAGAGAATGGTATCAAGGATTATGTGACCACTGTTGTACCTGTACCTACAGATGCAACACAACTCTTAGCATATAAGAAGGAAGATGCCAAGGCAAGGAGGCTGATTCTTGATGGTGTTAAGGATCATATTGTTCTGCATATTGCAGAGTTAGATACAGTAAAGATGATGTGGGACGCCATTATGAATCTGTATCAGAATGCTACCCTTAATCGAAAGCTGATTCTCAGAGAAAAGTTAAGGAATACCCAGATGAATAAGGGAGAAGATGTCACAAGTTACCTCACCAGACTTAGACTTGTCAAGGATGAATTGGCAGCTGTTGGAGACAAACCAAAGGATGATGAGCTAGTACGAATAGCACTGAATGGGTTTACTAAGCAGTGGGATGTCTTTGTTCAAGTTATTAATGGACGAGACACCTTACCGAGTTGGGATCGACTATGGAGTGACTTCACTCAGGAGGAGCTTAGACTAAGTCTTGTCAATGGAACCAGCAGTAATAGTCAGAAAAGTGAGGTGGAACAAGAAAACGTTGCCCTACCAGGAAAAGGGAAAGCGAAGAAGGTGTCTGGCAAAGGATCAAATCCAAAAAGTGAGAAGAAGGACTTATCTAAGATCAAATGCTATGGCTGTCACGAGTTCGGCCACTATGTCAGCGATTGCCCACAAAGGAAGAAAAATGAAAAGAAAGGCAAGAAGCAGACGACAGCTTCAGCAAATGTAGATGAGCTTTTTAGTAGAATGGAGGATGAGTTTGCACTCATAGCTTACCTGACTAGCTCAACCTCACAGGGTGTTTGGTATATAGACAGTGGGGCATCATTTCATATGACAGGAGTTAGGGAGTACTTCTCTAGCTACAAGGAGGAGGACATCAGATTCCAGATTCAGATAGGGAACAAGTCCAAGTGCGATCCAGTTGGGAGAGGGACTGTTCTATTTCAGAGGGAGAATGGCAAGCCTATTTCCATTCATGATGTGTTGTATGTGCCAGGCTTGGGCATGAATCTAATTTCCATATCTGTCCTTCAGGATAAAGGCTACAATGTACTCTTTAGAGGGGCGCATGTTTTAATCAAGCATAAGGATTGGAAATCACCCATAGCTATTGGAGTTAGGAGTGGCCAACTTTATAGGTTGCAATTTGATTCTCCTAAGGCACTAGTGAGCAGCAGTAATCCTAGAGATCAAGGAGAGCTATGGCATAGGAGGATGGGCCATATACATCATGGAGCACTTAAATTGCTTCGTGAGACAGTGACAGGTGTTCCAGAGGTGAGCACAGAGCATGATGATATATGTAAGGGATGTGTATTCGGGAAGTTTGTGAAAGTAGCTTTTCCAAGGAGTGACACCAGATCCAAGGGGGTTCTTGATCTACTACATTCGAATATATGTGGACCAATATCAACGAAGTCTCTCAGAGGATATGAGTACTTTGTTGCTTTTATTGATAATTTCTCCAGGAAGACCTGGATATACTTCTTGAAGACCAAGGATGAGGTCTTCAGTCACTTCTAGGAGTTCAAAGCTCTTGTGGAGAATTTGACAGGTAGGAAGGTAAAGGTTCTTCGGTCAGACAATGGAGGCGAGTACAAAGGGAAAGAGTTCCAAGAGTTCTGTACCAGGGAAGGAATCAAGAGAGAGTGGACCGTTCCTTACAACCCGCAGTAGAATGGGGTTGCTGAGAGGAAGAATCGTTCTATATCGGAGGCAGCAAGGGCTATGTTGTATGACCAAGATATGCCACGTTACTTATGGGCAGAGGCATGTAGTACAGCAGTATACATACAGAACAAGGTTCCACATAAGGTATTGGGCAAGATGACACCAGAGGAGGCATTCTCAGGGAAGAAGCCAGATGTCAGTCACTTCAGGATATTTGGGAGTTTGGTGTTTTGTCACATTCCAGGGGCTACACGTTCCAAGTTAGATCAGACTGCAGAGAGAGGGTACTTTGTGGGGTACAGCGAGACTTCAAAGGCATATCAGATATTTATTCCAGTGACCAGGAGGATTATTGTTAGGCGTGATGTCAAATTCATGGAAGACAAGGCATATAGGAGGTCCAGAGATTTGCCAGCAGATGATCAGAATGAGCAGCCAATAGAAGCTCCAAGGATTGTTCAACCAGAACAGGGGCAGCGAAGCACGAGTACAGTTACTAGTACAAGCATAGGCTCAGGTGCTAAGAGTTCACAGAGTATGGAGCAACAGATACAGCAAATCCAAGAGATGCATCAAGAAGATATGGAGTTTGATATTTCATCTTCTATAGTTGGCAGGAGGAACCGTGAGGTTCAACAGACACATACGGATACTCAGGAGTTTGTGGGAGCTCCTAGGACGAGTAATAGACAGCGGAAACAACCAGCTAGGTATAATGACTATGTGGCATTGGTTAGTCAGTTGGTAGATAGTGAACCTTCCAGCTATCAGGAGGCTGCACGGTAACAGGTGTGGCAAGATGCGATGGTTGAGGAATATACCTCAATAATGCAGAATGATGTGTGGGAGGTTGTGCCTAGACCGATAGATAGGGCAGTGGTTGGATCATGCTGGATCTATAAGATTAAGCATGGTGCAGATGGTAGCATCGAGAAATACAAGGCAAGGTTCGTGGCCAAGGGGTTCTCTCAAAAGGAGGGAATAGACTATGAGGAGACATTTGCTCCAATGGCTAGGTATACTTCTATACGAGCCGTAATCTCACTTGCAGCGCATATGGGATGGCAGATCCATCAAATGGATGTCAAGACGGCATTTCTTAATGGTGAATTGTTAGAGGAGGTATACATAGAACAACCAGAGGGCTTTGTAGCACACAGCAGCAAAACCCACGTGTGCAGATTGAAGAAAGCTTTGTATGGACTCAAGCAGGCTCCCAGGGCGTGGTATGAGCGCATTGATAGATACTTGCAGGGAATAGGCTTTGTGAAGAGTAAGGCAGATGCTAACCTTTACTACTTGATGGTTGGGAGTGAAGTTCTCATTCTTGTTCTATATGTGGACGACTTGTTTTTAACAGGTTCACTAGGGCTCATAGAGGAGTGCAAGAGGGACCTTGCAGCAGAGTTTGAGATGAAGGATTTAGGGCTTATGCACTACTTTCCAGGCATGGAAGTGTGGCAGACAGATGGAGAGATTTTCCTTGGACAAGGGAAATACTGCATTGAAATCTTGAAGAGGTTTGAGATGCAAGATTGCAGAGCCATGTCTACACCTATGATCATGAATTGGAAGAAGGTAGACGCATCCAAGGAAAAGGATGTAGACCCCACCTTATACAGGATGTTGATTGGATCTCTCATCTATTTGGTCAACACTAGGCCAGATATATCCTTTGCAGTAAACTCTCTTAGCCAGTTCATGGTTGAGCCGAAGAGAGTACATTGGATAGCGGCAAAGCATGTGTTGCGGTATTTGCATGGTACAATTAAGTATGGGATCAGATATGCTCGAGGTGATGGTATCAAGTTGATAGGCTATACTGATGCAGATTGGGCAGGTAGTACAGTGGACAGGAAAAGCACTTCAGGGTGCTGCTTTAGTTTGGGATCAGGAGTTGTCTTTTGGTACAGTAGGAAGCAAAAGTCTGTTGCTCTGAGTTCTACAGAAGTAGAATACATAGCAGCTAGTATGGCAACATGTGAGGCTATATGGCTTCGGAAGTTGCTGGTAGCCTTGTTTGGTCAGAGGGTTGAGACTACCGTGATACACTGTGATAATCAGAGTTGCATTTGATTATCTGAGAATCCAGTGTTTCATGATAAGTCTAAGCATATAGACATCAAGTATCATTTCATCAGGGATTGTGTACAGCGGAAGATTGTTCAGCTACAGTATATACCTACAGATCAGCAGGTAGTAGACATTTTGACAAAGGCATTGGGGAAGGCAAAATTCATCTTCTTCAGAGATAAGTTGGGTGTTATGTAGAACACCTTCCTCGCTAAGAAGGAGTGTTAATTTTAAATGTAGCTTGGACAGGTGTTCTAGTCTTGGGTGGTGATTTCGAGGCTGGAAACACAGCTGAAATATTTTTCTCTATACCTAGAAAATTAATTTCTCAAGAGACTTCTAGATATTAGGGTTTGCTAGAGTTTAATTAATCCTAGCCATTGATTTAGATTAAATCATGGCCATTGGTTTTCAATGAGGGGATTATAAAAGAGGATCAATGGGCATTTAGAGAAGACAGATCTGAGAAGTATTTGCAGCGATAGCAAATAAATAAATTTGCAGCATTAGCAAATTGATTTGCAGTGAGAGCAAGGGCGCAGCGATAGCGTTCGAGACAGCAGTAGTGGAATTTCTATAGGAGAAATTGGGAGAAGAATTTCTAGAGAAGAACATTGCTGGAGCTCTGCCAGTAAGAGGCAAGCAGTCTATGTATCTCTTGATTTGATTTAATAAAGTGCCTCATCTGCAGTACTGGTTTTCCCTTCGGGGTTTTTCCAGGGACAATTTGTCCAAAATATTGTGTTGATTTTATTTTTCTATCTCCGTGATTTTTTCGTGAAATTGCAGCTGTGTTATTAATTAATATTTGCTGTAAGTTATTTTTCAGCAGCCAAATAATCTACTTAAGATAGGTAATTAATAATCAGTAGCTGCAATAGATTTTTCACACACGGAAGTGATGGAGAAGCAGAGTTACAACATCACATTCACGGTACGCACTCCAGCAGTGCATTCATTTGTTCAAGGGTCTCTTACATGGGTTTCCAATTCCACCTCTTCTGTCTACCCAGTTAGAAGTCCCATTGTTATCATCTGGTACTAACCATAATCATAATAATGTCATCCTAGTAATAAGCATGCTTTCTAGTCCATATACCGTACTCTAATACTATCCGTCCCCTACTATGCTGTATTGTTGAAGGTTGATTTGTATCGGGCTTTTATATAAGTTAATGAATTTCAATTATTGAAGATTTTTAATAAACTCTTTCTTACTAATTGCAATATTCCCAACTACTCACAATTGTGTGATATCACCTATAAACTCTTTCCTACTAATTGCAATAATCCCAACTACTCACAACTTGTGTGATATCACCTATCTTATGATTAATGTGTGCATGAAAACAACATTGTAATGCAATTCTAAGTTAGGGTTGGAACACAAAAGTGAGATATAAGAAAGCTATTTCATTTATTAACAAGTGACATATGGCATCCATGTCTTGCTCACACTTGAAATAGGAGCTGGTAATTTATATTGATATTGAAGTTAACTATATTAAAATTTTTGATAGCAATAGGTCATGTCATGTGACATTATTAAAATGTCTATGCACAACAGTTGAATAATTTTGCAAAGCGAGTGTCTTTTATTTACAATCAAAAAATATATAGCTAAAATGCACAAGATATTTATGTAAAATGGACAATAGCTTTCAAAGAAGCAATTGTTGCAAAATCTTTGAGATTCAAATGCAATTTTGAACACTCACAAGTATGTTAGACTAGATAAACTATATGTATTTGTCAATATACATTGACATTCTTTTTATTTGTGTTTTATAAAATATGTAATTATGTATATACTATATTTTGTATATAGTTATGCAATTACAGTTTAAGATGTATTTGCCAAGGCTCAACTGGATTGATGTTGGAGTCTTATAGGACATTGGTGAAACAACAATATTGTGTTATTGGTGTACAATGTTTTTTAAGATTTCATTTAAGTTATAACAAGGCCAACATACTATGTACTGGGTGTGAGCAAGTTTTAAAAGTTTACATAAAATTATACGTGGTTTTGATGAATTTGTTACTACAACTCTATTACTAGTCTTGTTTATAATTTATTTTTAGAACTACATAGTGTGTTTTTATATTGGTATGCAAATTTAATTTTAGATCTTTTTGTGAGTTCTAGCTATTGAATGCACGTTAAAGTTATTATTGTCAAGAGACAATTGCCAAGATGTTAATACAACAACATTAAATAGCAATGAACAATATGAAGCAAAAACACCAAGTATTGCATGTTGCGGGTACAATGAACAATCTAGTGTATGTAATTTGAAAGCATTAAACGATGAAAGTATTAGAAGGTGAGTGAACAATGTAGCAAACAAAATATCAAATAATGAAACTGAAAATAGCAGTTCCATGCATAGAATGTGCTTGTGGAAAATGTAACTACATAAAAGAAAATATAGATTTGAACAACTAGAGCATTGAATAGTGTGATTGTTTGTAAATACGGTGTAGTGTAACATGAAAAAACATAGAGTGCCTGAAACTGGAGATGGATTTTTTGGAAGCCTATGCTAGGGATTGAGATAAAAGGTAATTAAGAGAAATGTATTTGTTGCTGATTTTATTTTCCATTTGGTGCTTGTAAAATGTGCATAAAAAATAGAACTGTGTTTTTAAGGTCCAAATACAATTTAATGGTCGTAAGCAAGTTTTAAATGATGCCTTCAATTTTATATTGACAGAATATGTGTTTCTCAAAGAAGTCATGAAAGTCTTCTAGATCTGTTTGTACAATATTCCTATGATTCTTTTTATTTTATTTGCAGAGTGGGATATCTAATTTACATGACTAAAGAAGTAACATGTCCAATAACATTGACACTTTTATATTGATTTAGAAACTCTCGGAGGTCATAAATTTTGACTCGAGAATCCGTTTGAGCTAAAATTTGGTATGAAGATGCATCTTGAGGAGTTGATTGAAATGCCAACTAAATTCACAAGTTCGGTTGGTTACCATTTTGACATTTTTTGGGGACCTTTTTCAATCATCTAGGGCCTCAAAATGAGGTCTTAATGATTTTTCAAGTTTTTTCCAATTTGCATTTTCTAATTATTTTTTGAACTTTACATGCAATTAGATTAGAAAGTTGACAAATAGTCCTACTTTATTTAGTTTCAAATAATTGGCAACTTTCATATACATGCATATAAGGATGTGAAATTACCTAAAATGGAAAATTTAGAAAGTTGCTAAAAACTGCCAAGAAGCGTAATTTTTGTTTTTGTATATATTTGGTGTTTCTTTTCATTTGTAGGAGGATGTAATGGAATGAGAAGTAGAATTGATATTCTTTTTGAGTTTTTGAGTTCCTTGGCAATAATAATAGTGATGAACATTATGCTGTAAGTGTTTGGTTGCATCATCTAGTATTAGAGTGGGAAGATGGTTGGGAGAGTAAGAGGAAGAGAGGGTCTTGACCAGATGCATAGGGATATACAAAATCTACAAAGGCAACTAGAAGATCTTGTAGGTATAATGGTAGAGCACATATTGAGATAAGGAAGAGATAATTCTAATGAAGTAATAGGCCTAGGAGATGAAAACCAACATGCAGAACCTTAAGAGGTTCACAATTAGAGCACCTAACTTTTGGGAGGACGATCAAAGCATTAGAAGGAAAAAATTAAGGGATTAAAATTGAAGTTTCAGAGTATGTAGGTAGTCTCAAACTAGAGAATTTGATATATTGGTTGAATGACATTGGGAAATTCTTTGAATGGAAGACTATGACAGTGGAAAAAAAGGTGAAATTTGCATGCACCAAGTTAAAGGTTAATGCAATGATCTGGTGGCATCATCTACAAAAGGAAAGAACTAGAAAGGGAAAGACTAAAATCAGGACCTGGAGCAAAATGGAGAAGAAGGTTGATTTGTATCGAGATTTTATATAAGTCAATGAATTTCAATTACTGAATCGAAATGTTTTCAATAAATTCTTTCTTACTAATTGCAATATCCCCAACTAGTCACAACTTATGTGAAATAACCTGTCTTATAATTAATGTGTGCATGGAAATAATAAATGTAATGTAATTTTAAGTTGGACATATAAGAAAGTTGTTTCATTTATTTATTTATGCATGTTAAAGTGATTATTGTCAAGAGACAATAGCGAAGATGTTAATACAATAGCATTAAATTTTGTCAATTTCTATTTGCTTGTATCAAAGAGCAATTAACAATATGAAGCAAAAACACCAAGTATTATAGGTTGTAGGTACAATGATCAATCTAGTGTATGTAATTTGAAAGCATTAAAAGGCAAAAGTATTAAAAGTGAGTGAACAATGTAGAAGACAAAATAGCAATACATGAAACTGAAAGCAGTTGTTCTATGCATAGAATGTGCTTGTGGAAAATGTGACTACATAATAGAAAATGTAGATTTGAACAA
Source organism: Cunninghamia lanceolata (assembly GCA_027924645.1). Lineage (NCBI taxonomy): Eukaryota > Viridiplantae > Streptophyta > Pinopsida > Cupressales > Cupressaceae > Cunninghamia > Cunninghamia lanceolata. The sequence continues at coordinate 3,350,257 of BSBN01000144.1, forward strand.
CCAAAGTATTGAATAGTGTGATTGTTTGTAAATAGGTTATAGTGTAACATGAAAAAACATAGAGTGCCCAAAACTGGAGATGTATTTTTTGGAAGCCTGTGCTAGGGATTGAGATAAAAGTAATTAAGAAAAATGTATTTGTTACTGATTGAGATAAAAGTAATTAAGAAAAATGTAGATTATTGTGGGTGGGTGGAAGCGGGGGCAATAATCTATTTGAAGGGCCGTCCCGCATATCGAATCCATCTCACCCTGCAGCTGAGACTTCGAATTCCTCCTACGGTCCACCCCCGAGGGAGTGCCAGCCATAGAGAAGTGGTTCAGTGGAGTCGACCCGGGGCCAAAGAAACTATAGGCCATCGACCGGAATCAGTGAAGGAGAGGATTCAAGAGACGGATGGGCGGCTGTTGATGAGTTGTTAGCCCGTTTATGCTAACTTAATATGTGTTTTAGTCAAATAAGTCATGAGCGTCTTCTAAATCTGTTTGCACAATATTCCTATGATTCTTTTTATTTTGTTTGCAGAGTATGATCTCTAACTTACATGACTAAAGAAGTCACATATCCAATAACATTGACACTTTTATATTGATGCAGAAACTTGCGGAGGTCATAAATTTTGACTCGGGAGTCCATTTGAGCTGAAATTTAGTGTGAAGATGCATCTTGAGGAGTTGAATGAAATGCCAACCGAACTAACAAGTCCAGTTGGTTGCCATTTCACCATTGTTTTGGGACCTTTTTTAATCATCTAGGGCCTCAAATTGAGGTCTTAATGATTTTTCAAGATTTTTCCAATTTGTTTTTTCTAATTATTTTTTGAACTTTACAAGCAATTAGATTAGAATGTTGACATTTAGGCCTACTTTATTTATTTTCAAATAATTGGCAACTTTCTTGGCCATACGGATAAGGATGCGAAATTAACTAAAATTGAAAATTTAGAAAGCTACTAAAAATTGCCAAAAAGGGTAATTTTAGTTTTATATATATTTGGTGTTTATTTTCATTTGTAGGAGGACGTAATGGAATGAGAAGTAGAATTGATAATCTTTCTAAGTTTTTGAGTTTGTTGGCAATAATAGTGATGAACATTATGTTGTGAATGTTTTATTGCATCATCCGATATCAGAGCGACAAGATGGCTAGGAGAGGAAGAGGAAGAGAGGGTCTTGACCATATGCATAGGGGTATGATGGCAGAGTAAAGATTGGGACAAGGAAGAGACAATTTTGATGAAGAAATAATCCAAGGAGATGAAGATCAACATGCAGAACCTAAAGAGGAAGCACAGTTAGAGCGCCTAACTTTTGAGAGGATGATCAGAGCATTAGAAAGAAAAAATGAAGGGATTAAAATTGAAGTTTTAGAGTATGCATGTAGTCTCAAACCAAAGAATTTGATATACTGGTTGAATGACATGGGAAATTCTTTGAATGGAAGACTACGTCAACATAAAAGAAGGTGAAATTTGCATGCACTAGGTTAAAGGTTCATGCAATGATCTGGTGGGATCATCTGCAAAAGGAAAGAACTAGAAAGGGAAAGACTAAAATTGGGACCTGGAGCAAAATCGAGAAGAAGGTTGATTTGTATCGGGCTTTTATATAAGTCAATAAATTTCAATTGTTGAATCAAAACATTTTCAATAAACTCTTTCTTACTAATTGCAATATCCCCAACTAGTCACAATTTGTGCACGATATGACCTGTCTTATGATTAATGTGTGCATGGAGACAACAAATGTAAGGCAATTTTAAGTTGGACATATAAGAAAGCTTTTTCATTTATTTATAATAATTGTAGTACATGGATGTTTTAGATATGTGATTCTAGCATATGACTTAGTTTCTGGTTTGTTGATTTATCTTATGTTTGAACTCAACATTTTAGTTTGCAATATATTATAATTTAGAATTTTCTCGAGCCAACCCCCAACCTTTTTTCCATCTTCAAGAGAACTACACATAAGATTATGTCTCGTGCATTAGATTGTAAGTGTAGTCTCATTCCCTTCTTCAAAAACCCAAATTCCCATTTATAAAGGATGACAATTTTGGGCCTTTACCATTACCTATCTGTTGTGAAAAATTTGCACACTATTATAACTTTTTAGATTAAATAATAGAAGGGGCGCAATGGCATAAACAACCCAGATGACAACTTGAATAAGAATGTATGAGGGTATGCTAAGGTCCAAATGAGGCCATTTTGGTCCAAGGGATCCCACCTTATTAAATTCAAGGTATGTAGCATCTAGGACAATAAATAAGATTGGTGTAACCAATATAATGGGTGGGCATTGTATGGGTGGTGTGCAAACATAAAATAGAAGAGCACTCATGGAAACAATTTAGAACCCATGAACATTTAAGGAGTAATATAAAATGAAATTTTTGAAACCAAGTTTTATTAATATTCTCTACGCCATGCACATTAGAGAAAGAGGTGGGCTTGCATTTGCATTGGATGGCAAGGCTCACATGAAGTTACTATAGTAAGCAAGCTTGTGTCCGGTCCCAAGAATTGTGTGACACAAATATTTATTGATGCAAGAGTTCCGAAGTATGTGGCATAGACATATTCATAATGGAGCATAATCCAAACAAACGTGGCATTAGAAAAGCCGAAATTAGGGTGTTGTTTTTTTTAATTTCGAAATTAGGGTGTTGTTTTTTTTAATTTCGAAATTAGGGTGTTGTTTTTTGGAAGGCCTAAATAATGCATTTATTCTTGGTAGAATGTTAAGAAATCGTGTTAGAGTTTTGAAAGAGAGATTTTGTTTAAAGAATATTGTCATGGGTTTGGAGGACGAAGCCTTCTTTAGTTTCAAGGAGGCGAAAAAAAAAAACCTATCGATAAGAATTACTCCGTCTTTCTTTTACCATTGATCTGGCTATGTTTTAATGTGATATCAAATATATTATCGTGTTTTTTCCAAGACCCTTTTCTTCATCAATTTCTCCTGTTTAGATATCATTTGACGAATCTAAGTTGAATATCATAGGAGAGTGCTTGGAGTATCAATAAATTACAGGAGTCCATTAAATGAGACGTTCAAAATTGATTACAACAAGGATCAGGAAATGGATATCGTCCTTATGATCTTAAAATAGGGTTTTAACATTTCATGTTCTATTTATGTACTTGAGGATGACAATTCATGCTCAGATATCCGCTGGAAGCGACAATGATGATATTTAAATATAGACTTAAGGTGTGCTGTGGGCCGAGTGGTTTGCCAAATTATTGCTTTTCCTTTTCCGTTTCCTTTATTACGATTGCTGTTTTTTTTGTCTTTCATTACCATTTCTCTGTTAGGGCTTGACAGTTGGGTTTTGGAGAAAAGAGAAGGGGCGACTTCAATCCACATGCAAAGAAGAAAATAAGATGGGAGCCATTATCTCGCCTGGCGTCAAGTTCCCAACGGTTTCATGCACACATTAATCATAAGACAGGTCATATCACACAAGTTGTGACTAGTTAGTGATATTACAATTAGTAAGGAGTTCATTGAAAACGTTTCGATTCAATAATTGAAATTCATTAACTTATATAGAAGCTCGATACAAATCAACCTTCAACAATACAGCATAGCTGGAGACGGCAAGTACTAGAGTACGTTATTTGGATTGGAAAAGATGCTTCTTACTAGGATGACACTATTATGATTATGGTTTGTACCAGCTGATAACCATGGGGCTTCTAACTTGGTAAACAGAAGAGGTGGAATTGGAAACCCATGTAAGAGACCCTTGAGCAAATGAATGCGCTGCTGGAGTGCGTACTGTGAATGTGATGTTGTAACTCTGCTTCTCCATCACTTCCGTGAAGGATAAAACTGGTGGACTCACACTAACCTCCGCTCCAGGGGGCGCCTCGATGCTGGCCACGTATGTCGAGTTCGCCGCCCCAACGTTCGTTACTGTTCGTTTGAAGGTAGTTGAGACCGGCGCTGCTGTTATGTCGAAAAGCGCAGAGAAAGACGGGTAATTTAAATTTCCCGGGCGACTGCTTTCAGGGTCAGTAGGGCAAGTCACCTTTGTACCCACGATGACCCCAATCTGCCTAGTTGTGTAGTTCAGACCGCAAAGATAAGCAATATAGTCGGCTGGTGTGAGGTCATAGACAAGGCCTGGGTTCGCTGCTTTTTCCGGATTTACATGTCCTGCTCCTGCAGCGAAAACGTCGGCTGTAGTGTTGGTTGCGCTGTCAAGGATCGGCCGGCCTTTCTTATCGATAACGTCTGCCGTAGTCATGAGCGCAGATTTAATGGCAGCCGGGCTCCAGTCTGGATGAGCTGCTTTGAGCAAAGCGGCGAGCCCACTCACATGGGGACAGGACATAGAGGTGCCGGAAAGGATATTGAACTTGACCAGCCTCTGGTCGTCAGGGAGGCCCGTGGCGCTGAGGTCTAAAGGCCATGCCGCAAGAACATTAACTCCGGGGCCAATCACGTCCGGCTTCATGATTTCCGGATTGATAGTGCTCGGACCTCTGGACGAAAAAGCCGCTACAGCTGGCGCATTTTTGCTGCCGAACACGGTGCCCTGAAAATTAATAGCCGCAGTCGGTGCTTTCGTTGAGGCGGCGTAAGCTTTAATGGCGAGTCCAGCTGTGTAGCCGACGTAGGTTGCTGGCAAGACATGAGGATCTGCTATGATTTCCTCCCCAGACGCCTTGTCCGAGACCAATATCATTCCCGCGCCTCCCGCTGCTCGAACCACGTCACCCTTCAGCACCCGTGCTGTAGTGCCCCGTTCACACACCACAATCTTTCCTGCAACATCACTGGAGTTCAGGCTCCCGTTGAGACACAAGTTTCCGCTCTCTGTGGCGATGTGGACCAGCGGCAGGTGGTCCGAAAGGCCTTTGGACGGGAACAGAGACTCTCCATACAAAACTCTCCCGTCGCCCAGTTGGACGGTTGCGATGAAATTTCTGTCCATGGTGCTCGCGCCCACGGTCATGATCCACGGTGCGTCGTTTGAAAGGTTAGAATAAGCGGGCCCGTTGTTGCCTGCGGAGCAGCTGACGAAAATGCCCTTCTGTATTGCAGTAAAGGCCCCGATGGCAGTGGCATCGTTGTAGAAGGGCACCGCGGTTCCTCCAATAGAGAGCGATAGCACGTCGACCCCGTCGGCCACCGCTTGGTCCATGGCCGCTAGCATATCAGATGACAAACAGTCCTCGGCCCCGCAGACCTTATACATGGCTACATGAGCAGCCGAAGCCATGCCCCAGGCCGTTCCAGCGGCATATCCGAAGAGGCTGGCATTGGCAACGCGGCTACCGGCGGCGGTAGATGAAGTATGAGTGCCGTGGCCTTCTGTGTCGCGCGGACTGGGATTACGCTCAGCGCTGCTGTCGTAAGCTCTGGCTCCGATTAGTTTTTTGTTGCAGTTGGATGAATTGAAATCCGGGGCACTTTCGCACACACCCTTCCACTTGGCGGGCGGGGGAGGCATACCGGTGTCGGCGAAGGAAGGGCTCTCTGGCCACACGCCCGTGTCCAATACCCCAATTATGACGCCCTTGCCGAACTCAGTCGCCGGCCACAGTCCCTCGCTGGGAGCGAGGCCCATAAATTCACCGGAGTAGGAGGTGTGCAAGGGCAGGCTAGTGTCCGGATACGCTGCAATAAAGCCTTGCATATCTCTCATTGCTTCCACTTCCGCCTCCGTCAACCGAGCAGCGAATCCGTTCAACACATGCTCATAAGCATACGTCATAGCTTTTCCTTGGCCTGCAAAGGACGAGTACCATTTCTTGCGGTCGTCCAAAGTCATTGTCGCCGTCTCTGGATGTTCAAGGTGAACAATGTACGTTGTTTCCTCTGCATGAGCATGAGCATTCGCAGCCAACACGACCATAGCGAGGAACAAAATATTGGCAACATTAATTTGATTAACAGTTTTCATGGTTTTGCACACCAATGAAAATGAAATGCTTACATTCAGCTCAAGTTGACCTGCCTACTGGTTAAAACGTCCCCATTATATAGATTCCAATGTGAATATTAAACTGTAATTAGAACAACGGCTCGCCTTGTAAACACCGGCTCGCCTCGTCTTTTCATAGACCGTCCGCTGCCTCCACTTTTGTTATTATGGTTAGATTGGTATCATCGCCAAAGATACTCAACATTTTGAGAGGATTGAAGAAGCCGAACCGTCTCTCTAATATCGAATACCGAACTACCAAACCAGGTATATAATGACGAGGAGTAATCCACAAATTTTCATTGGGTTGGCCCATGTTATTGTATTTACAATAAAATCAAATGTCCTCCCATTTGCACCTCCGCCTCTCACACTAATTCATTTGATTAGACAAAACGTATTAAACATCGAAAACATCTACACGGCCTAAATTCTCTCAAGTGGGAACAAGTTTGAGATATTGGTCTAAGGGAGAGGAGTTCGTATGGGTTAGCTTTGCGACTATGTAGTGGTTATATGGAATATTATAAGACCTTCATTTTTTTAAATGTGATATGAATTCTTATCTGTCTACAATTAAGGTTTGGAGGTGTGACTCATCACGCGACTCACCACATGAGCATGTCTAGTGAGAAGTGTCCTTAAAATGAATTTTTAAAGGTCTAACCAAATTTTTATCATGGAATCCCTAGTAGTTGAACAAAAAAATAGTATTTGTTGTTAGAACATCATATTCTTATTTAAAATATAACTTATATGCAACCTTAAGGATCTTGTTAGTGTGAATGGGGTTCTTTATCCAACTAGTTTATTTCTTAGCTAGTTCTCCATTTAGCTCCTTTTCACAATAGGTTAAGTTTACTTAGGGACTTTTTAACTTTATCCCATATTGGTTGTATTTTTAGTCTCTTGGGTGGTAAATCATATATATATACTCACCCATCCCTCTCATATCTCATCTGATTATATCCCATAATGGTTTTCTTTTTAGTCTCTTATTGGTTGTCTTTTTAGTCTCTTGGGTAGTAAATCCGATATATATACTCACTTATCATGCAATCATTAGATCACATCTCTTCAAGGCATTATATCAAATAGTTCATGTACTTTGTCTATGGGCTTCATTTTCTGCTAAAGGCTGAGGAATTTTACTTTTCTCCTACTGAATGTATCTGATAGAAAGTTTCTACGATCTTTCAATAATCCATTTTGGGCATATACTACAATCCTTTTAGTCTATGTGGAATTAGTTCTTGTGTTGTCTTGATTTTACAATGTTTATGCATGTCTACCTTGGTGCTTGCAATTTCATCTGACAACCTCCTCTTCTGTTATGCTTTGATGGATGTCCCTTCTTTATTACAAGAATCTAATTTTGTGTACAATTTATAGTGTAATTCTAATTCCAGATTTCTAATTTTATCATCACCATAACCTCCATTAGAACTTTGTCTCTATTTATAATGATGGAGATGGTTCACGACTCACAACATTTTTCTTGCAACAATCCTGGAGATAAGATTTGTTGTAGAAACATACTCAGATGTTTATTAATTCTTTAGTTGATCCAAGGGCTAATATTTGGAGGAATAAGACTCTCTATGGATAACCCCCTCCTAGGAACATACCTTGAGTATTTAAAGGAGTCTCTTGACTACACCATTCATCAAGCCATACTACCACATCCTCTCCCCAAGCTTCCAAAATTCAAAGGAGAGGGTGATCTCAACTCTCACATCACGGCTTATGTTATAGTAATGTGGGAACTCCTTCCTTGGGATGGGGTGGTAGCAAGGGTTTTCCTAAAGACTTTGGAGGATATCGCTCTAGATTGGTAGTATTGACTTCCAGAAGCACCATTCCACTCTTTTAGGAAACTCATCGAGATCAATTTGTGGCTTCCTTCAATCTAAACAAACTACTCAAGACAGGAATACGAGAACTTTTAACAATAAAAAAAGAAGCCAAGTTGGTTGCACATTTTATCACACAATGGAGGAAAGTTCTCTATTCTTCTACAAGTGCACCTAACATGGACCATAGAGAACTTTTTTATCTCTTCTTACATGCTCTCAACAATGACATATGAGAACAAGTCCAAAAACTCCCTTACCAATCATACGAAGAAGCACTTGAAAGTGCCCTTAGAATTGACCAAGCCGCTATTGATAGCAGAAGAAGGGAATATGATGCCAATGGAAATTTGATAAACAATGAAAGAAATAACAAATCCTCGATGAACAATCACAACATAGGTGTGTAAATAAACACTTCACCATCGGGAAACAACAATTGTGACTACGATATGTTGCAAGTATGAGCAGTAAGAGTTGTCATTGATGTCAACACCTAAGGAAGTTATTTGGATGAGTTTGAGCAAGTTCTTAAGAAGTTAGTACAATTGCATAACTATTCTATCTCACAGAACAATGCAGTGTTTTGCTCCACATATCCTATAGATTGAACATCTTTGCCTGCAGATTAAAAGTAATGTTAAGGGATATCTGTAGTTGCTATGTTTCAAGTTTGAGCCTCCGGTGTGAAGATTTGAGTGAGTTCTGTTCACCAGAGTATAAACTATTTTTCTGAGTATTCAATGGTTACAGGGAGAATGTATTCTGCTATGCATTTCTCTACATTTAAGTTTTATAGTTTGCGGTTCTAAGATTAAGTTTGGAATGATGTTATGTGCCTTTAGTTGAAGTGGTTCATGATTTGGTGCTCCACAAGTGATCTTTCCTTTATGATAGTGGCTGACAGTAATGTTTAAGTGCTCCGGTTTGAAGAATCTTTTGGATAGAATGTTTGGGGGTTGTGCAGAAGTTCTTGGTGATTACATAATGTGCTTGTGAATGTATCTAGATCATGTTCCCTCTTTTTGATTGGTCCGCAAAGTGTAATTCAGATCGTGGATGAAACGTGTTCCTAAAGGTCTTACTTGTTAACACCAGTTTTGGCCGACTTGGTTGTTTTTACTACTTGCGATTATGCTTTGGAGTTTATGATAGCATGTTGTTGCATGGGAGATTTTATTTGAGTCCCAGCTAAGGCATGGTTTGGTCCACATTCATTCTTTTCCTTCTCAAATTAGTTTAGGTCCAAACCTATTCTAATGTATGTATGTATGCCGACCTTGGAGATTGTTCCAATGGTTGATGATTATAATGTCGACCTTGATGTACATTCCAAGGTTGATGAATTGTATAAATACATGTAATGAAGTCATAAATAATGTATGATGTTGCGAAGCTGCAAAGATAAGTGCGAAGTGTAAAAGTAGAGTAGAGAAGAGGAGTTTTATTACGCTTCAATGGAACTGAACCTTGGCATGGCATAGATGCTACTATCTTAGTTCACTAACTTCTAGCAGTGAGCCCTTTTGTTAGTGAGCCTCTTCTCTTGGTAGTGAGCCCCTTCTTTTGCATTGAACATTTTGGGCAGTGAGCACTAAGGTAGTGAGCCTCCAATAGTGAGCCTTGTTGTAAATTTTGATATATCATTTATATTGTGAGTTAAGATCCTCACCGTGATTTTACCGTCATTGGGTTTTCCACATAAAAATCTAGTGTCTCATGTGTCTCATGTGTGAATGTACTTAAGTCTCTAACTTCATGCTTTCATGGTTAAATCATAATAACAATGATTTAGTGGTTGATGTGTTGATGTTTATAAGAAGTTAAGTTTAAGTAACAACTGATTCACCCCCCTCTCATTTGTCTTGTGCATTTCAACAATTGGTATCAGAGTAAGGGTTCCTTGGAAGAAAGCTTAATAGCTTGAGGTAGATTCGGGATGGTGCACAAGGAGTCTACGTAGTTCGATGAAATAGATTATGCTCTCTGGAAGGTACGGATGAAAAGTCATCTCATTTCTCTTGGTTACAGTGTTTGGAAGATGGCAGATACAGAATATACTATTCCTCAAAATGGTCCATCATCTGAAGATGAAGTCAAACAGTATGATTTGAATGGAAAGGCTATAGACGCTCTATTAAATGCTTTATCCAACACTAGGTTAGTGAAATTTATGGATCTAGAAATTGCTCATGAGATCTGGATTTAGTTGAAAATTTTATATGAAGGAGATGATTCTGTAAAGAGTGCCAAATTACAAAATCTGAAGGCGAGGTATGAAGCCCTGAAGATGAGTGATGATGAGAACATAACAATCTACATGCAAAATGTTGATGAAATTTTCAATGGAATCAAAGGTCTTGGAGAAACTATTAATGAGGATGAGGTTGTGTTGAAGATTCTTAGATCATTGCCTAAATCCTATAGTCACAAGGTGTTTGCAATTGAAGAACTTATGAATGTCTACACATTGTACATAAAATACATGTCCTTCCCTAGCACTATGAGAAATGCAACAAAATATACATGCCATGGGCTCCAGTCACCTAATTCAGCTCATTACATCTTTTTACCTAAAACATTATCAAGTTTGATCATGAATATAAAAAATGGCATATTAAGGTGTTCAAGAAGAAGGTCCTAGTTTTGCATTGGCATCAAAACATACATTATATGACTATGCCCAACAAAAATACCATCTACTTAGATATTTGAGATTTCCATAGGTAAACATTTGGGTACATTTATCTACAACCAACTGTGTTGTACACTCTTTTATTTCTGACTTTTTGTATCTAGCTTTTGGGCACATTTATTTGAAACCAAATGTGTTGTCTCTTTAGTTTCTGCCATTTCTAGTCTTACTTATAGATCCTTCTTTTAGATGTCACTTCAACATTTCAGGTCTAACTTCTATACCTATCTTCTAAAAACCACTTTAACATAAGGACCTAATCCTCTGAAAACACAACTTCTACCCTAACGTGATGTGAAATATAGCCTAATACTAGGCACAACATCACCACTCACATGTTTTAGCTCAACTCATTCTTTCCCCTAAAGAACAAGACATTTCTCCAATGTAGAAGAGGAATATAATCATTTCATCCAAGAACATGCATGTCTTTCCCTAATAGTATAAAAAAGTAACAAAGTATAGGGCGCAGTAGCCACAGTCACCTAGTGCAGCTCAACCAATCCTTCCCTTAAAATATAGTAGATTTCTATAATGCAAAATAACAATTACTCCATCCTAGAAAATAAAGTTCTTCCCTAATACTACATGATAAATGCAACCACATATCGGTCAAAGGAGCCTTTAGGCACTTAATCTAGCCTAGTTCATTTTTCCCCTAAAACAAAAGAAACTTGTCAAATGGGAAATAGAAATAAGTGCCCTGGTAGATACATATGCAAGATGTAGAAGCATAGACAATGCACATGAACTATTTGATAGAATGCTTCAAAGAGACGTCAACTCATGGAATGCAATGATTTCAGGATATGCACAAACTGGATTTGTTGAAAAAGCTTTAGAAAATTTCAAACAGCTATGATTGGCAAGTGTAAATTCAAATTCCACAAACTTTGCCAGCGTCCTCCCTACCTATGCCCCAAATGGGATCTTCCGAATAGGGTGTGGACATCCATCAAAGCAAAATGGCAGGGGATATTTGTAAGATAGGGTAGCTGCAAGTGTCCTGGTAGTTATGTATGTAAATTGTAGAAGCATAGACAATGCACATGAACTATTTGACAGGATGCCTAAATGAAGTGTGGTCTCATAGACTGCAATGAATGTAGGACATGCACAAAATGGATTTACTGAAAAGGCTTTAAAATTTCTTCCAGCAGATGCAATTGACAGGTGTAAGGTCAAATTCCACGACCTTTGCTAGCATCCTCCCTGCCTGTGCCAAAATGGGCACTTTCAAACAGGTTAGGTACATCCATCAAAGCATAATGGAAAGGAGATTTTTGTCAGATGTTGTAGTTGCAAGTGCCCTAGTAAACACATATACATATGTGGAAGCATAGACAGGGCATATGAATGGCTTGACATAATGCCTCAAAGAAAAGGGGGTTTCATGGAATGCCATGAGTACATGGTATATTCAAATGGGTTTGTTGAAAAGGCTTAGAAACTTACAAGAAAATGCCTATGGCGAGTGCAACACCAAATTCCACAACCGTTACCATCATCCTCTCTGCATGCCAACATCTCCTCCCATCTTCCACCCTTCTAGTATATGACCATAGGAAACCCTTGGCAGCCCTTCCCATTGAATTGGGTCTCCCAAAAAAATGCAGACATCTCTACCTTATCGTGCAAGAAAAGGGCTCCCTTACCTGCTACGATTGCTTAGTATCCAATGGGTTTGCAAGGTGAGGCACATTTATAGCCCATTCCAAGTTTAATGCAGGGTCAACATGTGGAAAAATCCCTGCACGAGATAGAAGATTTGAAGAAAAAGATAATGGAGAAAGAAAGAGGAAGTTACAGGGTTACAATTTTCCAAGATATTTCTTACAGGGTACAAGCGTGGCTTGCAAGGAAGGATCCTCTCTTGTATTTAATTTTCTATCAAGAAATTTTCTTTTGCTTGCATACCACTCCACTCCTTCATTTAATTTTCCATTGACTATATTCATACAAATATATATATAATGACAAGGAGTAATCCACAATTTTTCATTGGGTTGGCCCATGTTATTATATTTACAATAAATTCAAATATCCTCCAGTTTGCACCTCTACCTCTAATGCTAATTCATGTGATTAGACAAAACGTATTAAACATTTACAACAGATACATGGTCTAAATTCTATCAAGTGGGACCAAGTTTGAGATGCTTTATTTAAAGGGACCAATTTCATTATTGATGTAGGGGAGAGGAGTCAGTAGTCGTATGGGTTAACTTGCCACCATGTAGTGGTTACATGGAATATCATAGGATGTCTATTTTTTAAAAATGTGATATGGACTCTTATCTATCTACAACTAAGGTTTTGGGGGTGTGACTCCTCATGCAACTCACCACATCAGCAAGTCTAGTGAGAAGTGTCCTTAAAATGATTTTTTTAAAGGTCTGACCAAAACTTTATCATGGAATCCCTAATAGTTGAACAAAAAGATATTATTTGTTGTTAGAACATCATATCCTTATTTAAAGTATAACTTATGTGCAACCTTAATGATCTTGATAGTGTGAATGAGATTCTTTATCTAACTAGTTTATTTCCTAGCTAGTTCTTCATTTAGGTCCTTTTCACACTAGGTTAAGTTTACTTATGGACTTTTTCACTTTATCCCATATTGGTTGTCTTTTTAGTCTCTTGGGTAGTAAATCTGATAGATACTCACGCATCGCTCCCATATCTCATCTGATTACATGCTTTGGTGCCACAACCCAAGTATTTTTCCTAATATTTAATTTGAATTGTAAATAATATTATAAAATATTATTGGGATTAATTAATCAACTTGATGTGGAAGTGGTAGGAACAACACTCTCTCAACAGAGAGAGTATCATTAAGGAGGAGGTGTCTAGCTGACTGCAAGTAAATTATGTTGAAGTGAATCTATTCATGTGTCACTTAGTTAATTCTGCATAAATGTGTATTTGCATTAAAATATATATTGCATTTATTATATTTTGAATGATAGACTTAAGTAAATATTAGTCACAAATAAATTTATTTTTGCAAATTGCAAAATTAGAAATATATGCATTTTCAATTTATATCTTTTGAAAACATTCTTTTATGCTTCTAAGTTTAATAAGTGGTTCCTAATATAAGCCACCATGATGGAGTGGTAGTTTCATAAAGGCAATTAATTTCTATGAAGGAATCTTGGGAATTCACCCATATTTGATGAGATTAAATTTAGAAAATTTTAGATGAGTGGGAGAAGTGGAGTTATTGAAAATTTAATGCTTTTACATTTTTATTTTGAGCATGCATTTTGAAAAGATGCTATGTAGAAGGTATTAAATAGGAATTTCTTTTCGACACTGGCTCATTCCATGGAGTGTTTGTTTTTCATGCCTGGTTCATCTTGTGTTGAGGTTTTGAGAGGATTTGACTCCTTCTCAGTATATAACCTTTCTGGAATTGTTGAAAATGCTTATGCAAAAACCAAGGAGGGCAACATCATTATAGTATACTCAAGAGCAAGCTTCATCTTAGCCATTTCAGTGGTAAGGACATCATAGTTTTAATTACGCTGAGAGGCATTCCTACATTCATAGCACGAATGGAGAACAAGAGCTGAAAGATTCATAAATAGATTTAGATTCTATGAAATTTTATAGGATTTTGATAAAAATAAAAATATAAAAAAAAGAAGGTGAAAGGAATAAAAGAAAAAAGAGAAAAGAAAAATGCAAGGGAGATGAAAAGGAAGGTGGATGGCAATTTCATAGAAGCCATCACTATCTACTAAATCAAATAAAGAAACGTTACAAATAGGGAATGGCATATCTAAAGACACACATTCATCTCTATTTACATTGCTTGGAGAAGGATATCTCCTCGACATATTTTAGATATATTTTTTAAATATAGATATACTAGTAGGTATGTCATCTGGAATATTTTTTCACTCATTTATGCATTATGATCAATGTACATATCCTATTTTAATGCACCTTTTGGCATAGCTAGAAATATCTTTCACACGGAAATTTTGAATTTGGCTTTACGCCTACCTAGTTTAACTACAATCCGTAATTTGATAGATTCTTTTCGGGAGTTTACCATTAACATTTTCTTCCCTTGTCTATCAAGATTTAAATGTATTTGAATCTTTAGACTATTTCACAAGTTTTAATCTTGAGTCTTCAAGACTTCTTCCTCGCTATGTCCAACAATAATATATTTATAGAGAGATCAATAGCACCACTGGATACTTTTTGTGACTAATAGATTCATTTTGTGCATTTTCTTCAATGTTAATCAACAAACTCTTATTATGAAACCATGGTGGTTAAGACACCTTTCGACTCATTTATTATTATGTAAAAAGAGGTAATGCCATTGCAGATCCTTTTGAGCCTTGCATGGAGGTTTTTAACACCATTTCACCGACCATTGTGAAGCGCTTTATGATACGCCTATCAATCTACATATGCTTGAAAGTTTCTCTTGCCTTTTTCAAACATTTCTAAGTATGCACTTATCCTGCAATCATCAGGGGTCATCTCTTTGAGGCATTATGTCAAACAGTTAATGTGCTTTTTCTGTGCAACTCATTTGCCGGTATAGGCCGAGGAATTTGACTCTGCTCCTACTGAATGTTTTTGATAGAAAGTTTATAAGATCTTTCAATAATTCATTTTGGGCATATCCTGCAATCGCTCCAGTCTATGTGGAATTAGTTCTTGCATCGTCTTGATTTCATAATGTTTACGCATGTCTACGTTGGTTCTTGCGGTCATCCAAAGTCATTCACGCCGTCTCTGGATGTTCAAGGTGAACAATGTACGTTGTTTCCTCTGCATGAGCATGAGCATTCGAAGCCAACACGACCATAGCGAGGAACAAAATATTGGCAACATTAATTTGATTAACAGTTTTCATGGTTTTGCACCCCAATAAAAATGAAATGCTTGCATTCAGCAAAAGTTGACCTGCCTACTGGCTAAAAAGTCCCCATTATATAGCTTCCAATGTGAATATTAAACTGTAAGTAGAACACCGGCTCGCCTCGTCTTTTTATAGACCGTCCGCGGCCTCCAGTTTTGTTATGGTTAGATTGGTATCATCGCCAAAAACACTCAAGATTTTGAAAGGATTGAAGAAGCCGAACTGTCTCTCTAATATCGAATACCGAACTCCCAAACCAGGTATATAATGACGAGGAGTAATCCACAAATTTTCATTGGGTTGGCCCACGTTTTTGTATTTACAATAAAATCAAATATCCTCCCATTTGCACCTCCGCCCCACACTAATTCATTTGATTAGACCAAACGTATTAAACATTGGAGACATCTACACGATCTAAATTCTCTAAAGTGGGAACAAGTTTGAGATACTTTATTTAAAGGGACCAATTTCCTAATTGATGTAGGGGAGAGGAGTTCCTATGGGTTAACTTTGGGACCATATAGTGGTTACATGGAATATTGTAAGACCTCTATTTTTTAAATGTGATATGGACTCTTATCTATCTACAACTAAGGTTTGGAGGTGTGACTCATCACGCAACTCACCACATCAGCACGTCTAGTGAGAAGTGTCCATAAAAAGACTTTTTAAAGGTCTAACCAAAACTTTATCATGGAACCCCTAGTAGTTGAGGAAAAAAAAATATTACGTGTTGTTAGAAGATCATATTCTTATATAAAGTATAACTTATGTGCAACCTTATCTAACTAGTTTATTTCCTAGCTAATTCTCCGTTTAAGTCCTTGTCACACTAGGTTGAGTTTACTTAGGGACTTTTTCACTTTATCCCATATTGGTTTTGTTTTTAGTCTCTTAGGTGGTAAATCCGATATATACCCATCCCTCTCATATCTCATTTGATTGTATGCTTTGGTGTCACAACTCTTGTTTTTCCTAATATTTAATTTAAATTTTATCTAATAGTAATAAATATTATTGGAATTAATTAATCGAATTGATGTGGAAATGGCAGTCTAGATAGGTGAATTATGTTGAAGGAAATCTATGCACACACCACTTAGTTAATTTTGCATAAATGTGTTTTCATAAAAATATATATTGCATTTATTTTATTGCATTATAGAATAAATATTTTGAATGATAGACTTAAGTAAATATTAGTCACAAATAAATTTATTTGCAAATTGCAAAATTAGAAATATATACATTTTCAATTTATATTTTTTGAAAATATTCTTTTATGCTTCACGTTTAATAAGTGGTTTCTAATACAAGCCATAATGATGGAGCGGTAGTTTCATAAAGAAAATTAATTTCTATGAAGGAATCTTCCGAATTCAGCCATATTTGGGGGAATTCAGCCATATTTGGGGAGATTAAATTTAGAAAATTTCAGATGAGTGAGAGAAGTGGAGTTATTGAAAATTTAATACTTTTACATTTTTATTTTGATGGTACATTTTCAAAAGATGCTTTGTAGAATGTATTAAATAGGAATTTTTGTTCCACAATGGCTCATTCGATGGAGTATTTTTTCACTCATTTATGAATTATGATTGATGTCCATATCCTATTTTAAAGCACCATTTGGCATAGCTCGAAATATCTTTCACAAGGAAAATTTGAATTTGGATTTACGCCTACCTAGTTTAACTACAATACATAATTTGACAGATTCTTTTCGGGAGTTTACCTTCAACATTTTCTTCCCTTCTCTATCAAGATTTAAATTTATTTGAATCTTGAGACTATTTCACAAGTTTTAATCTTGAGGCTTCAAGACTTCTTCCTCGCTATGTCCAACAATCATATATTTATAGAGAGATCAATAGTAGCACTCCATACACTTTTGTGATTAATAGATTCATTTTGTACATATTCTTCAATGTTAATCAACAAACTCTTATTATGCAAACATGGTGGTTAAGACACCTTTCGACTCATTTATTATTATGTAAAAAGAGGTAATACCATTGCAAATCCTTTTGAGCCTTGCATGGAGGTTTCTAACACCATTTCACTGACCAAATTGTGAAGCGGGTTATGATACGCCTATCAATCTACATATGCTTGAAAGTTTCTCTTGCCTTTTTCAAACATTTCTAAGTATGCACTTATCCTGCAATCATCAGGTGTCATCTCTTTGAGGCATTATGTAAAACAGTTCATGTACTTTTTCTATGCACCTCATTTGCCCGTATAGGCCGAGGAATTTGACTTTGTTTCTACTGAATGTTTTTGATAGAATGTTTCTAAGATCTTTCAATAATCCATGTTGGCCGGCATATCCTGCAATCACTCCAGTCTATGTGGAATTAGTTCTTGCATTGTCTTGATTTCATAATGTTTACGCATGTCTACCTTGTTTCTTGTGCCCAGCTGTGAACAGCCGATGCTTTGTAAACGATCAGCTGTACGACTAGGCAGTCTAATCCTCCAGTCGACCAAACCTATCGACCATACTGACTCAGTTTCTTTTGACCTTTTGTGCTGTACAGTCCATCAACAGGATGCCAACTGTCTTCGACCTGCCATACATGTTGTCGACAAACCAGTCGCTTACAATGCACTGGTTGGTTAAGATGTTCCGGTTCTTATAATTTCATCTAACAACATCCTCTTCTGTTATGCTTTAATGGATACCCCTTCTTTATTATAGGAATCTAATTTTGTTCACAATTTATAGTGCAAGTCTAATTCCATATTTCTATTTTTAGCATCAACATAACCTCAGTGAGAACTTTGTCTCTGTTTATAACAATGGAGATGGTTCACAACTCACACAACAATTTCTCTTGTGACAACTTGGAGATAAGATTTGTTGTAGCAGCATACTCAAGGATTTTTATTAATTCTTTAGTTGATCCAAGGGGCATAGATATAATTCTTTCCTCCACAACATTTAGTAAATATCTTGAATATGGAAATACCTATCTGATTCTCTTACAAGATAATTTCTTGGCTAAGGGGTGTTTTAGCAGCGTCTCTTTACCCAAAATACAATGCGCACTTTGTTCTTCTTTAATCTTATTCTTAGAAGTGTGCAGGTTCAATTGTTAGGGAGTCAGGAATTCGGTTTTAGAGGAAGAACTCAATCTTGAATCCCATCTTTTAATACAAATACAACCTTCTAATTGTTTTTACTGAACTATCCTAGAGCATAGCAGGAAAGGGATCCTCGTGGACTCAACTTTTTAATTATCATTACATCCTTATATAAATATTGTGAATTTTAGTTTCTATCTTTTTAATGCTTCAATAGGGAAGTGTAAATATTTTGTGTGTATTATCTTACCTTGGTGACATATTTGATGAGATAGTAGTAGTTACCTTGCATGTAAATCTAGGTATGATGTTATGTTGGATTGAGCTTAATTGGGGAATGAATATATAGAAAAAGTTATGCAAACATGAGGTTTTAATCTCTTAATTTGTGTATTAGATATAAGACTAAATTAGAATACACAATTTTTTCTTGACTTGCATTATATTGTCTATTTAGTCTATTATACCTTTGTCTAGGATGGTTTATGATTAGACTATTATTCTTTCATTCTAGGATGGTTAATGTTAGACTATATTAAATGACAACCTTCTTTTGTTTGAAAGTAGTTAGCCAAGAATGAGGATAGATCATTTCTCTCTTTTATGTGACTATTGATTTGTGGATTAAGATTATATCATTTTGGTAAAGATTTTATTGGATGATTTTGAAGGAAAGTAAACTTTTTATTGATTCGATTATTAAATACAGATACAAAACCATGTATAAATACTATGAGGGGAGTCCGGTTATATAAACCAAACATAACTACTCATAACCAATGGTAGGAACTACTCATAACCAGCGGTAGTTAACAATGTAATACCAAACGCTAACATTCCCCCCATTATTACATTGTTCCTGCAATAGTACCAAGGGACCCCCTCTGAATGCTAATATACTTAACAAAGCTGATTACATAATATGAATACATATTTTATAGGAGATCTTCTCCCAAAGAACAAATTGTGAACCAAGCGAGGCTCCATCAGGCTGTCTCATCTACCCTCGGAAAGGCATAGCTTTGAGCTATGTTCTTGAGCTCTTTAGTCCCGAACTCTCAAATCACAGTCTTGAATTATTCGACAACAATCCCTAAGAGATATGACAGATCTCTATTATTGTCTAGTGACTGCGAAAGGGTATAATTCTTGATCATGTACTCTAAAGCTCGCTGGACAACAATCCATATTAAGCTCAACACCAAATCCCAAACCTATCTCCAAAACAAAATATTCACAAAACATACATTCTTCAAATCTATCAGCATCAACAAAGGAAAATAAAACAACCAAATCTAAAAATGCTTCTCATGCAAAGCATATTGTCAAAGCGAGAAGCTAACTTGAGATGATGAAAATTCTTCCATCCTCCAATGCCGCCTGCCTCCAATATGATCCTGTTACAGCTTAACCAACTAATGTCTTGGTGAGTCTTTGGAGGCCTCATTAGGAATAGAAAAGATGGCCCCATCAAATGAAGCATTGATGGGCAAGTAAATTTCTATCTTTTGTTGTTGTTGTTTACCACACACCATTGACAGTACATTATTAACACCACCGGAAGAGTCATTAATAAAAGATTCATCATCTGATGAATCCTCATCTTCTTGGCCTCTTGAAAACTCTCCGTGTTCCATACCCTCATCAACATACCAATTCGCAAAAGCATGCTTGATATATGAGATTAAAATTGTGATCAATGTGAAAGAAGACCTCAACAATATTTGTGGAGTTAGATATTATACTAACTACCCAATGAACCTTGGCAAGATCCCCTCTAGGAACCATAGTTGAGGTTTGATAATTGATACCACACTTAAACTAGCCCACAAAATAAATGAACCTCTTAATCTTAATAGCGGCAACAAAATTCACATGTCCTTGGGTACAACATCTCCTCTCTACATCAGACAACTAACCATGAACTTTTTATGATAAAGACCACATTTTTACATCATTGAAGAAAAATCAGAGGCAATAGAAAGATGCTCATGATAGGCCTTCTATATGGAGATTACAAGAGCATAGAATGAAACAAATTTGCATCTTAAACTTATTTTAGCAGACTCAGCAACAAACAACTTCTAAATCATCAAACTTTAGAAAACTTACAATGCCAAAATATTGAATACCTTTCCTTGGCTGGTACAATCAAAATATGGTACCTGGCAATCCACTTTCAACCTATGCTGTGCTTTAAACCCTCATACATTACAATAAATTATAAACAATGTAGCATAGGTAAATATAGGTAGTGGTAGTAGAATATTGACTACTCAGAAGAATCATAACAAATAACTATCTGCACATTAATGGATGGCACTTCATATAGGCTGAATCTACATTTTGGACAACACTTCATGTGAGGCAGATCACAATTCTCTATGCTATCATGGTGCTTCACAGTGGCAAGATCATCAGGTACTTTTTCAGTTTCACTTCCAATCGGCCTACAAACAACTTCCTTTTGTCTAAAACCTTTACATCCTTTTACTACTTCAGCATTCAATCCTTCCTCAATAGCTTCAACATAAATATTAACCTGCCATAGACTCCTATTACTTCTCTATAGCCTTTTGTGTCTTGCGATTAGCAATGACACTGGTGAACCCTTGAAAAGACAAAATCTTCTTTGACTACGATCTTGGTGTCTTCCTCTACAAACAACTCCATGGTATACAGGAGATCCATGCTCCTTCACATTGCAGACTTTAGTGCGATACACAAGATCCTCACATAGGCCAGATCAACAACGCCATAGCTCTGATACCATATGAAGGAAAGTAAACTCTTTATTGATTCGATTATTAAATACAGATACAAAACCATATACAAATACTATGAGGGGAGTCTAGTTATATGAAACTAAACATAAGTACCGATTATACGAAACTGAACATAACTACTCATAACCAGCAGTAGGAACTACTCATAACCGGCGGTAGTTAACAATGTAATACCAAATGCTAATAGATTTATCCTTCAGTTCATTCTTACTTATTGCATTAGCAAGGAAAATAGTAAATCTGTTGAAATGCTTATGTTAATCTTAGCATTTGTAAATAATTCATCTTTGAATGGAAATGTGTTTATTAATATGCTTACACCTATAGTTCAATTCTATTTGAGGAAATATGTCTATCAGATTGAAAAGCTATGTGAAATCTTGCAAATTTCTATGTCAATGTTATAGATAGGAAGGTGTTTTACTTATATAAATGTGGCAACTTAAAGTAAGACCTTTGGAAGTTTATAGAAGACTATCATATTGTCTATTTAGACTTATCTTATGAATTGATGTAACTTTTGTGGATGACCATTGTTGATGAATGTTTGATTTCAATTATTCATTTTTGTACTTCTATCATTTTCCGTAAGTAAGGTTAGAGAAAGAGAAAGGAGGAGTGTCAACTATGGGGTCACATAGAAGGGTAGGTTATGTTTACTAACATATCTAGCTGTCATTATCAACTAAAAAAGATGCTTTGGCCAATGCTTTGAAATCAGCCCAGTCGTCAACCATAGCTATTAGAACACTCTAATATACTGAGAGGGGGGTGAATTAGTATATGCCATATCTTAATCCAATTCAACTTTATCAACCAAATCTTTCTACTTTCTTAAAAGATAAAGAATCAAACTATGGAATCCAAAGCACAACACACAATCACACAACCTTAACACCATATTTATGTGGAAAACCCTAGAAGGGAAAAACCACGGTGAGCAAGCTACTTGGATCTACTTTCCGAATCCAACCTCACAAATAAAAATAGATTTACAACAAGTTTTATGGCGTACAACCCAAAGGAAGCTACAACTCACTGATACATTGTTTTATGGGCACCAACCTAAAGGAAACTACAACTCCCTAAAGTGCTACAACACTTACAAAAAGAGGCTACAACATCTGTACAAAACACTTAAAAGAATTCTGCTGATCAATCACCTCTGCGGCATCAACACCCTTCACATTGACATATATCTTCAATACTTCTGCTCAACAGCCTCTGCTGCCTTCAACACACTTCCACACACATATACTCTGAGAGGAACCTCCTGCAACAATATAATGAAAAATGCACAAAATAATAGAAATAGTAGAACACAAAAAGAATTTATTGATTGCAGGCCACTTCGAGGGGGCAACCTCCTTTGAGCAAGCTCAGTACAATAAACTCGTGGATGCCTTCATTGGCCTCAACACGTACTTATATACTAAGTTTAATCTAAACAACTATTACTCCCCATGAATGTGGGATAATACAATATACTCACAGGATGACTTACAAAGCATATGCGTCCAACAACAATATACTAATAAAGTAAAGAGAAGGGTTAAACATGGGTTCCTAACATCCCCTCCCTCTTAGAAAATCTTTGTCCTCAAAGCTTAAGATGTGGAAATTGTTGCTGAATCTGAAGGAGTGGTTCCCATGTAGCATCCTCTGGTTGCATTCTGTGCCACTAAATTAATACCTCTGTGATGGATCGAGAGTGAAGCTGACGAGTGTGCCTGTCAAGGATTGTCTCTGGCTCCAAAATGATGGATCCTTCGTTATCCAGTTCTGGTAAAATAGTTTGTGCTTTGATGTTGGTGCCAAGAACTTTCTTTAGACAAGAGACTTGAAATATTAGATGAACGCGGGAAGGAGGAAGCTCCAATTTATAAGCAACTGACCCAATCTTCTGAAGAACTTTATATGGCCCATAGAACTTTGGAGCCAGCTTATGACGCCCTTTGAGTTTTAGGGAGGATTTCTTGTATGGCTGTAGATGAAGAAAAACCATATCACCTACTTGAAAAGTGCGCTCAGAACAGTGCTGATCGGCTTGTTGTTTCATTCAATTTTTTACCATGTGAAGATTGTCCTGCAAAATGCGAAGAATTTGATCTTGGGTTCGGAGAACCATGTCAACTGTCTGAACTGGTGAACTACTGGGGGTGTATGGAAGGAGCACTGGCGGTGCCTGACCATAGACTGCTTCATATGGAGTCATTTTAGATGCAGTGTGGTAGGAGGTATTGTACCACCATTCAGCAAGAGGGAGCCACTTTGCCCACTGATGCTGTTGTTCTGAGGTGAAACAACGAAGATAAGTTTCCAAACATTTTTGATAACTTCAGTCTAACCATCTATTTGTGGGTGATACCATGAACTCATCTTTAGTTTGGTGCTAGTGTGGCGAAATAGTTTTGTCCAAAAATGATTGGTGAAAGTAGCATCATGATCTGAGACAATGGAAGAAGGGATTCCATGAAGACGGAAGATCTGGTCCATGAAAATCTATGCAATGGAGGAGGCGGTATAGGGATGGTTGAGGGCACAAAAATGACTATATTTGGAGAGGTGATCAACCACCACCAAGATCACTGTCTTCCCTCCAGATTTAGGGAGCCCCTCAATGAAATCCATAGAAATATCTGTCCATTTATCCGTGTAGGGATGGGCAAGGGTTAGAGCAATCCAGGAAGGAGTGTCATTTCACCCTTGTTGCGCTAGTAGGTATCACATTCAGCCACCATATGTTGAATTGGCCTTTTCATTCCCTTCCAAAAGAAGTTACGCCATGCCCGCTCATAAGTTTTGAGGAACCCAGAGTGCCCTGCCGATGGAGAAGCATGGAGTTCATAGAAGACAGCCTGTTGAAGATCTATGTTCTAGGGAAGCACCAGACAACCCTTGTATCTCAGAGAAGCACCATCCCAAGAGTAATGCGATATAGTAGAAGGGTTATTGGCCAACTGGACAGATTCTAGCTAATTTGGAAAAAGCATAGAAATAGCTGAAAGAGAAGCTTGGTTATCAAATGTGTGAGAAAGAGCATCTGCCACAATATTGTCCTTACCCTTCTTGTAAGTGATCTCATAGTCATAACCCATGAGTTTGCAAACCCATTTTTGTTGTGCTGGGGAGGAGACCCATTGTTCCAAGAAATATTTCAGAATCTGGTAATCAGTCTTGATGCATAAATGATTCCCTAAAAGGTATGGCCGCCACTTCTATACTACATGCAAAATAGCCATCATTTCCTTCTCATATGTAGAGAGTACTAAATTCTTACCTGAAAGGGCTTTCCTGGTGAACGCAATGGGATGTTCATCTTGAAGGAGAACAACACCAAGTCCATTGCCGCAAGCATCACTCTCAATAGTGAAGGTCTTGGAAAAATCTGGCATAGCTAGAACAAGTGTAGTACACATAGCTTGTTTCATTTTTTCAAATGCACACTCAGTAGCATGTGTCCATGTAAAAGCATCTTTTTTCAACAAAGCTGTTAATGGAGCTGCAATCTTCCCATAATCCTTGACAAACTTGCAGTAGTAGCCATTCAGTCCCAAAAATCCACAAAGGCTCTTGAGTGTCTGAGGATGCGGCCAATTTTTTATGGCATCTATTTTGGCAGGATCCACTCGAACCCCTTGGGCTGAAACAATATGCCCGAGATACTCAACTTCCTCCTGCCCAAAAACACATTTAGACTATTTTGCATAGAGATGATGATCAAAGAGAAGTTGCAATACAAGATCTAGATGCCGGAGATGCTCAGCCCATGTTTTACTATAGATGAGGATATCATCAAAGAAGACCAGAATGAATTTCCACAAGTAGGGCCGGAATATATTATTCATCAATGCCTGGAATGTGGAAGGAGCATTTGTGAGGCCAAAGGGCATGACCAAAAACTCATAGTGGCCATCATGTGTGCGGAAAGCTGTTTTAGGGATATCATCCTCATGAACCCGAATTTGGTGATACCTAGAACGAAGATCCAACTTGGAGAAAAAATAAGCACCATGAAGCTCATCAAGAAGCTCATCAACAACAGGAATCAGAAACTTATCTTTGATTGTGATGTGATTATGTGTTTAGAAGTCAATGCAGAGGTGCCATGACCCATCTTTTTTACAGACAAGAAGAACTGGTGACGAAAAGGAACTGGTACTAGGGCGAATAATACCTTGCTTCAGTAAGTCCCAAATGAGCATCTCAATCTCCGTCTTTTGGTGAAATGGGTAGCAGTAGGGCCTGATGTTGGGAGGAATGCTTCCAGGAAGGAGTTGAATACGATGGTCCTCTAGTCGTGAAGGTGGCAATCCCACTAGTTCAGCAAAGACATGCATATCTATCCAAAATTCATTGTAGATCTGAAGGACTAGTGGAGACTGCTGATGGTTGCATCTGAATGGAATGGAGCTGAGTGATAACACCATGTGAATTCTTCTTAAGGAGCTTTTCCATTTGATGTGAACTGATGATGCCGAAAGACTCTAGTTGTAAGCCCTTCAATGTGCATTTTTGCCCATTGTCTGAAAACTGCATCCAAAGTTTAGCAAAATCCCATAAGATGGGTCCAAGTGTGCATAACCATTGAGCACCCAAAACCACATTACATCCACCTAAGGGCAAGGCAAACATGTTGGAGTGCAGGTTATAATCTCCAATAGAGATACGCACATTGCGACACTTCCCTTTGCAAGGTAATGTGCCCCCATTGGCAATCATGACTTCAAAGCTAGAGTAAGGATGGACAAAACAATCAGCCTGTTTGGCGATATGAGGGTCAATGAAGTTATGAGTGCTACCAAAATCAATGGGGTGTGTGCAGAAAGTTGTGTCCACTTATTGGCCAAAAAGTGGAAGTGTTTTCCCTGATTTTCAGAATTTGTCACATTTGACCTAAAATTTTGAAGCACTTAAAGGTGGAATCTTGAAAAAAGTCACTAAATATGAAATGTAGTACTTGGAGTTTAGTTTCCAAATATGTAATTTTTTTCAATACCTAGATGATAGAAATTGATTTTGAATAGGCGTTTCTAAAAACCACTGTTTAAAAGTCATTTTTTTTACTATACCATGTATGTGTACGTCATCCATATTTTGACCTAAATAATCATATTTTTGGAAATGCTTTTGGGAAAAGATTTGCAACTCACTGAAGCACGTTTTCCATATTTTTTGGTAATTTTTTATTGAATATTTTTTTTATTAATTTTTTATTGGCCATTTTTTTGTCTTTTAAAAAATCATCGTGTACGTCACACATAAGATGACCTAAACTTAACATTTTTTGAATTTTTTTTTAAAATTGAAAAGAATTGTCTAAAGTACGTTTTTCTACAATTTTTTTTACAAAAAGTTTTTTAATAAAAAGTTATTAAAATACTAAAAAACTTTGATAATTAAAGTTTATGGACCTATTTCATCAGAAATTGATTAAAAAATAGAAAAATTAATCCAATTGTAAAAAAAAATTACATATTTGGAATCTACACTATCTGATCTATAATGGGTTTTAATTTCGTTAAAATATTCTGCAAAATAGACCTTCAGGTATATGCCCAAAGTTAATATTTTGTTGTGACATTGAGAGGGCCTTCAAGAACCTTCAAGTTGCAGGTCAAACCAGGTTCAGAGGTTAGGTTTGGGTCCCCAAAGCATTTCCCAAACTGGGTTACAAAGCAAAACCTGAGCTTAAAATTCAAATTTTAAATAACGGGATCCCGTTTCTTACTCCACCGGTGCAAAACAAAATGGGATCCCGTTTAGTAAATGGGATCCCATATTAAACGAGATCCCGTTTATTATTTGTCTATTTTTTTAAATAAGACTGTACTATGACTGTCAACCCTGCAACTTGCTCTACAGTACGGCCGATAACAACATTTGCAACAATCTCTACCATCTTTTTTTCTTTTGTAAGTCCATCAACTTGGAATATTGTTTAAATTTTGATAGAAGCCATCATTGAGACACTATTTGAGTGAAATTTTGTTGAATTGGTACTTGTTTGAAGGACTTGAACAAAGAAGAAAGGCTTTCAAGTTTTTTACATTCATTTGTACATGTTTCATAAATTTTTTAATCATGGGATCACAAAGTCATAATAAGAGGAAAGATAGGAAGGTATTAACCCCTGAAGAAATTGAAGCAAAAAGAGATAAGGAGGCAAAAAGACAAAGAGATAGAAGAATAAAGATTCAATCAATGAATAATGCTGAAGCATCTAATTCCACAACTATTGAAGATAAAAATATTGAGGAGACCATGGATGTAGATGATGCAAATTTGCAAGAGGTGAATGTGGAAACTAATACGATTATACAAACTACTCTTTGTATATCTTCAAATCCCTCTATCAATGCTATGGAGAATGTTTCAATAGGCACAAATCTAGGTACTTCTTCAAATCCACCTTTGAATGAAATGGAAATAGTGTCGATAGGAGATTTAAAACAAGATGGATATAACAATGTTGAGATTGATAATATTCGTAGAGATCAAAATTTGAAACAAATTGTTGTTGAAAATGAAAATGAAAATCCTTTTGTTGAAAATGAAAATGAAAACCAAAACCGTTTTGTTGTTGAAAATGAAAATGAAAATGAAAACCAAAACCGTTTTGTTGTTGAAAATGAAAATGAAAACTATTTTGTTGTTGAAAATGAAAACGAAAATCCTTTTGTTGAAAATGAAAATGAAAACTATTTTTTTGTTGAAAATGAAAACAAAAATCCTTTTGTTGAAAATGAAAATGAAAACTGTTTTGTTGTTGAAAATGAAAATCGTTTTGAAGTTGAAAATGAAAATGAAAATCTAGGATGTGATGTTGAAAATGACAATTTTTTTTAAAAAATTGAAAGAGATGTTTTGGATAATCTTCTTGGTAAAATTTCTTGGAGACAAATAAGAGCACATGCCAATAGATTATACAAAGAATTTTTTTATCGTAAAAAACTATCATTTCAATGTCAACTAATGATGCAATTAATGAGAATGTGGAAAATGAGAAAAGTAATGAAAATGTTAGACATTTTTGTTAAACCAAGAAGAAAAGATCAATCACTAAAACATGCTATGTCTACTGTTGCTAGTGCCATTGAGTCTATTGGAAGTAATAGTTGATCCAAAGATAAGAATGCAGCAAGATGAGCTATAACAACTACTATAGTGAATAAAACAACTTTGAATAGAAGAATGGTAAGCAATATTAGTGGAATTCTAAAAATGCATCCTAAAACATTGGTAAGAGTGGCAAAAAGAAGAGAAAGTATAGAAAATTATCCAATTAACTAATGTTGGAGTTTTAGTGGTCGACTCCCGAGATCTGACATGAAACTAAATGTTGAAACCAGAGCTTTGATAAAAAAATATTGGCATGATAATACTAGGGTATCATCTAATGCTAGAGATTTTTTAAAATTAAGAGTGGGGTCCAAAGTTCACGATCCTCATCCAAAACACCTATTAGATACAGCGCAAACTAAATTTTATAGAAAATTTTGTGATGAATTAGTGTTACCTGGTAATATTAAAATAAGTCAAAGATTTTTTGAAAAATGCAAACCATGGTATGTAAAGATTAATAAGCAACGGATATCTTGTTGTTGTAAAACACATGTTCAATTTCGTTGTTATTATGATGTGTTTCAATATATACGTTGTACTTTGCATAGTAACATGATTATACAGGAATGTGATAATAATATGCCAACTTAAGCAATAAAAGAGTTTATATCAAGTTTGTTCTGTGAAAGATCTAATAAAAAAATATTTTATTTAAGTTCATGTATTTCTGGACAATGCACTAGTTGTGGCAATCTTTCTTTGTTAAGAGTTTGTATGCATGAAAGTGTTGAAAATGATTTTGGACAACAATTAGTAGATGTTAAAAGATTTAAGAATGTTGAATATTCTTTAAAAGATGAAAAATTTGGAAAGCGTTGTGATTTAATTACAGAAAAGGTTAGTGTGAATGCATTCATATTAGAATTTAAGAGTAAAATTGTACCAAAATATGTCAAGCACTCTCAACAAGCTCGATGGCTTGATGGACAATTTCGTGAATGTAGAAACATATTTCCAGTTGGTACTATAATATTAGTGGTTGATTTTGTGGAAAACTATACTTTAGCTCCGCAAGAGGAAATTCAATCACAATATTACAATTTAGTGTAGGTTGCTATGTTTGTTCATATTGTTTATAGACATGCAGATGATAGTACAGAGAATGATAGAAAAGTTTTGAGGGAGTATCATTGCTATTTGAGTGACAACCAGTTACACTCATCAGAGTTTGTTCAATTTTCTTTCAATATATTTTATACAAATTTAAGAGAAAGAGGAATCCAGATGACTGAACATCTTATATGGTTAGATAATTGTACGGGGCAGTTCAAGAATGCTTGAATGTTCTGTTGGTTAAGTAGGGTTCACAAGGAGAGTAATGTCTAGCATATGTGGAATTTTTTTGAAGCTGGACATGGTAAAGGAGAACATGATGGAGCTGGTGCGTGTGTTAAAAGAATTCTTGCTAGACAACAATTAAAATTTGAGGATGCAATAAAATTTAAAGATGCACGTGGGATTGTAGATTGGTGCAATACAAGATTATGTACACCTGGATCAAGCGAGTACTCTACAGTTTGTCGATTCTTTTGGTTGGTTGAAGAAGAAAATATTCTACCTAGACTTAATTGTCAGACAATCAGTAGATCTACTAAATGGCATTCATTTAGGAGTTCGAATGCAAGTACATGGACTATCTAGACAAGGGAGCTTGCATGTTTTTGTCAGTTTTGTATTTCAGGAGATTGGGAAGCATGTGAGAATACAGAATGGGTTGAAGAGTGGAAGCAAAAACCATTGACACTTGCACAAGCACATGATCAAAATGAAACAACAATTGAAGACAATGATCAACTGTTTGCATCAGATGATTATGACCGTGTTTCAGACCTTGTACAAGAAGGTAATTTAATTCAAATTATATTTCATTTTATTTCACTTCATTACTAATTTGTAGTGCTTTTATTTATATTTATATGTGTACATATGAATGCATGTATGTTGATTGGTCAAATTTTATGGACATGTGTAAGTTATTGAATCAAAATTTGTTTGTAGGACATGTGTATGCTGTTGTTGCACCAAAGAAGAATGAAGAGGAAAAAGAATATTGGTTGGCTCATTGTGTGGAGACTAAACATAAGTTAATAGCACCTCGAGAAGATGATGATGGCTTTCCTTATCCAACAGGTTTGGTGATCCCCTTAAGACATCCCCTTAAGCAAATTTTGATAACAAGTCTTTGATCCCCTTAAGCAAATTTTAGAACTTCTTTCATCCCCTTAAGCAAATTTTAAGAATTTCTTTGATGGTGGTTATCATTATCCAATAGGTTTGGTGGTGGTTGTTGGTACTTGGCTACGGAAATACCTAATAAGGAAGAATGGTTTGCCTACATTCGAAGATTATGAAACATATAAGAAGATTATACACTACTCACATTTGGTGTTGGCAACAAATATAAAACTGGAGAGGTATCGTGGAAAACCTACAAATAAAGAGTTATGGAACATTTCTATGGAAGACCATGAGACAATCATCGATGCATTGGAAAAAAGAGAGGATGGAGATAGTACAATGGAATAAGTAAATACAGGTAAATATAGTTAAATAGATTTATATTATTCTTTTAAATACATTAAATACATGTTTTGATATTTCTTGTGCGTTATTAGTTGAAATTGATTTAAATTATCCTTTTATATCTTTAGGTCATCATCACAAATTTATCACATACTTTGAAACAAAAACTTGAGAGACACTTGTAAACATAGGTACAAATTGTGTATATCTAGATAGTTTTATATAAATTATTAAAATACATGTTTTGATGATATATTGATAAATTGCTTGTATTATTTTTATATCAGGTGACGTGAAGACCTGCTACATTCCCCACAAGTTTTGTAAACATTATTTTGAGTTGGCGTGAAGACCTGCTACATTCTCCTACAAGTTTTGTAAAAAATATTATTCTATATATTTTATTTGTTAAATTATGCGCATGTTTTTCTACTTTGAATTTACTTTAAATTTGATTTTATTATATTGTTAAATTGGGTTGCTTTCAGCAACTTCACCAAATTTTGAGAACTTAAGACGTCTCCTTAAGACATCGTAAATTAGGACCCCTTAAGACATCCAAAAAGTTAGCATCTTTGTAGGTTAATTAACATGGCCAATTTGAAGTTGTTAATGGACCACAATACATCCTACGTGCAGTTATGTTACTTCTATGTTTCAATAACCATATATCTCTCAATCCAACTGGATTACACTATCATCTTTATTCTATCCTTCAAATTTCTTCTTTATATTTGACATGCTCAATAATGAAGATGAACTATTATATGTCCATGATGTGAATCATGCATGTATATGTCCTCTCTATGTTAGCAATGATATGAAATTAACATATGTCACTAAATGTATATGTCCTCTTCCCAATGTAAACAAAAAGTAATGAGAAAATCCATGATTGTCAAATAAATTCTAATCCAATAGCATAATCTAGATCTTGATTATCAAGCAAATTTTAGAAGAAATAATCTCTAGCATCAACCATATAAAATCTACAAAGAAAGATAAGCTATTCTAGGCCTCTTGTTTATATTTGCATTTATGAGTCTCAACTCATTTATTTTATTTTAACTAATTAATAAAATTTAAAAAGCATGCTATTAGACCTAAATAACTATAGCCTATGTTTATTTTCCTACACAATCCTAGACTAGAAAAAAAAATAGATTTGTTTTTAAATTAAACAAATATAACTTATAAATCACTATGACTAAAGTTATGAGCAAGTTCTATTTTGTGTATCAAATTCTTAAATGAGCCATGACCTTTTACTATTTAGATGATGTGATATATTAGTGTGGGCTTAGGTCGATACTATTTAGTTAGTTCCATAAAATAGTAAGATATTGTTAGGTCGATACTATTTATTTTTTGTATTGGAAAATTTTGAAATATTGATGTGTTAATTTGTTGATATTTTCTAGAGTGAAGAAAAATCCTGACAAATCTTAGAAGCCCTAGTGAAGGATATCAAGAAATGGGGCACAAGGGTAGCCAAAGCTCCACTAATAAATCTTACCAAGACAAAGCAATTGAAGAGTGTAGCTTGTCCTTCTCACCTTTATTTTGCAATTTTCTTATAAAATCTATTAGATTGGGATTAAAAACTTAAAGTATTGTAGATTAGTATCTAGTCTAAGATATTAAATTTTTACCATGTTTGAAATTGTTAAAATTCCTTGGGGGAAGAAGTTCCCTTTCAAAATATGCATCAACAAGTGTTGAATCAATTTTGCACATCATCAACATTATTCTTCTAATTAGTTTATCATGTTCGGACATCTTGTTAGGGTTTATATGTTTATATGTTTGGATAATTTGTATATATAGAGAAGTACATACCATTAAGTTGTGGCATGTATAACACTATACAATTCTTCTTTCATCCAATACAATTATATTACAAAAGTCTTATGCTCATCTTGAACATGTGTATTTGCATAGTAATCTAGAGTTTTTTATGGATATGAACTACAAATTCTATAACATAACACACTAAATTACAAGTTTGGACATCCTTTAATCCTCCTAGGATTCAAATCAAATAAGATAGGTTCAAAACATGTTTTTTCAAGTAGTTTTTTTTGCATATACAAGTTTTGGAAAGAACTACTCATAAATTTGTTAAAATGAAATACTTTTCAACCAAACAAAAGAGTACAAATATATAAAGTCATTTACAACTTCCTCTATATAAAGTCATAAGGGGAAGATTAAACAAATATATAACATTAAAAAAGATTTCCATAATTATAAACTATTTAAATAAAACAACAATATCCACAAGAAGAAAACAATGCCTACTTATTGTCTATCCAAATAACCCACACAAGAACAAATAGAGGAAGGTCAGGTTGTATAAACTCCAGGTCCGTGAACTCAAAAAAAATACAAAGTCCCATACATTCAAAATATAAAGTCCATGTTCAACAATATATATATAAAGTCTGGATGAAAAATAGTATATAACATAGTCCATGAAATTGTCAAATTATGTAGCCCATGTTCAATAACCTATCACATACTATCTCTATAATCAAGAGTCCTCTTCACACCATGCGAACTACTCAGATGACCTGAATCACTCTGTAGAAGAGAAAGATTTAGATGAAATTAGATGTAAGATGATTAAAAATGATTTAATGACAATTTGTAAATTTATAATTTTTATCATATTATAATTAAATTACCATGTGAGGCTAAGAGGCATGCTCTGGTGCACCTGGACTTGTCTCTACATGCTCTAAACCATTCTATTTAATACAAGAGAAAGTTCAAGTTGAAATTAGATGTACAAGACGATTTTAAAAATGATTTAATTCAATTTAATTTATAATTTATATATCATATTTAAATTATTATACCGTAAGAGGAACTTGTTGTGCATCCTCTATTCCAGGACTTGTCTCTACGGGCTTAGCTACACGACATGTCTCAAGCTATAAAAGAAAAAGAATTTTGAACACATGTCAACATATATATCTATCAAGAAATTTAATTTAATTGAATTTAAATATAATCTAAATTTTAAATTATACCGTATCAGGCTGCCCATCTCCTTTGTCCTCCTGCTCTGCATGTGTTGTGTGTTGATGAAACGTGTCACTAACAAGCTCCTATACAAGGTCATTTCTAAGTTAGCACATGTGTGTATAAATTAGGTTTTAAAACATATATATAATTGAATGTGTACATGTTATGCATTTTTGAACAACCTGAAATGCAGTCGACTCCTGATATAAACTTGGATTATCCAAGTGTGCTACAATGCCCATCCTCATTGTTGTGTCAACCTACATAGACATATTTTTAATATATATTAAATAATACATGCACGTTTTTAGATACAATGATATATCAAAATAGAAAATTCTAAGTATATATAGTTTTTTAAAACAATATACATACTGTAAAAGTGTTCTGTGAGATGCCCAATGATGTAAGAGCGCTTGAGACACCCTGATATGGAGGATTCAATGTGGAAGAAGCCTAAACCAGTTCATAAATATTTAATGTACACACATTCAAGACTGAATTACAAATTAATATCAAGACAAATAAAATTAATATTTAAAATATAAATCATTCAAAATGTACCCCAAATGGGTGCCCGAGATGAACAGGTGTCGATGAAAAATTAATTCAATCAATGGTCCCTGTTGCCATCATCTATGCCAAACAATTTGATTGTTAAAATATTACAATTTAGTTGATCTATATGTTGATTAAAAACACGTGCTTAAAAAATTGTTATAAATTCAACATGTGTACATAACCTATAAATACCTATGTCGAATGATCAGTGGGATGATCCTCAGCAAATAGATAATCAACAAATGATTCACCCACATTATCAGATGATGCATGTGTACCTGAAGTGGGTGAAGTTGGCTGATAAGGTCCATAACATAAATGATTGCAACTCGTGCATGTATGAGGTATCGACACATGTGTAGTGGTACTAGGACCACTTCCATCATCAACTCCTCCATGTTCTCTAACCCAAGCTACCATCATAGAAGTCTACTCATGTAGGCTACCTAAGAGTGCACTCAATGTGCCTAGTGTGGATACCACTGCACGATACTGGAAGGGCAAAGGAATGGCAGCAACAGGAGGGTCAATAAGAGGTTGAATAGGGAAGGGTCGTTGGGGATCAACCCGTGCCCCCAACCTCTGTTGTGGCATGCCACCACCAATACCCTAGAATGATCTAAAATCAAAGTAGTTAGGTTTTTTATTCAAAACAAACTCTGCATATAATTTTCTCAAAAAATATAAAGGAACCTCACAATTAGCATGAGGTGGATAATCAAACACCATCCACCATCTGTCCCAAAAATTGGAAGACATTCCTTCATGCCTACACCACATGATTGATATTCTTTTCTTATTTGTAGGAATAGGTTCATTTGTAATGGGATGTCTAAAATATTGCGCTAATTGAGCTTTTGTGATTTTAAGATCCAAAATAGTCTTATAGGAGAGGCCATCAGCATAAAATTGGAGCCTCTCCTCTCTCCATTTCTAGAATCCATCAAAGTCTGAGTCAATAGACCTCATAAAATCTACAATGTTTTGCATCAAAGATGCAAAATGTACCACATGAGGAGGCATGAATTGTTCATTGCAAATGGAATTCAATTTTTCTTGTATGGAATCCA
Organism: Cunninghamia lanceolata; assembly: GCA_027924645.1. NCBI lineage: Eukaryota > Viridiplantae > Streptophyta > Pinopsida > Cupressales > Cupressaceae > Cunninghamia > Cunninghamia lanceolata. Next base: position 3,385,831 of record BSBN01000144.1, read on the forward strand.
CATTTTCATTAATTATGGCTCGCAAGCGAGCCTGGTCAGTTCTAGGTGGGGGTGGAGGTGGGGGTGGAGGTGGGGTTGGAGCTGGGGCATCTGGAGCTGGGGCATTTGGAGGTGGGGCATCTGGTGCTGGGGGTGGGGGGTGGGGCCGGATCATCTTGTGCATTGAGGAAGTCGTCAACATCAAAGTGAATATCATCCAGATTCATGATATATATGAAAATAGATATGAACCTGCATATATACATATAAACATACAAATTTAAAATTAAATAATATATATATATATATATATATATAAATTATAAATAAACATATAATGTACATGTTTAAAAATTTTAAATTATATACATATGTTTCAAGAAATTACACTTTCAGAAATAAATTTAAATTAAACATACAGATACATGCAATTTTTAAATTGAAATCAAGGGATTTTCATTTGAGAGCTAAATTTTGATTCTTATAGTGAGGGAGACAAGAAATATCAATTTAATAGTATATACAGATCAATTTAATAGTCTAGGGCTATTAGGACTACCATAATTCAAATTTGTTCTCAAGGTTTGTTATCATATGTTAGGTCCAAGGTTTCAATTTTGTTAATTTTTCTATGGAGTTAGGTCCAATTTTCCAATTTTGTTAATTTTTCTATAGGAAAGAGGAAATCATTGAATGTGAACTTTAGTATCTTGTATAATGTTGTCATGACCATTAAGGACTGAACATTAATTGTTATTAAATTCCTCTAGATTGATATATGGACCTTTAAGATAGCCTTAAACCAATAACAGACTTGTCATGAGGGACAATGAACTACAAAGGGACAATGAAATTGTTGTTAAGATGTAAGACTCCTCTAGAGATTCAATTGCATTATCTAGATAATCAAAGAGACATATATATCAATGAAGTGTGAATGTCTAGGATTAGGTGGTGGTGAGGGTAATGAAGGGATTGATGGATTAGAAGGTGGATGGACCAATGAATTAGGATTGGGATTACATGGTGGTGTTGGGATAGGACTAGTAGGCTCTTGGATAGGCATTCGATTGGATGATGATGATGGATACCCATATAAGATGCATAATCTAGAGTGGTGTTCCCCTTGTCAAAGGTAACATAAGGATTTAAGGACACTTTCAATCTTGGAGAAAAGGGTAACTTGGACTTGTACGTTCTTGTTGCGAAGGAACTTGATAGTCTTGTTCAAAATATATGCATCATGATCTACAAGGTTCTCATGATCATTGGGAGGAAATTAGGAACCTCTTAGGATTGTGACTTTGGGTTTGGCATGGTCAACTTGGAGAGGTTGTGTGGCCCATATCCATATAAGAGGATGAAGGGTGATAGGAGGTTGTAGGATGGTTAAAAGCATTCACATGACGATAATGTTCAAGTTTAAATCAAGATATACATCATGGTCTACAAGGTTCTCTTGTTCAAAAGGTTCATCATATTCTACAAGGAACTCACAATCATTGGTACCAAATTCAAGACCTCCTATTATGATTGGGGGTTTCCTATTGATTATGAGTTCAATACTTGCTTCTTTTTTATTGTCACAACCATTTTGGACAAAAGAAATGAATTAGAATAGATGCATCTATGCTATTGAATGATGTCATAGAAACCAATGGACTATCATACCACCTAGGTAGAATCATAATGAACATCTGCAAGACTATAACTAGACTTGGAGAACTACCTTGAGGTGGATATCTTGTGCATGCCACATGATCTGAAAACCTAAATTTGGTGAAGTTGCCTATGGCAACCAAATTTGATAATGGAGATAGGATTGAAGTTACTAGTTGCCTACCTGACTAATCTGAGTATGAAGATGAATATATTCTGATGATTTATGATTTAAATTTAATGAAGAATTTGATGCTTTGTTTTTAACTTGTGATTGTAGAGATTCAATCTAGCTAGAAAAAGATAAATTAGCCAAGATGATTCTAGCTTGATTTTGTTTCCTATTTCCTATTTGCAAAATTATTGCTTTCTATTTAGTTGTTAGTCCCAACTCTTTCCTTTTAAGAAGTATATCAAATCTAATGTAGTAGTAGATACTTCTACATATACAAGTTTCTGTTAGGAGAAAATATCTTTTGCCAAATTTGTATACAGTTGTCTATAGTGTGTTCTAGGGTAATCAAATGATGTTTAAGTCACAATTTAGAGGGTTGAGGGATAAGTTTGTGTTGAGTCTACAGGAGGTGTTTTCTTACATAGACCTCTCCATAATCTAGGTGTCTCCATGTTTAACTCAAATGTTTCAAGGGATATTATATCCAGATTAATGATAACATTTTATATATATGGCTATGAGATCCATGATCATATCAATGTTTGGTAGAGAAAAGTTATCTTTAGGGTATCCTTTTTTGATGTCTCAAAAGTTAGTACAAACATGAATTCCCTTAGTTTTCTTGCTAACTAAGACCACATTAGAAACCCATTTAGGATAAGTAATAGTCTGAATGAACCCCACATCTAAGAGTTTATACAATTCTTCTTTGACCAAGAGGGCTACTTGGGGGTACATTTTGCGTAGCTTTTATTGAACAGGTTTGGCATTGAGGTGAACCACAAGATGATGCATGACTTTAAAGATGGAGTCTCAAGGCATATCACCATAAGACCACATGAAGAAATCATCGTAATCTTTAAGGGTGATGGTTATGCCTTCTTTGATGTCAAGGTCCAGTGGAGCTACTATCTTAGAGAGTTTAGGGTCCTCTTCTATTCACAGGTTGATGTTTATAGCATCCTTAACAAGGAGAGGGGAGTCATCTTGTATATGAGTGGTATCTAATGGAAGGTGAAGTTTGTCATTGAGGAGCTCTTGGGAAGTGTCCATTTTTATTGTATCATTTTAATCGATCATAAGTTTCTTCTTATATCTTGTTGCTATTCTACCTACTAGGGTGCCTTAGGACTAAAGGGTTCTTCTTTCTCTCCAAAATAAGCATAGGTGTTAAGTATGGTAGAAAAGTCTTTCTTATGATTACAATGGGGATGTGGTCTTGACACTTCATAAGTTTCATGATGGCTTCGTCATTTTGGAAAACATCAAATTATAAAGGGTCGTGTTGGTCCCAATTGATAAGCTCAAGGTATTATAGGTCTAAGGAGATGGTGAGGATAGTGACCTATCATGAAAGAGGTTAGTGGTGGCAAGATCTTCATAAGGATCATGAGTGGGGCCTACATTAATGTCATTAAGATTAGGGGAAGCATTACCAATGAGGTTAGGCTCATATCACAATGTTCATCCCAGGGGCATAACCTAGCTAGTGAGGACAACTACAAGTATCTCTAAAGTTACATTTGTTGGCTTGATTTCATTCTTGATTAGTTGGCTATCACAAAAACTATAAAATCTTCTCAATTCTTGATTAGTTGGTTGTCTCTAAAGGTTTGATTATGAAGGACGTGATAAAGGTTTTATTATGGTTTGTTGTAATTGTTTTACATGACAGTTACCTATTCAATAATGCCTTTAAAATACAATGATGTATACATTGATATAAGTAAATTTTATAAAAACCAAATATATATATCATCCCAATGATATATAATTTTTGACAGTTTGTTCAAAATCTCTCCTTTCATATGATACATTCATTTCAAAATTTCAATTGTATTTTACAGCTAAAATGTCTAAATACAGCTATTCAACACTCAAATTGAAATCAAATTTTGACAGTTTGTTCAAAATCTCTCCTTTCATATGATACAAAATTTTCAAAATTTCAATTGTATTTTATAGCTAAAATGTCTAAATACAGCTATTCAATTCTTAAATTTAAACAAAATTTTGATAGTTTGTTCAAATTCTATCCTTTTATATGATATAGTCTTTCAAAATTTCAATTGTATTTTACAACTAAAATGTCAAAAAACATCTATTCATTTCATAAATAGAAACCCTAAATAACATTTTATAATTTAAATTTTGATTGTATTTTACACCAAAACAAATAAGGGAAACTTCAAAAGATTGATTGCTAAATTGTAGAACTGGAAAAATCCACTTACTTGCTGTTTTGATGGTGACTCAACTCGAGATCTCGTTCTCAGATGTCGCCTGTCGTTGGGAAAAATAGGGTCTCTACCCTTTTTAAAAAAATTTAATACTTTTTCAAAACGGGATCTTGTTTTATGAAATGGGATCCCGTATTATGAAACAGGATCCTGTTTTGTGGTTCTAGGGTCGGGATCCCGTTTTGGATTTCAGGCTTGGGATCGCGACCCAAAATGGGATCTTGTTTTATAGAAACAGGATCCCGTTTCTAGTTACCTAATTTCAGATTTTTATCTAACTCTGAAACTTCCACCTTAAGTGGACACAACTTCTTGCATTTACCCAATGAGTATTGTAAGAGGGAGCTTCTTGAAGTAACCCTTGACCCGCATGGTTTGTGGGGTGGTGACTCCTGCTAAAGCATGGAGAGAGATCTCTGGGTGGTCTTCCTGATAAGGAGGGTCAATAGGTGGTTACTGAATGTCGACCTGATTATCTACTGTATCATGAGCATCTTCATAAACTTTAGTCGTAGGCAGAGAATCCACATCCAAGAGATAGAGCTTTTGCTCAACACATCTATGTCCTTGAGTGAATTTCTCATCACAATTATAACAAAGCCCTTTTTCTCTATGTGCCCTCATCCCTGCTTCAGACAAATGCTTGATAGGAGTTGTTCTAAGAGCTGGCGTGATTGGAGGTCTTTGGGAAACCACATTTCTAAATGGAACAAAAGTGGATTTGGAGCGCTTTTGAGTTGTGATCTTATCCTCCACCAACTTAGCCAACCCTAGGGCTTCCATCATTATGCTGGGATGGAACATTTTAACCTCAGATCATATTGCATCCTTTAGACCACTAACAAAACAACTCTTGAAAAATTCATCAGATAATCCCTCTGTGTGATTGGCCAGCTTCTCAAATTTAGTCTGATATTCTCTCACAATGCCAGTTTGGTGAAGTTTTGTGAGTGCTCCTGTGAAGTCATCAAAAGCACTAGGGCCAAATCGTTGCAAAATGAGTTGGCAAAAATCTATCCATTTTGGCTCTTCATGAGCCTTGATGTACCAATGGAACCATTGAAGGGCGTCATGTTCCAAATGAAAGGATGCAAGTGGGACTTTGTTGACATCAAAAGTATTATGCAGACTGAAATATTGTTCTACCCGGTATATCCATCCAGTTGGATCATCACCATTGAAGTGAGGAAAATCAAGCTTCGACCCACAAAAATTGCTGGAAGAAGAGAACCCAGTGTCTGCAAAAGACTCTAGCTGCCGTCTATTGTTCATGGCTAAATGCTGAAGATTGAGGCTGAGAAGTTTTTCATCCAGATCTTGGAGTTTGGTCTTAAGGGCTACAAGTTCATCCTCCATGTTTGTTGCTCTTGCATGGGTGACAACCATAACCAAGAGTTTTCTTTTTTGGGAATGGGTAGAAAAATAAAAACAAAAACTTTTTTAGTAAAGGAAAAGTTGGATTTGGGAAAAACTCTAATGGGTAATTGGGGTTTGACTAAGTTTTGGACACTTTCTGAGGGATAGGGAAGCAGAAAATGGGGATTTCAGAAGCGGGGTGAAAGAACAGGAAAATTTGTCCAAGAGGGATAAAGGAATAGAAATAGGAAAGGAACACTGTGACAAAATTTGAAGGCAATTGGGTGAGAATCGAAGAAGTTATGGCAAACCCTAAAAATAGACAAATGTGGGATTTCTAGCTTCAATAAGTGGAATTTGGGATAGGGTCCTCAAGGAAGGAAATATGCAGAATGGAATTTCAGGGGTTCCAGTGAATTTTTAGAGGAAACGAAGCGAAAGCAAGGAAGATATGGCAGAAAAAAAATAAAATTATTTTTTATTTTTTTTTCTAGAAAATATGTGCAATGGGATCTACAACAGCTCTAGACAGATGCAATCTATGATTTACCAGCTGACAATAGATATGGACCCTAGGTATGTTCAGATTCCTAAAGGTTTAGGGGATTCACTCGGCTATCAATGTTGTCTAACAGCTTGCGTATTGGGGCAGTACCCCTCACTCCATGGCTCAGGTAAAACTGATAACCGCTTTGCCACAAACGACAGCTCTTCGTTTACTTCACAGATGGGAACTAGTCAATCAGGTAGGGGCCATTGCCCGTTTTGCTGGCAAGTCCTCTCAATGGGCTAGCTACTTTGGGGTTCCTGTGGTACTCCTCACAATAAGTTTTAAGACTATACCTAGGCACTTCCCACAGTTAAGCGGATAGGGATTACTCCCTGATCCTAACCTGCAATTGAAATGAACAATACAGATGCAAAGAAAAAAGAACTACTACAATAATCACAGTGCCTGGAGGCCACTGCAAAAATTTTTTTGCTGAAAATTCCACCCAGTGAGCCAAAGAAAGCACTCTAATACTAGATGAGAGGAACCTCCTGCAACAATATAATAAAAAATGCATGAAATAACAAAAATAGCAGAACACAGAAGAAATTTATTGATCGCAGGCCACTTCGAGGGAGCAACCTCCTTTGAGGAAGCTCAATACAATAAACTCGTGGATGCCTTCATTGGCCTCAACATGTACTTATATACTAAGTCTAATCTAAACAACTATTACTCCCCATGAAGATGGGATAATACAATATACTCCCGGGATGACTTACAAAGCATATGCATCCAACAACAATATACTAATAAAGTAAAGAGAAGGGTTAAACATGGGTTCCTAATATACTCACATCCACACACACACATACATCTTTGCACTCTCCCACACACTGATTCACTCACACACCTTTTGCAACAAACTTGATCTTTCATTTATATTCTCCACAAGCATCAAAATATTTCTCCTTTTTCAGCCAAGATGAAACATGTAACATGAAACATGCAATGGAAATAAAAAGTTGGCTCCCAAAATCCAATGCGGTTCAAACCAAGTAATAATCATGACCTATTTCACCTTAACACACCTCTCCATGTTGGCGCACACTTCCAAGCAAATGACACAATCACAAAAACACACCAAGTCAACCTAGCAAACACTTAACCTCTTATGCATTAGCTCTAGACCTAATACAATACCAAAGAAACAAGATTGCATCATGTGGATCACTTTATGATGCAGGAGCATCACCTAAATGTTCTTCTTGAAGGTCCAAGAGACCTAGTTGATGTTTTAAGGACTATTTTGTTTTGTGAGTCCTAGTTGTATGTCAAGAAAAGATAAAAAAAAATGGTCGTAGAAAACCATATATATAATCTTTTGTAATGTTTTCTAGTCTAGGTGTGGTATAGGGTTAAAAGTTGCACGAAAAGGCATAAATTGCAAGTTTAATGACATAGACATTAGGGTTTTGAAAAAATATGACACATGCTCGAGTTGTAATTGCTTTTGATAGTTCTTTAATGTGGAATGAAGGAAAATAGACACTCCAAGAAGTTGAGGAGAAAGATTTCATGAGATATACCCTGTTTTGACAATTTTATGACAACTTTTTTTAGAAAAAATAGCAAAGAATAGACTGGTATGGACTTGTACAACATAGTTTCCAGTTTGTGATTGCATGGGATGATAATGACATGTCTTAAGGTTCAAATGCAGGTGGTTTGAAGTGATTTCATTGAGTTTTCACTAGTAGCAAAACAACAATAAATGACTAAAAAAACTACTAAAAATTGCATACAAATGACTAAGCTTGGTCACGTGACCATTAGTAGTTTATTGTTGGTCATTTATAATGCAACCAAATTTATGACTAAACCATTTTTAGTCATTTATTGGTTGTTTTGATTGATCAATTTGGTAGTATATTTAGTCGTTAATTTAGTCATCGATTGTTGTTAACTGGTCATTTATTTAGTCATGGTAGTTATTTATTTAGTCATTGTAATCATTAATTGCTATCGAATGGTAGTATATTTAGTCATTTTTATTCACTAATTTTCATCCATTGGTAGTATATTTAGTCATTTGTATTAATTGATTTCCGTCCATTGGTAGTATATTTAGTCATTTTAATCATTATTTTGCCATCAACTGGTCATATATTTAGTCATATTTCTGCATAAAGGCAATAAAAAATAGGATAGAAATCAAGGGGAAGAAGCATCACCACAAGATCACATCAACCATTTTGAAGCTTGGAAAATGAAACAACTTTGAGAAGGTAAAAACAACTTTTTTATTGATAAAAAATGCTTACAAACAACATACAGATCTGAAAATAAGTTGCAATGCTTTCTCTTTGCTAAAAAAGTCTTCATGGTTACAATACATATTGCAAAGAATGAGCAAGAAAATGATTTTCTGAGTTACAATGCACCAAAAGATAGAAAGAAGCTTGTTTCAGCTTACAATGCTTTTCCAAAAGTGGAAAGAACTAAGGAAAACTAAAAGTAAACTCTGCTTTTGACTATCCTACACTAGAGGAAAAGTAGGATAGGTTTAAAATTCATTAAATGCTTCCTTTATGACTATTGCTGACTGTTTGCTTGAACCTTGGGCACTAGAAGCTGCCTTTGTCTCATGATTTGAATGCTTGGAAACTTCTTGGTGGCGTTGGAAAAAGACAAGTTGATCTTTTCAACTGTTATCTTCTCCTAGATGCTTACACATACACCATCTTTCTGTTCAAACTGCCTTTATAAATGCTTCAACTACTGTTATATTCCTTCAAACTAGCCTCCAGGTCACCCAAACTACCTCAACAACCCTGTTCAAGGTAATAGGACATGTGTGCAACTATCTTTGACTGCTCAACAACCTCTTGGAGGCGTTGGAGAACTGCAATGACTTTCTCTTCTTTGGTGACCTGATACTTAGTACTTGTAGTTAGCACAATGGACATCAAACAAGAACCTGCAATGAAAAAAAAATGTTGTGAACATATTGACAACAAAAGAAAGTGAATGTCTCCATTTTTCACTAAGGAAAATTAGCAGGTTGAAAACACTTGCCACTTTTTACATTGATAAAAAACCTTAACCCTATATTTCTCCTTCAGAAAAATATTATTATAACAAGTTGTCCTAGTTGCCACTAAAAACAATAGCATCTTTTAGCATATTATTGAAGCTTAGATGCATTGATTTTATGAAATGAATAAGTCCTATTGATAATCAATAGCATAAACTATGGGTAGAACTCTCAGTGTGATAACATTTTTGCACATATAACTATCTAATTCCAATAAAAGAAATTTTTTTCTCAAACCAAATTTTGCAAATCTAACATATGTAAATCCATGACAAGAATACCTTTGCTGGAATTATTAATATAACTATTAACATGAGGATAAAAACCCTTTAAATTGATTTCAAAAGTAGAACAAATGAGTTGATAACTAGTCTTTTTATTAAATTCATGATAACAATGCAACATATACTTGTCAAATCATATGACCTCAAGTCATAAATCAGTAAAAATTTCATTGCAGACATAAATGTTTAAATCCCCAAGAGACATGTTACATGCTTACATGTACAAAATGTTAACCGTTTAATTGGGTATAACTACCACGCTCTAATTCTTAGTGTGACATACCCCAACAGACAAGAAAAAGTGCAAGTCATGGGAGAATTTGATGGAAGAGATGTTGATAACTGAGAGGGGGGGTGAATCAATTATCCTAATTATTTATGCTTTCTAAACTTTCTTATTAATCAATGCAGCATTAATTCAAATATGCAAACATAACCATGAAATGGAAATACACATGACACAATATTTTGACATGGAAACACTGTTAAGGGAGAAAACCACGGGGTAATTAACCCAAGATTGTATTCTCTGTTAGAAGAATGGAAATACAAAATGGCACTTGCCAATTAGGGCTCACTGCCCGAGCACACTACTCACAAGAGGCACACTACCTACAAGAGACACAATGTCTATAATTTATAAAGAGTGTAATACAATACTTGAACTGGTAAGGAGCATCTACATATGCTAGAGTTCAGTTCTGGTTAGGCTCAGTACACTGATCTGCTGCACTTCATCTTTCTTCTTCTTTGTGCTGCTCTTCTTTCACATACCGGACCTTTCTTACTGCTTTCACTCTGCTCTCCTACTTTTCTTTGCACTCACTCACAACAACAACACTTCTCACAACTAAATCCATCTTGTATATATATCCACACAAGTGATTTCATCACCTTTCTAGTCGGCATCCGGAATAGTCAATCTTTTCCAAAAACTCTAATCTGTCAGGTGAATCCTTGCATGCCAAGTAATGCGGGTCAAGGATATACTTGCAGAAGTCATCAATCATGTTGGCCAATCATAACTTATGCCTTAATAAACTTTACCATCATCAGTAACACATCCAGAATGATGTCTGATGTTCTGCCAGTCAGTTTTTCCTCTATCCACACTGTCAATCAAGGGCTTGATACTCAAGTATTCATATCTTTTTCTTTATCTACCACCGGAGGCTAAATCCTTGGAATCTATCAGTCAAGGTAGTCCTCTTAACTTGCCCAAATCTGCACTTCACCAAGATACTTCCTTTGAGAGATCCGGACCTGACTGTCAGACCTCGCCACATGCTCTGTTCTTGCTTACCAGACCACAACATTCTTCACTCTAACTTCTGGAAGAGACACACCATGTCCTACGGATGTGTGGGATGAACTTTGTTGCCATCAATGACAACAATAATGAATCCATATAGTGTCTCTTGCCAACAATCTCCCCCTATGGCATTGATGGCAACACTTAGTGAAAAATGACTAAGTGTTTACACTATGCTCCCCCTTGGCTGATGCTCTATTTTTATATACATTTTTTAAAGTTCCCCCTTAGTTGAATTCCTCATTTTTCACTGCTCTTCACTCCCCCTTTGACATCAATGGCAAAGGGTGGGGTCCGCACACCAAAAAGATTTCTCAAAAACACTTCTATACTTACCCGCATAAGTATTTATACATGCTATACTTTACATAAACTGGAGGATATCTGCAAAAGATGTCTTCAACTGGACAAATTCAGTTGCCCAACTCTACTTCATTCTGTCCAAAATTGCGATGTTACCACTCAATAGGAATGCATAAGCTTCAGCGTTTTTCAGATCTGTCAGATCATTTGTTCTGGCTGTAGTTAGAGCATCACTTAAGGCCTCATGCATGGCCTCCAACTTAGGGATAATTATTCCTCTAAGTTCATTCAACCTGCTGATTCTATTTTTCTTCTCTTCTTCAAGCTTTTTAATTTTATTCAAAACTGTAATCATCTGACATTCTTGATTTATTATGGATGTGGAAAGTGGATCAAAATTTTGAGAAAGTTTAGTTAGTTTGTCCTCCTGTTCTTTCACTTTCTTCTCAATCTCCACTATTGCTTTAGACCAAGATATACAAAATTTGTATACATCTCCTCCAGCCTTGAGAGTAGTTTCCAAGCTCTTTATCCCAATATCCATTACTCTCCTGTCATTTGCTATCAGCCCTTGCAACTCAGAGAATCTCTTGTCCAGAAACTCTTTCCTGACCTTCTCCTCAGCTGATTTCTCTAGAGAATTGAAATGTGTACTAATGCTATTAATCAGAGATTTGAGATTACCAGATGAGGATGCTGTGGGATCCTTCTGAAATGATGGCATAATCTTTTCTAGCACTCCGGAAGCAGCTTCTATCAACTCACAGTCTTCCATGTGAGACTTCAGGAGTTTTTCTTTAGCTTTTGCATTAGCAAATGAAGCTATCTTCATTGTCTGTACTGGAGAAAGAGAATCAAAATTAAATGGTCCTTGTAGAAGCTCCGGTTCATCAATCTCCATTGTCTCTTTGTTCAAGAATTCTTGGATAGTTTTTGTAGTGTCTCTTGCTGGAGATAGATTTTTCTTCTCTTCTGCATTCTTAGAACTGTCTCTTGGAGCTTTCTCTCCTTCTACATTCTTATCACTAGCAGTTGTGGTCTTCTTTGTTGAAGTCTTCTCTCCTTCTACAACCTTGGTACTGTCATCTTCTTTTTCCTTCACTTCTTTTCCTTTATCCTCTATTCTTTCTTCTCCTTTGGATCCGGAGACTGTAGGGGAAACCGGAGGAGAGATGTTTGTTTGTTCATGGGCCACCTCTTCCAGAGTAGAGGATTCTAAGCCCTTATCTTCACCAGTGTCCATTAGTTCTTCTGTCATTTCCTCAGTGGATTCCTTTTCAACACCTGTGGCTAAAGGATCAGCACCCAAGTCCTCTATGACAGGAATATTGAATTTTTCCAAGGCACTTCAGAGGATCTCTTCTATTTCCTTGGCTACCTTGTCAGTCTCACTAAGCATGAGCTGATTCATTTTGGCTTTGCTCCAGAATTCATCCTTACAGTCTTTGAAGATCATATTCATTTGTTTTGAATCAATTGAGGGAAATAGCTGAATGGCTATCTGTTCCCAGATTTCAAGATCCTTTGCCCTAGCATTATTCTTTCTTATTTCTAACTCTTTTTCTAGGCTTTTGGGAATAAGAGATATAATTTCAATGAAAGCCTTGTTATATATGTTCAGATACTTAACTGCTGCTTCTTGTAAGATCTTTTGGTCTACTTCATTGTAATCATCATAGAATTTAGCCATTGGTTGGAGATTTCCATCCACAGTGATTGATTTGATGACATCATCCAAAGATAGAGTAGGCCTTTCAACGAATTCTTCTACCATCTCTTCCTTGTCTTTACTGGTAGAGGGTTCACCGGATCCTTCCTTCTTCTGCTTCTTCATTTTCTTTATCTCCTCATTTGATTCAGTTTCTTCATCATCCTTCTGACTGGCATAAGCCCTTATGGCTTTTGTCTTTGTTCTTTTCTCTCCTTTGCTAGATAATTTTGCTTCTGGTTTTGATGGCCTTGAGCTTTTGGTAGTGGTAGGTACAGATCTCTTTGATGATCTGGTCTAGGTGGAAGATTTTACCAGAATACTTTCCTCACTTTTCTTTTCTGCCTTTTTCTTCTCTTCCTCAGCCCTTTCCATCTTTTCCCCGTTGGCATCAAGTGCCTCCTTTGATATGCCAAAGCCTTTTGCAACATCTTCAACTTCTTTTCTTACCTTCCTCTTGATCTCTAGTTGTCTGAGTTCCACATGAATCTTTACACTTAGCTCCTCAAAGGTTCCAAACTTTTCTGCCTTGGGATCTTTTGGCTGACTTAACATGTGTTCAATATGCAGCTCAACAATTTTCTCATCAACTTCATACCCCATCGGCATGATCCATACTATTCTTGGTTCCACTACCTCCATAAGGCACTGATCAGTTTCTACCATGAAGCAAACAGTATCCTTATACTTTTCAACTAGAGCTTGGGGGATTCTCTCTCTTGCTTGCATCATACTCTAAAAGTTCTTGAAATAGCCCCAGAGTGCTATATTCTATGCCTTAACATCACCAAGTCCATGCAAATAATCCCTGATTTGTATGGCAATCGGTCTGTCATTTTGCCAAATCCAGCCACTAGATCCGGGTAGCTCATTCATATAATAGAAGAATAGACATAGTATCAAGCCACTGTATTTGAAGGAGTTCTTCTTGTCTTTTTTTATCTTCTGCAGATTTTCCAGAAGTTGGTTCAGAAGGAGCTCACAGAGATCATAGTCAGCATTCTTTCTTAACATTTCATAGGCAGTATATATTGCAGTTCCAGGTACTGAGTTTTCCTTGCTAGAGTGATATATTTTGTATCTGATGATCATGGATGCAAACTTGATATCCAGATCAGTGATATCCTTAATTGTCATTGCCCTCTTATCAAACTTTGATTCGGTAGCCTCAGTCACCATTTGATTTTTGATAGATTTTAGAATAGGTATCCCACTGGATGAGTGCAATCCGGTAACTGCCCTGATGGCATTTTTTGTGAGTTTGAATGGTCTATTCAACCATATGAAGTTATCATGTATTCTGCTTAATACGTACCAGACCCATTCATCTTCCAGAAAATAGGGGAAATGAATGCACTGTACAAAATGCTTATCCCGGATGGCTTTATACTGAGGTTTGATCTCAAAAGAGTCATCTATTAACTACTTGTGATAGATATCCATCAATTTAGACTCTCTGAATTCTTCAATGTTTGCATGAATGTAAACCCTAATATCTTCTATATGCAGGACACCATGCAGAACACTAGAAAAGGCTCCTAGGGGATTTACTTCCAAGGATTTGTAGGGATGTTTCTTGAATTTGGGGCGAGGCCTATCAGTGATCTTCACAATATTCAGAGTAGACATCTTTTAAAAAAGATTTGTAGAGAAGAATGGAAAAATACCTTTTGCGTCTTTTAGTTTCACGGAGTTAGCCGGATCGATTTCTGGATGAGTTGACTTCTGCAAATGATCTTGGATGAGCTTGTGGAATTTTGTTGCAGAACTTCTCTTTTCATTTCTTCTTGAATTTAGAATGAATAAATGTTTAATGAGGAAACCCTTATATTGCTCTGCAAACCCTAATGTTAGGTTGCAATAAATGCTCGACCTAAGTCATTCCGGTCTGCCTTATTTGGATGACTTGAAGAACCGGATCAATCTTGATCTTAAACATCTTGCGGATTTTCCAAATCTTAACCATAGTTTATTTGGATGTTTCTCTTATGAATCCTTTAATCCGCAACTCTTTTTGTGCCAGTTTCGGCACCAATTAGCTGGCTGGGGGAACAAGGTTTTCTTTGTGTCTCCCCTTGAGCCAGAGCTCACCTTTTTAATTTCTAGAAGGAATATCAGCACCAGAGTCTAGTGTAGATCCATCCCCTTCATTCTCTATACTTTTCTTCACCCAAATCTTGTTCATCTCCCTTTGAACTTCATCCGCATTCACTTTTTGTTTTCCCTTATCTTGATTCTGATTATGATGTACTGGACCTCTTTTGTCCTAATTCTTGCTTCTACAGAATTTTGCAATATGACCGGATCTATTGCAAATTTGGCAAACAACATTTCTTTGCATATTTGATTGATATCCTTTTGATCTGCATTGATTAGCCATATGACCTACTCTATTGCATGCAAAGCATCTACCATTGAATGACTTGTTTATTTGCATATTTCTGCATTCATTAGATTTGTGACCATACCTTTTGCAGTTGAAACATTGTCCGGAGAAGGATGAATTAGTCTGATTCATTCTCTTTCTACACTGATTAGCTTTATGACCAAGGTTATTGTAGTTGTGGTAGTATCCATTGAAGGATGGATATCTTTGAGCATTAGGCTGCCTTACCGAAGGTCTTCTAGGCCTATTCCTTGGATTATTTGATCCAAAATTCTTTTGACCAGATCTGAAGCTTTCTCCTTTCTCATATCCCAAACCACACTTGTCATCTACCCTCTTTTGACTTTCAAGAAGAACTTCAAGTTGAGTAGAACTTATCTTGAATTTTTCTTTATATTCATTTGCTGTTTGAAGATCCCTTTTAAGAGAGACAATTTGATCCTCAAGTTTTTCTTCATTATCTTCAGCATCTTCAAGATCAGATTCGAGGTGTTTGATTATTCTATCCATCTTGTTGCAGTCTTCTGATTTCTCCTTGAGAGATTGTCTTAGATCATCTCCAGTCTTTCTTTTCTCTTCAATTTCTTGGGTAAACTTCATAACTCCTGATTCCATCTCATGTCTTACCATGATGATCTCTTTTGATAACTTTTCACACAACTTGGTTTTCTCCTTCAGATCTCCACTTGTATCATTGGCTTCACTTTGATTTGCCACTTGCTGAAGGTGCTCTTTTCTCTTTTTCATAGAGAGACTCAGTTTCCCTTTTAGTTTATTTATGAAATCATCAGCCTGTTTGAGTCTTTCCTTCAATTCATTGACTTCAGAATTTGACTGCTCAAGATCATCTAGGGCAGACTTAAGTTGTTCCCTCATACCATACACATCCATTTGAATTCCCAGATCTTCCTCAAGCTGTTAGGCTCTGTTGGGAGGAACCCCGCTCTGATACCAATTGTTGATAACTGAGAGGGGGGGTGAATCAGTTATCCTAATTATTTCTGCTTTCTGAACTTTCTTATTAATCAATGTAGCATTAATTCAAATATGCAAACATAACCATGAAATGGAAATACACATGACACAATATTTTGATGTGGAAACCCTGTTAAGGGAGAAAACCACGGGGTGATTAACCCAAGATTGTATTCTCTGTTAGAAGAATGGAAATACAAAATGGCACTTGCCAATTAGGGCTCACTACTCACAAGAGGCACACTGCCTACAAGAGACACACTGTCTACAATTTATAAAGAGTGTAATACAATACTTGAACTGGTAAGGAGCATCTACATATGCTGGAGTTCAGTTCCAGTTAGGCTCAGAACACTGATCTGCTGCACTTCATCTTTCTTCTTCTTTGTGCTGCTCTTCTTTCACATACCGGACCTTTCTTACTGCTTTCACTCTGCTCTCCTGCTTTTCTTTGCACTCACTCACAACAACAATACTTCTCACAACTAAATCCATCTTGTATATATATCCGCACAAGTGATTTCATCACCTTTCTAGTCAGCATCTAGAATAGTCAATCTTTTCCACAAACTCTGATCTGTCGGCTGAATCCTTGCATGCCAAGTAATGCGGGTCAAGGATATACTTGTAGAAGTCATCAATCATGTTGGCCAATCATAACTTATGCCTTAATAACCTTTACCATCATTAGTAACATGTCCGGAATGATGTTTGATGTTCTGCCAGTTAGTTCTTCCTCTGTCCACACTGTCAATCAGGAGCCCGATACTCAAGTATTCATATCTTTTTCTTTACCTACCACCAGAGGCTAAATCCTTGGAATCTATTAGTCAAGGTAGTCCTCTTGACTTCCCCAAATCCGCACTTCACCAAGATACTTCCTCTGAGAGATTCGGACCTGACTGTCAGACCTCGCCACATGCTCTGTTCTTGCTTACCAGACCACAACATTCTTCACTCTGACTTCTGGTAGAGACACACCATGTCCTGCGGATGTGTGAGATGAATTTTGTTACCATCAATGACAACAATCATGAATCCATATAGTGTCTCTTGCCAACAAGAGATGCCCCAATCATAGAATCTAAGCTGAAAGGCACCCCACAAGGGAAATTTCCAAATTTACTAATCAAAAGAAAAAGAATGCAAATTACCCTTTTCTCGCAAGCCAGAAATGTCAGAATTAGTATATCATTCATGAAATGCAAGTATGACCAAATTTTTATATGAGCATTTGAGACAAATTTCAAATACCGAATGTCTAGCAATAAAAGTACTCAAGTGCTGAAAGCATCAAAAAACTATGAACTTTGACTTATTGGCATATTGTTTGTGGTGTCAAGGTATTGATACCCATATTTTTTTTGTCTTTTATATTGCTAATCGTTTACAAATATTATGTTCAATTGATCATCAACATGAGACTAATACAATCTCTTGTAAGCACAATCATGAGATGAGTACAAGCTCTTTTCGATCAACCACACTAGAAACCACTTATGGAAGACCAAGAGTCACAACTTGGAAATCCACTTATTTAAAAACCACCTCCACACTAGAAGCCACCAATGGAAGACCAAGAGTCATAACATAGAAATCCACTTATAAGATGTCCCTTTGAGATTCAAACTTGGGTCTTCACAATGAGAACTCAAAGTTTAACCAATTAAGCTCAACCCCTTGGCCATTCTCTAAAACACAAAATAAACCTCTTGAGACTTCAGCGCAAGTAGAAACTATTCAGATAAGTCAGAAGCATCTTCATCGAAGTCACAGTTGAATAATTGGGCTCTGAAAATCATGGTGGACGAGGATTGGCCTCTGATGGTCACTAATGGGAAGTCTTAGATGATTGCAAACCTAAAGAATTGGTCTCTGACAATCACTATTGCTTTCGGCAAGTTTATTGATGTGTTATGGTGTCCAGTTTTTGCTAAAGAAGAGAAATGTATGTGAGAAGAAATTACGTATAGTGCTTACAAACAATAATTGGTCTCCAGTAATCCTCAATGAAAAATGTGAAAAGGTTGTCTCACTTGCTAATGGAAACTGAAGGTATTTATGTTTTGAGAGATTTGATAATTTGTTTGAGCTTTCAGCTGGGATGGGGTGTTGGAGTTAGCAGACAGTGCACCCAAACATTAGTATTTGTTAGCATTTAATTAAACATTATTGATATTAACAAAACATCTTAAGTGTCATGTAATATGTGTTGGGTAGTTATACACTTTATTAGTTACGCCTACCCTAACCATATTGGAACAGTTTAAATGGCTATTGGGTCAAAGGAAATATCAGAAGAGAGACAATATCGCTTTTGCTATATTTTGTTCATGCATGTCTAACTCGCTCTCTGATTTATAATAACTGTAATAAGAAAAGGCAATGTAGGGTCAAGCTTGAACATCCATTTTGCAATGTTGAGGGAAATAAGGGAATTTCCACCAAGTTCCCAATTGGTCCCATTGACTGCTTACGTTCTATAAGGGTATTGTGATCAAAGAAGTTTTCAATACTGGTTCAACAATTTGATACTGCACCCCTCTGTGTACTTGTACTCATAGTTCTATCCATAATTATCATTAACGTTACGCTTGTCCTTTGATAAGAAGTGGTAATTAACCAACAAATATGACCCCTTATTGATACAATGTGCATTTTACAAGATAACAAATTTAAAATGAAAATAAAGTAGTAGAAAAATGAATAAATACAATTCAGATATGAACAAAGCAATTTATCTCAAAAAAGAGAAAGCTTTACTACAGAAAAATATATTTCCTTACTCAAAAAGTGTATCCCCTTCATTTCAACATCTCCATAGCCAATGAGAAATAAAAGAATCAGAAAATAAGGTTAGAGTACATACCTCATCTTCATCTTGAGTTTCGACTTCAAGATCTGAAGCTGGAAAACCAACACAGAGAAGAGCGTATCTCTAAAAATAGAAAGGCAAGTAACATTATCGGTGATGATAGAAATTCTTGTAAACATAAAGTGTAAACTACACCTTTTGTAGTCATGGATATCAACAGAAAATCTTATATGCATAAACTTTAGAAAATAAGCTCAAGGCATCCATACAAAAGTAGAATTTGTAAAATATTTCTACAGGCAACTTAGAAGCAATGAACACAACCAAACAAATGATTATTTATTAAATACAATATAATCTTAATATTGGCAATGAGAACTTATACATGTTTTTGTTCAAAGATATTCCCACATATAAAATATATCAAGTGAAGTATGTTATACAGTGCAAAGCGGGAATTTAGCTCAAGTGAAATATAATAATTACTTAGTACCTATTCAGGCTTATTGACCTATCAGGCCCTATCCCATTTAGTTGGAAGAAACCAATGTATCTTCGACTTTGTAGTAAATATGAGAAATTTACGAAATAGATAGTGGCTACCATGAGTTGTTTCTCACTCTCTGTTTCTGAAAGATATTGGAAATTTTCGTAGTTCTAAAATATCGACGAATGTTCTCATGTTAAAGTCTTACTAATGAGCATATTGTACAAGTTCATAACATAGTTCTCAAGGTTAGCGTATCATGCTAGTACTTATCTTGTTTGGGCATTACATGGTTATGTGATAAGGAATAAGACTTATGTCTGTAAGTAAAGATAGTGTAGGAATAGACAGTTCAGAAGATTTCCGGTATAAACTGGTCTTCCAAACATTGTATTACTAAATAATGTAGACCTTGTTGGATAACTGATGTGGCACAGCCACATGTGCAGTTTCCATTTTAGTATTTCTATTTTCTTAGTTAGTTTCATTTAGATACTTTTAGGAATTTGGCAACTTTTGTGTTGCATGATGATGCATGTAAATCATGCTATCTTTGGTTTGTTATTTTCTGTTTTTTCTATTTAGATTCCTTGTAGCAAAGATATATATAATGTAATAAAGAGCTGTAGCTCTCAAGTTTTTATCAACAGCAATAAAAGTTTATTCTCTATGTCTACATCTATCCTTTTATGGTTTTTTGTTTATTTGCTGTCATATTTGTGTGCTTAAAAATCTTCATTTGGTATCAGAGCAGGTTAATTTGTTAGAAAATTTATCATGTCAAATTCTAACTCTTTGCCAATCCCAGAATTTAATGGATCTGATTATGATTATTGGTGCATCAAGATGACAACTTTTTTGATAGGAAAAGATTTATGGGAAATTGTAGAAACAGGATATGAAGAGCCAGCTGATTGAAATGTTCTTGCAGCCAATGATAGAACAGCTAAGAAGGAAGCTAAGAAGAAGAATGCACAGGCTTTATTTCACATTCAAATAGCTCTTGATAAGAGCCTATTTCCAAGAATTGCAGGTGCACAGACAGCTAAAGATGCCTGGAAGACTCTAAAAGAAGCTTACCAAGGTAGTGATCAAGTCAAAGTTGTGAAGTTGCAGACATTAAAAAGAGAATTTGAGAATTTGAAGATGCAAGAAAGTGAGAATGTAAGTGATTATTGTGTAAGAGTAAAAGATGTAGTTAATAAAATGGCTACTCTTGGAGAAACTATGGATAATGAAGTTGTGATCAAAAAGGTGTTGAGGTCTCTAACACCAAGGTGGAACAATGTTGCCATCATCATTGAAGAAAGCAAGGATTTGACTGCTCTTCAGTTTGATCAGCTTGTTGGATCTCTCATGTCTCATGAAGAAAGATTGAGAGATTCATCTGGTGAAAGTAATGAGAAGGCTTTTGCTTCCAAAGTACAAATTACAAAGAATGAAAATGCTAGCACAAGTACAAAAAATAATCAAGGCCAAGGTAGAGGTCAAAATCAGAATTCTTCAAGAGGAAATAGAGGAGGAAGAGGTGGTCCAAGAGGAAGAGGTAGAGGTAGATTTGATAAAAGAACTGTTCAATGTTATCATTGTAATAGGTATGGTCACTTTGAAAGGGAATGCAAATTAAAAGAAGGTAATAACAATAGAAGTGCTAATTTTGCTAATGAGAATGATGAGGCTTCTCCTGGTAATTTATTCTTATCATATGACAAAGCTAAAAATAGTTCTAAAGAAGTCTGGTATTTAGATTCAGGTTGTTCTAACCACATGTCAGGAAATAATGAGATTTTTTCTACAATGGATAAAAGTTTCAAATCTAAAATTAAGCTTGGTGATGACAAGTCCTTGGAGGTTGCAGCTAAAGGTGCTATGGAGGTGAATACAAAAGAAGGTAAGAAAAGTGTGACTGATATTTATTACACTCCACAATTAAAACATAATTTATTGAGTGTTGGGCAGTTGTGTGAGAAGAATTATAAGGTAGTATTTGAAAATCAGCAATGTACTGGATATAGGAAAAAAACATACGAAGGCCAATATTATGCTCCTGTCAATTTTTCCCGAACTTGGTACTTGACAAGAGCAGTCTAATATAACATTCATTTATCTTTGAAATTGATTTAGTACTTACCAACAGAAAAAATGCATTTACAACAAGCCAAAACTGTACAACCATAGAAATGCATTGAAATTTTAAGAATCGAATCATAGCTTAAATTTTTTTTTTTTTTAACAGAGAAAGGTGACGAGGCACCCATAAAAATCTATTAATTATAAAAGAGAAAATACAGAAGTCTAAGGGCGTCAAGCCCAGATGAAACCAGAGAGTTTATACATTGCATAATCCATAACATAGGAAGATAAAAAATGAGAATTTCACAAAATAAAGGTTCTAGACCAACCCGATATAGCAAATGAAGAAACTAAACAGTAGAAACCACGACGCCAACACTCCAGAGCACTGAGCGAGAGAAACCTGCACCGCACACTTCATCGACATCCAGGAAGACACCGCCGGACCATCCACTGAGCCCCTGACCAAAAAAATGATGACTAGAAACACTGGCATGAACTGAACGAGCCGCCCCCAAAACAAAAACCTACAAAAAACCACCCAGCATCCCCTCATCAGGCTGCGGAACTAGCGGCGGGAAATTTCTGTACGTCCAAATCCACAGCTGCTATAGGTTGGGTCTGTTGGGTGGTGAAGCCCAACCGTTACATTACTCTGCCACCGTTCCATTTTTATGATTCCTTTACTATTTTAGGTTGGGCGTTGGTTGAGTGGTGCCAGAATAATAATTACAATAAACTGCTGAAGGTGTATAAAAATATGGTGTTGTGTATTGTAAGATATGAGAGAAATACTGAATAAGATATTCCCTGCTTGAGAGTGGATGTAGGCAATTACCGAACCACTGTAAAATCGTGTCTCTTATTTTGTTCTTTATTTCTGTGTTTTATTCTATTTCATTGCTTGTTTTATAATCAACAATTGGTATCAGAGCTCTGGTTAGAAGCTCAGCCAAGAAGCTCAGCGAAGAAGCTTGTTCGAAAACCTGGTGGAGTAACTCGGTGAAGAAGCTTGAGACATGGAAGAATTTTTTAGAGCTATGGATGAAGCAGATATGGAAGAGAGTCCCAACTGGGATGATTGGGTTCAAGCTGTCATGTCTTGGTCGTATGGCTCTCAACTGAGTCATGATGAAGTGGGAGCTATTCATCAGATGTTTTTGGATGAACTAATTGATGAAGCTGATTTTATTATTGAGGAGTTTCTTGGCATGATGGAATCTGGGAGTGACATGGAGCAGATGCACGAAATAAAAGGTGTTGTGGCTCAGCCTGAAATGAATAAAAAGGTTAGATTTGATGATACTCTTGTCTATTTGGATGCTGCAGATGTCGTGGGGAATGACAGGCCCATTGATGGTGAGCTTGTGGCACCAAAAAGAGGAGATGTTGTTGGGGAACCAAAAACAGACGACGGTCCAACAAAGGAGGCCGCTGCTGAGGCATTGAACACAGAAGAAGACAATGTTGCCGTAGCTAAGGATGATCGCGCTGTGGCACCAAAGAGAGTAGATGATGGCACAGATGAAGCCCAAGTGGACGATTCTTCGGAGCAAGGTTCCAGCGATTCATGGGTCGGTCATTCCAATGTCTCTGACTCAGAATGCCCCACTTCTATTAGGTCTTTTGACGGTCCTGTTAGAGTTTGCCTTGCAAATGAGGGTTTTGTGGTAACCGACTGGGCGTCGCAGATTTTTGTTCTTTCCCGCCCCTCCACAAGCGCATTTGTTTCTCACTGCGGGTGGAACTCCAGCTTGGAGAGCATTTGGTGCGGGGTTCCCATGGTGGCCTGGCCCATTCAGGCAGAACAGAAGATGAACAGTCTGTTGCTCGTGAAGCAAGTTAGAGTGGTGATTGAGGTGAAGATGGAAGCGGATGGATTTGTGCCGAGAGAGGAAGTGGAGTGGGCGCATTTAGAGGACGACCCAGATTTGTCCACGGCATTTACGCAGCTGAATAAGACAGAAGGAAATGCCGCATCAATGAGCATTAATCAGGATGGTAATAGTGATACTAATGGCAATGGTTATTTTGGTGGAGGTCGTGATGGTGGGGCTTTCTATGAAAGTGGAGAGGAAGGATTTGCTTGCCAAGAGGATGGAGAATTTGAAGATGTTTTTGACTCTGATTTGATTTGGAGAAAACTCATTCGGAGTGTGCTGGAATAGAGTCTGGTAAAATTAAAATCTTCTCAAGGTCTGGTTGTGACCTAAGATTCAAAATGGAAGCACAGGGAATGTCGCGGTGCATGGCTGTGGTTGGCCTTCAGGGGGGCGATTGTTGGGTGGTGAAGCCCAACCGTTACATTACTCTGCCACCGTTCCATTTTTATGATTCCTTTACTATTCTAGGTTGGGCGTTGGTTGAGTGGTGCCAGAATAATAATTACAATAAACTGCTGAAGGTGTATAAAAATATGGTGCTGTGTATTGTAAGATATGAGAGAAATACTGAATAAGATATTCCCTGCTTGAGAGTGGATGTAGGCAATTACCGAACCACTGTAAAATCGTGTCTCTTATTTTGTTCTTTATTTCTGTGTTTTATTCTGTTTCATTGCTTGTTTTATAATCAACAGGGTCTCCTCCTCCAGATCCTCTAACGCATATCTAGGTATGCGTGGCGCCAAGTCGGGAGCGTGCAGCCTAAGGAATCTAATTGCAGTGAAGACGTCTTTTATCCGTTGTTCTTTCTTCTTGGAATTCAGAAAACTATAGGAGCCCAGTTCATTGTCCAGTTCATAGCTTAAAATTTTGAAATGTATCTTCAAAATTTCTAAAGGTTGCAAGCTTATAGCTGGCAATGAGATGTAAAATACACTTAGATTTTATATTCCAACTTGTATCAATAAATTGACCCATGGATTATGCATCAAATAACCTTCATGAAAGGGTTCATATCTTTTTGACACAAAAGGGATATTGAATACTCACTCTAGCTTTGGTATATAATCTATCTTATGAGACATCCCAAGTTTTCTCAACCATTTATGGTAATACATGTGATCTTTTATTTATATATATAGTTTTCAAGGGAGAGAAATGTTGATTTCTAACACTGAATATCAGAACAATGGATAATTGGAGAATGCAGCCATAAGTAGTCACAAATTACAATAAATAAAGCTTCATATGCATCGCAATTCAACAAACATGTCATCATCAAGAGATGAACTAGTAGCTGAAATTAAAAAAAATAGTCATCCAAAGAGAATGCTGTTAGATAGCAAGTAGATGGCAAAGATAACATCAATCCTTATCCATAAGAATGTCAACTATCATGTAGTAAAGGAAAAATAGAAACGAGGAGAATCAACTTTGTAGGTTAAAATGCCAACAAATAATTGTGAATTTGTGACAACTGGACTGTGGTTCAATCAATTACCAATGAAACAGAGTTATTACCTGTTTCCCACTCTTTGGAAAATGAAGAAAGGTGTAATATATCAGAAACTCTTATGTACAGTCAGTATCAAAGCCTGAACCTGAAATGATTAAGATATCAAGGGCTATCACTAGTAATGAGATTTTCTAATTCATGATTGTGTTTATTTTATCTATCCCTTTGAGTGCCCCTAAAAAAAACTAGGGGAATCTTCCAATTTTAGCATGAGCAGGGAAATCTATTAATGGCATACCTACATATCAAGTTGGGTAGCACTTACACAAACAATAGGAAGATTCTATTTACCAATTCTAACTTGCATTGCGCAATGCTTATGAAGTTAGCATGCAGCATAACTATCAATGTTTCTAGTAATATGGATCCCCAAAAGAGTTTAATGTTCTTATCTACCCATCACAGCGTTTAAAATGTGGCTAAAATGTTTGACAAGTTTCAAAAGCCAAAGAGGAAACAAGGTTTCATTTGTTTGAGTAGTTCTATGAAATATGAACAGGTCATCCTTGAAATTTTAAGACTGTCTTTGTCTTTCAAGAAATCATCCTAATTATCTTTTTCAAGTTTAATCCAGAAAGGTCACTTGTGCAAACCAAAGATCCCTTGTCGTGTGATAATACTCTCATTATCCTCATTTTATCAATATAAATTTTGAAAAAAAAAAACCTATATAAGTAATTTGGAAGAAGCCTTCTTTCTGAAAGGCATATCCTATACTCATATGAAGTTGTCCATTAACATTGTACAACTGGGCACTTAAATTGGTGCATTGCTTGTTCTGTTCCAGGGCACTATCATACAAAGAAAGTAGCTCATCAATTTGCTCCCGAGTATTATATGGCATGATAAAACTACTTGTACTTGAGAGGAAGAAATCCATGTCTTATTGGGATGCTAGCTGTCTACTTCTTGGTTGAGAAAGATCCTACTCTTGTGAATGAGTTTCAGTGGGTTTCCCTGTAGATTGATACAATGTGGAATTGATAATTTCATGTTCCAGTCTCTGAAAAACAGATCCTTGCACATGTTATTTGTAAGGACAATTAGATTGATAGACAATCCTCAAGTTTTGGTCCAAAAATGCATGCTTTTGTTTGTTGTATGGATACTGTTCATGTGAGAATGTATAGAGCTTCTGCCCTTGTGTTGTAGCCTCTTCATGCATTTTACTCTTTTAGGTTATATTTGAGTTTTGTCCATTTGGAATAGACCAACAGTTGTTCTTTGTAAGACCCATGTTAAAGATACATAGGTCTTGTACCCCATCTTCCTGAACATGATTATTCAGATTTATTGAATCAGGAACGTCAAGACCTTCAATATCAAACTCACTACTACTGCTAGAAGTTAGAATTCCAAAATTTCCACATCCAGCAATTCCAGTTGAAAAGAGAGCATCAGGGTTTAGCTCCTAACATAATGCTTCCTCTTGATTAACAATAGCAATCCAAGTTGCACTCTCTTTTGCTGTCATCTTATCCTGCAAACGTTTTGACAATGTTCCAAGTCTACAAATTTTAGTAATATCTAGGGACATGTGCCTTATGACAACAGCAAGAACCCCCACCTTCCTGGACTTCTTCAGATCATGGGGTTTTTGTAAACTGGCGGTCCTTGACCTTTAGGAAAACCTATTTGTGGCCACTAATCCTTGTTCCCATTTGGCCACCAAGGAGGATCACAATGTTGCATCAGAGCAGACAACAAAGAACCCAGAGTAGTATCCTAGAGTTCCTGAAGATAATGACACCACAATTGAATCACTTTCTTCCATCCCTAGCAATGCATTTTCTTGTTGATATTTTCCTATTGCAGCAGGAGCATTCCTATCAAACCTCACCTGCTCCTTGCACTAGGCCCTAAGTTTATCAGAAGCACCAGTCACTTGCTTTCCTTTCTCTGAAATTTACAATACACAAACCCCTGAGCCTTTCAAACCTCCATCTTAAGCATGTATTTCAATATACCATCCTGGGCCCTCGACATCTTTTTCCTCTTTGCTTGCTCCTAGGATTGCCTTTCCTTTTCATTGTCAATCACATTACTTGTTTTCTGACACTCCCTGATGCGCCTAAGCTGAATCCGGTCTTTCCACCCATTTCTCAAGCTCATCAACATCAACCTCATCCTCACTAACATAATCCTCAACCATAATTTCGTCTTTTACCCCTCTCCTTTCTGTTTCATTGACACATGGTAGAAATCTCAAATCACCCAAACAATTCAACTCATCATAGCACTCTATCATATGCCACTAAACTGATACTCAAAATTTCCAAATAACCTTCTCTGACTAAAATTGAACACCAAATTCTACACTCCAATAGTTGAATCCCTTGGAATTCAAAACCCAGAGGTCTAATGCAAAGAGGATCCCTCTTGATCCAAACTAAACTATGAGACCAATGGAAATCAAATGCAAGAGGAAGCACTCCCAATGGAAATTGGATTTGAAGACCCTGTAAACACTGTCTAGACCTTAAGTACAAAATGAATCCCTCCTAATGCAATTTGGACTTCAAAGCCCAAAACATTTCTACACCTTAAACATGTAAGGAATCCCTTCCGATGCAAATTGGACTCCAAAACCCCAAAACCCACTGGACCTCAAATACTAAAAAGAAAAACCTTTCCAGTTAAAAGTGAATCCCACACCTTAGAAACCTTCTGCACTTCAAATGCGAAAGGAATTTTCCCCATGCCAATTGTATTCCAAGACCCACAATCCCTCTAGACCCTAAAACACAAAGGGAATCCCTCTAATATAAACCGCAACCAGAACAAAAAATTTAACTACAATTTCAACACTAATGATTAAATATTCCTTAATAATTCAAGAAAACCGAAGAATACAAAATGGATCAAATCCTAGCACACTGCAAAATGCCCAAACCAAAAGGAGGAAAAAAGAATGAAAACAAGACCCGTGTGTACGATGCAATTACTTGTAATTATGACATCAGCATCAGTGAGGCTCATGATTTTCCTTAGGAAGGATTGAAGGAATTGCCCTATTGTAGAATGTTCTTAGGATCTCGTGTGGTGGTTGTTCAGTGTCTTAAAGCAGTTGGAAACATTTTGGCCTCTCTTCTCCTAATCTTGGGATATTTGAATTATACTTTGTATCTATAGGCAGCTGTGTTCTATCATCTTTTTTCGGGGGTCTTCCACTCAATTATTTCAAAATTTTGGGGTCTTCTAGGGTGTTCAATATTTGGTTTATTTGAAGAATTTTCACAAGGTTTTTTAGGTTATGGGATTTCCACGTTAATAATTCAAGGTTACAGTAAACAGTGAAGTATATTCATTCTTACATCAGAGCTATTCTCTAAAACATGTGGCAACCATTTCCAATGCATGAGGTTTCCCTTTCATTGCATTGAAGTGTTAGTGGACAAAGAAAGTTTTTGAATGTGGTATTTTGTGGCCCAGGGATTTTTTCTTATATCATTTAATTGAGGTTTGAATGGACAATGGAAGGTTTGGTCCTTACATTTGTTCTTTGTGTTTTCAGAGCTACTCTAGGCCTTTTCATTAGGGATGTTTCCCTATCATTATGACAGTGTTTTAGTGACCAAGGACGACCTTAACCCTTAATTTTGTTGGAGGTACTGTAGATTTTTCCAAAATAAGAAAAAGAAGCAAAAACTCAGAACTTACCAAGCTATTCTATTACAAATATAACTGTCCCTGATCAAATATCAGGTTCTAGTAGGTCAATCAAGCTTATTCTAAATCAATGGTCATGACCACCCAAAATGATAAAACACTCTTCTAGCATTTATATTTTTGATAGAATGAAAAAATTAAAAACAAATCTACCTATTCAATAAAAGCGTAACTAGTTCTAATAAAAAATTAAGTTCTCAAGGTATTGAGTCTCAAATGGGGCAAGTAAAAAAGAACAAAATAAACCAAAAGGCTATATATATGCAAAATAAGTACATACTAGAAACAAAAAATTGTTTGTCAATTCCAAAATGCTTCCAATGTCCAAACCTAAAAGTTGACCAGTGATAAGAGTAGACATGCATTCTTTCCAAATCTTTATAAATTTCATTACAACCTAAATTTACCTATTTACATTTTCTTTATATCAATATTGTACACAACTAAGTAAAATGGCTAAGGAATACATGATTCAGAGAAATGGGTTAATACCAATCCATCAATCCAAATGACTCTTAGCAAAGCCACAACTTCCTCAGAAGTAGTAGCCTATACAAAAGATCTTGTTATAGCTATAAAATAAACCAAAAATACATATAATCCCTAAACTCACGGAATCCTAAATGAGCCAAACTTGCAAACCCTACTAACACTCAAAATACAAAATAAAAGCTTAATAAACCCTAGAATTTTGAAATCATTAACAAAAATAGGGTAAAGGGTTTCTATGAATTGAGCATACTTTGAGGAATGAAATTTGCCATGTTTATGTTGAACCGTGGATAAATTGCACAACAGAATGGAGGATAACAAAATCTAGAGATGAAAGAAGAGTTGGAAACAATATAGAAATGGATTTTATAAGGTAGGCAAATTTCATGGAAGAAAAAATGAAATGAGAAAAAGGGTACCTGATGGACAAAGTAGATTTAAATACCTTTGATTTGTATCGTATGAAATGTCTCAAGAAAATGACAGAGCTTCAAAATCCACACTCATTTTCGTGCACATGAAAGTGGCTCCCCAAAACCAAGAACCTGGTTGCATAAATGTAACCCATAAATTTTGAAATGGCAGGAGTTCAAAAATTGAACAGATAGAGTCTATATGTTCATTTTTATTTTGGTATGTTACAAATGTTGAGCGGACGGAGTCTATATCTTATTTTTATTTTTGTATGTTACAAATGTTATTTCTTTGGAGGACAAGACTAGAAAATTTTGTAAAAAAATTGGACGATGAGATTACCAATTTTTTTGCAGTTACAAGATGTGTGCACCAATAACAATCTAATTATGATGTACATGCACTACCCATGCCATGAAAACTTAGTGAAAAGGATCCTTAGGGATTAGGTTGGTGAATTGGTTACAAAATTACAAATTAATACCACACCCATGCATGATAACATGGAACACAAATAGACAACTTCAAGATATGGTGACTACATTGTATTGATTATGCAATGAATAAAAGCATCCAATTCTTTCACAATCTCAAGAACTCCAAATTGTTACATGGTAGTCATTTGTTTAGTCATTTATAGCTGTGTTGCAAAAAATTAGTAGAATTTAGTCATTTTTAGTTGTTGTGAGTAAAAGTTTTAGTCATGTAGTCATTTATTTGCCAATTTCTACTAGTGTTTTCTCAAGTTATGGCAAAAACAATGCTTGTTGCTCTGTTCAGAAACTAGGGTTTCCCACAATATAAAAAAATTCATTTCTCCAAATCCGTACGGTGGAAAAATCTGATTTTTGGTGTGAACCTCTGTTTTATGGGTCTCTAAATGATTGCAAAGTTTCAGGTCTTGAGTCAATGGTTTCTGTGAGATATGAAGGACTGTTCCTTCCAAAAACCTGCTAAAACTGACCTAGAAACCTAGAATATCTAGGGTTTAGTGCAAATTTGACTTTTTTTTGAATCGTTTCTAAAAAGTGTGGGTTTGTCAAGGCACATAGGAC
This sequence comes from Cunninghamia lanceolata, assembly GCA_027924645.1. Classification (NCBI taxonomy): domain Eukaryota; kingdom Viridiplantae; phylum Streptophyta; class Pinopsida; order Cupressales; family Cupressaceae; genus Cunninghamia; species Cunninghamia lanceolata. The sequence continues at coordinate 3,416,199 of BSBN01000144.1, forward strand.
CTAATAAGTGTTGTGGAATCTATTTATTCCATCAAGAATGAGTTTGGTTATATTATGTACCCATTAGGTCTCATTTGAGGGTTTAAGGGCTAGAAGACAAGATTGCAAACATGGTAGGTTTTGTGATTCCTCTTGAAGAGTCATAGAGAATCTTGTTGCAGGTGGTTGTAGGGCATTCTTTCCATTCTCTACATCATTTTTGGTATCAGAGCCCAGAAATATCTAGTAGTGAAAGTTGTCCAAGTTAACAAGATTTTGTATGAGGTTGTGAGTGAAGGTATTGGGATACCAAAAGACTAGGCGAGAGGAAAAGAAAGAAGCCTAAGGTGAGGTATCACAAAGACAAGAATATGCAATAGAAATTTAAGAAATAAAGCCTCAAAAGGAAGGACAAGATGAAAGACAACATGATACGCCAAGTTGCAGAGTTTGGTAGAGAAATGAAAGAGTTGAAAAGAGGTATTAAGCTTGTAGTGCAGTAGTGTCTTGAGGAAGAATACCAAGGAAAAGTTGGGTATTGGCTAATGAGAAAGAAGGTGAAGTGGCCTATAAAGGTGATTGTTCAAAAAAGAAGAAAGCAAAGGATAGCTGTCTTGGAAGGTGAAGGTGAACAAAGTTTGGATAGAAAAGATTTGCTAAATGAGAAAGAAAGGAAACAAGTTACAGTAGAGGTACATTGTGAGGTACTTAAACATTATTTGTGGGCACAAGTTTTTGAGATAGAACAAGATTGGAAGGCGAATATTGCTAATGAAGGTATGAATACAAGTAGTATAGCAAAGGAAGACATATGAAAACAAGCACAGGGAGCTAGTGAAGAGGCAAATTGGCCTCATGGTTCTTATTTAATGCATGTTGATGATGATGTTTGTATAGGTGTAGACCAAGGAGAGAATGAAGAAGATGAACAAATGGACAATAGTAATGGGGCATATGAAAGAGAAATAGAATTTTGGAGTCTTGCAGTTGAGAAGATCATCAGGAGGTACAAAAAGCAAGCATGGAACAAAAGCGTGAAGACCAAGAAACATGGAGTAGATCAAGCCAAGCATGGAGCAGAACAAGAGGAGGTTAGAGAATAGCTAAGCATGCAGTACAATTGGAAGAAGAGAAAGAGAAGCATACCATCATTTGAGATGGAACTCACATTTCTTTTCCCTGGGGGGTATGATGCAAGAGCATCCCCTGAATGTTGTTCTTGAAGGTCCAAGAGACCTAGTTGATGTTTTAAGGATTTTTTTTTTGTGATTTCTAGTTGTATGACAAGAAAAGATTAAAAAAATGGTCTTAAAAAACCCTATATATGATCTTTTGTAATGTTTTCTAGTCTAGGTGTGGTATAGGGTTAAAGGTTGCACAAAAAGGCATAAATTACAAGTTTAATGACAGAGACATTAAGGTTTTGAAAAAAGAAGACATATGCTTGAGTTGTAATTTATTTCGGTAGTTCTTTGATGTGGAATGAATGAAAATACATGCTCCATGAAGTTGAGGAGCAAGATGTCATGAGATATACCCTGTTTTGACAATTTTATGATAGTTTTTTTGGAAAACATAGAAAAGAATAGATTGGTATGGACTTGTACGAAATAGTTTTAGGTTTGTGATTGCATGGGATGATAATGGAATGTCTTAAGGTTCAAATGCATGTGGTTTGAAGTGATTTAATTGAGTTTTTCTCAAGTTATGACAAAAACAATGTTGGTTGCTTTGTTTAGAAACTAGGGTTTCCCACAATACAAAAAAATTAGTTCTTCAAATCCATATGGTGGAAAAATATGATTTTTGGTGTGAACCTCTTTTTTATGGGTCTCTAAATGATTTCAAAGTTTTAGGTCTTGAGTCAATGGTTTGTGTGAGATATGAAGGACTATTCCTTCCAAAAACCTGTTAAAACTGACCTAGAAACCTAGAATATCTAGGGTTTAGTGCAAATTTAACTTTATTTTTAATATTTTCTAAGAAGTGTGGGTTTTTCAAGGCCCATAGGACCTGATACATGTTGTGGAATCCATTTATGCCATCAAGAATGAGTTTGGTTATATTAAGTACCCATTAGGTCTCTTTTGAGGGTTTAAGGGCTAGAAGACAAGATTGCAAACAAGCTAGGTTTTGTGATTCCTCTTGAAGAGTCATAGATAATCTTGTTGTAGGTGGTTGTGGGGCATTCTTTCCATCTTCTACATCACAAAGGGCTAGTGGTCTTCTTGTGTCCCTACAAACTCATACAAGCTCCCCTGTCTCTACAATCCTTTTCATCCTCCTTAGTCTCTTTCTACTTGCTCCCCCTGAGAGGTAGCCTCCATCAATCCAAGGATAAAAGTGTATCTTGAACTGCTACCCCTAGAAAGATGCATCCTCTATGCCTCTAGTTAGAAGGAGGGGAAACAACCCCTAACTTCTATATGAAATATTCAAATGTGTCCTTAGAAAGTGTCTTTCTAAAGATGTCTAGAACTTTACTCATTGTAGTTACATATTCTAATTTTACCTCTTGATTTGTAACCTTCTCTCTTAAAAAGTGATGCTTTACAGATATGTGCTTGGTTCTGGAATGCATCATTGGATTCTTTAAAATATTGATGGCACTTGTATTGTCACAAAGAATGGGAATGGGCTCATCATACATTACCTTGATATCCTTAAATGTTTGCTTCATCCACAATACTTGAGTGCAACAGGATGCTGCAGCTATATACTTTGCTTCTACTATTGATAAGGACACTAAATCCTTCTTCTTACTAAACCATGAGATCAATCTATCTCCCAAAAAGAAATATCCACCAATGGTCCTTCTATCATCAACACTGCTAGCCCAATCTACATCAATATATGCACTCAGGAAAAAGTCATCACCTTTTTTATACCATAATCAATAATCTACAGTGCTCTTCAAATATCTAAAATTCCTTTTGACTACCTTCACATGTGTCTCTTTTGGATCATCTTCAAACCTTGCAACCATGAAAACAACTTGTAGAATGTTAGGCCTTGATGATGTTAAGTACAGTAGGCCCCCAATCATTGACCTATATAGAGTCTAATCAGCCTAAGGTGACTCATCATCTTTGCTCAAATGACTATCTCTTACCATAGGAGTACTTACTAGTTTGCAATCTTCCATACCAAACTTCTTCAACATCTCCTTGACATACTTTTCTTGAGAGATAAATATATCTTCATCTAATTGAGAAATTTCAAGTCCAAGAAAGAGTGATAACTCACCTACCATAGACATTTCAAATTCCTTATGCATCTCTTCAACAAACTTCTTACACATTTGATCATTTCCACCAAAGATTATATCATCAACATACACAACAACTATTAGAATTTGTTCATCCTCAATTTTGATATAAAGGTTACTATCTATGATACCTTTCTTGAAGTCCTGCTAGAGTAAGTACTTGTCCAACCTTTCATACCAAGCCCTAGGGGCTTGTTTGAGACCATATGAATCCTTCTTAAGTCTGCATACCATGTTCGGTCTTCTGATAACTAAAATCCATCAAGTTTGTCTATGTAGACTTCTTCTTCTATGCAACCATCAAGAAAGAAGATTTGACATCCATTTGATATACCTTGAAACCCTTGTGAACTGCAAATGCAAGAAACATCCTAATTGCTTCTATTCTATCCATTGGAGCAAATGTCTCCTCAAAGTCAATTCCTTCCACTTGTGAATAACCTTTGCAAACCAACCTTGCTTTGTTTCTTACCACTTCTCCATCTTCATTCAATTTATTTCTGAAAACCATTTTGTACCTATCACATTCTTGTTTGTAGGCCTTGGCACCAATTCCAAAGTTTGATTTTTCTCTATTTGATTGATTTCTTCTTCCATTTCATGTATCAATCCTTCATCGATCAACCTTGCTAGCATGAACAATTTGGATTTACACCTACCTAGTTTAACTACAATCTATTTGATATATTCTTTTGGGGAGTTTATCATCAACATTTTTCTTCCCTTCTCTATAAAGAGTTAAATGTGTTTGAATCTTTAGACTATTTCACAAGTTCTAATCTTGATTCTTCAAGATTTCTTCCTTGCTATGCCCAACAATCATATTTTCATAGAGAGATCAATAGCACCAATCCATACATTTTGTGATTAATAGATTCATTTTGTGCATATTCTTCAATGTTAATCAACAAACTCTTATTATGTAAACGTGGTGGTTAAAACACCTTTCAAATCATTTAGCATTATTTAAAAAGAGGTAATACCATTGCAGATCATTTTGAGCCTTACATGGAGGTTTTTAACAACATTTCACCGATCATTGTGAAGCACCTTATGATACGCCTATCAATATGCATATGCTTGAAAGTTTCTCTTGCCTTTTTTAATAATTTGTATGTATGCACTTATCATGCAATCATTAGATCTCATCTCTTCAAGGCATTATGTCAAATAGTTCATGTACTTTGTCTATGTGCCTCATTTTTTGCTAAAGTCTGAGGAATTTTACTTTGCTCCTATTGAATGTATTTGATAGAAAGTTTCTAAGATCTGTCAATAATCCATTTTGGGTATATCCTGCAATCCTTTTAGTCTATGTGGAATTAATTCTTGCGTTGTCTTGATTTCACAATGTTTATTCATGTCTACCTTGGTTTTTGTAATTTCATCATACAACCTCATCTTCTGTTATGCTTTGATGGATGACCCTTCTTTATTACAAGAATCTAATTTTGTACACAATTTATAGTGCAAGTCTAATTCTAGATTTATATTTCTATCATCACCATAACCTCCATGAGAACTTTGTCTCTATTTGTAATGATGGAGAAGGTTCACAACTCACACAAGAATTTCTATTGCAACAATCTTGGAGATAAGATTTGTTGTAGAAACATACTCAAAGATTTTTATTAATTCTTTAGTTGATCCAAGGGATAACGTTTGGAGGAATAAGACTCTCTATGCATAACCCCCTCCTAGGAACATACCTTGAGTATTTGAAGGAGCCTCTTGACTACAACATTCATCAAACCATACTACCACATTCTCTTCCTGAGCTTCCAAAATTCAAAGGAGAGGGTGATTGCAACTCTCATATCAAGGCTTATGTCATAGTAGTGTGGGAACTCCTTCCTTGGGATGGGGTGGTAGCAAAGGTTTTCCCAAAGACTTTGGAGGGTATCTCTCTAGATTGGTACTATCAACTTCCAGAAGCATCGATACACTCTTTTAGGCAACTCATCGATCAATTTGTGGCTTCCTTCTACCTAAACAAAATAGTCAAGACATGAATATAAGAATAATTAACAATTAAACAAGAAGTCAAGTCAGTTGCACATTTTATCACACTATGGAGGAAAGTTCTCTATTCTTCAACAAGCGCACCAAACATGGATCATAGATAACTTTTTGATCTCTTCTCACATGCTCTCAACAATGACATATGAGAACAAGTCCAAAAACTACCTTACCAATCATACAAAGAAGCACTCAAAAGTGCCCTTAGAATTGACCAAGACAATATTGATAGCAAAAGAAGGGAGTATTCATGATTCCAATGGAAATTTGATAAACCATGATAGAAATAATAATTCCTTGATGAACAATCATAACATAGTTGGGTCAACAAACACTTCACCATAACTATCCGCCGAGAATCAACAAGTAATCATACAACAATCATCATAAACCTCAAGGTCACAGTCATGATAAATATTTCTCATTTCACAAGAGAAGGGGGCATGAGATCAAGTCATGTTGAGGGTACCATCACTTCATATCAAACCTCCCAAAACGTCAACAAAAGTATTCATGGACACATTCTCACAGGATGAAGAACTTAGTCCCAAAATCCATAAAAACACCTTTGATCAAAACACTTTAGGCTTTGTGGAATTAGATAAAGATCAAGAAATTTATGTCATCCAAGGACCAGAATGACCATATGACACATCCAACAATTCAATTTTTTCTCACATGATAAAACTTCTCAAAAGTTCTCCTACACATAAGAATGATCTTCTCAAAGCCTTAGATCTAGGCCATCTAGGTAAAAACATTCCAAGTGAAAGTTGTTCTTCTTCAACATTTGATTTTGAAAAGGTACCCTCAGACAATGACATATCTAAATAGGGTGATCTCCCCCTCCGTCTAATAGTCCAAATTCAGTACTATTTCATTAAACATGTAATGATCAATGATGGGTCCGTAATCAACATGGTCTCCTTTTTTATTCTTCAAAGAATGGGTTATGATGAAACTCAAATCACAAAATAAACTTCCATCCTTAGAATTCATGATAAACCAAACATTCAAACCATGGGTAAGGTTAATCTTCAAGTCAAATTGGGTCCCAAAAGCCTCCCAACTAAATTTCATGTCATCAACGAACAAACAACTTATAACATGATCCTAGGAAGGCTTTGGATCCATAGGATTAGGGCCATTCCCTCCATACTATCTCAAGAAATACACTTCTCGCACACAGGAAAAACCCACGTCATCAAAGGAGATCTTGATCCTTTCAACCTTTATAGAGTTGAACAAGTTAAAAAGAAGGAGAAGATCATGGAAAACACCAATGGCCCAAAAATCAACACTTTTGAAAAAGAAGAGACATAATTTTTTTTGCAAACATAGCCAAGACCTTAAAATGTATAGGAAAGGGGGAAACAAGAGAATTCCCCTTCAATCCCCACTCAACAAAGTCTTATACTCCTTTCAACTTAGTGGCCATTCCAATTGAGGTATACGAAAAGATTCATATGATGAAAATCATGACTAAAGAAGAAGAACCAAAACCCACACAGAAACTAGGAGAGTTAACACCAACCTCATTTGCTTATCAGAAGTTCAAAACAAGGATAGAAACTTAACAAGAATAGAAAATGATAAATCTAGGGAGCATATCATTAGACAATCAAACATGTGAGTACACAAAACTCCTCACTGAGTGGAAAGAAATTTTTACACCAAGTCTTCAATTGTCTTTGCAAACACTTTTGAGTGAAGTTTAGAGCAAATTGGATAGGTCTAGACGTAGTTAAGGAAGATGTCAGAAATGATGCCACCTCTTGTGCATTATGGATGGAGAAGAGTTAAACATCTCAAAACATTGTAAAAGCCTATAAAAATCCCAAAAAATCAAATAATTTGAAAATCCATAGAAAGAATAAAATCATGAAAGATCAAAATTTTGCATTCTTCATTCTATTCCATCATGCATTTTGTGAGTGTCATGCTCTTGATTGATTTTTGTCCTAGTAAAGAGTCTAAGGTTTCTTAGGTATTGGTTGACCTTTTGAGCCTTTGAGATCCCATAATAAATCATGTTTAGAATTTATCATTCCCCTATTGGCATTTACCCAATGATTCCAATCAAAGCCTAGCTCTTAGCTTTACACTGATCCCAATCTTAATGACTCATGATGTTAAGTCTATGCAAAGTCAGTATTCAAACCCAAAGTGTTCAGAGGAAGCTTGCAAGTAGACTTTCCCAATTCTTCCCTAAGTAAAAAGGAAGTCCAACTAGATTACAAAAACTTTTGGCAGCGCTTAGCCCCTTATCTTTCCTGGCCAAAAATGTTAGGAGGATCATAACTTTGAAGGAAGCAATCTAAAATATGAGAGAATAAAAAAATGAGTGATCAAAAAAATAAGAGTGATGAGAAAAGTGAGAATAGAGAGATCAAATTATTGTATATCAAAAGATCAAAAGCATTCATTTTCATAAAAGTCAAAAATCCAAAAAAAATGAGAAAATCAAGTGAGGCATTCCAAAGAAAAAGAGAAAAAGAACAAAAAAAGTGTTACAATAAAAAAGTGATAGAGAGAAGATTGTTGAGTGTTTGTACTCTTGGGTGGAGATAAATCTAAGTTCAAAGCTTCAAGGGTGACATTCTTCTAGAGAAAATAAAAGAGAAAGGTACAAATCACACACATGCACTAGTTGAACAAAGCCAATAGTCTAGTAGTCTTTAGGGCCATTTTCTACTTAGGGACCCTTGTTCTTACCCATTTTTCCTTTACCCTAGGTCTATCTAAGTACACAAGTCTCTCCTCCAAGGGGGAAAGGGTAGAAATCTCTTAAACATAGGTTATTCAAAGACCTCAAGGAATATCAAATCAAGCCTTTGCAAAGTCTAGAAAAAACATAAAAAATAGAAAAACAAAAACCTAAAAAATTGTAAAAACATAAAAAATCCCTAAAAATTGAATATGTTCTTCAAAATATGCAATAAAAGGAGAATCTAGATATTCTCCTCCTCTCTATCTTTGCATGTGTTCTATTTCTTTTATGCATCTTTCATTTTCTCTTTTTGCATGCTTTCATCCCTATAGGTCTCCTCGACAAAGGCAAACAACTAGGCGGATTCACACAATCTATGGTACTATTGCAGAAAAATTGACAACAGGTAAGGCCTATTTCAAGAATGGTACCTACCTTTCATGTAGACTATCTTCTTTGAGGGGGCAAAAATGTAAGCACCAAAATCATGCATAGCCTCCATGAGGACCCCGATGATGACTTACAATCCTTGTTAGGTACATGTAAGCATGGAATAATACTCTCTCAGCAGAGATTCTCTTGGTAGCATATGGTTTCTTCTTCCTCTTATTGTTTCCCCTTTGTCATGCTAACCCTTCCATCACTTTCAACACTTTTCAACAATTGTCAATTTTCATTTCCTATGCTTGTGACTTTGTTGGGCTAAGCCTTGTATTCATCCATTTGTTGTGTTTTAAGCTCTCCCTAGTGTTTTTCATCCATTCCCACCCCTAGGAGCCCTCTATAGGACCTCCCAAGCCATCTCCCATTGTTGATTTTTAGTTTGGGTGAACTAGTACAAATATCTCCCTATTATTTATAGATCTCCCTTGGGAGATCCATCATTTACAAGTGGAGATTTGGCTTTTGACCTTTGTTTGACAAGTTTTCGAAGGTAACTCACCTCCTTTTTCCCTCCTGGTTCATCTCCCATCCTGCAGTTTCATCCAGGACCCCTCCTTTGAGGGTCGCCCATTGGTCTCCCCTAGGTGACCCTGACTAGTGAAAGGGGTGACTAGGTGGTGACCTTGTCATCTTTCCCAAATACAAATCAACTCAAGTTTTTTTGCCAAAAATAGCTATGTTTTCACCAGTTTTTGCTTCTGTTTGCATGGAATTTTGTCTTAAACTTAGAGAGCTATTTCATGCATCCAAGCATGCATATATTTAGCTCTTTTTTTATCTTTAGTTGTCAACCCGTGCATTCTCTTAACTCTATTTCTTCTTGAGTGATAATCTGTAATGATTTGATCACTCCTTAATTAGCCCTGATCACTCTTGTGTCTTCATTCAAAGGGAGTTAACTCTCCACCTCTTTTAGCCTCTTCAAACCTATAAATACCCCTCACTTCTCCATTATTGCTAAATTTGGAGAATGCTCTTCCCTTCTTCACAAGCTTTTTCAAGCTTCTTCACAAGCCTTTGAGCCTCTTTCTTCATTTCTTCCTTTAGTTTTCCAAAGATTCCAAGCTTTCATGTCATTAGACTTCATTTTCTCAAAGCTTCAAAGCATTTCTAGAGGCAATTTCATTTGTGCATCCAGTCTTTTGTAGGTTTTTCTTCTCCAACTAGCATCTATATGCTCATACATTATATTCTATCCTTTTGATTTTATTGTTATTTCATCTAAGATTTTCTAAAAGCTTTATATAGTATCAATATGCTGCCCAAATTGCAAGCCATAGTGCTCACAAGCTCACATTGAGCTCTCATCCAACCTTTCAAAAGCTCTTTTTGCATCCCTTTTCTATTGTTATGAAGAGGATCTCCCTGATGCTGCAAGAGGATAAGAAGTTGCCAACACAAGGATTTCTGAGGTTAGTGGAGGGTCATGCATCTCATATTCCAGGTTCCTTAGTGATTTTCTTTCATAGTAATTAGAAAATCTCAATTTGCTCTTGGAAATAATAAATTCATGTTGCCATTTCCTTGATAGGCTAAGTAGATTTTGCATTGTTAGATTAGTTTACTTTCAAAATTCATAAATTAGTTCTATTTCAAAGAAATTTCATTTTCCTAGAGTAAATGTTCCAAATATCCAGGAAATCAAACAAAAACATAGATCAAATTGCATGAGTTAACTTCATACTAGTTTGCACACATATGTCAATTCCTAGTTTAAAAATTCACTTTATTTCCATAAAAACCTAAAAAAGCACAAAAAATTATTTTGCACTCATATAGGCTTGCATGCATCCAAAATCTGAAAAGCACAAAAACATTAGCATCATAGAACATTCACAAACCCTTTATTACAACACAAGGTCAACTTTGGTCAACATTAGGCAAAACCCTTGATTCCAACACAAGGTCAACGTAAAGTCAAACCTTAGGTCAAACAAAACCTAAGTCAAAACCCTAGGTCAAATCAAGGTTAGCTTTAACTATCTCTCTTTGGGTTTAGGCTCACGAATGTGCCCTAGGCTTAGAGGTGAGTGGGTGAGGGCAATCCTCGATGAGATAGAGGAGATTCACCCTAGACCACAACAAGATGAACAAACAATTCAACAATAAAGTTTGAGGATCTTCCAAACACATGCTATCATTCAACAGTTTGAACAATAACGTCAAATCAATAGATGTATCAACAAAAACAATAGTCAATCTACATAGCATTAGAACCTTAGAAATCCAAATAGAAGAATGTTGACTAGTGACTCTTCGGCTCATATAGTTATTTTAATGACAATGCTCATAGAACACTAGATTAGAATCAATGCACAAGAAACACCCCAGGACCGACTGACTACCCTCCGCAAAGTCCAGCTCTCAAGCGAGCCAGACCACCCCCATATCTCGCCTCCTCTCAACTGGTACTTCCACGAGAGTGAAAGTGACGCGAAGGTTTGCCCCATGGCAAGGAGAGGGGTCCATGTGTGCACCAAAGCTGACTCAACCACCCCAGGCTACCGAGTCATGTTTTTGAGTGTACAGAACCTAGGCTTATAAATTTGCAATAGAAAAGAATTTGAAAATTAAATACTTAATCGAATGCTTTAAAAACTGTAAAACATATTGAATCAATAGCAATATCCTCTCAAAATTCATAGAGCCAAACTCTCTTCTCCTCCTATTTCCACACAGCTCTATTTTCCTCTCCATCTCCCTATCTTCTTCACCGATTTTCTTATATTCCTGGGTGGCAAAGCCTCTAAATTTTTTCCTTGGTCACTGGGGATTCCCATGCAAATTAATTCCTACTTTTTGCACCATCACTTCAAACCGAAGTGATGTATCTCATTAATGCTAGTTCAATGAAGTTTTAACTCCACATAAATTCACATTACCTTCTTATTAAATGCAAGTGCCTCCACTTTGTGGAGTTGGTTTCCACAAAACTTTTAAATTTTAAAAACCATTCAATAGAGTTTATATCTATATATATTGATCAAACTACGATCTATAACCTTATAAATATATATGTGCATATACTCATATATAAATGCATACATATATGCATTTCTATAGATATATAATTTCCTTACACATTTAATAATCAAGAACTTTACTTGCGAAGGAGACCTAATCAACCACATGACAACATCGACAAGGAGAAATGCATGAAAAGATTTTGACATTGATATATTGAATGTATTATGACAACATAATAGAACAAGAATAATCATAACAACATACAATTGACAATGTTACAATGCCAAGTGCCGACATACTTATGACACAGAAAACTTCCATAACATATGCAAATAGATACAAAATTGTGTGTATGTGTTCTTAGAGTCATGATGTCTCACCCATTCACCCTGATCCACTTCCCTCTCTCTAGCGATACTCTCCCTCCTCATCCGGAGGGGAAACTAGTTTCTTGCATCCACCTCATTTTTCCAACACAGTAGTTAGTCCATTAACCACAAAATTTATAACATCATATAAATGTTTCAATAACAATAATCAAGAAGATAACCCATTATCCATAATTACAAAACTTATCTATTTCTGCATATCATGAATAAAGACAATTTTATCTCATCATATTTATCCACTATTCACAGCTTGATAAACATAATTTAAAATGCATAGCAATGTATCTAACTAATAAATAGTTAAAGATAAAATAAATAAATTTGTCCAAAAATCGGGTGCTATAACAGTATTGTGTGGCTTGCTAAATCTAGATTTGTATCACAAAAAAAAAAACATATTATTTTTCTTCATTAGTGTCTTGAGTGTAAACTTGGGGCATTATAGTCTCCATGAGCAAGGACTTTTGAAGCCCATACATGTTAAGGCAAATAAAGGATTCTAGGACATTAGCTACAAGTCTCTTGATGACCAAACTAAAGATGTTTATAACACCTCTACAAATCCTAAGGATACTTCTTCCAACATCACAACAAGTTCCTCCCATTGTTCCTACAAATAATTTTCTACCACTTATCATTTCGACAACACCACTATCTCTATCGCTAAAATTGATCTTCCATCACGTCAATTCACCATAATGAATTCACACATCATTTAGCTTTTTCCAAAATGATGATGCTATCAAAAAATTCATGGGATTTCAAGATAATATTTCCCCATGGGACCATAATATAGACTTTGGAAGTAATTTGGATGGACTAGAATATAAAGCAAAGAGTCCATAAGAATCCAAGGATCACCATGTTGCAAAGCATCAACATGCACTGTCAAATTAAAATCAATTAAAAAATCAAAATTAATTCAAACGAAAAGTGGGTCCACAAATAAAAAGGAAGCAAAAATGTGATTTGCATCGCAAATCAAAGAGAAGTAATAAATCCTAATGGAGCATCCAAATCCACGTCCCCTATTCAAACCGAAAAATCCCACATCCCACTCTAAAAAGTTGCATCTTCCATCCAAAATCCAATAAAAAAATCCTAAATCCAAAAATAAAAAATCTATCAAGATTCTTAAATTTAAAAAGCCTAAAATTGAAAAGTCCAAACATCATCAAAGATCTCAAATCCCATACACCAAAAATCCACAATCTAATGTCAAAGGTCCAAAATCTTATAGTGAAACATCCAAAGCTTCAAAATATCCAATTACCAAATGCAACACGGTGTGTGAAATTATTGGTCCCGATTCTCCTTCGCCCCCTGAAATTTACTCATGCCTCCATAACCCTATCCTTCCATCCAACTCTTACGCCCGTGTCCGACACCCCAATTATGAGCGGAGTAGGAGGTGTGCAGGTGGCAGGCGAGTGTCTGGATACGCTGCAAAAACCTTGAATATCTCGCATTGCTTCCACTTCCGTTTCCGTCAACCGAGCAGCGAATTCGTTCAACACATTCTCGTAAACATACGTCATCACTTTTCCTTGGCCGGCAAATGAGGATTACATTTCCTCGCGGTCATCCAAAATCGTTAACGCCGTCTCTGGATGTTCAAGGGGAACAATGTACGTTGTTTCCTCTGCATGAGCATTCCCGGCCAACACGATCATTGCGAGGAACAAATATTCGCAACATTAATTTGATTCACAGTTTTCATGGTTTTGCACACCAATTAAAATAAAATGCTTGTATTCAGCTCAAGCTGACCTGCCTACTGGTTAAAAAGTCCCCATTATGTAGCTTCCAATGTGAATATTAAACTGTAAGTAGAATACCGGCTCGCCTTGAAAACACCGTAAATTTTCTTTTAAGTTTGGCTGCTATAACGCCATTGTATTTTCGTAGACCATCCGCGGCCTTCAATTTTGTTATAGTTAGATTGGTATCATCGCCAAAAATACTTTACATTTTGAAAGGATTGAAGAAGCCGAACTATCTCTCTAATATCGAATACAAAACTCGCAAACCAGGTATATAATCACGAGGAGTAATCCACAAATTTTCATTGGGTTGGCCCATGTTATTGTATTTACAAATAAAATCAAATATTCTCCCGTTTGCTGTCCGTTCTCCCCTCGTGGTTGCATCTCTGACTTCCGGTTGTTATTTTTTCCTCGTTTACCTTCTCCTCTTCCCTTTCCTCCCCCTCCTTTCTGTCCTCTGTTTCACCTCTTTGGTTCTTCCTCTGTTGTTCCGTCTAGGGCATTGCTCATCGCCACCTCCTCTCTCCCCCTTGATCCATCCTCCTCTGGGCTCACCCTCCCACCCCCTCTCACATTCTCACTGGTCATTCTCTCATCCCTGTCTTTCCATTTCTACCTCCCTAGTCTTATTTATCCTTTTTGTCCCTTACTTGCTCCCTTATCAATTTTGTGTCTTTGATCTCTTGTAGTCGGCTTCCCTCCCATTTATATGTATACATATATATATATATATATATATTTTCTTGACCTCTTTATCTCATTTTTCTCTTCCTCTTTATTTATGTTTATTTTTATGCACTCTTCACTATTTTTATCCATCTTCCTTGTTGTTGTTTATACCCCTCTATCCACCCTCTGGTCTTGGCTGACTTTTTCATTTGGTTTCTTATTATTATTTCCTTTTATTCTTCCTCTCTTATTTTGTTAGTTATCTCCTCTCCCATGTCTCACCTTGTAATCCGCACCCCTACCCTCTCTCTCTCTTTTAAAGAAGACTTACTCTGCAATTTACTCATTAGATTTCTCCTCTTTTCTCCCTGATGATGGATCATGGAGTATGATCTGAAACGTTGAGGCAAAAAGCAATACATAGTTTTTTTCCAGAAATGCTACATTCTCATTAACATGGACTATGGAAATATCATGAATACAACAGACAAAACGCATTAAACATTGACGACATCTACAGGTTCTAAATTATTTCAAGTGGCAACAAGTTTGAGAAGCTATATTTAAAGAGATCAATTTCTCAATTGATGTAGGGGAAAAGAGCAAGTAGTTGTATGGGTTAACTTTGCGACCATGTAGTGGTTACATGTAATATCATAAGACCTCCGTTGGTTTTTAGAAATATGATATGGACTCTTACCTATCTAAAACTAAGATTTGGAGGTGTGACTCATCATGCAACACACCACATCATGTTTAGTGAGAAGTGTCCTTAAAATAATTTTTCGAAGGTCCAAAGAAAACTTGATTATGGAATCCCTAGTAGTTGAAAAAAAAAATTATTTGTTGTTAGAATAACATCATGTTCTTAATTAAAGTATAACTTATGTGTAACCTTAATGATCTTAATACCTTTTGGTAACCATGAATCTTGTTGTCTCTAACCATTATATCCAACACAAACGGCCCAATAGTTGAACACAAAATACTATTTATGATTATAAAAATAACACAATATTCTTATTTAAATTACAACTTATATTCAATTTTCAATGATCATGAAACTTTTTTACAACCTCTTACATTTCATGACAAAATACAAGTTAAATTTATTGTACTCACTTTTACATGTGAAATAGGACAAACATATACTATGATGTATTTCAATGCATGTGTAATGCCACTCTAGTAGTTGTACAAATAAGAATAGTAATTGTCCACATGGCAGCAATAATTGTTTAGATGAGCACCTTATTTTATAAATGACACACTTATAGTGGATAATTATGATATTTTATATAAAGAAAAAATGTATTTATTACATTGGTTAATATTCTCATGTGTTCATGTAAGGGTCCATATTGATTAATATTTGGAATAATTATTGACAATATATAGTATAAACATGTTGCAAGACTATAAATCCTATACCCATGAGTACTATATGAACAATTGGACTCCATTCAACTACTATCTCCTCTTCCCTAAAAAGTCACTAAAATATTTTATATTTAATTATTTCATTTAAATAGTTAGAACAACTTCAAAAAACTAGTCAAGATCAACCTTGTGATTTTATTTAAATAGTCTATCGACTTAACCAATAAAATTGCATTTGGGTGTATAAATTATTTTGACTATTATTTAATTTTATTTTAATTAAAGTTAATTTTATGTAACATACACACTCTTTAAGCTCTTCCACATGTAATGGTCTATTGTTATTTCTCTAATCCAAATAAGCATCCATTTTTGAGTTAATTCAATCTCCATTATGTGATTTTCTTTTATAACATTTATCCAATATACAACTAAATATTGTATTTTATGAATCTCATAAATTTACAAGTAAATATTGTATTGTATGAACCTCATAAATTTACATTTTATAAGATGATTCATTTTTCTAATTTATTTTCTCGGTATTTGTGAGAAGATAATTTAATCCCCTTGTGAGTCCATTAGTTCTACCTTTGTCTTTGTTGTCCTTAACCTATATTTGTTTTTTATAATTATAATATGGGAAAGAAGGTCTAGTCCCTTAAATAGCCACAAAACATAAAAGTTTGAACATAAAACCAACAAAAAACAACAACAGAAAGGCACTGGAATTACAAATTTAGGCCAAGAAACACATAGACAAAATATGGTAGAAGGACAATAGATGAACAACAAAAAGAATAGTACCATGACCGGTAGAGAGACTACTCCCTATTATTGTGGAATAGGGAGTCCTAATCCTTAGTCATATTCTTTAGAGTGTCATTCCAAGTGGCCCCCTTAGGACCAACTTATCACCTTGCACCTTAGTCTTCCTTTTGGTCTTCTAATAGTCACCCTCTTGCTAAAATTTATGTCTGTGAACCTCAGAAAAAGTAACACCACCAAACATAACATTCCTCATAACTATAATGATACTTTGACATAGCATCCTTCATGATATCCCAATTTTTTTACAACTGTTATAGCTAGTTTTCTTGTCCTGTATCTCTTCCAGTTTGGCAATCTTGTCCTCGAGGTCCTAATGTCATGAGCTCACACAAGAAAAGTGTCAACCTTACCATTCTCTTTCCCAACAACATAATCAAAGCTATCATTGTTAGGGGAAACTCCTCATGATCCTCATCATCAAAGGAGAGAGATAAAGTGTCGTCAACCTCCTAAAGAGGAGGTTGGTGATCAATCTCCTCCTCCTCTCTAATACCCTCAATGACAAACTCTCCATCAACCACCTACTCTTCCTCATTCCTATCAACAACAACCTCATCATCAACCCCTATTTCTTCTTTAGTAACCTCCTGCTCAACCCTATCAATCCAAAAAATCACTTCCTCATTCTTCTCTTCTTCCTCAATAATAACATTATCATCCCTCACAATCTCCTCAATGAAAGAATTTGAAGGAATGTCATGAACAACCACCTTAGAGGTCTTCACCCCCTTAGCCTATATTTGTTAACAATGTTTCCCACTAAATATTATTATTGACCAATAACTTCAATTGGTCATTACCATTTATCCTTCATTAACTATTAATCAAATCCTCTAATTGCTAGATGGAATATAATGTTGGAAGTTAATAGAAAATTGAAATTTTCATAATAATATATTATAGCTAATTATAGATTATTTTTATTTTATTTATTTTTTCAATTTATTGTTAGAATTATAGTGAAAATCTTGTAACATAAAGAAACTTAAAAACAAATTTCTATCATAGTACAAGCTAACTTTGGGTCTATAAATTTTGAGATTCTTGGCCCCTAAATATATTTCCACACGGATACAACAAGGTGCATAATCTTAGTAACTATATAACAATGCTTAATGTTATTTACAACAATTTTTTAGACGAATTATATAAAATTTTCATAATTTATTTTGTATATCTATTATTCAACAAAATCAATGGTATCACTATATAATTTGTTTTAAATATTCAAAAGTTTATGATTTACTATTTGTTATAGGTCATAATAAACTTGAGGTATTTAATCTCAATCTTATAACAATCAGAATGTTGGAATTGATGGTAGTTTTTCCAAGCCACTACATGAGTGTATAAATAAATTTCTTACATTAATTCAAGCTAGATATCTAGTTATGGAACTCAGGTCTACATTAATACAATTTGAATTATTAAGGTTTTCTTCCATTGCATTATCATAATCTACAATGTGGACTATAATTTATGACTAAACATGGATATAAGATATGATTTTTATAAAAATGTGTGAATAGATACTTTATTCAAAAAATGTCTTAGTTCTTTAATAACTACAAATTTTTTAAAAATATATCATATTACTAGTGAAAATAAAAGACAAAATTACATTCCAACAAAAAAATTTGAGTGTGAGAGACAAGACAAAATTGTCCTATATGTAGGCTAGACTTAAATTTTAAGTCACTAATGTTGTGCATTTTATGCACACCATATCGAAATTTTTTCGATATCATATTGGTAATGTGCAGTCACCATGGAGTTTCAAAAGGTACGAAGCCACTGAGATTCCAGACAGCCAAAGAATAGGCGCGACCTCTAGAAAGAGAGACAGGCCACTCCAAAGGCTCAGCCTCAAATCACAAGGTGCGACCAAATATATCAAGGATCAGCTTATGAATCAAGCACCAGCCATAATGGAGATAGGCGCATCAATCTAAAGGAAGGTGCGCAGGCATATATGAAGACAAGGAGCCTGTTGAACCCATGCGCAGCCTATAGCAAGTCAAGGCTTAGCATTTGAAATAGAAGGCACATTAACATACATAGGCTCGGCCTATGAAATATCAGCGGCCTGATAGCACTATATGGAGTCTCAGTCTTCTGAAATCAAAGTGCAGCTCATACAGAATGAGGCGCGGTCAAATATAAACAAAGGCTCAGCCTATGCTAAGTCACAGACATTATCAGTTATGGCACAGCCTCTTCAAAGTCCCCAACGCAGCCATGCGGAATTCAACTCAGGCTTTAAAACTCGTGACGCTGCCTTATACAATGCACAAGCCATTAGGGTGAAGGCGTTGTTTGCAAATGGAGGCGCAGCCTTTAAATTCAAAGTTTCCACCTTTGAAATACATAGCGCAGCTATATGAATATCTGAGGCTTGCCATTCGACAAAGGCAAGGCGCAACACAAAGGAATGGGCGCGGCCTCTGAGAAGTAAGGCGCAACATCAAGTAAAAGAATAGTGCACGGGCATCCTAAGATAATGGTGCTGCCACCATTGTAAATGGTGCGTAGGTTTTATAAGGTAGGAGATTCCTATGAAAATAACCAGCGGCCTATCAGAGGTATAGCGCAGCAATTCCATGATATGAAGATCAGAGACTAAACCAAAAGCACATGGAATGACAACATCCAGATCATGGCACAACATTAAGATGATTGCACTGGTTTGAAAGTAGGGTGCAGCCGCATTGAATAATAATGGTGTGCAAATGAGAGGCGTGGCTTCTAAACAAAGCATGAGTTTCATATATTAGGAAGCCATATAATAAACTAGACACAGGCGATGTAGAATCACAACCACCGTCAGATGAAACTCGAATCAACGGTCAGCGTACTGCAGAGAAGTGTCAGAAATGTTAGTTTGTGAATGAGTGCCAATACGCCATGTCATCTCAAGGAACCAATAGCGCGTCAGAAAGGGAAAGCAGAGAATGTCAGTTTTCAAGTGAGCGCTTAGGCTCTACGTGGCACAGCAGGAGAGAAAAGCTAAAACTTCCATTATTTTTATGACCCCGCAGACCTTATACATGGCTACATGAGCAGCCGAAGCCATGCCCAAGGCCGTTCCAGCGGCATATCCGAAGAGGCCCGCATTGGCAACGCGACTACCGGCGGCGGTAGATGAAGTATGAGTGCCGTGGCTTTCTGTGTCGCGCGGACTGGGATTACGCTCAGCGCTGCTGTCGAATGGACTGGGATTACCTTTATAGGCAACACAAATGATTCAATAGTTCAACACAAAATACTATTTATTATTATAAAAATAACACGTTCTTATTTAAAATACAACTTATATTAAACTTTAAATGATCATAAAAGTTTTTACAACATTTCACAGTTCATGTAAAAATACAACGTATTTATTGTACTCACCTTTTATATTTTTCATAGGACAAACATATAATATGAAGTATTCTAACACATGTACATTGCCACCCTAGTAGTTGTATTGATGCAATGCCTCAGGTCCACACAGAACTTTCAATATTCATCAACAAACACACAGCTGATAGGTAAATTGGATAACATCATAACAATATACCAATAAGCGCGAAAATATCATACAACCACTTATATTTACAGAGAAATTTTTTTTTACATCATTCGGTTTGCAGAACTCAACAAAATCAGTTTCTGACCATCAAAACACTCCCTAGATGGAAAATAACTATCACTTCTTCCTTCTAAAATTCTGGCGATGCTTACCTTCTAACCTAATATCTTTTACTTGGCATGATAGCTCCACTACCAAACAAAGATTCCTAATTTTCCTAAAACTCTCTAAAAATACCATACTCATAATGGTGGTTCCCTAAAATGGTTGATCCATTAGCAACCACTCCAAAAATTAGTAAATACAGTCATTTGTGCCTCCTGATTTAAGGAATTGATGTGACATAGTCCTTGGAGATCACATCCTAAACCCCTCCATCCATTATCAATCTCCCATCCATCCCATCCATATCACCAATCCTTTTATCCATCCATCCAATCCTCCTTTCATCTTTCATCCTTGTCTCTAGACTTGGTTTTCCCTTGTCATTGGTATCTAGCACGTAGGCTATCCCAAATGCAATCCAAATGCCACCATCTCTCAAAATATCCAAGAAATAAATCAAAGTGCAAGAAATCCTTAATCCATACCAATCTAGTCATGTAATCTAGCCAATCATCTAAAAGCATACCTCAGTTTTGTTCCAAGCCTTGCTACAAATCTGATCATCATAATGACCAGTCCAATTAATCAATTCTTGCTTGAGAACGTAAGCCTATCTAATTATTGAAATCAAATCCAATCAACTGTTGCTTAAGAATGTAAGCTTATCTTAAGTATAGAGATCTATCCTTATCAATCTATCAATCATGGTGTTGATTCATATGGCCAACAACACTATTCATTCAATCAATCATTGGTTTTCAACTTGAAAGGGCAACAACCTTATTTGTTTTTGAATTTTTTTGCATGTTTTCTTGTGTGTGTTATCATTTTACTTGCATTTGTGTTAGTCCTTGTAGCATATTGTCACCACGACATCATGGTCTTCCATATCATGGTTCCCAACGGCATATGTTTGCTTGTGACCTTTTGTCTTTTTGAGTGAGTCCTTTATGCACGAGACACATTGTCACCCTGGTCTTTATACTCTGGTGCATAATGTCTAGTGCTATATCAAACTATATGGTTTCTCACCCAATGTAGCATAATGTATCATTCATCCATTTCATCCATCCGTTAACTTTCCTCCATCTCCTTAACTAGTCCATTCCAAGAGAACACCTATGTTCTTCAAACCCGCCTATCCTCTTGAGGGGGCATCACATCCCTCCATCGTTCCTCCTCATCACTCCTTCAACTGGCTGGGGTATCCATTCCCTTTCTATCCATACCTCTTCTTCTCTGAAATGATGTTACTTCTTTTAGTCGCAACATCATCTCAAAGAGGGGCAAAATGTAGACACTTGAAATTGACCTTGTGTCACCTTTCAACAAATCACCTAGTCATTCACCCTCCTAACACCACCTTATGTCACCTTGTGACCATTTATCCTATATCCTACATTAATTAAATAAAGTATATTTATTTTATTAATTTAACCCATTTTTATGTCTAGTTATTTATTTAAATAATCTATCCTCCCACATCACCCTTCTCCAATAATTAATTAAACAATGTTATTATTATTTGATTAATTATTAAGAGTCACATGACTAGCTAAGAGCTTGTCGAGATTCATTGAACTCAGACATTTTCTACAAATAATAAATGAGAGGCACAAAATTCAAAATGGCTAGTCAAATCTCAACCATCCATTGCACCTCTTAATCCTACCCCTCCATCATATTATCAAAGTATCTATAAATCAAATATCAATCAAGCCATTATCACTTGAAAAAAGATATATCACACAAAATCGTAAAGTTATGTTGCTAGTGTGAGTAATCAACATATTAATATCAAGAGCATAGCCATTAGATCTTGGGTGCACTCCATTCCGCTCTATCAAGGAGAAAGAAGGATTTTAGGTGAAGGTAATTGTGTGTATTGCATTATCTTCTATGTTTTTTACCTTTAATCTTTTCTTGTCTTCACTACATACCTTGAACCAAAATGGCATCATCTAGACCTTAGCAAGCCCTTATACAGTTTTATTCAAGTTGTGAGCTAGGGCACTCTGTCCCATCACGTCCCTTCTACTACATGATTTGAAAAGTTATAGTGGTGTACAATTTTTTTGCAATAGATAGGTAATGGTCAAATCTTGAGATCGACACCCATTAAAAGTGGGAAATTGAGCTTTTAGAAAAGGGAATGAGACTACATTTGCAGTCTAATGTAAGGGACAAAATCTTAGTTCTAGGTCTCTTGAGGATGGAGAAAATGCCAAGATTTGTCTCAAGCAAATTTTAGACTAAAACGTATTGCATATCAAACTATTGAGTTCAAGCATAAGATAAATAAACAAACCAAAATACCAAATTATATACTAGAATTACACATCTAAAAAATTCATACAAAATAACATAAATCAAGTGGAAGAAAAAAGAGTAGGACACTTTCCTTAAAATTATTAATAAATGTAAAATAGAGGAGGACTAATGTAATCAATTTTGGAGCCCATGAACCATTAGAAGAATAAAGATGTAATAAAAATTTTGAAACCAATTTTTTATATTTCACAAGCTACACACCTCGTTCTCTAATGTGTGCAGCCTTCAAAATATCAAAAATTGGTTTCAAAATTTTTATTCCATCTCTACTCCTCTAATGGTTCATGGGCCCCAAGATTGATTACATGAGTCTCTTCTATTTTACATTTGCACACCACTTGTACAATGCCCACTCGTCATATTGTATTCATCCATACAATGCCCACCCATTATATTGTATTGGTTACACCAATCTTGGCTATTTCCCTAGATGCTACATACCTTGAATTTAATAAGGTGGGATCCCTTGAACTAAAATGGCATCATCTAGACCTTAGTAGGCCCTCATACATTTTTATTCAAGCTATGAGCTACATCACTCTACCACATCTCATCCCTTCTACTGTGTGATTTGAAAAGTTATAATGATATGCAATTTTTTCACAACAAATAGGTAATGATGAAATCCTAAGATCATCACCCTTCAAAAGTGAAAATTTGAGTTTTTTGAAAAAGGGAATGAGACTACAGTTGCAATCTAATGTAAGGGACAAAATCTTAGAAGTAGTTTTCTTGAAGATGGAAAAAATGCTAGGAGTCGGTTCATGTAAATTTAAAATTAAAACATATTACATATCAAAATGTTGAATTCAAACATAAGATAATCAACAAACCAAAAAACTAAATTATATACTAGACTCACACATCTAAAACATTCATACAAGATAACATAAAACAAATGAGAAGAAAAAAAATACTTTCCTCCACAATTATTAATAAATGAAATATTGTCACTTTTGTGTTCCAACCCCAGCCTAGAATTGCATTACTTTTTGTCGTTTTCCTGCACGCATTAATCATAAGACAGGTCATAAGTAGTTGGTGAGATTACAATTAGTAAGGAAGAGTTTATTGGGAACGTTCCGATTCAATAATTGAAATTTATTAACTTATATAAAAGCCAGATACAGATTAACCTTGAACAATACAGCGTAGCTGAGGTTGCTGTCAGGACACGAGGATCTGCACAACAATAAAAATAAAATGCTTGCATTTAGCTCAAGCTGAGCTGCCTACTTGTTGAGAAGTCCCCATTATATAGCTTCCAATATTAATATTAAACTGTAAGCAGAACCCCGGCTCGCCTTGAAAACATTGTAAAATTTTCATTGAAGAGGACGAACTATCTCTCTCAGATCCAGTACAAAACTCGCAAATCATGTATATAATGACGAAGAGTAATCCACGATATTTCATTGAGTTGGCCCGTGTTATTGTATTTAATTTACTAATAAAATCAAATATCCTCCGGTTTGCTCACATGGACTAGACAAACGTATTAAATGTTGAACACGTTCGGAGTGTCACAACTCAATTTATTTTGCATTTTAAATTTGAAAATTAAACATAAAATGTATATTCATTTAAAAAAACAAATAATAAACAATTAACAATGGATTACACTTAAAAAAATGGAGGATAAGATTTGCAAATCCACTAAAGAGTGGAGGATGCATTATCATTAAACAAAGAGAGTGGAGGATGCATTATCATTAAAAAACAAAAGTGGAGGATGCATTAAAGGTTGTAAATTTCTATAAATTACCTAGAATTGTGAGGAAGAAGGCATTCATCTTTGGTTTGGGAATGCTGGAGAAATCTGTAAGAGTTCTCCTCTCCATCTGTTGTTCTTTTCTTTTGAAGATTTTGGTTCTGGAATTATGTTAGTTCAATTTTAGTTTTGAATTCATTTTGATGATATGTCTTAGGTTAATTAAATCAATTATGAAAGAATTTGTAGTGGCATCGTAACTATTATTTGTCTGATAAATATCTCCTTGCATACCTAAACATCCATATTCGCTTGAAAGTTTTTAAAGCCTATGCATCAAATCCATTCTGTGCACATCTTGCATTCGTTACTTTTCTTTGTGAAATTTGACTTTATAGCTGCCAATTTCATTTATTTGATAAAGAGGAGACAATTGCCAATAATCTAGTCTGCAATATTCAACAATCTATCTGCAGCAACAAAGATATTCGTGGCAATCAACGTCACAAGAAAGTTATCACTTTGATAATATGTTAAAAGTCAGGGCTAGGCTGTGATTGCTCCATGATTAAATAATAATACTACAGAAATTGTATAGCAAAAACCTTGAAGAAGTATATATGTATCCAATTTGTGCACATCCTACAACCATTAGCATAGGTTGTGGAATTTAGATTCAATTGCATCTGCTTGATAGTTTTGAACGCCTGATGAATGTTTATACCCTGCATCGAAGCTCCCATTTGCGCACAGGCGGGGAAGATATTAGTAAAGATTGTAGAATTTGACTTTTCACCATCCAATCCTAGTTCCTTGAGATTTTCTAAAGGCTCTCTTTCAAATCCATTTTGTGCAGAACTTGAAATCATTTCCACATGAAGATATTTCTTTCAGGAATTCTGTCAAACATTTGGCATGCCTTGTCTATGCTTCCACAATTTGCATACATGTTAATCAGGGACTAACAAGAATCCCCTTACCAGTATGCTTTGATGAATGTCAATATTCTATTCCAAAACTCCCACGCTGGCACTGGAGGACGCTGGCAGAGGTTGTGGAATTTTGATTCACAGCTGACGATTGCATTTGCCTGAAAGTTTCTACATCCCTTTCAACGACTCCATTTTGTGCATTTCTGCGATCATGCTTTCCATGAGATGACATCCATTTTGAGTCGTTTTGTCAAACAGTTCACATGTCTAGTCTATGCTTCCACATTATTTTTTATATATATGTCTATCAAGTAATTGAAATTACAACATCTGATAAAAATTCTCCTTACATTATGCTTGAGGGATGTCCATACACTGTTCCAAAACTCCATAGCTACAGAGGATGTTGACAAAGGTTGAGGAGTCTGGATTTGGACTTGCCAGTTGCATTTGCTTAAAAGTTTCTAAGGCCTCTTCAACAAATCTATGTTATACGCACCCTGTTGTCATGGCGTTCCATGAGATCACATTTCTTTGGGTCATTTTTGTCAAACAACTCACTTGTCTTTCCTGTGTTCTTCCATCAAAAATTAAATGTTAGTAACTCTTTTAAACTCATGGCAATAGTCGCTATAGTGGAATTGTTTTCTAAAAATATTGGCACACAAGTCTTGGGAAGATTAAACAAATATATATCATTACTTAACAAATTTCCTTTATATTCTATTTGCTTGAACAATTAACTATATAATTGGTATATTAATGATTAGTGACTATTCTTTAAACTATGGCATCTCCTTGAAAATAGGTGAACCATGTTAATTCAAAACTAGACACCCAATGAATCTACACAAACAATAATATACAAGTATGGACAATTTTCTTGAAAATTAACTTTTGACCATATATGACACAAGAGAAATGACTTATGTTGACCTCTATGATTAAGTATCTAAGTGATTAAGTACCAAAATGTGAAATGGTTGGAAAATTAAAATATAAGCAAAAATGTCATTTTAAATTAATACTTATGTACACTATGTCAATTTGAAAACAACCTTAAATCTACTAGGGAAATTGAATAATGAATGGAGTAAGTAAATTACTTGGTTCCTTGAACATGAACACAAAGGTATTTTGAAATAGATGAGTTATCGTAATATAAATTATGATCTTTCTTCAGTCATGCATGGAATTGGGAAGTTCTTTATAATAGTCGTAAAACCTTAGAACCACTAATTACCATTTCTTAGGTATTCAGAATCATTGTTATCCTTGATCAAGTATATCCAAAGGTTTGTTGATAATGGAAGTTTACCAGTTTTGTTAAATCTATTTTGAATCTCTTGTTACATCTTTTAATTCTTACTAGTTTCAATTTGAAAATGAACTTATAATGGTCATGCAAGAAAATGTCTCAATTATCCACTCTTGGAATAAAGTCTATTGATGCATGACAAAATAAGTTATCAATATTCCTTGTTATAATGAGAATTGATAGAATGGATTAAATATTTTCTAAGCAAAATTATCATGCGTCTTTATGTTCCTTTATCAATTTTCTTAGTTAGTGATTATGCAAGTTTTTCTTCTCTTTACTAGATAGGTAAACCTTGTAAAGAAACGTCCAAACTCAAACAAATC
This sequence comes from Cunninghamia lanceolata, assembly GCA_027924645.1. Lineage (NCBI taxonomy): Eukaryota > Viridiplantae > Streptophyta > Pinopsida > Cupressales > Cupressaceae > Cunninghamia > Cunninghamia lanceolata. Next base: position 3,442,918 of record BSBN01000144.1, read on the forward strand.
ACAGTGTTCTGTAATTATGGTACCTTTGGTCACGTTTACGGGTAATGCTGTCACATTGAACCAAGTACCTCACACCTAACATAGCTGCAACAATGACGTCTGGGCACTGTCCCTTTAAATCGTCGAGGAGTAATAAGGAACATGTCTAAGTTAAATCCGCAGGAAGGGAAAATCTCTTCGGATACCTGACTAAAAGGATTAAGAAAAAGAAAAAGGTGAGACTATCAAAAATTGTTGTAGGACGATCAACCAGAAGACCTCATCGGGGAAATATGCATGATAGGTAAATTATTCACACTTGAAAACTTAAACTTAAACACTCCCGGGAGGTGTGTTTGCAATACTAGTTTCTTTGGAATTCTGTCTCTGTATCACTTGAGTGAGTGGTCAGTCGGCGAAGAACTATGTACCAACCACAGATACATAAAACATAGTGCAAGACAGAACTACTTTTTCGCATTCGTCGTGTAGATTGCATCCGTAGAGGGCCTTGATCCCGTGGATACAGGGTATGTAGGTAGTCTGGACGGCAAAGGATGCCCCTAGTACTCAGGTCCCTTGGATATAGGGTACTCTTTAATAATCAACTTCATAATCTCGATCTTTAGCTAAAAGGTTATCTAGGTAACTCAAGAACTCTCCTAGTACTCAGAAGAATCCCCAGGGTGGATTACTTGTACCCGGCATTGCTGTAAACTAGGGTGAGTACAAGTTGATGTTATGTGTTCCCTAGTCGACATCCTCAGTACAGTGTCTGGGTAGACTGTGGTCACCAGGAAGTGACTCATGAATCTATATTGGTTCCGAGTGAGTCAGAAGTCTCTGGCAAGAGCATAATGATTCCTGTCCTTTTTAGCCCATTTGGCTGTTATGTTTATGCATCCTGGATTGGAGCATAATGATTCCTGTCCTATTTAGCCTGGTTGGCTGTTGTGTTTACTTATCCCGTATTGGATAGAGTCTTGGTCTGTTTGACCACCAGGCCATTTTGCCACCATTTGTTCTACCCCATTTCGGGTAGTGATAGAGTCCGTTAGACATGGTTCCATATGAACCTATTTGCCCAAAGGATAGAAGAGCCCGAGTTGGCTTAAGAATGTTTCGTTTTGAACATATGGCTCATTTTGACCGAAATTAATGTTTCGTTTTGAACATATGGCCCATTTGGCCGAAGTTTTTTCTGAGTACTCAATGGAAGTCTTGATATATCTCTTAAGAACTTGTTAATAAAGTAATTTTTTTGAAAATTTGAGTTTGGATCAAGTGGGTCCTTACATGTGGTATCAGAGCGTGGTTCAAACACTCGGCCTGGATGCCTACAAACTCAAAATCGATAATAATTAATATTAGAGATAGGAATTGTGATAGATTTAATTATAGTCAATTTGCATGTTGTAAACCAAAAATTGTAGCAAGTGGTAAATCACCTCTCTCCTTGTTTCAGAATTAAATGGCAAGAACCTAAAAATTGTGAGATTTGCATGGAGAGGAACCGGTCAACCAAGAACCAGTTGAAAACCCAAATACGGGTATAGAAGCAATTATTCAGTTGTTGACAGAACAAAGAGAAAAGTTGGAAAACCTTGAGAAAACTGTACAAGACTTAAAGACTAGACAGGGGACTATAGAAAACATTCTGGAACCTAAAGATGAACATCAAGGTATGAAAGTACACATTGCTCAAACAATTAATGAGCTAGAGGTTCCTAGGCTTCGACAGGAAATTACCACTCTAGATATCTCACAAGACCTCAAGAAGATAACTCCTAAATTTGACGGTAAACATGTGGGGGATTCTGCAGAAGGATAGCTAGTCGAAATGGAGAAATATTTTGAATTAAGAAACTACTCAGAAAACATCAAGGCGACTTGGGGAGCCTATCAGTTAGAAGGAGAAGTTGCTAGTTGGTGGATAAACATAAAAGAACAATATTGTTATTCAAAGGAAAACTTGAGTTGGTGGTAGTTTGTGAACCACTTCTATGAGAGATGGCTTCCACAACTATTTTATGATGAGAAGATGACTGAGTTTTTGAATCTTAGACAAGGAAATCTCATAGTCCAACAATATTGGGATAGATTTGCGAAACTACTGAAATATGTTCCTATCTATCAAAAGGATGAAAGGTCTCAGGCAAGGAAGTTTCTTTTGGGGTTGAATACTGATATTGGGGCAGAAGTGGATATGTTTGCCCCTAACAACATGAATCAAGTCTTGGAGAAGGCACTCAAACAGGAAAAGAAATTACAGGCACTATCGGTGGCAAAGAAAAACTTTCAGGACAAACAATTTGTCTTCAAAAGGAAACTAGACAATAAGGACAACTAAGGAGCTCATAAGAACAATAGGAGAGATTGGGATAGAATAAAATCCATTGGTAATCAGGATCACAAGAATAATTACAATAGTAATGTCAGGAGGAATGATGGGAATGTACCACCCTAAATTTCTAATGGACCCCCTGGTGGATGCTTTATGTGTGGAGGCAATCATTATGCAAGGGATTGTTCAAAAAGGAATGGGTACAATCAACCATAGCAACCTTGGCAACATCAAATACATGATGCTATCAGAAATCAACAAAGTCGTCATCAAAATATACCTATGGAGACAAGAGGTATGTTTTTTTTGGTAAACCCATAACTATTTTTATAGATACTAGTTCCTCTGAGAATTTTATTTCCCCAGAATTGGTAAGAAAAATGTCTTTGCAAACTAAGAATATGGAATCATCATGGACAGTTCAGTATGGGGACAAGGCTATACGGAAAGTGAACAAGTACATAAGAGGAGCCCTCATTAAGTTTCATGAATTAGAAACCAAAGCTAACTTATATGTTGCACCCCTAGGAGCCTATGATGTCATAACCAGAATAAGTTGGCTAACAAATCATAAGGCTAACATAGATTGCTATAACAAAGTGGTGGAGTGTGTAGATGATAAGGGGTGTAGAGTTAGGATCCAAGGAATTTACAAACCTATATCAGTGGGGACCATTTCTGCTATGCAACTAAAGAAGGTAAGATGAAAACAAGGAAATCAGATATTCTTAGTGTCTTTAGATGAGAAGGGAGAAGAGAAAGAAGCCCGTACCTTTGAAAATAGTTCGTTCCTTTGGAACTACAAGGATGTGTTTCCTGAAGAGCTACCCGGATTACCTCCTAAAAGGGAATTTGATTTTTCAATCGATATACTTCCTGGAATTGCACCTCTATCTAAAGCCCCATATAAGATGAACACCACATAACTCCAAGAATTGAAAATACAGTTGCAAGAATTGCTAGAGAAAGGGTTGATAAGGCCTAGTGTATCACCTTGGGGATCACCAGTCATATTTGTAAAGAAGAAGGATGGGACACTAAGGTTGTGCATTGACTATAGAATGTTGAATAAGGCCACTGTGAGGAATAGGTATCCCTTGCCTCGTATTGATGATCTATTTGACCAAATGAGAGGAGCCTCAGTGTTCTCCAAAATTGATCTCCACTCGGGCTATCACCAATAAAGAGGACATCCCAAAGACAACATTTAGGATTAGGTATGGCACCCTTTGAAGCTCTTTATGGGAGACCTTGTCGAAAACCATTAAGTTGGGATAAATTGGAAGATAGGATACTGGTTGGCCCTGAAAAGTTGAAAGATATGGACAACCAAGTACAACTTATTCGACAGAGGGTGAAGGAAGCCTCAGATTGCCAAAAAAGTTATGCAGATAAGAATAGGACACCCAGAAGATTTCAAGTTGGTGAAAAGGTGTTCCTAAGAGTTTGTCCTCATAAAAGTTCCATCTCTTTTGGAAGGAAGTCAAAGCTAGCTCCTCGCTATGTCAGGCCTTTTGAAGTACTTGAGGAAATCAATCTTGTAGCTTACCACTTGGCCTTACCTCCGGAACTGAGCTGCATTCATGACGTGTCTCATGTATCCTTGTTAAAAAAGTATATACCTGACCCTAAGCATATTCTTAATTGGAATGCCCTGCAGGTGGAAGAAACCGGTACAATAATAATAGAGCCATGCATAATCATCGAGAGGCACCAATTCCAGCTCCGCAACAAGATAGTGGACCAATCTAAAGTCTAGTGGGACCAGTACTCACTTGAGAATGCTACATGGGAAGACACAGTGGAAATGCAATAGCTCTATCCGCATTTATTTTGAATAAACTCTAGTTATTTATTAACTTGACAAACTTCAAATTTTTCTTAAAGGTTGCGGAAGCATAAGTTGTTTGGAAAGTTATCCAAATGCTCCTTCTTTGAAAGGAGGGTTCACTATTTAGGGCATATCATTTTAGCTGAGGGTATAGTGGTAGATCCTGATAAAGTAAAAGCCATCACTGAATGGCCTATCCCTACAAATGTGACCGAAGTAAGAAGTTTTATGGGATTGACAGGGTACTACAGAAAGTTTGTGAAAGACTTTTCAAGGATACCCAATCCAATCACATCCTTGCAAAAGAAGAATAAAAGGTTCATTTCGACTGAGCAGTGTGATAAAGCTTTTCAAGTACTAAAGGAAAGGCTAACATCACCTCCAATTCTAAAAGTGCCTGACCCTAATGGTAACTTCACATTAGTAACAGATGCATCCATAGAAGGACTAGGAGGAGTTCTTTTCTAAGAGGAAGGAGTAGTGGCTTATGAATCACAAAAAACTAAAAATCCATGAAGTTAATTACGCCCCCCATGACCAAGTGGATTTAATTTTGAAGCCACCTCACAATACAACAATTATTTAATAATCATGTGCAACAATAAATATATGTATTAGGATTTTTTTTATGGCATCCCAAATTGGAACATAATGATTCTTGTCCTATTTATCCCGTATGGCTGTTGTGTTTTCCTATTGGATAAAGATTTGATCCGTTTGACCAGTGTAGGCCATTTGGCCATTATTTTGGAGAATTGTGCAAAATCAAAAGGTGTAATTTAAAGTTGTTGGAAATAGAGAGAGGAACAGAAGATGGTTTGAAAGAATTGAAAAGGGAGAACAGTAGCAGGATTCAGAGAACATGTTAATCAGTTGGAGAAGTCACTTGTAGCATGCAGAAAAGAAAATGAAAACTTGAAATCTAAGCCTGAACCTTGTGATGTTTCGTGATGTTACAGAAGTTTCTTTAGAAGATGAAAGTGAAGAGAACAGTGTGACTGAACAGCATTTACCAGTTTGCCCAAAGGACAGAAGAGCCTGGTTGGCTTTATTTCAGTATGTCCCATTTTGGACACTTTAGCCCTGATTGGCTATTTCCTAAGTACTCAGATTGACTAAGAGAATATAATTCTTCTAATCTACAGTGGTGCATCACTACTCTTGGATTCTAGTACATGTTGGAGTAAACTTCAAATGTAACTAAAATTTTTGATAATGATCTGGATTACCAAGGGAGAATCTATGAACCTAAATTTTTATTTACCGCACTTAGAAAGCTGATTTATCTTTGATGATGGAAATTTTAAAATGAATTACAAGTGTTTATTCTAGACACAGAAAAAAAAATTTCCAAGAGGAAGGAGTAGTGGCTTATGAATCACGAAAACTAAAAATCCATGAAGTCAATTATGCCCCCCATGACCTTGAACTTGTAGCCATAGTTCATGCCTTGCAAAAATGGAGACATTTCTTGTTGGGAAAACCATTTGAACTTAAAACAGACCATCAAGGACTAAAATATATCTTCACTCAACCTCATTTGAATGCAAGACAATGAAGGTGGTTAGAGTTTCTAAGTGAGTATGATTTTGATATTCAATATATCAAGGGGAAAGAAAATAGGGTGGCCGATGCTCTCAGCAGGAGGAGGTATATAATGGCCATATCCAACTTGCACATAGACCTAAAGCAACAAATACTCTCTGAGAAAACACATAACCCATGGTATGCTCAGGTTAAGACATCTCTAGCTAACACCTTTGTGGAACCTAAGTATTTGGACTATGCTTTTGATTATGATGGACTAATGAGGTACCAGGGAAGAATATGCGTTCCTGATAATGCGGAACTAAGGGGTATGATCTTGACAGAGGCACATAAGGCTCCCTATTTAGGACATTCAGGAGTGAATAAGATGTATGCAGACCTTAAAAGAATATATTTTTGGCCAAGAATGAAGAAGGATGTGGTAGACATAGTTGCTAGATGCCTAGAATGTCAAAGGGTTAAGGCGGAACATGTGCACCCAACATGACTTCTTTATCCACATGATGTACCTTTCTATAAATGGTAAGTCATAAGTATGGATTTTGTCCAAGGGCTACCAATGACATCTCATAGGCACAATTGCATTTTGGTGGTAGTGGATAAACTCACTAAGGTTTCCCACTTCATACTAGGAAACCTAATAGATGATGCACCTGCAGTAGCAAAAAGGTTCATAAAGGAAATTTTTAAGTTACATGGAATTCCTGATAAAATCATCTATGATAGAGACGCAAAGTTCACTTCTAGATTTTGGACCACATTGCAGGCTGCCTTAGGAACACAGTTGAATTTCAGCACAGCTTATGATCCTAAGACAGATGGACAAATAGAAAGAACCAACCAAATTCTGGAAGACCTCCTTCGTATGTATTGTATGGATCAACAGACTAAATGGGAGGAATATTTGCCATTAGTTGAGTTCACCTATAACAATTCCTTCCAAGTAGCAATAGGTATGGCACCCTTTGAACCTGTCTATGGGAGACCTTGTCGAACACCATTAAGTTGGGATAAATTGGAAGATAGGATACTGGTTGGCCCTGAAATGTTGAAAGATATGGACAACCAAGTGTAACTTATTCGACAGAGGTTGAAGGAAGCCTCAGATTGCTAGAAAAGTTATACAGATAAGAATAGGACACCCAGAAGATTTCAAGTTGGTGAAAAGGTGTTCTTAAGAGTTTGTCCTCATAAAAGTTCCATCTCTTTTGGAAGGAAGTCAAAACTAGCCCCTCGCCATGTCAGGACTTTTGAAGTACTTGAGGAAATCAATCCTATAGCTTACCGCTTGGCCTTACCTCCAGCACTGAGCCACATTCGTGAAGTGTTCCATGTATCCTTGTTAAAAAAAATATACCTGACCCTAAGCATATTTTTAATTGGAATGCTCTGTAGGTGGAAGAACCAAGTACAATAACAATAGAGCCATGCAGAATCATCGAGAGGCGCCAGTTCCAGCTCCACAACAGGACAATGGACCAATTTAAAGTCCAGTGGGACCAGTACTCACCTGAGAATGCTACATGGGAAGACAGTGAAAATGCAACAGCTCTATCCGCATTTATTTTGAATAAACTCTAATTATTTATTAAATCAACAAACTTCAAATCTTGCTTAAGGACAATGATGTTGATACAGATAGTTATGCTTAGATAATACTCCTTGTTATCTTTATCTATGTTAAACTATTTAACCTACCTTATTGAAATATGGAGATATTCTGATATGGATTTATATATATATGTTTTGATCTTTATTTCTAACATGCATAGGGATGATGCATAAATTTAGGGGAGAAGGATGTCACAACTCAATTTATTTTGCATTCAAAATTTGAAAACTAAACATAAAATGTATATTCATTTAAAAAAATAAATAATAAACAATTAACAATGGATTACACTTAAAAAAATGGAGGATAAGATTTGCAAATCCACTAAAGAGTGGAGGATGCATTATCATTAAACAAAGAGAGTGGAGGATGCATTATCATTAAACAAAGAAAGTGGAAGATGCATTATCATTAAAAAGCAAGAGTGGAGGATGCATTAAAGGTTGTAAATTTCTATAAATTACCTAGAATTGTGAGGAAGAAGGCATTCATCTTTGGTTTGGGAATGCTAGAGAAATCTATAAGAGTTCTCCTCTCCATCTATTGTTCTTTTCTTTCGAAGATTTTGGTTCTGGAATTATGTTAGTTCAATTTTAGTTTTGAATTCATTTTGATGATATGTCTTAGGTTAATTAAATCAATTATGAGAGAATTTGTAGTGGCATCATAACTATTATTTGTCTGATAAATATCTCCTTGCATACCTGAACATCCATATTCGCTTGAAAGTTTTTAAAGCCTTTGCATCAAATCCATTCTGTGCACGTCCTGCATTCGTTACTTTTCTTTGTGAAATTTGACTTTATAGCTGCCAATTTCATTTATTTGATAAAGAGGAGACAATTGCCAAAAATCTAGTCTGCAATATTCAACAATCTATCTGCAGCAACAAAGATATTTGTGGAAATCAATGTCACAAGAAAGTTATCACTTTGATAATATATTAAAAGTCAGGGCTAGGCTGTGATTGCTCCATGATTAAATAATAATACTGTAGAAATTGTATAGCAAAAACCTTGAAGAAGTATATATGCATCTAATTTGTGCACATCCTACAACCGTTAGCATAGGTTGTGGAATTTAGATTCAATTACATCTGCTTGATAGTTTTGAATGCCTGATGAATGTTTATACCCTACATCAAAGCTCCCATTTTGCACACAGGTAGGGAAGATATTAGAAAAGATTGTAGAATTTGACTTTTCACTAGCCAATCCTAGTTCCTTGAGATTTTCTAAAGCTTCTCTTTCAAATCCATTTTGTGCAGAACCTGAAATCATTTCCACGTGAAGACATTTCTTTCAGGCATTCTATCAAACATTTGGCGTGCCTTGTCTATGCTTCCACAATTTGCATACATGTTAATTAGGGACTAAGAAGAATCCCCTTTCCATTATGCTTTGATGAATGTCAATATTCTGTTCCAAAGCTCCCACGCTGGCACTAGAGGACGCTGGTAGAGGTTGTGGAATTTTGATTCACAGCTGATGATTGCATTTGCCTGAAAGTTTCTAAAGCCCTTTCAACGACTCCATTTTGTGCATTTCTGCGATCATGCTTTCCATGAGATGACATCCATTGTGAGTCATTCTGTCAAAAAATTCACATGTCTAGTCTGTGCTTCCACATTATTTTTTTTATATATCTCTATCAGGTAATTGAAATTACACCATCTGATAAAAATTCCCCTCACATTATGCTTGAGGGATGTCCATACACCGTTCCAAAACTCCATAGCTATGGAGGATGTTGACAAAGGTTGAGGAGTCTGGATTTGGACTTGCCAGTTGCATTTGCTTAAATGTTTCTAAGGCCTCTTCAACAAATCTATGTTATACGCACCCTGCTGTCATGGCGTTCCATGAGATCACATTTCTTTGGGTCATTTTTGTTAAACAACTCACTTGTCTTTCTTGTGTTCTTCCATCAAAAATTAAATGTTCAGTAACTCTTTTAAACTCATGGCAATATTCGCTATAGTGGAATTGTTTTCTAAAAATATTGGCACACAAGTCTTGGGAAGATTGAACAAATATATGTCATTACTTAACAAATTTCCTTTATATACTATTTTCTTGAACAATTAACTATATAATTGGTATATTAATGATTAGTGACCATTCTTTAAACTATGGCATCTCCTTGAAAATAGGTGAACCATGTTAATTCAAAACTAGACACCCGATGAATCTACACAAACAATAATATACAAGTATGGACAATTTTCTTGAAAATTAACTTTTGACCATATATGACACAAGCGGAATGACTTATGTTGACCTTTATGATTAAGTATCTAGGTGATTAAGTACCAAAATATGAAATGGTTGGAAAATTAAAATATAAGCAAAAATGTCATTTTAAATTAATACTTATGTACACTAAGTTAATTTGAAAACAACCTTAAAATCTACTAGGGAAAATAAATAATGAATGGAGTAAGTAAATTACTTGGTTCCTTGAACATTAAGACAAAGGTATTTTGAAATAGATGAGTTACCGTAATATAAATTATGATCTTTCTTTAGTCATGCATGGAATTGGGAAGAGCTTTAAAATAGTCATAAAACCTTAGAACCACTAATTACCATTTCTTAGGTATTCAGAATCATTGTTATCCTTGATCAAGTATATCCAAAGGTTTGTTCATAATGGAAGTTTACCAGTTTTGTTAAATCTATTTTGAATCTCTTGTTACATCTTTTAATTCTTACTAGTTTCAATTTGAAAATGAACTTATAATGGTATGCAAGAAAATGTCTCAATTATCCACTCTTGGAATAAAGTCTATTGATGCATGACAAAATAGGTTATCAATATTCCTTGTTATAATGAGAAATGATAGAATGGATTAAATATTTTCTAAGCAAAATTATCATGCGTCTTTATGTTCGTTTATCAATTTTCTTAGTTAGTGATTATGCAAGTTTTTCTTCTCTTTATTAGATAGGTAAACCTTGTAAAGAAACATCCAAACTCAAACAAATCACAGTGTTCGGTAATTACGGTACCTCTGGGTCACGTTTACGGGTAATGCCATTGTGTTGAACCAAGTACCTCGCGCCTAACATAGCTGCAACAACAACGTCTAGGCACCGTCCCTCTAAATCGTCGGGTAGTAATAAGGAACATCTCTAAGTTAAATCCGCAAGAAGGGAAAATCTCCTCGGATACCTGACTAAAAAGATTAAGAAAAAGGTGAGACTATTAAAAATTGTTGTAGGATGATCAACGAGAAGACCTCATTGGCGAAATATGCATGATAGGTAAATTATTCACACTTGAAAACTTAAACGCCAAACACTCCTGGGAGATGTGTTTGCAATACTAGTTTCTTAGGAATTTCCATCTCTGTATCACTTGAGTGAATGGGCAGTTGGCAAAGAACTATGTACCGACGATAGTTACATCAAACATAGTGCAAGACAGAACTACATGTTCACATTTGTCATGTAGATCAAATCCATAGAGGGCCTTGATCCCATGGATACAGGGTATGTAGGTAGTCTGGACGGCGAAGGATGCCCCCAGTACTCAGGTCCCTCGAATATAGAGTACTCTTTAATAATCAACTTTATAATCTCGACCTCTAGTTAAAAGGTTAACTAGGTAACTTAAGAACTCTCCTAGAACTTAGAAGAATCCTCAGGGTGGATTACTTGTACCTGGCATTGCCATAAACTGAGGTGAGTACAAGTTGATGTTATGTGTTGCTTGGTCGACATCCTCAGTACAGTGTCTGGGCAGGCTGTGGTCCCTAGGAAGTGACTCATGAATCTATATTGGTTCCGAGTGAGTCAGAAGTCTCTGGCCAGAGCATAATGATTCCTATCCTCTTTAGTCTATTTGGCTATTATGTTTATGCATCCCGGATTGGAGCATAATGATTCCTGTCCTCTTTAGCCCATTTGGCTATTATGTTTATGCATCCCAGATTGGAGCATAATGATTCCTATCCTATTTAGCCCGGTTGGCTATTGTGTTTACTTATCCCATATTGGATAGAGTCTTGGTCCGTTTGACCACTAGGCCATTTTGCCACCATTTGTTCTATCCCGTTTCGGGTAGTGATAAGGTCTGTTAGACCTGGTTCTGTATGAACCTATTTGCCCAAAGGATAGAAGAGCCCGGGTTGGCTTAAGAATGTTCTGTTTTGAACATATGGCCTATTTTGGCCAAAATTAATGTTTTGTTTTGAACATATGGCCCGTTTTGGCCAAAGTTTTTCCTGAGTACTCAATGGAAGTCTTGATATATCTCATAATGGGCAAACTATGGTCCCCAAGAAGTGACTCATGAATCTATATTGGTTCTGAGTGGGTTAGAAGTCTCTGGCCATAGCATAATGATTCTTGTCCTCTTTAGCCTGTTTGGCTGTTATGTTTATGCATCCCGAATTGGAGCATAATGATTCTTGTCCTATTTAGCCTGTATGGCTGTTGTGTTTTCCTATTGGATAAAGATTTGATCCATTTGACCAGTGTAGGCCGTTTGGCCATTATTTTGGAGAATTGTGCAAAATCAAAAGGTGTAATTCAAAGTTGTTGGAAATAGAGAGAGGAATAGAAGATGGTTTGAAAGAATTGAAAAGGGAGAATAGTAGTAGGATTCAAAGAACATGTTAATCAGTTGGAGAAGTCACTTGTAGCATGCAGAAAAGAAAATGAAAACTTGAAATCTAAGCTTGAACCTTGTGATGTTTCATGATGTTATAGAAGTTTCTTTAGAAGATGAAAGTGAAGAGAACAGTGTGATTGAACTGCATTTACGAGTTTGCCCAAAGGATAGAAGAGCCCGATTGGCTTTATTTCAGTATGTCCCATTTTGGACACTTTAGCCCAGATTGGCTATTTCCTAAGTACTCAGATTGACTAAGAGAATATAATTCTTCTAATCTACAGTGGTGCATCACTACTCTTGGATTCTAGCACATGTTGGAGTAAACTTCAAATGTAACTAAAATTTTTGATAATGATCTGGATTACCAAGGGAGAATCTATGAACCTAAATTTTTATTTACTGCACTTAGAAAGTTGATTTATCTTTGATGATGGAAATTTTAAAATAAATTACAAATGTTTATTCTAGACACAGAAAAATTCAAATGAACATTCAACATTTCATACTCAAGGACAAGCTGCAAGGATATACTCAATCAATTCTTGTCCACTGCTCATCTCAATCTCACAGCATTATGTAGAGAGGCACTGCACACTCCGCTTAAAGTACACAACCCCCAGGATGACATAACATTACATGAGACTTTCTAAATTAGTTACTTAGATAATACTCCTTGTTATATTTATCTATGTTAAACTCTCTAACCTACCTTGTTGAAGGATGGAATTTAAAGTAGGAAAGTATATTTATTTTTATATGTTTTGATCTTATTTCTAAAATGCATTGGGACGATGCATAAATTTAGGGGAGAAGGATATCACAACCCACATTTGAATTTTGAATTCAAATTGAAATACTATTGTAATAATGTCACAACTCAATTTTTGAATTCTAAATTTGAAAACTAAACATAAAATGTATATTTATTTAAAAATACAAATAATAAACAATTTAACAATGGATTACACTTAAAAAATGGAGGATAAGATTTGCAAATCCACTAAAAAAAGTGGAGGATGCATTATCATTAAAAAACAAGAGTGGAGGATGCATTATCACTAAAAAAACAAGAGTGCAAGATGCATTATCATTAAAAAACAAGAGTGGAGGATGCATTATCACAAAAAAAAAAAACAAGAGTGGAAGATGCATTATCATTAAAAAACAAGAGTGGAGGATGCATGGATTTTTCTATAAATTTCCTAGAATTGTGAGGAAGAGGGACACTGGGAGATAGTTTTGGGCTAGATGGCTGGAGGATCCTGTAAGATCAATCCCTCTCATAATTTCTTTTTTTGAAATTTTGTCAAATAGTTCATTGTCTGAAAAAGATTGTTTTTATAAATTTCTATGAGTAGTAATTAATTTTTCAATGAAATATTGAGGATTAGTATTAGATGGATAATCGTAATCCAAATGCAAGTTTTAAATTTTCACTATGATGGTAGAGAAATAATTTTTCTACAACATTAAGTAAATGTATTGCATCTAGAAAATACTCTGCTGCATTCATCTTCCAAGCCATTTTCTCCAACCTTGCACCAATCCCCTGTGTATATGATTGTGATTATTACTTTTAGCATACGTAAAGGTGAAGGACGTTGGCAGATGTTATGGACTTTGGCTTTACACCTGCTTATTGCATCTGCTTCAAAGTTTCAAAAGTCTTCTTAATAGATCCATTTTATGCATAACCTGCAAACTTGCGTTGAAGTCTTCTATCAAATAGTTCGCATGTCTAGTCTATTCTTCCTCATTTTGTATATATGTCTAGAGTATTTTCAACTATAATAGCTGACAGGTATCCCCTTTCCATTTACTATGATGAGTGTGCCTAGCCTGTCTGAATGCTCCCCATTTTGGCATATGCAGGGAGGATGCAGGTAAAGGTTCTTAAATTTGTCTTTACACCTACCAGTCACATTTGCTTGAAAAGTTTCTAGAGCCTTTTGAACAAATCCATTTTGTGAATACCCTATGATCATTACAATCCATGAAACCACATTTTTTTGGGTATTCTATCAAACAGTTTATGTGCTTTGTGCATTCTTCTACATTTTGCATACACGTGCATCGGGGCACTGCAACTACAACATGAGATGAAACTTATCTTTCCTTTATGCTTGATGTATGTCCATACCATGCATCGAAGCTCCCATTTTGGCACAGGCAGTGAAGACATTGGCAAAAGTTTGGAATTTAGCTCTATGTCTGCCCATTACATTTGCTTGATAGTTTTTAAAGTCTATTCAACAAACCCATTTTGACCATATCCTGTTATCATGACATTCCATGAAATCACATTTCATTTAGTCATTTTGTCAAACCGTTGACATGCCTTTTTCGTACGTCAACATTTAACCATTCCATTGTCCCATATGGTTTGATGGATGTCCATTCACTGTCGGTGTTTAGCTATGGAGGATGCTGACAAAGGTTCAAGAATCTAGCTTAACACTTGGCAGTTGCATTTGCTTAAAAGTTTCTAAGGTCTCTTCAGCAAACCCACTTTGAACACCCCTGCTGTCATGGCATTCCGTGAGATCACATTCCCTACATCATTCTATCAAATAGTTGGTGTACTTAGCCTATGGTTCTACATTTTGCCAACATGTCTACCAGGGGCAGTCGCAACTATAGCGTTTGATAAAAATTCCTCTTTCCTTTATGCTTTGATGATTGTCCATGCCCTGTTCGGAAGCCTCCATTTTGGCATGTACTAATTGCATTTGCTTGAAAATTTTCTTTTTCAAATCTTGTAAGCATTATGCCAGGTTGAAGACATAACTTTCTTCAATATGGAATTGAGATTGGTCTATTCCTTTTAGAAAGGAACCGAGGGCAACCCATATTGAACAATTATACAAATTAAATGTTCTACTATTTAGCAAGGATGGGCTATTCACCTTTTGGTTTTAGGTTGTGTCCACGGTGTCTTTCTAAGTGTCTTGTGCTTGTTACAATGAATTTTAATTGAATCAACTTTAGTTACCTATGGTCTAATAACAAGACTTTTATTAATGCACCCAGTTGTAATAAGAACTTGAGTATAGCTCTGCTTGAAGTGATATCCTTGTTTTAGTAAGGAACTAAGATTGATCCATAATACCTATTGTTTAATGAATTGTGATTGGTCTATATTGTGTTATGTAAATGAGGAAATTCTATGTTGCAGAAATGTCCAAAACCTATGTTGTGATCAAGGATTATCTTGTTATGGTAGTGATATATCGTAATTAAATTGTACAAGCCATATATTAGAAAGTTAATTCTATGTAAACTCATTGGGTTAGTATAAGACATGTGTTTAAGGATAATCATACTTCTATTAGGCGAAAACTTTTATTTAACATTAACTATTTAATCCTAACCTTTAGTTTCGACAAGCATGCATAATGAGGTGTGGAAGTATCCAATAGTTTAATTGTTAAAATATTTGCATTACAAAAGTTTTCATAAATTTGAGTAAGAATTAGGGAGCATTTATTGAACCATTAGTGGTGACTCCTTAAGTCGATTATGAAGTGATATGGGAGTGAATCTTATGAGAAGGGACATGAATTTTATGCCTTGTTGAATGAGAGAATATTCTATACTTCTTATTATTGGTTCTAAATTCTTCCTAATAGTGAGGATTGAAGGGATTGAGTCAAATTAGGCTTCATTCCTTAAGTTAGTCTTTCATGGTCAAGTGTGCTAGTGTCCTATTACAATGCGTATATTGTTATATGTCTCTTTTCTTCAGGTTACCATTGTAGTTTACTTGTTCGTTGGATTGTATGCCACAAATTTGTACTATCACTTTTATCATGTTTTCCCAGTTATGTTTTAAGATCCAATAAATGGCTTGGGATAAATAGATATTGGGAATTCATATAAAATTAGATTGATCTTTAGTGTCACCTGAATTGTTCAAGTCATTGAAAATATTGTTAACAGTTATAGTTGCCTGATGTATTCTTTAGTAGCATTAGTATGTGAGTTTCTAATTTAGTAAATCATAAATTCACATTATGAGATTAGTCATACGTTTATGTCATATTAGATGGAACAAAAATATATATACGGGAATAATACCTTCCATTAGAGGAGTTGTTTATAACAAATAAGACCACTTGTCCAATTGCATAAATATGAATATATGTTCATAACATGCTTAGGCTAGGATTATTAAGGATAGAGTATTGATAGGGCTAGAAATGTTGCAAGAGAGGGACTTGCAAAGTTAAATATATAAGTTTTCTTCACAAATATGTGTTTAATGATTTAAGTGTTTGTATATAAATTAAAGTTTGTGATTTACATTTTCATGACTATTATATGGTACTTTCTAATAGACGAATTAATTTAGCATTTTCCTTATTATGTAATAATTCATTTAATTTTATGGTGAGAACAACATCTCTCAATTACTCAAATGTTTTGAATTGATCAATCAAGAATTTTATTCCTTTCATTATTCCCTTTTGAATTATTCTAATTTTTCCTCACAATTAGCTTGATAAACTTTAAAGACACGTCCAAAAACTCAAACAAATCACAGTGTTCAGTTTTTACGGTACCTCTGTGTCACGTTTACGGGTAATGCCATTGCATTGAACCAAGTATCTCGTGCCTAACATAGCTGCAACAACGACATCTGGGCACCATCCCTCTAAATCGTCGGGGAGTAATAAGGAACATGTCAAAGTTAAATCCACAGGAAAGGAAAATCTCCTTGGATACCTAACTAAAAAGATTAAGAAAAGGGTGAGACTATCAAAAATTATTGTAGGATGATCAATGGGAAGACGTCATCGGGGAAATATGCGTGATAGGTAAATTATTCACACTTGAAAACTTAAATTCCAAACACTCCCGGGAGGTGTGTTTGCAATACTAGTTTCTTAAGAATTTCTGTCTTTGTATCACTTGAGTGAATGGGTAGTTGGCAAAGAACTGTGTACCAACCACAGTTACATCAAACATAGTGCAAGACAAAACTACATGTTCGCATTCGTTGTGTAGATCACATCCGTAGAGGGCCTTGATCCTGTGGATACAAGGTATGTAGGCAGTCTAGACGGTGAAGGATGCCCCTAGTACTTAGGTCCCCTGGATGTAGGGAGTCCTACAATTAGCATCATGATCTTAATTCTCTAAGTAGTGATTACTGAGTTGTGTTAACATGAGATTGTTTAGTTAATTTTGTGCAGATGATAAGGACACAGTTACTAGAGGAGAAGAAAGCTATCAGAAATGAATGCAGGATGTAATGTATGACTTAAGGTATGAACTGATCCATTGTTCTTCTAGGTTATCTTACATAATGTACCCTCTCTCGTAATATACTCTCTCTTCACTAGATTTAAAATTGGTGATCTTTGAAGAACCTGATGATTCTAGGAAACTAAATTCAAGTTTCATCACATTTCGATATCATGCATTAAGCACTTCTTAGAAGAATTTCACATTTCCTACATCTACCAGATCAAAAAAAATTATTCATTGGTATTTCCAAATTTAGAGTTTAGTGTTATTTGATTTAGGATGAGTCGGGTCCTTACATGTGGTAAAACAAGAGTGGAAGATGCATTATCATTAAAAAACAAGAGTGGAGGATGCATTATCACAAAAAAAAATAAGAGTGGAAGATGCATTATCATTAAAAAACAAGAGTGGAGGATGCATGGATTTTCTATAAATTTCCTAGAATTGTGAGGAAGAGGGACATTGGGAGATAGTTTTGGGCTAGATGGCTAGAGGATCTTGTAAGATCAATCCCTCTCATAATTTGTTTTTTTGAAATTCTGTCAAATAATTCATTGTCTGAAAAAGATTTTTTTTATAAATTTCTATGAGTAGTAATTGATTTTTCAATGAAATATTGAGGATTAGTAAATTTTACTTTATTAACAAGTTCTTATGAGATATATCAAGACTTCCATTGAGTACTCAGGAAAAACTTCGGCCAAAACGGGCCATATGTTCAAAACAGAACATTAATTTCAGCCAAAATGGGCCATATGTTCAAAACGGAACATTCTTAAGCCAACCTGGGCTCTTCTATCCTTTGGGCAAATAGGTTCATACAGAACCGTTAGATTTTAAGTAGAAGAAAATGGCAGATGTAAAACCAAACTCCGTAGCTTTTGCCAGCATCCTCCCTGCGTATGTCAAAATGGGAGCGCTTTTGAACAAGGTAAACTGAATTATAGTTGGCATTTCTCTGGTAGACAAATATGCAAATGAGGAAGCATACGAAAGGCATGCGAACCGTTTGACAGAATGCCTCAAATGGATGTCATCTCATGGAATGCATGATCGTAGAATTGCACAAAATGGAGTCGTTGAAAGGGCTTTAGAAAGTTTCAGGCAAATGCAATCGACAAAGGTAAAGTCAAATTCTACAGCATTTACTGGCGTCCTCCTGCCTAGTCAGCATGGGAATTTTGGAGCAGGGTATGGATTTCTAACAAAGCATAATTAAAAATGAATTTTGGTTAGATGTTTTCATTAAAATTGCCCTCGTAGACATGTATATAAACTATATAAACGTAGACCAAGCACATGAATTGTTTAAAAGAATCCCTCATAGAGAGGTCGACTCATGCAATGACAAAATGCATTGGTTGAAAATATTCTGGTAGACGTGTTTGTAAAATGAGGAAGAACAGATCAGGAGCATGAATTGTTTGACAAAATCCTTCTAAGAAGTGTCACCTCCTTCAATATCTATAATAATTTGCTCTAATGTCATACTTATAAAGCAATAGAAACTAAATGCATCTCTATTCCCAATATCACTTTATTGACTAGTCTACTCCTAGTATGAATTAGATGCAATGGTTTAGTTTTCTCTTATGGGTTTCTTATTTTGCTCAAATCAATTTTGTAATTGGGATGTAGATGTATAGGATAATAAATATTGATGATGAATTGATGATCCTAAATGATCTAAGATGATGTACTTAAATATAATACCTATACACACAACTTGAGACCTTTGGCATGCAAGCTAATGGGATGATGTTCACATTTTGAGAATGTTGGTCTAAGAAGTAAGAGATTTAAAATTTCAATAAGGAGTAATGCAAATGCATTATATTTTAATGGATATAATTGAATATGTGGCCTAGTCCAAGGAGGAAAAACCTTAATGAAATATATTGTTCATGTTCTAAGGTGATGGATAGAGTAGATCTAGGTGATAAGTTTTTTGTTTGGGTTGGTTAACATACTCTACAAAAATCCACCCAAAATAGCATAAAACAAAGAGGTAAAGGTGTAGGATATGACATTGTACTACTCTCTCCCTCTCTCACACACACACACAAATTACATGGAACATAATTTTTTTCTCCAGCACTTCCAAACCAAAGATGAGTGGTTCTCTTCCTCACAATTCTAGGCAATTTATAGAAAAGTCCATTCTCCATCACCTCTCTATTTTTTAAGTTGCCATAAAAATGCAAGTGGAAAATGGATTTGCAAATCTATAATGCATCCTCCACTCTTTTTTTTTTAATGATAATAATTGGAAAGTGGATTTGCAAATGCATCCTCCACTTTTTAGTGGATTTGCAAATCTTATCCTCAACTTTTTAGTGGAGTCCATTGTTTATTATTTGTATTTTTAAATGAGTATACATTTATGTTTAATTTTAAAATTTAGAATGCAAAATAAATTGAGTTGTGACAGAAGTACTACTTCAATTTAGCTAAAGAAAAAGGCTGAGAGGCATCAGAGATTGTTGTCATTGGTGTTATGGTTGTTGAAGTATGTGACTATTTTTTAATGTTATTTGAAGTATCATACTATTTAAAATATTGGGCTTTTAATATACCAGTCCTATCACAATTATTGGTAGTGGTATGGCACCATAATTTCTATTCCCATTACCATACAGCTGTATATCAGTAGATGATACCAAAAAAAAACCCTAAGAATGCTGTATGATATGACTACCATGTTTGTTGCTTTTAAAAGTTTTGTACAAACTTTTCTACTGGTGTAATCTCCTTCCATGAATTGCCAAATGATTTCATGTGATCCTGAAAGTACAAGAGTATTAGGTAAAGAATGATTCCTCTTGGTGAAGGCATCTTTTTTGCTTGTCTGTACTATACTCAGAGTGGAAAATACAAACTCTCGGTGGGAATGACGTACGTTTAGTCACATGCATCAATGCCAAAATTGCTTTACCTGGCCTAACCCCAACTTTAGTCTCAAATCATGGTGATCATAAGATTCTTACACGGCTTATAAATGGAACCCAACTTAATGCAAGCTGAGGGCATGTGATGCAGTGTATCATCATACCCCATTCCTTTCTGTAGTTTTCACAATATTCTACCAGCATGAGGCAGCTTAAAGACATAAATGCTCTCGGCAAGGAATTTGTTAGTGGCGCTTAAAGTCTAGAGTTTTTAGTGCAGCAGTCATTTAGGTACACATTCATAACTACAAGTATAAGATTAGTGATATCATTCTAACTCTACATTTTTATAGTGTGTCATGCATCAATATTTAGATCTGCAAGTTTCTCACTTATAGTTTGGAATTTCCTAGAAATTTATGGGTTTTTAGTGTGGGAAAGGTTGGTGGTCTGGAAAACAATGAAACAAAGAAGATATTGATATCCTCTTCTATCCCTTAAAATGAATATTAAAAAAGGAGGAGAAAAAGAGGGAGAGAGGGGAATCCCAACAAATGGAAGTTAACTAGGGGATCCCAACAAATGGAAGTTAACTTGTAGCAAAAGAAAAAATCTTCCAACACAGTAAAGTATACCTTTTGGAAATACTTATCTTAATTACACTTCTTCTTAACAAACATTTATGAAAATTTGCTTGTTTTACTTTTCTCAACAAAAAATTGAAGTTACAATGGTCTCTAAGGAAACCTCCCCATGATATTTAGTTTTTTAGTAGCTAATTAAAAAAATTTAATAACCCATAATTACCCATAAGAACATAGTTATTTGTAGATCCAAGCTACAGTAATCTAAAGGAAGTTTTTCTTTCAAATCCATATTTTTGTGTCACAAAATTGTTTTCAAAATATAGAGAAAAACAGAGGCAGTTGTAAGTTGTTACACATAAAATGCAAATGAGACTTACCTTAATTTATAGTAAGTGAAGGGATGACACTTCTTTTCAATGTTAATAAGCTCCATTGCATTGGATTTTGTCCATGTCCATCATTATCACTATAATTATCTAAATTTATTTCTTTCACCATCCTTATCTTTATGGATCCCATGACAAAATAGAGAGAGGAAGTCATTGAAGAATTTTAGTTCTCAATAGAGACAATTGAAAGGTAATGAGGGTTTGAAATAAAATAAAATAGATCTTACTTATAAAATGATTCCAAGCATTCTCAAGTGTGCTTGTACATGTGGCATGTTGCATGATTATTAGTTATTATATTCCCCTACGTGAATTGTTTAAGTCATTGAAAATATTGTTAACAGTTATAGTTGCCTGATGTATTCTTTAGTAGCATTAGTATGTGAGTTTCTAATTTAGTAAATCATAAATTCACATTATGAGATTAGTCATACATTTATATCATATTACATGGAACAAAAATATATATATGAGAATAATACCTTCCAACTGTCTGGGGCAAGGAATAACCCTAGAAAGGGCTGGGTACCCGCTTACAGTTACACCAAACATAGTGCAAAATAGAACTACATGTTCGCATTCCCCACATTAGTCACATCCGAAGGAGGGGGCCTTGATCCCGTGGATACAAGGTATGTAGGTAGTCTGGATGGTGAAGGATGCCCCCAGTACTCAGGTCCCCTGGATGTAGGGAGTCCTACAATTAGCATCGTGATCTTAATTCTCTGAGTAGTGATTACTGAGTTGTGTTAACATGAGATTGTTTAGTTAATTTTGTGCAGATGATAAGGATACAGTTACTAGAGGAGAAGCAAGCTATCAGAAATGAATGCAGGTAAAGACAAATTCAAGAACCTTTTGAACAAATCCATTTTGTGAATACCCTGCGATCATTACAGTCCATGAAACCACATTTCTTTGGGTATTCTATCGAACAGTTTATGTGCTTTGTGCGTTCTTCTACATTTTGTATACACATGCACCGGGGCACTGTAACTACAACATGAGATGAAACTTATCTTTCCTTTATGCTTGATGTATGTCCATA
The DNA here is from genome assembly GCA_027924645.1 of Cunninghamia lanceolata. NCBI lineage: Eukaryota > Viridiplantae > Streptophyta > Pinopsida > Cupressales > Cupressaceae > Cunninghamia > Cunninghamia lanceolata. The sequence goes on from BSBN01000144.1 coordinate 3,465,014, forward strand.
CCCTGCATTGAAGCTCCCATTTTTGCACAAGCAACGAAGATGTTGGCAAAAGTTTGGAATTTAGCTCTACGTCTACCCATTGCATTTGCTTGATAGTTTTTAAAGTCTATTCAACAAACCCATTTTGACCATATCTTGCTATCATGACATTCCATGAAATCACATTTCATTTAGTCATTTTGTCAAATAGTTAACATGCCTTGTTCGTACGTCCACATTTAACCATTCCGTTGTCCCATATGGTTTGATGGGTGTCCATTCACTATTGGTGCTTAGCTATGGAGGATGCTGATAGAGGTTTAGGAATCTAGCTTAACACTTGCCAGTTGCATTTGCTTAAAAGTTTCTAAGGTCTCTTCAACAAACCCACTTTGAATGCCCCTGCTATCATGGCATTCCGTGAGATCACATTCCTTGCATCATTTTGTCAAACAGTTGGCATACTTAGCCTATGCTTCTACATTTTGCCAACATGTCTACCAGGGGTAGTCACCACTATAACATTTGATAAAAATTCCTCTTTCCTTTATGCTTTGATGATTGTCCATGCCCTGTTCGAAAGCCTCCATTTTGGCGTATACCAATTGCATTTGCTTGAAAATTTTCTTTTTCAAATCCTGTAAGCATTACGCCAGGTTGAAGACATAACTTGCTTCAATATGGAATTGAGATTGGTCTATTCCTTTTAGAAAGGAACCGAGGGCAACCCATATTGAACAATTGTACAAATTAAATGTTCTACTATTTAGCAAGGATGGGCTATTCACCTTTTGGTTTTAGGTTGTGTCCACCATGTCTTTCTAAGTGTCTTGTGCTTGTTACAATGAATTTTAATTGAATCAACTTTAGTTACCTATGGTCTAATAACAAGACTTTTATCAATGCATCCAGTTGTAATAAGAACTTGAGTATAGCTCTACTTGAAGTGATATCCTTGTTTTAGTAAGGAACTAAGATTGATCCATAATACCTATTGTTTAATGAATTGTGATTGGTCTATATTGTGTTATGTAAATGAGGAAATTCTATGTTGCAGAAATGTCCAAAACCTATGTTGTGATCAAGGATTATCTTGTTATGGTAGTGATATATCGTAATTAAATTGTACAAGCCATATATTAGAAAGTCAATTCTATGTAAACTCATTGGGTTAGTATAAGACATGTGTTTAAGGATAATCATACTTCTATTAGGCGAAAACTTTTATTTAACATTAACTATTTAATCCTAACCTTTAGTTTCAACAAGCATGCATAATGAGGTGTGGAAGTATCCAATAGTTTAATTGTTAAAATATTTGCATTACAAAAGTTTTCATAAATTTGAGTAAGAATTAGGGAGCATTTATTGAACCATTAGTGGTGACTCCTTAAGTCGATTATGAAGTGATATGGGATCGAATCTTATGAGAAGGGACATGAATTTTATGCCTTGTTGAATGAACGAATATTCTATACTTCTTATTATTGGTTTTAAATTCTTCCTAATAGTGAGGATTGAAGGGATTGAGTCAAATTAGGCTTCATTCCTTAAGTTAGTCTTTCATGGTCAGGTGTGCTAGTGTCCTATTACAATGCGAATATTGCTATATGTCTCTTTTCTTCAGGTTACCATTGTAGTTTACTTGTTCGTTGGATTGTATGCCACAAATTTGTACTATCACTTTTACCATGTTTTCCTAGTTATGTTTTAAGATCCAATAAATGGCTTGGGGTAAATAGATATTGGGAATTCATATAAAATTAGATTGATCTTTAGTGTCACATGAATTGTTTGAGTCATTGAAAATATTGTTAACAGTTATAGTTGCCTGATGTATTCTTTAGTAGCATTGGTATGTGAGTTTCTAATTTAGTAAATCATAAATTCACATGATGAGATTAGTCATACATTTATGTCATATTACATGGAACAAAAATATATATACGGGAATAATACCTTCCATTAGAGGAGTTGTTTATAACAAATAAAACCACTTGTCCAATTGCATAAATATGACTATATGTTCATAACATGCTTAGGCTAGGATTATTAAGGATATAGTATTGATAGGGCTAGAAATGTTGCAAGAGAGGGACTTGCGTAGTTAAATATATAGATTTTCTTCACAAATATGTGTTTAAGGATTTAAGTGTTTGTATATAAATTAAAGTTTGTGATTTACATTTTCATGACTATTATATGGTACTTTCTAATAGAGGAATTAATTTAGCATTTTCCTTATTATGTGATAATTCATTTAATTTTATGGTGAGAACAACATCTCCCGATTACTCAAATGTTTTGAATTGATCAATCAAGAATTTTATTCCTTTCATTGTTCCCTATTGAGTTATTCTAATTTTTCCTTGCAATTAGCTAGGTAAACTTTAAAGAAACGTCCAAAAACTCAAACAAATTGCAGTGTTCAGTTTTTATGGTACCTCTATGTCACATTTACGGGTAATGCCGTCGCGTTGAACCAAGTACCTCACGCCTAACATAGCTGCAACAACGACGTCTGGGCATCATCCCTCTAAATCATTAGGGAGTAATAAGGAACATGTCAAAGTCAAATCCACAGGAAGGGAAAATCTTCTTGGATATCCCACTAAGAAGATTAACTAAAAATAAAGGATGATTCTATTGAAATAATGATTACCATGATGCTCATTTGGAAAACACTTCAAGAATACTAACAGAAAATGAGGCTTACTGACATGTGAGTATAGATCGGGGAGGACATGTGAAGAGTTAGATAGGGCAACTAGGCTGATCTAGAAATGCTATCTATCATGTATTCTCACCTCACCCTCGCAGATCGTGGTGAAAGTACTAGGGGATCAGGAATGGACTTAGTCACAAAAATTATCTAAGTTGGCTTGGGGGAGTAAACTAGATTTCATGGGTAGACACCTTATAGGGATTCCTCCACACTAGGATTAATTGAGAAACACCCCCTTAAGTGTTTGTGGTAGTGGACTAACTTCCATCCTTGTTTCACTGAGTGGGTGGTAGCCGACGAAGAACTGTCTGGGGCAGGGAATACCCCTAGAAAGGGCTGGGTACCCACTCACAGTTACACCAAACATAGTGCAAAATAGAACTGCATGTTCGCATTCCCCACGTTAGTCACATCCGAAGGAGGGGGCCTTGATCCCGTGGATACAGGGTATGTAGGTAGTCTGGATGGCGAAGGATGCCCCTAGTACTCAGGTCCCTTGGATGTAGGGAGTCCTACAATTAGCATCATGATCTTCATTCTTTGAGTAGTGATTACTGAGTTGTGTTAACATGAGATTGTTTAGTTAATTTTGTGCAGATGATAAGGAAACGGTTACTAGAGGAGAAGCAAGCTATTAGAAATGAAGGCAGGATGTAATGCATGACTTAAGGTATGAACTGATTTGTTGTTCTTCTAGGTTATCTTACATAATGTACCTTCTCTCGTAATATACTCTCTCTTCACTAGATTTAAAATTGGTGATCTTTGAAGAACCTGATGATTCTAGGAAACTAAATTCAAGTTTCATTGCATTTTGATATCATGCATTAAACACTTCTTAGAAGAATTTCATATTTCCTACATCTGCCAAATCAAAAAAATTTATTCATTGGTATTTTCAAATTTAGAGTTTAGTGTTATTTGATTTAGGATGAGTCGGGTCCTTACATGTGGTATCGTCAAATATGAATAATGTCAATTATCAAATGACCTTCAAGAAGTCATAGGCTTCCTGAGTCACTTAGTTCCAACCCTCCAATGCTACCAATATCATTTGGATGTTTATCAATCTCCATCACCTCTCTCAGGTTTCTCTTCAAGAAGTGTTCATTTCTTATCAGAATTCTTTCTTTTCCCAAGTATATATCAGGACATGTAACCGCAATTGCTTGAGTAGGACATATATTTATAACCCATACCACTTAATTATTTTGAATGTTTATACCCTATTTCTAAGTGCCCATTTGGCACAGGCAGGGAGGATGTTGGCAAAGGTTAAGGATTTTGGCTTAACGCCTGCCAATTGCATTTGCTTGAAAGTTTCTAAAGCCCTTTGAATGACTCCATTTTGTGCAATTCTGCGATCATGCATTCCATGAGATGACATCCATCTGAGGCATTCTGTCAAACGGTTCACATGCCTAGTCTATGCTTCCACTTTTGGCGTATATGTCTGCCAGATAGTTTCCAACTATAATATCTGACAAAAATTGCCCTTTCCATTATGCTTTGATGAATGTCAATATCCTATTCCAAAGCTCCCACACTGACAGGCAGGGAGGACACTAGCAGAGGTTGTGGAAATTTGATTTACAGCTGCCAATTGCATTTGCTTAAAAGTTTCTAAGGCCTTTTCAATAATACCATTTTGAGAGTACCCTGCGATCATGGCAATTCTGCGATCATGGCACTCCATGAGATCACATTTCCTTGAGTCATTTTGTCAATTGGTTTTCATACAGCGTCTATGCTTCCACATTTTGAATACATGTCTACTGGAACACTTGCAACTGCAATGCTGACAAAATCCCCTCGCCCTTATGTTTTGAAGGATGACCATTCCCTGTTCTAAATGCCAAGTTGAATTGTAGGAAATTGCATTTATTATGTGTTCGAATATTATTATTGGATAAAATGTTTAGATAGTTAAAATGCCACGAATTTCATTGCACATCTTTGAAGTCTTTTGTAAACTAGCGTTAGTGCTTCTAGGGCCCCACGTTCCACTAGATAGAGCAGAGATTCTTTAATGTTTTTCCTTCTTGCATTCATCAGACCTTGTGTCCTTGCTACAAACAATCTAAAACCACCATATTCCCCCAAGACCCTATAATATGCCTCCTTTTATAGTATGAAGAATATATTTTTATTATATGAGAAGTCCCCACTTTCCATCGTGATTGAGTCCATATTCACCAAGTGGATTTAATTTTGAAGCCACCTCACAATACAACAATTATTTAATAATTATGTGCAACAATAAATATGTGTATTAGGATTTTTTTTTATGGAATACAAATCAAGACTATAACTATAAACCTTGAAAGTTGGGGCTAGAACTTTGGGAATTCCATACCTCCTTCCTATTGGCCCATGCCCAAAAATTGACAAAACTATGGCTATTTCATGTTGATCAAATAAGCCTATATTTTAACCAATCTAATCAAATATAAACTAGGGTTTTATAATGTGGATTAAAATGCAATATCTTAGTGTCTTAAGTATATCTTGTCAATATTTTATCTGTGGTACATGTACATAATATAAAAGATTATAGTGAGAATCAAAGGTGATAATTATTTAAGCAATTGTTAATCTTAAATGTTTTAGAAAGTACAAATGAAAACTTAGTGTGTTGAAACAATTTTCCCTAATCTTGAAATATGTTCGAAGAACCCCTCCTTTTGACCTATGCAATAGAAGTCAATATTAACCAGTTTGGTTATGATTTGGTAATCTAAATTTATGAAGCTAAGTTAATCTCTTGTTGGACAACATTCTCATTAGATTGCAAGCCTTAATCTGATTACATATAAATACATATATAAGTTTGAGATAATTATGCAAGGAAATGATCAAGAATCCTACTCTTGAAAACAAAGATTAATTTGATATGTGACTATACATCATTGTCTTACCTTGGATAAAGATCACTTGATGAATGGCAAATTTACTATCATATCACCTTGAAACTGAATGATTATGTATCTTTTCTAATTTTATGTTTGTGATTAACATAAGTGAATTAGTATCTTCTAAAATTATGTTTACAATTGTTTGAATGTCGTTACTTTACTTTTTCTTATGTATTTATGAATGGATCAAAAAATCTAGCCTTATTCTTTACATGCAAGGAAGGAAGTTTAATTCTTCTCAACTATCATATATATTTTCTTTTCATCTAGATAGGTAAACCTTGTAATTAAACGTCTGAACTCAAACATTCACAATGTTCGGTATTTACGGTACCTCTGGGTCACGTTTATGGGTAATGTCGTCGCATTGAACCAAGTACCTCATGCCTAACATAGCTGCAACAACGATGTCTAGGCACCATCCCTCTAAATCATCAGGGAGTAATAAGGAACATCTCTAAGTTAAATCTGCAGGAAGGGAAAATCTCCTCGGATACCTGACTAAAAATATTAAGAAAAAGGTGAGACTATCAAAAATTGTTGTAGGATGATCAACCAGAAGACCTCATCGGGGAAATATGTGTGATAGGTAAATTATTCACACTTGAAAACTTAAATGCCAAACACTCATGGGAGGTGTGTTTGCAATACTAGTTTCTTAGGAATTTCCATCTCTGTATCACTTGAGTGAATGGGCAGTTGGTGAAGAATTAGGTACCAACCACAATTACATCAAACATAGTTTAAGACAGAACTACATGTTCGCATTCATCGTGTAGATCACATCCGTAGAGGGCCTTGATCCTGTGGATATAGAGTATGTAGGCTGTTTGGATGGCGAAGGATGCCCCCAGTACTCAGGTCCCTCAGATATAGGGTACTCTTAAATAATCAACTTCATAATCTCGATCTCTAGTTAAAAGGTTAACTAGGTAACTTTAGAACTCTCCTAGTACTCAGAAGAATCCCCTGGGTGGATTACTTGTACCCGACGTTGCCGTAAACTAAGGTGAGTACAAGTTGATGTTATGTGTTCCCTGGTTGACATCCTCAGTATAGTGTCTAGGCAGACTGTGGTCCCCAGGAAGTGAGTCATGAATCTATATTGGTTCCGAGTGAGTTAGAAATCTCTGGCCAGAGCATAATGATTCCTGTCCTCTTTAGCCTGTTTGGCTGTTATGTTTATGCATCCTGGATTGGAGCATAATGATTCCTGTCCTCTTTATCCCATTTGGCTATTATGTTTATGCATCCCGGATTGGAGCATAATGATTCCTGTCCTATTTAGCCCGGTTGGCTATTGTGTTTACTTATCCCGTATTGGATAGAGTCTTGGTTTGTTTGACCACCAGGCCATTTTGCCACCATTTGTTCTACCATAAAATATTTTAACAAAAATTCAAGAACTAGTCATTTAAGAGAAACAAAACAAAATAATGATGGAGAGAGCACATCCAAATTTCTCAAGCACTCCCCAAACCAGAGATGAGTGTGCTTCTTCCCCATAATTCTAGGCTATTTATAGAAAATTACAGCCTTTAATGCATCCTCCACTCTTGTTTTTTTTGTTTCTCTTAAATGAGTAGTTCTTGAATTTTTGTTAAAAGATTTAAGTTTGTAATTGATATGTTGCAATTTAGCATAATGATTGCTATCATTTTTAACCCATTTGGCTGGTATGTTTATGCATCCTAGATTGGAGCATAATGATTCCTGTCCTCTTTAGCTCGTTCAGCTGTTATGTTTATGCATCCCGGATTGGAGCATAATGATTCTTGTCCTCTTTAGCCCATTTGGCTGTTATGTTTATGCATCTCGGATTGAAGCATAATGATTCCTGTCCTATTTAGCCTGGTGGGCTGTTGTGTTTACTTATCCTGTATTGGATAGAGTCTTGGTCCGTTTGACCACTAGGCCTTTGTGGTGTTCATCCTATATGGGGCTTTAGATATAGGTGCAGTTCCAGGAAGTATATCGATTAAAAAATCAAATTCTCTTTTAGGAGGTAATCCAGGTAGCTCTTCAGGAAACACATCCTTGTAGTCCCAAAGGAATGAACTATTTTCAAAGGTAGGGGCTTCTTTCTCTTCTCCCTTCTCATCTAAAAATACTAAGAATATCTGATTTCCTTGTTTTCGTCTTGCCTTCTTTAGTTGCATAGTAGAAATGGTCCCCACTGATATAGGTTTGTAAATTCCTTAGATCCTAACTCTACACCCCTTATCATCTGCAAACTCCACCAGTTTGTTATAGCAATCTATGTTAGCCTTATGATTCGTTAGCCAACTTATTCTGATTATGACATCATAGGCTCCTAGGGGTGCAACATATAAGTCAGCTTTGGTTTCTAATTTAGGAAACTTAATGACGGCTCCTCTTATGTACTTGTTCGCTTTCCGTATAGCCTTGTCCCCATACTGAACTGTCCATGATGATTCCATATTTTTAGTTTGCAAAGACATTTTTCTTACCAATTCTGGGGAAATAAAATTCTCAGAGGAACCAGTATCTATCAAAATAGTTATGGGTTTACCAAAAAGCATACCTCTTGTCTCCATAGGTACATTTTGATGACAAGTTTGTTGATTTCTGATAGCAGCATGTATTTGATGTTGCCAAGGTTGATGTAGTTGATTGTACCCATTCCTTTTTGAACAATCCCTTAAATAATGATTGCCTCCACACATAAAGCATCCACCAGGGGGTCCATTAGAAATTTGGGGTGGTGCATTCCCATCATTCCTCCTGACATTAGTATTGTAATTGTTCTTGTGATCCTAATTACCAACAGATTCTGTTCTACCCCAGTCTCTCCTCTTGTTCTTCTGAGCTCCTCTGTTATCCTTATTGTCTAGTTTTCTTTTGAAGACAAATTGTTTGTCCCAAAAATTTTGCTTTGCAACTGATAGTGCCTGTAATTTCTTTTCCTGTTTGAGTGCCTTCTCCAAGACGCGATTCATGTTCTTAGGGGCAAACATATCCACTTCTGCCCCAATATCAGTATTCAACCCCAAAAGAAATTTCCTTGCCTGAGACCTTTCATCCCTTTGATAGATAGGAACATATTTTAGTAGCTTTGTAAATCTATCCCAATACTGTTGGACTGTGAGATTTCCTTGTCTAAGATTCAGAAACTCAGTCATCTTCTCATCATAAAATATTTGTGGAAGCCATCTTTCACGGAAGTGGCTCACAAACTGCCTCCAAGTCAAGTTTTCTTTTTAATAACAATATTATTCTTTTATGTTTATCCACCAACTAGCAGCTTCTCCTTCTAATTGATAGGCTCCCCAGGTTGCCTTGATGTTCACTGAGTAGTTTCTTAGTTCAAAATATTTATCCATTTTGATTAACCATCCTTCTGCAACATCCCCCACATGTTTACCATCAAACTTAGGAGGAGTTATCTTCTTGAGGTCATGTGAGATATCTAGAGTGGTAGTATCCTGTCAGGCCCTAGGAACCAATAGCTCATTAGTTGTTTGAGCTATGTGTACTTCTGCACCTTGATGTTCATTTTCTGATTCCAAAATGTTTTCTATAGTCCCCTGTCTAGTCTTTAAGTCTTGTACAGTTTTCTCAAGGTTTTCCAACTTTTATCTATGTTCTGTCAACAAATGAATAATTGCTTCTATACCCGCATTTGGGTGTTCAACTAGTTCTTGGTTTACAACTGGTTCTTAGTTTACAACTGGTTCTTGGTTGACCAGTTCCTCTCCATGCAAATCTTGCAATTTTTTGGGTTCTCGCCATTTAATTCTGAAACAAGGAGAGAGGCGATTTACCACTTGCTACAATTTTTGGTTTACAACATGCAAATTGACTATAATTAAATCTATCACAATTCTTATCTTGAATATTAATTATTATCAATTTTGAGTTTGTAGGCCTCCAGGCTGAGTGTTTAGAATGGAAAATTTTTGATAGTTCGTGGGCTGAAATATGCTTGAAGTGATATCCTTGTTTTAGTAAGGAACTAAGATTGATCCATAATACCTATTATTTAATGAATTGTGATTGGTCTATATTGTGTTATGTAAATGAGGAAATTCTATGTTGCAGAAATGTCCAAAACCTCTGTTGTGATCAAGGATTATCTTCTTATGGTAGTGATATATCGTAATTAAATTGTACAAGCCATATATTAGAAAGTCAATTCTATGTTATGGTAGTGATATATCGCATAATTGCCATGATCACAGGGTACTCTCAAAATGGTATTATTGAAAAGGCCTTAGAAACTATTAAGCAAATGCAATTGGCATCTATAAATTGAATTTCCACAACCTCTGCCAGCGTCCTCCCTGCCTATTAGCGTGGGAGCTTTGGAAAAGGATATTGACATTCATCAAAGCATAATGGAAAGAGCGATTTTTGTCAGATATTATAGTTGGAAACTATCTGGCAGACATATACGCCAAAAGTGGAAGCATAGACTAGGCATGTGAACCATTTGACAGAATGCCTCAGATGGATGTCATCTCATGGAATGCATGATCACAGAATTGCACAAAATGGAGTCATTGCAAGGGCTTTAGAAACTTTCAGGCAAATGCAATTGGTAGTCGTTAAGCCAAAATCCTTAACCTTTGCCAACATCCTCCCTGCCTATTGCAAATGGGCACTTGGAAATAGGGTATAAACATTAAAATCAATTAAGTGGTATGGGTTATAAATATATGTCCTACTCAAGCAATTACGGTTACATGTCCTGATATATACTTGGAAAAAGAAAGAATTCTGATAAGAAATGAACACTACTTGAAGAGAAACCTGAGAGAGGTGATGGAGATTGATAAACAACCAAACGATATCGGTAGCATTGGAGGGTTGGAACTAAGCGATTCAGGAAGCCTATCACTTCTTAAAGGTCATTTGATAATTGACATTATTCATATTTGATGATCTATTAAAATTCATTTAATATTATCATTGAGCATTAGTTAATAATTATTGAGATTGACTTTGTTCTTTACATCTTGTCTAAACTAGGTTATCTATATAAGTAGTCCTTGTTTGTAAGATTAATCATTCATCATGTCTTTACTAATACCAAGGTTGTGATACATCTGGATTATAATTCATTGAGATCAAAAAAAAAACTTTCGTGAGTAAAGGCTACACAGACCACTTGACAACAAAAAGAGCTAATTAAATGAGCTAGACAACTTTAGTGGCAGACTATGCATGGCTCAGAAGCACATCTGATCCTAATTGGCAGCTATAAAGTCAAATTTCACAACCTGTGCTAACGTCCTCCTGCCTGTGCCTGTGTGGGCATTAAAACAGAGTATGGAACAGCGTATGGATGGTAGGAGGCTGAGGGCTATGGCAGAGAGGTGGGGCAGATTAAGGGGGGTGTATATCAACCATAGCTACTATCTAACTTTCATAAAAACTTCAACACAAATGCTAAATTACAACATATCAATTACAAACTAAAATTTTTTAACAAAAATTCAAGAACTAGTAATTTAAGAGAAAGAAAACAAAATAATGAAGGAGAGAGCTCATATAGATTTCTCCAGCACTCCCCAAACTAGAGATGAGTGTGCTTCTTCCTCATAATTCTAGGCAATTTATAGAAAATTACAGCCTTTAATGCATCCTCCACTCTTGTTTTTTTAATGATAATGCATCCTCCACTTTTGTTTTTTTAATGATAATGCATCCTCCACTCTTTTTTTTAATGATAATGCATCCTCCACTCTTTTATTTTAATGATAATGCATCCTCCACTCTTTAGTGGATTTGCAAATCTCATCGTCAACTTTTTTAATGGTAATCTTATCCTCAATTTTTTAATGGTGTCCATATTATTTGTATTTTAAAAATGAGTATACATTTATGTTTAATTTTTAAATTTAGAATGCAAAATAAATTGAGTTGTGACATCCTTCTCCCCTAAATTTATGCATCGTCCCGATGCATGCTAGAAATAAAATTAAAACATATACATATAAATCCATATCAGAATATCTCTACATTTCAACAAGGTAGGTTAAATAGTTTAACATAGATAAAGATAACAAGGAGTATTAGCTAATCATAACTGTCTATATCAACATTATTGTCCTTAAGCAAGATTTGAAATTTGTTGAGTTAATAAATAACTAGAGTTTATTCAAAATAAATGAGGATAGAGCTGTTGCATTTCCACTGTGTCTTCCCATGTAGCATTCTCAGGTGAGTACTGGTCCCACTGGACTTTGGATTGGTCCACTATCCTGTTGCAGAGATGGAACTGTTACCTCTCGATGATTCTACATGGCTCTTCCACCTATAGGGCATTCCAATTAAGAATATGCTTAGGGTCAGGTATATACTTTTTTAACAAGGATACATGGAACATGTCATGAATGCAGCTCAGTGTCAGAGGTAAGGCCAAGTGGTAAGCTATAGGATTGATTTCCTCAAGTAATTCAAAAGGCCCGACATAGCGAGGGGCTAGTTTTAACTTCCTTCCAAAAGAGATGGAACTTTTATGAGGACAAACTCCTAAGAACACCTTTTCACCAACTTGAAATCTTTTGGGTGTCCTATTCTTATCTGCATAACTTTTGTGGCAATCTAAGGCTTCCTTCAACCTCTGTCGAATAAGTTGCACTTGGTTGTCCATATCTTTCAACATTTTAGGGCCAACCAGTATCCTATCTTCCAATTTATCCCTACTTAATGGTGTTCAACAAGGTCTCCCATAGAGAGCTTCAAAGGGTGCCATACCTAGTGCTGCTTGGAAGGAATTGTTAAAGGCGAACTCAACTAATGGCAAATATTTCTCCCATTTAGTCTATTGATCCATACAATACATACGAAGGAGGTCTTCCAGAATTTGGTTGGTTCTTTTTGTTTGTCCATCTGTCTTAGGATGATAAGTTGTGCTGAAATTCAACTGTGTTCCTAAGGCAGCCTGCAATGTGGTCCAGAATCTAGAAGTGAACTTCGCGTCTCTATCAGAGATGATTTTCTTAGGAATTCCATGCAACCTAAAAATTTCCTTTATGAACCTTTTTGCTACTACAGGTTCATCATCTGTTAGGTTTCCTGGTATGAAGTGGGCAACCTTACTGTGTTTATCCACTACCACCAAAATGCAATTGTGCCTATGAGATGTCATTGGTACCCCTTGGACAAAATCCATACTTATGACTTGCCATTTATAGAAAGGTACATCATGTGGATAAAGAAGTCTTGCTGGGTGCACATGTTCCGCATTAACCCTTTGACATTCTAGGCATCTAGCAACTATGTCTACCACATCCTTCTTCATTCCTGGCCAAAAATATATTCTTTTGAGGTTTGCATAGATCTTATTCACTCCTGGATGTCCTGAATAGGGAGCCTTATGTGCTTCTGTCAAGATCATACCCCTTAGTTCCGCATTATCAGGAACACATATTCTTCCCTGGTACCTCATTAGTCCATCATAATCAAAAGCATAGTCCAAATACTTAGGTTCCACAAAGGTGTTAGCTAGAGATGTCTTAACCTGAGCGTACCACGGGTTATGTTTTTGCTCAGAGAGTATTTGTTGCTTTAGGTCTATGTGCAAGTTGGATATGGCCATTATATGCCTCCTCCTGCTGAGAGCATCGGCCACCCTATTTTCTTTCCCCTTGATATATTGAATATCAAATGAGGTTGAGTGAAGATATATTTTAGTCCTTGATGGTCTGTTTTAAGCTCAAATGGTTTTCCCAACAAGAAATGTCTCTATTTTTGCAAGGCATGAACTATGGCTGTAAGTTCAAGGTCATGGGGGGCGTAATTGACTTCATGGATTTTTAGTTTTCATGATTCATAAGCCACTACTCCTTCCTCTTGGAAAAAAACCTCTCCTAGTCCTACTATGGATGCATCTGTTACTACTGTGAAGTTACCATTAGGGTCAGGCACTTTTAGAATTGGAGGTGATGTTAGCCTTTCCTTCAGTACTTGAAAAGCCTTATCACACTGCTTAGTCCAAATGAACTTTTTATTCTTCTTTTGCAAGGATGTGATTGGATTGGCTATCCTTGAAAAGTCTTTCACAAACTTTCTGTAGTACCCTGCCAATCCCATAAAACTTCTTACTTTGGTCACATTTGTAGGGATAGGCCATTCAGTGATGGCTTTTACTTTATCAAGATCTACCGCTATACCCTCGGCTAAAATGATATGCCCTAAATAGTGAACCCTCCTTTCAAAGAAGGAGCATTTGGATGACTTTCCAAACAACTTATGCTTCTGCAACCTTTGTAAGACTGCCTGGAGATGGGTTAAGTGTTCCTCTTCATCCTTGGAATATATTAAAATGTCATCCAGAGAATCATGGAACACACTATTCATTAGATTCATAAAGGCAGTTGGAGCATTTGTTAGCCCAAATGGGACTACAGTGAATTCATAGTGTCCATACCTAGTCCTAAATGCTGTCTTTGGGATGTCTTCATCTTTTATCCTTAATTGGTGATAACCCGAGCGAAGATCAATTTTGGAGAACACTGAGGCTCCTCTCATTTGGCCAAATAGATCATTAATATGAGGCAAGGGATATCTGTTCTTCACAGTGGCCTTATTCAACATTCTGTAGTCAATGCACAACCTTAGTGTCCCATCCTTCTTTACAAATATGACTGGTGCTCCCCAAGGTGATACACTAGGCCTTATCAACCCTTTCTCTAGCAATTCTTGCAACTATATTTTCAACTCTTGGAGTTCTGTGGTGTTCATCCTATATGGGGCTTTAGATATAGGTGTGGTTCTAGGAAGTATATCGATTGAAAAATTGAATTCCCTTTTAGGAGGTAATCTAGGTAGCTCTTCAGGAAACACATCCTTGTAGTCCTAAAGGAACGAACTATTTTCAAAGGTAGGGGCTTCTTTCTCTTCTCCCTTCTCATCTAAAGATACTAAGAATATCTGATTTCCTTGTTTTCGTCTTGCCTTCTTTAGTTGCATAGCAGAAATGGTCCCCACTGATATAGGTTTGTAAATTCCTTGGATCCTAACTCTACACCCCTTATCATCTACACACTCCATCACTTTGTTATAGCAATCTATGTTAGCCTTATGACTCGTTAGCCAACTTATTCTGATTATGACATCATAGGCTCCTAGGGGTGCAACATATAAGTCAGCTTTGGTTTCTAATTCAGGAAACTTAATGAGGGCTCCTCTTTTCTACTTGTTCACTTTTCGTATAGCCTTGTCCCCATACTGAACCATCCATGATGATTCCATATTTTTAGTTTGCAAAGACATTTTTCTTACCAATTCTAGGGAAATAAAATTCTCGGAGGAACCAGTATCTATCAAAATAGTTATGGGTTTACCAAAAAGCATACCTCTTGTCTCCATAGGTACATTTTAATGATGAGTTTGTTGATTTCTTATGGTAGCATGTATTTGATATTGCCGAGGTTGCTGTGGTTGATTGTACCCATTCCTTTTTGAACAATCCCTTGCATAATGATTGCCTCCACACATAAAGCATCCACCAGGGGGTCCATTAGAAATTTAGGGTGGTGCATTCCCATCATTCCTCCTGACATTAGTATTGTAATTGTTCTTGTGATCCTGATTACAACAGATTCTATTCTACCCCAGTCTCTCCTCTTGTTCTTCTGAGCTCCTCTATTATCCTTATTGTCTAGTTTCCTTTTGAAGACAAATTGTTTGTCCTAAAAGTTTTGCTTTGCCACTGATAGTGCTTGTAATTTCTTTTCCTGTTTGAGTGCCTTCTCCAAGACGTGATTCATGTTCTCAGGGGCAAACATATCCACTTATGCCCCAATATCAGTATTCAACCCCAAAAGAAACTTCCTTGCTTGAGACTTTTCATCCCTTTGATAGATAGGAACATATTTCAGTAGCTTTGCAAATCTATCCCAATACTGTTGGACTGTGAGATTTCCTTGTCTAAGATTCAAAAACTTAGTCATCTTCTCATCATAAAATATTTGTGGAAGCCATATTTCATGGAAGTGGCTCACAAACTGCCTCCAAGATAGGTTTTATTTTGAATAACAATATTATTCTTTTATGTTTATCCACCAACTAGCAGCTTCTCCTTCTAATTGATAGGCTCCCTAGGTTGCCTTGATGTTCTCTGAGTAGTTTCTTAGTTCAAAATATTTCTCCATTTTAATTAACCATCCTTCTACAGCATCCCCCACACATTTACCATCAAACTTAAGAGGAGTTATCTTCTTGAGGTCTTGTGAGATATCTAGAGTGGTAGTATCCTGCCAGGCCCTCGGAACCTCTAGCTCATTAGTTGTTTGAGCTATGTGTACTTCTGCACCTTGGTGTTCATTTTCCAATTCCAAAATGTTTTGTATAGTCACCTGTCTAGTCTTCAGGTCCTGTACCATTTTCTGAAGGTTTTCCAACTTTTCTTTCTATTATGTCAACAATTGAATAATTGCTTCAATACCAACATTTGGGTTCTCAGGTGGGTTTTCAACATGTTCTTGGTTTACTGGTTCTTGGTTTACAACTGGTTCTGGGTTGACTGGTTCCTTTCCATGCAAATCTCGCATTTTTCAGGTTCTCGCCATTTAATTCTAAAATAAAGAGAGAGGTGATTTACCACTTGCTATAATTTTTGGTTTACAACATGCAAATTAAATCTATCACAATTCTTATCTTGAATACTAATTATTATCAATTTTGAGTTTGTAGGCCTCCAGGCCGAGTGTTTGAACCACACTCTGATACCACATGTAAGGACCTACTTGATCCAAACTTGAATTTTCAAAAATTTTACTTTATTAACAAGTTCTTATGAGATATATCAAGACTTCCATTGAGTACTTAGGAAAAACTTTGGCCAAAATGGGCCATATGTTCAAAATGAAACATTAATTTCAGCCAAAATGGGCCATATGTTCAAAATGGAACATTCTTAAGCCAACCCGGGCTCTTCTATCCTTTGGGCAAATAGGTTCATAGGGAACCAGGTCTAACGGACCTTATCACTACCCAAAATGGGGTAGAACAAATGGTGGCAAAATGGCCTAGTGGTCAAACGGACCAAGACTCTATCCAATACGGGATAAGTAAACACAACAGCCAACCAGGCTAAATAGGACAGGAATCATTATGCTTTAATCCGGGATGCATAAACATAACAGAAAAATGGGCTAAAGAGGACAGGAATCATTATGCTCAAATTCGGGATGCATAAACATAACAGCCAAATGGGCTAAAGAGGACAAGAATCATTATGCTCTGGCCAGAGACTTCTGACTCAACCAGAACCAATATAGATTCATGAGTCATTTCCTGGGGACCACAGTCTGCCCAGACACTATACTAAGGATGTCGACCAGGGAACACATAACATCAACTTGTACTCACCTTAGTTTACGACAATGTCGGGTACAAGTAATCCACCCTGGGGATTCTTTTGAGAACTAGGAGAGTTCTTAAGTTACCTAGTTAACCTTTTAACTAGAGATCGAGATTATGAAGTTGATTATTAAAGAGTACACTATATCCGAGGGACCTGAGTACTGAGGGCATCCTTCGCCATCTAGACTGCATACATACCCTATATCCACGGGATCAAGGCCCTCTATGGATGTGATCTATATGACGAATGCGAACATGTAGTTCTGTCTTGCACTATGTTTGATGTAACTATGGTTGGTACACAGTTCTTCGCCAACTGCCCATTCACTCAAGTGATATAGAGATAGAAATTCCTATGAAACTAGTATTGCAAACACACCTCCCGGGAGTGTTTGGCATTTCAGTTTTCAAGTGTGAATAATTTACCTACCATGGATATTTCCCCGATGAGGTCTTCCCGTTGATCATCCTACAAATATTTTTGATAGTCTCACCTTTTTCTTAATCTTTTTAGTCAGGTATCCGAGGAGATTTTTCCTTCCTGCGGATTTAACTTAGAGATGTTCCTTATTACTCCCCGACGATTTAAAGGGACGGTGCCTAGATGTTGTTGTTGTAGCTATGTTAGGCGCGAGGTACTTGGTTCAACGCGATGACATTACCCATAAACGTGACCTAGAGGTACCGTAAATACCGAACACTGCAAATGTTTGGGTTTGGACGTTTAATTACAAGGTTTACCTATCTAGATGAAAAGAAAATATATATGATAGATGAGAAGAATTAAACTTCCTTGCTTGCATGTAAAGAATAAGGCTAGATGTTTTGATCCATTCATAAATACATAAGAAAAAGTAAAGTAACGACATTCAAACAATTGTAAACAAAATTTTAGAAGGTACTAATTCACTTACGTTAATCACAAACATAAAATTAGAAAAGATACATAATCATTTAGTTTCAAGGTGATATGATAGTAAATTTTCCGTTCATCAAGTGATCTTTATCCAAGGTAAGACAATGATGTATAGTCACATCAAATTAATCTCTGTTTTCAAGAGTAGGATTCTTGATCATTTCCTTGCATAATTATCTCAAACTTATATATGTATTTATATGTAATCAGATTAACACTTGTAATCTAATGAGAAAGTTGTCCAACAAGAGATTAACTTAGATTCATAAATTCAAATTACCAAATCATAACCAAACTGGTTTATATTGACTTCTATTGCATAGGTCAAAAGGAGAGGTTCTTCGAACATATTTCGAGATTAGGGAAAATTGTTTCAACACACTAAGTTTTCATTTGTACTTTCTAAAACATTTAAGATTAACAATTGCTTAAATAATTATCACCTTTGATTCTCACTATAATCTTTTACATTGTGTACATGTACCAGAGATAAAATTTTGACAAGATATACACAGGACACTAAAATTTTTGACAAGATATACATAGGACACTAAAATATTGCATTTTAATCCACACTATAAAATGCTAGTTTATATTTGATTAGATTGGTTAAAATATAGGCTTATTTGATCAACATGAAATAGCCATAGTTTTGTCAATTTGTGGGCATGGGCCAATAGGAAGCAGATATGGAATTCCAAAAGTTTTAGCCCCAACTTTCAAGGTTTATAGTTATAGTCTTGATTTGTATTCCATAAAAAAAAATCCTAATACACATATTTATTGTTGCACATGATTATTAAATAATTGTTGTATTGTGAGGTGGCTTCAAAATTAAATCCACTTGGTGAATATGGACTCAATCACGATGGAAAGAGGGGACTTCTCATATAATAAAAACATATTCTTCATACTATAAAAGGAGGCATATTACAGGGTCTTGGGGGAATATGGTGGTTTTAGATTGTTTGTAGCAAGGACACAAGGTCTGATGAATGCAAGAAGGAAAAAAATTAAAGAATCTCTACTCTATCTAGTGGAACGTGGGACCCTAGAAGCACTAAGGCTAGTTTACAAAAGACTTCAAAGATGTGCAATGAAATTTGTGGCATTTTAACTATCTAAACATTTTATCCAATAATAGTATTCGAACACATAATAAATGCAATTTCCTACAATTTAGCTTGGCGTTTAGAACAGGGAATGGTCATCCTTCAAAACATAAGGGCGAGGGGATTTTGTCAGCGTTGCAGTTGCAAGTGTTCCAGTAGATATGTATTCAAAATGAGGAAGCATAGACGCTGTATGAAAACCAATTAAATAAAATGACTCAAGGAAATGTGATCTCACAGAGCGCCATGATCGCAAGGTACTCTCAAAATGGTATTATTGAAAAGGCCTTCGAAACTTTTAAGCAAATGCAATTGGCAGCTGTAAATTGAATTTCCACAACCTCTGCCAGTGTCCTCCCCACCTGTCAGCTTGGGAGCTTTGGAACAGGATATTGACATTCATCAAAGCATAATGGAAAGGGCAATTTTTGTCAGATATTATAGTTGGAAACTATCTGGCAGACATATACGCCAAAAGTGGAAGCATAGACTAGGCATGTGAACCATTTGACAGAATGCCTCAGATTGATGTCAGCTCATGGAATGCATGATCGCAGAATTGCACAAAATGGAGTCATTGAAAGGGCTTTAGAAACTTTTAGGCAAATGCAATTGGCAGGCGTTAAGCCAAAATCCTTAACCTTTGCCAACGTCCTCCCTGCCTGTGCCAAATGGGCACTTAGAAACAGGGTATAAACATTTAAAATAATTAAGTGGTATGGGTTATAAATATATCTCCTACTCAAGCAATTGCGGTTACATGTCCTAATATATACTTGGGAAAAGAAAGAATTCTGATAAGAAATCAACACTGCTTTAAGATAAACCTGAGAGAGGTGATGGAGATTGATAAACAACCAGACGATATTGGTAGCATTAGAGGGTTGGAACTAAGTGACTCAGGAAGCCTATGACTTCTTAAAGGTCATTTGATAATTGACATTATTCATATTTGATGATCTATTAACATTTATTTAATATTATCATTGAGCATTAGTTAATAATTATTAAGATTGACTTTGTTCTTTACATATTGTCTAAACTAGGTTATCTATATAAGTAGTCCTTGTTTGTAAGCTTAATCATTCATCATGTCTTTACTAATACCAAGGTTGTGATACATCTGGATTATAATTCATTGAGATAAAAAAAAAAAACTTTTGTGAGTAAACGCTGCACAGACCAGTTGACAACAAAAAGAGCTAATTGAATGAGCTAGACAACTTTAGTGGCAGACTATGCACGGCTGGGAAGCAGATCTGATCCTAATTAGTAGATATAAAGTCAAATTTCACAACCTGTGCTAACGTCCTTCTGCCTGTGCCTGCGTGGGCATTAAAACAGAGTATGGAATATGGTATGGATGGTAGGAGGCTGAGGGCTATGGTAGAGAGGTGGGGCAAATTAAGGGGGGTGTATATCAACCATAGCTACTATATAATTTTCATAAAAACTTCAACACAGATGCTAAATTGCAACATATCAATTACAAACTAAAATCTTTTAACAAAAATTCAAGAACTAGTCATTTAAGAGAAACAAAACAAAATAATGAAGGAGAGAGCTCATACAGATTTCTCCAGCACTCCCCAACCTAGAGATGAGTGTGCTTCTTCCTCATAATTCTAGGCAATTTATAGAAAATTACAGCCTTTAATGCATCCTCCACTCTTGTTTTTTTAATGATAATGCATCCTCCACTTTTGTTTTTTTAATTATGATGCATCCTCCACTCTTGTTTTTTATTGATAATGCATCCTCCACTCTTTTATTTTAATGATAATGCATCCTCCACTCTTTAGTGGATTTGCAAATCTCATCCTCAACTTTTTTAATGGTAATCTTATCCTCAATTTTTTAATGGTGCCCATATTATTTGTATTTTAAAAATGAGTATACATTTATGTTTAATTTTCAAATTTAGAATGTAAAATAAATTGAGTTGTGAACATGACATTAACTATCAAAATTTTTCCCTTACTACTCTGAAAACCCCCTCGCATGCGTAGGCGTGCTCGGTGGCGTATGCTTAAGGTGAAAACAATACAGTTGTTGGCGGGGTACCAAGTACATGTGTGCACACCTGACGCAAAAAAATGCGTGGTTTCCTAACTTAGGTTAATCTCATGAATTATATTTGAACAACAGTTGTTTTAGGTGATAGATCATTTTTTAACAAAGAACAATTATCTGTTCATTTTACCATATCTCTAAAATTTAATTTTGATTGTATTTCTATCTCATTCTCCTTCTCGTTGTGCAAGATCTTCTTATCCTATTTTTTTTCCTTCACGTTCTTTATTGAACACTAATAACTCTACATCCTTTACATTATTCCTAATTTCTTGGTAAACTAGATCACTTACACAGGGTTGGTTAACTTCACTTGACTCAGTCCCCCTAGAGTTCTGCTCTAGGTTTTAGTTCAACATTTGAATTAATTTTAATAATCAACCTGTTCCTAAATAGGACTAACGGTAGGTTAAACTTACTTAGTTCTCTTAGCCCTGTCAATACTCTATCCTTAATAATCCTAGCCTAAGCATGTTATGAACATATAGTCATATTTATGCAATTGGACAAGTGGTCTTATTTGTTATAAACAACTCATCTAATGGAAGGTATTATTCCCGTATATATATTTTTGTTCCATGTAATATGACATAAATGTATGACTAATCTCATAATGTGAATTTATGATTTACTAAATTAGAAACTCACATACTAATGCTACTAAAGAATACATCAGGCAACTATAACTGTTAACAATATTTTCATTGACTTAAACAATTCACGTGACACTAAAGATCAATCTAATTTTATATGAATTCCCAATATCTATTTACCCCAAGCCATTTATTGGATCTTAAAACATAACTGGGAAAACATGGTAAAAGTGAATAGTGAATAGTAAAAGTGGGATTTATTTATGCATATTGTATAATACGAATTGAATAGATGCTTAAACTTAGAGTTGCAATTCAGAAATACAATGTTTATATTTGTAAAGAATAAATAAATTAACTCTTTGCTTTGATACCAAATGTCATGCCCACATTTCCCATGTGGTCACAACACATATTCACGCGTGTCATGTCCACATGCATCATGTGGTCATGATACTAACTATCAAAAATTTTCCCTTACTACTCTGAAAACCCCCTCACATGTCTAGGCGTGCTCGGCGGCATACACTTAAGGCGAAAACAATACAATTGTCGACGGGGTACCAAGTACATGTGTGCACACCTGACACAAAAAAATGCGTGGTTTCCTAACTTAGGTTAATCTCATGAATTATATTTGAACAATAGTTGTTTTAGGTGATAGATCATTTTTCAACAAAGCACGATTATCTATTTATTTTACTGTATCTCTGAAATTTAATTTTGATTGTATTTCTATCTCATTCTCCTTCTCGTTGTGCAAGATCTTCTTATCCTATTTTTTTTCCTTCACGTTCTTTATCGAACACTAATAACTCTACATCCTTTACATTATTCCTAATTTCTTGGTAAACTAGATCACTTACACAGGGTTGGTTAACTTCACTTGACTCAGTCCTCCTAGAGTTCTGCTCTAGGTTTTAGTTCAACATTTGAATTAATTTTAATAATTAACCTGTTCCTAAACAAGATTAACGGTATGTTAAACTTACTTAGTTCTCTTAGCCCTGTCAATACTCTATCCTTAATAATCCTAGCCTAAGCATGTTATGAACATATAGTCATATTTATGTAATTAGACAAGTGGTCTTATTTGTTGTAAACAACTCATCTAATGGAAGGTATTATTCCCGTATATATATTTTTGTTCCATGTAATATGACATAAATGTATGACTAATCTCATAATGTGAATTTATGATTTACTAAATTAGAAATTCACATACTAATGCGACTAAAGAATACATCAAGCAACTATAACTGTTAACAATACTTTCAATGACTTAAACAATTCACGTGACACTAAAGATCAATCTAATTTTATATGATTCCCAATATCTATTTACCCCAAGCCATTTATTGCATCTTAATACATAACTAGGAAAACATGGTAAAAGTGAATAGTGAATAGTAAAAGTGGGATTTATTTATGCATATTGTATAATACGAATTGAATAGATGCTTAAACTTAGTGTTGCAATTCGGAAATACAATGTTTATATTTGTAACAAATAAAAAATTCACTATTTGCTCTGATACCAAATGTCATGCCCACATTTCCCATGTGGTCACAACATGTATTCACGCGTGTCATGTCCACATGCATCATGTGGTCATGATACGAACTATCAAAAATTTTCGCTTACTACTCTGAAAACCCCCTTGCACGCATAGGCGTGCTCAGTGGCATACACTTAAGGTGAAAACAATATAATTGTCGGCAGGGTACCGAGTACATGTGTGCACACCTAACGCAAGAAAATGTGTGGTTTCCTAACTTAGGTTAATCTCATGAATTATATTTGAACAACAGCTATTTTAGGTGATAGATCATTTTTCAACAAGCATGCATAATGAGGTGTGGAAGTTTCCAATAGTTTAATTGTTAAAATATTTGCATTACAAAAGTTTTCATAAATTTGAGTAAGAATTAGGGAGCATTTATTGAACCATTAGTGGTGACTCCTTAAGTCGATTATGAAGTGATATGGGATCGAATCTTATGAGAAGGGACATGAATTTTATGCCTTGTTGAATGAACGAATATTCTATACTTCTTATTATTGGTTTTAAATTCTTCCTAATAGTGAGGATTGAAGGGATTGAGTCAAATTAGGCTTCATTCCTTAAGTTAGTCTTTCATGGTTAGGTGTGCTAGTGTCCTGTTACAATGCGTATATTGCTATATGTCTCTTTTCTTCAGGTCACCATTGTAGTTTACTTGTTCATTGGATTGTGTGCTACAAATTTGTACTATCACTTTTCCCATGTTTTCCTAGTTATGTTTTAAGATCCAATAAATAGCTTGGGGTAAATAGATATTGGGAATTCATATAAAATTAGATTGATCTTTAGTGTCACATGAATTGTTTAAGTCATTGAAAATATTGTTAACAGTTATAGTTGCCTGATGTATTCTTTACTAGCATTAGTATGCGAGTTTCTAATTTAGTAAATCATAAATTCACATTATGAGATTAGTCATACATTTATGTCATATTAGATGGAACAAAAATATATATACGGGAATAATACCTTCCATTAGAGGAGTTGTTTATAACAAATAAGACCACTTGTCTAATTGCATAAATATGACTATATGTTCATAACATGCTTAGGCTAGGATTATTAAGGATAGCGTATTGACAGGGCTAAGAGAACTAAGTAAGTTTAACCTACCATTAATCATGTTTAGGAACAGGTTGATTATTAAAATTAATTCAAATGTTGAAATAAAACCTAGAGAAAAACTCTAGGGGGACTGAGTCAAGTGAAGTTAACCAACCCTGTGTAAGTGATCTAGTTTACCAAGAAATTAGGAATAATGTAAAGGATCTAGTGTTATTGTTGTTCGATAAAGAACGTGAAGGAAAAAGAATAGGATAAGAAGATCTTGCACAATGGGAAGGAGAATGAGATAGAAATACAATCAAAATTAAATTTCAGAGATATGGTAAAATGAACAGATAATCGTGCTTTGTTGAAAAATGATCTATCACCTAAAACAACTGTTGTTCAAATATAATTCATGAGATTAACCTAAGTTAGGAAACCACGCATTTTCTTGCGTCAGGGGTGCACACATGTACTTGGTACCCTGCTGACAACTGTATTATTTTTGCCTTAAGCATACGCCACCGAGCACGCCTATGCGTATGAGGTGGTTTTCAGAGTACTAAGGGAAAATTTTTGATAGTTCGTATCATTACCACATGACGCATGTGGACATGACACGCGTGAATACGTGTTATGACCGCATGAGAAATGTGGGCATGACATTTGGTATAAGAGCAAAGATATGAACTATCAAAAAATTTTCCTTAAAAAATATACACCATGTTATCAATATTCTATAAATAACATAATCGAATATGTTGGCTAATGAGTCATAAGGAACTAAACATAAAATGTATATTCATTTAAAAAAAAATAAATAATAAACAATTAACAATGGATTACACTTAAAAAATGGAGGATAATATTTGCAAATCTACTAAAGAGTGGAGGATGCATTATCATTAAACAAAGAGAGTGGAGGATGCATTATCATTAAAAAAACAAGAGTGGAGGATACATTAAAGGTTGTAAATTTCTATAAATTACCTAGAATTGTGAGGAAGAAGGCATTCATCTTTGGTTTGGGAATGTTGGAGAAATCTGTAAGAGTTCTCTCCATCTATTGTTCTTTTCTTTTGAAGATTTTGGTTTTGGAATTATGTTAGTTCAATTTTAGTTTTAATGTAGCACACAACATACACTCAACAGAATTGTGCCATTAAACATGAGAGACAAAAATTTAGAAGCTGAAACATAACAAAATTTCTATTCCTCAACTCTGCTGCTACAATGAGAGAAAACTCTCTTATATCTAAGAAAACAAAAAAAAACAAAAAATTACCTTTTTTGGCAGATTTCGACAATTGTCAGATTTTGCCATTTTAGGTAATTTTACAATCATATGTTGAGAATCCAGTTTTTTCCCAAAAAGCTCATAAAGCTAAGGTAGGATGAAAAACCAACTAACATCCTAAATTTGAAACATGAGTTTCGAGTTATTAAAAAAATCAACTTTTAAAAAACTAGAAAAAAAAACTAATTTGCTATTTTGAGGGCCAAGATGAAAGTTTGAAGCCCTGAAAAAGTGCCAAGATGAGGTCCAACCTGCTAAAGCAGGTTGGAAAACCACTGGCCACCTCATAACGCATCCACCTGTAAAATTTCATAGAAAACCCACATCCGAGTCAAAAGTTATGACCTCCGGAAGTCCCTGCATCAAGTTTTGAATTCATTTTGATGATATGTCTTAGGTTAATTAAATAAATTATGAGAGAATTTATGTAAGGACCTGCTTGATCCAAACTCAAATTTTCAAAAAATTTACTTTATTAACAAGTTCTTATGAGATATATCAAGACTTCCATTGAGTACTCAGGAAAAACTTCGGCCAAAACGAGCCATATGTCTAAAATGGAACATTAATTTCAGCCAAAATGGGCTCTTCTATCCTTTGGGAAAATAGGTTCATACAGAACTAGGTCAAATGGACCTTATCGCTACCCGAAATGGGGTAGAACAAATGGTGGCAAAATGGCCTGGTGGTCAAACGGACCAAGACTTTATCCAATACGGGATAAGTAAACACAACAGCCAACCGAGCTAAATAGGACAGGAATCATTATGCTCCAATCCGAGATGCATAAACATAATAGCCAAACGGGCTAAAGAGGACAGGAATCATTATGCTCCAATCCGAGATGCATAAACATAACAGCCTAATGGGATAAAGAGGATAGGAATCATTATGCTCTGGCCAGAGACTTTTAACTCATTCGGAACCAATATAGATTCATGAGTCACTTCCTAGGGACCACAGTCTGCCCAGACACTATACTGAGGATGTCGACCAGGGAACACATAACATCAACTTGTACTCACCTTAGTTTATGGCAACACCAGGTACAAGTAATCCACCCCGGGGATTCTTCTGAGTACTAGGAGAGTTCTTAAGTTACCTAGTTAACCTTTTAACTAGAGATCGAGATTATGAAGTTGATTATTAAAGAGTACCCTATATCCGAGGGACCTAAGTACTGGGGGCATCCTTTGCCATCCAGACTGCCTACATACCCTATATCCACGGGATCAGGGCCCTCTATGGATGCGATCTACACGACGAATGCGAACATGTAGTTCTGTCTTGCACTATGTTTTATGTATCTGTGGTTGGTACATAGTTCTTCACCAACTAACCACTCACTCAAGTGATACAGAGATGGAATTCCAAAGAAACTAGTATTGCAAACACACCTCCCAAGAGTGTTTGGCATTTAAGTTTTCACGTGTGAATAATTTACCTATCACGCATATTTCCCTGATGAGGTCTTCCCGTTGATCGTCCTACAACAATTTTTTGATAGTCTCACCTTTTTCTTTTTCTTAATCTTTTTTGTCAGGTATCCGAGCAGATTTTCCCTTCCTATGGATTTAACTTAGACATGTTCCTTATTACTCCCCGACGATTTAGAGGGACGGTGCCCAGATGTCGTTGTTGCAGCTATGTTAGACGCGAGGTACTTGGTTCAACACGACGACATTACCTGTAAACGTGACCCAGAGGTACCGTAATTACCAAACACTGTGATTTGTTTGAGTTTGGACGTTTCTTTACAAGGTTTACCTATCTAGTAAAGAGAAGAAAAACTTGCATAATCACTAACTAAGAAAATTGATAAAGGAACATAAAGACGCATGATAATTTTGCTTAGAAAATATTTAATCCATTCTATCAATTCTCATTATAACAAGGAATATTGATAACCTATTTTGTCATGCATCAATAGACTTTATTCCAAGAGTGGATAATTGAGACATTTTCTTGCATGACCATTATAATTTCATTTTCAAATTGAAACTAGTAAGAATTAAAAGATGTAACAAGAGATTCAAAATAGATTTAACAAAACTGGTAAACTTCCATTATCAACAAACCTTTGGATATACTTGATCAAGGATAACAATGATTCTGAATACCTAAGAAATGGTAATTAGTGGTTCTAAGGTTTTACGACTATTTTAAAGAACTTCCAAATTCCATGCATGACTGAAGCAAGATCATAATTTATATTACGATAACTCATCTATTTCAAAATGCCTTTGTCTTCATGTTCAAGGAACCAAGTAGTTTACTTACTCCATTCATTATTCATTTTCCCTAGTAGATTTTAAGGTTGTTTTCAAATTAACTTAGTGTACATAAGTATTAATTTAAAATGACATTTTTGCTTATATTTTAATTTTCCAACCATTTCACATTTTGGTACTTAATCACCTAGATACTTAATCATAGAGGTCAACATAAGTCATTCCGCTTGTGTCATATATGGTCAAAAGTTAATTTTCAATAAAATTGTCCATACTTGTATATTATTGTTTGTGTAGATTCATTGGGTGTCTAGTTTTGAATTAACATGGTTCACCTGTTTTCAAGGAGATGCCATAGTTTAAAGAATGGTCACTAATCATTAATATACCAATTATATAGTTAATTGTTCAAGCAAATAGAATATAAAGGAAATTTGTTAAGTAATGACATATATTTGTTTAATCTTCCCAAGACTTGTGTGCCAATATTTTTAGAAAACAATTCCACTATAGCGACTATTGCCATGAGTTTAAAAGAGTTACTGAACATTTGATTTTTGATGGAAGAAAACAAGAAAGACAAGTGAGTTGTTTGACAAAAATGACCCAAAGAAATGTGATCTCATGGAACTAGGATTGGCTGGTGAAAAGTCAAATTCTACAATCTTTGCAACAAAATGAATTGGTTGATAAAGCATTAAAACTATCAAGCAAATGCAATTGAATCTAAATTCCACAACCTCTGCCAGCATCCTCTAGTGCCAGCGTTGGAACTTTGGAACAGAATATTGACATTCATCAAAGCATAATGGAAAGGGGATTCTTGTTAGTCCCTGATTAACATGTATGCAAATTGTGGAAGCGTAGACAAGGCACATCAACTTTTTAACAAAATCCCTCAAAGTAGTGTGCCCGCATAAACTGCAACGATTTCAGGATATGCACAAAATTACAAGTACTATCGGTGGCAAAGCAAAACTTTCAAGACAAACAATTTGTCTTCAAAAGGAAACTAGACAATAAGCACAATAGAGGAGCTCAGAAGAACAAGAGGAGAGACTGGGATAGAATAGAATCCACTGGTAATCAGGATCACAAGAACAGTTACAATAGTAATGTCAGGAGGAATGATGGGAATGTACCACCCCAAATTTCTAATGGACCCCGTGGTGGATGCTTTATGTGTGGAGGCAATCATTATGCTAGGGATTGTTCAAAAAGGAATGGGTACAATCAACCACAGCAACCTCAGCAACATCAAATACATGATGCCATCAGAAATCAACAAACTCGTCATCATAATGTACCTATGGAGACAAGAGGTATGTTTTTTTTGGTAAACCCATAACTATTTTAATTGATACTGGTTCCTCCAAGAATTTTATTTCCCCAGAATTGGTAAGAAAAATGTCTTTGCAAATTAAGAATATGGAATCATCATCGATGGTTCAGTATGGGGACAAGGCTATACGGAAAGTGAACAAGTACATAAGAGGAGCCCTCATTAAGTTTCCTGAATTAGAAACCAAAGCTGACTTATATGTTGCACCCCTAGGAGCCTATGATGTCATAATCAGAATAAGTTGGCTAATGAATCATAAGGCTAACATAGATTGCTATAACAAAGAGAGTGGAGGATGCATTATAATTAAACAAAGAAAGTGGAGGATGCATTATCATTAAAAAACAAGAGTGAAGGATGCATTAAAGGTTGTAAATTTCTATAAATTACCTAGAAATGTGAGGAAGAAGGCATTCATCTTTGGTTTGGGAATGCTGGAGAAATCTATAAGAGTTCTCCTCTCCATCTGTTGTTCTTTCAATTTGAAGATTTTGGTTCTGGAATTATGTTAGTTCAATTTTAGTTTTGAATTCATTTTGATGATATGTCTTAGGTTAATTAAATCAATTATGAGAGAATTTGTAGTGGCATCGTAACTATTATTTTTCTGATAAATATCTCCTTACATACCTGAACATCCATATTCACTTGAAAGTTTTTAAAGCCTATGTATCAAATCCATTCTGTGCACATCCTGCATTCATTACTTTTCTTTGTGAAATTTGACTTTATAGCTGCCAATTTCATTTATTTGATAAAGAGGAGACAATTGTCAATAATCTATTCTATAATATTCAACAATCTATCTGCAGCAACAAAGATATTCATGGCAATCAATGTCACAAGAAAGTTATCACTTTGATAATCTATTAAAAGTCAAGGCTAGGCTCTGATTGCTCCATGATTACATAATAATACTGCAGAAATTGTATAGCAAAAACCTTGCAGAAGTATATATGTATCCAATTTGTGCACATCCTACAACCGTTAGCACAAATATCCCTTAAACTATATAAGTAGTCCTTGTTTGTAAGCGTAATCATTCGTCATGTCTTTACTAATACCAAGGTTGTGATACATCTGGTTTATAATACATTGAGATAAAAAAACTTTCATGAGTAAAGGCTGCACAGACCACTTGACAACAAAAAGAGCTAATTGAACGAGCTAGACAACTTTAGTGGCAGACTATGCATGGCTGGGAAGCACATCTGATCCTAATTGGTAGCTATAAAGTTAAATTTCACAACCTATGCTAACGTCCTCCTGCTTGTGCCTGCGTGGGCATTAAAACAAAGTATGGAATTATAGGTCCCAAGATCAAAACTTGGCTCTGATACCACATGTAAGGACCCGCTTGATCCAAACTTGAATTTTCAAAAATTTTACTTTAATAACAAGTTCTTATGAGATATATCAAGACTTCCATTGAGTACTCAGGAAAAAATTTAGCCAAAACGGGCCATATGTTCAAAACGGAACATTAATTTTTGCCAAAATGTGCCATATGTTCAAAACGAAACATTCTTAAGCCAACCCAGGCTCTTCTATCCTTTGGGAAAATAGGTTCATACGGAACCAAGTCTAACGGACCTTATCGCTACCCAAAACGGGGTAGAACAAATGGTGGCAAAACGGCCTGGTGGTCAAATGGACCAAGACTCTATCTAATATGGGATAAGTAAACACAATAGCCAATAGGGCTAAATAGGACAAGAATCATTATGCTCCAATCCAGGATGCATAAACATAACAACCAAATAGGCTAAAGAGGACAGGAATCATTATTCTCTGGCCAGAGACTTTTGACTCACTCGGAACCAATATAGATTCATGACTCACTTCCTGGGGACCATAGTCTGCCCAGACACTATACTGAAGATGTCAACTAGGGAACACATAACATCAACTTTTACTCACCTTAGTTTACGACAACACCGGGTACAAGCAATCCACCTCGGGGATTCTTCTGAGTACTAGGAGAGTTCTTAAGTTACCTAGTTAACTTTTCAACTAGAGATCAAGATTATGAAGTTGATTATTAAAGAGTACCCTTTATCTGAGGGACCTGAGTACTAGGGGCATCCTTTTCCGTCCAGACTGCCTACATACCCTATATCCATGGGATTAAGGCCCTCTATGGATGCGATCTACATGACAAATGTGAACATGTAGTTCTATATTGCACTATGTTTGATGCAACTGTGGTTGGTACATAGTTCTTCGCCAACTGCCCATTCACTCAAATGATATAGAGACAGAAATTCCTAAGAAACTAGTATTGCAAACACACCTCCCGGGAGTGTTTGGTGTTTAAGTTTTCAAGTGTGAATAATTTACCTATCACGCATATTTCCCCGATGAGGTCTTCCCGTTGATCATCCTACAACAATATTTGATAGTCTCACCTTTTTCTTAATCTTTTTAGTCAGGTATCCGAGGAGATTTTCCCTTCCTGTAGATTTAACTTAGAGATGTTCCTTATTACTCTTTGACGATTTAGAGGGACGGTGCCTAGACGTCGTTGTTGCAGCTATGTTAGGCGCGAGGTAGTTGGTTCAACACGACGGCATTACCCGTAAACGTGACCCAGAGGTACTGTAAATACCGAACACTACGAATGTTTGAGTTTGGACGTTTAATTACAAGGTTTACCTGTCTAGATGAAAAGAAAATACATATGATAGCTAAGAAGAATTAAACTTCGTTGCTTGCATGTAAAGAATAAAGCTAGATGTTTTGATCCATTCATAAATACATAAGCAAAAGTTAAGTAACGACATTCAAACAATTGTAAACATAATTTCATAAGATACTAATTCACTTACGTTAATCACAAACATAAAATTAGAAAAGATACATAATAATTCAGTTTCAAGGTGATATGATAGTAAATTTGCCGTTCATCAAGTGATCTTTATCCAAGGTAAGACAATGATGTATAGTCACATATCAAATTAGTCTTTGTTTTCAAGAGTAGGATTCTTGATCATTTCTTTGCATAATTATCTCAAACTTATATATGTATTTATATGTAATCAGATTAAGGCTTGTAATCTAATGAGAAAGTTGTCCAACAAGAGATTAACTTAGCTTCATAAATTTAGATTACCAAATCATAACCAAACTGGTTAAAATTGACTTCTATTGCATAGGTCAAAAGGAGAGGTTCTTCGAACATATTTCAAGATTAGGGAAAATCATTTCAACACACTAAGTTTTCATTTGTACTTTCTAAAACATTTAAGATTAACAATTGCTTAAATAATTATCACCTTTGATTCTCACTATAATCTTTTACATTACGTACATGTACCAGAGATAAAATTTTGACAAGATATACATAGGACACTAAAATATTGCATTTTAATCCACACTATAAAACCCTAGTTTATATTTGATTAGATTGGTTAAAATATAGGCTTATTTAATCAACATGAAATATCCATAGTTTTTTCAATTTTTGGGCATGGGCCAATAGGAAGGAGGTATGGAATTCCCAAAGTTCTAGCCCCAACTTTCAAGGTTTATAGTTATAGTCTTGATTTGTATTCCATAAAAAAAAATCCTAATACACATATTTATTGTTGCACATGATTATTAAATAATTGTTGTATTGTGAGGTGGCTTCAAAATTAAATCCACTTGGTGAATATGGACTCAATCACGATGGAAAGAGGGGACTTCTCATATAATAAAAATATATTCTTCATACTATAAAAGGAGGCATATTATAGGGTCTTGGGGGAATATGGTGGTTTTAGATTTTTTGTAGCAAGGACACAAGGTCTGATGAATGCAAGAAGGAAAAACATTAAAGAATCTCTGCTCTATCTAGTGGAACGTGGGACCCTAGAAGCACTAAGGCTAGTTTACAAAAGACATCAAAGATGTGTAATGAAATTCATGGCATTTTAACTATCTAAACATTTTATCCAATAATAGTATTCGAACACATAATAAATGCAATTTCTTGCAATTCAACTTGGCGTTTAGAACAGGGAATGGTCATCCTTCAAAACATAAGGGCGAGGGGATTTTGTCAGCGTTGCAGTTGCAAGTATTCCAGTAGACATGCATTCCATGAGATGACATCCATCTGAGGCATTCTGTCAAACGGTTCGCATGCCTAGTCTATGCTTCCACTTTTGGCGTATATGTCTGCTAGATAGTTTCCAACTATAATATCTGACAAAAATTGCCCTTTCCATTATGCTTTGATGAATGTCAATATCCTATTCCAAAGCTCCCACGCTGACAGGTAGGGAGGATGTTGGCAGAGATTGTGGAAATTTGATTTACAGCTGCCAATTGCATTTGCTTAAAAGTTTCTAAGGCCTTTTCAATAATACCATTTTGAGAGTACCCTGCAATCATGGCAATTCTGCGATCATGGCGCTCCATGAGATCACATTTCCTTGAGTCATTTTGTCAATCGGTTTTCATACAATGTCTATGCTTCCACATTTTGAATACATGTCTACATGTAAGGACCTAATTGATCCAAACTCAAATTCTCAAAAATTTTACTTTATTAACAAGTTCTTATGAGATATATCAAGACTTCCATTGAGTACTCAGGAAAAACTTCAACCATAACAGGCCATATGTTCAAAACGGAACATTAATTTCAGCCAAAATGGGCCATATGTTCAAAATGGAACATTCTTAAGCCAACCCGGGCTCTTCTATCCTTTGGGCAAATAGGTTCATACGGAACCAGGTCTAATGGACCTTATCGCTACCTGAAATGGGGTAGAACAAATGGTGGCAAAATGGCCTGGTGGTCAAACGGACCAAGACTCTATCAAATACGGGATAAGTAAACACAACAGCCAACCGAGATAAATAGGACAGGAATCATTATGCTATAATCTGGGATGCATAAACATAATAGCCAAACGGGCTAAAGAGGACAGGAATCATTATGCTCCAATCTGGGATGCATAAACATAACAGCCAAATAGGCTAAAGAGGACAGGAATCATTATGCTCTAGCCAGAGACTTTTGACTCACTCGGAACCAATATAGATTCATGAGTCACTTCATGGGGACCACAGTCTGCCTAGACACTGCATTGAGGATATCAACCAGGGAACACATAACATCAAATTGTACTCACCTCAGTTTACGGCAACGTTGGGTACAAGTAATCGACCCTGGGGATTCTTCTCAGTACTAGGAGAGTTCTTAAGTTACCTAGTTAACCTTTTAACTAGAGATCGAGATTATAAAGTGGATTATTAAAGAGTAGCCTATATCTGAGGGACTTGAGTACTAGGGGCATCCTTCGCCATCCAGACTACCTACATACCCTGTATCCATGGGATCAAGGCCCTCTACGGATGCGATCTACATGACGAATGTGAACATGTAGTTCTATCTTGCACTATGTTTGATGTAACTGTGGTTGGTACATAGTTCTTTGCCAACTACCCATTCACTCAATTGATACAGAGATGGAAATTCCTAAGAATCTAGTATTGCAAACACACCTCCTGGGAGTGTTTGGCGTTTAAGTTTTCAAGTGTGAATAATTTACCTATCACGCATATTTCCCCAATGAGGTCTTCCCGTTGATCATCGTACAACAATTTTTGATAGTCTCACCTTTTTCTTAATATTTTTAGTTAGGTATCCAAGGAGATTTTCCCTTCCTGTAGATTTAACTTAGAGATGTTCCTTATTCCTCCCCGATGATTTGGAGGGACGGTGCCCATACGTCATTGTTGCAGCTATGTTAAGCGCGAGGTACTTTGTTCAACGCAACGACATTACCCATAAACGTGACCCAGAGGTACCGTAAATACCAAACACTACAAATGTTCGAGTGTGGACGTTTAATTACAAGGTTTACCTATCTAGATGAAAAGAAAATATATATGATAGCTGAGAAGAATTAAACTTCCTTGCTTGCATGTAAAGAATAAGGCTAGATGTTTTGATCCATTCATAAATACATAAGAAAAAGTAAAGTAACGACATTCAAACAATTGTAAACATAATTTCAGAAGATACTAATTCACTTACGTTAATCACAAACATAAAATTAGAAAAGATACATAATCATTCAGTTTCAAGGTGATATGATAGTAAATTTGCTGTTCATCAAGTGATCTTTATCCAAGGTAAGACAATGATGTATAGTCACATATCAAATTAATCTTTATTTTCAAGAGTAGGATTCTTGATCATTTCCTTGCATAATTATCTCAAACTTATATATGTATTTATATGTAATCAGATTAAGGCTTGTAATCTAATGAGAAAGTTGTCCAACAAGAGATTAACTTAGCTTCATAAATTCAGATTACCAAATCATAACCAAACTAGTTAATATTGACTTCTATTGCATAGGTCAAAAGGAGAGGTTCTTCGCACATATTTCAAGATTAGGGAAAATCATTTCAACACACTAAGTTTTCATTTGTACTTTCTAAAATATTTAAGTTTAACAATTGCTTAAATAATTATCACCTTTGATTCTCACTATAATCTTTTACATTATGTACATGTACCAGAGATAAAATTTTGACAAGATATACATAGGACACTAAAATATTACATTTTAATCCACACTATAAAACCCTAGTTTATATTTGATTAGATTGGTTAAAATATAGGCTTATTTAATCAACATGAAATAGCCATAGTTTTGTCAATTTTTGGGCATGGGCCAATAGGAAGGAGGTATGGAATTCCCAAAGTTCTAGCCCCAACTTTCAAGGTTTATAGTTATAGTCTTGATTTGTATTCCAAAAAAAAAATCCTAATACACATATTTATTGTTGCACATGATTATTAAATAATTGTTGTATTGTGAGGTGGCTTCAAAATTAAATCCACTTGGTGAATATGGACTCAATCACGATGGAAAGAGGGGACTTCTCATATAATAAAAATATATTCTTCATACTATAAAAGGAGGCATATTACAGGGTCTTGGGGGAATATGGTGGTTTTAGATTGTTTGTAGCAAGGACACAACGTCTGATGAATGCAAGAAGGAAAAACATTAAAGAATCTCTGCTCTATCTAGTGGAACATGGGACCCTAAAAGCACTAAGGCTAGTTTACAAAAGACTTCAAAGATGTGCAATGAAATTCGTGGTATTTTAACTATCTAAACATTTTATCCAATAATAGTATTCAAACACATAATAAATGCAATTTCTTGCAATTCAGCTTAGCGTTTAGAACAGGGAATGGTCATCCTTCAAAACATAAGGGTGAGGGGATTTTGTCAGCGTTGCAGTTGCAAGTGTTCCAGTAGAGATGTATTCAAAATGTGGAAGCATAGACACTGTATGAAAACCAATTGACAAAATGACTCAAGGAAATGTGATCTCATGGAGCACCATGATCACAGAATTGCCATGATCGCAGGGTACTCTCAAAATGGTATTATTGAAAAGGCCTTAGAAACTTTTAAGCAAATGCAATTGGTAGCTATAAATCAAATTTCCATAACCTCTGCCAGCGTCCTCCCTTCCTGTCAACGTGGGAGTTTTGGAACAGGATATTGACATTCATCAAAGCATAATGGAAAGGGCAATTTTTGTCAGATATTATAGTTGGAAACTATCTGGCAGGCATATACGCCAAAAGTGGAAGCATAGACTAGGCATGCAAACTGTTTGACAGAATGCCTCAGATGGATGTCATCTCATGGAATGCATGATCATAGAATTGCACAAAATGGAGTCATTGAAAGGGCTTTAGAAACTTTCAGGCAAATGCAATTGGCAGGCGTGAAGCCAAAATCCTTAACCTTTGCCAACGTCCTCCCTGCCTGTACCAAATGGGCACTTAGAAATAGGGTACTAATGCCGTTGCATTGAACCAAGTACCTCGCACCTAACATACCTGCAACAACGACATTTGGGCACCGTCCCTCTAAATCTTCATGGAGTAATAAGGACCATG
Organism: Cunninghamia lanceolata; assembly: GCA_027924645.1. NCBI lineage: Eukaryota > Viridiplantae > Streptophyta > Pinopsida > Cupressales > Cupressaceae > Cunninghamia > Cunninghamia lanceolata. The sequence goes on from BSBN01000144.1 coordinate 3,502,073, forward strand.
TCTAAGTTAAATCCGCAGAAAGGGAAAATCTCGTTGGATACTTGACTAAAAAGATTAAGAAAAAGAAAAAGGTGAAACTATCAAAAATTGTTGTAGGATGATCAACGAGAAGACCTCATCGGGGAAATATGCATGATAGGTAAATTATTCACACTTGAAAACTTAAATGCCAAACACTCCCGGGAGGTGTGTTTGCAATACTAGTTTCTTTTGAATTTCGTCTCTGTATCACTTGCGTGAGTGGTCAGTCAGCGAAGAACTGTGTCCTAACCATAGATACATAAAACATAGTGCAAGATAGAACTACATGTTCTCATTCATCGTGTAGATCGCATCCGTAGAGGGTGTTGATCCTGTGGATACAGGGTATGTAGGCAGTCTGGACGGTGAAGGATGCCCCCAGTACTCAGGTCCCTCGGATATAGGGTACTCTTTAATAATCAACTTCATAATCTCGATCTCTAGTTAAAAGGTTAACTAGGTAACTTAAGAACTCTCCTAGTACTTAGAAGAATCCCCGTGGTGGATTACTTGTATTCGGCGTTACTAATCCTCAATATTTCATTGAAAAATCAATTACTACTCATAGAAATTTATAAAAAAAAATCTTTTTTAGACAATGAATTATTTGACAGAATTTCAAAAAAAGAAATTATGAGAGGGATTGATCTTATAGGATCCTCCAGCCATCTAGCCCAAAACTATCTCCCAGTGTCCCTCTTCCTCACAATTCTAGGAAATTTATAGAAAAATCCATGCATCCTCCACTCTTGTTTTTTAATGATAATGCATCTTCCACTCTTGTTTTTTTTTTTTTAATAATGCATCCTCCACTCTTGTTTTTTAATGATAATGCATCTTCCACTCTTGTTTTTTTTAGTGATAATGCATCCTCCACTCTTGTTTTTTAATGATAATGCATCCTCCACTCTTTTTAGTGGATTTGCAATCTTATCCTCCATTTTTTAAGTGTAATCCATTGTTAAATTGTTTATTATTTGTATTTTTAAATGAATATATATTTTATGTTTAGTTTTCAAATTTAGAATTCAAAAATTGAGTTGTGACATTATTACAATAGTATTTCAATTTGAATTCAAAATTTAAATGTGGGTTGTGACATCCTTCTCCCCTAAATTTATGCATCGTCCCGATGCATGTTAGAAATAAGATCAAAACATATAATAATAAATATACTTTCCTACTTTATATTCCCTCCTTCAACAAGGTAGGTTAAAGAGTTTAACATAGATAAATATAACAAGGAGTATTATCTAAGTAACTAATTTAGAAAGTCTCATGTAATGTTATGTCATCCTAGGGGTTGTGTACTTTAAGCGAAGTGTGCAATGCCTCTCTACATAATGCTGTGAGATTGAGATGAGCAGTGGATGGCAATTGATTGAGTATATCCTTGCAGCTTGTCCTTGAGTCCAAAATGTTGAATGTTCATTTGAATTTTTCTGTGTCTAGAATAAACACTTGTAATTCATTTTAAAATTTCCATCATCAAAGATAAATCAACTTTCTAAGTGTGGTAAATAAAAATTTAGGTTCATAGATTCTCCCTTGGTAATCCAGATCATCATCAAAAATTTTAGTTACAATTGAAGTTTACTCCAACATGTGCTAGAATCCAAGAGTAGTGATGCACCACTATAGATTAGAAGAATTACATTCTCTTAGTCAATCTGAGTACTCTAGAAATAGCCAATCCAGGCTAAAGTGTCCAAAACGGGACATACTAAAATAAAGCCAACCGGGCTCTTTTGTCCTTTGGGTAAACTGGTAAATGCAGTTCAGTCACACTGTTCTCTTCACTTTCATCTTCTAAAGAAACTTCTGTAACATCACGAAACATCACAAGGTTCAGGCTTAGATTTCAAGTTTTCATTTTCTTTTCTGCATGCTACAAGTGACTTCTCCAACTGATTAACATGTTCTTTGAATCCTACTACTGTTCTCTCTTTTCAATTCATTCAAACCATCTTCTGTTCCTCTCTCTGTTTCCAACATCTTTGAATTACACCTTTTGATTTTGCACAATTCTCCAAAATAATGGCCAAACGGCCTACACTGGTCAAACGTATCAAATCTTTATCCAATAGGAAAACACAACAGCCATACGGGCTAAATAGGACAGGAATCATTATGCTCCAATCTAGGATGCATAAACATAACAGCCAAACGGGTTAAAGAGGACATGAATCATTATGCTCTGGCTAGAGACTTTTGACTCCTTCGGGATCAATACGGGTCCATGAGTCACTTCCTGGAGACCACAGTACATGCCCAAGGACTATGCTGAGGATGTCGACCAGGGACACACAATATCAACTTGTACACACCTCAGTAAGTAATCCACCCTGGGGATTCTTCTAAGTACCAGTGACTTCCATTATTTTGATATCATATAAACATTATACACATCAACACTCAAGTGAAAGGTAACAATTCTAGCGATCATGCATGCTGATTTATAAAAACAACTCTTCCAAACTTTCCATCCATCTCTCTTCGCAACTGTCACATCAATTAGTGCCACCTTAGGGCTTATTATCTAAAAGTAGTGCTAGCATCCCAAAATTAATAGTAGCTTCCCAAAATAGGAGTCCATGAATGTCATCAGTTTCTCAAAAGTCAATAGCTATCTCTAGTACTCATCAAATAGTCTCACCTCCAAGGAAACCCAATATCATTGATATCTTAGTTACAAGTAACCGAGAAATAAAGATGGTTTTCAGGGCCCCCTCAAGAACCCCTCCACACGTTTCCTAATACCTTGCATTTGTTTAAGGTGTTATCCTCCAAGAGGGAGGTATGCAAGAAACAAACACATAGATCTAGGGGAATGGATGGATTATGACTGTCCCATACCAATCCCATCCTCACAGTAGAATCTCCCCAGGCCACCAACTCCCCCATACAATCTGTCAGGGCCCTACCTATATATGGCAGTTTTACAGAAGTCACATTACTCCACACATGCCAGTAGTTGTAAAATTAAAAATGCCTCAAATCAAGAAGGATTAAGTGAAACAAGTCAATAAGTTAAATCCTTAATTAAAATAAAACAAGCCAAGAAGAAATGAAGATCAAAGATTGCAACTATTGCAACATCCCAAGTTTAACAAAGAACAAGTCCTTGAGGCAAAAAAAAGACCATCTCAAAATTTAAATAAAGAAATAAGACACTACGGCTTAACACTTAAGTAAAATTTTTATCACAAGAATAAATAAAGCAACAATCTCATAAAATTTGCACATTACAATCACCATGTAGCCTTACAACAAGACCACCTAAGGGGAGTATGGAAACTGGGTAGACTTCTATCACTCAAATAACTAAATCGTACAATGGTCCCAAACCACATAGAGAACAATGATAATCGCCATGTCACATTAAGCATTCGCCACAAAACTTGAAACAACCTTATCATACTTCTATATCGAAAATCCAAATGAATAGTCATATGACCCCATACAACCCAGGGCATGCCATTCTAAAAAGATTACGATGTGCCACAAGAGGAATTAGCCACAGAATATGATATTCACTTCACAAGTCTTATGGTTGTCATGTACCCAACTACTGTTGTCCCATTACACATAACATTATTGACATCAATCTATCCACTTCACCTTCTAGGGAGGGTTTACTTATGACCTTATCATTTCTTTTTTATGTTTCTATCCATGTTTATCATTAACTGGATGATCATTAGATCACAAGAGAGGGAATACTATTAGTCTTATGTCTTAATTCTGACCATGCTTTAGGTTAGCGGACCTTCAAGCCTAATGTAAGAACCAAAAGCTCTGATACCACATGTAAGGACCCAACTCATCCTAAATCAAATAACACTAAACTCTAAATGGAAGGGGGATACTTGCCAGCTATTATAGTTGAAAATACTCTAGACATATATACAAAATGAGGAAGAATAGACTAGACACGCGAACTGTTTGATAGAAGACTTCAACGCAAGTTTGTAGGTTATGCATAAAATGGATCTGTTAAGAAGACTTTTTAAACTTTGAAGTAGATGCAATTAGCGGGTGTAAAGCCAAAGTCCATAACATCCGCCAACATCCTTCACCTTTACGTATGCTAAAAGTAATAATCACAATCATATACATAGGGGATCGGTGCAAGGTTGGAGAAAATGGCTTGGAAGATGAAGGCAGCAGAGTATTTTCTAGATGCAATACATTTACTTAATGTTGTAGAAAAATTATTTCTCTACCATCATAGTGAAAATTTAACACCCTAGTGTGGAGGAATCCCTATAAGGTGTCTACCCATGAAATCTAGTTTACTCCCCCAAGCCAACTTAGGTAATTTTTGTGACTAAGTCCGTTCCTAATCCCCTAGTACTTTCACCACGATCTGCGAGGGTGAGGTGAGAATACATGATAGATAGTGTTTCTAGATCGGCCTAGTTGCCCTATCAGACATTTCACATGTCCTCCCTGATCTATACTCACATGTAAGTAAGCCTCGTTTTATGTTAGTATGCTTGAAGTGTTTTCCAAATGAGCATCATGGTAATCATTATTTCAATAGAATCATCCTTTCTTTTTAGTTAATCTTCTTAGTGGGATATCCAAGGAAATTTTCCCTTCCTGCGGATTTAACTTTGACATGTTCCTTATTACTCCCTGACAATTCAGAGGGACAGTGGCCAGACGTCATTGTTGCAGCTATGTTAGGCACGAGGTACTTGGTTCAACGCGATGGCATTACCTGTAAACGTGACATAGAGGTACCGTAAAAACTAAACACTGCAATTTGTTTGAGTTTTTGGACGTTTCTTTAAAGTTTACCTAGCTAATTGCGAGAAAAAAATAGAATAACTCAAAAGGGAACAATGAAAGGAATAAAATTCCTTATTGATCAATTAAAAACATTTGAGTAATCAAGAGATGTTGTTCTCACCATAAAATTAAATGAATTATCACATAATAAGGAAAATACTAAATTAATTCCTCTATTAGAAAGTACCATATAATAGTCTTGAAAATGTAAATCACAAACTTTAATTTATATACAAACACTTAAATCCTTAAACACATATTTGTGAAGAAAACTTATATATTTAACTTCGCAAGTCCCTCTCTTGCAACATTTCTAGCCCTATCAATACTCTATCCTTAATAATCCTAGCCTAAGCATGTTATGAACATATAGTCATATTAATGCAATTGGACAAGTGGTCTTATTTGTTATAAACAACTCCTCTAATGGAAGGTATTATTCCCGTATATATATTTTTGTTCCATGTAATATGACATAAATGTATGACTAATCTCATAATGTGAATTTATGATTTACTAAATTAGAAACTCACATACTAATGCTACTAAAGAATACATCAGGCAACTATAACTGTTAACAATATTTTCAATGACTTAAACAATTCACGTGACACTAAAGATCAATTTAATTTTATATGAATTCCCAATATCTATTTACCCCAAGCCATTTATTGGATCTTAAAACATAATTGGGAAAACATGGTAAAAGTGATAGTACAAATTTGTGGCATACAATCCAACGAACAAGTAAACTACAATGGTAACCTGAAGAAAAGAGACATATAGCAATATACGCATTGTAACAGGACACTAGCACACCTGACCATGAAAGACTAACTTAAGCAATGAAGCCTAATTTGACTCAATCCCTTCAATCCTCACTATTAGGAAGAATTTAAAACCAATAATAAGAAGTATAGAATATTCGTTCATTCAACAAGGCATAAAATTCATGTCCCTTCTCACAAGATTCGATTCCATATCACTTCATAATCAACTTAAGGAGTCACCACTAATGGTTCAATAAATGCTCCCTAATTTTTACTCAAATTTATGAAAACTTTTGTAATGCAAATATTTTAACAATTAAACTATTGGATACTTCCACACCTCATTATGCATGCTTGTTGAAACTAAAGGTTAGGATTAAATAGTTAATGTTAAATAAAAGTTTTTGCCTAATAGAAGTATGATTATCCTTAAACACATGTCTTATACTAACCCAATGAGTTTACATAGAATTGACTTTCTAATATATGGCTTGTACAATTTAATTACAATATATCACTACCATAACAAGATAATCCTTGATCACAACATAGGTTTTGGACATTTCTACAACATAGAATTTCCTCATTTACATAACACAATATAGACCAATCACAATTCATTAAACAATAGGTATTATGGATCAATCTTAGTTCCTTACTAAAACAAAGGATATCACTTCAAGCAGAGCTATACTCAAGTTCTTATTACAACTAGATGCATTGATAAAAGTCTTGTTATTAGACCATAGGTAACTAAAGTTGATTCAATTAAAATTCATTGTAACAAGCACAAGACACTTAGAAAGACACGATGGACACAACCTAAAACCAAAAGGTGAATAGCCCATCCTTGCTAAATAGTAGAACATTTAATTTGTACAATTGTTCAATATGGGTTGCCCTCAATTCCTTTCTAAAAGGAATAGACCAATCTCAATTCCATATTGAAGCAAGTTATGTCTTCAACCTAGCGTAATGCTTACAAGATTTGAAAAAGAAAAATTTCAAGAAAATGCAATTGGTATATGCCAAAATGGAGGCTTTCGAATAGGGCATGGATAATCATCAAAGCATAAAGGAAAGAGGAATTTTTATCAAATGTTATAGTTGCAACTGCCCCTGGTAGACATGTTGGCAAAATGTAGAAGCATAGGCTAAGTACGCCAACTATTTGATAGAATGACACAGGGAATGTGATCTCATGGAATGCCATGACAGCAGGGGCGTTCAAAGTGGGTTTACTGAAAAGACCTTAGAAACTTTTAAGCAAATGCAACTGGCAAGTGTTAAGCCAGATTCCTGAACCTCTGTCAGCATCCTCCATAGCTAAGCGCTGAAAGTGAATGGACATCCGTCAAACTATATGGGACAACAGAATGGTTAAATGTGGACGTACGAACAAGGCATGTTAACTGTTTGACAAAATGACTAAATGAAATGTGATTTCATGGAATGTCATGATAGCAAGATATGGTCAAAATGGGTTTGTTGATTAGACTTTAAAAACTATCAAGCAAATGCAATGGGCAGACGTAGAGCTAAATTCCAAACTTTTACCAACGTCTTCGCTGCCTATGCCAAAATGGGAGCTTCGATGCAAGGTATGGACATACATCAAGCATAAAGGAAAGATAAGTTTCATCTCATGTTTTAGTTGCAGTGCCCCAGTGCACGTGTATGCAAAATGTAGAAGAACGCACAAAGCACATAAACTGTTCGATAAAATACCCAAAGAAATATGGTTTCATGGACTGTAATGATTGTAGGGTATTCACAAAATGGATTTGTTCAAAAGACTCTAGAATAGACTAGAGAAAGGGTTGATAAGGCCTAGTGTATCACCTTGGGGAGCACCAGTCATATTTGTAAAGAAGGCATTCATCTTTGGTTTGGGAATGCTGGAGAAATCTGTAAGAGTTCTCCTCTCCATCTATTGTTCTTTTCTTTTGAAGATTTTGGTTCTGGAATTATGTTAGATCAATTTTAGTTTTGAATTCATTTTGATGATATGTCTTAGGTTAATTAAATCAATTATGAGAGAATTTGTAGTGGCATCGTAACTATTATTTGTCTGATAAATATCTCCTTGCATACCTGAACATCCATATTCACTTGAAAGTTTTTAAAGCCTATGCATCAAATCCATTCTGTGCACATCCTGCATTCGTTACTTTTCTTTGTGAAATTTGACTTTATAGCTACCAATTTCATTTATTTGATAGAGAGGAGACATTTGCCAAAAATCTAGTCTGTAATATTCAACAATCTATCTGCAGCAACAAAGATATTCGTGGCAATAAATGTCACAAGAAAGTTATCACTTTGATAATATGTTAAAAGTCAGGGCTAGGCTATGATTGCTCCATGATTAACTAATAATACTACATAAATTGTATAGCAAAAACCTTAAAGAAGTATATATGTATCCAATTTGTGCACATCCTACAACCGTTAGCACAGGTTGTGGAATTTAGATTCAATTGCATTTGCTTGATAGTTTTGAATGCCTGATGAATGTTTATACCCTGCATCAAAGCTCCAATTTTGTGCACAGGCAGGGAAGATATTAGCAAAGATTGTAGAATTTGACTTTTCACCAGCCAATCCTAGTTCCTTGAGATTTTCTAAAGCCTCTCTTTCAAATCCATTTTGTGTAGAACCTAAAATCATTTCCACGTGAAGACATTTCTTTCAGGCATTCTATCAAACATTTGGCATGCCTTGTCTATGCTTCCACAATTTGCATACATGTTAATTAGGGACTAACAAGAATCCCCTTTCCATTATGCTTTGATGAATGTCAATATTTTGTTCCAAAGCTCCCACGCTGGCACTGGAGGATGCTGGCAGAAGTTGTGCTTTGGAACAGGATATTGACATTCATCAAAGCATAATGGAAAGGGTGATTTTTGTCAAATATTATAGTTGGAAACTATCTGGCAGACATATACGCCAAAAGTGGAAGCATCGACTAGGCATGTGAAGCGTTTGATAGAATGCCTCAAATGGATGTCATCTCATGGAATGCATGATCGCAGAAATGCATAAAATGGAGTCGTTGAAAGGTCTTTAGAAACTTTTAAGCAAATGCAAATGGCGAGTCCAAATCCAGACTCCTCAACCTTTGTCAACATCCTTCGTAGCTATGGAGTTTTGGAACAGTGTATGGACATCCCTCAAGCATAATGTAAGGGGAATTTTTATCAGATGTTGTAATTTCAATAACCTGATAGGCATATATAAAAAAAATAATGTGGATTAAAATCCAATATTTTAGTGTCCTATGTATATCTTGTCAAAATTTTATCTTTGGTACATGTACATAATGTAAAATATTATAGTGAGAATCAAAGGTGATAATTATTTAAGCAATTGTTAATCTTAAATGTTTTAGAAAGTACAAATGAAAACTTAGTGTGTTGAAATGATTTTCCCTAATCTCAAAATATGTTCGAAGAACCTCTCCTTTTGACCTATGTAATAGAAGTCAATATTAACCAGTTTGGTTATGATTTGGTAATCTGAATTTATGAAGCTAAGTTAATCTCTTGTTGGACAACTTTCTCATTAGATTACAAGCCTTAATCTGATTACATATAAATACATATATAAGTTTGGATAATTATGCAAGGAAATGATCAAGAATCCTACTCTTGAAAACAAAGATTAATTTGATATGTGACTATACATCATTGTCTTACCTTGGATAAAGATCACTTGATGAACGACAAATTTACTATCATTTCACCTTGAAACTGAATGATTATGTATCTTTTCTAATTTTATGTTTGTGATTAATGTAAGTGAATTAATATCTTCTGAAATTATGTTTACAATTGTTTGAATGTCGTTACTTTACTTTTTCTTATGATTTATGAATGGATCAAAACATCTAGCCTTATTCTTTACATGCAAGCAAGGAAGTTTAATTCTTCTCAGCTATCATATATATTTTCTTTTCATCTAGATAGGTAAACCTTGTAGTTAAACGTCCAAACTCAAACATTCGCAGTGTTCAGTATTTACGGTACCTCTGGGTCACATTTACAGGTAATGCCGTCGTGTTGAACCAAGTACCTCGCACCTAACATAGATGCAACAATGATGTCTGGGCACCGTCCCTCTAAATCGTCGGGATGTAATAAGGAACATCTCTAAGTTAAATCCACAGGAAGGGAAAATCTCCTCAGATACCTGACTAAAAAGATTAAGAAAAAGGTGAGACTATCAAAAATTGTTGTAGGACAATCAACAGGAAGACCTCATTGGGGAAATATGCATGATAGGTAAATTATTCACACTTGAAAACTTAAATGCTAAACACTCCCGGGAGGTGTGTTTGCAATACTAGTTTCTTAGGAATTTCCATCTCTATATCACTTGAGTGAATGGGCAATTGGCGAAGAACTATGTACCAACCACAGTTACATCAAACATAGTGCAAGACAGAACTACATGTTCGCATTCGTCATGTAGATCGCATCCATAGAGGGCCTTGATCTCGTGGATACAGGGTATGTAGGCAGTCCGGACAGTGAAGGATGCCCCCAGTACTCAGGTCCCTCAAATATAGTGTACTCTTTAACAATCAACTTTATAATCTCGATCTCTAGTTAAAAGGTTAACTAGGTAACTTAAGAACTCTCCGAGTACTCAGAAGAATCCCCGGGGTGGATTACTAGTACCCGGTGTTGCTGTAAACTGAGGTGAGTACAAGTTGATGTTATGTGTTCCCTGGTTGACATCCTCAGTATAGTGTCTGGGTAGATTGTGGTCCCTAGGAATTGACTCATGAATCTATATTGGTTCCGAGTGAGTCAGAAGTCTATGGCCAGAGCATAATGATTCCTGTCCTCTTTAGCCCGTTTGGTTGTTATGTTTATGCATCTCGGATTGGAGCATAATGATCCCTATCCTCTTTAGCCCATTTGGCTGTTATGTTTATGCATCTCGGATTGGAGCATAATGATTCCTATCCTATTTAGCCTGATTAGCTGTTGTGTTTACTTATCCCGTATTGGATAGAGTCTTGGTCCGTTTGACCACCAGGCCATTTTGCCAAAATTTGTTCTAACCCGTTTCGGGTAGCGATAAGGTCCATTAGACCTAGTTCCATATGAACCTATTTGCCCAAAGGATAGAAGAGCTTGGGTTGGCTTAAGAATGTTCTGTTTTGAACATATGGCCCATTTTGGCTGAAATTATTGTTCCGTTTTGAACATATGGCCCGTTTTGGCTGAAGTTTTTCCTAAGTACTGAATGGAAGTCTTGATATATCTCTTAAGAACTTGTTCATAAAGTAAATTTTTTTGAAAATTTGATTTTGGATCAAGCGGGTCCTTACATGTGGTATCAAGACATCCAGGAGTGAATAAGATGTATGCAGACCTCAAAAGAATATATTTTTGGCCAGGAATGAAGAAGGATGTGGTAGACATAGTTGCTAGATGCCTAGAATGTCAAAGGGTTAAGGCGGAACATGTGCACCCAGAAGGACTTCTTTATCCACATGATGTACCTTTCTATAAATGGCAAGTCATAAGTATGGATTTTATCCAAGGGCTACCAATGACATCTTATAGGCATAATTGCATTTTGGTGGTAGTGGATAAACTCACTAAGGTTGCCCACTTCATACCAGGAAACCTAACAGATGATGCACCTGCAGTAGCAAAAAGGTTCATAAAGGAAATTTTTAGGTTGCATGGAATTCCTGAGAAAATCATCTCTGATAGAGACACGAAGTTCACTTCTAGATTTTGGACCACATTGCAGGCTGCCTTAGGAACACAATTGAATTTCAGCACAGCTTATCATCCTGAGACAGAGTTTGGATGTTTCTTTACAAGGTTTACCTATCTAGTAAAGAGAAGCAAAACTTGCCTAATCACTAACTAACAAAATTGATAAAGGAACATAAAGATGCATGATAATTTTTCTTAGAAAATATTTAATCCATTCTATCAATTCTCATTATAACAAGGAATATTGATAACCTATTTTGCCATGCATCAATAGACTTTATTCCAAGAGTGGATAATTGAGATATTTTCTTGCATGACCATTATAAGTTCATTTTCAAATTGAAACTAGTAAGAATTAAAAGATGTAACAAGAGATTCAAAATAGATTTAACAAAATTGGTAAACTTCCATTATCAACAAACCTTTGGATATACTTGATCAAGGATAACAATGATTCCGAATACCTAAGAAATTGTAATTAGTGGTTCTAAGGTTTTACGACTATTTTAAAGAACTTCCCAATTCCATGCATGACTAAAGCAAGATCATAATTTATATTACGATAACTCATCTATTTCAAAATACCTTTGTCTTCATGTTCAAGGAACCAAGTAATTTACTTACTCCATTCATTATTCATTTTCCCTAGTAGATTTTAAGGTTGTTTTCAAATGAACTTAGTGTACATAAGTATTAATTTAAAATGACATTTTTGGTTATATTTTAATTTTCCAACCATTTCACATTTTGGTACTTAATCACCTATATACTTAATCATATAGGTCAACATAAGTCATTCTGCTTGTGTCATATATGGTCAAAAGTTAATTTTCAAGAAAATTGTCCATACTTGTATATTATTGTTTGTGTAGATTCATTGGGTGTCTAGTTTTGAAGCATCATGGTTCACCTATTTTCAAGGAGATGCCATAGTTTAAAGAATGGTCACTAATCATTAATATACCAATTATATAATTAATTGTTCAAGCAAACAGAATATAAAGGAAATTTGTTAAGTAATGACATATATTTGTTCAATCTTCCCAAGACATGTGTGCCAATATTTTTAGAAAACAATTCTACTATAGCGACTATTGCCATGAGTTTAAAAGAGTTACTGAACATTTAATTTTTGATGGAAGAACATAGGAAAGACAAGTGAGTTGTTTAACAAAAATGACCCAAAGAAATGTGATCTCATGGAACGCCATGACAGTAGGGTGCATATAACATAGATTTGTTGAAGAGGCCTTAGAAACTTTTAAGCAAATGCAACTGGCGAATCCAAATCCAAACTCCTCAAGCTTTGTCAACATCCTCCGTAGCTATGGAGTTTTGGAACAGTGTATGGACATCCCTCAAGCATAATGTAAGGGGAATTTTTATCAGATGTTGTAATTTCAAGTACCTGATAGACATATATAAAAATAATAATGTGGAAGCACAGACCAGACATGTGAACTATTTGACAGAATGACTCAAAATGGATGTCATCTCATGGAAAGCATGATCATAGAAATGCACAAAATAAAGTCGTTGAAAGGGCTTTAGAAACTTTCAGGCAAATGCAATCGCATAAATATTATATGGTACTTTCTAAAAGAGGAATTAATTTAGCATTTTCCTTATTATGTGATAATTGGTTTAATTTTATGGTGAGAACAACATCTCTTGATTACTCAAATGTTTTGAATCGATCAATCAAGAATTTTATACCTTTCATTGTTCCCTTTTGAATTATTCTAATTTTTTCTCGCAATTAGCTAGGTAAACTTTAAAGAAACGTCCAAAAACTCAAACAAATCACAGTGTTTGGTTTTTATGGTACCTCTGTGTCACGTTTATGGGTAATGCCGTCAGGTTGAACCAAGTACCTCGTGCCTAACATAGCTGCAACAATGACGTTTGGGCACCGTCCCTCTAAATCGTCAGGGAGTAATAAGGAACATGTCAAAGTTAAATGTGCAGGAAGGGAAAATCTCCTTAGATATCCCACTAAGAAGATTAACTAAAACGAAAGGATGATTCTATTGAAAAAAAGATTACCATGATGCCCATTTGGAAAACACTTCAAGCATACTAATAGAAAACGAGGCTTACTAACATGTGAGTATAGATCGGGGAGGACATGTGAAATGTTAGATAGGGCAACTAGGCCGATCTAGAAACACTATCTATCATGTATTCTCACCTCGCCCTCGTAGATCGTGGTGAAACTACTAGGGGATTAGGAACGAACTTAGTGACAAAAATTACCTAAGTTGGCTTGGGGGAGTAAACTAGATTTCATGGGTAGACACCTTATAGGGATTCCTCCACACTAGGATTAATTGACAAACACCCCCTTAAGTGTTTGTGGTAGTGGACTAACTTTCGTCCCTGTTTCACCGAGTGGGTGGCAGTCGACGAAGAACTATCTCGAGCAGGGAATAACCCTAGAAAGGGCTGGGTACCCGCTCACAGTTACACCAAACATAGTGCAAAATACAACTACATGTTCGCATTCCCTTCGTTAGTCACATCCAAAGGAGGGGGCCTTGATCCCATCGATACAGGGTATGTAGGCAGTCTGGACGGCGAAGGATGCCCCCAGTACTCAGGTCCCCTAGATGTAGGGTGTTCTACAATTAGCATCATGATCTTAATTCTCTGAGTAGTGATTACTAATTTGTGTTAACATGAGATTGTTAAGTTAATTTTGTGCAGATGATAAGGATACAGTTACTAGAGAAGAAGCAAGCTATCAAAAATGAATGCCAGATGTAATGCATGACTTAAGCTATGAACTGATCCGTTGTTCTTCTAGGTTATCTTCCATAATGTACCTTCTCTCATAATGTACTCTCTCTTCACTAGATTTAAAATTGGTGATCTTTTAAGAACCTGATTATTCTAGAAAACTAAATTTCAAGTTTCATCACATTGCTATAGCATACATTAAGCACTTCTAGAAGAATTTCACATTTCCTACATCTGTCAAATCAAAATTTTTATTCATTGGTATTTTTGAAATCAGAGTTGAATGTTATTTGATTTAGGATGGCACAGGCAGTGAAGACGTTGGCAAAAGTTTGGAATTTGGCTCTATGTCTGCCCATTGCATTTGCTTGATAGTTTTTAAAGTCTATTCAACAAACCCATTTTGACCATATCCTACTATCATGACATTCCATGAAATCACATTTCATTTAGTCATTTTGTCAAATAGTTAATATGCCTTGTTTGTACATCAACATTTAACCATTCCATTTTCCCATATGGTTTGATGGATGTCCATTCACTGTTGGCTCTTAGCTATGGAGGATGCTGACAGAGGTTTAGGAATCTGGCTTAACACTTGCCAGTTGCATTTGCTTAAAAGTTTCTAAGGTCTCTTTAGCAAACTCACTTTGAATGCCCCTGCTATCATGGCATTCTGTGAGATCACATTCCCTGCGTCATTCTGTCAAACAGTTTGCGTACTTAGCCTATGCTTCTACATTTTACCAACCTGTCTACCAGGGGCAGTCGCAACTATAACATTTGATAAAAATTCCTCTTTCCTTTATGCTTTGATGATTGTCCATGCCCTGTTCGGAAGCCTCCATTTTGGCGTATACCAATTGCATTTTCTTGAAAATTTTCCTTTTCAAATCCTGTAAGCATTATGCTAGGTTGAAGACATAACTTGCTTTAATATGGAATTGAGATTGGTCTATTCCTTTTAGAAAGGAACCGAGGGCAACCCATATTGAACAATTGTACAAATTAAATGTTCTACTATTTAGCAAGGAGGGGCCATTCACCTTTTAGTTTTAGGTTGTGTCCACCGTGTCTTTCTAAGTGTCTTGTGCTTGTTACAATGAATTTTAATTGAATCAACTTTAGTTACCTATGGTCTAATAACAAGACTTTTATCAATGCATCCAGTTGTAATAAGAACTTCAGTATAGCTCTGCTTGAAGTGATATCCTTGTTTTAGTAAGGAACTAAGATTGATCCATAATACCTATTGTTTAATGAATTGTGATTGCTCTATATTGTGTTATGCAAATGAGGAAATTCTATGTTGCATAAATGTCCAAAACCTATGTTGTGATCAAGGATTATCTGGTTATGGTAGTGATATATCGTAATTAAATTGTACAAGCCATATATTAGAAAGTCAATTCTATGTAAACTCATTGGGTGAGTATAAGACATGTGTTTAAGGATAATCATACTTCTATTAGGCGAAAACTTTTATTTAACATTAACTATTTAATCCTAACCTTTAGTTTCAACAAGCATGCATAATGAGGTGTGGAAGTATCCAATAGTTTAATTGTTAAAATATTTGCATTACAAAAGTTTTCATAATATTGAGTAAGAATTAGGGAGCATTTATTGAACCATTAGTGGTGACTCCTTAAGTTGATTATGAAGTGATATGGGATTGAATCTTATGAGAAGGGACATGAATTTTATGTCTTGTTGAATGAACGAATATTCTATACTTCTTATTATTGGTTTTAAATTCTTCCTAGTAGTGAGGATTGAAGGGAATGAGTCAAATTAGGCTTCATTCCTTATATTAGTCTTTCATGGTCAGGTGTGCTAGTGTCCTGTTACAATGCGTATATTGCTATATGTCTCTTTTCTTCAAGTTACCATTGTAGTTTACTTGTTCATTGGATTGTATGCCACAAATTTGTACTATCACTTTTACCATGTTTTCCCAGTTATGTTTTAAGATCCAATAAATGGCTTGGGGTAAATAGATATTGGGAATTCATATAAAATTAGATTGATCTTTAGTGTCACGTGAATTGTTTAAGTCATTGAAAATATTGTTAACAGTTATAGTTGCCTGATGTATTCTTTAGTAGCATTAGTATGTGAGTTTCTAATTTAGTAAATCATAAATTCACATTATGAGATTAGTCATACATTTATGTCATATTAGATGGAACAAAAATATATATACGGGAATAATACCTTGCATTAGAGGAGTTGTTTATAACAAATAAGACCACTTGTCCAATTGTATAAATACGACTATATGTTCATAACATGCTTAGACTAGGATTATTAAGGATAGAGTATTGATAGGGCTAGAAATGTTGCAAGCAAGGGACTTGCAAAGTTAAACATATAAGTTTTCTTCACAAATATGTGTTTAAGGATTTAAGTGTTTGTATATAAATTAAAGTTTGTGATTTTCTAGTCTATTCTTCCTCCTTTCGTATATATGTCTAGAGTATTTTCAACTATAATAGCTGACAAGTATCCCCCTTCCATTTACTATGCTGAGTGTGCCTACCCTGTCTGAAAGCTCCCCATTTTGGCATATGCAAGGAGGATGCAGGCAAAGGCTCTTGAATTTGTCTTTACACCTACTAGTCACATTTGCTTGAAAAGTTTGTAGAGCCTTTTGAACAAATCCATTTTGTGAATACCCTGTGATCATTACAGTCCATGAAACCACATTTCTTTGGGTATTCTATCAAACAGTTTATGTGCTTTGTGCGTTCTTCTACATTTTGCATACACGTGCACCAGGGCACTGCAACTACAACATGAGATGAAACTTATATTTCCTTTATGCTTGATGTATGTCCATACCCTGCATCGAAGCTCCCATTTTGGCACAGGCAGCAAAGACGCTGGCAAAAGTTTGGAATTTGGCTCTATGTCTACCCATTGCATTTGCTTGATAGTTTTTAAAGTCTATTCAACAAACCCATTTTGACCATATCCTGCTATCATGGCATTCCATGAAATCACATTTCATTTAGTCATTTTGTCAAACAATTAACATGCCTTGTTCGTATGTCCATATTTAACCATTCCGTTGTCCCATATGGTTTGATGGATGTCCATTCATTATCGACGCTTAGCTATGGAGGATGCTGAATGAGGTTCAGGAATCTGGCTTAACACTTGCCAGTTGCATTTGCTTAAAAGTTTCTAAGGTCTCTTCAACAAACCCACTTTGACCACCCCTGCTGTCATGGCATTCCGTGCAATCACATTCCCTACGTCATTCTGTCAAACAGTTGGCGTACTTAGCCTATGCTTCTAAATTTTGCCAACATGTCTACCAGGGGTAGTCGCAACTATAACATTTGATAAAAAATCCTCTTTCCTTTATACTTTGATGATTGTCCATGCCCTGTTCGGAAGCCTCCATTTTGGCGTATACCAATTGCATTTGCTTGAAAATTTTCTTTTTCAAATCTTGTATGCATTACGCCAGGTTGAAGACATAACTTGCTTCAATATGGAATTGAGATTGGTCTATTCCTTTTAGAAAGGAACCGAGGGCAAGCCATATTGAACAATTGTACAAATTAAATGTTCTACTATTTAGCAAGGATGGGCTATTCACCTTTTAGTTTTAGGTTGTGTCCACCATGTCTTTCTAAGTGTCTTGTGCTTGTTACAATGAATTTTAATTGAATCAACTTTAGTTACCTATGGTCTAATAACAAGACTTTTATCAATGCATCCAGTTGTAATAAGAACTTGAGTATAGCTCTACTTGAAGTGATATCCTTGTTTTAGTAAGGAACTAGCATAATGATTCCTATCCTCTTTAGCCCGTTTGGCTATTATGTTTATGCATCCCGCATTGGAGCATAATGATTCCTATCCTCTTTAGCCTGTTTGGCTATTATGTTTTTGCATCCCGGATTGGAGCATAATGATTCATGTCCTCTTTAGCCCGTTTGGCTGTTATGTTTATGCATCCCAGATTGGAGCATAATGATTCCTGTCCTATTTAGCCTGTATGGCTGTTGTGTTTTCTTATTGGATAAAGATTTGATCCCTTTGACCAGTGTAGGCCGTTTGGCCATTATTTTAGAGAATTGTGCAAAATCAAAAGGTGTAATTTAAAGTTGTTGGAAACAGAGAGAGGAACAGAAGATGGTTTGAAAGAATTGAAAAGGGAGAATAGTAGCAGGATTCAAAGAACATGTTAATCAGTTGGAGAAGTCACTTGTAGCATGTAGAAAAGAAAATGAAAACTTGAAATCTAAGCCTGAACCTTGTGATGTTTCGTGATGTTACAGAAGTTTCTTTAGAAGATGAAAGTGAAGAGAACAGTGTGACTGAACTGCATTTACCAGTTTGCCCAAAGGACAGAAGAGTCTGGTTGGCTTTATTTCAATATGTCCCATTTTGGACACTTTAGTCCAGATTGGCTATTTCCTGAGTACTCAGATTGACTAAGAGAATATAATTCTTCTAATCTACAGTGGTGCATCACTACTCTTGGATTCTAGCACATGTTGGAGTAAACTTCAAATGTAACTAAATTTTTTGATAATGATCTGGATTACCAAAGGAGAATCTATGAACCTAAATTTTTATTTACCGCACTTAGAAAGTTGATTTATCTTTGATGATGGAAATTTTAAAATGAATTACAAGTGTTTATTCTAGACACAAAAAAATTCAAATGAACATTCAACATTTCAGACTCAAGGACAAGCTGCAAGGATATACTCAATCAATTGCCATCCATTGCTCATCTCAATCTCATAGCATTATGTAGAGAGGCACTGCACACTCCGCTTAAAGTACACAACCCCCAGGATGACATAACATTATAGGAGACTTTCTAAATTAGTTACTTAGATAATACTCCTTGTTATCTTTATCTATGTTAAACTCTTTAACCTACCTTGTTGAAGGATGGAATTTAAAGTAGGAAAGTATATTTATTTTTATATGTTTTGATCTTATTTCTAACATGCATCAGGATGATGCATAAATTTAGGGGAGAAGGATGTCACCACCCACATTTGAATTTTGAATTCAAATTGAAATACTATTGTAATAATGTCACAACTCAATTTTTGAATTCTAAATTTGAAAACTAAACATAAAATGTATATTCATTTAAAAATACAAATAATAAACAATTTAACAATGGATTACACTTAAAAAATGGAGGATATGATTTGCAAATCCACTAAAAAGAGTGGAGGATGCATTATCATTAAAAAACAAGAGTGGAGGATGCATTATCACTAAAAAAATAAGAGTGGAAGATGCATTATCATTAAAAAAAAGAGTGGAGGATGCATTATCACAAAAAAAAAAAAAAAACAAGAGTGGAAGATGCATTATCATTAAAAAACAAGAGTGGAGGATGCATGGATTTTTCTATAAATTTCCTAGAATTGTGAGGAAGAGGCACTGGGAGATAGTTTTGGGCTAGATGACTGGAGGATCCTGTAAGATCAATCCCTCTCATAATTTCTTTTTTTGAAATTCTGTCAAATATTTCATTGTTTGAAAAAGATTTTTTTTATAAATTTCTATGAGTAGTAATTGATTTTTCAATGAAATATTGAGGATTAGTATTAGATGGATAATCATAATCCAAATGCAAGTGTTAAATTTTCACTATGATGGTAGAGAAATAATTTTTCTACAACATTAAGTAAATGTATTGCATCTAGAAAATACTCCGCTACCTTCATCTTCCTAGCCATTTTCTCCAACCTTGCACCGATCCCCTGTGTATATGATTGTGATTATTACTTTTAGCATATGTAAAGGTGAAGGACATTGGCGGATGTTATGGACTTTGGCTTTACATCTGCTAATTGCATTTGCTTCAAAGTTTCAAAAGTCTCCTTAACAAATCCATTTTATGCATAACCTGCAAACTTGCGTTGAAGTCTTTTATCAAACAATTCATGTGTCTAGTCTGTTCTTCCTGATTTTGTATATATGTCTAGAGTATTTTCAACTATAATAGCTGACAAGTATCCCCTTCCATTTACTGTGATGAGTGTGCCTACCCTGTTCATAATCACCATTGGGCATAGGTAGGGAGG
Source organism: Cunninghamia lanceolata (assembly GCA_027924645.1). Classification (NCBI taxonomy): domain Eukaryota; kingdom Viridiplantae; phylum Streptophyta; class Pinopsida; order Cupressales; family Cupressaceae; genus Cunninghamia; species Cunninghamia lanceolata. The sequence continues at coordinate 3,522,218 of BSBN01000144.1, forward strand.
TCTTTGGTAAAGGTTTTAAATTTTGGTGATTCCGACAAAATCCCACTTCTGTTTTGCTTTGATGGATGTCCATACCCTGTCTGAAAGCTCCCTATTTTGGCATATGTAGGGAGGATGCAGGAAAAGGTTCTTGAATTTGTCTTTACACCTACCAGTCGCATTTGCTTGAAAAAGTTTCTAGAGCCTTTTGAACAAATCCATTTTGTGAATACCCTACGATCATTACAGTCCATGAAACCACATTTCTTTAGGTATTCTATCAAACAGTTTATGTGCTTTGTGCATTCTTCTACATTTAGCATACACGTGCACTGGGGCACTACAACTACAACATGAGATGAAACTTATCTTTCCTTTATGCTTGATGTATGTCCATACCCAGCATCGAAGCTCCCATTTTGGCACAGGCAGAGATGACGTTGGCAAAAGTTTGGAATTTGGCTCTACGTCTGCCCATTGCATTTGCTTGATAGTTTTTAAAGTATATTCAACAAACCCATTTTGACCATATCCTGCTATCATGACATTCCATGAAATCACATTTCATTTAGTCATTTTGTCAAACAGTTAACATGCCTTGTTCGTACATCCAAATTTAACCATTCTGTTGTCCCATATGGTTTGATGGATGTCCATTCACTGTCGGTGCTTAGCTATGGAAGATGCTGACAGAGGTTTAGGAATCTAGCTTAACACTTGCTAGTTGCATTTGCTTAAAAGTTTCTAAGGTCTCTTCAGCAAACCCACTTTGAACACCCCTACTGTCATGGCATTCTGTGAGATCACATTCTCTACGTCATTCTGTCAAATAGTTGGCGTACTTAGCCTATGCTTCTACATTTTGCCAACATGTCTACCAGGGGCAGTCACAACTATAACATTTGATAAAAATTCCTCTTTCCTTTATGCTTTGATGATTGTCCATGCCCTGTTCGGAAGCCTCCATTTTGGCGTGTACCAATTGTATTTGCTTGAAAATTTTCTTTTTCAAATCCTATAAACATTACACCAGGTTGAAGACATAACTTTCTTCAATATGGAATTGAGATTGGTCTATTCCTTTTAGAAAGGAACCGAGGGCAACCCATATTGAACAATTGTACAAATTAAATGTTCTACTATTTAGCAAGGATGGGCTATTCACCTTTTGGTTTTAGGTTTTGTCCACCGTGTCTTTCTAAGTGTCTTGTGCTTGTTACAATGAATTTTGATTGAATCAACTTTAGTTACCTATGGTCTAATAACAAGACTTTTATCAATGCATCCAGTTGTAATAAGAACTTGAGTATAGCTCTGCTTGAAGTGATATCCTTATTTTAGTAAGGAACTAAGATTGATCCATAATACCTATTGTTTAATGAATTATGATTGGTCTATATTGTGTTATGTAAATGAGGAAATTCTATGTTGTAGAAATGTCCAAAACCTATGTTGTGATCAAGGATTATCTTGTTATGGTAGTGATATATCATAATTAAATTGTACAAGCCATATATTAGAAACTCAATTCTATGTAAACTCATTGGGTTAGTATAAGACGTGTTTAAGGATAATCATACTTCTATTAGGTGGAAACTTTTAGTTAACAGTAACTATTTAATCCTAACCTTTAGTTTCAACAAGCATGCATAATGAGGTGTGGAAGTATCCAATAGTTTAATTGTTAAAATATTTGCATTACAAAAGTTTTCATAATATTGAGTAAGAATTAGGGAGGATTCATTGAACCATTAGTGGAGACTCCTTAAGTCGATTATGAAGTGATATGAGATCGAATCTTATGAGAAGGGACATGAATTTTATGCCTTGTTGAATGAACGAATATTCTATACTTCTTATTATTGGTTTTAAATTCTTCCTAATAGTGAGGATTGAAGGGATTGAGTCAAATTCAGCTTCATTCCTTAAGTTAGTCTTTCATAGTCAGGTGTGTTACTGTCCTGTTACGATGCGTATATTGCTATATGTCTCTTTTCTTTAGGTTACCATTGTAGTTTACTTGTTCGTTGGATTGTATGCCACAAATTTGTACTATCACTTTTACCATGTTTTCCCAATTATGTTTTAAGATCCAATAAATGGCTTGGGGTAAATAGATATTGGGAATTCATATAAAATTAAATTGATCTTTAGTGTCACGTGAATTGTTTAAGTCATTGAAAATATTGTTAACAGTTATAGTTGCCTGATGTATTCTTTAGTAGCATTAGTATGTGAGTTTCTAATTTAGTAAATCATAAATTCACATTATGAGATTAGTCATACATTTATGTCATATTACATGGAACAAAAATATATATACGGGAATAATACCTTCCATTAGAGGAGTTGTTTATAACAAATAAGACCACTTGTCCAATTGCATTAATATGACTATATGTTCATAACATGCTTAGGCTAGGATTATTAAGGATAGAGTATTGATAGGGCTAGAAATGTTGCAAGAGAGGGACTTGCGAAGTTAAATATATAAGTTTTCTTCACAAATATGTGTTTAAGGATTTAATTGTTTGTATATAAATTAAAGTTTGTGATTTACATTTTCATGACTATTATATGGTACTTTCTAATAGAGGAATTAATTTAGCATTTTCCTTATTATGTGATAATTGGTTTAATTTTATGGTGAGAACAACATCTCTCGATTACTCAAATGTTTTGAATTGATCAATCAAGAATTTTATTCCTTTCATTGTTCCCTTTTGAGTTATTCTAATTTTTCCTCGCAATTAGCTAGGTAAACTTTAAAGAAACGTCCAAAAACTCAAACAAATCGCAGTGTTCAGTTTTTATGGTACCTCTGTGTCACGTTTACGGGTAATGCCACCGCGTTGAACCAAGTACTTGTGCCTAACATAACTGTAACAATGACATCTGGGCACCGTCCCTCTAAATCGTCGGGGAGTAATAAGGAACATGTCAAAGTTAAATCCGCAGGAAGGGAAAATCTCCTTGGATATCCCACTAAGAAGATTAACTAAAAAGAAAGGATGATTCTATTGAAATAATGATTACCATGATGCTCATTTGGAAAACACTTCAAGCATACTAATAGAAAACGAGGCTTACTGACATGTGAGTATAGATCGGGGAGGACATATGAAATGTCAGATAGGGCAACTAGGCTGATCTAGAAATGCTATCTATCATGTATTCTCAGCTCGCCCTCGCAGATCGTGGTGAAAGTACTAGGGGATCAGGAACGGACTTAGTCACAAAAATTACCTAAGTTGGCTTGGGGGAGTAAACTAGATTTCATGGGTAGACACCTTATAGGGATTCCTCCACACTAGAATTAATTGACAAACACCCCCTTAAGTGTTTGTGGTAGTGGACTAACTTCCATCCCTGTTTCACCGAGTGGGTGGCAACCGATGAAGAACTGTCTAGGGCAGGGAATAACCCTAGAAAGGGCTAGGTACCCGCTCACAGTTACACCAAACATAGTGCAAAATAGAACTACATGTTTGCATTCCCCGCATTAGTCACATCCAAAGGAGGGGGCCTTGATCCCGTGGATACAGGGTATGTAGGTAGTCTGGATGGTGAAGGATGCCCCCAGTACTCAGGTCCCCTAGATGTAGGGTGTTCTACAATTAGCATCGTGATCTTAATTCTCTGAGTAGTGATTACTAAGTTGTGTTAACATGAGATTGTTAAGTTAATTTTGCGCAAATGATAAGGATATAGTTACTAGAGAAGAAGCAAGCTATCAAAAATGAATGCAGGATGTAATGCATGACTTAAGGTATGAATTGATCCATTGTTCTTCTAGGTTATCTTCCATAATGTACCTTCTCTCGTAATGTACTCTCTCTTCACTAGATTTAAAATTGGTGATCTTTTAAGAACCTGATGATTCTAGAAAACTAAATTTCAAGTTTCATCGCATTGCTATAGCATACATTAAGTACTTCTAGAAGAATTTCACATTTCCTACATCTGTCAGATCAAAATTTTTATTCATTGGTATTTTTGAAATCAGAGTTTAATGTTATTTGATTTAGGAAGAGTCAGGTCCTTACATGTGGTAACCTAAAGAAAAGAGACATATAGCAATATACGCATTGTAACAAGACACTAGCACACCTGGCCATGGAAGACTAACTTAAGGAATGAAGCCTAATTTGACTCAATCCCTTCAATCCTCACTATTAGGAAGAATTTAAAACCAATAATAAGAACTATAGAATATTCGTTCATTCAACAAGGCATAAAATTCATGTCCCTTCTCATAAGATTCGATCCCATATCACTTCATAATCGACTTAAGGAGTCACCACTAATGGTTCAATAAATGCTCCCTAATTCTTACTCAAATTTATGAAAACTTTTGTAATGCAAATATTTTAACAATTAAACTATTGGATACTTCCACACCTCATTATGCATGCTTGTTGAAACTAAAGGTTAGGATTTAATAGTTAATGTTAAATAAAAGTTTTCACCTAATAGAAGTATGATTATCCTTAAACACGTTTCTTATACTAACCCAATGAGTTTACATAGAATTGACTTTCTAATATATGGCTTGTACAATTTAATTACAATATATCACTACCATAACAAGATAATCCTTGATCACAACATTGGTTTTGGACATTTCTGCAACATAGAATTTCCTCATTTACATAACACAATATAGACCAATCACAATTCATTAAATAATAGGTATTATGGATCAATCTTAGTTCCTTACTAAAACAAGGATATCACTTCAAGCAGAGCTATACTCAAGTTCTATTACAACTAGATGCATTGATAAAAGTCTTGTTATTAGACCATAGGTAACTAAAGTTGATTCAATTAAAATTCATTGTAACAAGCACAAGACACTTAGAAAGACACGGTGAACACAACCTAAAACCAAAAGGTGAATAGCCCATCCTTGCTAAATAGTAGAACATTTAATTTGTACAATTGTTCAATATGGGTTGCCCTCGGTTCCTTTCTAAAAGGAATAGACCAATCTCAATTCCATATTGAAGCAAGTTATGTCTTCAACCTAGCGTAATGCTTACAGGATTTGAAAAAGAAAATTTTCAAGCAAATGCAATTGGTATACGCCAAAATGGAGGCTTCTGAACAGGGCATGGACAATCATCAAAGCATAAAGGAAAGAGGAATTTTTATCAAATGTTATATTTGTGACTCCCCCTGGTAGACATAGTTCAAATGAGGTTGAGTGAAGATAGATGTGGTAGACATAGTTGCTAGATGCCTAGAATGTCAAAAGGTTAAGGATGGAATTTAAAGTAGGAAAGTATATTTATTTCTATATGTTTTGATCTTATTTCTAACATGCATCTGGATGATGCATAAATTTAGGGGAGAAGGATGTCACAACTCAATTTATTTTGCATTCTAAATTTGAAAACTAAACATAAAATGTATATTCATTTAAAAAAAATAAATAATAAACAATTAACAATGGATTACACTTAAAAAAATGGAGGATAAGATTTGCAAATCCACTAAAGAGTGGAGGATGCATTATCATTAAACAAAGAGAGTGGAGGATGCATTATCATTAAACAAAGAAAGTGGAGGATGCATTATCATTAAAAAAACAAGAGTGGAGGATGCATTAAAGGTTGTAAATTTCTATAAATTACCTAGAATTGTGAGGAAGAAGGCATTCATCTTTGGTTTGGGAATGCTGGAGAAATCTATAAGAGTTCTCCTCTCCATCTGTTGTTCTTTTCTTTTGAAGATTTTGGTTCTGGAATTATGTTAGTTCAATTTTAGTTTTGAATTCATTTTGATGATATGTCTTGGGTTAATTAAATCAATTATGAGAAAATTTGTAGTGGCATCATAACTATTATTTGTCTGATAAATATCTCCTTGCATAGCTAAACATCCATATTCACTTGAAAGTTTTTAAAGCCTATGCATCAAATCCATTCTGTGCACATCCTGCATTCGTTACTTTTCTTTGTGAAATTTGACTTTATAGCTACCAATTTCATTTATTTGATAAGGAGGAGACAATTGCCAATAATCTAGTCTGCAATGTTCAACAATCTATCTGCAGCAACAAAGATATTCGTGGCAATCAACGTCACAAGAAAGTTATCACTTTGATAATATGTTAAAAGTCAGGGCTAGGATGTGATTGCTCCATGATTAAATAATAATACTGCAGAAATTGTATAGCAAAAACCGTGAAGAAGTATATATGTATCCAATTTGTGCACATCCTACAACCATTAGCACAAGTTGTGGAATTTAGATTCAATTGCATCTACTTGATAGTTTTGAATGCCTGATGAATGTTTATACCCTGCATCGAAGCTCCCATTTTGCACATAGGCAGGGAAGATATTAGCAAAGATTGTAGAATTTGACTTTTCACTAGCCAATCCTAGTTCCTTGAGATTTTCTAAAGCCTCTCTTTCAAATCCATTTTGTGCAGAACTTGAAATCATTTCCACGTGAAGACATTTCTTTCAGGCATTCTGTCAAACATTTGGCATGCCTTGTCTATGCTTCCACAATTTGCATACATGTTAATCAGGGACTAACAAGAATCCCCTTTCCATTATGCTTTCATGAATGTCAATATTCTGTTCTAAAGCTCCCACACTGGCACTGGAGGATGCTGATAGAGGTTGTGGAATTTTGATTCACAGCTGATGATTGCATTTGCCTGAAAGTTTCTAAAGCCTTTTCAATGACTCCATTTTGTGCATTTCTGCATTCATGCTTTCCATGAGATGACATCCATTTTGAGTCGTTCTGTCAAACAGTTCACATGTCTAGTATGTGCTTCCACATTATTTTTTTTATATATGTCTATTAGGTAATTGAAATTACAATATCTGATAAAAATTCCCCTTACATTATGCTTGAGGGATGTCCATACACTATTCCAAAACTCCATAGCTACGAAGGATGTTGACAAAGGTTGAGGAGTCTGGATTCGAACTCGCCAGTTGCATTTGCTTAAAAGTTTCTAAGGCCTCTTCAACAAATCTATGTTATACGCAGCCTGCTGTCATGGTGTTCCATGAGATCACATTTCCTTGAGTCATTTTGTCAATTGGTTTTCATACAGTGTCTATGCTTCCACATTTTGAATACATGTCTACTGGAACACTTGCAACTGCAACGTTGACAAAATCCCCTCGCCCTTATGTTTTGAAGGATGACCATTCCCTATTCTAAATGCCAAGCTGAACTGCAGGAAATTGCACTTATTATGTGTTTGAATACTATTATTGGATAAAATGTTTAGATAGTTAAAATGCCACGAATTTCATTGCACATCTTTGAAGTCTTTTGTAAACTAGCCTTAGTGCTTCTAGGGTCCCACATTCCACTAGATAGAGCAGAGATTCTTTAATGTTTTTCCTTCTTGCATTCATCAGACCTTGTGTCCTTGCTACAAACAATCTAAAACCACCATATTCCCCCAAGACCCTGTAATATGCCTCCTTTTATAGTATGAAGAATATATTTTTATTATATGAGAAGTCCCCTCTTTGCATCATGATTGAGTCCATATTCACCAAGTGGATTTAATTTTGAAGCCACCTCACAATACAACAATTATTTAATAATCATGTGCAACAATAAATATGTGTATTATGATTTAACCTACCTTGTTGAAGGATGGAATTTAAAGTAGGAAAGTATATTTATTTCTATATGTTTTGATTTTATTTCTAACATGCATCGGGATGATGCATAAATTTAGGGGAGAAGGATGTCATAACTCAATTTATTTTGCATTCTAAATTTGAAAACTAAACATAAAATGTATATTCATTTTAAAAAAAAAAAACAATTAACAATGGATTACACTTTAAAAAATGGAGGATAAGGTTTGCAAATCCACTAAAGAGTGGAGGATGCATTATCATTAAACAAAGAGAGTGGAGGATGCATTATCATTAAAGAAAGAAAGTGGAGGATGCATTATCATTAAAAGAACAAGAGTGGAGGATGCATTAAAGGTTGTAAATTTCTATAAATTACCTAGAATTGTGAGGAAGAAGGCATTCATCTTTGGTTTGGGAATGTTGGAGAAATCTGTAAGAGTTCTCCTCTCCATCTGTTGTTCTTTTCTTTTGAAGATTTTAGTTCTGGAATTATGTTAGTTCAATTTTAGTTTTGAATTCATTTTGATGATATGTCTTAGGTTAATTAAATCAATTATGAGAGAATTTGTAGTGGCATCATAACTATTATTTGTCTGATAAATATCTCCTTATACCTGAACATCCATATTCGCTTGAAAGTTTTTAAAGCCTATGCATCAAATCCATTCTGTTTACATCCTGCATTCGTTACTTTTCTTTGTGAAATTTGACTTTATAGCTACCAATTTCATTTATTTGATAAAGAGGAGACAATTGCCAATAATCTAGTCTGCAATATTCAACAATCTATCTACAACAACAAAGATATTCGTGGAAATCAACATCACAAGAAAGTTATCACTTTGATAATATGTTAAAAGTTAGGGCTAGGCTGTGATTGCCCCATGATTAAATAATAATACTGCAGAAATTGTATAGCAAAAACCTTGAAGAAGTATATATGTATCCAATTTGTGCACATCCTACAACCGTTAGCATAGGTTGTGGAATTTAGATTCAATTGCATCTGCTTGATAGTTTTGAATGCTTGATGAATGTTTATACCCTGCATCGAAGCTCCCATTTTGCACACAGGCAGGGAAAATATTAGCAAAGATTGTAGAATTTGACTTTTCACCAGCCAATCCTAGTTCCTTGAGATTTTCTAAAGCCTCTCTTTCAAATCCATTTTGTGCAGAACCTGAAATCATTTCCACGTGAAGACATTTCTTTCAGGCATTTTGTCAAACATTTGGTGTGCCTTGTCTATGCTTCCAAAATTTGCATACATGTTAATCAGGGACTAACAAGAATCCCCTTTCCATTATGCTTTGATGAATGTCAATATTCTATTCCAATGCTCCCACACTGGCACTGGAGGACACTGGCAGAGGTTGTGGAATTTTGATTCACAGCTGACGATTGCATTTGCCTGAAAGTTTCTAAAGCCCTTTCAACGACTCCATTTTGTGCATTTCTGCAATCATGATTTCCATGAGATGACATCCATTTTGAGTTGTTCTGTCAAACAGTTCACATGTCTGGTCTGTGCTTCCACATTATTATTTTTATATATGTCTATCAAGTAATTGAAATTACAACATCTGATAAAAATTCCCCTTACATATTGCTTGAGGGATGTCCATACACTGTTCCAAAACTCCATAGCTATGGAGGATGTTGACAAAGGTTGAGGAGTCTGGATTTGGACTCGCCAGTTGCATCTGCTTAAAAGTTTCTAAGGCCTATTCAACAAATCTATGTTATACGCACCGTGCTGTCATTGCATTCCATGAGATCACATTTCTTTGGGTCATTTTTGTCAAACAACTCACTTGTCTTTCATGTGTTCTTCCATCAAAAATTAAATGTTAGTAACTCTTTTAAACTCATGGCAATAGTCGCTATAGTTGAATTGTTTTCTAAAAATATTGGCACACAAGTCTTGGGAAGATTGAACAAATATATGTCATTACTTAACAAATTTCCTTTATATTCTATTTGCTTGAACAATTAACTATATAATTGGTATATTAATGATTAGTGACCATTCTTTAAACTATGGCATCTCCTTGAAAATAGGTGAACCATGTTAATTCAAAACTAGACACCCAATGAATCTACACAAACAATAATATACAAGTATGGACAATTTTCTTGAAAATTAACTTTTGACCATATATGACACAAGCATAATGACTTATGTTGACCTCTATGATTAAGTATCTAGGTGATTAAGTACCAAAATGTGAAATGGTTGGAAAATTAAAATATAAGCAAAAATGTCATTTTAAATTAATACTTATGTACACTAAGTTAATTTGAAAACAACCTTAAAATCTACTAGGGAAAATGAATAATGAATGGAGTAAGTAAATTACTTGGTTCCTTGAACATGAAGACAAAGGTATTTTGAAATAGATGAGTTATCGTAATATAAATTATGATCTTGCTTCAGTCATGCATGGAATTGGGAAGTTCTTTAAAATAGTCGTAAAACCTTAGAACCACTAATTACCATTTCTTAGGTATTCAGAATCATTGTTATCCTTAATCAAGTATATCCAAAGGTTTGTTGATAATGGAAGTTTACCAGTTTTGTTAAATCTATTTTGAATCTCTTGTTGCATCTTTTAATTCTTACTAGTTTCAATTTGAAAATGAACTTATAATGGTCATGCAAGAAAATGTCTCAATTATCCACTCTTGGAATAAAGTCTATTGATGCATGACAAAATAGGTTATCAATATTCCTTGTTATAATGAGAATTGATAGAATGGATTAAATATTTTCTAAGCAAAATTATCATGCGTCTTTATGTTCCTTTATCAATTTTCTTAGTTAGTGATTATGCAAGTTTTTCTTCTCTTTACTAGATAGGTAAACCTTGTAAAGAAATGTCCAAACTCAAACAAATCGCAGTGTTCGGTAATTACAGTACCTCTGGGTCACGTTTATGGGTAATGTCATCGCGTTGAACCAAGTACCTCACACCTAACATAGTTGCAACAATGACATCTGGGGCACCGTCCCTCTAAATCATCAAGGAGTAATAAGGAACATGTCTAAGTTAAATCCGCAGGAAGGGAAAATCTGCTCGGATACCTGACTAAAAAGATTAAGAAAAAGAAAAGGGTGAGACTATCAAAAATTGTTGTAGGACAATCAACGAGAAGACCTCATCAAGGAAATATGCGTGATAGGTAAATTATTCACACTTGAAAACTTAAATGCCAAACACTCCTAAGAGGTGTGTTTGCAATACTAGTTTCTTTGGAATTCCGTCTCTGTATCACTTGAGTGAGTGGTCAGTCGGCAAAGAACTGTGTAACAACCACAGATACATAAAACATAGTGCTAGACAGAACTACATGTTCGCATTCGTCGTGTAGATCGCATCCGTAGAGGGCCTTGATCCCGTGGATATAGGCAGTCTAGACGGTGAAGGATGCCCCCAGTACTCAGGTCCCTCAGATATAGGGTACTCTTTAATAATCAACTTCATAATCTCGATCTCTAGCTAAAAGGTTATCTAGGTAACTCAAGAACTCTCCTAGTACTTAGAAGAATCCCTGGGGTGGATTACTTGTACCCGGCGTTGCCGTAAACTGAGGTGAGTACAAGTTGATGTTATGTGTTCCCTGGTCGACATCCTCAGTACAGTGTCTGGGTAGACTGTGGTCCCCAGGAAGTGACTCATGAATCTATATTGGTTCCGAGTGAGTCAGAAGTCTTTGGCCAGAGCATAATGATTCCTGTCCTCTTTAGCCTGTTTCGCTGTTATGTTTATGCATCCCAGATTGGAGCATAATGATTCCTGTCCTATTTAGCCCGGTTGGCTATTGTGTTTACTTATCCCGTATTGGATAGAGTCTTGGTCCATTTGACCACCAGGCCATTTTGCCACCATTTGTTTTACCCCGTTTTAGGTAGTGATAGGGTCCGTTAGACCTGGTTTCATATGAACCTATTTGCCCAAAGGATAGAAGAGCCCAGGTTGGCTTAAGAATGTTCTGTTTTGGCAGAAATTAATGTTCCATTTTGAACATATGGCCCGTTTGGCCGAAGTTTTTCCTGAGTACTCAATGGAAGTCTTGATATATCTCTTAAGAACTTGTTAATAAAGTAAATTTTTTGAAAATTCGAGTTTGGATCAAGTGGGTCCTTACATGGAGGTTCTAAATTCTCTGTCATGGGAAGAAGTTTGAGATGTTTTATTTAAAGGGATTAATTTACTAATTGGTTTAGCAAATAAAAAATATTATATTATTTCATTTAAATAGTTGGTAGGACATTGTATTGGTTGTAAAAAAAAATAGATCAAGATTAAACTTTATGTTTTTATTTAAATAGTCCATCGACTTAACCAATGAATTTATGTATGAGTGTATAAATTATTTTGACCATTAATCAATTTTATTTTGATTAAAGTTAATTTTACAACCTATAGAGTTTTTAAGCTCTTCCACATATAATGGTCTATTGTTATTTCTCTAATTCAAATAAGTATCAATTTTTTAGTCAATTCAATCTCCATTATGTAATTTTCTTTTATAACATTTATCTAATATATGACTAAATATTGTATTATTACATTTTATAAGATCATTGTTGTTTCCTTTTTTTTTTGGGCACTTCTAAAGAGATGGTCTAATTTCCTTGTGAGTTCATTAGCTCTACCTTTGTCTTTGTTGTTCTTAACCTATATTTATTAACAATGCTTTCCACTAAATATTATTATTGACCCATAACTTCAATTGGTCATTACCATTTATCCTCCACTAACTATTAATCGAAGCTACAAATTGCTACATGATAACATTAGAAGTTAATAGTGTTGGAAATTAGATGTCTCAACCTTGCAAATGTCATGTTAATATCTATTTAGCATTTACTACTTACTCATAGTTAGTTACATATTATTGTTACTATTTGTTGGTGTATAACTCACATGATCCTAACATAACCATAGTTAGGCAGTTTTCCTCACATGTGGAAAGACTAATTCCACTCCATGAGTCGTTAGTAGATGTGTCGACTCTTATTCAACACATCGTTGCTACTTTTGAGGGTGATTGAACCTTGAGCTATTCTCTTGATTCTATTTTTGCCACCTCCTATTCTTTTGGAGTATTGTTTCACAAACTTCACCTATTTATACCTCATTCATTGTAAAGCAATTCAATTCGTTTTCAATATATTGCAATTGTGTTTGATCTCTAATCCATTGATCTTGGACTTCCGCTCACACATGGTATCAGAGTGGTTAGAATAGCATCAAATTGGGTGCTCATTGACAAACATCTCCATTGGCGAATCTTTACAACCTCTTTTGAACACTAGGCTCAATCCGGCCTTCTATCACTGCAATTTGAGGAGGTATAAATTGGTTTTCAAAGCATATTTGAATTTTTTTTGTATAAGTTATAAATCATCATTGCAGAGCTCATTGACCCTCATCACAGTGAGGTTGAATCATTGCCAAGAAGCCTCACATAGAGGCATTTTATCTGGTTTTTATTGAGTCTCACACAGAGGCTTGTTCATCTGGTTTTCAAACCTCAATTCCACAGAGGCTGAGATTGGCCTATTGTTGCACCAAACAGTGTTCAAAGAAGGCAATTACCCTCCACCTATAGATGGACGACCCACTCTGCTAGTCACCCCATTTTCATGGCATTGTAAGCCACATTTCTGAAGCTCTTGTCACCTCTTTCAGGGGCAATCGGCCATATTGCAAAGTGACTCTAGTGTGGTGGCATTTAGCATACTATCTGCAGCAATCGGCACCCTCATTGCCTTCAGTTTCGCCCACAAACAAGACTGCAATAGAAGAAACTTAGGGGGGTTGACATCAGCAAGGATGAAAAATAAAAAAGGGGGAGGGGCACAAAATTTTGATGCAGAGGCATGGAGGATTCACCCAAAACTCACAAACTTCCACTATGCTTTGATGAGAGCATAAAATAAAGTAAATTTGACATAATTTTTAGAATACAACTCAAACCCATGATCTAAAAACTGATTTGGATACCCATTATCCTCTTACATAACATATCTCACATGCAACATAGGTTGTTTTTGAAAGTATGCTTAAAAAATGGACTGTTATAGTGATGGAGACCCTAGTAGATTGCAGACCTGCCCTCACCAAAAATGGCATAACTCACTTAATTTTTAATAAAAATTTTCCAAACCAAAAGAATATGAAACTAAACTCATATCCCCATCTTTTCCCATTGGTTTCAAATCTATACTTGATCTGTACAATCCGTACCATTCCAAACAAGATGATTGTTACAGTAAATAGAACTAGAAGTATCAATCACTAAATTCATCATAGATTTCACAAAACATAATAAAAATTGATACAACCAATGCAAAAAGAAAGAAGACTCTGATATTTTTCCAACAAATCTAATTTTATGCTATTTGGATTCCATATATGTCTGTACCAGCCTCAGGAACAGCGAAAAATAGTAAAAAACAAAATGCAGAAAACTAAACTTTTATTTCATTTCTCTTCTCTAAACTTCATCTCTCCTCCATCTCTCCTTCATCTCTGCCTCTTGCACAAAATTTCAAGGTATAAATAATACCTTTATATCCATATTTTTTGTTCCATCACTCCACTCTCTTTTACATGCAAAAAGAAGAGGCTAAAAATAGCCAAACCACTAACACTACTCAACTTAGAAAGTACTAAACTTGGGCAAACTTAAAGCTCCACTTCCTAATGACCTATAAATACATAAGAGTGGTCTTACATAGACCTTTATTACAAAAATAATGAAATAAAACTCCTCCAACATGAGAAACTACATATTAAACTCCCTATGACCCTTCATATTCCTCTTTTGTTTGCCCTTTTTGCACTTTTTGCACTTTTTGCAATATTAACAATTTTGCAATTTTTGCAATCCTTTACACAATAACTCCAAATCCCACTAGAACCTAATCAAATGCCTTTAATACATTGCCAATGGTCAATTCATGACCTTATTATATCATTAAAACATCAAAACTAGATTAAAACCAAAAGTTGTCTCATGGAGGCTTAAAGCTAGTAAGGTGCTCCTGCACCAAATTTTCACAATAAGCTCCTGGTCATGGGTTTTTCAGCCCTTGGTCATAGTCTACCACAGGGAGCTTAACTTTTCCCTCATCAAGTTTTTTTACTCTCCAGTACTAGTTTACAAAATTTTTATTTTCAAGCACATTGAAAATTTTATTTGAAAGTGTATTTTTATTACATATGTAAAAAATTGTAAAGGCCATAACTTTTGCAAAGGATTTCATAATTGAGTCGTTCAAAAGGAAAAAATGCCCATTTTTTCATCCTCTATCATTTTACTCTGTCAATGCACTACAATTATAAAGTGCTTGTGCATGTTAGTTCAGAGTGATAAAAACACTTCTTTACATTGAGCAATCTGGGGGGGGAAACTACAAATAATCAAGGCAAGAAATCTATGTGTTCATATTGTACACTTCATAGGGAAGTGTTTTTTGTGAGAGTGTTGTCTTTTTTATGTCTCACTTTCACTTTCTCTATTTTCTTTCTTTCAATTTTTTTACATCTACTATCTGCGTGACTAAAAGGCATCATGGAGTCTATAGTTCCTATTCCTCCACTAACACCTTTCAATTATCAAGATTGGAAACTTAAAGTCAGTCTTGTGCTAAAAAATAAGGCCCTATATCGGATAACTATGGGAACAAAAAAGAAACCTAATGTAGCTAAAGATAAAGAATTTTTTTTCAACAAATGTGATCAAGTATTTGGCTTTTTGTGTTTAAATCTATCTCCAGAATTATTGTTTCATGTCAAAAACCTAACTACACCTAATGAAGTGTGGGATATTTTAGAAAAACTATTTGGCAAAATTGATGAACTCATAAGTCATGAATTGGAAAATCTACTCTTAGGTCTTAGTCCAAGAAATTACTCAACTTTAGAAGATTTCTTCACAAAGTTTAAATCTTTAAAGTTACAGTTAAAAGATTGTGGAATTGACAAGAAAGAGGATCAATTAATCCTTTCAGTACTTTCCAAATTAGGTCCATAATTTTTTGTGTTTGTATCAACTTTATATTCTACTGAAAGTGCTCTTGGAGCATCATGGAAAATGCCCACTCTAGATAAATTCATTTCTGATCTCACAAGGGAACATGAGAAACTAAAGTCCAAGATCAATGGATTAGAGATCAAACACAATTGCAATATATTGAAAACGAACTCACCCACATCAAGATCTTCACAAGATGATTCTTAGGTATAGACTACCACAGATAACAAACATAATCTGACAAACTTTTAGGGGGAATCTCATGCTTTCTTTGCTTCAATATCTAATCCATAGACATTTAAAGAAGCATTAGGCATACCTGAGTGGGATGTTGCCATGAATGAGGAATATGATTCCTTAATCAGAAATCACACTTGTGACTTAATTTCTCTTCCTAAGGGAAGAAAAGTAGTTCAATGCAAATGGATATATTATCGAACTAAATAAGCAGCAGATGGGTCAGTTGATAAGTACAAAGCACGGTTAGTTGCAAAAGGTTTTTCTCAAGTTTCAGGAATTGACTACACATAGACCTTTGCACCTGTTGCAAAGATGACTTCAATCATACTCACACTTGCTATAGCTGCAGCACATGGGTGGGCAATACATCAAATGGATGTAAAGAGTCCCCTTCTTCATGGAGACCTTGAGGAGGAGATCTACATGGAGCAACCTCTAGGATTTGTTCATAATTCATCCTTAGTATGTATGCTAAGGAAATCTATCTATGGCCTAAAACAAGCACCCAGGGCTTGTATGGTAAGATGGATTTCTACCTTATATCTTCAGGATTCACTTGATGTAATTTAGACCCCAATGTGTATCTTCTATGGTATGATGATTCATTGTTAATACTGGTACATTATGTTGATGACCTTTTAATCACTGGAAGTGCTTCCTCTTCTATTGTGGTAGTAAAATCAGCACTTCAAGAAAGGTTTGATATTACAGACGTAGGGTTGCTACATTACTTTCTTGGTATCTCAATCAGATTCAAGGATAGTTCTTGCTCAACCTAAGTATGCTCTTGATTTACTTGAACATTTTCACATGTCTAATTGTAAACCATCTCCAACTCCCTTCTTATCTAGTGTTAAGCTTGAGACATCATGTCCTACTCCATTAGTTGATGCAACATTGTGTAGACAACTAGTAGGTAGCCTCATTTACTTAACTCACACCAAACCTGACATTGCATATGCAGTTGGCTTACTTTTCAGATTTATGCAGGAACCTCATGAGTTGCATTGGAAAGTAGCTAAGAGGATTCTTAATTACCTTCATGGTACAATTGCATTTGGGAGACATTATAGAGTTGGTTCCATAATTGATTTGGTTGATTCACAGATTTAGATTGGGTTGGTGATATAGACAATCTCAAGTCTACTTCTGGGTATAGTTTTTCACTTGGTTCAGGTCCTATCAGTTGGTCTAGAAAAAAGAAAAATGTTATTGCTATATCTTCTATAGAGCCTAAGTTTTGAGGAGCTGTTAACTCAACTACTGAGGCCATGTGGCTTCAAGGTATCATTTCTAAATTTAGAATTTCTCTCAGAGGACATACAATTATCTATTGTGATAACCACAGTACAATCCAAATATGCAAAAATTTGGTCCAACATCAATGAACCGAACATATTGAGATTCATATGCATTATATTTGTGAGCTCATTCATGATTAGATCATCAACTTAGTATTCTGCTAGTCATCAGAACAAGTCACCGACATCTTCACCAAAACCTTTATAGAAAGCAAGTTCATCCATCTACGAGCTCTTCTTGGTGTGTGGTCTACATCAGCATCATCATCATCTGAAGGGGCCATCTAAAGTCCTCTCTTTGTTTTCTCTCTTTAGGAGGAAAGTTTTTTCCCATAGGGTTTTCTTTGTTTCTCCATTTTATGAGAGATGTTTTGTAAATGAGTACCTAAAATGGTGCATAGCCAGGATTCATATCTAATAAACCCACCTAAGCTATGCTTAAGGAGGGGTGTTGGTGTATAACTCACATGAGTTATTCCTAACATAACCATAGTTAGGCAGTTTTCCTCACATGTGGAAATACTAATTCCACTCTATGAGTCGTTAGTAGATGTGTCAACTCTTATTCGACATATCACCACTACTTTTGAGGGTGGTTGAACCTTGAGCTATTCTCTTAGTTCTATTTTCGCTACCTCTCCTATTCTCATGGAGTATTGTTTCACAAACTTCACGTATTTATACCTCATCGATAGTACAACAATTCAATTTGTTTTTAATATATTACAATTGTGTTTGATCTCTAATCCATTGATCTTGGACCTTTTCTTACACACTATTTAATATTTATCTGTAGCACAAATTAGGGCATTGGAATTTGATGTGTTAGTTATGCCAGTGTTAGTACCTTATAGTGGTGGAAAACTAATATTTTATTTTGGTATTATCTTTAGAAAAATGGGATGCCTACTTTTGGGGGATCCTATGATAGATGCTATGACATGTTCTATGATGTGTAAGAGGTGTATTTAGAGGGAGTTGTTGGGAACCTTGACCATCTATGATATAGTGTTTATTATTTGTCATGTAAGAGCTTAATAATAGATAGGAATCTTGCTTATCTTGAGCACCACACCTCATGAGAGGTTTTGTACATGGTTTTGCAAACCATAGATGGTTTTTAGTTGCTACAAATCAATAAATTGAGAGCTTGAGGAGTAGTTTGTATTATCAGAGTTGGCAAGTACATAGGTGCTACCAGAATGCTGTCAAAATTACTCTGTATTTGAATACTGGTGTATTACTCCTTCAAACCATTTTGGAAGAATAATCCACACTATGGAACCTACACAATATATTATGGTTTATTGTCTTTTGTCGATTTATGTGGTTCTCTACATATAATTCTATGATGGGTTTAGATCATATTTGAATTTATTTGTCTAACACTCCTCTTAAAGATTAGTTTAGGAAGTTGTTTCTACAGACCTTGGTTCCTTACAAATAGGAAATAAAAATTTTCATACTAATATAATATAGCTAGCTAATTATACATTAATTTATGTAAATCTTGTATCATAAAGAAATATTATAAAAAATTTCCTATGATAGTACAAGCTAACATAGTTAACTTTGGGTCTATAAATTGTTTGAATTGATTATATATTACCAAAATAAAGCTAGTAGGTTACACTATGTTCTCCAACCCAAACTGGTTAGCAAATATCAATAGATCATACATCAAGTATTAGTTTATACATCATATGCCAAAAATAATAGTAAAGATATAAGGCTATACGTACAGAATCATCATGTATCAAGGAATCACCATATACATTGAGGATAACAAAGTATCAGCTACATCTGCAACCCGTATACTCGGAAGAGTCATGTCTTTCAACAATTTACTAAAAGGTAGATTTGTAGCAGCTCCAGTCATTTGTTCTAGCTCTCACTATACCTATTCAACTCTCTAAACATTCCAATCAGAGGAGTAATCTCTGAAATAGCTTTGTTGTCTCTGACCACCTCCAGTTCAACTCCTATTGGTAATTCTTTCTCCTTCAATCCCATATCCTCAAGCAACTTATCAAAATTAAAGTTTTTATTAAATCTCTCCTGAAATTTCATATATTCCTTAACAAATTTATCATCAACCTTTCTAGCGTCATGAGGCCAAAATTTGGTAGTTATTATCTCTGACGTATTCAAGCAAGTTTGGCCTTCATTCATCAATTCAAGAAACTTTCTTTAGGAATATCTAATGTCATCAGCACTTGCAAGGAAACATTGTGAAACATGAGTCTGTTTGAAGACTTAGTAAGATATCTTCTCCTTCCCTGAAAGCACTCCTCATTTCTTAACTTCCACAAGTTCCGAACAAAGCTTTGTGGTTAGAATTAGCCAAAATTGATTATAGGCAAATTTCAAATCTTTCACATAAGCAAATAAAATTTATTGCCAAGTGATACCAGTTTTCCTATCCCAACCCTTAAGACCAGAAAAAAATATACCAAATACTTTTAGCCAAATTACATTCAAAAAATAAGTGCTCAAAAGACTCAAGGAGATTGCAATAGGTACATAGTTTCTTAACAAGATTAGAGTTAAAGTAGTTGGTACCAACAACAAGCTTTTTGACCAACAATAACCACCTAAAATAGGATTTTTTGGTTGCAATACATTAGACCAATATGATTTAAAGACTTTAGGCCATTGGGTATGACTCGAGTTTAATTTCCAATAGTCATTTACAAAACTGGTGACATGCAGGGAGTTAGTCATCATCTCATACAATTTCCTTGGTCTAATTTTAAGTAAGGAAGAGCCATCTTCCCATTTTATATTGTCATAAATTTCAATGTTCAATTTGAGTTCAACTGGAAGTTAAAGTTTAAAATAGGATTTCTTATAGACTGAGAATGTCCTTCTTTGAGAATGAGGTAGAGAAAATTCACTACTGATATCAAACCAATCTCTTAACTGACCATTCTTAAGAATATCATTGAAAGTACAAATCCCTTTACTATTCTAAATTCTATCTAAACACCATTGTAAAAGGGCTAGAGGTTTGTTCTTACACTAAAGGTTCCACCAAATTGATCTAAAATTCAAGATCTCACTCCCATCTTGGTTCCAGGTATTACAATCTTTTATTTATACTCTAATCAATTCCTAGGCCTTCCAGAAGCTCCTAAAAACTCTAGAGCCAAAGGAGGGGATAGAAAATTTACCAAACAATAAATCATGAGGATGGAGACCTTTCCAATGTCTAGCCTTCTTAGGTACTACCAATTGTATGTTGTTCCTTACTAATACTTTATATGGATCACCACCTTCAAAATAATTAGTTAGACATTATTGACATAAATAGCATTGACACGAGCCATATTTAGAATCTCCTTCCTTAGCTTTCCTAGAACATAGCTAGAGATTATTGAGATACATAGCATAGACACCAGCCATATTTTCTTGCTTTGTCATGTAAACAGCTACTCCCTATTTATTTCATTGATTTGTTATAGGTTGGGTTGATAAAGGTGGCTGACTAACTAGCTCATTTTGTGATTGTCCCTGTGTGTTGGGGAGTCCAGTTAGTAGTGCTTATTGTTGAGGTTGGAAACATCTAGGTTGTCCTTGGTATTGTTGGTTATAACCTTGTTGAGGACCCCAATGATGCTGCATGTTTTGTGATCCAAATTGTTGTGGGAACTATTGTGTCCATTGTTGATTTCCCTAGGGCTAGTTTTGTCAATGTTGGTTTTTCCATTGTTAGTTTGACCAATCCTGTGGTCCCCAAGGGGGGATTTTCTGAGGCCCTTGCCACATTGGATTCCATTGATTGTTTCCTTAGTTTGAAGGGCCCCTATAGGAAGCCTGATTTGGGTACTGATTATAAGGGAAATTCCCAGTTTATTTTTTTCCTACACAATTCAACTCCTCTATTATGAAGTTTTTCTTAGTCAACCTTTTTAAGGTCGGGAACTGATCACACTAATTGGTAGGGTGTTCCCTGTCACAAATCTGACATATTTTTGATTTGTCTAAAGCACATTCTCTCAACAGGTGTTTGTTCCTACATCTAGGATAATATATGGAGAGAGGTTTAGTTGTTCTACTTTGTTCTGTTGTTCTAGTCTTTTCCTGAATTCTATCTAATGTGGTATTCAATTGGACCAGAATATTTGTCTTAAGATTTGCAATCTCTTCCATTAACTAATGTATCTCATTCTTCCCTTTAAAAGATCTGGTCATTCTCACTCCATCTTGGGTTCTAGAGTAGTTTCTGCAGAGTTCTTCTATAGCAGGCATATCTATTTTGTTAATGTTCCCTCTCCCCATTAGATCTAGTGCTTGTCTTGATTCTCTATCTAATCCTTTTACAAACAGTGTCCTGATCAAGGGGTGATCCACAGGATTGCCATATCTCCTCAAGGCAAAATTTAACCTATTCAGATAGTCCTCTAATCTTCCATCCTCTCTTTGTTTAATTTTTAACAGCACTTCCTTTTTATCACTAACCCTACAATAATCCTGATATTTGCCTAGGAATTCAGTTTCCATTTGATCCCAAGAGTGAATGGAGTCTGGGGTTAAGCCCATGTACCCCCTCATCACAGAATATTTTAGGGTTGATGGGAAAAGTTTGAGTTTTTTATTATCTGATCTGTAGTAAAAGGTCTGGCATACAACTTTAAACTCAAATAGAAACTGATCTAGGTCCTCAGAAGAAAGACCCCTGAAGTTTGGTAGGTTTACAGGTGAGATGTTCTTCATAGGGGTATTATCTCCATAAGCAAGGACAATAGGGTATGAGAAGGTCTTGGGAGCTTGATTATCTTCCTCATCATGATTATCTTCCATGTCTGGTGTTTCTTCTCTTTGAGACTTAGTATGGGGTTTTGAGGAAGTGGATTCTAGTGACGGATCTACCTAGTATCTTTCAGCTTGCAGTTCTTGGATATACTCAGAGAGTGAAGGGCATTGAGGATTTGAGGGAATGTCAATTTTGGGTGTAGCTTCCAAGGTGGGTTCTAAGTGTTCCTCTTCAACAAGCTCTTGTGCCACCCTACTGCTTTCTGCCATAGTTTGCTGTTGGGGTGTTAGTTTTATGTATCTACCTTTTGAATCCCTAGGTCTAACCATACAGATTCAATTTAACCTAAAAGGACTGTTAACTAAGTTTTCCTCATTAACACAAGAGTCCTTGGCAATGTCACCAAAAATGACAAAGGTTGTTGGAACTTGGCATTTAATCATGTTTTTGTGTGTCAAATGCAGGCTGTGTCCTAGGCTATCTACAATAAGGGGTTCCATTGTTACCAGTCCACTAACTACTTCTACTGATCTGACTATTTCAAATATTAATACTACTAAATTTTTTGTTGTGAAAGGAAATTCTAAAAATACTAAAATAGGAAATTGTTGAAATTGACCTACTCTAATCCACACAACTGAAAATATGCATTTATTGGAAACAATGATTAAATAGAAATAAATCTATCTTTATGAAAGTAGTAAACTATCTTCCTAATAGAATCTGAAACAAGACAATCAAACAAATAAATACTAGCCTCCTATCTTGATTGCAGGAGTGGGCCCTTGCTTCTCGCCCTCAGGATTGAACACTAAAGCAGGAACTTAGTACATAAATACATTAACATAGTCTTTCTTTAGTCTAATTCCATCAGTATGCTTGTATTCAAAAAGTATGTCTAATGTAGAAAAAAATGAAGATTAGAATAATCTAATAGCAATAATCTATCTTTTTCTCTACTGCTTCCACCTTAACATATATCAAATTAGTGATGAGATATCTATCTACTCTAACTATTATTTTATCTATGAGATATTATCAATCTCTTATTTTAACAACTGTTTAACTGTAGAGTAAAATCATCCAAACTAAAATAGGTTTTAGTGGTACAACAGTCCCACTAAATCTGGAGTCTTAACTTAAATAACAACTGGGCAATGAGGCCCTAAAATATAGGTATTAATAAGTCATTAAGAACTCATTCAAAATCAATAAAAGAGAAATTAGATCCCTAGCAATCAACTAGAGTCTTCTCCCAATCATTCTGGTGTTGGCTGAGTAACCTCTAGAGCACTGCAGTTGCCTTAGGAGATGTAGACTGATAGCAACGTTGGAGACTTTGCACTATCGCTAGGAGGCTCTGGAGGCATGTACTCTCATTAAGAGGCTCCAGAGACATGTTCTATCATCAAGAGCTCCAGAGATGCACCCATGACTCTTGTATGGCCCCAGAGATGATCTACCTTTGGCTCCCCTGCTTCAAAATACCTCCAACACATTGGGAAAATGTTGGAGTCTAGTGTAGTATCCTTCATGTCAGCTTTGGAGATTATTAGGACCAACTCTAGAGATGCTCAAAATTGCCTTTGCTCAAACGACTACACCTATAGATGCAAAAAGAGAGACTTTTCTACATATTTTAATTAATTTGCTGCAAATTAGTCCTTCAATTAAAAATTATGACCTTTGGCAATTCATCTCTCATTAATGTAATTAAAACAAATCTTATCAGTCTATTATGGTGCAATTACTAGGACAATAGAATAAAAGTGGTGGTAAAGGGAGGTAAAATGGTGTATTGTTCTATGTGCTCCCTGACACTCATCATAAACTAGCCGAGCATGTTCCACCACCTATAACCCCATCTTGGCTGCAATACTCTCCATGGTCCAACAAGTCTTCATCACACCCAGTAAGACATCATGCATATGGCCAAGAAAAAACTCTTGATTCTCCTCCGCAGCTCTAAAAATGTCTACCAAATCTGTGTGCATTAAAATAGAGGTTGCAACAATCGAAGTCAAGGTTCCCATAGTCATCGATTGTACAATGCCATAGACATTCCAGCACCCACGTGTTGTACCCAGGTCAAGCAACAGAGCAAACATCACCTCCCTAACCTTCCCTCCATCCTGGCTAACCACCTCCTTATCTAAAGAAAGCATCCTACATAGCCACTCCCGCAAGACTAGATTCTTGACTTCAGCTTCAATCACATTGTAAAAAATTGCCATGCCACCCTCCCCAAATAGCCTCCTCAACCTCTTTCTAGGGGCGTAAGCCCTTCACATTTTGCCACCCATTGTGCTGCAAATGATCTTCCTCCTAAGTTGATGCCACCGTGGGGAAGGGGCCATCACATTGTCTTTGTCCATACCTCCACCATGACCACCTACATCGCCAACCGACCCACCCAAACCTATAGAATCACCACCCTCTACCATAGCAAAAATGCTTCTAGAGAAATCACAAGATATTGCAAATTTAGAGGAAACAATCATACTATTGGGAGAAACAAATCCCACTACCATACACCACTTGTTGTTATGATCCTAGAGCATGGCACCATCACTCCTCACATATTCTCCTTAAGGTTTCTATTAATCATGTCCAATTAACAATCTATCCCATTATCAGGAGTAGAATCACACATTTTAAAGATAATACAAAATAACATAAAACAAGTGGGCAAAAAATAGTACGACACTTTCATACACAATTATTAATAAACAAAATAGCTTTCTTATGTGTCATTTTTGTGTTCGAACCCCAACCTAGAATTGCATTACATTTGTTGTTTCCATGCACACATCAATCATAAGGCATTTCATATCACACAAGTTGTTAGTAGTTGGTTGTAATGAAACAACTTGCACAATAGATGAATATATGAGTAAATATGCTGAAAATACTTGATAATAATTTGCCGATAGGAAATAGACAAAATTATTGCCATAAATACATCATAAAAATAGAGATACAATACAAAGTTTTGACTAATTTTTTTTCACTTTAAAATAGATATTAAATGGCCTTCACAAAAGATGAAAATCTAGAAGAAAAATATGAAGATGATGCAATTTATGGTCCAAGACTTTTTTCTTTGTAATTGAGACACTATCATGGGATTTGGGAGTGTTGATGGGATGATGGTGCAATTGCACAAGGGCTAGTTACTTTAAAGAAAGAGAATGCAAGGGATTCTTAAGATGGCTAAAAAAGGAAATTCACCATGTGCTTAAAAGGATGGAGTGTCTAAATGGAATAAAAGGATGAAGGAGATATTGGCCTCCTTGAAAGGAAAGCATCCTTCAACAATGTTATGCAGTCATGCAAGTTGATGGAGAGGAAGAAGATGCATTTTTGGATGATAGTGTATTTGAAAACCCTAACTTTAGATAACCCTAATAACTCTTTTTGTGTGAGTATATAAGCGTCAATTTCCTCACAAGAATACTCTAGAAGCAAATACTTGCTAGTAATCTTCTCAATACAAAAAAATTGAGGCAAATCTCCCAAAAAAGGTGATAGGCTTCTAGGGATTGAATTTGATACCCCCAAAAAATTATAGTAGAGCTATGAGATTTTGATTTTCCTAGCTTAGCTTACTAGAAAAAAAATGTTCTACATAGGGAAAAGATAAGCAAAGTTGTACAAACTAATTCAATAGAATTTCAAAGGCAATGATATTTTAGTAAAGCATTCACTAAAGGAGCTCAAATAGCTAGATGTGTAAGATATAGATTTATTCAGGGTGAAAATAAGAAATGAAGGTGAAAATTCCTTATTTTTTTTAGTCTTACTATATCTAGAATGATATGATAAGTAGTTCTACCACTATCAATTCCTTTTTCTTTTAATTAATTGAATGTAATTTTAAAAATTAATTTATGGAGTTTTGTTTTTTCCTTTTTCTCACTACTTTTACCTATTTAATTAGATTATATCTATCAATAGGATTGTGTATACAATTACTCAAGGATGGGAAAGGGAGGATATTGATGACATTCTTTATTTATAATTTTTCATGCTTCCAATTTTTTAATAATTTATTAAAAAATTTAGAGTTATTATAATTTTAGTCTATTTTATCCTTCTTTCTTGACCGGGTTTCCAATTTGATAGAATACTTACACTAGAATTTTTTTAAATTTTGAATTATGAACATAAATAAAAATATATATATATTTTTAAAGTTAGCTCTACTTTGAGTTTTTAAAAATAATGCCTTCAACTTTCAAACCTTCCCTCTTCTCAAACATTCACTTGTAAATAAAATGACAAATCTATTAAGAAGACTAGGGATAAACATGGTTACTTGCGCATGTGACTTGGTTCAACATTCAAGACATTTGATATTGTTGTAATTTTAAGAGGGTTTGATGGGTGTAGGAGAAAAATCAATGTTTTGTAAAAGAATATATGATTATAATTTTAGGGCTATATTAAGAATAATGCAAACGCTTCCCAACAATAAGATAAAATTAAATAAAATATGAAAATTTGTAAACAATGGATATCAATTTTTAAATGCTTTCCAACAATACAATAGAATTAAAAATTTGAATATACAATTTCAATTGGGTTTGATGCAAGTCATATATATTTAAAATTAAATACCTAAAGAACATCTATAGAGGACACCTCCATGGCAGAGCTCTAACTACTTTCTTACTTTCTAATAGGAAGTCCACCCAACAAATACGTGGGGTGATTGTGAAGCCTAAGTCCCCTTTTAAGAAAGTTTTTTTCACTCCTTACAATTTTTATGTTTTTAAAAGTTAGAAATATAATTTAACTTGTCTATCATAAAAAAAAATAATTAATTTAAAATAAATATAAAAACTATTCAAAATATTTTTAAAAATAATATAATTAAAATATTACAATTCAATATTACTCTTCACCAAAATTTAAAACATCACCTAAACTTACAATGTAAGTCTTTTCACTTACTAAAATTTTTGGTGGACTCTTTATGAAAAAATATTTAACTCAAGGTACTAACAAAGTATTAATAATTTAAATATTCTCTTAAGAGTATTAAATATTATTATTTTAGTCTCGGGTGTAAAATTATCTACATGGAGTTAATTTTTAAGTCCCTTGAATCCTTGTCATGTAAAGTCCTAAAAAATCAAATGATAAATTTAGAGCTATCATCGTGGAAAGTTTTATTTTGTTAATTTATAATTAGAAAAATTCATGAAATAGGAGGTGATCAGTACTAACAAATAACTTTATCATGAAATAGATTTGTTGGTACACTTTTAAAATTCAACAAATAAATAAACTAACTTGCCTAAAATAGAAAAAGAAGAGGAAAGCATTGCATTAAAATTCAATGTGGAATAAAAACAGTTAATCTTCACAAAAAGGATAGCTAAATTTTTTTATTATATTCTTCACTACCATCCAAGTGAAGTCTAGGTCCAAGTGATTGGGTTGGGTGTGATGGAAGAGAAAAAATTAAGAGGCGTGTTATTATGTGAAGATGAGAGAGATGTATAAGGTGTGTCAGCAAGAGGAAGGGTCACATTGTGCTGATGAAGCTTGAGGAACAACAAGAAGTAATGGGGTAAGTGTGAGAAACATACACAGTTGACATGAAGTCATAATTAAGGTGTAAAATGGATAACTGGCATAATACGATCTTGTTAGGAAGAGGATAGTTTTAGTTGGCAGAAGGGAGGGGAGGGTCTCAAGGAGCCAACGAAGGGGATTTAAACTTCAAATCACCAAGAATGTAGAGAGATGTTCAGAAATAGTTTGGGGGAGAGCACTTACTAGGAATAGTTTGAGATGGACTATTAGACCTTGTCAACTATGCAGAAGATTCCTCATGCTTAAGCAACTCCAGCAATGGTGTGATTGTTTGGATGCTCTTCGAGTACTGTATAGAAGGGAAATTAAATGGTTGGATGGGTGACCAAGATGAGGATAAGGAAATTATAGTTTCTGGTGAGAGACCTTAGGTTCCATTTGTTAGGCTAGGATTGGGAAAAGAGGCAAAATTACTTCAATTGCATATTCACGAAATGGAAATATTACAACATATAAAAAAGGCAGATAATATGCTTGAACTGCCGGAATGGAAAAGGAAACTAAAAAACCAACTAAGTAACTAACTATAATACAATAATGTGTAACCCAAAGATTAACACATTAACATCCCCCCTTAATCTAAAGGGGTTAAACCAAGCATGCCTCAAAACTTCTCAAACTTCTCCCTTCCACGCTCTTTGGTAAGAATATTAGTGAGCTGATTTGCAGTGGGACAATATTTGAGTTGTACACTATCATCTTTCACATGGTGTTGATATGTTTGGTTTGATTGTGAAAGACTAGATTATTTGCCATCTTGATCGCAAATTGATTGTCAACAAGGAGAGTTGTGGATGAAATCTATTGTTCCTGTAAATCTTCAAGAATTCTCTAAAGCCATAAGATTTCCCTAGTTGGCTCAGAAGCAACCATATATTCGGCTTCTACAGAGGATGGAGCTAGCATGGGCTGCTTCTTAGATTCCCAAGAAATGGCTGCTAACCCAAGATGCATAATGAAACTAGAAGTAGATTTTCCATCTTCCAAGTCACTTGCATAGTCAGAATCTGAATATCCAACCAAAGAGAAATGTGATCCCTTGGAGTATTTGAGCCCATAATTTTGAGTGCCTTTCAAATATTGAAGAACTCTTTTGGTGGCTAACCAATGATGTTCTCTAGGTTGTTGCATGAATCCAAAGAGAATCCCCATAACAAAAGAAATATTTGGATGGGTAGTTGTTGCATAAACCAAACTTCCAACAATTTGTCTATATTCAGTTGCATCAACCAAATGCCGCAAAGTCATTTGACGTGAGCTTCAAATTTTGCTCCATAGGAGTACTAAGTGGTTTGCAGTCAGACATGCCAAATTTACTTAGAAGTTCACCAATGTATTTTTGCTGATTGATGAAGATATACTTGGGTTTTCGATTCACCTCAATACCCAAATAGTAATGAAGATGTCCCAAGTCAGTCATTTCAAATCCTTGCTTCAATGTGTCTTTCATAGTTTGATTATAATCCTCATTATTCCCAGTGAGAAATAAATCATCCACATAAAAAATTAGATATACAACTATGCCTGAAATTCATCATCAAACCAAAGAGTGTTGCATCATCAAATTCAAAGTGCTTGAAATTTAACTTCAAGAGATGCTTGGTGAGTTTTTCATACCAGGCTCAAGGTGTTTTCTTCAAACCATACAATGATTTTATGAGCTTGCATACTTGGTGTTCGTGACCATTGACTGCATAGCTTTCTGGTTGGGTCATATATACTATTTCTTTGAGATCACCATTCAAGAATGTTGTTTTGGTGTTCATTTGATGAACTTTCCACCCATTTTGTGCCAAAAGAGCCAACAATGCATGAATGGTAGTCCATTTTACAATAGGTGCAAAAGTTTCATCATAATTTATGCCCTCTTTTTTAGCATAACCTTTTACAACAAGGCGGACCTTATGTTTGTCAAGTGAACCATATGCTTTATACTTGTTCCAAAAGATCCACTTGCGCCCAATAGGTTTACAACCTAGTGGAGGATCAACCAACTCCCAAGTACCATTTTTTAGAAGAGCATCATACTCATTTTGCATAGCATGCTTCCACACTACCAGATTTTGGCTTCTTTGTAGGAAGTTGGTTTTGAGTCCATTGTGATATTGACTTCATCAATAGACTCTAAGGTTCCTTCATTAATAGATTGAGCCTGCTACCTAGCTTTATAAGAACTTCTTGTTCCCATTTTACCAATGTCATTAGGTCTCAAATCTTTCAACATTTGTTGGACTTGTTTTGCCCATTTTTTCAAAGATTTAAACTAGACCATTTGAGGTGCTTCCATTTCTTGATTGGAAGCTCCATCAATGTCTAATGGTTCTAAAATCCCAGACTCATCTACAGGATGATGGTCATCAGGGATAACTTTAAGGAAGCCCCCCAAAAAACTACCTATAAAATCCTGGTGAATCCTAGCTAAGTGCCATAATTTTCTTGGCGAATCTTTCCTTTTTCTTGAAAAAAATATTAATTTTCCTGGCGAATCTATGCACATTATTATAAATTTTTTTAAAATCCCGGCGAATCATAGCAAACGATAAACAAAAAAATTAATTACAATGGAGAATCCTTCCTTCAAAATTTTACATAGTGGGTCGGCGCTATCCCCCCATATATTCTTTTTTTTTATAATTCTAAAGCAAGGGCTCCTTTAAGCATGTGCCTTTTTAAAGGCACGCTGAGCCCGTAATTCCTTTTAGGCTGTGGGATTAGGACCAAAAGAAATTATGGGCTTAGCATGCCTTTAAAAAGGCACATGAGCAACAAAATTTAATTGCAACTGTTAGATTAAAATGAAAATCAATGGATATAAATAAAATACGAACCCCTATTCCATAATATAAGAAATCCTAATCCCACGGCCCAAAAGTAATTATGGGCTCAGCATGTCTTTAAAAAGGCATATGAGCCACATAATTTAATTACAACCATTAGATTAAAATGGAAATCAATGGATATAAATAAAATATGAACCCATATTCCAGAATATAAGCAAGAATTTAATACACTAATGGCAAAGTTAATCCCCATACATGGTAAATAGTTTAGTACTATCGGTGAATATGTAGGTGAATTAAAACATGCCTCTAAAATTTTAGGTGAATCACTGTTAGAACCGCATAGAATATTGTGGCAAAAATAATAATTATAAATGCCTCATAAATAAATTGGTGGCGAATTGAAATGTATTTGACCAAAAATTTGAAAAATCTGGGCGAATTGCCCCCTTGCCACTTGCAATGTATTTGCCAAATCGTAATTTGAAAATATAAACTATTCACCAATTGGTGAAGATTAGCCACTAAAAAAATCCCTGATGGTCATTATTAGAGGGAGTTTCTACTGGGAGATCTTGAGGTGTAACATCTTGGGTTAGAGATTCTAAAGATGGATCCAACAAAGGTGGTTCTAAATGACTTATCCCCCCATCTTGTGGAATCTCACATGGATGTTCTTTCCAAGTAATAAACATAGAAAATTTATCAAGTTGCTTTAACTAACAATCAATATTGGCATCATTTTAGAAGTTTCACAAAATATAACATCTCTTGCAAGAATAAATTTCTTGTTAGCCTCATCATATAATCTATATGCTTTGGAAGATACAGAATACTGAAGAAAAATGCATTTATAACTATGGTGATGCAACTTTCTTCTTTTGTCCTTTGGAATCAAAGCATAGCAAGTGGAGCCAAAAATATGAAGATGTTGAATAGACGGACGGTAGCTATTCCAAACTTCATATGGAATCCCTTGATGAAGAGCAGATGAAGGAGATCTATTGTGAAGATAAACTGATGTTCTTGCTACTTTTGCTCAAAACTGCAATTGGATCCCTTTGAAGTATAACATGGTGTGAACCATATTCATAATAGTTATGTTCATTCTTTCAACAACACCATTTTGTTGAGGTGTACCTGGAACAACGAGATGATGTTGAATCCCACTTTGATGAAGATAGTCCGCAAAAACTATGGAGTTAAACTCTCCCCCATTGTCTATTCTAAGAGTGCCAGTTTGAGATTGTTCTCGCTTTTCAATCATAATACGAAACTTCTTAAAAGTTTCAAAAGCTTCAGACTTTTTATTAGGAGGCTTATCTTTTTGTTGAGAAAGACAAACATTTTCACCAATGTTATCAATTTTTCTTACAAAGGCCTTCTCATATTCTACCAACTTTGCAACCAATGCATCAAAAGTGATTCTGTCTAATTGATTACTTTCTTGAAGAGATTCTAAATAAGTAGAGTGTGTTGGTAGAAGTGCCTTTATTAAGGCAATGAAATATATATCAACTTTTGTACCAGCAATGTCAATATCATGTTTTATGGCTCTAATTTCAGAAGCCAAACTCATAACATCACCATTTTTCAATTCTAGATTAAATAGTTTTAATTGTAACTAAATAAATTCTAATTCAAAATGAGAATCATAGAGATCTTTCAATTTTTTAAGGGCATCCCAATCAAATTTACATCCTTGTATGTGCCTAAACACTTCTCCATTTACAGAAAACCATATCAAGGCCAAGGCTTTAGAATTTTTATATTGCCAAATTTCTTTTTCTTTAACATTAGTTGGTGTTGCATGTTGGACATCTCCATCACAAATGTTATACCACAAATCATTGAAAATCAAAGTGTTTTCCATTTTCATGTACCATTTTACCCATGTCTCTTTTCTAATTAATGTTTCCCCAATCATTGATACAATAGACTACATTGTGAATTGTAAAATTGCACACAATTTGCAGATTAAAATTATTTCTGAATTGATTTCCTTGTTAAAAAAAAAAAAATTTCTAGAAAAAAAATGGTCTTTTGCTTGTTCTTTTCTGGGAAAAATAGTTTCTGGAACTTTTGTTTTACGCTTACACCATAGATAAAAGAATAGATTGCACCTGCATCAATATACGCCTCCTGGTCACAGCAGCAATGCACGGTCACAGCATCAATATATGTGTGGCTGGGAAGTGAAGGTTTGCAAAGCCCTCCGTCAGCATCAAACCACAGCGCATCGTCTCACCTGTGTGAGGATCCGACAAAGGAAATCCAATCTGAAGGCGGAGTCCAATCTGAAGGGTTCGAATATGGAACGACCAACAATGGTGAGCAGAAAAGCAAGGAATCAGGCAGCAAATGGAACGGACTTTCTCAATGACAAAATGCAGTCAACAACATCTTCTTTCAATGCCGTACACATAAGCCCTAGGGCGTGGTGTCTCTTCCTTTAAACAGGCGCCACTCAAAATGTTTCAAAACGCCTTCTTTCAATATTTCGGAGAATTTCAAATAGCTCAGGCGAAAAACGCCTTCCGTGAAGGCAGACAGACGATGTCCTTCTTCCTGAGACAAAGAAACGCAATTAAAGAAACACACTGTTATTTTCACCACTGTCAGGGCATCGTCCAGGATTCGAAGTGCACAATTTCCGTGGCTCTGATACCGCTGTTACGCCAGGATTGGGAAAAAAGGTAAAATGACTTGAATTGTATATTCACGAAATGGAAAGGTTACAACATATATAAAAAAAGGCAGATTATATGGTTGAACTGCCGGAACGGAAAAGGAAACTAAAAACAAAGTAATTAATTATAATACAATAATGTGTAACCCGAAGATTAACACATTAACACCATTCATCTGAGCAAGAACAACAGGTATCGACAAAGATTCAAAAAAACCAAGCAAGCACTGTGATGATGTATAACAGAAGCGCATGGACAAGAGTGCTACAAACGCGACTCAAATATGCATGTCTACAAGTACATTTCTTTCTGGTGAATGCGATCTCCAGTGAAAATGTCTAGGAAAATATGCATTTGTAGGCAAATCTGTTCCTCAAAAATATCTTTGCACGATAATATCTGCCATTAAAGTCTTACTTTTGGCGGTGAGGAAATACTGATGACTACAAAGTATCGGTGGATTTTTCCAGATTCTTCAACGGTGGTTTAAAAATCATTTTCAAGCGCGATACAGGTTTACAGAGTCTTTTTGGACATACAAGTCCACTTAAAAATGCTAAGAAAGAGTTTATTGGAAACGTTTCGATTCAATAATTGAAATTTATTAACTTATATAAAAGCCAGATAAAAATCAACCTTGAACAATACAGCGTAGCTGGGGTGTAGCAGGTATTAGAATACGGTATTTGGATTGGAAACGATGCTTCTTACTAGGATGACATTATTATGATTATAGTTCATACCAGCTGATAACAATGGGGCTTCTAACTTGGTAAACAGAAGAGGTGGAGTTGGAAACCCATGTAAGAGAGCCTTGAGCAAATGAATGCGCTGCTGGAGTGCGTACTGTGAATGAAATGTTGTAACTCTGCTTCTCCATCACTTCCGTGAAGGATAAAACTGGTGGACTCACACTAACCTCGACTCCAGGGGGCGCTTCGATGCTGGCCACGTATGTCGAGTCCGCCGCCCCAACGTTCGTTACTGTTCGTTTGAAGGCAGTTGTGACCGGCGCTGCTGTTATGTCGAAAAGCGCAGAGAAAGACGGGTAATTTAAATTTCCCGGGCGAGTGCTTTCAGGGTCAGTAGGGCAAGTCACATTTCTACCCACGATGACCCCAATCTGGCTAGTTGTGTAGTTTAGGCCGCAAAGGTGAGCAATTTAGTCGGCCGGTGTGAGGTCATAGATAAGGCCTGGGTTCACTGCTTTTTCCTGATTTACATGTCCTGCTCCTGTAGCGAAAATGTCGGCTGTAGTGTTGGTTGCGCTGTCAAGGATCGGCAGGCCTTTCTTATCAATAACGTCTGCCGTAGTCATGAGAGCGGATTTAATGGTAGCCGGGCTCCAGTCTGGATGAGCTGCTTTGAGCAAAGCGGCGAGGCCATAGAGGTGCCGGAAATTATATTGAACTTGACCAGCCTCTGGTCGTCAGGGAGGTCTAAAAGCCATGCCGCAAGGACATTACCTCCAGGGCCAATCACGTCCGGCTTCAGGATTTCCGGATTGACAGTGCGTTTTTGCGTTTTTGCTGCCGAATACGGTGCCCTGAAAATTAATGGCCGCAGTCGGTGCTTTCGTTGAGGCGGCGTAAGCTTTAGTGGCGAGTCCAGCGGTGTAACCGACGTAGGTTGCTGGCAAGACATGAGGATCTGCTATGATTTCCTCCCCAGACGACTTGTCCGCGACCAATATCATGCCCGCGCCTCCCGCTGCTCGAACCACGTCACCCTTCATCACCCGTGGTATACTGCCTCCGCGTTCACACACCACAATCTTTCCTGCAACATCACTGGAGCTGAGGCTCCCGTTGAGGCACAAGTTTCCGCTCTCTGTGGCGATGTGGACCAGCAGCAGGTAGTCCGAAAGGCCTTTGGACGGGTACAGAGACTCTCCATACAAAACTGTTTTGTCGCCCAGTTGGACGTTTGCGATGAAATTTCTGTCCATGGTGCTCGCTCCCACGGTCATGATCCACGGTGCGTCATTTAAAAGGTTAGAATAACAGGGCCCGCCGTTGCCTGCGGAGCAGCTGACGAAAATGCCCTTCTGTATTGCAGTAAAGGCCCCGATGGCAATAACATCGCCGTAGAAGGGCCCTCCGTTTCCTCCAATAGAGAGCGATAGCACGTCGACCCCGTCGGCCACGGCTTGGTCCATGCCCGCTAGTATATCAGATGACGAACAGCCGTCAGCCCCGCAGACCTTATACATGGCTACATGAGCAGCCGAAGCCATGCCCGAGGCCGTTCCAGCGGCATATCCGAAGAGGCTGGCATTGGCAACGCGGCTACCGGCGGGGGTAGATGAAGTATGAGTGCCGTGGCCTTCTCTGTCGCGCGGACTGGGATTACGCTCAGCGCTGCTGTCGAAAGCTCTGGCTCCGATTAGTTTGTTGTTGCAGTTGGATGAATTGAAATCCGCGGCACTTTCGCACCTACCCTTTCACTTGGCGGGCGGGGGAGGCATACCGGCGTCGGCGAAGGAAGGGCTCTCTGGCCACACGCCCGTGTCCAACACCCCAATTATGACGCCCTTGCCGAACTCAGTCGCCAGCCACAGCCCCTCGTCAGTAGCGAGGCCCATAAATTGACCGGAGTAGGAGGTGTGCAAGGGCAGGCGAGTGTCCGGATACGCTGCAATAAAGCCTTGCATATCTCTCATTGCTTCCACTTCCGCCTCCGTCAACCGATCAGCGAATCCGTTCAACACATTCTTGTAAGCATACGTCATAACTTTTCCTTGGCCTGCAAACGAGGAGTACCATTTCTTGCTGTCATCCAAAGTCATTAACGCTATCTGTGAATGTTCAAGGTGAACAATGTACGCTGTTTCCTCTGCATGAGCATTCGTTGTGAAAAATCTATTGCAGCTACTAATTATTAATTTCCTATCTTATATAGATTATTTGGCTACTGAAAAATAACTTACAGCAAATATTAATTAATAATACAGCTGCAATTTCACGGAAAAATCACCGAGACAAAATAAAATAAAATG
The DNA here is from genome assembly GCA_027924645.1 of Cunninghamia lanceolata. Lineage (NCBI taxonomy): Eukaryota > Viridiplantae > Streptophyta > Pinopsida > Cupressales > Cupressaceae > Cunninghamia > Cunninghamia lanceolata. The sequence continues at coordinate 3,558,243 of BSBN01000144.1, forward strand.
AATACAATATTTTGGACAAATTGTCCCTGGAAAAACCCCGAAGGAAAAACCAATCAGCAAATAAGAATTTTATTCAACTGCAGAAAATCAAGAGATACAAAATTGCTTGCCTCTTACTGGCAGAGCTCTGAAAAATTTCTTTCCTGTAAATTCCCTTCCCTCAATTGTTCTTGTTGAAATTGCTCCGGCAATATTTTCCTTTTCCGGCAATTCCACTGCTCTCCAACGCTATCACTGCGCCCTTTGCTCTCACTACAAATCAATTTGCTATTGCAGCAAATTTATTTATTTGCTATCGCTGCAAATACTTCTCAAATCTGTGTTCTCCAAATGCCCATTGATCCTCTTTTATAATCCTCTCATTGAAAACCAATGGCCATGATTTAATCTAAATCAATGGCTAGGATTAATTAGACTCTAAACCCTAATATCTAGAAGTCTCTTGAGAAATCAATTTTCTAGGTATGGAGATAATTATCCAGCTGTATTTCTAGCCTTGTAATCACCACCCGAGACTAGAACACCTGTCCAAGCTACATAAAAATTAACACTCCCTCTTAGCGAGGAAGGTGTTCTGCATAACACCCAATTTATCTCTGAAGAAGATGAATTTTGCCTTCCCCAATGCCTTTGTCAAAATGTCTGCTACCTGCTGATCTGTAGGTATATATTGTAGCTGAACAATCCTCCGCTGTACACAATTCCTGATGAAATGATACCTGATGTCTATATGCTTAGACCTATCATGAAACACTGGATTCTCTGATAATCTAATGCAACTCTGATTATCATAGTGTATCACGATAGTCTCAACCCTCTGACCAAACAAGGCTACCAGCAACTTCCAAAGCCATATAGCCTCACACATTGCCATGCTAGCTGCTATGTATTCTGCTTCTGCAGAATTCAGAGCCACGGACTTTTGCTTCCTGCTGTACCAAGAGACAACTCCTGATCCCAAACTAAAGCAGCACCCTGAAGTGCTTTCCCTGTCCACTGTACTACCTGCCCAATCTGCATCAGTATAGCCTATCAACTTGATACCATCACCTCGAGCATATCTGATCCCATACTCGATTGTACCACGCAAATACCGCAATACATGTTTTGCCGCTATCCAATGCACTCTCTTCGGCTCAACCATGAACTGACTAAGAGAGTTTACTGCAAAGGATATATCTGGCCTAGTGTTGACCAAATACATGAGAGATCCAATCAACATCCTGTATAAGGTGGGGTCTACATCCTTTTCCTTGGATGAGTCTACCTTCTTCCAATTCGTGATCATAGGTGTAGAAATGGCTCTGCAATCTTGCATCTCAAACCTCTTCAAGATTTCAATGCAGTATTTTCCTTGTCCAAGGAAAATCTCTCCATCTGTCTGCCACACTTCCATGCCTAGAAAGTAGTGCATAAGCCCCAAATCCTTCATCTCAAACTCTGCTGCAAAGTCCCTCTTGCACTCCTCTATGAGCCCTAGTGACCCTGTTAAAAACAAGTCATCCACATATAGAACAAGAATGAGCACTTCACCCCCAACCATCAAGTAGTAGAGGTTAGCATTCGCCTCACTCTTCACAAAGCCTATTCCCTGCAAGTATTTATCAATGCGCTCATATCACGCCCTAGGAGCCTGCTTGAGTCCATACAAAGCTTTCTCCAATCTGCACACGTGGGTTTTGCTGCTGTGTGCTACAAAGCCTTTTGGTTGTTCTATGTATACCTCCTCTAACAATTCACCATTAAGAAATGCTGTCTTGACATCCATTTGATGGATCTGCCATCCCATATGCGCTGCAAGTCAGATTATGGCTCGTATAGAAGTATACCTGGCAACATCCTGTATAAGGTGGGGTCTACATCCTTTTCCTTGGATGAGTCTACCTTCTTCCAATTCGTGATCATAGGTGTAGACATGGCTCTGCAATCTTGCATCTCAAACCTCTTCAAGATTTCAATGCAGTATTTCCCTTGTCCAAGGAAAATCTCTCCATCTGTCTGCCACACTTCCATGCCTAGAAAGTAGTGCATAAGCCCCAAATCCTTCATCTCGAACTCTGCTGCAAGGTCCCTCTTGCACTCCTCTATGAGCCCTAGTGAACCTGTTAAAAACAAGTCGTCCACATATAGAACAAGAATGAGCACTTCACCCCCAACCATCAAGTAGTAGAGGTTAGCATCCGCCTCACTTTTCACAAAGCCTATTCCCTGCAAGTATTTATCAATGCGCTCATACCACGCCCTAGGAGCCTGCTTGAGTCCATACAAAGCTTTCTTCAATCTGCACACGTGGGTTTTGCTGCTGTGTGCTACAAAGCCTTCTGGTTGTTCTATGTATACCTCCTCTAACAATTCACCATTAAGAAATGCTGTCTTGACATCCATTTGATGGATCTGCCATCCCATATGCGCTGCAAGTGAGATTACGGCTCGTATAGAAGTATACCTGGCCACTGGAGCGAATGTCTCCTCATAGTCTATTCCCTCCTTCTAAGAGAACCCCTTGGCCACGAACTTTGCCTTGCATTTCTTGATGCTACCATCTGTACCATGCTTAATCTTATAGATCCAACGTGATCCAACCACTGCCCTATCTGTTGGTCTAGGCACAACCTCCCACACATCATTCTGCATTATTGAGATATATTCCTCAACCATCGCATCTTGCCACACTTGTTCCTGTGCAGCCTCCTGATAGCTGGAAGGCTCACTATCTACCAACTGACTAACCAATGCCACATAGTCATTATACTTGGCTGGTTGTTTCCGCTGTCTACTACTTGTCCTAGGAGCTCCCACAAACTCTTGAGTATCCTTATGTGTCTGTTGAACCTCACGGTTCCTCCTGTCAACTATAGAGGATGAAATATCAAACTCCATATCTTCTTGATACATCTCTTAGATTTGTTGTATCTATTGCTCCATACTCTGTGAACTCTCAGCACTTGAGCCTGTACTTGTACTAGTAACTGTACTCATGCTTCACTAACCCTTTTCTAGTTGAACAATCCTTGGAGCTTCTATTGGCTGCTCATTCTGATCATCTGCTGGCAAATCTCTAGACCTCCTATATGCCTTGTCCTCCATGAATTTAACATCACGCTTGACTATAATCCTCTTGGTCCTTGGAATAAATATCCGATATGCCTTTAAGGTCGCGCTGTACCCCACAAAGTACCCTCTCTCTGCAGTCTGATCTAACTTGGAATGTGTAGCCCCTAGAATGTGACAAAACACTAAACTCCCAAATATCCTGAAGTGACTGACATCTGGCTTCTTCCCTAAAAATGCCTCCTCTGGTGTCATCTTGCTCAATACCTTATGTGGAACCCTGTTCTGTATGTATACTGTTGTACTGCATGTCTCTGCCCATAAGTAACGTGGCATATCTTGGTCATACAACATAGCCCTTGCTGCCTCCGATATAGAACGATTCTTCCTCTCAGCAACTCCATTCTGCTGTGGGTTGTAAGGAACGGTCCACTCTCTCTTGATTCCTTCTCTGGTACAAAACTCCTAGAACTTTTTCCCTTTGTACTCGCCTCCATTGTCTGACCGAAGAACCTTTACCTTCCTGCCTGTCGAATTCTCCACAAGAGCTTTGAACTCTTGAAAGTGACTGAAGACCTCATCCTTAGTCTTCAAGAAGTATATCCAGGTCTTCTTGGAGAAACTATCAATAAAAGTAACAAAGTACTCATATCCTCTGAGAGACTTCGTTGACATTGGTCCACATATATCTGAATGTACTAAATCAAGAACCCCCTTGGATCTGGTGTCACTCCTTGGAAAAGCTGCTTTCACAAACTTTCCCAATACACATCCCTTACATACATCATCATGTTCTGTGCTCATGTCTGGAACACCTGTCATTGTCTCACGAAGCAATTTAAGTGCTCCATGATGTATATGGCCCATCCTTCTATGCCATAGCTCTCCTTGATCTCTAGAATTACTGCTGCTCACTAGTGCCTTAGGAGTATCAAACTACAACCTATAAAGTCGGCGGCTCCTAACGCCAATAGCTATGGGTGATTTCCAATCCTTATGCTTGATTAAAACATGCACCTCTCTAAAGAGTACATTGTAGCCTTTATCTTGAAGGACAGATACGGAAATTAGATTCATGCCCAAGCCTGGCACATACAACACATCATGAATGGAAATAGGCTTGCCATTCTCCCTCTGAAATAGAACAGTCCCTCTCCCAACTGGATTACACTTGGACTTGTTCCACATCTGAATCTAGAATCTGATGTCCTCCTCCTTGTAGCTGGAGAAGTACTCCCTAACTCCTGTCATATGAAATGATGCCCCACTGTCTATATACCAAACACCCTGTGAGGTTGAGCTAGCTAGGCAAGCTATGAGTGCAAACTCATCCTCCATTCTGCTAGAAAGCTCATCTACACTTGCTGAAGCTGCCGTCTGCTTTTTGCCTTTCTTTTCATTTTTCTTCCTTTGTGGGCAATCACTGACATAGTGGCCGAACTCGTGACAGCCATAGCATTTGATCTTAGATAAGTCCTTCTTCTTCTCACTTTTTGGATTTGATCCTTTTCCAGACCCCTTCTTCGCTTTCCCTTTTCCTGCTAGGGCAACATTTTCCTGTTCCACCTCGCTTTTCTGACTATTACTGCTGGTTCCATTGACAAGACTTAGTTTAAGCTCCTCCTGAGTGAAGTCACTCCATAGTCGATCCCAACTCGGTAAGGTGTCTCGTCCATTAATAACTTGAACAAAGACATCCCACTGCTTAGTAAACCCATTCAGGGCTATTCGTACTAGCTCATCATCCTTTGGTTTGTCTCCAGCAGTTGCCAATTCATCCTTGACAAGTCTAAGTCTGGTGAGGTAACTTGTGACGTCTTCTCTCTTATTCATCCGGGTATTCCTTAACTTTTCTCTGAAAATCAGCTTCCGGTTAAGAGTAGCATTCTGGTACAGATTCATAATGGTGTCCCACATCGTCTTTGCTATATCTAACTCTGCAATATGCAGAACAATATGATCCTTAACACCATCAAGAATCAGCCTCCTCGCCTTGGCATCTTCCTTCTTATATGCTAAGAGTTGTGTTGCATTTGTAGGTATAGGTACAACAGTGGTCACATATTCCTTGATACCATTCTCTTCCAGCAATAAAGAAATTCTGGCTTTCCAGACACCAAAATTCGAGGCTCCATCCAATCTGTCCTGATCTCTTAAACCTGCTGAGGCCATCTCAAAAGAAAATAATAATTTTGAAGAGGTCAAACTAGGTTTTATAAACCCTAGATTTTTTTTCTCCCTGTTCCTGTTTTGTCCTCAGATCCACTCTGATACCATGTGAAAAATCTATTGCAGCTACTGATTATTAATTTCCTATCTTATGTAGATTATTTGGCTGCTAAAAAATAACTTACATCAAATATTAATTAATAACACAACTGCAATTTCATGGAAAAATCACGGAGACAAAAAAAAAATGAACACAATATTTTGGACAAATTGTCCCTGGAAAAACCCCGAAGGGAAAACCAGTCAGCAGATAAGAATTTTATTCAACTGCAGAAAATCAAGAGATACAAAATTACTTGCCTCTTACTGGCAGAGCTCTGGAAAATTTCTTTCCTGTAAATTCCCTTCCCTCAATTGTTCCTGTTGAAATTGCTCCGACAATATTTTCCTTCTCCAGCAATTCCACTGCTCTCCAACGCTATCACTGCGCCCTTTGTTCTCACTACAAATCAATTTGCTATTGCTGTAAATTTATTTATTTGCTATCGCTGCAAATACTTTTCAGATCTGTGTTCTCCAAATGTCCATTGATCCTCTTTTATAATCCTCTCATTGAAAACCAATGGCCATGATTTAATCTAAATCAATGGCTAGAATTAATTAGACTCTAAACCCTAATATCTAGAAGTCTCTTGAGAAATCAATTTTCTAGGTATGGAGATAATTCTCCAGCTGTGTTTCCAGCCTCGTAATCACCACCCGAGACTAGAACACTTGTCCAAGCTACATAAAAATTAACATTGGCAGCCAACACGACCATTGTGAGGAACAAAATATTGGCAACATTATTTTGATTCACAGTTTTCATGGTTTTGCACATCAATAAAAATAAAATGCTTGCATTCAGCTCAAGCTGACCTGCCTACTGGTTAAAAGGTCCTCATTATATAGCTTCCAATGTGAATATTAAACTGTATTTAGAACACTGGCTCGCCTTGAAAACACTGTAAAATTTCTTTCAACTTTAGGTGATATAATACAATCGTGTTTCATTGACCGTCCGCAGCCTCCAATTTTGTTATGGTTAGATTGCTATCATCGCCAAAACAAAAACTTGAGATTTTGAAAGAATTGAAGAAACCGAACTATCTCTCTAATATCGAATACAAAACTTGCAAACCAGATATATAATGACGAGGAGTAATCCACAAATTTCCATTGGGTTGGCCCATGTTATTGTATTTAGAATAAAGCTAAATATCCTCCCGTTTGCTCCTCTGCCACTCGCACTAATTCATATTGATTAGACAAAACGTTTTAAACATTGGAGGCATCTACATGTTCTAAACTCTCTCAAGTCGGAACAAGTTTGAGATGGGGGATCAATTACCTAGTTGATGTAGGGGAGAGGATACAGTAGTCCCACAGGTTAATCTTACGACCATGTAGCCATTACATGGAATATTGTAGGACCTCCAATTTTTTATAAAAATGTCATATGGACTCTTATCTATCTACAACTAAGGTTTGGAGGTGTTACTCATCATGCAAATTGCCGTATCAGTACGTCTAGTGAGAAGTGTCCTTAAAATGAATTTCTAAAGGTCCAACCAAAACATTATCATGGAATTCCTAGTAGCTGAGAAAAAAATATTATTTGTTGTTAGAACAACATCATATTCTTATTTAAAGTATAACTTATGTGCAACCTTAATGATCTCAATACCTTTTGGTAACCATGAATCTTGTTATCTCTAACCTTTATATGAAACACAAATGATCCAATAATTCAACACAAAATACTATTTATTGTTATAAAAACAACACATTCTTATTTAAAATACAACTTATATTCACCTTTAAATGATCATAAAAGTTTTTACAACCTTTCACATTTCATGAAAAAATACAAGGTATTTATTGTACTCACCTTTTACATTTTTCATAGGACACACATAATATGAAGTATTCTAACGCATGTGCATTGCCACCCCAATAGTTGTATTGATGCAGTGCCTTAGGTCTACAAAAAACTTTCAATGTTCATCCACAAACACATAGTTGATAGGTAAACTAGATAACATCATAACAATATACCAATAAGCATGAAAATATCATACAATTCCACTTATATTTATAGAGAAAAAATCTTTTACATCATTTGGTCTGTAGAACTCAACAAAATCAGTTCTTGACCATCAGAACACTCCCTAGCTTGAAAATAACTATCACCGCGTCCTTCTAAAAATTCTAGCATTGCTTACCTTATAACCTAATATCTTCTACTTGGCATGATAGCTCCACTACTGGACAAAGATTCCTAATTTTTTGAAAACTCTCTAAAAATACCATACTCATAATGGTTGTCCCCTAAAATGGTTGAGCCATTAGCAACCACTACAAAAAGTAGTAAATGCAGTCAGTTGTGCCTCCTGATTTGAGGAATCGATGCAACATAGTCCTTGGAGATCACATCCTGAACCCCTCCATCTAGATGTCATCAATCTCCCATCTATCCCATCCACTATCCCTAATCCTTTTATCCATCCATCCAATCCTCCTTTCATCTTTCATCCTTGTCCTTAGACTTGGTTTTCCCTTCTCATTGGTATCTAGCACATAGGCTATCCCAAATGCAATCCAAATGCCACCATCTCTCAAAAAATCCAAGCAATAAATCCAAGATCAAGAAATCCTTAATCCATGTCAATCTAACCAAGTAATCTAGCCAATCATCCAAAAGCATACCTCATTTTTTGTTCCAAGCCTTGCTACAAACCTGATCATCATAATCACCAATCCAATTGATTAATTTTTGCTTGAGAACGTAATCCTGTCTAAGTATGGAAATCAAATCCAATCAACTATTGCTTAAGAACATAAGCCTATCTTAAGTATAGAGATCCATCCTTATTAATCTATTAATCTTGGTGTTGATTCACATGCCCAATAACAATATCCAATCAATCAATCATTAGTTTTCAACTTGACAGGGGCAATAACCTTATTTGTTTTTGAAGATCTTTTTGCATGTTTGCTTGTGTGTGTTAAATCATTTTACTTGCATTTGTATTAGTCCTTGCACAACATACTGTCACCACGACATCATGGTCTTCCATATCATGGTTCCCAAAGGCATATGTTTGCTTGTGACCTTTTGTCTTTTTGAGTGAGTCCTTTATGCATGAAACACATTGTCACCCTGGTCTTTATACTCTTGTACATAATGTCTAGAGTGCTATATCAAACTATATGGTTGCTCACCCAATGCAACATAACATATCATTCATCCATTTCATCCATCCCTTAACTTTCCTCCATCTCCTTAACTAATCCATTTCAAGAGAACACTTATGTTCTTCAAACCCGCCTATCCTTTCAAGGGAGCATCACATCCCTCCATCATTCCTCCTTGTCACTCCTTCAAGTGGCTGGGGTATCCATTCCCTTTCTATCCATACTTCTTCTTTGAAATGATGTTACTTCTTTTAGTCGTAACATCATCTCAAAGAGGGGCAAAATGTAGACACCTGAAATTGACCTTGTGTCACCTTTCGACAAATCACCTACTCATTCACCCTCCTAACACCACCTTATGTCACCTTATGACACATTTATCCTATTTCCCAAATTAATTAAATAAAGTATATTTATTTTATTAATTTAAATCTATTTTCTCCAGCACTTGATTAATTAAAAAAATTCTATTTATTAAATTAATTTAATCCATTTTTCCATCTAGTTATCTATTTAATTAATTTATCCTCCCACATCACCCTTCTCCAATAATTAATTAAATAATGTTATTATTATTTGATTAATTATTAAGAGTCACATGACTAGCTAAGAACTTGTCCAGATTTGTTGAACCTAGACATTTTCCACAACTAATAAATGAGAGGCACAAAGTTCAAATTGGCTTTGCATCTCAACCATCCATCCTATACTACTTCTCCAAATCTCAACCATTCACATAAGGATATACCTAGGTAGAAGCCTCTATCCTTGCCCCAATGTTGTCTCATCAAACCTCTACCATCCATTGCACCTCTTAATCCTAGCCCTCCATCCTATTATCCAAGCATCTATAAATCAAACATCAATCAAGCCATTATAAAAGAAAAGAGATATCACACAAGAATGTAAAGTTATGTTGCTAGTGTGAGTAATCAACATATCAATATCAAGAGCATAGCCATTGGATCATGGGTGCACTCCATTCCGCTCTATCAAGGAGAAAGAAGGGTTTTGGGTTAAGGTAATTGTGTGTGTATTGCATTATCTTCTATGTTATTCACCTTTAATCTTTTCTTGTCTTCACTACATACCTTGAACTTAATAATGTAGGATCCCTTGAACCAAAATGGCATCATCTAGACCTTAGCAAGCCCATATACATTCTTATTCAAGTTGTGAGCTAGGGCACTCTGCCCCATCACCTCCCTTCTACTACATGATTTGAAAAGTTATAGTGGTGTGAAATTTTTTTGCAACATATAGGTAATGGTCAAATATTGAGATCAACACCCTTTAAAAGTGGGAAATTGAGTTTTTAGAAAAGGGAATGAGACTACACTTGCAGTCTAATGTAAGGGACAAAATCTTAGTTCTAGGTCTTTTGAGGATGGAGAAAATGCCAAGATTTGGCTCAAGCAAGTTTTAAACTAAAACATATTGCATATCAAAATGTTGAGTTTAAGCATAAGATAAATAAACAAACCAAAATACCAAATTATATACTAGAATCACACATCTAAAACATTCATACAAAATAACATAAAACAAATGGAAGAAAAAAGAGTAGGACACTTTCCTCTAAAATTATTAATAAATGTAAATAAAGGAACACTAGTGTAATCAATTTTGGAGCCCATGCACCATTCGAGGAATAAAGATGGAATAAAAATTTTGAAACCAATTTTTAATATTTTGCAAGCCACACACCTCGTTCTCTAATGTGTGCATCTTGCAAAATATCAAAAATTGGTTTGAAAATTTTTATTCCATCTCTACTCCTCTAATGGTTCATGGGCTCCAAGATTGATTACACGAGTGCTCTTCTATTTTACATTTACACACCACTCGTACAATGCCCGCTCGTCATATTGTATTCACCCATACAATGTCCACCCATTATATTGTATTGGTTATGCCAATCTTGGCTATTGCCCTGGATGCTGTAGACCTTGAATTTAATAAGGTGGGATCATATAGACCTTAGTAGGCTGTCATACATTCTTATTCAAGTTGTGATCTATGTCACTTTATTCGATCTCAGCCTTTCTACTACGTGATCTGAAATTTATAATGTCCGCAATTTTTACACAACAAATAGGTAATGATCAAATCATCAGATCATCACCCTTTAAAAGTGAGAATTTGAGTTTTTGAGAAAGGGAATGAGACTACACTTGCAATCTAATGTAAGGGACAAAATCTTAGGTGTATCTCTCTTGAAGATGGGAAAAATGCTAAAAGTTAGTTCTTACAAGTTTAAAATTAAAATACATTACATATCAAAATGTTTACTTCAAACATAAGATAATCAACAAACCAAAAAACTAAATTATATACTAGAATCACAAATCTAAAACGTTCATACAAAATAACAGAAAACAAGTTTGAAACAAAAAAGAGGACACTTTTCTCCACAATTATTAATAAATGAAATATTCACTTTTGTGTTCCAATCCCAACCTAGAATTGCATTACTTTTTGTCGTTTTCCTGCACACATTAATCCTAAGACAGGTCATAAGTAGTTAGTGAGATTACAATTAGTAAGTAAGAGTTTATTGGGAACGTTTGATCGATTCAATAACTGAAATTTATTAACTTATATAAAAGCCAGATACAGATCAACCTTGAACAATACAGCGTAGCTGAGGTTGCTGGCAGGACATGAGGATCTGCACAACAATAAAAATAAAATGCTTGCATTCAGCTCAAGCTGAGCTGCCTACTTGTTGAGAAGTCCCCATCATATAGCTTGCAATATGAATATTAAACTGTAATCAGAACCCCGGCTCGCCTTGAAAACATTGTAAAATTTTCATTGAAGAGGACGAACTATCTCTCTCAGATCCAATACAAAACTCGCAAACCATGTATATAATGACGAAGAGTAATCCACTATTTTTGATTGAGTTGGCCCGTGTTATTGTATTTACTAATAAAATCAAATTTCCTCCCGTTTGCTCACATGGACTAGACAAAACGTATTAAACGTTGAACACATCTGAAGGTTCCAAATTCTCTCTCGTGGGAAGAAGTTTGAGATGTTTTATTTAAAGGGATCAATTTACCAATTGATGTAGCAAATCAAAAATAGTTTATCGTTTCATTTAAATAGTTGGTATGACATTGTAGTGGTTGTTCAAAAAATTACATCAAGATTCAACTTTATGTTTTTATTTAAATACTTCATGTATAAATTATTTTCAATTTTGTTTTGACTAAAGTTAATTTTAGAACACACAGAGTTTTTAAGCTCTTCCACATACAACGGTCTATTATCCAATATACAACAAAATATTGTATTATATAAAGCTCATAAATTTACATTTTATAAGATGATTCTTGTTTCCAATTTTTTATTTGGCATTTCTAAAGAGATGGTCTAATTTCCTTGTGAGTTCATTAGATCTACCTTTGTCTTTGTTTCCCTTAACCTATATTTATTAACAACGCTTTCCACTAAATATTATTATTGACCCATAACTTCAATTGGTCATTACCATTTTTCCTCCACTAACTTTTAATCAAAGCTGCAAATTGCTACATGATAACATTAGAAGTTAATAGTGTTGGAAAATTAGATGTCTCAACCTTGCAAATTTCCTATTAATATCTATTTAGCATTTACTATTTACCCATAGTTAGTTTATTCTTACTATTTAATATTTATCTCTAGTACAAATTAGGGCATTAGAATTTGATGTGTTAGTTATGCCAGTGTCAGTACCTTATAGTGGTAGAATATTAATATTTTATATTGATATTATCTTTAGCAAAATGGGATGCCTACTTTTGCAGGATCCTATGATAGATGCTATGACATGTTCTATGATATGTAAGAGGCATATTTAGAGGGAGTTATTGGGAGTCTTGACCATCTATAATAGTGTTTATTATTTGTCATGTAAGAGCCTAATTTTAGATAGGAATCTTGCTTATCTTGGGCACCACACCTTATGAGAGATTTTGCACATGGTTTTGCAAACCATAGATGGTTTCTAGGTTCCTACAAATCTATAAATTGAGAGCTTGAGGAGTAGTTTGTATTATGAGAGTTTGCAGGTACATAGGTGCTGCCAGAATGATGTTATAATTACTCTATATTTAAATGCTGGTGTATTACTCCTTTAAAGACTTGCATTGCAAGTGTATTGTAATCTTCTATTGATTTGATAATACATTGTGTAGCTTTCATAGTGTGGATTTTTCTCCTAAAATGGTTTTCCCCATGTAAAATCACTATGTTATGGTTTATTGTCTTTTGTTGATTTATGTGTTTCTCTACATATAATTTTATGATGGGTTTAGATCACATTTGAATTTATTTGTGTAACACTCCTCTTTAAGATTATTTTAAGAACTTGTTTCTAGAGACCTTGCTTCCTTACAAATAGGAAATAAAACTTTTCATACTAATATAATATAGCTAGCTAATTATAGCTTAATTTATGTAAATCTTGTAATATAAAGAAATCCTATAAATAATTTCCTATGATAGTACAAGATAACATAGTTAACTTTCGGTCTATACTTTTTTTGAATTGATTATATATTACCAAAATAAAGCTAGCAGGTTACACTATGTTGTCTAGCCCAAACCGAGTAGCAAATATCAATAGATCTTACATCAAGTATCAACTTATACATCATATGTGAAAACAAATAATAAAGATATAAGGCTATACATACAGAATCATCATGTATCAAGGAATCACCATAAACATCAAGGATTAGAAAGTATCAGGTATCTGCAACATGTATATTTGGAACAATCACATCTTTCAACAATTTACAAAAAGGTAGATTTGTAGCAGCTCCAGTCATTTGTTCTAGGTCTCACTATACCTATCCAACTCTCTAAAAGTTCCAATCGGAGGAGTAATCTCTGAAATAGCTATGTTGTCTCTGACCACCTCCAGTTCAACTCCTATTGGTAATTCTTTCTCCTTCAATCCCATATCCTCAAGTAGCTTATCAAAAGTAAAGTTTTTATTGTATCTCTCCTAAAATTTCATATATTTCTTATCAAATTTATCATCAACCTTTCTAGCATCATGAGGCCAGAATTTGACAGTTATTATCTCTGACCTATTCAAGCAAGTTTGGCCTTCATCTATCACTTCAAGAAACTTATCTTTAGGAATATCTAATGTCATCAACACCTGCATGGAAAAATTGTGAAACATTAGTCTTTTTGAAGATTCGGTAAGATCTCTTATCCTTCCCTAAAAGCACTCATCATTTCTTAACTTCCACAAGTTCCAAAAATCTCTATGGTCAAAATAAGCCAAAATTGATTATAGACAAATGTCAAATCTTTCACACAACCAAATAAAATTTATTGCCAAGTCATACCACTTTTCATATCCCAACCCTTAAGACTAGAAAAAATTACAAATAATTTTAGCAAAATGACATTAAAAAACTAAGTGCTCAACAGACTCAGGGAGATTCCAATAGGTATAGAGTTTCTTAACAGGATTAGAGTTAAAGCAGTTGGTACCAACAAAAAGCTTTTTCACCAACAATAACCACCTAAAATAGGATTTTTTTTGTTCCAATACATTAGACCAATAGGATTTATAGACTTTAGACCATTGGGTATGATTCAAGTTTAATTTCCAACAATCATTTACAAAATTGGTGACATGCAGGGAGTTATTCATCATCTCATACAATTTTCTAGGTTTAATTTTAAGTAAGCCAGAGCCATCTTCCCATTTTATATTGTCATAAATTTCAATGTTTAATATGAGTTCAACTAGAAGTTAATGTTTAAAATAGGCTTTCTTATAGACTAAGAATGTCCTTCTCTAGGAATGAGGTAGAGAAAATTCACTACTGATATCAAACCAATCTCTTAACTGACCATTCTTAAGAATATCATTCAAAGTACAAATCCCTTTACTATTACAAATTCTAGCTAAACACCCTTGTAAAAGGGTTAGAGGTTTGTTCTTCCACTAAATGTTCTACCAAATTGATCTAAAATTAAAGATCTCACTCCCATCTTAGTTCTAGGTATTACAATCTTTTATTTATACTCTAACCAATACCTCTAGGCCTTCCATAAGCTCCTGAAAGATCTAGATCCAAAGGAGGGGATAGAAAATTTACCAAACAATAAATCATGAGGATGGAGACCATTCCAATGTCTACCCTTCTTAGGTACTACCAATTGTATGTTGTTCCTTACTAAGACTTTATAGGGACCATCTCCTTCAAAATAAGTAATTATCCACTTCACCACCAGTGCTATCCCTTGGATATTTAAATCTTTTAAACCAAGGCTGCCAATGCTTTTATTCATACATCACCAATTCCATTTGATTGCAACTCTCTTTTTATTTCCTTTACCATAATACCAAATAAATCTTCAAATATTTTTTTGAACTTCATTAATATGACTACTACTAAAGAACCACATAGAGGAGTAGTAGATAGTATATGAGGATAGTATCTTATGACAAATTTGAACTCTTTCAAACATAGAAAGACACTACTTATTCATTTAGTCAATTTCTTTTCAATCTTGTCATGAACCCAAATCCACATGTCTTTTAGGGATGGGATAACTAAGAAGGGACTAGCAAGGTACTTGACTTGTTTATTTGGCCCTCCCCAAAGCAGCCCATACTTATTAAACTATCCAGGAGGTGACTCAACCCAACTAAGAAGGATTGACTTGTTTTGAGATGTTTTAGCACTAGAGGCATTGCATTAAATGTTCACTTCCCCATCAAATTATTAATTTTATTTTCCTCCAAATTCACAAAGATTGTTGTCTCATCCACAAATTAGATGTTTATTAGTTCTTCACCATTAGGTAAAGAAAAACAATTCACTCTCTCACCATTAATGATAGATCTCAAATGGAAATATAAGGGATCTGATGCAATGACAAGTAGGGCAAGAGCCAAAGGACACCCCTACCTAATAGATCTTTGGAGACTAAAAGTTTCTGTTAGTTACCCATTGACATCAATCTGAGTAATAGCATCCGTTCATAAAACTTTAACCATATCACAAAATTTGGGAGTGAAGTCAAAAGCCTCAAGAGCCATAATGATAAAGGACAATTCAACTCTGTCATAAGCCTTCTTAAAGTCCAAGAGGAGCATGCCAACATTTTTATTAGTAGTATTTTCCCAGTTCATTACTTCCCAACTTGTTATTAAATTTTCCAAATATATATACCCTTGATAAAACCAGTTTATGTAGCAATGATGAAATTTGGAAAAATGTTTTTTCAACCTAGGCATGTGAAAGAAGATGAGTATAGATTTCACGGAAGTCTCCCACAGAAGGAAAATGCTACATGGAATGGGTACTCATTTTGTAAATAACAAGTGCCCATTTAGGAATGGGAGCTTGAGTCTAAACGGGTGCCCATTATGAAAGGGGCTCCCATTTATGATTGGGCACTCAAAGCCAAACATGCACCCATTATGGAATAGGTGCTCGTAAATGAAATGGGTACCCGTTTTCAAAAAGTATATATATATTTTTAAAATAGGCATGCAACTTCATTTTAACAACTATAGGCCACATAAAAATAGAGAGGATGACACAAAGAATGGGTACCTACATCGGATGACCCCACCACCCACCTCTAGAATGTCCCTGCCTCCTCCAAATTAGCTATTGACAGTCCTAGGTTGGTTGCCCATCAATTTCTATTATTTTTTTTATTATTTTGCTTTGTTTTTATTTTTTTATTGTTTTTACAATGTTAAACTGTATATGTTAAACCCTGAATTGAAAAAAACTGCTAAACCCTAATTCATAAACACTAAAATATAAAACCCTAATTCATAAACACTAAACACTAATTCATAAACTAGGGTTTCATAAACTAAACTAGCCTATTCTAAAACCTAAATTACTTATTAAACCTAAACCTAAAACCTAGAACTCACTTTATTATGTTTAAATCTTTAATTTAAACATATCCATCTATATATAATATATGTAAAGAGTTATGGCCACATAACAATCCCTCCAAGAACTAGGGTTTGATAGAACTTATAGGGTATTAGTGTATACCTTTAATCTATAGGCATACACACTTGTATTTAAGCTTTACTTAGGCGTATGACACATGTTCATTTGAACTTCTTAAAGTAAATGGAGTTGTTTTGAGAGGTGTCGACTTGCATCGACACCTCGCGCTATGTTTGTGGAAGGTTATTTGCCACAACTCCATGAAGAGGAGTCCTATCTTCTTTTCATGGAGATTTAGGTACCTCAAAACTCTATTTATACTTGCCTTATTTGCAAATACAAACTGGTCGATTCCATTGCAATTCGTGTGCTTGTTAGTCTATTCCATGATCTTGGTTTTCTACATAGTATCAGAGCTTCTTGGATTAGTTTTTGAGCCATCATTTTCTTGCTGTACTAGTCACCCCCATTGATATCGAGCTTCATATTGTAAGGTTTTGTTCTTTGTTTGTTCTTTCTAGTTAATTGTGTGTTCATTTGTCTTGGGTATAGAAGGATGTGTTGTAGGTAGTAATCGCCCATTCAAGGCACAACATACTCGCCTATTGCAAAGGGTGATGGGTATATGATTGTAGTCCACAAAGGACCTATGAGTGAATGTCCTAATGCCCTTAAAGGGCCTATGTTAGTAGTCTTTCGATGGCCACAGAAAGGCCTACAATGGACGCCCACAAAACACCCACACAAGGGCTCGACAGACCACTCTCAAGTGGCACCCAAACACGATCTTGGCAGCCCCATCTATCAGACAACAACATCTAAGAGTGGCACCCTTTGGTGCCTCACTTGACCCTATCTGGCCTCATTCTGACAGCCTTTGTGGCCCCTCTTTTTACCATGATGGTTGTCATTTTGTTTGTAGTAGAGAAGGGCACTATTCATCTAAAAAAGAGGTGAAATTGTTGAGGTAGGAACTAGGG
This sequence comes from Cunninghamia lanceolata, assembly GCA_027924645.1. Classification (NCBI taxonomy): domain Eukaryota; kingdom Viridiplantae; phylum Streptophyta; class Pinopsida; order Cupressales; family Cupressaceae; genus Cunninghamia; species Cunninghamia lanceolata. The sequence goes on from BSBN01000144.1 coordinate 3,575,623, forward strand.
GTGGTGATGTCAGCGAGGGGGTGGGGAGACCATTTGCAAAGTTTAGCCCCTAGTCACATGGGGTTTTAGCCCTTGGTCATGTACAACCCAAGGGGGCTTATTTTTCCTCTAAAATGTTTTTTTTTTTCTCTCACAATTTTTGCATGGAAAATTGATTTTCTAAAAATCTAATTTTTTTCTGCTCAAGAAGGTTTTTTTGTAATTGCATAAATCTTGCAACTTCAATAACTTTTGCAAATCAACTTGGAATCGAGTGTTTCTTTTTGCAAAAGTGAATGTTTTTTAGTCATGGATCCCACTAGAATAATATCACATTGAAATTATAAAGTGCCTATTTATGCACTTTTTGGGTGACCTAAAGCACTCTTATGAAATGCCAAATTTGGGGGGGAAAACACATAATTAAGGGGGGGTCTTGTGCATTCATTTTTCGCAAGGCACTAACTTTATAAAGTATCACTTTAAGTGGGAAAATAAGCAAAATCATGCACTCAACTTATAAAGTGCCACTTTACATAAAGTTCAATTAGGGATCTAACTAAATCTGGGTTGCCTAATGTGTTGATTTCTATTGTCTAGTCAAACTAACTTGTTCTAATCATTGGATATGAAACTCACTCTTCTGTAATCAACCTAAACAAGGGAAACTATAAGTCTTGGTGTGAAAGCATCCTAAAACACCTTAGGTTCCATAATCTCATACACCATTTGTATGGACTTGTCTCTGAACCTGGTAAACAATCTCAGAAGTCTAAGTGGTTTAATCATCATGATCACATTGTTGGATTGATCAGTTTACATATGCCAGATGTTGCTTTGTATGCCATCATGGATATTGATTGTCCACATGTATTATGGATCAAAATTTGAAAGATATATGGTGACTCGAATGTTTCTCCATTCCCACATGATCCTACTTTGATCACAACTCACATCACTAATCATGATACAAAAATAGAATATTTCATTGACATAGAAGAAGTCTTCACTCCTATTGTTGATTCATTAGATTCCAGAGTCACTTCTGTGAAATCTTCTAGTGCTTCTTTGCAACAGGATATCACTCTTCATAGGATTGATGATAGGGATAGATTTCTACATAACATCATTTGTCTGTTTGTAGAGTCCCGCATTACTGACATGGAAGCACACATTGAGGTCATTAGTCTTCTCTTCGATGATAGTTTCGATGAAGATGCATCAACATTGTCCACTTTGGATATTCATGCTCTACATTGTCCTACACATGGTTCTGGATTGTCATCATCCTCATCTATTGTGCATGCACTTGATTTGATTATGGCATCCTTCGGCATCAACATGGGGACACCTGAGCACTCTTCGAAGGAAAAAATATGGGCACCATCATCCTTGGATTAGCTTCAACATGATTAAAGATCATACATACATCTTCTCACATGGGAAGATATCATGCATCTTTAGGTGGTTTCTTTTGTTCCCAAGGGAAGGAACATTGTTCGGTGTTCTTGGATCTACATCTGCACCCTTTGTCGACTATCCAGCATCATTGTAGCAGGGCATGTACTATGGGTGGGTCTCATTGACCTTCTCTTATTTTCTCTCCTATGGGAGAATCTTATATTGTACTTAGTAAAAGTAGTACTTCTTCACCTATATAATCTCTTTTTGGAGGATAGTTTTTTCCCACTGGGTTTTCTATCTTACTCCGATTTTAGAGAGTTTTGCATTGCACTTGAGTACATTATCAGCATTCATGGTCGAGACTCATTTTTATTTTGCATTGTACATGGGTACCTCACTAGGCTTATATCTAGGACCCATTTTTTCATAATACTCACCTAAGCTATGGTTAAGGGGGGTGTTAGTGTATACCTTTAATCTATAGGTGTACACACTTGTATTTAAGCTTACTTAGGTGTATGACACATGTTCATTCGATCTTGTCAAAGTAGTTGGAGCTATTTTGAGAGGTGTCAACTTGCATCGGCACCTTACGCTATGTTTGTGGAAGGTTACTCACCACAAATCCATGAAGAGGAGTACTATCATGGAGATTTAGGTACCTCACAACTCTATTTATAGTCACCTTATTTTCTAATACAAACTAGTTGATTCCATTGTAATTCATGTGCTTGTTAGTCTATTCCATGGTCTTGGTTTTCTACATAGGGTTTCCTTTATATAGGCTTAACAATAAACCTTTAGGAATGATATTTCAAAATTATTTGAAATTTTCTAGGGGAGAGGACCCATTAGTTGAGCACCCTAACTTCACGCCTCTCAAAATCATAGGTGGCAATTTCAAATCACTCCAAAAATTTTGTAGTAGCTTACTTGGCAAGACCCCTACTTATATATAAGGTTTTAGGGCCACATCATTAAATATGGTGCCACATTAACATGCTTTTTATTGAGGTGTCAAATAGTTCCCCAAAAAAAGGTGGACCAGTAGGTGTGCATTAAGTCATGTTTTGTTGGTGGGCTGATGTCGCATCATGTTTCATTAAATTATAAGTACTTATAGTAACACTAACAAGCTTAAAGTCACAACTACTAGTACTAAGCTTTTAAAAATATTGGGCCTTAAATGCAAATATACTATCTCATCCATTGGAACTATCTCACCTATTGGGTCTTTTCCCCTATATAGACCTTGAACTAGTTATACACTATAGGATTATTCTTCTAGTCTTCATGCCTTTCAATGTTCCTGATGCGCTTATAGTCCTAATTTAACCATTTGTAAAAATGTTTTCATGAAGCTAAAAACCTACAAATTAGACATGAAAGGACCCTAATATCATTTTGTAGACCTAACCTAAATGTCTTATTAAACCTAAACCTAAAACCTAGAAGTCACTTTATTATGTTTAAATCTTTAATTAAAACATATCCATCTATCGATGACAACTTGAGGCTTAACAAAGGGGTAAAGGGGACAACAATAATGGAAAAAATAAAATAATGTTGAGTACATAGGACATGAGTTCAAAGATTAAATAAAATAAAACATAATTTAGTAAGGATAAACATGGATTAGGAACAAAATAGGAAATGGTAACATGACTAGATAGAATGACATTTAGGCTATACAATAAACTTTTAGGAATGATATTTCAAAAGATCATTTGAAATTGTCTATATAGACCTTGAACTAGTTATACACTATAGGCCTAAATTATTCTAGTCTTCATGGATTTCAATGTTCCAGATGAGTCTCATAGTCCTAATTTAACCATTTGTAAAACTTTTTTCATTCAAAGCTAAAAACCTACAAATTAGACATGATAGGACCCTAATATCTTTTTGTAGACCTATCCTAAATGACTTATCAAACCTAAACCTAGAACCTATCTAAGTCACGTTATTATGTTTAAATCTTTAATTAAAACATATCCATCTATTTATGACAACTTGAGGCTTAAAACAAAGGGGGCAATGTAACAATGGAAAAAATAAAATAATGTTGAGTGCATAGGACATGGGTTCAAAGATTGAATAAAATAAAACACGGTTTAGGAAGGATAAACATCGATTAGGAACAAGATAGGAAATGGTAACATGGCTAGATGGAATGACATTTAGGCTATACAATAAAATTTTAGGAATGATTCTTAAACATAAATTTTGATTTACATTTTCTAACTTTTAATTTTTTCTTGGAAAGGGTCACTTGGTTGAATGCATGCATATGTTAAATTATGTAAATTATCTATGTTTTAATGTATTGTTTAAACCATGAAAATTTATATATTTCCATGTTTTCAATTTATATGGGAAAAGAGAGACCCAATCAATTATAACTAACTAGGCCAAGTCTTTTCCAATCAAGCATTACAATACATACATATTTAAACATATGGCGTACATGTAATTTAATATATATTTTCAATTCCTAATTCAATTTTAATTAGTTTTTGTAATTGCAACTCTACTTCTAGACCCTATTTGTACACATGGCCGATCTAGCTCAAGATCCCCCAAGACCCCCACCCCAAGCCCCCACCACCACCACCAGGTGCACCACCACCACCACCACTTGATGACGCTCAATTACAAGCAACAATTGATGAAAAAATACAAACATTGCAAGAAAAAATCAATTTCTTGCAAAACCAAATCCAAACCCCACCACACATTTCATGATTTCCATCTACGATGCAAACTATTATTGATTTGGTGAGAGCTATTCACACCGATCTAGACACATTCTACTCATTGCAGGAAGAGAGGAGGCAATTTTATGAAAATGGTCTCTCATATAAAGAGATCAATGATCTACATATTACAAAAAATACAATTGCCCCATATTTCATTGATCCCTCCACAAGCCAACAAATACCACAAATAAAAAGAGAATTTAAATAAGATGGTGCACACATTAGAAGATAGCTAATAATTTTTGGGAGCGGTGGTGGATGGTCTTTGACTATCCACCTCATGCTGATTTTGAGGTTCCCTTTTACTTTTTAAAAAAATTATGGGTGGAGTTTGAGATGGGCTTAAAGCCCAATTATTTTGATATGAGATCATTTTAGAGCATTGGTGGTGGAATGCCACATCATAGACCATGGGAATGTGTCAATCCAAATCAACATTTTCCCCCTACACATATTGTCCCTTCTCCACCTTCTATTCATGTGCCCTTTCATTAGCATATGATCGTCTTGGCACTTAGAGTGTTATCGTCGCTCTCAGGAAACTTAACTAACCAAGATACCCACTTAGCAGATGAAGTCAAGCTTGGAAAGCTTGCAAAGCCTAGAGTAGCATCTAGTGTTGGTCCTAGCACATCACAACCATTGACACCATTACAGTCCATACAGCATTTTTGTCCAAATTGTAATCATCCATGTTTTGGTCCTACATCTGCTTCGGAGGAGGAGTTTGTTTTGGCTACATTATTCACTCCTATGGACTCGGTATGTATGCCACATTTAATAAAATTAAATTTAATACAAATTAATATAGATCCAATTATCACTTATCAATCTTTTTAATAAATTTTAAATATATTAAACATGTTGATTGGTACAGATGACTCCATCAGCTACTACCACTTCATCACGGTTGGACCATTTAGTGTCAATGGAAGTAGAGATGGGTTGACCTTATATGGTCTAGGTATAAAAATTAGGACTTCTAGAGATTATTTAATTTGATATATCTTTTTTAATAATATGGAATAATATGCAAATGCGATTCAAACTTTTTTTTAATTTAAAGCAGATGGGAGGTCCTGGCACTTTTGTGTCAAACCAACCAAGTCATCCAGGACCAGTGGCATCATCATCTATGCAAGAGCCTACTTCATATTCCATGGTTTGTATCTTAAAATTATACATTTTTAGTTTAAATTTGAATTTCCAGTATAATTTCATGATTTTAAATTCCTCTTTTAAGTTAAATTTATATATACATGTACACACATATATATGCAGGTGAGATTAGTATAGGTGCAGGCTCAATTAATCCTATCATTGATGAGCCTGCATAGATGCACAAGTCATCTCTCATATTTTAGGTCCTATAGTTAAATCCTATGTCATTTCAAAGTATTTTATATCATTCAACCTTGCATTTTGTATCTATACTCTAGCCTAATTCATGTGTTTTATTGAAATATAGGAATTGGCAACATAGACATTTACCCTACCAGAATTAGTACCATCTGTTGCACACGAGCATGATAGGAGAGATGATGAGCCCTTTGTGGTATGCTTAGACATTTTCAAGTTTAGATTTAAAAATTCAATTTGATGGTTTGGTTTTAAATATTTGATTTAATTAATTTGGATGCAGTTTTGAAATTAAAATTGATTTAAAGTTTTTTTTCTTATAAACAGCATGAGTCACCCTCTGAGTCACGTAGGACCAAAAGGTGGCTTGAAATGGATGATGATAAGACTTAGGGCACACATGTGTATTAGATTGTTTATTTCATGAGGATTTTATGACTATTTCAGTATTGACTGGACATATACTACATCTATTTCACTATTTTAACATGGACTGTTATTATGTCAGTATTTATATCTCATAGACTATTTCATCTAGACTAGATTTTACTATTTATTGAATGTCCACTATATTCATCTATATTCAAACTTTAATTTCATGTCTCATATTTAATAGTTCAAATTATCATGTGTTTAATTGTAAAATGGCAAACTACTAATTTTAATTAGATAAGAGGAAAATTTCAATTGATTTAATTTATTAAACATATATTACATACAAACTAGGTTGGATATTTGTACAGACTAGATATCATACAAGTGCATGTAATTACTAATAAATTTTTGGTATATCTTAATGCTTTAACTAGGTTTAATCTTTGCTTTCTTAATATGTTCTTGACATGTTAGGTTAGGAGTACTTTTCATAGTTTATATTTGGACATTGTAGGGGATTTATAGAAAAATGTATCAAAATACCTACCCTTTAAATTTACAAAATAAAATGAAAATTAACTTTGTTGAGCTATAGTGAATATAAATAATTGGAAAGTCTATGAAGGAAATTGATCACAGGCACTAAATCTTAAAAATATTTATTTGTTGAAAGATAGGTTACTCTAGTAATTTCTATGGTTCTGTTTGGATTTACATGAGTCAAATGATGGGACTTGTTAAATTATAATTGAGTTAAATCTTTAGGCAAATTTTTTTGATTAGATTTGTCAGGAGTAACCATGTTTAATCAATTTATTTAATCTATTAAACATTTCATAGATAATTACCTACCCTATAAATTTACAAAAAGAAAAAGAAAATTAGACAAATACCCACCCTTTAAATTTACCAAGGAAATTTAGAAACCTAGAGAAATTTAGGTCTACCCTAAATTATATCAAAAGAAAAATAGAGAAATACCTTTAAAACCTAAATATCGAAAGAAAAATAGACAAATACCTACTCTAAATTGTTATATATAAATTTGATAAATAATACTTGGTTCTATCTACTAAAACTTTTGAGATTTGCTTCTAATTTTGAAAAAAAACTAAAAATTATAATTTCTAAAAAACATAATAAAATTAGCATTTTGTATGTAATTTCATCAAGACCACCAAATAATAACTTAATCAATGCATTAATTGGTTTTTCATAACTTCTTTGTACAAGAAAAAGAGCTTCCCTTAGCTTCAAGAAATATAAATATTCTATACTAACAAGGCCAAGCACTTGAATGTGGAAGCTCATGTGGCCTCACCTAAGACCTAAGTCACAAGTATTCTAGTAGACCTAGGACACCTAAGACACCTATTGTATAGTATGTATCTAGATTTTATAGACATAGTAGACCTAAGACACCTAGTATTTATACCTTATCGAAGTCTAGACATCTATTATAGTTTTGCCTTAGACACATCTAGACACCTATTATGGTAGACCTAGTTGACATATAATATCTACCTAAGACACCTATATTAAATTATACCTTATTCTAGTCTCTAGACCTAGTTGATATATAATATCTACCCAAGACACCTAGATTCGATTATACCTTTTTTCTAGTCTCTAGACCTAGTTGACATATAGTATACCTAAGACACAGGTAGAGACACATATTATAGTTACAACCCAAGACACCTAGAGACACCTAGATTTTATACATTATTCTTTAAGTCTAGATCTAAGATTTTATACTTGACACCTAGAAGTTGAAGACTCTAGATATCGAGCATGTGTAGAGATCATGCATGTGCAACAAAAAATGATAGCTTGAAATCCTTTCAACACTACATGTGATTGCAAAAACAAATCTAGAGATCAGGCCATGATGAAATGTAAATAAAAATTTAGAACCTAGAGATCATTTTATTTAAAGATAAAATTAGTTAAGAAGTTCCACTAAAATTATAATGAAAGGAAAGAACTATTGAAGCAAAAATTAAAACAATTAATAGTATAGGTCTAGTGAATACCTGAAATAAATTTTAAGTGAAATTTAAATAATAATGAACACCTTCTATGTTTCAAACCTCTCTTATGACTGAAAAAACATCTCCTGCACCATGTAATGAAATGTAAAAAAGTTAGAATGTGTCATGATCAAGGAGAATCAAGAATGTTAATATAAAGGCTTAAGGGGAGATGCAATCAATTAGGGGAGATGTACGCTAGTAAATCAATTACCTATAAATATACTTAATCCAAAACTCACATTCTAAGAACTACCTAATTAAACTAAATCATACTTACCTAACTTATGAAACATAGCTAGGATATCACTTAAGAGGAGTTAAGAGGATGGCTTAAGGGGAGTTAACAGGATGGATTAATGGGAGATGGAATCAACTAGGGGAGATGCTTCCTAGTAAATCAATTACATATAAATATACTTAATCCAAAAACTCACATTCTAGGAACTACCTAACTAAACTAAATCATACCTACCTAACCTATGAAACATAGCTAGGGGATGCCTTAAGGGGAGTTAAGAGGATGGCTTAAGGGGAGTTAAGAGAATGGATTAAGGGTAAATGGAATCAACTCTAGTATTTTTGTAAGGGTACATGCACTAACTTATATCATTTAACTATATTGAAGCTATTTTAAACTAAATCCTAAGTTTACCTAACTTATGGAACATAGCTAAGGGATGGCCTAAAGGGAGTTAAGAGGATGTCTTAAGGGGAGATGGAATCAACTCTAGTATTTTGGTAAGGGTGTGCTAATTTATATCAATTAACTATATTGAAGTTATTAAACTAAATCCTAAGTTTACCTAACTTATGGAACATAGCTATGGGATGGCTTAAGGGGAGTTAAGAGGATGCTTAAGGGGAGATGCATTCAATTAGCTATCAATCATATTAATCCTAAAATCATATCCTAGATAAAGATTAAAAGTTTAAAATTTTCTACATACTTGTTAACCATTTAAAAAATTTACTCCATTGTACCATCTGGATCCTCTCTTTTTTGTAATGCATCTATGATTGCCTCATGCTCTTCCATAGAAAGTGTCCATAAATATTTTGTGATAGGTCTCCCTTTATATCTCACTAATTGTATATTTGTTACGACAACCAGATGTGAGTAGTGCAAATTTTTTTTATGTCTTTCATACTCTTCAAATGCAGGTATACCATTCCTCCTTATCAGATATTTATGTAGCCAAGTCCCAACAACAACCACAGAACCTATTGGATACTCAAAGTTATCATCATCTACTCTAGACTGTAACAACTTCTATTTTGCCCCAACATACTGAGCCAACCAATACTCTGTTTCTTATTTATTACCCTTGCATGCAACAACAGCATGTACGTCCAGCAAAAAAATTTCAAATTCAGTAAGTCACAAAATATACATGCATACATATACAATTAAATGTAGATTAAAAAAATTATCAAAAAGAAATATTGAATTAATGTACCTTCTTGTACAAGGTCTAAAATATGATCATAGTCATCTGATGCTTGTAAATGATTATCCTCCTCAAATGTTATTTCATTTTGATCATGTGTTTGTAGAGGTGTTAGGGATCTTTGGTGCCATTCTTCAACCCAATCTATATTTTCACATGCTTCCCACTCACCTACGATACAAAACTGACAAAAACATGCAAGCTCCCTAGTTCATATAGTCCATGTACTTGCATTTGAACTCTTAAATGAATGCCATTTTGTTGATCCACTAATTTTATCACAATCATATCAGGGAGGAATGTTTTCTTCTTCAACCAACCAAAAAAATCATTGAACTTTAGAGTTTTCACTTGATCCTATAGTCAATTGTAGATTGACTTCACCAATCCACAATTGCACGTGCATCTTGAAACTTTGTTGCATCATGAAATTTTAGTTTCTCCCTAGCAAGAGCCCTTTTCACACATGCTCCAGCTCCATCATGTTCTCCTTTACCATGTCCAACTTCAAAGAAATTGCATATATGTTGGATATTGTTTTCTTTATGGGCCCTACTTAACCAATAAAACATTCGAGCATTTTTGAATTGTCTCATACAATTGTCTGACCATATGAAATGTTGTGTCATCTAGATTTGTCTTTCTTGTAAGTTGTTATTAAATACTTTGAAACAATATTGTACAAACTTTGATGAATGTAACCAGTTATCACTCAAATAGAAATGATACTCCCTTAAAATTTTCTATCATCTTCTATACTATTAACTGCATGTTTGTATATAATATGAACAAAGATGGCCACCTGTATTGAGTTATAATATTGTGACTGAATCTCCTCTTGTGGAGCAAGGGTATAGTTTTCTATAAAGTTAACCACTAAAAATATAGTTCTAATTTGAAATGTGTTCTTACATGTATAGAATTGTTCATCAAGCCATCGAGCATATTGAGAGTGTTTCACATATTTATACACAATCTTATTCTTAAACTCTATGATGAATGCATGTACACTAGTTTGTTCTGTGACTAACTCACAACACTTTCTAGTTGTTCCATCCTTTAATAGATATTGAACATTGGTGAACCTCTTCACATCCACTAATTGTTGTCCAAAATCATGTGAACTACTTTTATGCATACATTCTCCTAACAATGAAAGGTTATCACATCTATTGCATTGTCCAGAAACACATGGTTTTGAAAAAAGGAACTGCCCATTAGTTGTTTCACAAAGTAAATTTGTTATAAACTCCTTAATTGTTGTATGTGGCATATTAATACTACATTCCTACATAATTTGGTTGGTATGCAAAGTACAACATATATATTGAAAAACACCATAATAATAATGAAATTGCACAAGGGTTTTGCAACAACAAGAGATTAATTGCTTATTAATCTTGACATACTAAGGTTTACATTTCTCAAATTATCCTTGAGTAATGTTAAAATTTTATAACTGAATCATCTAGAAATTTTCTATATAATTTTGTTTGAGTCATGTCTAAAAGTTATTTTAGATGAGGATCATGTTTTTTGACCCCACCCTTAATTTCAAAACATCTCTAGCATTTGATGAAACCATAGTATTATCATGCCAATATTTTTCAATCAAAGACCGCATTTCATTATTTAATTTCATCTCAGACCTTGGGAGTCTACCACTAAGAGTCTGACATTGGTTGATTGAATCCTCTTCAATGCTTACTCTTCTCTTTGCTACTCTCAGTTAAAGTTACAACATGCACATTTAAATATCCACTTGTCCTACTTATCATTCTTTTTCTCACAACTAATTTATTAACTAAAGTAGTTGTTATTTCTCGATGTACTGCATTCTTATCCTTAGATTGACTATTTTTCCAATAGAACCAATAGGATTAGCAACACTAGACATAATTTGTTCCATTGATTCATCCACCTTTTTGGGTTTTACAAATACGCCTAATTTTTCATTACTTTTCTCATTTTTGACTGTTACCAATTTTCTCTAGAGCCTAAATGGGTAGAGTTGGAGTGCATTTAGTTCATGTTTAGATGAGAAAGTTTTAACATTTGCCTAATATCTTGTTTGCATAGTTGGAGTGTTTGAGATATTCAGTTATGTTGTAGTTTAATTATTCAACAAAGAAAAAGAATTTTTAGATCATCATTGATTTGCAGAAGGTTGCTTAAGAGATAAGTTATTTCATTTTACTACAATGATTATTCATTTTATAAATGAGATACATAAAAGAAATAAATATTGCATTGAATGAAAATATGATAGATCAAATGTCCCACACAAGTCGTGGGAATAGCTGAACTAGTGTAGATATATGAAGGATACTATTCATCTAGAACTAGGAGGGGAAAAGATCATAGCCATCATTGCCTTTTAGTGTCTTTGGTTTCTGAGGTTACCTTTTGCCCTTGTTCCTAATCTTCATAATAGCATGCAAGATTGGAAGAGACCTGTTAGAGATCCAGTTATGAGTTCCCTATGTGTCTATCAGTAGAGGCATAATACATTGCCTATAGTGCACTAAATCAGATACAAGTCATTCACATGCAAGAGGTTGAAAACAAATAATCATTGTACTTCACTGATTTTATCTAACATGTTTGTTTCATGTGCAGGTATAAGATAATTCATGTAGTTGTTTGAAGACATATCATCATGTGGTGTAAAGTGGGCTCCCACAAGGGTTGAGCCTAGCATGCTTCCCCTGGTCCTCAGAGGGAATGAAATGCAAATTATATTCATAATGCTCAATTGAAATGGGTTAACTGAAGGAGTACAATATCAATCTAATGCTTACAGTTCAAGTAATGATGAAATGAAAGCATTAAAGTGACATGAACTCATATAGGACAACATTCAATGCATGAGAACAACTATCATTATTGCTACAATAGAAACTCAGGGAGTAGACTGTGGTGTGTATATGAAAAGAACACTCTTATGCTGATCAAGAAGTAATATTTCATCTAAGGTATCTTTCATAATGTGTATATGCAACCAAGGTATTAGAGTTTATAGATATAGTTATAATATTTGAATGCCAAGCATAATCATAGCATGTGTATAACATTAAAGATCAGTATCATTCTATGCATGATTGAGTAACCAAAGAGTGTAGAAGAGAACCATACAGATAGAGTGATCAAAACTGATGCCATCAAGATGCAGTTGTAAGATATGTTTACATGATGTTCATGCTAGTAAAGTGGAGGAATTGCAATAATTCAGCATGGTATGTATATATCTGCATTTGATATGATACAGTAGACTAGATGCTAAGCATGTGTGCAATGAGGTAGCTCTAATTGGAACATTTAGAATGTATGCACATCAAATGAAAATATTAATACCAGTTATCAAGGGAGCACATAAGTATAGGGCTGCATAAAATCAAGACATAAGATGCATGTTACCCAACATGATGGCAGAAATGAGTCTTAACTGCATTATGGGAGCTACAGTGATATAGAAGTATGCAAGGAAAATAACAACTATGCCAAATGCACTGTATCATGGCAAGGAAAATAAATTTCATTATAGCATCTTCAGTGAACCAAGATGGAGCACAACTCATATTCAAATGTCTTTGCCATTACAAAGAAGAGAATTTTGTTGCTCCTGTCTTGAGAGTGATAGGAAAAGAATCAAGTGGACAACTTTTGCCATCTCATCTCATAATTTCCAAGAAGTAGATGCAGGAGCATTATATAGAAAACTATATTTGAGACTACATATAGAACACTTATCCTAAGCAATGAATGAAATAGTGGTCATCTAATAAATTAGTATACTAAAAGGAAATGTAATTGTTGATGCATAAATTTGTGGGTTTAATGTAATAGCAACATGGGAAATTTTTGAGATGTGAGATTGACTACAAAAACAACCTCCAGATTTTAAGGAAGTTGGCTCTTCTATTATTTCAATGGGGTTTGAGAAAAGGTCAGAAGGAAAATGAGATTTTGCAGAAATAAATGCTTATATGTAAGGTGATACGCCAAATTTAAAACTCAACATAGCACAGTGTGAAACCTTATGTGATTTAACTGGAAATTAAAGAGCATAAATGCATGGTTAAACACAGTTTATAAATAGATCTAATAAAGGTAAAGAAATAGAAACTTAAAGAAACAAGATAGAGAAATACCCAAATATGCAAAGAACAATATTCTCATTATTTGAACAATAACAGGTTACAGAGGCTAAAGATTTGCTACATAAAAATAACTGTTACATTCTCATAAAAGAAAGAATTGCTAAGGCAAGAAGAAAAATCCCCATCTTCTACTCTAAAATCTGATCTGTAGAACTCTCCTTCTAGAACTCTTAGATCTTCTCATTTATAGCTCAAAACATATCTTCAACAACCTTCAAAATCTCTAACTAAAACCCCGCAAAATCTGGCACAAAAATATGGCTCCTAACTGTATCTAAAATTGAACTGTGACTGCAACTGAAAATGGTAACTAACCTGGTTGTTCCTTTCCCCTTCATGGCTGGAAATATATCTGTGGCATGAAGAAAATAAATCTCCTTCCACCCTCTTGTAGCTTGTTGTAAAATAAAAATGGCTGCACATATATTTTAGGGTTTCATCTTCTCTTATTTCCTGTGAGGTAAAATGGAGAGGCAAAAAATATTTATTTTAATGAAGCTTCCTTTTTGCTTTGGTCTTGCTTCATAAACTTTTAACTAGAGGGACCCACATCATGTTTCAACTTTAAATAAAGATTTTAATCTTTATTCAATAAAGCCTCTTTTAAGTCTCCCATGATTCATTAGAATGAGACTTTTACCTTTACTTAAAATAAAACATTTAACTTTATAAAAGGGGACCACCATTATGAATGAAACTTAATAATATAAAACCTCAGCTTCCCATTTGATTCCCACAAGCATAATATGATGCATTTATTAAATGAAACACGACATCTTCAGGCTCAACCACGTGGATCTCTCTGGCAATCTATTTTTGACTCTCTTCACCACTGCACCCACGTGGTGACCTCTGGTAATTTTTTGAGTTGCTTTATTTACCTCCACTTTTAACGGTTGGCAGCCTCTGCTACCTTCTTCATTTGTTTTCACATCATTAGATCTCCTTCAATACGACAGTGAGTGTAGCTTTTCTTTTGTTGTGTATGTTTCTTATGGTTGTGCGTGTTGAATATTTGATTCTATGCTTTTATTTTTAATTGATGGCTAAGAGAATTGATATCGGGCTTTCTTTTTAATGGTGACTTATTATCATAGTGGCATCTTCTTATTCTTAACTAATGGCTGATTCTCATCTTATACCGAGATCTATTCCTCTTTATACTCGTCGCTTCATCATTTTTAACTGGTGGCTAGCTGATTTGATGCTCTTCATATTCTCATTATGAGCCTTGCTTTTGTGCTTTAGACAATGCCATGCATGAAGGACCATGTCTTTCTATTTGTCGATGCCTCACATTTGAAAATGATAATGCTTATACTTAATTAGGACAAGTCATGCTCCTTGATTGGCTGTGCACTTCAATTTAAACTGATTGCCCTTATGCTGCACCATTGTTTACCCTCTTAAATTCTTGCACTCATGTTTTATATTGAATCTTCATAGTGACACCACATCTTGGGCCAAGCCTTTATTGTAAAGTGCTTCATTTTAAAAACTGGTGGCACTTTGTATGCTTTACCTCCATTAGGCCTACACACCTCCATCTAACGCTATCATCTTGAAATGATTGAACCCTCTTATCATTAATATTGTGCTATTATAATTATAGGCTACCACACTTCTATATCAATCGTGCCATCAACTGCTGAAACTATGCCATATATGAGAGCTCGACATAAACAATGGTTGAGAGTGCATTTTATCAATATCATTCATTATATCTAGGTGCGTCTCATTCAAGCTTCTTTGCTTGACTCCTTCCTTTTAATGAGGCTGCGTGCCAAAATGGTAGCACATTTGTTTCTTTGGCTAACACCATGTCTTTTCCATCTGAACGAACTATACACTTGGTTCGGAGATGAATGTGTATTGAACCTGCAAATGTTAAGGGCCATGGATCTTCTTCATTAAGAGCACTAAGACTTATATTTGATGGGTCCTTTTAAACTTGTGCATAATAGTTTGTCCATGACTACCATCTTGAAAGGGCGTATGTCACATTTAATTCAAGCGATTTTTATGGTGAGACGTGCCTAAAACAATTATAGACCATTAGCATTTGAATAGAATAGTTTTGCCTTCTCTATCATTGGCAGTGTGTCTCTCTGTATTTCCTATCCCTTTATATGAGAATGGTCACCTTTTCAACATAGCCATGTTACTCTTGAGCTTTTCTTGATATTTGCAGAGCTGAATGTTAATTCTGGCTAAGATTCTACTCATATTTGATACCTTCAAAACTAGTAGCCCCTCTTATCATTGGTCGTGCTTTGATCTTTGATTCTAGAAGTGGTGACCTCCTTTGTATGAGCTTGTTGAGCTTGATTTTGATATGATATGCCTCATGTTATAGTGGCAGCCCATCCTTCTTGATGCATAAAGAGTTCTAAGTTCATGTATATCATCCCTCACAATAGCTGCAAGTATACAAGAAGAAATCTTTTCTCTATAAATGCACAACAGTTATCTTACAGAATGCCTTTGCATTCAATGAATGACAAAGGTTGAAACAGTCACCATTTAATGATCTCCATAGGGGCTATGTTAGTTCTCTTTCTTTATAGTGTGTCTCATCATCCATTGGCTCCTCCTATGAAGCTATGAACCCTTTTAGAAAGGCTAAGCCTGTCTGTAGGCTATACTTGAAGTCATATGGGAGGGCACCAATCAATATAGGCTATGCTTAGATCCTTAGTGGCAGCTTCATATCCCACTGAATAGAACCAAATAGACACAAGAATGACACCTATTGAAAGTTTCAAAATGGTGAGAAAAATTTAATCACTAGTTCTTGGCGACTTGCTAGGAAAATAGGCCTGCCCATTGCGAATTCTAGAATCTTTAGGTTTGGCATATTGGTGCCTTAACATTGGGCATAGAGTCACATTAATTTGAAACCAAAACATCCATTAACTAAAAATAGAGTGACACCTAAAATCTGTGTAACCAGATTGAAACACAACTGATCACTGAAAATGTCTTCTTAAGTGAAACCAATTGAAACTGGAGCCATAGCTGAATAACTGAAACTGGTATTCGCAAGTGAGACCAACTAACCATAAATCTTTTACAACAGCTGAGACTTATTGAAAGAAAACTAACTGAAACTGAAAACTAGTGCTAATGATGTAGCTTATTTTGAACTTCTGAAACTAACTACTGGCATATTAACACTTGGGAATATGCCCATTCATGGGAATGGCAAAATAATTGCCAAATTTGATTATGCTTCTCCAACTGATCCATATATCATTTATATTTGACCAGATGAAATATATGAAAAAGTATAATAGAAATTTGTACCTTTTCATTTTCGTTTTCTCCGGAGGATCCTCTTTGTCGTCAAAGCACCAATTAGGCTGAGCAACATGCTATTCTTGGTTCTGTGGAGGGTGGGGAGAGAGAATCAACTGTTGGAGCTCATTCCTCTAATTGCATTTGAAAATTTCTGCCAACTAAATTTTATCAATGACCTTTCTTATAGGTTCTCTCACAGGTTCATAACTCAAGATGGCATCAAAATGAGGTGTACATGTAACAACACTACTCATAATAGTCTTGAACCTGATTGGAATCCCTTCATGGAGAAAGAAGGATTTATAATGTGACTCTTGGATCTTGCAAATATTCCTTTGACTCTCATCCTTATAAATCCTTCCTTGCACCTATGAATCTTCATCAAGAAGAAGATAATAACCATCTTCAAAAATTGAAAATAGATCCTTACAGGCATCTACCTCTATTTCAAAATTTTCTTTATGATCATCCTCAACAAGCCTTGTAAAACAACCATTCACTTGGTCAATGATAGGCTCTTTTGAATCTAGCAGCTGATAACCCTTTTGAAAAAGTGAGAACAAACCCTCATCATGCTATTCCAATTGTTGCATATGTACCTCTATAGTATCTTCATCAAGATGTGAAACTTCCTTTGCAACTTTCTCCTCAAGATTAGATACAGACTGTGCATCACTTTAGGCCTAATACTTTTCAGCTTCTAGAAGTGTGACTTCATCATCAACTTCTAAATATGATTTAAGATTTGACAGTAACTCTGAATCACACCTTACCATAGGTACCTGAAGCTGGTAACCAAAAGAACACATAGGAGCTACTTTCTTGCTTGTAATTTGATTCTTGAAACTTGATTCTGCTTGGATGTCAAAGTGACAAAGAACCTGATCTATAGCTTCTATGGACCAATTTGTATCTATAGAAGTTTGTAATACATAATTCTGAAGATTATTAGGTCTAAACTGGCTATATTCATATTGCTATTCATACAGACTTAGGGGCATAAAAATTGGATCAAAACTATACATGGCTTGATCTTTTAGGTCATTTAGTTCATGGGAGAGGGTTTTTATTAGTTCTTTCATAGCACTCATCTCCTCATGATTTGGCAAATCAGTAGGGAAGGTGGGTGGACTAAAATCTATATGCATCTAGCTACAAGAAAGAATCTGAGAAAGGTTATCTATATGAGGCATTAGCTATTTTAAGGGCAGAGGAGACAGTTTACCAGCCATTAAGAGGTTACTCTCAGCCTTAATGGCAAGATCATATGATTGGGGCAAAGTTTCACCTCCTAGGGCTTGTATCATGATAGAAATCTCAGGGTCCAAAACCTTTAAATAATACAAGAATGCAAAAGTTGGGGATGACCTGATATCAACTGAGAATTTTTTCCATACCTTGTCAAATCTTGAATTGGAATTATGTATGGGTTCTGTAGGATGCCTCTTGATGGTGATGAGATTCTGGGTAAGAGTGCTAACATCTATCCTTTCCCTGAACTAATTGTAGATGAGTCCACCAAGCTGATCCCATCCAGTGATTGAACCGGGCTACAAACTTTTGTACCATTCTTTTGCTTTTCCTTTGAGGGAAGATGCCAGCAACAGAAGAGCATGATTCTTAGTTGTGATATTGTGAATGGAGCATAAACTAGCTACATCTTGAATGTGATCTATAGGAGAAACTGAGCCATCTCTAAGAAAGTGAGGTAGTGCCTTCTAGACTATGTCAGAAACTTGACTCTACTGCTGAAGAATAAGAGGACTTGAATCCGAAGTCACAAAAGGTAGATCTCATTGAATATTTAGGTGTACATATATACAAAAGGATGCCATGGTCCACAGAGGCAAAGATCTAAGAAAGATTCACCAATAGAATCGCTAGATGGAAGATTCATGCTCCTATGAGCAGATATTTCTATGATTTTCCATCAAAATCACAAAATACAGGGCAAAGATTTACTAAAAACAAAGACCCAAGTCTTTGATTCCGGTCCGATTGGGCATGCCAAAAATTGTTGATGCATAAATCTGTGGGTTTAATCCAGCAACAACATGGAAAATTTATGAGATGTGGGATTGACCCCAAAAACAACCTCTAGATTTTAAGGAAATTGGCTCTTCCATTCTTTCAATGGGGTTTGAGAAAAGGTCAGAAGGAAAACGAGATTTTGTAGAAATAAATTCTTAGATCTAAGGTGATAAAAACTCAACATAGTATAGTGTCAAACCTTATGTGATTTAACTGGAAAGTAAAGAGCATAAATACATGGTTAAACCCAGTTTATAAATAGATCTGATAAAGGAAAAGAAATAGAAACTTAAAGAAACAAGACAAAGAAATACCCAAATATGCACAAAACAATATTCTCATTATTTGAACAATAACAGGTTACAAAGGCTGAAGATTTACTACACAAAAATAACTGTTACATTCTCATAAAAGAAAGAATTTCTAAGGAAAGAAGAAAAATCCATGTCTGCTGCTCTAAAATTTGATCTGTAGAACACTCCTTCTAGAACTCTCAGATCTGCTCATTTGTAGCTCAAAAAATATCTTTAACGGCCTCCAAAATCTCTAACTGAAACCCCACAAAATCTGGCACAAAAATCTGGGTCATAACTGTATCTAAAACTAAATTGTGGCTGTAACTGAAAATGGTAACTGAACTGGTTGTTCCTTTTCCCCTCCATGGCTGGAAATATATCTGTGGCATGAAGAAAATAAATCTCCCGCCGCCCTCCTGTAGCTTACAATAAAATAAAAATGGCTGCAGTTATATTTTAGGGTTTCATCTTCTCTTATTTCCCATGAGGTAAAATGGAGAGGCAAAAAATATTTATTTTAATGAAGCTTCCTTTTTGCTTTGGGCTTGCTTCATAAACTTTTAGGTGGAGGGACCCACATTATGTTTCAACTTTAAATAAAGATTTTAATCTTTATTCAATAAAGCCTCTTTTAAGTCTCTCATGATTCATTAGAATGAGACTCTTACCTTTACTTAAAATAAAACATTTAACTTTATAAAAGGGGCCCACCGTTATGAATGAAACTTATTAATATAAAACCTCAGCTTCGCATTTGATTCCCATGAGCATAATATGATGCATTTATTAAATGAAACAAGACATCTTCAGGCTTAACCACATGGCTCTCTCTGGCAATCTGCTTTTGACTCTCTTCACCACTGCTCCCACGTGGTGACCTCCGGTGATTTTTTGAGTTGCTTTATTTACCTCCGCTGCCTTCTTCATTTGTTTTCACATCATTAGATCTCCTTCAATTAGATGGTGACTGTAGCTTTTCTTTTGCTGTGTATGTTTCTTATGGCTGTGTGTGTTGAGTATTTGATTCTATGCTTTTATTTTGAATCGATGGCTGAGAGAATTGATATCGGGCTTTCTTTTTAATGGCGACTTATTATTATAGTGGCAGCTTCTTCTTCTTAACTAATGGCTGATTGTCATCTTATATTGAGAGCTATTTCTCTTTATACTGGCCGCTTCATCATTTGTAACTAGTGGCTGGTTGATTTGATGCTCTTCATATTCTCATTATGAGCCTTACTTTCGTGCTTTAGATAGTGTCATTGCCTGAAGGACCATGTTTTTCTGTTTGCCGATGCCTCACATTTGAAAATGACAATGCTTATATTTGATTGGGATAGGTCATGCTCCTTGATTGGTTGTACACTTTAATTTAAATTGATTGCCCTTATACTGTACCATTGTTTACCCTCTTAAATTCTTGCACTCATGTTTTCTATTGAATCTTCATAGTGATGCCACTTCTTGGGCCGAGTCTTTATTACAAAGAGCTTCCTTTTAAAAACTGGTGGCACTTTGTATGCTTTATCTCCAATTAGGCTTGCGTAACTCCATATGGCTCTATCTTCTTGAAATGATTGAGCCCTCTTATCATTGATATTGTGCTATTATGATTATAGGCTGCCACACTTCTATATGAATCATGCCATCAACTACTGAAACTACGCCATATATGAGAGCTTGGCATAAACAATGGCTCATAGTGCATTTTATCAATATCATTCATTATATCTAGCCGCATCTCATTTGAGATTCTTTGCTTGATTCCTTCCTTTTGCTAAGGCTACATGCCAAAATGGTAGCACATTTGTTTCTTTGGCTAATGCCATGCCTTTTCCATCTGACCGAACTATACACTTGCTTTGAAGATGAATGTGTATTGAACCTTCAAATGTTAAGGGCCATAGATCTTCTTCATCAAGAGCACTGAGCCTTATTTTTTATGTGTCCTTTTAAACCTATGTATAACAGTTTATCCATGACCACCATCTTGAAGGGCCTGTGTCACATTTAATTCGAGCGATTTTTTTGGTGAGACGTGCCTAAAACTGTTATAGACCAGTGACATTTGAATAGAATAGTTTTGCCTTCTCTATCACTAGCAGTGTGTCTCTTTGTATTTCCTATCCCTTTATAAGAGAATGGCCACCTCTTCAACATAGCTGTGTTACTCTTGAGCTTTTCTTGATATTTATGGAGCTAAATGTTAGTTCTGGCTGAGATTCTACTCATATTTGATACCTCTGAAACTAGCAGCCCCTGTTATCATTGGCCATGCTTTGATCTTTGATTCTGGAAGTGGTGACCTCCTCTATATGAGCTAGTTGAGCTTCATTTTGATATGATATGCCTCATGTTATAGTGTCGGCCCATCCTTCTTGATGCACAAAGAGTTCTAAGTGTGTGTATATCATCCCTCACAGTAGCTACGAGTATACAAGAAATCTTTTCTCTATAAATGCACAACATTTATCTTACGGAATGACTTTGCATTCAATGAATGGCCAAGATTCAAACAATCACCATTTAATGATCTCCATAGGGGCTATGTTAGTTCTCTTTCCTTATAGTGTGTCTCATCATCAATTGGATGCTCCTACGAAGCTATGCAGCCTTTTAGAAAGTATAAGCCCCTCTGTAGGCTATACTTGAAGTCATATGGGAGGGCACCAGTCGATATAGGCCGTGCTTAGATCCTTAGTGGCAGCTTTATATCCCACTGAATAGAACCAAATAGCCACAAGAATGACACCTATTGAAAGTTTTGAAATGGTGAGAAAAAGTTAATCACCAGTAATCTTCACACAAAATGAGCATACAGAAAGAGAGCATATCCATATCTAAATTTGTTTTGCATATACATAAAATGACAAAGGAAACTTGGCATATGTGATATTCTCAAAACCCATCTAGGATTTCGGTATTCATATACAGCTACAGGAAGGAACAATCAAATCATTTATATGTTATCTGGTAGTGAATATCATAAGTCCATATTATAGGAAGAGAGCAAATATAGGAGTAGGTTCAGATTTTTATATGCTCAGAACTTGCTTAGGGTTTCATTTAGAAGCTACAGATATTAAGCATGGCCATGGTCTGTGGCCGAAGGAGATATTTTTTGTTGTCAAAAGATGGATATAAAATGAAAGGTGCATTTTGAACTCCTTCTAAGCTACTGGAGATGATAAAGAAGGAACCAAACTCATTTAGTATATTGTGCTCGAACCCATCTGGGTTTTGTTATCATTTGATATTCAAAGTGTTATGCATACCTACAGCTCAGTATAAGTAAAGATAGAATTCATTAGTGAAGGAAATGAAAGGTTTTCAACTTTTGAGCTACAAATATAGAAGGAAAAAAAGTAGATCTGAATCTCATGGCCACAGCCTAAAATGATACAGTGGTTTTGTGTGTTTACCAGAATTAAAAAAAAAGATATCTTTATTCTAAATTTTCTTGAGTTCATGAATTTTGAAGAGGAAAACATGGAGTTTGAAAGGTGAAACCTTACCTTTTCTGCCTTTTCAGAGTGAACTTTAAAAAGAATGGAGTCATCCCATTTTGTTTCTATGTTTGCTACCAGATGGAGCTCGACCCAGTTATTCATGGCGGCCAAGACAGGAGAAACAAACACAGAAAGAAATACAATGAATTGCATCAAAAGAAAACCTTGTGGACATGGCTAAAGCTCATTAAACCTGTGATAAAATGAAGATTTGGTTCAAACTCACAATAGGAGGTTTTACCTGTTGCTTCCTGTTAGGATTATTTTTGAAAATCCATCAAAATCTGTAGAGAGGGTTAAGGGTTTTCTTCAAACCCTAGTCATTCATGGTGATCCATGATACAAAATATAGTGTAGCTGCTCGAGAAGGAATAGAGAACAATAGATATATCAGAAAAAAATACAGAGGCTGTGGCTTGAGAAGCCTTTTGTATCTTAGAAATAAGAAGGCATCAGAGAAAATGAGTCACGTATGTAACAAATAGTATCTTACCTTCATTATCTATATGAAATCCATAAAAATTGTAGAGACACAACTAGAAATTGAGGATTTTCCTTCTCCAAACCCTAGAATGGCTGTGGTTTGTATGTAGAGAACATTTTCTCTTGAAAGTTTGAATTAAAAATGAGCCAGAGATTCTAGGGCAAAGTCTTTTTGCTTTAGGGTTTCCATATGCCCTAATTCAATGGTGGTCTTTTTATCACATTGGATTGAAATTCAAAATGCATTACTAATACCCATGAGGTGGGTTTTTCACCATGGTGAATTTCTAAGTCTCAAGACTTAGGATGGTTTCACATGCCTTTAGGTCCCTTTTGCATACTTAATGCCTAGGCATGGTGTCTTGAAACCCATTTGGTCACTTTTGAAGAGTAAGTCATGTGCCTTAGAAGTTTTGCAGAGCTATTTGGAGGGTAGGCCTTATTGGCCTCTTTTTATGCAAACCATATATATGCCTTTAAGTATTTTTATGATTTTTATAGAAAAATCAAATGCTTGTATATGCATATACTTGGTGAATTTAAAGCCTTGTATTATCATTTTTGTAAAAAGTTAAAGCTAGGCAGATTAGGGAAAAAGAATACAACTGCAATCTCAATGTAAAGTTTTCTTTTAAAGTAATGATTTATAAATTGCTCTAAAATAAAAA
The DNA here is from genome assembly GCA_027924645.1 of Cunninghamia lanceolata. Classification (NCBI taxonomy): domain Eukaryota; kingdom Viridiplantae; phylum Streptophyta; class Pinopsida; order Cupressales; family Cupressaceae; genus Cunninghamia; species Cunninghamia lanceolata. The sequence goes on from BSBN01000144.1 coordinate 3,599,430, forward strand.
CTATTTTATGTAGTTAACATGAATAAAGTAAACAATATCTAGTTTTCTTTAGTTTGCTTTATTTTGGGGCAGATATGGACAAAAAATATGATCTTTTGAGAAGACAAGGCATATTTTCTAGTGGGGCCACCTTTGAGGGCTTTTTGGCAGTTTGTTTCTTCATTTTTGAGACATTTTGGTGGCTCATTTTTTGGCTTTTCTGAGGAGCTCCAAAGTGTATTGGCATGGCTATTATTAGGAGCTTTTTCTCAGCCTTTCTTGGAGATTTTTTGGAGAGGGTATATGGGCTTGATAGCTAGTTCTTTCTTAGCAGGGGAGATAGGAGTTAGAGATCAAAGTTCAAAGATTTTGGAGTCTTCCTCTCACACTGAGAGAGTTATATTTCAGTTTTTTAATCATTGTTCCTTCTAGTTTATAGAGTAGCAGTTTTCCTTCCCATTTGTCTACTCATTTACAAGGTTAATTTGATATTACATTGTGATAGTTATTTATCCTCTGTTTTGTCTTAATTTTGCAATGGTTATGCAAGTATTTTATTTGTTTCAGGATGCATGTTGTATTAAGATGAACCTTCATGTAAAATATTAATTAATTAAGTATAATCAAGGGGTTGTGAGAGTTATAGTTCTATGAACTAATTGTGAGCAAGATCTAGTAGGAGTCTAAGTATTGGTGCATCACCTTAGGAGTTAATTTTAATTATTTATTTCATTTCAGTTCACCTTCTCACCTTTTCCCTCTGCAAATCATTTAGATTAGTAAAATCATTAGGAGAACCAGCTCACTCTAGAGGTTCACTCCAATTTTTAGGCATTCCATAGGCCTAGGAGTGTTCCCATGTGTCAATAGATAGTTAAGTTGAATAAGTTAGCATAGGGTGCAGTATCTAATTGATAATAGTTTTTGGCACACCTGGTGGGACTCTGAAAGTGTTTTTTAGAGAAGTTTTAAATTCTTATTGTTGTTGTTCTGGTATTTGCAGCAGTGTTCTAGCCTTTGGAGGGTTTTTACAAGTATACCTGGTGACTCAATTTTTTGGTCTTGCATGCAGAACTAGTACATTCAGCTTATGAAAACAAGATCAGGACTGATTGGACTATTTTAGTCTAATAGTTTGATCATTTATCACTGATATTTGGTGTGTACGTTAGTGATCTCATCCTTTGGGAACAAAAAAAAAAATACATCTTGCGACTCTAAATCAAGATTTACTAGTTTCAGTATGATCAAGTTCTAGTATGTTACAAAAATTATTTATTCATTCCATTTTCCAGCCTTTACATGAGTAAGAAATGTCAAATTTTCATAGCTAACATGCATACCCACCCTCATACTATGAAAATGCCACTTATCAATCTCCATATCAGACCAATTATGTTGATGTTTCTAATCCCATGGTTGTTCAAAATCAGCATTCACAATATAATTACCACCCACCCACCCCTGCTCAGCCTCCTTACCAGCCGTACACAAGTAGCCATAATGCTAGTTTTAGTCTAAATACTCATGATGCTTACCGCATACCTCTTCCTTCTCATTCTCCCAATTAGCTAAAACATTTAGAAGTGATGGAGCTTAAAGACATTCTGTTAGACCTCAACAAGAAGATAGAGGAGATTAAAAGGCAATGTGAGTATAATTAGCACCAGGAGGAGCTCGATTATCAAGCCTATCTTCATGAGTAGGAGATTGTATAAAGAGTAATTAGTATCAACAAGGAGGGGGATTTCAACAAAGGCAGTATGAAGAGTCTAATTTATAGTTGCAAGAGTTAAATCACCGAGCTTACCTTGAACAATTAAAGCAGCCAGTGAGACCTTTAGTTCTGATCAGGAGTTGGAGACATGAAGGAGATAGTTTGAAGAGAATCTTGAGAGGGAGACAATTGCACAAACAAAGCTTTTGCTTGCTCGAGCCCAAGCAACTCATGTTGTTCCAGAACAACCTACTCAAGAAGAGGTATGTAAGTATAAATTTTCAAGTTTTAGATAGAATGAACCTCTTAATGCTCCTAAAGTTTAGATTATGAGCTTTAGGCAGAATAAAGTTCTTGATCCCTCAAGATAGCCTCTTAATCCTGAAATACCGAGTTTCAGAAGCCCTCACCCCTTGCAAGTTGAGGAAAATGCTCATGTTCAGCCTAGTGTAGTTGCAAACTAGCCACTTGAAGAGCCTCTTTCTCTTCAAGAAACCCAAGAAACTCCCCAAGTTTTCCAACCGGACAAATCTAATTATCTTATCACTATTCACCTTTGTAAGGATGGACCTATTGTCTTACAAAATGACTCATTCACCATGAAGGAAGCTAGGAAGGTAAATTTACTGTATATAGCTATGGAGCAATATTAGTTAGAGCAAAAATAAATCAAACAAGAGAAGACTATTGCTGATGAATCTATCAATGTTTGCACCAAAGAGATTCCTTGTTTTGTAAAAGATGATAATTTTTTTTCAAAAAATCAACTAGTGCAAGAGGTTGATTCACATGGAAAGGTTGTTGTTGTTTGTGGTACCCTACCAGCTGAATCTAAACATAATGCATGCATAGCGGAAGTTGATTCAAACTTGCCACTAAACCCTTTGCATTTTAACTTTTTTGACATGTTTTCTAATGGTTTTTATAAGATGAATCAAAGCAGGATGCTGTCAGGACCTGACTCATCCTAAATCAAATAACACTAAACTCTAAATTCAAAAATACTGAGGAATAAATTTTTTGATTTAACAGATGTAAGAAATGAGAAATTATTCTAGAAGTGCTTAATGCATGACATAGAAATGCGATGAAACTTGAAATTTAGTTTCCTAGAATCATCAGGTTCTTAAAAGATCACCAATTTTAAATCTAGTGAAGAGAGAGTACATTATGAGGGAAGGTACATTATGTGAGATAACCTAGAAGAACAACGGATTAGTTCATACCTTAAGTCATGCATTACATTCTGCATTCATTTTCAATAGCTTGCTTCTCCTCTAGTAACTATATCCTTATCATCTGCACAAAATTAACTTAACAATCTCATGTTAACACAACTCAGTAATCACTACTCAGAGAATTAAGATCACAATGCTAATTGTAGGACTCCCTACATCCAGGGGACCTGAGTACTGGGGGCATCCTTTGCCATCCAGACTGCCTACATGCCCTATATCCACGGCATCAAGGCCCCCTCCTTCAGATGTGACTAACGCGGGGAATGCAAACATGTAGTTCTATTTTACACTATGTTTGGTGTAACTGTGAGTGGGTACCCAGCCCTTTCTAGGGTTATTCCCTGCCCCAAACAGTTCTTCGTCAGCTACCACCCACTCGGTGAAATAGGGACGGAAGTTAGTCCACTACCACAAACACCTAAACGGGTGTTTGTCAGTTAGTCCTAGTGTGGAGGAATCCCTATAAGGTGTCTACCCATGAAATCTAGCTTACTTCCCCAAGCCAAATTAGGTAATTTTCGTGACTAAGTCTGTTCTTGATTCCCTAGTACTTTCACCATGATCTGTGAGGGCGAGGTGAAAGCACATGATAGAAAGCGTTTCTAGATCGGCCTAGTTACCCTTTTTGACATTTCATATGTCCCCCTTGATCTATACTTACGTGTCAATAAACCTCATTTTCTGTTAGTATGCTTGAAGTGTTTGCCAAATGAACATCATGGTAATCATTATTTCAACAGGCTCATCCTCTCTTTTTAGTTAATCTTCTTAATGAGATATCCGAGGAGATTTTCCCTTCCTGCAGATTTATTTTTGACATGTTCCTTATTAATTCCAAAGGTAAAGAATTGATATGATTACTTACATGATCATTACAAACTTACCTTTAAATTGAAACCAATAAGGACTTAATAAAAGTTGTAAATTAAGATAGACATCCCAACAAGGGGTTTACTTAAAACTTTGTAATTGGGTTAGTACTTTAATAAAACTAATTAACCTCCAATGTTAATAAACTTGCATCAACAAATAAGTGCAATATATTATAACATCATTATCAGAAATATCGTTGAACTATTGAACTGCTAAACCATGAACTCATAATAATACTTTTCTTTAACTTAATCAATTTGAAAAGCATTAGACTTGAAAGATACTTAATCAATAAGGTACATTATGATCTAGCCTAGTACAATACTAGGAATTATTGAAAATTGAATTGTTGAACGTAAACATTGTTCAATAGTATAGTACAAGGATCAATTCCTTGCAAAATCATTCAACTTACCTATATTTGAAAATGGATGAGAATTTACGATTTTTGAATCTCAACAAGTTTCTCAACTAAAACTTTTCTAAATGTTAACACACAAGTTGTACTTCTTTCCATAAGTCATATTGGACGAGTCCTTTGAAGTTGTTCTAAATCGCTATGTTTTTAATCTGTACCCATTAGGTTTGACAATTACTTATGTATTTCCAGTTATGATTCTTACCTCAATCCTATAACAATGATAATTGTGATATAACATCACTTACTATGCTAGTTGAAAACTATAGCTTAACATATTTATACACAATGTCATACACTTGTAATTACTTAATCAATATATTTAGATTATTTACAATTCACACTTTGTTATTACATGCTATATAATATCTTTCAAGAGGATGATATAGAAGGTAGAAGAAGACCCTAGTCACATTACTATCTAGCAAGATAAGGTGTTATGTAATAGTTCTTAATTTCTTCTATATTCGTAATCCTTGAATACACTTTTATAATATCATAGGTCTGACTTCCTTATGGAGTTCCTTTTCCCCAATATTATGACGAAGTTGTAGTTGAGCATGTTGATTCGTTGGTCATCAAAGTGAACTTTGATTATAAAGTTTATTAACTTAAGCTTAAGTCTAGCTTAACTATATAATTTTTACCCAATTAACATCTTTGTAACTAAGTTTGATGAACATCGTTAATTATTTTAAACCAATAACTATCCATCTAGTTTACTCAAATTTGGATATCTTGATCTTATTCTTTTAATTATCTTCGATGCATCCCTTATGTTAAACAACAAATGCAAGCCTTCAAGTTGGTTCATCCTAGTTACTATGTGTATGGAATACATCCACCATTTTGCACATTTGACACCAACAAATTTGAAATTACATACATATATATTTGTTAAAATTGGACATGAGTCACTTAAGTTCAAGAGGGTTAATTTTTCAATTCAATACAAATAATGTACACATGATTATTCATTTAATAAACAATATTATTAGTGATGAATTTATGGCTTACAAGTACTATAATTATGCAAGGTTGATAACCAATATATATATTGCCATGAACAATAACCTAAGCGCTTAACAAGATTGTAAATTTTTAAATCATAAATCAAGTAATGCAATACTATTATTAACCAAAACATCTTAGTCTAATTTTATAATACTTAAGGATATAGTTAGTTGGAAAATCTCAGACAAGGTAGGTCATCTATTTTGACTAAATCCTTCAAAGAATGCCACCTCATGGAATAAAATGATTGCACAATCTACACAAAATGGATTGAATGAAAAATCTTTAGAAGCTTTCAGGCAAATGAAATCGGTGACCATAAAGCCAAATTCCACATCATTTGTTGATGTCTCCTGCCTATATCTATGTGAGAGCTTTGGAACAGAGCATGGACATACATCAAGGAATAAAGCGAGGACAATTTTCATCAGATGTTATAGTTGCAATTACCCCAGTACAGAGCATGCCCAAAGCACATGAACTGTTTGACAAAATGCCTAAAAGAAATATGGTCTAATGGGTTCAAGATATGCATAAAGTGGATTTGTTTCGATACGGTAAAAAACTTTCAAGCAATTGTAATTGTCAGCAGTAAACCCAAGTCCACAACCTTTTCCAATGTTCTCCTTGTCTGTACCAAATGGGTGCTTAAAAATAGGGTATGGATTTTTATTAGAGCATAATGGAAGGGGAAAATTTGTCAGCTATTATAATTGAAAATACTCTGGCAGACTTATGTGCAAAATGAAGAAGCACAGACGAGGCACGTCCACTATTTGATAGAATCCCTCAAAGAAATGTCATCATGTGGAATGCAATGATTGCAGGTTCGACACAAAATTGCCAGCACCCTCCCTACCCATGCCAGAATGGAAGATTTTGAATAGGGTATGGACATCCTTCATAGTATAATTGCTAATGGTTGGGGATATTTGTCAATTAACATAATTTGAAATGCTCAGGTAGACATGTATGCAAAACGTGAATTGTAGACAAAGAACATGAACTGTTTGATAGAATGCCTCAAAGAGATGTCATCAAATTACAAGGATTGTAGGATATGCATAAAATGGATTAGTTGAAAAGGCTTTTGAAACTTTTGAGCAAATGCAATATAGGTAGGTATAAAGCCAAATTTCACAATCTTTAGCAGTGTTCTTCCCTAAATGGGTGCTCAGGAATAGGGTATGGCCGTCCATCAAAGCATAAAGATAAGGGGATTTTTGCTGGAAGTTTTATGGTAGATAGATGGCATGCGAACTGTTTGACAAATCCCTCAAAGAAATGTCATAGCGTGGAATGCTATGGTTATAGCCTCTAGTGCAGGGCCAAATTTCACAACCTTTGTTAACATCCACCCTGGCTGTGCCAAAATGGACGCTATTGAATAGAGCATACATTAAAGCATAAAGAAGTGACGAATTTCATTGGATGTTGTAGTTGCAAATGCCCATGTAAGCATGAACAACGCGCATGATCTATTTGTCAGAATCGCCAAAATCTAAAACCTTTGCCAAAGACCTCCTTGCCCGTGCCCGATGGCGATTATGAACAGGGTATGGAAATTCTTTTCAGATGTTAGAATTGGAATTGCTCTCGTGGACTAGTATGCAAATCATGGGAGTATAGCTAGAGCATGTGGACTACAAGATATGCACAAAATCAATTTGATGAAAAGGCTTTAAAACAAAAATTCAAGCAAATACAATTGGCAGGCGTGAAGTCTAATTCCACACCTTTACTGACATCCTCCCTGCCTGCGCACAAAATGAAGTTGTGGAACAGGGTATGGACACCCATCCCAGCATAATGGAAGATAATTTTCTAATGCAAAAATATAGAAGCATAGACTAGGCACATGAACTGTTTAATCGAATTCCAGAGAGATCTCATTTAATGGAAAGAAATAATTGTAGGATATGTTCAAAATGGGTTTGTTGACAAGACTTTAGAAAACTTACAAGTAGATGCAACTAGCATGTGTAAATATAGATTCCAGGACCTTTGCCAACATCCTCCAGAATGCTCCAGCCATGCCTCTAAAACCCAAGTGTGTGTCCTCCCTTTGCTTTCTCCATCAAATTTATAGAAAACTCAACCCTTGTTGAGAACCATATTTTCCAACACATGTTGGAAAATTTGATAGACTTTGAGTCAAGTCTTCTTAATTTATTGACATGTTGGACAATCTGATAGACTTTAGAGTCAAGTCTTCTTAATTTATTGCCCTCTCCCTTTTTTAAAATTTTGCCATCTAATTCTTGTGGAAAATGACTCATAAATTTTCCACTAGTCATAATTTTGAGGAGAAAATTGTCATTTATTTATTAAATGTGATATTTGACTATTGACTTGAGAATGAGGGGGGGTGAACCTCATTGACTCCTCTTTCTAGAATTGTCCCCTCATTTATTTAGAATCGTTCATTATTTTGTTCTTTTAAATGAGACTATATAACTTTTTTTCTTTATTGGCTTTTATATTGTTACAATAGCATTCTAATTTGAATTCAAAATTCAAATGTGGGTTGTGATAGATGCAGAGATTAGAGGGTGAAAGTCTCCAATTGCAAAGACAAATTGTCCATGTTCAAATAGAGGATAAACTAGGAAAGGAAGATGACTTAGTTTCCTTGTTTGATCAACTACCCGCTTATGTTGGTGATGATGAAGATAGCATGCAGGAATCCCACTTATTAGTTGATTTGGGACAGCCATAATATATTGCAAAAAATGATGCAATGTTGTCTCGCAAATGTAATGATGAGATTGAGTCCTCAGTTTAGTTTGAAGAGCAAAGAGGTAGTTTTGTCTCTGAATCTAGCATGCTTGTTTTACATCAAGACCCTGACTACTAGGATGAACACAAAATTAAATCAGATCAGATTCTTTATGAGGATGAGGCATCTAGTTTATTCTTAGAGCTCCCATTGTACTATAGTGAAGAGGCTAACATGAATGAGACTAAGGCATCTTGCCTTGATGAGAAATCAAGTCATCTAGCTAAAGATGATCAGCCTTTTCAAGACAACTTTATGCTTGATTGTCAGGATCCTAACTATTCAGCTTGTAGAGAGCTTTCCACTCTACTAATTTCTTGTAGCAATCAAAAGACCAAGCTAGTAGATGATGAGGATGGTAAACAAGATGAAGAGAATCAGTTAGGCAAAGTGCGGATTCCGGAAGAATCAAGTGAGGACAGTCATGATTTGGAGAGTCAAGAAGCCGGTTCACACAAAGAGGTTACCATAGATGTTGAAGGTATGAGTTTTGAAAGCCATTATGAGGATAAGTTAGAGCATACATTACACGATGAAATCATTTATCAAGAGGATTTATTCTGAACTGTCATTGAAATTTTTTTTCTGTAACACTGTTGATAGCTTAGTACCTTTCAAGACAAAGGTTTGTGATCAATATGATTAAGTAATCAAGGAGGTTGTGGTGGAAGAAACAATTCCTGGAGGAGAAACTAGCAAAAGGAGTTTTCTATCAACCTTTCAAGATGAAGGTTTGTGATCAATATGATCAAGTGATCAAGGAGGTTGTGGTGGAAGAAATAATTCCTGGAGGAGAAACCAGAAAAAGGAGTTTTCAGCTTATCATCTCAAAAGGATTCCCAATTAGACATCTTTCCAGGATGGAGCCTAAGCATGAAAATGTAGTTGAAGAAGAACAGGTTCAAGTCATTCTGCCACCTCAGGGTAGTAGTGTTTCTGTTCCAACTGAAGAGGTTAGTGATCTTATATATATTCTTCAAGATGTGGTGCAGTTGGTTCATGGTCTTTTGACCATTGTTCTTTTTCATGTAGCTGTCCAAAATTATGTTAAACATCGAATATTCTATAGAAAAGGAAACTATTTCACCAAATCAATAAATGGTTTTGTTTGACCAGCTCCTTGGATGGTTAGAGTAGGATAGGGTTAGTATTTTTAGCTAATAAGTACTCAGTGCACATTTACTTTTAGTTATTTTTATTTTCCCTAAGTGTTGTTGAACATGTTTTCTGGCCACCAGAGCCTTTTAGTTTGCTTTCAGTTTAGTTTGGTTTTAGTTTTCTGTTGCTAATTGGAGTAGTGTACAACCAAGTTTTAGTGTTTTATGAGTTTGAGATGAGAAGAGCATGACTCAATGCCCAATGGACAACTTAAGGCAACTAGTCCTGATGCTTAGTAGGCAAGCATATAGTCGAAGTTGCTAGAAATGTTACCAATTTTCTCTACAACCTAGATTGGTAGAGGTGGAGTGCATTCAGTTAATGTTTAGATGAGAAAGTTTTAACATTTGCCTGATATCTTGTTTTCATAGTTGGAGTGTTTGAGATATTCAGTTATGTTGCAGTTCAATTATTCAATAGAGAAAAAAAAATTTTAGATCATCATTCATTTGCAAAAGGTTGTTTAAGAGATAAGTTATTTCATTTCATTACAATGATTATTCATTTTATAAATGAGATACATAAAAGAAATAAACATTGCATTGAATGAAAATTTGATAGATCAAATGTCCCACACAAGTCGTGGGAATAGCTAAACTAGTGCAGATATAAGAAAGATATTATGCATCTAGAAATAGGAGGGGAAAGGATCATAGCCATCATTGCCTTTTAGTGTCTTCAGTTTCTGAGGTTACCTTCTATCCTTGCTCCTGATCTTCATAATAGCCTGCAAGATTGGAAGAGACTTGTTAGAGCTCTGGTTATGAGTTCCCTATGTGCCTATCAGTAGAGGCATAATACATTGCCTATAGTGCACTAAATCAGATACAATTCATTCACGTGCAAGAGAGGTTCAAAAGAAACAATCATTGTACCTCACTAATTTTATCTAACATGTTTGTTTCATGTGTAGGTATAGGATAAGTCATGTAGCTTTTTCAAGACATATCAGCATGTGGTGTAAAGTTGGCTCCCACACGGTTTGAGCCCAACATGCTGCCCCTGGTCCTCAGAGGGGATGAAATGCAAATTATATTCATAATTCTCAATTGAAACAGGTTAACTAAAGGAGTACAATATCAATCTAATGCTTACAATTCAAGTAATGATGAATTGAAAGCATTAAAGTGACCTAAACTCATATAGGACAACATTCAATGCATGAGAACAACTATCATTATTGCTACAATAGCAACTCAGGAAGCAGACTGTGGTGTGTATATGAAAAGAACACTCTTATGCTGATCAAGAAGCAGTATTCCATGTCAACATGATAGGTATATTTCATCTAAGGTATCTTTCATAATGTTTGTATGGAACTAAGGCATTAGAGTTTATAGATACAATTATAACATTTGAATGCGAAGAATAATCATAGCATGTATATAACATTAAAGATCAGTATCATTCTATGCATGATTGAGTAACTGAAGAGTGTAGAAGAGAACCATACAAACAAAAAGATCAAAACTAATGCCATCAAGATGCAGTTGTAAGATATGTTTACATGATGTTCATGCTAGTAAAGCAGAGGAATTGCAATAATTCAACATGGTATGTATATATCTGTATTTGATATGATACAGTAGACTAGATTCTAAGCATGTGTGCCATCAGGTAGCTCTAACTGGAACATTTAGAATGTATGCACATCAAATGAAAATAGTAATACCAGTTATCAAGGGAACACATAAGTACAGGGCTGTATAAAATCAAGACATCAGATGCATGTTACCCAACATGATGGCATAAATGAGTCTTAACTACATTATGGGACCTACAGTGATACATAAGTATGCAAGGAAAAGAACAACTATGCCAAATGTACTGTATCATGGCAAGGAAAATAAATTTCATTATAGCATCTTCAGTGAACCAAGATGGAGCACAACTCATAATCAAATGTCTTTGCCATTACAAAAAAGAGAATTTTGTTGCTCCTGTCTCAAGAGTGATAGGAAAAGAATCAAGTGGACAACATTTGCCATCTCTCTCATAATTTCCAAGAAGTAGATACAGAAGCATTATATAGCAAAGTATATATGAGACTGCATATAGAACACTTGGCCTAACCAATGGATGAAATAGTGGTCACCTGATAAATGAGTATGCTAAAAGGAAATTTAATCTTCACACAGAATGAGCATATAGAAAGAGAGCATCTACAGATCTGAATTTGTTTTGTATATACAAAAAATGACAATGGAAACTTAGCATATGTGATATGCTCAAAACCATCTGGGATTTTGATATTCATATACAGCTATAGGAAGGAACAATACAATCATTTATATGTTATCTAATAGTGAATATCATAACTCCATATTACAGGAAGAGAGCAAATACAGGAGTAGGTTCATATTTTTATATGCTTAGAACCCACTTAGGGTTTCTTTTAGAAGCTACAGATATCAAGGATGTTCGTGGTCTATGGCTGAAGGGGATATTTTTGTTGTTAAAAGACATATATAAAATGAAAGATGCATTTTGAACTCATTCTAAGCTACAGGAGATGATAAAGAAGGAACCGAACTCATTTTGTATATTATGCTCGAACCCATCTGGGTTTTGTTATCATTTCATGTTCAAAATGTTATGCATACCCACGGCTCAACATAAGTAAAGATAGAATTCATTGGTGCAGGAAATGAAAGGTTTTCAACTTTCAAGCTCTAAATATAGAAGGAAAAAAAGTAGATCTAAATCTCATGGCTGCAGCCTAAAATGATATGGTGGTTTCATGTGTTTACTAGAATTAAAAAAAAAATGATATCTTTATTCTAAATTTTTTAGAGTTCATGAATTTTGAAGAGGAAAACATGGAGTTTGAAAGGTGAAACCTTACCTTTTCTGCCTTTTTAGAGCGAAGTTTAAAAACAATGGAGCCATCCCATTTTACTTCTATGTTTTCTACTAGATGGAGCTCGATCGAGTTATTCATGGCAGCTAACATAGGGGAAACAAACATAGAAAGAAATACAATGAATTGTATCAGAAGAAAACCTTATGGCCATGGCTAAACCTCATTAATCCTATGATAAAATGAAGATTTGGTTCAAACTCATGATAGGAAGGTTTACCTGTTGCTTCATGTTAGGATTTTTTTTGAAAATCCATCAAAATCTGCAGAGAGGGTTAAGGGTTTTCTTCAAACCCTAGTCATTCATGGTGATCCATGATACAAAATATAGTGTAGCCACTCGAGAAGGAATAGAGAACAACAAATATATCAGAAAAAATATAGAGGCCGTGGCTTGAGAAGCCTTTTGTATCTCAGAAATAAGAAGGAATCAAATAAAATGAGTCACATATGTGGTAAATACTATCTTACTTTCATTCTCTGTATGAAATCCATAAAAAATGCAAAGACAGTTAGAAATTGAGGATTTTCCTTCTCTAAACCCTAACATGGTGGCAACCTGTATGCAGAGAACTTTTTCTCTTGAAAGTTTCATGTAAAAATGAGCCCGAGATTCTAGGGTAAAGTCTTTTTTCTTTAGGGTTTCCATATGCCCTAATTCAATGGTGGTATTTTTACCACATTGGATTGAAATTCAAAATGAATTACTAATACCCATGAGATGGGTTATTCACCATGGCGAATGTCTAAGTCTCAAGACTTAGGATGGTTTCACATGCCTTTAGGTCCCTTTTGCATACTTAATACCTAGGCATGGTGCCTCGAAACCCATTTGATCACTTTTGTAGAGTAGGTCATGTGCCTTAGAAGTTTTGCAGAGCTATTTGGAGGGTAGGCCTTATTGGCCTCTTTTTATGCAAACCATATATATGCATTTAGGTATTTTTATGATTTTTTTTAGAAAAATCAAATGCTTGTATATGCATATACTTGGCGAATTTAAAGCCTTGTATTATCATTTTTGTAAAAATTAAAGCTAGGTAGATTAGGGAAAAAGAATACAACTGCAATTTCAATGTAAAATTTTGTTTTAACGCAATGATTTATAAATTGCTTTAAAATAAAAAACTATTTTATGCAGTTAAAATGAATAAAGCAAATAATATCTAGTTTTATTTAGTTTTCTTTATTTTGGGGCAGATATGGACAAAAAATAGAATCTTTTAAGCAGACAAGGCATATTTTCCAGTGGGGACACCTTTGAGGGCTTTTTGGCAGTCTATTTCTTTGTTTTGTAGGCATTTTGGTGGCTCATTTTTTTGCTTTTTTGAGGAGCTCAAAAATGGATTGGCATGGCTATTATTAGGAGCTTTTTCTCAGCCTTTCTTGGAGATTTTTTGGAGAGGGTATATGGGAGATAGCCAGTTCTTTCTTAGTAGGGGAGATAGGAGTTATAGATTAGAGTTCAGAGATTTTGGAGTCTTTCTCTCACATTGAGAGAGTTGTATTTCAGTTTTTGTACTCATTATTCCTTCTAGTTTATACAACAGCAGTTTTCCTTCCCATTTGTCTACTCATTTGCAAGGTTAATTTGATATTGCATTGTGATAGTTATTTATCTTCTTTTTTGTCTTAATTTTGAAATGGTTATGCAAGTATTTTATTTGATTCAAGTTTCATGTTGTGTTTAGATGAACCTTCATGTGAAATATTAATGAATTAAGTATAATCAAGGGGTTGTGAGAGTTATAGTTCTGTGAATTCATTTTGAGTAAGATCTGGTAGGATTTTAAGTATTGGCGCATCACCTTAGGAGTTAATTTCAGTTATTTATTTCATTTCAGTTCACCTTCTCACCTTTTCCCTCTAAAAATCATTTAGATTAGTAAAATCATTAGGAGAACCAGTTCACTCTGGAGGTTAACTCAAATTTTTAGGTATTTCACAGGCCTAGGAGTGTTCCCATGTGTCAACAGATAGTTAAGTTGAATAACTTAGCATAGGGTGCAAATGTGATTGATAACATTGACATTCTCATCAATTGTAATACAAGTTGGCATTAAAATCCAAGAGTTTTTTCTATTAAAAAAATTATTTGTACAATCTATTTGCATGGGTTCAAATTTGTCTCCAAGATATCTTACCATAAAGATCCTTCAAATCTTTACTTTCAATTAAAAAACTATTTTCTTTTTCACGCATACAAGGGTTTTCATTTTTATTATTTGTTGTCTTGTTTGTAGTAGAATCATTTATCTCAACAATGTTATATCCAGCTTGCTTTAAGTCATTAATCTCATTATCATTCCATGGATTTGAAGACATACGTAGACTCATTCTTATATTTATATTTTCTATGTTCTTGACTTGTTCAACATTTGCATATTCTACATTCACTTCATCCATATTGGTCTCTTCAATATTCTCCTCTTCAATATTCATCAAACTGGATGCTACATCATTCTTCATTTTTTTAATCCTCTTTCTCCTATCTCTTTGTCATTTTGCTTCTTTCTCTCGATGTGCTTCAATTTCTTCAACTATTATAACCTTGCTCTTCTTTCTTTTTTACGTTTATTTGATCCCATGATTACCAAAATGTGTAGATAAAATCAATAAGTCAATTTGAGTTGGATCCCTTCTTAAAATTTATTAAAGTAGATGTAGATCCTTTGTTCACTATGATATTTGCTTGATATTTGTTTGATCTCTCCAAGAAATTGAATCCTTATAAAAATTTGATTTTATACTTCATCCCATCTATTAATACTCATTATTATGTTTCAATCCCTATAAAAATTGCATAAAATATGTCCCGTTGAGAGATCAAATTGACACTTTGCATATAAAAAAGTCACAGAATTCATCATTGTCGATCGTACTGGTAAAAGGGAATGTTGCAGAGTATCTGTCGTACTACCAATTTATGAAAACAAATAAATAATAGCTAAATAAGAAATGGGTGCCGATTTGTAACGAGCACCTGTTACAAACAAGCACCCATTTACAAATAGCTACCCATTTCTAATTAATTCAAACCACACACCCACCAATTTGTATTGGTTTTAGGCCTAGTAAAGTCTTGGAAACCCAAGCCTAAGCCTTGGACCTGTAACTAACTTGCAACTAGGAGACCATGAAAACAATAAGAGAAAAAACTAGTTTCACCACTGTGGCTGACGACATTTTTTCATAATATTTTAACGAAATTAAAACCCATTGTACATATGAAATTCTAGTTTTCAAATATGTAATTTTTTCTACTATTGAACATAATTTTCTATTTGTTATTTATTTTCTAAACAAATAGACTCATAAACATGAAATAACATACATTAATATTTTTAATAACTTTTGATTTTAAAATTTTGTTGAAAAAAAATTATGCTTGACCAATCTAGATATCATTCTCTACATAATTTTTTTTAGTGAATTGATTAGTTTAGCTCAGATTATGTTGTTCGTACACAAGGGGTTTTAGAAAACACTAATTAGGGCCATTAAAAATTAATAAGAAAAAAAAATTATCAAAAATTTATATAAAAAAATCCTGACCAAAATTCAACATCTTGTACCTCTTTCCAAAAGAGGAATTAGAAAAGTATCTCCATTTAGGTCAAATTATGTTGGTCGTACACATGCATGCTTTGGCAAAAAACAAGGGACTTTTAAAAAACTATTTTTTGTACATCCAATAAGAAAACAACTTTCATCATCTGGGTATTAGAAACAATTACATATTTGAAAATTAAAAACAAAATCCTACATTTCTTATTTTTACATCATCTTAATATTTTATGTGCAAGTGCTTCAAATTTTTACTCCAAGTATGACAAAAGTTTAAAAACAGGAAAAAAACTTTCACTTTTTGGCCAAAAAGTGTACTCATCTTCTTGCACTTATCCACCTCAGTGCAAAAAAGGAGATTAGTTAGCCTCCAATTGTTAATTTTCCCTTTGTCACCTTCTTTACGTAAAAGTATTATAATGTCTGTATTAATATGACTCCCCAAAGAACCTTTATTTATGGCATCATTATAGATCATCCACAATCCAATCTATATTTTTGTATAGAATTTTGCAGATATACAATTAAAAATAGGATATTTATCATTTTTGAAAGTGTTGATAGCCCTAATTATCACCTCTTTATTAATATCACTATTTAGACTATTGGCATCCGCCACTTTGATTATTTTTGGAATCAATTATCTACAAACATTTTGGGCATTCTTACAAATCATATTATTATCATTTGCATTGAAGAGCCACTAAAAGTACTTTCTAAATTCTTCCTTTGTCTTATTATTATAAGCGGTCTGCACATTATCAACCCAAATGGGCCCAATCTCTTCTTTGATATTCTTAATCTTGATAAAATTAAAGAAGAATTTTAAACCTTTATCCCTTGCCTTAAGCCAATTCATCTTGGCTCTCACATTCATACCTTGTGCCTTTTTTGTTTTCAAAATTCTCAAATTATGTTTGATATCTACTAGATCAGTTATAAGAGAGTCATTACGAGGATCACACTGCATAAGGCTCTCCATATTATAAAGCTTTCCTTGAAGCTCATCTTCCAGCCTTCTCCTATCCATAGCCAGTTTTTTACCAATTACCTCAAAGATGGTTTTCCAACGTTTGGTATTCACATTCCATAATTCAATATGTGATATATTTTTGCAAAATAACCTTGTTAATCTCTCTCAATGTAAAAATCCCCTCATTACAATCTTGCATGTTCAGTAGATCTGTATTTAGTTTTGAGGCAATATCTCTTATGATTCTTTCATTGTTAGCATGATTGTGCAGATCAATTTTGTCTTCAATAGGGTAGTGATTAGAGATGGTATTAGGATGCACTTTTATTTCGTTCCCATTGTCTCTTAGCTCAAATCTAAAGTAGTATTCATTGGCATAAAATTTGTCTAGTCTACAATATATTCTTTTTCCTCCTTTTTGAAAGTTGCACCAAGTAAACCAAATATCCTTACTATCTTTTTTGCTTCTCTCCAAGAGATCAAAGATTTGCAAGTTCTTTTTCATTTTACTCCAAAAATATTGTTCATTACCTTTCCAACTCATATCAAGACCTCCTAGCTTATCCTCCATGTATTCTACCATATTGAAGTCACCACCCACATCCAGGGAATTCTAGGTAGTGTCTCAAGCCATGTACACATTTCAATTCTATCCTTGTAATCATTTTCTACATAAATTGCACAGATGCCAAATTCCATATTATCCTTTTCAATGATTACCCATACACTTAGACCAATGTATTTGGAGTAGGCAAATCCTTTAATTAGATTACTCCACTTGGTATTCATCAAAATAGCAACTCCCCACTCCCTTTACCATACTTGCTGACAAATTGAAATGCCTCCTTCTATATGAACTTTTAATTTGTTTCCAATTGGAAGCCAATTTCTTTCACTTCTTGAAGAAATAAAAAATCATCATTCTTTTTTTAAAATCCATTATGATATATTTTATGTCATGAGATTCCAATCCCTTGATATTCCAACTAATCCATTTTATTGTCATCTATACTAGAAGGGGTCTTTTTGTTTTTGTATAGCCTATGAAAAAATTTAGGAATCTTTTCATCTTTTTCTTTCTTCTTTCTTTTCTGCCCACTATCATCTCTACTAACTTGTTTCCTCTTTATGTTCTCTTCAATCTTATTATAAACTTTGTCAACATCCATCATCTTCTCATCATCATTGATCAGGGGAGAGATATCATCATTTCCATGCTCTTCCTTATTCCCCATGATGTATTCTTTAGAAAATTTCCTAGCCTCTTCATTTGGCTCTAGTGAATTAGGACTGTCTGTCTCAACAAAATGTTTAATATTTTCTCTTTTATTCTTATCTGTTAATGTTTCTCTCTAATTTTATCCAATAGAATCTCTTGGACATTTTTTTGACTTGTTTATTTTCATCAAGAACCTTGGTTATTTTATCTGTCACTTCTAAAATAGAAGTGCCACTACTAATATTCTTAATTTCTTCAAGTTTCTTTTTTAGGCCCTCTAGATTGTTAACAACTTCATCCATAGCTTCTAAAATATTGTTAGATTCTATTGTGTTTTGAGTTTCCCCAATGAGACTCTCCTTTTTTATCAAAATTTACAACTTTTTCTTTGTAAATTTTATTTGCAGTTATTGGTTCTTCTTTATTTTATTATAAATGCCCCCTTTTTCATTTGGCTTTAGCCTAAATTCTAGTTTGAAGCTATTAATAAACCCTTTCATTTTAAGGAAGTCATTTTTTTTATGTCCCTCTTTCTTGTAGAGCAAACTTGAGCATTCAATCCACTCTTTACTTCAATATCATAGTAAATTATGTTATCCAATTTATTTATCCCAATTTGTTAGGTATATTCGTTCTACGGTTGAGGGAGACTAGAACTCTCACATCTAAATGTGCTAGAGAGGCTCTAGTCTCCTCTATTTGTAAAACTTTTTCCAATGTTTGCACTAGCTACACAATGAATGCCTAATACTATGGGGGAAGGGTTTTTATTATCACCCACCTAAGAATGGTAGTCATCATAACATCTTTGTTTAAAGTGTCTATTCTCCAATCGATAGATTTAAATAGTGATTTTCCAACATTTTAATATTGTTTATTCAAAACCCTCTTCTGCATGTTATGATTTTTGAAAAAAATAATGAATAATCCTTTTTGTACTATCCTACAAAAAGAAACATATAGCCCTAACTTATTCACCAAATTTTTCCTATCCATTCATCAAAGCATTTCCTTGAAGGAAGAGAATCACAATCCAAAGTGTTAGAACAAAGGATCAATTGAGAGAATGTTGATCACAAAATGGAGGAAACAAGAATAAATGACATGAAAGATGATTAATTAGATAATCACATAATTGGTGTATATTATGAACAAATGTGTTATACATATATAGTGTAGAGAGTTTGAGTCACTTCAAGAGCTAACTCATGCACTCGAGTAGTGGTGGAGAGAAATTTTCTACCAAGTTTCTAATGAGTGTCGACATGTATCTTGGATGAGTTTGATGGACTCTCCAAGTCGACACATAACCTACCTAAGGTGGCTTAAAGCCATGTGTAAATATATGTATAATTACTTATTAAATAATAAGTAATACCATTATTATTTCTACACTAACACCCCCCCTTAAGCATAACTTGGGTGGGTACAATAAAGATGGGTCCCAACTACTAGGCCTATTGAGGTACCCATGTACAAATGCATCTCTCATAAGGTGGAGAAAGAAAGAAAACCCTGTAGGAAAAACTTTCCTCCAAAAGAGATAAATGTGAAAAATTGCATGTCATGTGGCTACAAAGAAGTCTTGCTTTGAAAATTCTTTGGAAGCCTTCTATGAAGAAACTGTAAAATTTGTACAAGCAAAGGGACTGATATCAATCTTTTGCTGTGATGAATCTCTAGAAATCCTCTAAGAATAAACTTTGGATTCACATGTAGCATTAGGTGATGGTGATGTGGAAATATTCTTGACACATCTCAATGCAATGCAGAAAAAATGTTGAAGGATGATGGAGTAGTGGAAGTACTCTTAACATATCTCTATAGAAGAGCTCTTGGCGCAACTTATAAGTTCTCTTGACACAAATTGAAAGTGGAAGTTGTCTTAACATATGTCTATGGAAGTGCTCTTGGCACAACTCTAAAATTCTCTTGATACAACTCTATGAACCCCTATTATTCAATATTTTTATCCCCTTTGAGATTTGTGGCACTCTATAAGTTGAGTGTGTGTATAACACCCAAATTGCTTGATTAAACCCCTTAACTGAAAATGCAAAAATGTGGAATTATTTTAGACACGACTCAAGGAAGTGCTCTTGACATGACTCTATGGAAGTGCTCTTGGCACAACTTGGAAGTGTTCTTGGCATGACTCTATAAACCCCCCTGATTCAGTATTAGGTGACCCCCGAGATCTGTGGCAATTTATAACTTAGTGTTTTTTACAATGAAAATAGGACCAATGCATGGGAAATGGAAAAACAATAACTTTTACAAAAATTGGTGCTCAATTTTCAGCTATAGATCAAAAGTTATTACATAATCAATTTATCGTACATAAAGCCTATTTAATAAAAACTGCACTAAAAAAATAGAAAAATGCACTAAGACGAGAGTAAAACTAGCCTTCCAACCACATGTTATAATTAGAATAGAGTGAAGAAGAGGATAGTTTAGTTTTTGAGGAGGAATTAGCCCCCTGCCAACCCAAGCCTCACTCTTCATTTTTGTCATGTGAAGATACAAGACTAACTAAACAACTAATTCCTCCTTAAATGATTTTCCCCAAATTTAAATACCCCTAAAATTTACCTTTTATATTGCTTCTAGTACTTTTAGACAAAAGATTGTCTATTCTAACACTAAAAAGCATAATTACAAAGCCTAAGTTAGGGAAAATTAGGGTAAATATTGAACTAGGGGCAAATTAGGGCAAAAAATCCTTCACAGATAGAAAAATTACTTTCCAAGAGGGATTTCGAGCTGCACAGAAGAAATTCCAACCCCCTACAAAATGGTGGACACCTTGCCAACAGGATATACATCCCATAGACAACAAATTCAGCCCCTACAAATTAATAAATGCCCTACAAAGGCAAAAAATGACCTAGGGTTTTAGGAAATGCCTCCTTTTAGCCAATAAATAGACCACATAGAGGTTATCAAAATAGAGGTTAAACCTAAGGAACTTATAATACCACAAAGAGCCAATACACTGCCACAGAGTTTTCTTCTTTTAGAGAGGTTTTAAAATAGCTTGTTGGGGTTTTCAAGCCAAATCATGCCCCTTTCAATAGGCTACAGCCTTCTACAAGTCGTGGGTCAACTTGCAATAGGTTGTGGCAATTCTTCCAAGTTGATTGACACCTTGAAAATGTGCCCAATTAGACTCACTCATCCTTTGTGCCAATACAAACACCCCCTGCAAATAAAAAATACTTCTTTGACAAAAAAATCTTTATAACTCTACACATGCCTCCAAATTGGCCTGTGAGTCTAAACGAAAAAGTAAATGAGCTTCAATCCTACTTTGATACTAAGTTAGAACAAAGGATCGACTGAGAGAATGTTGATCACAAAATGGAGCAAAAAAGAACAAATGACGTGAAAGACAATTAATTAGATAATCAAATAATTGGTGTGTATTATCAACAAATGTGTTGTACATATAGTGTAAAGAGTTTGAGTCACTTGAGGAGTTGACTCATGCACTCAAGTAGTGGTGGCAAGAAAGTTTCCACCAATTGGCTAATGAGTGTCAATGTGTATCTTGGATGAGTTTGATGGACTCTCCAAGTCAACACATAACCTACCTAAGGTGACTTAAGGGCATGTGTGAAATATATGTATAATTACTTATTAAATAATAAGTAATAACATTAGTATTTTTACACTAACACAAGGTAGAAAAGAAAATTACTATATTTTTTAGCCTACACTCTTCCTGTTCCATAGCTGAGCTCATGTCTTTATTAGGCTCCACAAGAAGAACTTTTAGAGGAGGGAAGTCTTACCTTCTTCTCCTCAAACTTGCAAATTTCCACTTCCTCACCCATTTTTGGTCACCAACACCTCAAACCTTGCATCCATGGGCACCTCTTGTTTCTCCTTTCCATCAAGCACCTCTTTATATGTTTCCTTTTTCTTATCTCTACCTACTTTTAAAATCTTGTCTTCATCTATTTCAACCAAATCTTGTTCCATGACTTCATCTACTATGACCATAACTCTCAGATGTAGAGTAGGTAATGACTTATGGGAATTAGAAGGAGACACCCTATAATCAATTCAAAAAAGTGAACCAACAGTTGACAAAAAAGCATAAAGTTACCAACAATGAGTACCATCAAGACCCCTAAACCCCCTATTAACATTGAAATCAAACTCAACACAAAAACCACAAAAAAAGAAAGAGATACAATTATGCAACAAATCGCAAAGAGAGAGTACTCCAAGGTCAATAATGGAAAGTGACTTTTTGTCTCCTTCATCAACCTCAAAGCCTCTCTATCTAGATCCACCTATCTATATTTTTTAGATTCTTGTCCCTTAAATATATGTCCACATGGATACAACAAGGTGCATCATTTTTAGTAACTATTTAACAATGTTTAATTTTATCTACAAATGTTACCTATTGTTTTTTGTATGAATTACATAAACCTTCCATAATTTCCTTTGTATATCTATTATTCACCAAAATTAATTCAATATCACCATAGATTTTTTTGAAATGGTCAAAAGTTTATGATTTACTATTTGTTATATATCATAATGAACTTGAGGTATTTGATCCCAATCTTATAACAATCATAGTGCTGGAATTGATGGTAGTTTTTCCAAGCCACAAAATGGGTATATAAATAAATTTCTTACATTGATGTATTCGACATAATTCAAGATAGGGATCTAGTTATGGAACTACTTGATCTCATGCCTATATTAATATAATTTGAATTAATAAGGTTTTCTTCAATTGCATTATCACAATCTACAATGTAGACTATAATTTATGACTAAGCATGGATATACGATATGCTTTCTATTAAAATGTGTGAATAGACACCTTTATGAAACATGTCTCACTTCTTTAATAACTACAAAATTTTAAAACAAATGTATCATTTTATTAAGGAAAATTAACTACAAAATTGTATTTCAACAAAAAATGGTCTGAGTGTAAGAGATAGTGAAATTATCCTATATATAGGCTAGACACAAATCTTAAGTCACAAACATGAGAGATCCAACATTAGGTCATTCTACACCTTGACATTTGCTTGATTCTATCCTTCAACATTAGAAATACTTAAATTTTGAATTTTTTTTTGATCTAAAGTTGATTTTAATTTTTCAAATGTTTGTTGTCTTTAATTACATCATATAATGAGACCATTGTGATATTGTAAGAACTAAAAAGAGGAATGAGCCTACAAAATATTTTGATGATGAGCTATAATCCTAAACACATACATGTAAGCTTGTAAATATGACCTCTTAGCAATATTATTCTTGGCAACATGTATATGGACTTCCTTCACCTTATTTATTCTTCTCCTACCCCCTAGCTAACACTTCAAGGTCTTGTTCCTTCTTCAATACCCCTTTGTCGACATTTCATCCTTTTCACTTTTTGGCCCTATCGACATGGCCTAATAGCACCTTAATGTGGGAAATCAACCTTCCCTAAACCCATTTCATCCATTTCAAACCCTTAGAGGCCTCAGATTGACCTCCCAGACCTATCTCAACCCTCAAAATTTACTTGTCTTATCTCCTTTCTGGGTCACCCCCTTTGATTTTTAGATCTCCTGAGGGGGGATCCTAGATCTTCCATGGCTTACCCTATTGGTAAACTATGGGATCCACTCATATGCATTAGTTTGGTCATTTTCAAAATCCAGATGGCATTTCTATCCTCCAAAGATCATTCTCGGCACTTCAAATCACTCCAAGGACCTCTGCTTTTTGGGTCACCCCGTTTGAGTTCAAGATCTCCCATGGGAAACCCTTGGGTGACCCTGAATCTCCCATGGGCAAGCTTATTGGTAAAGTAATTTCTCTTGAGGAAAGTAATACTTTGTTGCTCTACTCTTGATAGGTTATGCATTGTTAGTGTAATTTCCTTTCATTGCAATAGATTCATTGTTATTTTCTTTTAGATATTAAATTTTCTTATTTAATTATATTAGTTTGTTGTTTTCTTTCCAAAATCAATCTTGAAAACCACAAAAAACATAGTTAGATTTACATTAAGAAAATTTATCCTAGGTTCACATTCATATTTCAATTTGTAGTAATTAGATCATCTTATAAAATAAAAAAGAACCTAAAAAAGCATTTCTTTGCATTCATGTAGCTCGCATACATAAAAAACCTAGAAAAACATTAGAATGGAGAAAAATAAAAAATTGAGTAGAGAAAACCCTCAGTTTCATCACGAGGTCAACTTCAAATCGAAAACTCCTTTGATATCATTATAAGGTCAAACAATCTAGAGAAGTCATAGAAAACCTTTGGTCACATCACAAAGTTGAGATTAAATAAAAAGTCAACCCTTGGTCAACTCTATCCAACTCTCTCATATAAGCATTCGAATGTGCCCAAGAGTCAGAGGTGAGTGGGTTAGGGAAATCCTTAAGGAAATAGAGTCAATACATCCTAGACAACAAACACCTCAAATGGTAGAAGAGCATGAACACGCTCTCAAGATTATCCATAATGCAAAAATAATACACCAGATCATACAAGAACAAGACAACAACATAGAACTCCTAAGAATCATCAACAAAAAAAACAACACCCATCTAGGAGTTGTAACTTAAGGAATCCAAATAGGAGATCAACAACTAGTGATCCTTTGGGTCATAGGGTTATCTCTACCATCATGGTCTTAGAAGAAAAAGCATTGACACATATTAGGCCCCATGACATGCAACCACTCTTTGTAACATTTCGCTTCCATGCAAATAGAACCACCCATAGGTTATGCCTCTGCTCAAATGGATTTTTCCATGAGAGCAAGAGTGACTTGGAGGTCACCATCAGCAAGGAGAGGGTTCATGTGATGTATCGAGGCTGACTCATCCACATTTGTGCTTAGTCACGTTTTGAGGAGTACATATTTTGGTGAACCTAATGTGAAGAGAAAACCTCTTAGTTAAGATTTTTGCATTGTCATTACTTTGATCCCATTCCCATCATCATTTTTGCATTCGACACTATATTCACCACACATATTTTGGTGAACCTAACATAAAAATAAAAAATTATAATGGGCTCTTTTGTGTTTTCGTATGCTTCTTTCATTCCACGTTTATCTTTCATTTGCATCTTCATTTTATTCATTTCGTAGTGTTTCTCGTAGACATAAACTAGGACAAAGTCACACAAATTCCAAGGGAATGTCCCCTCTAATGAAACTAGCACATGTTCAAATTTAATAGCTCTAATCTCAAATCAATCAAACTCAAAAGACTCAAAGGGGATCCAATAAGATCCCCACAACTTTGACCAAATCAAAACATGACAAGTGAATGTTTAATTTGAAGTTTATCAACATGATCAACCTATAACAATCCATATGAAAATAGCCACCCAAATGGAAAATGTGGTGAGTCATCAAGAGAAGAGGTCTCAAGATGCTTTGAGGGCACAAGAACCCCTCCATGTAGCACATCAAGATAAGAGATCACAAATGGGGTCACTCCAACCCCAATGCAAAATAATCCATCTCGAGGTGGAAATATGCAAAGAATAGACGAAGCATCACTCCTAGACATTATAGAAACCTTGGTCCAACGAATCAAGACCCTTGAGGCTAGAAATGCTAAACAAGATTGCCAAAGAAAAATTTAGAAAATACATAGGGCACATGGAAATCCTTTCATTGACAAGATCAAATCAAACC
Source organism: Cunninghamia lanceolata (assembly GCA_027924645.1). Lineage (NCBI taxonomy): Eukaryota > Viridiplantae > Streptophyta > Pinopsida > Cupressales > Cupressaceae > Cunninghamia > Cunninghamia lanceolata. The sequence continues at coordinate 3,624,918 of BSBN01000144.1, forward strand.
ATGGGGAAACACAAAACCCCCCTCATCTAAACTTCGATTCTCATGACACACATAATGAAGCATTCATGCCTCCCTTGCCCTCACCATCCAATATAACAAGTTTCATTCAAATAGATGGGATTCCTATAATGTAAAATAGACCACAAATGATCCCACTCAATTTTAAAAACCAAAACATGACACCATCTAGTCATCCAACTTTTTCAAGACATCTACAACCTAGTGTACCCTTTCAACAAGTGCAATAAGCTCCACCTAAAGGGCTAATGTTAGGAGGAACAATACCCTCTGCACATAACCCCCTCTTAGGAATATACCTAGAGTATTTAAAGGAGCCTCTTGACTACAACATTCATCATGTTATACTACCACATCCTCTCCCTAAGCTTCCAAAATTTAAAGGTGAGGGTGATCCCAACTCTCATATAAAGGTTTATATCATGATAGTGCAAGAACTCCTTCCTTGAGATGGGGTGGTAGCAATTTTTTTTCCAAATACTTTGGAGGGTATCTCACTAGATTGGTACTATCAACTTCTAGAGGCACCAATCCACTCATTTAGGCACTTCATCAATCAATTTGTGGTTGCCTTTGACATAAACAAACTTGTCAAAACAAGAATATGAGAGTTTTTTATAATCAAACAAGAAAATAACAACTCAGTTGCATAGTTTATCACAATATAGAGAAATGTTATCTATTCTTACATGTCCTCAATAATGATATACGAGAACAAGTCCAAAAACTCCCTTATAAATCATATGTAGAAGCACTCAAAAATGCCCTTAGAATTGACCAATCTTCTATTGATCCAGTGGAATAAGGGAGTATGATGTCAATGGAAGGTTGGCAAACCATGATAGAAATAACAAATCCTCAACAAGCAATCAAAATATAGACGTGTCAACAAATACTTCATCATCAAGGAACAACAATTGTGACTACGACAGTCATATGTTTGTGGGGAACCAAATGTCAACAATTGTTCCTTGAGAATCAACAAGCAATCATACAACAATCATCATAAGCCTAGAGATTACAATCATGATAAATATTGCCCATGTCACAAGAAAAGGGGGCATGATATCAAGTCATGTTAGGAGTACCATCGCTTCATTTCAGACCTCCCAAAACATCAATGATAAGTATTCATGGACACATTAATAGTCCCAAAAGCCATCAAAACATCTTCAATCAAAGCACCTTAGGCCTTGTGGAATTAGATAAAGATCGAGAAGTTTGTGTCACCCAAGGACCAAAAAGACAAGATGACACCTCCAACAATTCAAAATTTTCCCAAATGCTAGAACTTCTCAATAGTTGAATCCCATCAAATTCTGGTAGAAGTTGTGATGGAGCTATAGGAGATACAAAATATTGAGAAAGAAAAATAGAGGATTTCCCAAGGTATTGCCTCTAAGGATTCTACAATGCATGCCTTTGCAAGAAAATTGAGAGATGCCTAGTAGGTTTTGGACAAAACCCTAGAAGATTATGGAAGCCACATGAAAGGAAAGTGAGCCAAACCATCAAATTGAATTGTTGATCTTGTCGGTCTTGGTGATTTTAAAGTGTCTTAAGATTACTATCTAGACAATTTTTTCTTTTCTCATTATATCAGACACATAAATATATATCATTATTTTGAGAAAATGGACTTGGGACATAAAACATAACATTTCAAGCTACATAGCTTTGTGTGTGAAATATTTTTAGATTGGAAGTGAATCCCTTGCTTACTTTCAGCCTCAGCCATGAATTTAGTCTTTTTGTCTAATGCTTCTTATAAATTCCAATATTTGAATGGAGTTGTGAAAATTTTACCAAATTATTTTTACCTAGGCTTATGAGTGCTTTAAAGTCTCTTTATATTTTTGTTTCTTATTTTAGCATGTTAATTTTTTATACATGGTCAAAATATGTTTCTAAATAGTGATGATTTTCCATCAGGATACATTTATTGCACTAGTTTTATAGAACAATTTATCAAATAATTTCCTATTATGTATTAGGGAGTGTATAGATATTAGAAATAGTAGGGAACAATGTTGAAGATGATCCCGAGGGTTTTAACTAAAATTATTGTATGTATTTGTAAGTATTCCTTATGGATCGAGTATGAAATTTCATAATGTATTCGCTTTGGCTAGATTTGGTGGTTCATTTTCTTATTTTACAACCTTGGAATACATGAGAAAGTGTCTTTCTATTCTTAGGCATGCAATCTAATTTTTGGGTCGAAAACTAAGATGGGAATTATACTACACCGAATCCTCATTTTTTTTTTGTTTTTATTCTTACCATGGGATTTTGATAGTTACAGACATGAGGCAATCGAATTTCTATAGTTAAGCTTGATAAATCCAAAAATGTTGTTCTGGGATATGCCATTGCTATAAATAATTCCACCGGTATAGCATGGTTACTGGATGAATATGCAAGAAAAGAATATTATCCAGATCTTTATGAAAGAGATATAGTGGGCTGTGTGGTAGGACTGGTCCATCTTCTCCAGTGTGACAGGGTCTGTCTTGTCCAGTGTACTACATTACCATACTCAACAAAATGATATAAAACGAATTCTTGTATTATAATTTTTCTAAAGGATAAAATATATTTATTTTTTAGGAATGACTTTACACCTTATAATCAGAGGGAACGTCTTAACCAGCCAGTGTGTTGTAAGCGACCGGCTGGTCGACATTTATAGGGGAGGTCAAAATCACTTAATACTGCATCGACCAGCAGTACAGCAAAATAGATGGAAAGCAGTCGAACAATTATGATTGCTAGATTGTGTCGACTGCAGAACTAGTCGACCCATCGTACAGCCGGTGATTTACAACTCACTGGCTGTTTACAACTGGGCTAATCAAATATAGCCACATGGAGGACACTCATGGAAGCTCTCATAGGCAACCGTACTGGTTAGCCGATAGGCTATTTAAATGGAAATCGAAGCTGTCGGAAAATTTCGATCACCAGATTTGTTCCATAATCTGACAGTTTTGTTCGATAATCTGACAACTTTGTTCGATAGCCCAACAGCTGTCCGAAAACATTTCACGGTGAGCTTCTTTTCCCGGCCTGCTTTTGTTTGGACGGTTCGGATGAAATTCTAATGATACGCATTCACGTGGATACTTCTGATGGGATGAGCTAGGAGCAGATGGCATGACTAATGGATTTTGAATTATGTGATTGACTACACTTCCAGTAATAAGACTTCACGGTACACCGTCATACGCCAAATGGCCGATGTTAAATCTCATAAATGTTAGTTTAAAAAAGTAACTACTACAGATAGCCATGAATCATTTAGATGTTTTCCCATTTACGGTGTCGCCCTTACCTGTGTGCATGAACGGAAAATGCAATGTATTAAGGTGGGTTACTAGCCTGGTGGCCGAAGCATATCCCCAACACTTTGATGCACATTTGATGAAGATGTTTGAGCAATTGATAGAGTTCAATAACCCAAAGAGCATTGCCATGGGTGTCACTTTTACTTCCCACCACTACGAATCCATCATACTCGTGAAGATCGACTTCCATCTTGGGCAGTTGACGGTCGAACGCCCTGAATATCCTCCATACATTTTCTTCACATAACTTCTGTCTGCAGCCACTAACAGAATTCCAAACCTCTTATTGCCCATACTGAATATTATAAATTTACAATCTTCCTTTTGAATACCAGACAAAAAGAAAAGCAATTATGTTTGGATATCAAGATACCAAAGAAATTCCGGTTCAAGATGATAGCTGAGATAGGTCTTAACAAGTCTTCTGAACTTAAAAGAAAAATATATGTTATTAGCTAAAAAAATTAAAAACCTGACGCGTCTCTGATTAATAAATGAAATAACTTTCTTATATGTCACTTTTGTTGTGTTCCAACCCCAACCTAGAATTGCATTACTTTTTGTCGTTTCCCTGCACACATTAATCATAACAGGTCATATCACACAAGTTGTTACGTAGTTGGTGATATTACAACTAGTAAGGAAGAGTTTATTGGAAACGTTTAGACTCAATAATTCAAATTTATCAACTTATATAAAAGCCAGATGCAAATGAACCTTGAACAATACAGCGTAGCTGGAGTGTAGCAGGTATTAGAATACGGTATTTGGATTGGAAACGATGCTTCTTACTAGGACGACATAATTATGATGTTTCATACCAGGTGATGGATATGGGGCTTCTAACTGGGTAAACAGAAGAGGTAGAATTGGAAACCCATGTAAGAGAACCTTGAGCAAATGAAGCCGCTGCTGGAGTGCGTATCGTGAATGTGATGTTGTAACTCTGCTTCTTCATCACTTCCGTGAAGGATAAAACTGGTGGACTCACACTAACCTCGACTCCACGGGGCGCCTCGATGCTGGCCATGTATGTCGAGTCCGCCGCCCCAACGTTCGTTACTGTTCGCTGCTTTTTCCGGATTTACATGTCCTGCTCCTGTAGCGAAAACGTCGGCTGTAGTGTTGGTTGCGCTGTCAAGGATCGGCAGGCCTTTCTTATCGATAACGTCTGCCGTAGTCATGAGCGCAGATTTAATGGCAGCCGGGCTCCAGTCCGGATGAGCTGCTTTGAGCAAAGCGGCGAGGCCGCTCACAATGGGACAGGACATAGAAGTGCCGGACATTATATTGAACTTGACCATCCTCTGGTCGTCAGGGAGGCCCGTGGCGCTGAGGTCTGAAGGCCATGCCGCAAGGACATTAACTCCGGGGCCAATCACGTCCGGCTTCAGGATTTCCGGATTGACAGTGCTCGGACCCCTCGACGAAAGAGCCGCCACAGCTGGCGCCTCTTTGCTGCCGAACACGGTGCCCTGAAAATGAATGGCTGCAGTCGGTACTTTCGTTGAGGCGGCGTAGGCTTTAATGGCGAGCCCAGCTGTGTAGCCGACGTAGGTTGCTGGCAAGACATGAGGATCTGCTATGATTTCCTCCCCAGACGACTTGTCCGAGACCAATATCATGCCCGCGCCTCCCGCTGCTCGAACCACGTCACCCTTCATCACCCGTGCTATACTACCTCGTTCACACACCACAATCTTTCCTGCAACATCACTGGAACTCAGGCTCCCGTTGAGACACAAGTTTCCGCTCTCTGTGGCGATGTGGACCATTGGCAGGTAGTCCGAAAGGCCTTTGGACGGGTACAGAGACTCTCCATGCAAAACTCTCCAGTCGCCCAGTTGGACGTTTACGATGAAATTTCTGTCCATGGTGCTCGCGCCCACAGTTGTTAAGGAAAGTAAGATTGTCTAGGAAATAGCAAGTTTTATCTAGAGTTTTCCACAATGGAAAGTTAGGATTTATCTAGAGTTTTCCATAAAACTAATAGAACATTCCAGCTTTTCTAGAATTAAAATATAGAATAATCTAGAAAGATGGAAGCTTCCAGGCTTCAAGTTTTTTGTAACTATATATGATTGAACAAAGCTATTGTACATGATGGTTGGATGAAATATAATTCAAGTTAGATAAATGTTTTTTCTGAATTTATTAACTCGGTTTTGCCCTGTTTTCATTTGCTGTTATGTTTTGTTGTTTATTGGGCATGTTCTTTCATGGTATCAGAGCTAGGTTCAGCTAGATTTTTTTTTCCAGGTTCAGCTGCAGGGCATATAGATTGTTGGAAGTGATATTTGTTTGCAAGGCTGCATTATTGTTGGAGTGATATTTGTTTGAAGACTGATCTTGTTTTGGCTAACATGGGTTCAATAAATGAAGTGTTGCCAATATTTGATGGAAGTGGTTTTGCAGATTGGAAGATTGCAGTCAAGAATACTCTGAGAGAAAAGGCTCTATGGAGGATAGTGAACAAAGAAATTGGAGAACCTCAAAGTGAAAAAGAAAAGGAGCTATGGAAATGCAAATTGGAACAAGCTAGAGGTATTATTGGTAAAGCTTTAAGCCCCAATCTCAATAGAAGATTTGTTGATATTGATAATCCAATAGAGTTGTGGGAGAGTTTGGAAAAAGATTATAAAGATGCAGATATTGCTAGCATGTTTAGTATAGAAGAAAAATTGGTGAATTTAACTCCTTCTGATTTTGAAAAAATGATTGATTATTTCAATGAAGTTACTTTTTTAAATGCCCAGCTGAAGAAAATAGGTGCTGAATATGCAAAAAAAGATTTTCAATTGATTGCAATGGTTGAAAGTAAGCTTCCCCAACCATACAAGGTATTTAAGGAATCAAGGAAAAGGGTTCTTCAACTAAATCTCAATACCCCCAACAAACTTTTGATCAATTTTGTAAGTCTGTTTTAGATGAAGAGGTTCAGCTTATCAAAGAAGGACATATTAAGAAGAATCATGCATATTCAGCCAAGAGTAAATTTTCTAGATATGATGGAAAGAAGAATTGGAAAGGAAATTATAAATTTCAAAATAATGATGGCTCTAACCATTTTTCTAGAAATGATGGTACAGAAAAATAAGTTGTAAAAAAATGATTATTTGCAGGTATTGTGGAGGTGAAAATCACATGGAAAAATTTTGTTTAAAGAAGAGGGACAATGAAAGGCAGCAATACAAGCCCAAGCAAGAAAGGTTCAAGGATGGCAAGAAGGATAGGCATAGCTTTGTAGCCATCTCTCTAAAAAGGCAAAAGAAATCAAATAAGGAGGTAATTGCTAGACCTGAAAGTAGTGTTAAAGGGGGATATTTTGCTTCAGATTCTAATAAAGAATAGATTTTAGATTCAGGGGCATCTTATCACATGACTGGGGATAGATCTTTGTTTATTGATTTTAATGAAGGGAAGAATTCAGATCAAGAAATTACCATTGGCAATAAAATGAGACTTCCAGTTTTAGGAACAGGGACTGTTAATGTAACAAATGGGTCTTTGAAAAATATTTTGCTGGTTGAAGGATTAGGGGTGAATCTTATTTCAGTATATAAAATTGCCCAAGCTGGATATGAGTTTATTGTGACTGCTGATCAAGTTATTGTTAGAGATAGAAAGGACCCAAGCAATATAATTGCTATTGGTAGAGTTGATCATAAAGAGAGTCTATTTAAATTTGTGGGGTTTGTTGATAACGAATACACAATCTCTCATGCTTTTATTGCTCAGACTGATGATATGTCAAAACTTTGGCATATCTCGCATTGCTTCCACTTCCGCCTCCGTCAACCGAGCAGCGAATCCATTCAACACATTCTCGTAAGCATACGTCATGCCTTTTCCTTGGCCTGCAAACGAGGAGTACCATTTCTTGCGGTCATCCAAAGTCATTAACGCCGTCTCCGGATGTTCAAGGTGAACAATGTACGTTGTTTCCTCTGCATGAGCACTCGCAGCCAACACAACCATTGCGAGGAACAAAATATTGGCAACAATATTGTCATTCACAGTTTTCATGGTTTTGCACAACAATAAAAATAAGATGCTTGCATTCAGCTCAAGGTGAGCTGCCTACTTGTTGAGAAGTCCCCATTATATAGCTTCCAATATGAATATTAAACTGTAAGCAGAAACCCGGCTAGCCGTGAAAACATTGTAAATTTTTTTTTGAAGAGGACGAACAAAACTCGCAAACCATGTATATAATGACAAAGAGTAATCCACGAATTTTCATTGAGTTGGCCAGTGTTATTGTATTTACTAATAAAATCAGATATCCTGCCGTTTGCTGCTCTCACGTAAAAACAGCCGGCATGTTGTCGTGCCGGCTGAGCAAAACCATTTGACCTTTGCTGTTCTCACGTAAACAGCTAGCATGTTGTCGCGCCAACTGACCAAAATGATTTGACCTTAGAACCTAGGTTTACAACAGAATCAACTTTACCGACTGCTTTACATTTGCATGCATGTACATAATTGACTTTCGTCAAATTTATTTCGACCAGCGTCGAATTTACAATGCATCGGTTAGTTAAAATTTACCTTGATTGCTCACATGGACTAGACAAGACGTATTTAACATTGAACACATCTAGAGGTTCTAAACTCTCTCTCGTGTGAGCAAGTTTGAGATGCTTTATTTAAAGGGATCAATTTCCCAATTGATGTACCAAATCAAAAATATTTTATCGTTTATATAAATAGTTGGTATGCCATTGTGTTGTTTGTTCAAAAAATTAGATCAAAATTAACCTTACAATTTTATTTAAATAGTCCATCGGCTTAACCAATGAACTCATGTACGAGTGTATAAATGATTTTGACTATCAGTTAATTTTATTTTTATTAAAGTTAATTTTACAACACTTAGAGTCTTTAAGCTCTTCCACATATAATGGTCTATTGTTCTTTCTCTAATCCAAATAAACATCTATTTTTAAGTCAATTCAATCTTTATGATGTAATTTTCTTTTATAACATTTATCCAATATACAACTAAATATTGTATTATATGAATCTCATAAATTTACATTTTATAAGATGATTGTTGTTTCCATATTTTTTTGGCATTTCTGAAAAGATGATTTAATCCCCTTGTGAGTTCATTAGCGCTACCTTTGTCTTTGCTTCCCTTAACCTATATTTATTAACAATGCTTTCCACTAAATATAATTGTTGACCCATAACTTCAATTGGTCATTACCATTTATCCTCCTCTAAGTATTAATTAAAGTTTTAAATTGCTACATGATAACATTAGAAGTTAATAGTGTTGGGAATTTAGATGTCTCAACCTTGCAAATTTCCTATTATTATCTATTTATCATTTACTATTTTCCCATAGTTTGTTACATATTACAGTTATTATTTAATATTTAGCTCTAGCACAAATTGGGATGTTGGAATTTGATGTGGTAGTTGTGCCAAGTGTCAATGCCTTGCAATAGTTAAATACTAATATTTTATTTTGACATTATCTTTAACAAAATGAGATGCCCTACTTTTGTGGGATCTTATCACATATGCTATGATAGATTCTCTAACATGTAAGAGATAGATTTAGGGGGACTTGGAATCTTGACTAGCTATGACATGTAGTGTTTATTATTTGTCATAAGAACCTAATTTTAGATAGGAATCTTACCTAGCTTGGGTACCACACTCATGAGAGGTTTTGGACATAGTTTGTAAACAATAAATAGTTTTTAGGTTTCGATAAGTCTATAAATTGAGAGCTTAGAGAGTAGTTTACAATGTTATGAGTGTTTTCTAGTACACAAGTGCTACCATAATGCTATTGGAATTATTCTATATTTGGATGTTGTTGTATTACTCCTATAAAGACTTTTATTGAAAGTGTATTGTAATCCTATGTTGATTTGATAATACATTGTGCTGATTTTGGAGTGTGGGTTTTTCTCCTTAAAGGGTTGGCCCCACATAAAATTATTGCATTATGGATTATTGTCTATTGTTGATTTCTACGTGTTTATCTACATTTTGTAATAAGTTTATATCAGACTAAAATTTATTTGCATAACAATCCTCTTAAAAATTGGTGTAGGAAGCTATTTTTGTACACCTTACTTCCTTACAACTGGTATCAAAGCCTAGCCAGTTTTAGTTCTAATTGTTGGGTAGAGGGTAGTTTGAGTAAGAGTTTGTGTAAAAAAAAAAATTCTAATCTTTATTTTAGGAAATAGATATTTGGCAAGCATATCAAGGAAGATTAATGTGGAAAAAAATTTGGGCATAAATTTTGAGATGTGGAAGTTGAAAATTGAAGATCTGTTAATAGATTGTGATCTATGTGATGCTTTTGATACAAAAATTAAGAGACCTACAAATGTCACTTTGGCTTCTTAGTATCATGTTATGGACCATAAATCCAAAGATCTAATCAGATTGTCTTATAGATTCTATTCTAATTATTTTCTGTGAAGAGCCCACTTTGAAACAAATTTTATGGAAGAATTTGGGGGAGATCTATCAAGACAAATCTTTATTGAATAAGATATTTTTGAGGAATAATCTTTATTCGTTAAGGATGGAAGAAGGTGGATGAGTTGAAGACCACCTAGAAGCATTTTACATGTTGGTGACTTAGTTGAACTCTATTGGTGTAAAGATGGATGAGGAAGAGAGATGTCAAACATTGTTGTGTTCATTTCCAAACTCATGGGATAGCCTTGTCATGGCTATTGGGAGCACTTTGTTGTTTTTTAAGTAGAGGATGTTGTTGGTTCTTTTATTTCTAAAGAAATGAGGAGGAAGGTCTCTCTGAATGCAAAAGAGACATTGAGTATTCAAGGAAGACCAAAAGAAAGAGGCAAGAAGAATGATAAGAAGCATGATAAATCCAAATCCAAAGCCAAAGGGAGATCAAAATCTCTTGGTAAGTCCAAGGTTTTTTTGAACTACAATAAGCCTAGTCACTTCTATAAGGGGTGCAAAGAAAAGACTAAAAATAGTAAGAAGAAAGTTGATTCTAGTTATGCATTCAAGAAGTAAGATAGTGGCACATTTATCACAACCTTGGCCACTCATGTAGGTGAGAAAGCATGGTTGATTGACTTAGGTGCATCTTTTAACATGACCTCTAATAGGCATTAGTGTAGTGAGAATGCATGCTTTATGGATGAGGTCCTAGCTCCCTCAGATATATTAATTTTGGGGCATTTAGATTTGGATCATTTACTTAGCTCTACTCATCCTAGTTCTAGGATCAACTCTTCTAGAAAGGTAAATAGAGCTGGTAAATGGTCTCATCCATTGGGTTTTTAAAATCAAGATAGACAGTTCATCAAGCGGGGTAATCTAAGGGCTGTAGGGATTGGTGGAGTTTGGAGAGATAATTTTGATTTAGTTCATTTCTTTTTTCTTTAGCTACAAGATTTGACACTAATAATCAATTAGAGGCTTGGGCAGTCCTTGTGGCTTTGGAGAAAGCCTATGATCTTAGATGTAAAAAGGTTATCTATGAAATAAATTCTGTTGTTTTAGTCTCCTTCTAGAATAGTGGAAATTTTCATGTGTCTTCTTGGAGGTTGGCTTCTTTTGTGGAGCAGATTCTTCACCTTTCACAGAATTTTGAATCCATCTCCTTTATGTATATTTATAGATAGTGGAATGTTGTTGCTAATTGTTTAGCTAAATGGACCTCAAATGTTGATCAAAACTAGCATTTTATAGAATGGGGGTCGTTGTCTTCTATGTATTCTTTGTAGTTTCTGCAACTCCTTGATATTGACTTCTTTTGATAGTTCCAGTTTATTTTTTCTTAGTGTCTTGTCCTTTATTGTTTCTTAGAGGTGGTGGGATTGTTCTAAACCTCCTTGGATTTCTATTTTTTGGGCTTTCATGATAGTTATTGTTGTTTGGAAGTCCTTTTATAATATTTTTTTCTATTTCAATTAATATATTCTTTTTCCTGTTTCCAAAAAAACATCATTGGAGCTCATGATTCCATTGAGACATAAGTTTTTGTTTTCTCTGGTGATGTGGACCAATGGTAAAGAGTCTGAAAGGACTTTCATTGGGTACAAAGACTCTCCAAAAAAATCTCTCTCATCATCCAATTGGACTTTGTGATGAAATTTATGTCTATGGTGCTTGCACCCATGGTCATTATCCATGGTACATCATTTTCAAGGTTAGAATAAGTGGGCCCAATATTTCTTGTGGATACGCTGACAAAAGTTCCCTTTTGTACTATAATAAATGCCCCCAAGGCAATGTCATCCAAGTAGAAGGGCCTTGGATTTACTCTAATAGAGAGAAATAGCACATCAATACCATCTACCATGGATTGGTCTTATGCTCGTCAGCATTCATGTAATCAATTTTGAATCCCATGCACCATCAAAGGAGTAGAGATGACAAGAGAATTTTGGAACCAATATTATAATTTTGGAAGTCACGCACCTCTTTATTTGATGTGCATGGCTAGAAAATTATTAAAAAATGGCTTCGAAACATGTATTCCATCTTTACTCCTCTAATGGTCCATGGGATCAAAAATTGATTACATGAGTGGTCCTCTATTTTACATTTTCACACCACCTCTATAATGTCAGCTCATCATTCCACCCAAGATCAAATATGCAACACCAAATAACCTTCTACATAAGAGAGACAAACAACAAATAATGTTATTCTACCAACAATAAAATAAAATACACATGATACATAATACCAGAGAAGCCTTGCTTAGAAAGGAATGGTTGAGAGGTAGGTCTCACTAAGATTATGACAAGTGTCCTAATCCTATGACATGAGACAACCAAAAGATAAGATGCCAACTAGAAGATAAGATCACATGTGTAGCATAAGATCACATGGCAACTAGAAGCGTCTACAAGTAACCTAAGTAAACTTAACATGTGACCATGTGTGGATAGGTCTTAACTAAGAACTAGTTAGATAATGTGCCTTGGTCATGCTACAAAGGGGAAACCAGATAGGTAATAGCCATAATCACACCAATACCCTCCCTTAAGTGCAACTTAGGGAGAAGTAAACAAATACAAACATGCAAAGATGGGTCCCATCAATAAGGCAATATATAGGTACCCATGTACAAACAAATCTCTCACAAATGGAGAAAAGGATAAAAACTCATGGAAAAACTCATCCCCAAAAGAGAGAAAACATGCAAGAAAAAGCATGGAAAAGTGAAAGAAGGATGGAAGGAAGACTCAACATCAATACCCTCCCAAGTAATACATCCATTATGAATATACAATCAAAATTCCCCCATAAGAGGGAAAGAGTGAGACTAGATATCCTCCCCATAATAAAGTAGCACCTTGGCTAATGGTGAATGCTCGAAGACAAAAGAGTATCTAATGCATATAAACAACATTTATCCCCTTAGGAAGAAACCAAGCCACTGGTGTATGTAAAATAAACTCCAACTCCAAAACAAGAGAAGAGGGAAGAAGTCTCATGAAGTAGGATGCCTTTGAAAACTTTTCAAGTGTCCACATGTCAAATTTGAAAGATGCCACAACCGAATCATGAGTCTTAGGCCTACTTGAAGAATGTGACAATCCAGGACAATAGGAAAACTCAAGACCATCAATTTCCAAAGACAAAAATGGGTTGATAATGGTTCTGCTATGAATTTATTCAAAGAGGAGAGTTTACCTATCAAATGTGGCCTCCAAATCTGCAAGATGGGACTCACAAAACAAATCTAAAACATTTGTTAAGTACTTATATGACAAAGATGAAACTAAAAGACAAGAACCATCCCATTGAACTGAAACACTAAACTCTAAAGAAGTAGGAGGTGGAGGAGACGGAAGTGGAGCACAAGTCTCTAGAAGCAAAGTGGATGAAAGAATAATAGGGTGCAATTTTCCACAATAAATAGGTAATGGACAAATATTTAGATCATCACCATTTAAAGGAGGGAATTTGCATTTTTTTAAAAGGGAATTAAACTACACTTGCAATCTAATGTAAGGGACAAAATATTAGGTGTAGTTCTATTGAGGAAGGAAAAAATGCCAGGAGTTGGCTCAAGCAAGTTTTAAATTAGAACATATTGCATATCAAAATGTTGAATTCAAGCTTAATATACATTAAAAAACCAAGAAACCAAATTATATACTAAAATTGCACATGTAAACCATTCGTACAAAATAACATAAAACAAGAAGAAAAGAATAGAGTAGGACACATTCCTCTATAGTTACTAACAATTGTAAAATAGAGGAGCACTTGTATGATCAATTTTGGAGCCCACACACCATTAGAGGAGTAAAGATGGAATGAAAATTTTGAAACTGATTTTTAATATTTTGTAGGCCATGCACATCAGATCAATTTTTAATATTTTGTAGGCTACACACCTCTTTCTTTGATGTGTATGGCTTGTGAAATGTTAAAATTTAGTTTCAAAATTTGCATTCCATCTTTACTCCACTAATGGTGCATGGGCTGCAAAATTGTTTACACAAGTGATCCTTTGTTTTACATTTTCACACCACTCACACAATGTGACGTCCCTTTTTTCCTTTGAGGTATTGTTTTCTTTTTATTTACAACAAATCATAGTAATAAAATAATATTAACAAGTTAGTCATCATATTATTTTAAAACCTTTTAGGACATAATTATTTATTATTATTTCAATAAGTTAGGTGGGACCACATAAATAGGGAAAATAAAGCCATTTGTAACTCTAGGAAATATTGAATTATATTTAGGAGTGGGAGTTTTAGTCCATAATTAAGGTAATCTCTTTGAGGAAGTTACAAACTAAAATAGACCATAATATCTTAAATGATTTTAGTGGAGAGGAAATAAGGAGAAAGAAATAAATCTATAAAAGAGGGGGAAAAGAAAAAAGAAGATATCCACATTTGATATTACCAATTTCACTCAATTATAGAGAACTTGCATTTGAAATTCAATCCAAGGATGAATCCCTAGTGGTTGTAGATCTAGGGATGAAAACCCTTGAGGTCTTTGGGATTTGAGAAAGAAAACTCTAATATTCTCAAAGGTGATTCCAATTGAATAGGAATTGCATAGAGCTTCATCAATATTTCAACTTCAGTTTGGGTTTTATCAGCTACAACTTCTAGTGTGTGTCAGATTTGGAGGTTTGATGTGGTTTTATTTAGAGAGGCTGCTTCACTTTCTAGTTTGTGTGATTTTTCTAAGTAATTCTAGGTTTTTGTTTGGCGTGGAGATTTGATTTTAGTTGTATTAAGCATTGCCCATTTTTTATATTTTAAAAATATCAATATAGTGTTGTTGGTTGAATTTACAATTGTGGAATGTTCTCAAAATATTATCATCAACCCACCATATATATGTTCATTCTTCTTATATAAATTCTTCAAGGGAATATGCATTTATTATTATTGTGCATTAATTTCATAGAGAATAGGGCCACCTTATAATTTTCTAATCACAAACTATTAAGCGATTTCATTAAATGAGGTGTATGCCCTCTTTCTTTAGAAGTCTCTAAAAGGCCTGCTAATGAGGTCAATGGACAAGTTTATAGGTGAATTAATTGTGTTAAGGGCAACTTAGACTTTGTAAGACTCACCTTCATATCATAGGCATCCCAGTTGTCACTGTGGCGTAGCATATTAATGGTATTCATGGCATAGTTGTTCACTTAAACCTCCAATGTGATTTTTGTTGCATTGTAATTTGCAAGTTATACATCATTTTGTTAATACCAATTTGGTTGCATAGTTGTTAGTCATGCTTTCTGACCAGGTTGTGGATTTTAAAAAGAAATTTACATTGCTTAAGCAAGTTTCTTATTTTTAAAAGATATTGTACTATATCAATTTTGTCTATAGTGGCCCACAACTATGAAGAGTATAAAGGACCAAATTGAAACTTGGAGGCATAAGTAGTACAATTGTGGCAACATATGATCCACTAAAATATTTGAATGGAGTAGTAA
The DNA here is from genome assembly GCA_027924645.1 of Cunninghamia lanceolata. Classification (NCBI taxonomy): domain Eukaryota; kingdom Viridiplantae; phylum Streptophyta; class Pinopsida; order Cupressales; family Cupressaceae; genus Cunninghamia; species Cunninghamia lanceolata. The sequence continues at coordinate 3,640,230 of BSBN01000144.1, forward strand.
GAGCATAGACTGAAGCCATACACACCCAACTGTAACAACTACAAGACTAGAAGGAAGAAATGAAGTCATAAATAAAGCAGTTGAGGAAAGTTGTTAGCTTAAGGTTGGATCACTTAACAGTTCAGATAGTAGGAGAGGCTAGGTAGATGGCTCAAAAGATCCAAATTCCTTCTACTCTTGTGGAGATAGAAACTACATACATTTAGATGAAAGAGTACATAAAGGTACTGCAGCAGGATTAAAAGTAGTGGGACACTACACTTACTCAACTCAAAGTAATCTACAAGAACATCCTACCCAGTAATTAATACCGCATGTCTTCAGGACAAGACATAATTTTAAAAGGAGGGGATGATGTTGGTAGGGTATAGATCACTCACTAGAACCTACTGCAACTTAACACAACTAAAGTGCAGAGGACAAGGCTGACATATAAGATAGTATTTAGGTTGTTTGATAAGGGACATGTCCCTATCACAACATTTATGTAATATATAGTATGACAAGATATGATATGAGATAAGAACTTAATGTAGAAGAAGTATAATATAGATCAAAGACTTAGACCTGCCTTGTGTATATGAAGATATAAGGATTATAACTATTGAACCATGTATATGAATGTGAATATCTTGTATGTATGATCTATTCTTGTACTACCCAATGAGATTTCTATCACTATTATCTATGGCTCTATCACTGTCATGTTTGGGGTATAAATAGACTTAGAGACTTTACTTAGGCTTGGATCTCTGGACTATGTCCTATCTTTTCTTGCCAAAAATAAGAAAAAAAAAGACTATTTACCAGAAAAAAATTTAATTATTTGAAATATCAATTAAACTCCACATGTGTGCATTATTTTTACTTAATTGCCTTCTATAAAACTGTTCCTAGCTATTCTTCTTCTGACCGTTTATGAAATAGTTTATCCTAAAAAATCTAACCTCATGCCTCATACATCCCATAAACTCAATAACAAACAAGAAGAGGACTAAAAGAATTATTCTATTGCAACAATGGCACTCATATAATAACCCTCAAACTCGAATATTATTGTTGAACCACCAAAGAGAAAAGATGCAAAGTTCAACCATAGTAAAATACTCAGACTTGATCCTAGAATTCCTCCCAAAAAAAAAAATTCCTTGTGTTGGGTAAAGGTTGTTGCTACTAAAAAAGTAAGAAAATGTCAAGCTTGTTCCCACCAAGGCTATCCCAACAATGCTATAGAATTACTAGCAGGACAAAAATATAATTACATAAGAAGTTCATTAAATTTGAAAAGAAATCTTTTGTAGAGGGAGTTGGAGGGTAATCATTTGTACAGGGAGTTAGTGGGTAACATAATGGAATGGCAATGGGTACATTGGGTCAAATTGTTCATCGCAAGATTGTTGCGCTCGGTTGCTACATAATAATGATAGAATTTTGAAGAGTGTTTGATCTGTTGCGAGATTTCCACTAGTTTGTTACATAATAATAAGGATGGTAGTTTTAAGAGTGTGACATAGGTTCATATTCTCTAGACCAATAGAAACAACTAGAAAACCCACATGAGAGAAAAGGCAAAGGTTGATATTTAGGTCACTGCAGGGCTAGACCTCAACATGGTATTTCAAAAAATCATAGTTCTTTCTTTTTTGAGTGTTTTAGTAAAGTACTAATGTAAGTTTGTTGTCCCTTTTTCTATTGTTTTCTCATTTCTTGTAAATGTCCCTACTTCCAATAATAAATTGTTTCCAAGTTCACATAACTATTACTTTATGTAACTATAGTTTGACATGGGACTACTTTTATCCCTTTTTTAATTTCAAAGGATCATTGACATGGGGAAAAAGTATTATTTTTCACTTTGGAGAAAAAATCTCATAACACTTCTTAAATATAGTTTCTTGGGATTCTACACAAGATAACAAGTTTTAACAAAGGGAAGTACAGAAGTATTTTTTTTAAATGTTAGTGAGGAAATTATACACATATTTTCAAGATTGCATCAATTTGAAAGCAAATATCTTACTGCTTCATCGATATTTGTTGGTGATTCCTCCTTAAGAGGATGGTTTCTACCTTCAATTGTGATTCAATTACGAGACATAGATTACAAGAATGTATTAATGAGTTGCTTTTTTAAAGCTTCACATATACTGGTGTTCAAGCTAGCTAATATATTGCTTATTCAGGAAGATGTACCATGTGTACAAGTGACCACCATTCACTCGGCAACTCATAGCCATTTGGATCATCTCTTGGTGCATGAAGGTTTGATAGGCAAACTCGTCAATCTAAATATACTGCATACACAAGATAAACTATCAGGAAAGATAATATGATTTTTAGACAGCTCCATATGATTATGATATGTGTTATATAATATGTGATATAATTTAACATCCCACTAACACTTACACCTAATCTCAAAAAAGTAAGACTTGAATTACATGACCAATCCTTTGCAAGTTGATTATAAAACCTTTTCTACTAAATCCCTAAACAAAATCCATCTAAGACTAAAATTAAACACCATCTAACCATTAGGATGCCACATCTCTAATGTAAACCTTACAGAAGGTGGGCTATTTGGATAGTTGGGTGGAAAACCATGATTGCATTAAAATATCACCTTCACTGTGCCCACAAAAGAAACCAATGTTTAAACATGGTTAAGTGTTATAGGTTAGTTATAGCTTCTCAGATTCATCTCAACCATGTAAATATCATAAACCAACCTTTGCACCATTCTTTAACATTAAAGAACACATATGAACTCTGAGCTATGCACTGGACTCAACAGCATTAGAAGCCATAAACATATAGCCATGACACATAAAATGACAAGTGTCCAATGCCTTCTATTGGGAAATATCAAAACACAATTAAGAATTGGTAAGAAGAATTCTCAGTTAAAATCTTGATGTACTACAATATATTTGGGGTCCAATAATTGTTACATTCAATTCAAAGATATTGGAATCATTGACAAGTCTAGCTAAGAATCCATCTAATGGATTCCTTGATAATTATGTATAAAAAAATAACCACAAGTAATCTGTATCAATATATCAACAAAGACATAGAACTTTAAAATTAAATGCACTGATAACAAGACCCTTATACAGAAAATGAAAAAGTTTTTTTTTTTTAAAAGTATGAGAATGAGGTTGGAATTTTGATCCTACCAAGTTATCAATTCCATAAACAACAATAAATAGGACATAGCTTGACAGGTTGAACTGTTTCAGAAAAAAATATTGTTAAATTACATAGAAATCTTTACTTCTCATCACTTCCTATGTCTTTTTCAATTTAATGTGAATATTTTCTACACTTGTCCATTATGTCTGGTGCTGAGTAGATGCTTTCTGCATGAAAAAAGGATGTAGCTCAACTCTTGTTAACACAAATGCCACACCATCATCAGATTTTTTATGTGCTAGTTAAGCACAATGTCTATTACAAGTCAAGAATATGCTCTAAATGTAGTCATATGATAAAGGATCCCAGGGGTCCTTAATAATATAAGCACCAAAAAGAACAATTTTAATAGATCTTCTTTCCAAGAAAAGTACCATGGCTAACTACCAAAAAATTACATGCATATCTATGCAGTGCTCTCTGTAGATAAAGCAAACTGATGACACAAAAGAAACCTTTCTCACACTTCTACGATGACCTTCAATGTAGTTTTCAAGAAATCAAGACAAGAGCCCATCGAAAGTAATTGGTTTTTGGCCCCATGGTTTCAATTAGTGTTGACAAGCACACTCCACCCAGAAGATAGGGAAATCATGCAAGATATACTAGGGATTTAATTTAGAAAAGCAACAATGACCTGATAGAGTTAAACTCACAGCCATTTGGTTAGAAAAAAACCCAGTATATAAAGGCTACATTGTTTATGAATTGGAAATGGTGAACATGAGGGCTCATATGACATTATTTAGATGACTAGATTGAAAGATTGACTATAAAGGATTTCTCTAGTGGGGGATATTTAAGACCCACCATCATCCCATATATGACTCATAATTGCAACACAAACACCCTAGACTTGTGCATAGTAAAATCCCACCAGTCTCAATTCTACATATACAACAAGCATGATGAATTTGTTGATTGATGAAGCCCAATCAAATGACACCTCTTTCTCAGATTCTTTGCTATTCTCTTACATTGTTATTCATAGTTATTCCCTCGTTGGGGTTAAAGATAGTAATTCTATCAGAGGTCTTTATTAATTTTCTATTGTTAGACATTGAGGGCAGTGGAGTGTATCATGCTATAGGATGAGAGTTAGTTGCTGAAGCTATATAAAAGCATGCTGTTGTGTATTGTAATGCATTAGAGAATAGTGAATAATATATTGCCCTATTTGAGAATGGATGTAGACTTTATGGTGAACCATTGTAAATTTATGTTGTGTTCTTAATTTTGAATCTCTATTTTATTTTTATCTGCCATTTATTGTTTAACAATTGGTATCAAAGCTAGTTGGGCTCGATCGTTTGGCAGGAGAGATTCAAGTTTTAGTGGGAGAAATGTCGATTGAAAGAGGAAAGATTGAAAGGTTCAATGACCATGATTCGTCATTGTGTTAAATATGGACTACTCATAAAAGTTTTTTAGATCAATTAGATTCTGAAACTGATTCTATTATTAATGATTTTCTTAGTATGTTTGACAGTGAAAGTTTTGGGAATTAGTTAGATGATGGTGAGTAGGTTGATGCTAAAGAACCTGGGGCAGATGAAATTGATGATAAGACTCATGTTGGGCTTGAGGATAGTGGTAAGGATGAGTCTGCTGATGTTGGCCTTGGCAAGGCAGTGGAAGAAGCTACTTTGTTTGAGAATAGTGATACCCAGAATGGCAGAGCTGTGGACATGGATTCTATTGGTGTGGAGGAGGAGAAATTCTAGGCTGATAGCATAGAGGTAGCTAAGGAGAATACTAGAGAGAGTTTTGGACAGTGTATGTTAGACGAGTTGTACAAGCCCAGTATAGAAATTAATCTAGCAGCTGGTGAAAAATCTATACTAGAGGATGCTGATGTCAAGGAGAGTAATGATAAATGTGTTCATGTTCAAGAGTTTCCATTGGAACCTATGCCAAAAAATTGGGTTGTTGAGGTACACACCGCTGCTAAAAAGGATGCCTCTAAATCTAAATCCAACTACGAGAAAATGCTTGAAGAGAACGTTGCTGCTGATTCCATGAAAGTGATGGATGGTTCCTTGATTTTGAATGAGAACTATGATGCTAAGGACTCTAAGACAAATGAGGTTGCCTTTGCAAGTCCTTTGATTGGTAAGAAGAACATTGATATGGAGGAAGCATATCCATTTGGTCTGGATTAGATAGAGGTGAAGAAAGGGAATTTAAAGCAATGGGAAATTTTTTGCAAAAGGAAGGTGTTGTGATTGATAGGGAAGCTTAGAAAAGATTTATTTGGAGTGTCCTTGAACAAATTTTATAGAGGTTAAAGTCTTGTAATGTGGGCATTGTCTCAAAGTGACAATAGGAATGGAAACACAGGGGATATCATTGTTGGTTGCAGCAGTGATTGGATTTCAAGTGGGAGATTATTGAGCAGTAAAGCCTAGTTAGACATAACTAACACCTCTTTCTTAGAGTCTCTGCTATTCTCTGACATTGTTATTCATAGTTATTCCCTCATTGGTTGTCTATTGTTAGACATTGAGGGTAGTGGAGTGTATCATGCTGTAGGATGAGAGTTAGCTGCTAAAGGTGTATAAAAGCATGCTACTATGTATTGTAATGCATTTGAGAATAGTGAATAATATATTGCCATGCTTGAGAGTGGATGTAGCCTTTATGGGGAACCACTATAAATTTGTGTTGTGTTCTTATTTCTAAATATTTGTTTTATTTTTTTCTTCCATTTATTGTTTAATAGAATTGCCATGGACAATTGGGCATGAAGATAGAAAGGTAAAGGTCGTTATTTAGGTTCCATCTTAGAGAGCACACCAACTTGGCATATGGTACCCTCTTAAGAACAATAGTACGTCTATAAATCAATCAATGAATAGACACTAATTTTTCAAAAAAATGCAAAAGAAAAAAGTGTATTACCCCATTGTATAAATAGGGAGGTTTGGATAAAATCTAGGTAATGGAAGCCATTAAGTCAATGGTTGTTGTCATGCCCACATTTCCCATGCAGTCACGACATGCAACACACATGTCATGTCCACATTTGTCATGTGGTCATGACATGAAATATCAAAAAATTCTCCACACATCCATAGAAACCTCCTCACACGTGTCAGTGTGCTTAGTGGAAATACGCATAAGGCATAAACATGTCAATCAATTTTGGGGTAATGCAATCACATGTGTAATCCCCTACATGATGAAACTGACTAAGGGGGTCAATGCAACGTGAGAAGTGTCGCCATTAGAGTTATGATCGATTGATTGAAACCCTAAGTTTTCCTAAGCAAGTGCAAGGATTTTGACAAGAGTCGAAATCAAAGGACTAACTCAAACACATAAATGAATTAAATAACAGCCTAATAACAAAATCAACAAATCTACGGGAACAATAAATTTAACTCTATGCAAGGTTTAAATTTGCTAAGTTAATTAATCCCTAGATTCTAAAAAAATCTGATAGCATAACGCCTCACGGGCGTGAATGGAAATTATTCTAAATAAATAAATTTTGGTCAAAGGTTTACTAGGTTCGCTAAGTTGGATACAATGACTAAATTATTTAATAATATTATGCACTAGATTAAAAAATAAAGCAACTAAATTAATTAAAAATTAAATAAAATTTACCTTCTTGATTAAAGTTCCACATGCGATAAACTAACCTCAATTGATTTAAAATTAAATACATTTTAATAATTAAATTGGAGGAGTATTAAATGAATTAGTTAAACTCCTTTCTAATTTAATTAAATTAAAAACAATACATTTTGCCCCTATTTTAAAATACCAAACTTAAATAATTCCATCCCACTAAACAAAATAGTAAAACATTTCTAAAAAATAATAAAATTACCCACAAAACTATATTTACCTCTAAACCCTATTTGAAATAAAAAAGAGATAAAACAAATGAAAGAAAATATTAAAAAATGAGGGAACTAAATAAAGGCAAATTTTAAAATGCTAAGCCTTAAACAACCCTCCCAATTAAAAAGTAATTTCCTTATGGATGAAAATAAACCCTAGCCTCCATTTTTATTTTCTCACTTCTACTCTCTCCATTCTCTCATTTTCTCTTTTCTCTTCCTTTTATTTTTGTTGCAGGTTTGGAGATGGGCATTGATGGTTTCTCTTCCACGGAGGTATACTAATTAGGTATACATGTTTATTCTTTTTTTTTTTAAATGAACTTCATTATGTATATATATATATATAATAAATAATAAATGAAAATGTGTATACTACTAGCCACACAGGCCGAACGACCAAACTAGGATAGATCTGGTTTGGCACCGCTATCGCCCACAATGTAGTTACCGTTTGTTTTATTTTTGACATCTTCTTTTATTTTTAAGAAGGTAAGGGGCTATGGGGAGGGGGCCAAACCCCCACCCACACCCCACTACCCCAACCCCACACCCCACACACAACACTACTGCCCACAATGTGGCTACGGTACATCAATATCTTTGGTGAGGGGTTCGACCCTCCCCCCCAAATCACTAAACCAAAACAAAAACTACACAACAGATGAATATGCCGCTGATAAAAAAATTTTGTATATTCATTACTGACTGGTAACTTTTAGTTGCAGTATGCAACATAGTTCAAAATCAAGTTATATATATATATATATATATATATATATATATATATATATATATATATATATATATATATATATATATATTAGTTTAATTTTTTTTTTAATAGACTGAGAGATAGTGCTTATATAAACTTTTATATATATATATATATATATATATATATATATATATATATATATATATATATATATATATATATGAACACACAGTTTTCTCTACTCTACCAGTCTATTTCCAACAAGTTAAATCATAAGGGAAATTTAATTAAAAAGAATATATATATAATTTTATTATAACCATAAATATAAATGAATATCTTCATTGTGTCAAACAACATATTCTCTTTTTTTTTCTTACAAAGAAAGGTAAGCTAGATAGATACTATTTTTTTGAAATGAAAACTAATGCATTACACATATTTTTTTTTTTTGTTTTCTTTGAATAATAAAGTTCCATCAACTTTTTTTTTTTTTTAAAGTCAATAATATAGAAGCAACATTACATTTTATTTTTCCTTGAAGTAAAACATATAAATCTACTATCAAATTTGAACAACATTTTGCCTATCAATACACAATTTTTCTATTCTTATAGCAACTAAAATCAACAACTATAACTTTTATTTCCAAATGCAAATAAGTCTAAATACAACCAAAAATAAGTTTAATGGGGTAGGGGAGTGGACATCATCCAACTCAAGAGTGCCACTCCAAAATAACTCCCAAAACCAAATTTCTGAAGGCTTCAAGCCATCACATAAATACCATTTTTCCACATAGTTTTCCCATGGCTCTCAAGCCATTCAAATACATATTTTCTCATTTTTTCCTCAAGGCTAAAATACCACAAAAGAGACAAGGATGTGACCCCAAGGAGGTTCACTCCTCCCCCACCCCACATATGTTGAGCATTTTCTCCAAATGTAGAGGCTCTTACGACACCCAACCAAAAATCCCCACAACAAACACAATATGAAAACACACAAGTATCACACATGAATTGAAAATACATATGGAAAGGTGTTAGCCTTGAATCTTACCTTTAATAGCCCAAATGGAAGATAGTTGAGAAGAGCCCTTCCAACTCCACCTCGAAGTCCTCTAATTTTTCCCTCAAAATCCCCTCTAACTCTCTCCAAAATCAATTAAAATTCAAATTTTGAAAACCAATCAATAACCTTCTCCCTCTCTTCAAGAGGGATTAAAATAGGCTCTTCTCATGAGCCTTAAAGAATGGGGAGATGACACTTGTCACCTCCTCACTCCTCCACACAACCACTTGCAAGCTTCATGGAATGGGGTGGTGACATGTGTCATCCACCCATTCCACCAAGTCTTGCACCCTCCACTTGTGGTCTCTCACACATGTGGGAGATAAAAGTGGAGGCAAAAAAAGAGTGGGTACTACAAGTGCCCCAATCATCTCCTCCTATGAAAGCCCACACAACCCCAAGGTACCCTCACCGATTGTGGGAAAGGCTTGGAGTTGAGTCCTCCACAATTTAGGGGTCTTAAAGACTCCCCCAAACCTTGGAAAGAGGAATGTAAGAGGTTGAGTGTTTGACCCACTCTTCCTCTCCTTCACAAACTTCCATTTTCGTCACTTTATTTTAGGGTGAAGTTTAAGTGACCAAATGAGAGTTGACCTAAGGTTAGACAAGCTCAAAAGGTCCTTAGACCCTAGGAGTATAACCCAAGGTAACTTTTAACTCATTTTGAGCACCATAGGGTGAGAAAAATCACATAAAAAAGGGTCTAAAAAATATAAACTCAAAATAAAATCCAAATGAACATTACATCTTTATAACACCGATTAAAATCAAATATAAAAAGGGGTAGAACTAACCCAAACAACATCACACAACAATATTACAAAAATTTCATCATGCATACATAGTTGATCTTAGTTCTTCTTGGAACTAGATCAACTTTACATGGGAATTCACAAAGTGTGTGTGATAATTTTCAATTATCCATGGCTTGGTTAGAAACACCTACACACTTAAACAAAATATTAATCCAACATGTATATCATAGCCAAAGCAAAGTAAAACATACATTCACATCATCTCATGATCATATAAACATCATAAAATCACATCATAATTAAATTCCTAATTTTGCATTTTAACAATCCATCACAAGATAAAGTCACATAATAATTCCATAACCATAATCACATGTCTAGTATTTAAATAACATCATAATGCAAATCATATGTCAACTCATCATTAGTAGTCGAATCAACATCTAGTCTCATCACAATCATACTTAACATAATAAATCAAAGGTAAAGTATATAGTCTAATAGTCCTGCATATCGGGATCAACAGTCCCGAAAGTCTAAAATATGTCTCTAACAATAATTTAAAATGATCAATGTAAGGGAGTGAAAAGGTAGGCCTCATAGTTGTAATGAGTCCTCCAATATTCCAAAGAGGTGCAAGAACACTGCAAATGCAGAAATGAGAAAAGTGCAGACCAAAGTGAAATAAACCCTCTTGAGATGATTATGCACATCAGTGCTTATCTTTCACAGGTTTTTGAAGGTGCTTGAGTCCAATCCAAAATTGTAAACACTTTGAGATGGGTATCCCCATTTGACGCCATTTCTTAAAGCTTAGATGAGAATGAATAAAGGCACAATATAGGTAGAAAATGGCCATTGTCATCACCAAATCAACATTAAATTTGTTTCTTGTTCGAATGATACTAATTAAAGAATAATAAATTCAACTGCATATTGGTACCTTCTCGCCAATGTCAATAATTGCCACTTTCCATTCATTTTGAAATTTCATAAAATTTAATTCATTTAATTCATTTTCACACTTATTGTTCATGCCACCAGCCAATCCACGATTATAATTATTATTTTTAATTCTAGCATTAAAAAAATGATTTTGAACTATAACTTTATTGTTTGGAATTTTAAATACTGGACAGTGATTGACTGCTAAAAAAAATAATTGCATCTAATTGATGAAATAGATGCAATAGTTGTAAATTTAAAAACACAGAAAATAAAGAGTGCAGAGATTTAAAAACATAACACACACTCAAAAAATAAAATAGAGAACATAAGAAAATTAACGTGGTTCACCATTTTAAATGGCTACGTCCACAAAACAAGGGATTCTCTATTCCATTAAACTTAGTTCTTAAGTTCAATACATCCAGCACACTCTCTACAAAGATAAAACCAATACCAAATGAACTATCTCAAATACCAAACTATCTCCAAGAATAGTCAATGCAAAGAATATGCAGAGGTAAGCAGAAACGGTAGCTGGACAACGGTTATAAACAGAAGAAATGATAGTTACAAAATATCTATTACAGTTGGGCTTCACAAGCCACATACCCAACAAACTCCCACTTGAAGACCAATGGGAATGGCAACAAAACCTATCAGAGAGCAAAACATTCCACTTGGAATGTTACAGCAGCCACAACGAAGATTTTAACATCACCAAATTTTGTTCAAGAAAGCTCTAGATGAATCTCCTCCAAAGCACATTGGTTTTAAGAACCTCCAAAACATGTGCATGCTTAATCAATCTCACCAGCAACATATCCAGCACAAGCACAAAGCTCTCAAACCTCTTCTTCTTATTCCTTAGTGAATAATAATAATGCGGCCTTTGAAAAGATCACCTTTCTAGGATTCAATCCCACAACCCAAACTTGAAATAAAGAACTCTCTTTCTGAGTAGAAAGTTTCTCTCCACAAAGAAGACAACAATACAAATAGCCCACCCAGAAACAAGCACTAGGAGGCACCATTTCCAGAGATGCAGATCCCACATGGTCCTCCGTTTAGAATAATCCATCGTTAGGCTGCAAACAAAGGCACCCACTATTACAAAAAAAAACTAAGCCATTGAAAGATGCCAAGGAAATCCCATTTGGCTTGCTTAAATTTGTCGGGAAGATCCCAGTCTTTAAAGGGATCAATGTCTTCCTCTTCGTCAGGCTCATCACTACCACTATCTTCAAGCCCAACACCAGTGTTATCCAAAACACTTCCATTGCCCATATCAACAGCCTCCAAGGCACCGCCATTAGCAACCTTGGCAACTCTCAATTCTGCCGAAGCAAAACCCTCATCCATAGGCTACAGAAATGGCTTCATCATGCTTGCAGCCTCCTCAGCCTCTACCAAAACATACAAATCCTCATTCTCTCAAGGATTTGGTTTCAAATCTCATTGCTGCTGCAATCTGCCCTCTTTAAGAGAACACTTGTTTCTAGTTTCTGTCTCCATTCTCCCTGTGACAAGAGCAGCCAAACAAATAGGAGCTGGAAAGAGATCTGAGAGTGAATCATTGGTAGACTCGAAAGAAGTAGATAGAGTTTTGGTTGGTAAATCAAATCTAACCTTTTTCCGAGTAGCCACACCACTTTTTATTTCTTGCATCTGCTCCATGATACTGCCAGGTTCCAACATACCAAGAATCTCCTCAATAACAGAATCAACTTCATCATTTAATTCATCCAAAAACATCTTATGAATAGCTCCCACTTCATCATGACTCTTTTTATGGCCATGGCACATAGACATGAGAGCTTAAACCCAATCATCCCAGTTGGGACTCTCTTCCATATCTGCTCAACTTTCTTCACAACTCCTTGGTTCTAACCAAGCTCTGATACCAATTGTAAATTTAAAAACATAGAAAATAAAGAGTGTAGAGATTTGAAAATATAACACACACTCAGAAAATAAAACAGAGAACACAAGAAAATTAATGGCGTTCACCATTTTAAATGGCTATGTCCACAAAACAGGGGATTCTCTATTCCATTAAACTCAGTTCTTAAGTTCAATACATCCAGCACAGCACACTCTCTACAGAGATAAAACCAATACCAAATGAACTATCTCAAATACCAAACTATCTCCAAGAATAGTCAATGCAGAGAATATGCAGAGGTAAGCAGAAACGGTAGCTGGAAAACAATTATAAATAGAAGAAATGATAGTTACAAAATAGCCATTACAGTTGGGCTTCACAAGCCACGTACCCAACAATAGTTACCTACCAGTCAGCAGAACTATTTAATGTAAAACAAAGGAGCACTTATGTAATCAATTTTGAAGCCCATGCACCATTACAGGAGTAAAGATGGAATGAAAATTTTGAAACCAATTTTTAATATTTTTCGCATTGCTTCCACTTCCGCCTCCGTCAACCGAGCAGAGAATCCATTCAATACATTCTGGTAAGCATACGTCATACCTTTTCCTTTGCTGACAAATGAGGAGTACCATTTCTTGCGGTCATCCAAACTCATTAACGCCGTCTCCGGATGTACGTTGTTTCCTCTACATGAGCAGTCGCATCCGACACGACCATTGAGAGGAACAAAAAATTGGCAACAATATTTTCATTCACAGTTTTCATGGTTTTGAAATGGTTGCATTCAGCTCAAGCTGAGCTGCCTACTTTGTTAAGAAGTCCCCATTATATAGCTTCTAATATGAATATTAAACTATAAACAGAACCCCGGCTGGCCTTGAAAACATTGTAAAATTTTCGTTGAAGAGGACGAACTATCTCTCTCACACCCGATACAAAACTCGCAAACCATGTATATAATGACGAAGAGTAATCCACGATTTTTCATTGAGTTGGCCCTTATTATTGTATTTACTAATAAAATCAAATATCCTACCGTTTGCTCACATGGACTAGACAAAGCGTATTAAGCATTGAACACATCTAGAGGTTCTAAATTCTTTCTCGTGGGAACAAGTTTGAGATGCTTTATTTAAAGGGATCAATTTCCCAATCGATGTAGTAAATAAAAAATGTTTTATTGTTTCATTTAAATAGTTGGCATGACATTTTGTTGGGTTGTTCAAAAAAATTACATCAAGATTCAACCTTATGATTTTACTTAAGTAGTCCATCGACTTAAGCAATAAACTTATGTACCAGTGACTATTAGTCAATTTTATTTTTTCTAAAGTTAATTTTACAACCTATAGTCATTAAGCTCTTTGACATATAATTGTCTATTGTTGTTTCTCTAATACAAATAAACATTCATTTTTGAGTCAATTTAATCTCCAATATGTAATATTCTTTTATAACATTTATCCAATATACAATTAAATATTGTAATATATGAATCTTATAAATTTACATTTTATAAGATGATTGTTGTTTCCATATTTTTTTGGCATTTCTGAAAAGATGATTTAATCCCTTTGTGAGTTCATTAGCACTACCTTTGTTTTTTCTGCCCTTAACCTATATTTATTAACAATGCTTTCCACTAAATATTATTATTGGCCCATAACTTCAATTGGTCATTACCATTTAACCTCTTCTAACTATTAATTGAAGCTGCAAATTGCTACATGATAACATTATAAGTTAATAGTGTTGGGAAATTAGATTTCTCAACGTTGCAAATTTCGTGCTATTATCTATTTACGATTTACTATTTTTCCATTGTTAGTTACATATTATTATTATTATTTAATAACTAGCTCTAGCACAAATTGGGATGTTGGAATTTGATGTGGTAGTTATGACAAGTGTTAATGCCTTGCAATAGTGGAATATTAATATTTTATTTTTACATTATCTTTAGCAAAATGAAATGTCCTACTTTTGTGGAATCCTATCACAGATGTTATGATAGATTCTATGATGCATAACATCTAGATTTAGAGGGAGTTAATCGAATCTTGACAAGCTATGACAAAGTGTTTATTATTTGTCATAAGATCCTAATTTTAGATAAGAATCTTACCTATCTTGGATAAGAATCTTACCTATCTTGGGCACCACACTTCATGAGAGGTTTTGTACATGGTCTTGTAAACCACAAATAGTTCTTAGTTTTCCAAAAATCTATAAATTGTGAGCTTAAGGAGTAGTTTGTATTATGAGTGTTTATAGGTACACAGGTGCTACAAAAATTCTATTGAAATTAATCTATTTGGATGCTGGTGTGTTACTCCTATAAAGACTTGCATTGCAAGTGTATTGTAATATTTTGTAATTAGATTGTAATTTGATTATGTCTTGCAAATTTTGTTCTAATTAATTTCCTTGAAGAGATTTTTTAAAGAGTAAATCTAAAGTTTTTAGTCAACTTAAAAAGTTTAATGAAATGGTTGAGTTGTAGACTAGAAGGAAAATAAAATATTTCAAAACTGACAATGGTGGTGAATATTTTTCTAATAGCTTTGATAGATTTTGTGAAGATTGTATCATATAGAGATAAAAGACAAATCCCTATTTTCATTAGTAAAATGGAGTTGCAAAGAAAATGAACAAGACACTGATGGAGAGGGCTAGGAAGTATTCTTAGTAGTGCTAGTTTGGAACAAATATTTTGGGTTGAAATTATATCCATTTCTTGCTACCTTTTAAATAGGTCTCCTACATCAAATCTTCTAGATAAAATGCCTATGGAAGTATGATTAGGTTGGAAGTATTAATTAATACATCTTAGAGTTTTTAGTTGTGAGACATATATGTATGTTTTAAGAAATAAGTGAATTATTTTTTAAAACAAACATGTAAAATATATCTTCATAGGTTGTAGTTATGGTGTAAAAGGATAGAAGATTTGAGATCCTATTGCACAAAAGGTAATATATAGTAGAAGTGTGATTTTTAGAGAAACTAAGGCTTCTTTCATTGTGTTTCAACTATAGAAAAATGAAAAGAAAGATGTGATTCAACTTCTGCATACAATTGAGAATGTTGAATCAAGGCCCCAAGATAGACAAGAAGTTGAGGAGATCTCATAAAGCTCTTCAAATCTTTAGAAGAGAAGGGAAAAACTCCACCTCAGCTTGTTTGAAGGTCTACAAGGCGTAGACAACCACATAAAAGATATGGATATTCTTCTAATGATTGGAGATATATATTTTCTTTCAACACTAACATTGATGAACTAAAATATATGTAAGAGGCATTGGGTATGAATGATGTAGGGTCTTGGAAACTTTCCATGGATGAAGAGATGGTGGCCTTGAAAAATGATACATGATACTTGATACCATTGCTTGAAGGATGTAAACATGATGGTTGCAAATGGGTTTTCAAAAGGAAGATTGGTGTAGATGGTAGTATTGATAACTACAAAGCATAGTTGGTTGCGAAAGGTTATTCCTAGGTTGAGGGGGTTGATCTTACAATGAGATTTTTTCTCCTATTGCAGAAATGACATGCATTAGATTATTATTATCTATTGCTACAAGTTATGAATTAGAGGTTGACCAAGTGGATGTGAAAATGACATTCCTATATGGTGATTTGGAGGGGAATATTTATATGATACAATCAAAGCACTACATGGTAAAAGGTAAAAGTCATTGATTTGTAAATTGAAGAAATCCTTGTATGACTTGAAAGAAAGTCTTAGGATGTGGTACCAAAAGTTTGAGACATATATGTTTGAGTTTGGATTTGATCATTCTAAATATGATCAATTTATTTCTTTTAAATTTAATGGTGATCATTTCCTTATTATTTCTTTATACATTGATGATATGTTGTCTATTGGCAAAGGGAGGAGTTTGATTTCACAACTAAAATCTCAAATTTCAACAAATTTTGAATTGAAAGATCTTTGTGTAGCTAAACACATTCTTAGGATGGAGACTAGAAGAGATAGAGTAAATAGAAAGCTATGGCTTAGCCAAAGTAAGTATATCAATTCAGTTATATATAGATTTAACATGTAGAATTATAGACCATTATGTGTTCTTGTCACATTGGGAATGAAGTTATTTGTTTCACATTGTCCTACATCCCTATTAGAGATGGAAGACATGAGCAGCGTGCCTTACCAGAGTGCATTTGAAAGCCCAATGTATGCTATTTTTGTACAAGACCAGACATTACCCAAGAACTATGAGTTCCTAATAGATATATGTCCAATCCTAGTGCAGTTCATTAGGATGTAGTTAAAAGAGTTTTCAAATATTTGTGGGGTACCTCAAACTATTCTTTGTGCTTTTCTTACATAGGAGACATGTATCACTAGATATTTATGGTTATGTGGATTTAGACTAGGCAAGCAATATTGATAGCTAAAGATCCATGAGTGCTTATATTTCTACTATTTTTAGTGGTGTAATAAGTTGGATGACTAAGTGCAAATCTATGGTTTCTTTGTCAACTATAGAGGTTGACTATATGGAAAAAACTTATGCTTGTAAGGAAGCCATTTTGCTTAGGAGATTATGTTCATATAGTGGATTGAAATAAGGTGCAGCGATTAGAGTGCAATCTTCATAGAAAAGAACCCAATATTTCATGCCAAGGCCAATAATATAGATGTTCAATATCATTTTGTGAGAGATATGGTTGAGGATAGCAAGGTGAAGCTAGAAAAGGT
Organism: Cunninghamia lanceolata; assembly: GCA_027924645.1. Taxonomy (NCBI): domain Eukaryota; kingdom Viridiplantae; phylum Streptophyta; class Pinopsida; order Cupressales; family Cupressaceae; genus Cunninghamia; species Cunninghamia lanceolata. Next base: position 3,657,388 of record BSBN01000144.1, read on the forward strand.
AGATACTTTGATGAATGTTGTAGATGCATTAACTAATCTCATGAGAAATAAGAAGTTCAAGTGGTGTCTAGAGTCTATGGACCTTTTCACACCTACCGGTTGATTCTTGATGGTATGTTGTCCTTTGGCTCTTCTAAGGTATTCAATAAGTGGGAGAATGCTTGGAAATTAGATGTCTTAAACTTGCAAATTTCCTATTATTATTTATTTATAATTCGATATTTTCTTGTAGTTAGTTACATATTATTGTTATTATTTAATATTTAGCTCCAACACAAATTGGGCATTGGAATTTGACGTGGCAATTATGCCAAGTGTTGGCATTCTATAGTGGTGGAATGTTAATACCTTATATTGACATTATCTTTAGCAAAATGGTATTCCAGGATCCTATCTTGATAGATGTTATGACAAATTCTATGATACATAACAACCAAATTTAGAGGGATTCATTGAGAATATTTACTATCTATGATAAAGTGTTTATTATTTGTCATAAGAGCCTAGTTTTAGATAGGAATCTTTCCTTTCTTGGGCACCACACCTAATGAGAGGTTTTGCACATGATTTTTTAAACCATAGATGGTGTATAGGTTCCTATAAGTCTATAAATTGATAGCTTGAGGAGTAATTTTTATTATGAGAGTTTGTAGGTATAAAGGTGTTTCCATAATGCTATCAAAATTACTCCATATAAATTGAATGCTAGTATATTACTCCTATAAATACTTGCATTGCAAGTGTATTGTATTCTTTTATTGATTTGACATTATATAGTGTAGGTTTTGGAGTGTGGGTTTTTTCTTCTAAAATGGTTTTCCCCACATAAAATCATTGTGTTATGGTTTATTGCGTATTACTAATTTCTATGTTTCTCTACATTCTATAATAATTTTAGATTATATTTGAATTTATTTGAATAAAACTCATCTTAAAGATTAGTGTAGGAAATTGTTTCCACACAACTTGTTTCCTTACAAATAGGAAATTTGTTTTTTTCATATTAATATAGTATTAGCTAATTATACATTATTTTGAAACATTAATTGATGTAAATCTTGTAAGATAAAAAAACTTTATAAACAATTTTTTATGATAGTACAAGCTAACATAGTTAACTTATGGTTTATAATTTTTTAGATTCTTGGCCCCTAAATATATGTCCATGTGGAGACAACAAGGTACATAATTCTTAGTAACTACATAACAATGTTTAATTTTATCTCCAAATAATATCTACAACGGTTTTTTATGAATTACATAAATTTTCCATAATTTATTTTTTATATCTATTATTTAGAAAAATAAATGGTATCACCATAGAATTTGTTTTAAATGGTCAAAAGTTTATGATTTTCTATTTATTAAAGATCATAATAAAATTGAGGTATTTTATCTCAATCTTATAACAATCACAGTGTTGGAATTGATGGTAGTTTTACCAAGGAAAATAAATACAAAATTGTATTTCACCAAAAAATTGTGTAAGTGTAAGAGACAAGTGAATTGTCCTATATGTAGGCTAGAAACAATTTTAAGTCACTAACATGAGAGATTCAATATTAGGCCATTGTACACCTTACCACTAACTTGAGTCTGTCCCTCACTATTAGAAATACTTAAATTTTGAATTTTATTTTGATCTAAAGTTGACTTTAAGTTTTCAAATTTTTGTTGTGATTACTTACACTATATAATGAGATCATTGTGATACTATGAATACTAATGCTAGTGTATACCATGCAGAGGACACAAGTTCTTGAATCCATTTTAGCTTTTGTTTGGAAAATATAATCTTTTGTCTGTTTTAGTTGAAATATATGTATTTTATTTAATACAAAGTAAATTCAATTAAATTGAGATTAAATTATAATAAATGGAAGCTAAATTTAGAAATTGTGTGTAAATGAGGCAATTTTAGTGCAAAATGAAGCTTCAGGTGGAATACATCAATTTGATAGGTGCTATTGTTGGAAATAGCCCAGACACATGAGAGGAGCGGGGCAGTGAATCAATTATCCCTAAACTTTAACCTTTTCTAAACCTTTTAAATCTTCTTTATAATCAGACTAATGATGAAAACATTTAAGCATAAATCAACATATGAGCAGAAACAACGTGAACACACAATGCCACAATTTTGACGTGGAAACTCAATTAAGGGAAAAACCACGGTGGGGGTTAACCCACAAAAATGCATACCCTGTTAAAAGTACTTAAAAAAATAGAAGGCACATGCCTTCGGGTGCACTGCCCAGAGCTCACTACTCAAGAAGAGGTTCACTGCCTATTAGAAATTATGATTTATACAGAAATAATGAAGTTAGAAATAGCATCCACATTCATGTCTGAATCAGTCCCTTTGAAGGCTCAAAACTTCTGCTCTTATCTTCAAATTCTTCTTCACTCTATACTTCCTTTGCTCCTCTTCTTCTCTACTCTACTTTTTGATCCTTTCTTCGGATTTAAATTTTTTTTTCAAGGATGCCTTTCAACAACTCTTCAACAAGTATTTATATGCTTCATCAACCTTGGAATCATCAACAAGGTTGGCTAAACTTGACGCGGATCATTACACTATTGGCCAAACACAACTGAGACTTGAATCTTCCTCTACAACCATGCCATGCTTCATAAAATGTTCTTAGATCATCCACAATACACCAGGAACATCCGGTCAGCCAAGATTGGGAAGAACATCAACCTCAAATAAGAAATCTTCAACTAACAAGCTCAAACTTTAGGGCGGACCTCCAACATAGTAGTCACACAATCCAGAGACCTCCACAAGCACATTGAAATCACCAATAACATTCACTCTAAACTAAATTACCAGAATCATTTGTATCTTCCTCCAGAACCTCAAGAACACTACTTGCCATGACTGTCAAACTAGAAAGATAGCTTGTGGACCTCCAAACCACAAACCACTAGAGTTGATGACACATACTAATTTCCCAAACCTGCCTTTAGATCTAAAGACCATAATATTTCACTATGGAGCAATCCAAACCAACTTACTGTCACACTGTCTCTTCTATATACTGTAAAATTTGGTTATGCTCAGATGCCCATAACTTCTTCAAATCTTCATATGGACTTCTCAAATCTTAACTAGAGTAACCTCTGACAATCCTCTACACAACTATATAGTATGCATGCATTGATTATCATTAATTTTCTCAATATCCTTAATAGTCCGGTCTTCTATATAGATAGCAAAATAGGATATAGTGGACACCAATGGCAACAAGGATATGTTGACATCAATGACAACACTACTTAAGCACATATTTCCAACACTCTCCCCCTTTGTCATCGATCACAACATATGATGTGAAAAACTGAATTTAACCATCAAGACAAGAACTTCTCCCCCTTTCTCTTTTCTTTACTACTCTCCCTTACATCAGCAACTAGTTTTTCACATGACTTCTCTCCCCCTTTGACATCAATGGAAAAGGGCACATATTTGCCATTTTTTCTCCCTTTTTGCTTCAAACTGATCCCAAAATTTGCATACTAACTACTCTCCCTTTGAGTAGTACCTCCTTAACATCAATCTGGATCACAAGATATGAATGTGAATTCCACCGGACTGATGCACCTTAGTCCATCTTAGTTCTGATCAGGAGGGGTAATATCCCCTAACTTTTCTCTGAGATACTCAAAAGTATCTTTAGGGAGAGGCTTAGTGAAGATATATGCAATCCGATCTTTGGAAAACCCAAACTCCAACTTGACTTCATTCTCATTAACTTTCTCTCTCAAGAAATGAAACTTGATAGATATATGCTTTGTCTTTGAGTGCAATATCAGATTCTTGGAAATGCTTATAGCACTTGAATTATCATAGAAAAATATGATTGGCTCCTCAAACATAATTTTGATGTCCTTCAGCATTTGTTTCATCCACAGAGCTTGAGAACTATTGATTGCTACTGCTATATACTCTGCCTTTGCAGTAGACAGAGAAATTTCCTCTTGCTTTTTTCTCATCCAAGAGAGCAATCTTCTTCCCAAGAAGAATGTGCCACCACTAGTACTTTTTCTATCATCTACATCTCCTACCCAATTAGCATTTGTATATGCATGAAGAGTGAAATCATTGTCCTTTGGACACCACATTCCATAATCAATTGTCCCCTTGAGATATCTAAAAATTCTTTTGACTACCACAACATGGGATTCTTTTGGATCAGCTTGAAATCTAGCAACAAGTCCAACTGTATTCATGATGTCAGGTCTGGTCTGAGTCAGATAGAGCAATCCTCCAATCATTGATCTATACCTTGTCTGATTTACCTTTGGGGAGTCATCATTTTTTCTTAGCTTGCATCTGGTTACCATAGGAGTACCTACTAGCTTTGAATCTTCCATTCCAAACTTCTTCAACAATTCTTTCACATACTTGGACTGAGATATGAAGATAACTTTATCTAATTGAACAATTTGCAGACCTAGGAAGAAGTTCATTTCACCATTGACATCTCAAACTCACTTTTCATCAGATTAGCAAATACTTTGTACATACATTCATTTCCACCAAAAATGATATCATCAATAAAGACCTCAACAATTAGAATGTCCTCATGATTTATCTTGAAATACAGATTACTATTAGCTGTACCTTTGCTAAATCCTAGCTTAAACAAATGCTTATCCAATCTGGCATACTAGGTTCTTGGAGCTTGCTTGAGTCCATACAAGGCTTTTCTTAGTCTACAAACCATATCTCCCTGATCAGACAATTGAAATCCTTTCAGTTGTTCAATGTAGACTTCTTCTTCCTAATCTCCATTTAGAAATGCTAATTTGACATCCATTTGATAAACTTTAAAATCTTTGAAAGTAGCAAAAGCAAGAAATAATCTGACTGCCTCTATCCTTGCCACTAGAGCAAACGTTTCTTCAAAGTCAAACCCTTCCACTTGAGAATAACCTTTACATACCAACCTTGTCTTATTTCTTACAACCTCACCATCTTCATTCAGTTTATTCTGAAAGACCCATTTGGTTCCAATCACATTTTTGTCCTTAGGTCTAGGAACAAGATCCCAAGTGTGATTCTTTTAAATTTGCATCAATTCTTCTTCCATTGTCTTAACCCAGTTTTCATCATTGCAAGCTTCACATACTGATTTAGGTTCAATATTTGAAATCAAACAAATCTCTTCTTGATCTTCAACAACTCTTCTCCTAGTTCGAACACCTCTATTTTTATCTCCTATGATTTGACCTTCAGGATGATTCATTCTTACATACCTGGGGGTTTTGGGAATTGTTTGAACTTCTGTTTCTTGAACTAGTTCCTCATTTTTGCACTAATATCTTGAGTCACTGGAGTTACTGAATCAATCTGGATCTTGAAGTATGAATTTGATCTTGCTTTCCTTGACATTGAATTTCATCTTGATCATCTGAATCATATCCACAATACTTGGAATGACCTTCTTTGCTTTCATCAACTTTAACATTAGCACTTTCAACAATCTTTTTCAGCTCTTGTTGAAGCACTAATAAGCCTTACTTTGAGTAGAGTACCCAAGAATATTCCTTCATCACTTCTTGCATCAGACTTGCCTAAATCCTCATATCTTTTGATATAGCATTTACTACCAAAAACTCTGAAATATCTTATAGTAGCAGGATGACCAAACCATAGTTCATAAGGAGTTTTACCAGAATTTCCTTTGATCTGCACTTGGTTAAGAGTGTAGACAATAGTACTCATAGCTTCCCTCCAATAAACTTGAGGAACATTTGTTTCCATCATCATGGTCCTAGTAGCTTCTTGAATGGTCTAGTTCTTCCTTTCCACAACTCCATTTTGTTGAGGAGTCCTAGGAGAAGATAATTGTCTTTTATCCCATGCTTTTCACAAAAAGCATCAAACTCACCAGAAGTGAATTCTCCACCTCTATCAGATCTCAGACATTTCAATTTCCTACCAATCTCATTTTCAACCATTATCTTGAACACCTTAAACTTACCAAGAGCTTTTGATTTTTCTTTTAGGAAAGTTACCCACATCATCCCAGAGTAATCATCAATTAGCAACATGAAATATATGTCTCCTTGCACACTCCTAATTCTAGCAGGACCACAGAGATCAGTGTGCACTAGTTCCAATCTCCCACTTGAACCTTGTTCCTTACTTGTGAATGAAATTTTGTTTTGTTTACCCAATTGACATTCTCTACATATACTATCAGGTTTCACAAGTCTTGGAAGATCTCTTACAACTTGAGCGGAACTTATTTTGACAATGTTATCAAAATTTACATGACACATCCTCCTATGCCATAACCAACTTTGATCTGTTTGAGCAATCAAACAACTTTTGCCTAAACTACTTAAGTGAATGATGTTACCTTTAGTCTGAGTACCGGATGCAATTTCAGTTTCGGAGCTTTCCAAGATTTTGCATTTTCCATCCTTGAAACGAAGATCATAACCCTTGTCAACCAATTGTCCAACACTGAGAAGATTATGCTTCAGTCCTTCCACATACAGAACATTATTGGTCCTATTCTTACCATCAAAAGAGATGGATCCTCTATCATGGATTCTACCAGCTGAGTTGTCTCCAAATTTCACAAGTCCTCCTTCATAATTTTCAAAACTCACAAACTTACTCTTCTCTCCAGTCATATGATGAGAACATCCACTATCAATCACCCATTCATCCTTTTCAACAACCTAAGCAGTGAAGGCACTTTCTACATTTGCACAACTAGCATATTTAGTAGACATTGGACCTTCTTCTTTAATAGCAATGAACACGCAATCACCTTCTCCATGATTAGATTCATCATTTGTGACTCCTTCTTCTCCAGCTTCTTGGACATAGCAACAATTATTCTGACCCTTATACCTATTAGGGTTTGGTTTTGAAAACCTCTCCGAACACCTTGAGGCAAAATGACCAATCTTATTATAAGCAAAACATTTGAGTGACAACTTTCCTTCATACTTACTAGATCCTCTTGGCATCCATTTGGCAATGAGAGCAGTTTAAAAACACAATGCTGGGTCACACTTTCAACTGACTTATCAGCACAAGTGAATTTAAGTATTTCTAACTAAAAATCAATTTTGGTCAAACATATGATCTTATAAGATTCATTATAGATAAGTTAGATATGTCCACAAATTTTCCAACTAAAATTGTTGGCTAAATGCATATGTACCACCACTATGAGGCCAATTTACCAAAAAAATAAAATTATTTGAAAAATTTGATATTTCAACAACTTCTAGTCGTGCAAATAATATTTTTAAAAAAATATAAAAATATCATTTTGTAGATCTATAAGTTTAGTTTTCAAATATATATATATATATATATTTTAATAGTTTAATTATTATTTATATTTTCCTTTCTATTTTTACTAAAATTAGGTTATCAGCACAAAACATTAGGCCGATTACAATATCAAGGAAAAATAGTAGAACTTATTAAAAAAATTGAAAAAAATATGATGCACTAGATAAAAGAATCTATATCAAGATGGTACAATTTTTTTTCTATTTTAGATAAATAGTTAATATGAAAGTTGACGTCGAATGGAAACAACTACATTTTAATGCATGCACATTTTATTATTTATTTAAAAATATATATTTATCAAAATTGGAAAAAAAATATATCTATGCACTGAAGTTTCAAGTTATAAATACACACAAAAAAATTGAAAAAAAAAATTTACTATATAAAGATTTACGTCTCATGTAACTTCATTTTTCAGCATTTTATCAACAACTAAATTATAATGTCAATTTATTAAAAACTATATTCAAATAAGTTTTTAATTTTTTTTAAAAATTACAAACATAAAATATAATAAAAAATAAATATTTTATTAGTTTACATCATTTGAAAATTCAAAACATATATGTCACTTTTAGTGATTCAAGTTTAAAAGTTGGATTAGCGTTGGCCGTTTCCTTTATAAAAGTGTGACACAGCTTTGTGCTTTTACCTAGCATCAAGATCTGCAGTTTCTATTTCAATATCTTCAAGATCCTTTGTTGTCTTCATAAATCTGTTTGATCTTGTAGAAGAGCTTTCACACTGGCCTTGAATGTAGATTTAGTCTTAGGAAGAGAATAACCAAACTCACTCATTTCAAATGTAGAAAGTTTGCCAACTAACTGATCCCTTGTGACTGTTGTTACTGTCCTGATTTCTTCAATGGCTGCAGCGTTGTGCTTGTAAGTTGCAGGTAAGGATCTGAGTACCTTGGCAACAATTTTTGATTCATCCAATACTTCGCCTGCATTTTTGATACCGGTCACAAGTTCATTTACTTTCTACATGTAGGAAGTAATGTTTTCATCTTCACTCATTACCAATCTTTCATATTTACCCTTCAAGCTTTGTAGCTTGGCACATTTTACATATTTGTCACCTTCATACAGATTTTCCAATTTACTCCAAATTTCATGAGTAGTTTACAAATCCAGGACATTTGTAATTCAGTATCAGACAGGGCACTCAACAATGCTTCTTTGGCTTGAGTGTTACGTCCAGCATCTCTGAGTTCGTCTATATTTGAAGGTGCATTATTCAGAATCTTATATACACATTCTTGGTTATTGTTCAAAAGCCATCACCCATACATTCTAGATGACACTCCATGTGTACCTTCCAAAGGGAGTAATTTGTTCCATCAAATCTCAGACTTTCCTTCTTGTAGATCAACATCTTGGATCTCCTCAAGTGGTCAGGCTTCTTTTAGAGGATCTTGGCTCTAATACCAATTGTTGGAAATAGTCCAGACAACTGAGAGGGGGGGTGAATCAGTTGTCCCTAAACTTTAATTTTTTCTGAACCTTTTAAATCTTCATTATAATAAGATTAATGATGAAAACATTTAAGCATAAATCAACATATGAGCAGAAACAATGTGAACACAGAACACCAAAATTTTGACGTGGAAAACCCAGTTAAGGGAAAAACCACGGTTGGGGTTAACCCACAAAAATGCGTACCTTGTTAAAAGTACTTAAGAAAATAGAAGGCACATGCATTCAGGTGCACTGCCCAGAGCTTATTGCTCAAGAAGAGGCTCACTGCCTATAAGAAATTATGATTTATGCAGAAATAATGAACTGAGAAATAGCATCTACATTCATACCTGAATCAATCCCTTTGAAGGCTCAAAACTTCTGCTCTTATCTTCAAATTCTTCTTCACTCTATACTTCCTTCGGTCATGTTCTTCTCTGCTCTACTTTATGATCCTTTCTTCATATTTAACTCTTTTTTTCAAGGATTCTTTTCAACAACTCTTCAACAAGTATTTATATGCTTCATCAACCTTGGAATGATCAACAATGTCGGCTAAACTTGATGCAGATCATTACACTGTCAGTCAAACACAACTGAGACTTGAATCTTCCTCTACAACCATCCCATGCTTCATAAAATATTCTTAGATCATCTGTAATATGCCATGAACATCTGGTCAGCCAAGACTGGGAAGAACATCAACCTCAAAGAAGAAATCTTCAATCAAGAAGCTCAAACTTTAGTGCGGACCTCCAACATAGTAGCCACATGATCCAGAGACCTCCACAAGCATATTAAAATTACTAATAACATTCACTCTAAACCAAATTAATAGAATCATTTGTATCTTCCTCTGGAACCTCAAGAACACTATCTGTCATGACTGTCAAACTAGAAAGATAGCTTGCGAACCTCCAAACCATAAATCACTAGAGTTGATGATACATATTGATTTCCCAAACATGCCTTCAGATCTGCAAACCACAATATTTTATTACAGAGCAATCCAGACCAACTTATTGTCACACTGTCTCTTCTATATACTGCAAAATTTGATTCTGCTTAGATGGCCATAACTTCTTCAAATCTTCATGTGGACTTCTCAAATCTTAACTAGAGTAGCCTCTAACGATCCTCTACATAGTTATATGGTCCGCATGCATTGATTGTCATTAATTTTATCAATATCCTCAACAATCCGGTCTTCTATACAGACAACAAAATAGGATACAGTTGACACTAATGGCAACAAGGATATGTTGACATCAAAGACATCATCACTTAGGCACATATTTGCAGCATCTATTATATTAATTGTAATGATGAATTATACATACCCATGCCAATTTTCCTATGTATCTTTTGGCCAATTTTGAGAGAATGATTTAACATAATTACATATTAACGAATGGAATAGTCTTGTGCAAAACTAGGCTCATTCCCCTATCCATCACTCCTATTTATTTATATATATTCCCAAGTATTTCATCATTATATACGCATATCCCTACATATTTAAAATTTATTACACCCACATGTCTAGACATTCATTTCCCACCTTGACATTGCTATTACCTCATATTGCGTCAACCCTATAGGTAGAAGACTAGTCATGTACCCATGAAACCACCCTTCAAATTAAAAAAAAATAATTATCAACTCTTACCCATTTCTTTTCCACTAGGAGTCAACAAATTACACATTTCACATCTATTAGTCATTAAAAAAATCCTATGTAATGGAGAGAACAATTATTCTAAGAACATTTCAATTGGAAACTAAAATAAAATTAAAGTTGTATAATCATTCTAAAACATTAAAATTTCTTAAGATTATTATCTTTAATCATTTGGACAATTGCGAAGCTAGTCTGATGCGATTTGCACCCATAAAATAGGGAAAATGGTGGTTCTATATAGAGGATTGCCTCAATCAAACCTCTGTGTAAGTGTTCCCACTTCCACAACAACAAGGACTAGATCAAGAGTGTGTACCCTAGGTAGGAAAAGATAGATCTTATTAAATCAAAGATAAATGTAAACAAACATCAAGGAAAGATGTTACCAGGAACATGAAACCCTTGATGGGATGATGTCACTATCAAATCACCACAATGAGAGAGTGAAGAAGGAAGGAGATTCCTTCAAGATTTGCAAGAAGGATTAGTACACACAATAATAATCTATAGAAATAGAAATCTTGTAGATAAGAGCTTGTTAGAAAGCAATTGCATAGAGAGTCATTAGATCATTACCATAAAGAACATCTAGTGTAAATGATTGAAAGAGACTTTTTTATATATGCATCTCAATTAATTTCTGAGGCCCCAATTGAGTTGAGGCTAACAAGGTGGATCACTTAAGTTATAAGGTTGAAATTAAGATATGAGTTGTTAGGGCCAAATTTATAGGACTCTAGTGTTTGGATGCCCTCATTCTAGTAATTTGGTCTATCCCAATGGCAAGTGATAGAGGATTATGCCTTGGTTATTACAGAAGTACTAGAAATTGCATAGTGTAAACAAAGATGATCATGTAAGCCACAACAGGTGCTAAACCTAGTGTGAAATTGTATGAGGTATATAATTTCTGATAGTACAATGATCAATTGTACACTTATATAATCTATGGGTGAGGATGTTATTGATATGGTTACTCTTTGATGAGGTTGTTGTAGAAAGACCAAGGAGCCTACACCTAGAGCTAGATGTGTGTTCAAAATGGACCTAATGAGTAAATTTTTCATAAAGACAATCTATATGACTTTGTGTATCTTAGGAGGAGAAATCTCATTCCCTTCTCTTGGTAAACTTGGTGGCAAATGCTTTGATAGGTATTTATCACCTAATTTTTAGATGCATTTTGTTTCCTACTTTATCTTCTCATGGGAATGAGTCTTAAGTTATGGATGGCTTGTTTGAGAATTACTTGACATGGTTTCTTTTTCCTTTTCCTCCTTATTCATATGTGTTTGTTATGAGGACCATTTTGAGGAGTTTAGTGGATGGCTTTTGGTATATTCGCTTGTTGAGGGAATGGATGTTTTGTTTGATCTTCCTTCAATTCGAGAGGCTTACATCATTTATATTTTATTGATATATTATATGATTGACCTTGGGGTTTAGTGGTTTTATGTTGTGAAGTATTTTCTCTTTGGGATTATTGGAAGGACATCTTATTTATTGTAGCTTTAACACACTAGTGTTGGTAGAAGGACATGGTTTTAATTTGTATTTTTTCTCTCTATGGTCTATTATTTCTTTCTAGAGGTTCATGTTTACATGGCATTAGAGTTAAGGTTTTTGTGGAGCTATTTTGATCACTATGTTTGTGGTCATTAATTATTATTACACTTCATTATTTTTTAGTAATAGCATGGAGGCTATTTAATCTATAGATCTATTATGTTGTGGAAAACTTGGGAGAGTTATGGAGATTAGTGGTGAGAGTTATTTTTCAATATTTTAGTTTGCAAGTTTGTAAATTAGTGTGTGTTCTTTAACACTATGTCATAGAGGATTTAGCCACATCCTATATGTGACTGCCATTGGTGGACTTTTGAATGCCTTGATTGATTTCAGATTTAACATTACCCATATAGTGGGAGTTGCAAGATGTATATGTGTCCTTTTTTGGATGTACACATTATACTATAGTGTTGAAGGTCTTTTTTTTTTTTGTCAAATGTCTATGTTTGTTTGTTACATAGGACTTCTTTGTGCAAGATATTGTATATTTAGGGACTTGTGATTGTGGATTGGTTAGATATGTTGATGGAAGAAGGTATACCTATGATGACCAATATACCTCATTTTGAGGTATGGTTAGTTAGATGTGTTAGAAAATAGTTGTGGTTGCTATTTCATCTATTGGTGGTTTCTTGGCAGCTACTCACCTAGTTTATTTCTTACCATTAGATTTGTTGTTTATGTTAAAATATTGAGTTGAGGTAGAATTAAATGATGTTTCTATGTCACAATTAGTGTGTTCATAACCTTTGGATATGATCTTATCTTTTGTGATTTGTCATGATGGAGGATGAGAGAGTTCTTGTTTGAGATGAGGGTCACCTTGATTGTTGTTCTAAGTATCTTAGTGAAGCACATTAAGCACATGGATATTTTGATGGTACATGTCTTCTATAAGGATTATTTTCTTTGATGATTGAGTTTACTTTTGACCCCTTATGAAATTTATAAAACAAGTGAGAGAGTGTTGGGAAAGGTGTTTATAACACCTTGCATAATAATGCTAAAAATATAAAAATAAATACTTAATTGTAGTGCATCTAGAGATGTGGATACCACATGGGTTAGGCATTATTGGGGACACTTGTATGTTGTATGAGATGTTGATATAAATATTCAATGTGGGTTTCACACTAGGAAAATATTTATCATTGGAGTCAATTAGGAAAAATATTTAATTTTGAGGTCATGCTTTTGTAAGGTCATGGTTTAGTGAGCTCACGGTTTTGAGGCACATGGTTTATGTAATACCACTTAGTAGTTTTGTGGAAGCTTGTTCTATAAAAGAAAGCACATGCGAAATTGTTGAGGTTGGCTTGTGTAACCTATGGCTTGTTTTTTAGAGGTTAGATTGAGCATCTCTTGTAGGTTTCACATGTGATTACAAGAAGCATGGATTGGAATGTGTGGCTATAGGGTTCTCATTTGCTTGTTCATATGGAGGAGTTCAAATAAGTTGCTTGATGTTTCAAAGGCCTTTCATGAAGACCACAAGTGTATTGTAATCTTGTTATTGAGATAACACATGAAGTGTGTGAGAGCTTTTAGAGGGTAGATTTTTCCCTTGAAAGAGTTTTCCCTGGGTACATCTTGTGTTATAATTTGTTATTCTTTTGTAAATCTTATGGATTCTAAATACTTGTTTTACATTTGTTTTTGTTATATGGGTTATATAGAAAGAGTTATTTTCCAACAATTTCCTTTCAACTTCATCATATGATGAATCATTCATAGAAATACAAGTTTCAAGTATGGCATATTTATCCTCTCTAATTGGTCTATCAAATTTAGTGGAAAAATATGGAGTAATGATAGTTTAACCAATTGAATCAAGTCCCATAGTTTTACATACTAAACATTAGGGAAGTAAGGAATAATATTATGGATAAGCTACTGATTTCCTAGGTTCCCTTTTTATGCTAACTATAATTGAGTAGATCCCTAAATTAGGTTTTTACAAGCTTATTGTTTTCACTAAGCATAAAACCCTAATTCAACAAATATACTATAACAAACAGTTCCCAGGCACAAATATAGATAAATGAATTACAAAAATGTAGAGTAAAATATACAGAGACCGTGCACCTAAAAAATGGAGATCTGTTAGGCCCGACTGCTAGTCCCTTTGCCTCGAAGGTTTCTATCTGTCAGAATATTCTATACCAGGTATCAGACACTCTTTGGAGGTTCCTAGATCTTGAAGAAAATCTATAGGAGGGCTTGGGCACAAGTCCCTTTGCCTTGGAGGTTTCACAATCTTGAAATTCAAAGTTTTGTGACAACTGTACCTATAATATCCATCTTCCTATCACTCCTTTCCACTAGATCTCACCGAATATAACTTGCACATGCAAAAGGAGGAGAAAGATGGTTATGGATATATAGAATCTTGCCTCAATCAAGCCATGTTTTTGGTATTCCTACATCAACAATAGCCAATGATAAAGATTTGTAGATGTGTGTGCTCATCTAACAAATGTGTGTTGTTATACGGAGCCTAATCAGACTCAGAGGTTAAATTTTCTCCACTTTTATCAGCACGGTTTCCCCCGAAAGTATTTAAAGGGGGTTTGGTGGCAGTACCCCCAAGATAGGGTCTAGGGGCAATGCCCCTGGCACACTCCCTATTGCGATATAGGGTGGGTCGAGGGGTAGCACCCCCACGGGGTCTCGAGAGCAGCACCCACAAAACATCAAATGACTTTTATTATTTGAGTTATTTTTTCTATTGGCCAATATAAAAATAAAAATAAAATAAAAAAATCCTATTTTGTAACTGAAATAAGTCTTGATAAAATGTCTAAGGGTTAGGGTTTCCATGGAGATATTGTATTGTAGCATTTGCAGTGGTATTGAGTTGCTAGGATTGCTAGTTGTAATTGATTTGATTTGCTGGATAATAATATTGGACTCTCTGTTGGTGGATGTAACCTGAGTTTGGGTGAACCATGTTAAAAGTTGTCTCTCACTGTTATTATTTCTATGTATTTTCATTCCTCTGTTTAGTCTTTATTTGCATTTAATTGATATCTTCTACATGCAATTCCTAACAAGTGGTATCAGAGCGGGTTGTGTTTGATTATTGTCTATAGGAAGGTCTCACAGTTGAGTGGGAGTCTCACGGTTAAGTGGGAGCAATGGTGGACAAGGGAAAATTAAAGGTAGATAAATTCAATGGGTAGAACTATCAGTTATAAAAAATACAAATGGAGGATTATCTCTATTAGAAGGATTTATGGAGGCATTTGGAAGGAATAGCCAAGAAATTGGTGATAATGATTGACGAGGATTAGAATCTTCTAGATAGAAAGGCACTGGGAACCATTCGGTTGTGCCTGTCACCATCTGTGGCATTCAATATAATAGAAGCAAAGACAACAGATGAACTGATGAAAGCTTTGGCTAAATTGTATGAAAAACTTTTAGCCTCAAATAAGGTATTTCTCATGAAATGATTGTTTAATCTAAAAATGATTGAAGGTAGATATGTGACATATCATTAAAATGAGTTTAATATGGTTACTAGTTAGTTAACTTCTATAAAAGTGAAATTTGATGAAGAGGTGAGGGCTCTATTGGTTTTATATTCTTTGCCAGAAAGCTAGAATAGCTTAGTAATAGCTGTAAGTAACTCTGTCTCTAGCTCAAATACTTTGAAATTTGATGATGTTGTTGGTGTTATCCTTAGTGATCAAATGTGACAAAAAAGCTTAGGAGGGTCCACATCAGGTAGTATTTTGAATGCAAAAAGTAGTGGAAGATCAAAGGAGAGAGGAAAAGGTTTCAGAGGTCATGGGAAGTCATGAGGAAAATCAAAGGACAAGAGGTCCCAATCTAGAGGATAGAAGAATTGCTGGTACTGTGGGAAACCAGGTCATCTGAAGAAAGATTACTAATCTCAGAAGAATAAAGGAGACAAACAAGAAGGCAATAAGGAGGCAAATGTGGTAAGTAATAAATCTGAAGATGATACTTTGATTATTTCCCTAGATAATGTTGATGATTCATGGGTTTTAGATTTAGGAGCCTCATTTCATGCTACGCCCCATAGAAATTATTTTCTTGATTATGTCTAAGGGAATTTTGGACTAGTTTATTTGGGAGATAATGAACCCCCTCAGATTGTTGGAAAGGGAAGAATTAAGATTAAGTTGTAGAATGGGAATCATTGGCTACTACAAGAGGTAAGGCATGTTCCAAGACTAAGTAGGAATTTAATTTCAGCAGGGCAGCTAGTTAATGAAGGTTGCATAGTTACTTCAATAGTTGTAAAAATTGGAAGGTTTCAGGAGGTACCTTAATAGTAGAAAAAGGTGTGAAAGTAGGCACCTTATATCTTTGTACAGGTCATACTGTTTCTTATACTTTAGTTGTAGAGAAAAATCAAATAGGTTCAGGAATAGTTGCTGCAAGTTCGTAGGAAGAGACTGAAACAATTGCTGCAGGTTCTGAGACAACACTGTGGCACAACAGACTTGGGCATATGAGTGAAAAAGGTATGAAGATACTTCATTCTAAGAAAGTATTACTAGGCCTGAAATGTATTAATATGGATTTCTGTGAAAGTTGTGTGTGTGGCAAACAAAAAAGAGTTAGTTTTCTCAAGGATGGAAAGCAAAAGAAAGATGAAAAGTTGGAGCTTGTGCATATAGATGTATGGGGACCAACTCAGGTATCTTCTCTCAGTGGCTCTTAGTATTATGTTACATTCATAGATGATGCAACTAGGAAGGTTTGGATTTATTTCCTTAGGTAGAAATCTAATGTATTTGAAATATTTAAGAAATGGAGAAGCTTGGTTGAGAATAAGACAAGTAAAATATTAAAATGTCTCAGATATGATAATGGTGGTGAATATTGTAGATAATAATTTGAAGATTATTGTTCCTTTGATGGAATTCATAGTCAAAAAATAGTTTCATGGACTCCATAAGAAAATGGAGTGGCTAAGCACATGAATAGGACAATAATGGAGTGTGCAAAGAGCATGAGATTGCATGTTGGGATGCCTTTAAACATGTGGGAAGAGGCTATTAATACTGCTATATATTTAATTAATAGAGGTCCTTCAGTTCCTTTGGGCTGTGGGATTCTAGAGGAAGCATGGACATGTAAGAAGGTGAGTTATTCTTTTCTCAAAACCTTCGGATGTGAAGCATTTGCACATTTAGATTCTTAAAATAGAACCAAGATGGATGCAAAAGCAAAAAAGTGTATCTTCGTTGGATATGACATTGATGAATATGGTTATAGGCTTTGGGATGTTGAAAATCTAAAAATTGTGAGAAGCATGGATGCTATATTCAATGATAAGGTGCTGTACAAAGATCAGTTGTAACAACATGAGAAGAAATAAAAGGATTATGTGGTGCTGGATGATACTCCAGATAATGATGTTCTAGTGGTTCCTCACACTCCACAACAACAACAATAAATACCACAAATGTGAGTGAATCTTAGATAGTCAACAAGGCTAAGTAGACCTCTTGAAAGGTTTCTCCCTCTTTGTATTCTATTTTGTTAATAGATGTTGGTGAATCGGAAGGGTATGATGAAACTATGTAGGTGGATACAAAGGTTCAGTGGGAGCTTGCAATGAAAGAAGAAATGGACTCCTTGTTGAAAAATTAGACTTGGGAATTATGTAAGTTGCCTAAAGGTAAAAAGGCTTTACCAAATAAATGGGTTTATAGGTTGAAAGAGGAAGATGGAGGTAAGAAAAGATTTTAAGCCAGGTTAGTTGTAAAAGGATTTGCACAGAAAAAAGGTATTAATTTTGATGAGATTTTTTCTCTAGTTGTTAAGATGACTTCTATTCATACTATCTTAAGTATTGTGGCTGCTGAAGATTTGCATTTGGAATAGCTAGATGTGAAAATTGCCTTTCTCCATAGTGATTTGGAGGATGAGATATATATTGAACAACCACAGAGATTTGAGGTCAAAGGTTAGGAGAAATTGGTGTGTAGATTGAAGAAGAGTTTATATGGCTTGAAACAAGCACCTCGGTAATGGTATTTGAAATTTGATAGTTTTATGGTTGAGCAAGGCTATAGCTAGTGTAATTCTAACCGTTGTGTTTATTTTAAGAGGTTAGATAATGACAACTACATTATTTTATGTTTATATGTTGATGACATGCTTGTAGTAGGGTCTAACATGGATCAAATAAGAGATTTAAAATAGCAGTTAGCACAATAATTTTCTATGTAGGATTTGGGGGTAGCAAAACAAATCCTTGGTGTGAAAATTTGTAGAGATAGGAAGAATAAAAAATTGACTCTATCTCAGGTTGATTATGTTGAAAAGGTGTTGTAGAGATTCTATATTGAGAATGCAAAAGCTGTGAGTGCACCTTTGCCTAGTCATTTGAAATTAACTAAGGAGATGTGTCCCAAGACACAAGAGGAGGAAGAAAAAATGTCTAAGGTATCATATGCTTTAGCTGTAGGAAGTTTAATGTATGCCATGGTATGCAAGAGATTAGATATTGCACATGCTAAAGGAGTCGTAATCATGTATATGAGTAATCCCATACTGGAGCATTAGAATGCAGTAAAATGAATTCTTAGATATTTGAGAGGTACATCTAATAAACATTTATGTTTTAGGGGATCTAATACTAATTTAGCAGGCCATGCAGACTCAGATTTGGCAGGGGATATTGATATCAGGTGGAGTATTATAGGTTATGTCTTTACTATAGGTGGGACAGTGGTGAGTTGGATCTCTAGGTTGCAAAAGGTGGTTGCTTTATCCACCATAGAGGTAGAGTATGTAGCTGCAAAAGAGGCAAGCAAGGAGATGATATGGCTGCAATCTTTCATGGAAAAATTAGGAAAACAACAACCTAACAGTTATTTGTTTACAAATAGTCAGAGTGCCATACATCTTGCAAAGAAGTCTATCTTGCATTCAAAGACTAAACATATACAACTAAGGTATCACTTCATCCGATTGGTGTTGAATGATAGAAAGTTAAGGCTAGAAAAGATATGTATAGATGAAAATCCAGCGGATATGTTAACAAAGGTAATGACAAGGGAGAAGTTGAGCTCCTCTTCAGCTTCAGTTGGTCTTCAATATTGAAAAAAAATAAAATCAGAACATCATGGTCCTAGGTGTTTATTTCTAGTGGGAGCTACAATGTCAGCGATGTTATGATCAGTCTCCAAGTGGGAGATGATATGTTGTGGAGTCTGATCAGTCTCCAAGTGGGAGATTATTGCTATATGGAGTCTAATCAGACTCAAAGGTTAAATGTTTCCCACTTTTATCAGCATGGTTTCCCCCCAAAGTATTTCACAGGGGTTTGGGGGCAGCACCCCCAAGATAGGGTCAAGGGGAAGCACCCCTTGTGGGGTCCATGGGAAACACCCCTCGAACTCTCCCTATCGTGATACAGGGTGGGGTCGAGGGACAGCACCCCCACGGGGGCTTGGGAGCAGCACCCCTGAAACCTCAAACAACTTTTATTATTTTGTAAAGGTGTCAGGAGTTATTTTTTCTATTAGCTAACATAAACATAAAAATTTAAAAAAAACCCTATTTTGTAACTGACATAAGTCTTGATAAAATGGCTAAGGGTTAGGGTTTCCGTGGAGATATTGTATTGTAGGATTTACAATAGTATCGAGTTGCAAGGATTGTTGGTTGTAATCAGTTTGATTTGCTAGATAATAATATTGGACTCTTTGTTGGTGGATGTAGCTCAAGTTTGGGTGAACCACATTAAAATTTTTCTCATTGTTATTATTTCTCTGTATTTTCATTCCTCTATTTAATCTTTATTTGCATTTAATTGATATCTTCTGCATGCAATTCCTAACAATGTGTATGAAGAAAATATTAAACCCTAGATGACTCAAGCATCAAGTAAAGAGCAACACCTTGCTTCACTCAATGAAACAACAAAACATCACCTCAAGGTGATGAGAGCATATGAAGACTTGTATAACTAGAAGGTGAGGCAGCCGTATTTGCGGAGGATTCCCAAGCTCGATGTTGGAGTCTTCAACCCTTCTCTTGATCATACTAAAGGTTGTACAAACCCTAGGAAGAGCAAGATAGTCTCAAGATCTTGATTCCTAATCTCCATAGAATATGTCCTTGATAGAAACTTCAAATAAATCCAAGATCTTGAACACGGTGCTATTCTTCAATGGTAAATTTGGTAGAGTTTTGGCATAAAGCTTGCATAAAGATTGTGTGTAATAAAATGATTTTCAAATGTCCTTAAGTATCCAACCTTAGGAATTTCAAATCTCAAAATAAGATGTCGACATCACGTGAAAAATAAAATTTAAAAAATGGAATCCTAAGATGTATAGAGGGAGTTTAAACCCTACTAAAATTAAAAACCCCAAAAAATAGGGTAGGGATAGAGAATGAGCATCCAAGCCCAAGCCTTGATTTTTCAATCAGGTCTTCATTAAGGGGGTCCAGGGAATCCCAAATCTAAACTTTCATTTCATGTTTAGTCTTTAGTTATGTGGAAATATGACATTTCTTCAGTTAGACATAGGTCAATCAGGGTTTAGGAAGGTTATAAATACAATAGGCTAAGAGGACACCAAAGGAGAGGAGCTAAATCATGAGAAATTGTACCATTCCATACAGGAGGACAATTTTTGACGTAACATTTAGCCCCCACTTTAGTGGCCATATGAAAAGGATACTAAAGAAAAGTAAATACATCAATCATGAAAAAGATACCCAAAAGGATACTATAGATGAAGCCAAAGTTTTATCGCATAAGAGGAAGAAGCCCCCAAGTCTGTAATCCTACAAGACCACAAAGTTAGGAACCACAACATGCAAGGAACACTTTTTAGAGAATCAAAATCAAATCAATCTACAACCAACACACCAATATGTTAGTAAAAGACACTAATGGGTTGAGTGATGATACATTATGAGGGAGGAAATTGAGGGAGATATATGCCCCCTTGTTTCTGCTTGCTTAAGGAGAAACAAGAAGAATATCTATGTGCTTCTATTTTAGGGAAACTTGATGAGAAATGTGTTGTGAGGGTTTTTTTACAATCAATACCCAAACACAATACATTGGATAAGATGGAGGGCAGAACTGGGATTCTAACGCAACAAACGATGTGAAAATCTGAGTTCAGTAGCCCAAGATAGAGGTTTTTGATGAAAACTATTTTACCATTACACCTAGATAGTGATAAGAATTCTCATCCATTTACTATATGTAAAGGGAGTTTTCAATTTTCACAACTCATTCTTACTTGTCATTGTGTAGAGGAGAGAAGGAGAAGGAGATAGAGATCAACCATGCCGAGATGACATCCATACCAGATTCTAAGACTAGAGATGCTCTGAGCCTGAGTGGCAGAGAGACTAGTCGAGGTCGAGGTAGGGTCCTATCTTGTACTTCTATCATTCTACTTTCCTTTTATTTTGATTTTTATCATTTTTCATGTTGAAGAGATTTCTTTAGACAAGGGTCCCTATCAAAGGCGCCAAAGTCCATCCAGGGCACTAGTGTCTCATCTAGGCGCCCTAGTCTACCTGGGGCACCAAAGTCTTCCCACATTGCCTAGGTCCATTTGGGGTGCCCAAGTCTAGGAAGGATAGGGGCCTCAGGTGCAGGGTATTCATTGTTGTTATAGATACTTAATGTTGTTTTGATGATGTATACTGATTCAAATTCTCACCGTTTGTCATGCATGTTGTCCCCAAGATGTGAGAGCATATAGGTGGTTGACTGATGTTGCTTCTTCAAGATCATATTGGTACTAGAGCAGGGATCTGGTAGAGAGAGGTCATGCATAGGAAGTAGGGATCTAGTGGGTGTTCTTCATGCCCACAATGAGGTTCTATTGTAGCATTCTTATGGCATTGATGGAGAGGTGGAATGCAGACATGTCCACATTCCATCTGCCCACCTGCATGATGACTATCACATTGGATGATGTCTATTAGATCCTACGACTACCTATTTGAGGAGAGACAATGAGGGTCATAGAGCATCGCTCAGCGAAGTATACCAAAGAGAGCTAGCTCTACTACTTAGGTTGCACCATTAGTTGAGAGGAGCAATGACATATTCAACTTCGACTACTAGAGCAGGGATGCGGTGACATCCCTTTGGTTCAGAGGATTATGTTTGCTACTATCCCACAAGTAGTCACACAGGATGGATTGAGCACTCATCTTCATGGGGTCCTAGTTCACACTATCTACGTGATAGAGGAGCAAAGGATAGTATATGCATTAGGGTGCAGTATGCTTGTGCAACTCTACTGTGGCTTGGGATGATATGTCCATTACGAGTTGCTGAGCCTAATGGTTTACAATTTACTATAGGTTTGGGTATTTGTGTATATTAGATGTACATGACTGACAGGTTTCCCCATAGAGCCAACATTTACTTATCCATGTGTTCATGCTTATTCTCTCATCATATGTTGGCAACATGGTGATCTTCTATATTGGAGGGTTCTTGTAGAGATAACATTCTACATTTTATTTCAATAGAGTTTCTATCTTAGTGTTTGTTACAGTTTTTATTTCTCTTTCTGTGGCTTTATGCTTCTATGCATGGATCGCGCCATGTGTCAATATGGAGTAACAAGGGGAAAATGTTTCAGTGTTACAGAAGCTGCCATGTATTTCTTTTATATTCTAGTTGCTCTAGAGTGTGCCACATATCTATGGCATTGTTTCTATTATTGAAGTTTCTTGCTTGCTTCAGAGTGTACCACATGTTGATGCCGGAGGCCGTGACAAAGTTTCTTTTGATACCACAAGCCCGCGGGTGTTGTTGAGTGTCCTTTTGAAATGTGTACGGATGCTGCTGTGTGTTTGTCTTTTTGATAAGCTTTGTTAATACTCACATTTATGGTGGGCCCACAATATTACGACATAGTTTCATAGTTGCTGCGGAGTATGCCACTTGGCGCAAGCGAAGGGTTCAACTACTCTCATTTTGATGCTCTAGAGTGAAGACGTATATTTTCTTGTAATTTCTAGTTTCTTTCAAAGTGCGATAGTTGTCATCTCCATAGGATCTCTTCATAAATCTTTTGTTTTTCTAGAGGGTGCCACATTTCCAATTTTGCTTTAAGCGAGAGGTGCCATGTGTCACAATATTCTTTCTCTAAGAGGGAATTAAAGAGGTATGTGGTGGGTCCCATATATATAATGTCACAGTTTTTAATGTTTTGAGAGTCACCAAGTGTCATAGCCGTAGGTTCTTGGGGCATAAAAGTAGAAAGTTTAAGTAACAGAGGAAGTTTCCATGTATTAAGTTTCAAAGTCTAGCGGATGGCGATAGGTGGTGCTATTTTGTGTGCCTTATTTCGAAGGGAAAGAAGTTAAGTGTTATAGCAGAGTGTT
Organism: Cunninghamia lanceolata; assembly: GCA_027924645.1. NCBI lineage: Eukaryota > Viridiplantae > Streptophyta > Pinopsida > Cupressales > Cupressaceae > Cunninghamia > Cunninghamia lanceolata. The sequence continues at coordinate 3,680,795 of BSBN01000144.1, forward strand.
GCATGTTATATTTTGAATCCATTTAAAGTCTACATATTTTTGCCATGTGTCTCAAACAAAATATAGTTAATGTGCTACATATTTTGTCACTCAGCCAATGAGCATGCAGGGGAAGATGGTTGCAGATTCTAAGAGATCTTGGTGTCACATTAAGTGCCAGTTAATTCTAGTTCTGTTAATGTCGTTGGGATCTAGGAAGTTACAGGTGATCTTGAACCAAATTTTGTGGCTATATATGTAGGAGATATTGTGATTCAAAGATTAAGAAAGTTTCAGAGATCTTGTGGCAATCAAATTGTATTATTTTGCCTTAGAGTGGCTATTTTTGATAAGAAAGCTGATATACATGTGCATGTCAGTGTGCCTTTTGTATTTGCTAAATTATTAATGAAAGAAGCTGTGTTATGTGCCACTGGTGATATTATATGTGTCTTTGCATAAATCTTCTGAGTTTAACCTTTGATCTTTTAATTCATTTACAATCTATCTCTATTGATCATGCAACATTTGCTCTTTAATATAGCTGAATCTTGAGAATTGGTTCACTGTGCTAGTTAAGGAAATACATTTCATTTAGGTGCATTGCCATAGAGTTAGGATTTTACTTATTGTATCTGTAATCCTATTTATTCCTTCTCTCTTTTCCAAAAACTCCATTGAAGTAGGAAGAGCCAACTTCTCTAAAATTTGGATGTTGTTTCAAGTAGTAAGTCCCACATTCTTGAAACTTCCCATGTTGGTGTTGGAACCTGTGCAATTTTACACATCAATAGTTTTTGGCATGCCCGATGGGACCTTTCTTGAAATTCTGATCAAGATTGTATGAACTAGAGAGTGGCAACGAGTCAGAGTTGTGGACTGACAACAAGAGCCCAATCTGTAGCTAATTTGGGGATTTTATTGCCACCATTAGTTGCTACTCCAAGAAGAAGAGTAAATCAAGTTGCAATAGCATTAGGAGAAAACATGAGAGCACTAGTAATTCCAAGGAACTATGTAAATTAGAAGAATAGTAGTCCACTCATTCCAACGACACCACCAAATACTTGAGATCCAATACCAGCTAATGCCTTGAAAGCTTTACCAAAATTCAGTGGAGAAGATTCCAAGACACCAGGGGAGCATCTTCAAGATGTATTAGATGTGTGTGTAGTACATGTCATTACTGTACAAAATGTAGCAATCAGACTGTTGGTGACTTCTTTCAAAGGGAAGGCTCTAGACTGGTATAGATCTTTGACCCCGAATACAATATCTACTTGGGATTAGCTGGGTGATGCTTTCTTTGCAAGATTCAGTGAAAAAGGTGACAAATCTTCCCTGCTGCAGCAATTAATCACTATAAAGAGAACACCACAAGAGGCTATAATAGACTTTAACATGAGGTTTCAAAAGACCTAGGACAAGATCCTTGCTACAGCTAGGACACCATTAGGTATGGCTATTGTATTCTATCTCAAAGCTTTCAATTCTGACATATCTGTAATGATTCAGTCCCTAGGGGGTCAGACCCTACCAAAAGCATATGAATTGGTTGTAAAGGCTGAGAATAACCTAATAGATGCTAGAGAATTACCTCCAAGTCCTCCCATGCCTATGTTCCAAGAAATTTCTATTCCCTTGCCATAAGAAACCCCTAATCCTACAGTTACACCTATGTCTATGTATACCTTCCCAGCATCTCAACAACCTACTATGTCAACACCCTTTGCCCCTCCATCTGAAATGGATGATATGAAGAACATTCTTAGGACCTTTTCAAATGAGATTATTAATATCAAAAGGCAATAGACCTCTTAGCCAAAGCCTCCTTACCAAGGTTTCCAAGGAAGCAGACCCTCATATCAGGCAAACCAGTATCAAGGTTCTCAAAGGCTAAATAATCCTCAACCTTCAAATCAACTGGTCACTATTCCCACACCTTTCCAAGTTGTCCCTCATAACCCAAATAGAGAAATAGTCCCTAGGAAAAATAATTTAGCAGAAGATACCAATGCTTGGTGCTTTCCTTGCAACAATGCCCATATGCCCAAAGATTGTCGTAGAGGCAATTTACAAAAAAAGATAGTAGAATAGAGAAAGGCAGAAGGTCAACTTATGGTGTCTTATGTTCCTCCACACTAGTCACCTAGTGTCCATAATGCAATAATGGTGGGTTAGATGCAAGGAATTTCTATTCAGCAAGAAGAATAAATTGCCCCTGAACATGTCTTATTTTCATGGATTGAAGATGAAGATTTAATGTTCTTGAATGAAGCAACTACTTCCAAGAAACCCTTAGTACAGTCTAATTATTATACCAGATCAAAGAGAAGGATGATGGAGCAGCCTGAAGTCACCAACAATGAGACTGCCAGAGTTCCTCCTTTCCAAATTCCTTATAATTCAGCTTCAAGGAAAGAAGTGCCTCATCTAGTCTAGAATCAAGTACCCTCTGGCCAAGTGTTAGAAAGAGCAAGGTATCCTTACTACCCAAAGACACAAACACTAGGACCCATGAACGTGGTAGAACAACTGAAGAAGACTCCTACTCATGTATCAATATGTTATATGCTATCCATTCTTGAGCAAAAGACATTGTTACAAGAAGCACTACAAATTCAAGTTGATCCTAAACCTACCAGTACAAAAGGAGTTGCTAACAAAGGAAAGGCTCAAAATGAGGACACTCCACCCTTGCAGACAGGAGCTCTATTGAATACTGCATTAGAGGTAAGCAAATCCAAGCCAGACCCATTTTATCTGACTTTAATAGTGGGGAAGAAATTATTGCATAATGCAATGATAGATTTTGGAGTGAGTACTACAGTCATACCAAAACAGATAGTAAATGCTTTAAAGATAAAATATGAGCCACTTTCCAGAGGAGTCATGCAATTAGATGGGAAATCTGTCCAAACCATAGGAAGGATTAAACAAATCCCATTACAGCTGTATACCTGCCAAAACATAATTGTCAAGTAGGATGTAGTGGTCATAGATATTCCCCCTATCTTTGGTTTATGCTTATCTAGGGATTCCACAGCTAAGATAGGAGGATACATGTCACTAGATTGGTCACATCTAATTTTGAGAAACAAATATGGAACAAAGATGAAGGTATTGTCTGAACCCTTGTCCAAAGATCATATCACTAATCAACTAGCCTCAAGGATTGAAGCATCCCACACCATGATGAATAAGGAGGAGAGAGTCTTTGTTGAAGAACTAGGTGACTAGATTGAACATGATCAAAAAAAAGAAGAAAATAGTCAATTGATGACCATGATGCAAAGTGATCCTTATAGAAATTATGACTCTATTGGTTTGGGTACTTATGTCATTTTTTAAGAAGGCCAAGAAATACCAAATGTTATGAGAAAAGAAGTATCTGAAAAAGAAGAACTTGACAGAAGCTCAGAAATCTGGACTTTAAATTTTGATGGGGCTAGGAGCAAAAATGGTGTTGGAGCAGGTATATGTCTCACTTCCCCAAAGGGTGAGAAGATTCTTAGAGCCATACACTTTCAGTTTGCTTTCACTAATAATGATGCTGAATATGAATCTTTGGTTCATGGTCTTATGATGGCCAAGTAGAAAGGAATTAAGAGTTTAGTAGTCAAGGGAGATTTAGAACTGGTTGTGAAACAAATCAGAGAGAAATTTGTGGCAAAGAATGTGAGAATGAGGTCTTACCATCATAGAATTTGGGATCTAATAGATGGTTTTGATGCTTTTAATATAGAAGTTGTTCCCAGAACCCAAAACACTGAAGTAGACAAAAGGACACAGATTGGTTCCCAATTTGATCTAGCAAGTGACCTTCTCGTTAACAGGGAGGTGATAAAGGTGATAGTGAGACTTGCAATCCTAGACAATGACTAGAACTGGCAATTATTTGATAATGATCTCCAAGAACTCTTGTTTTTGTAGTAGTCAGGAGAGTTTGTTGATCAATTACAGCCTAAGATTGAAGAAGCTTATGGTGATCAAATTATCCAACTAAAGTCTAATAAGCTCCCAAAAGGATTAATTACACTAGAAAATCTACTTGACCCTGATGATGTAAGCTTGGATAAGGGGAAGTTTAAGGCAAACAAAGATGATTACTCTAAGATCCAAGTCATTGAAGGGAGAAAGCTAAAGGTAGGTAATGCTACTATCCAAGAGGAAAAAGATCAACTGATTTCTTTGTGTAATAAGTATGATAGATTGATTTCTTGGACCTATGAATAAATTCATGGCTATAAGAGGGACATCATTCAACACACTATAGAGCTTGTTGAGGGGTCAAAACCAGTCTGCCAGAAACAAAGACTAGTGAATCCTAGAATTGAGCCCTTAATGGTAGATGAACTACAAAAGATTTTAGAATCTAGAATCATTTTTCCAATTAAAAAATCAACCTGGGTATCTAATTTAGTACCCGTAAGGAAAAAGAATGGAGATATAAGACTTTGTGTAGATTTCAGAGACCTAACTAAAGCATCATTGAAAGATCATTACCCTTTGCCATCCATGGAACAAATTTTGCAAACAGTAGCTGGATCAGAAAGGTTTTCCTTTTGTGATGGTTTGTTAGGATATAATTAGATTTGGTTGGCTGATGAAGATCAACATAAGACAACATTCACTACAAAATGGGGAACTTTCACATATGCTAAAATGTCATTTGGTCTTTTGAATGCTAGAGCTACTTTTCAGCGTACCATGGATATAGCCTTTGGAGAGATTATAAATAAGATCATATTGATCTATTTAGATGACCTGACTATATTTACCAAAGATGCCAAAGATCACTTTGAGCACCTAGAAGCTATTTTTTAGAAATGTCAGGAGTTTGGGATTTCCCTGAATCCTAAGAAGTGTATCTTTGCTGTACCTCAAGGGAAACTTCTAGAACACATTATTTCAAAAGATGGGATATCCATAGACCCAGAGTGAGTCATAGCCATATTGAATCTATCTTTTCTAGTCAACAAGAAGGTAGTCCAATTTTTTTTGGGGAAGATCAATTTTGTCAGTCGTTTCATATATGATATTGTAGGGCTAGTTAGACCTATTACTCTGTTATTGAAGAAAGATTTATCTTTTAAATGGACTACTGAAGGGAGACATGCTTTTGAAGAATTCAAAAAGGTTATTTCCACTGCACCTATGCTAAGAAATCTAGATTTCTCTAAGCCCTTTATAATGTATGTATATGGAGGAGAACATAGTGTGGCAGCTGTTCTGATCTAGAAAGATGACAAAGAAGAAGGAGAGCATCCAATCACATTCTTCTCTAGGACACTAAGGGAGTATGAATCAAGGTATAATTTTTTTGAAAAACAAGCTTATGCTATTGTAAAAGCTCTTAAGAAATTTAGGCATTTGATAACAGGGAATAAGATCCTGATATTATTAGCCCACCCTAGTGTAAGGGAATATATCATGGAGGGTGAGATTACTTAAAAGAGGGATAATTGGATAACTAAGATTTTAGAATATGATGTAGAGGTAGGGCCTACCAAATTGGTCAGAGGCAAGGGACTATGCCAATATATGACTCAAGACATAAAAGAATCAATGCCCGAGGAAGAAGAAATTGAAACAGTACTAAGACTCCAAGAGATTGACCAAGACTCTTGGGTAAGTGATAGAATACAATTCATCAGAACTAGTATTTTCCCAAATGAACTCTCCATTGATAAAAAAAGATACTATAGGTAGTAGGGAGTTCATTTTGTATTGATTGATCATATTTTATTTAGAAAGAATATTGATGGAATAATTTTAAGATGTGTAGAGAAAGATGGAGCTCAAAGGATACTGCATGAGTTTCATTATGGAACCTCAGGGGGACATTTTTCAGCAAGAACTATTGTAATTAAAGTGACATAGGCTGGCTATTTCTAGTATACATTATTTGTAAATTGATATTAGATGGTCAAAGAGTGTCAAGCTTGCCAATTCTATACTGGGACGAGAAGAAATGCAGCATTGCCTTTAACTCCCATAATAGTGGATGAACCCTTTGCTCAATGGGTTTGGATTTTATTGGCATGATCAATCTAGTGTCAAATATGGGATACAAGTAGATCCTTACTACAACTGATTACTTTACAAGGTGGAGTGAAGTAGTACCACTCAAGGAAGCTATAGAAAAGGTAATCTTAGAGTTTTTAGAAGAGATAACTACTCGATTTGGCCCTCCTCACACTATCACGTCAGATAATCCTAAGGTATTCTTAGGAACCAGATTGTCTAAATTTGCTCTAAGAAATGGAATATATCTAAAAAATTCTTCTAATTACTATCCACAAGGCAATGGCTTGGCATAGTCTACCAATAAGAATCTGATTAGACTCATAAAAAGAATGGGAGTTGATCATTAGAGAGACTAGCATAAATCTCTTAATACAACACTATTAACTGATAGAGTCACACCAAAGCAAGCGACTAGGATGTCTCCATATGAGTTAGTCTATGGCAAATATGTAGTAATGCCACTGAGTATAGAGATTCTTGCCTTACAGTTGTTGAAATAGTTGGAAAATGAAGAAAATGGTTCAATGTAGGTCATACTTGCTCAGTTACTAGAGGTTCAGGAGAAGAGAGAAAAGGCACATGAGTCTCTATTAAAACATCAAAAGATTGTGAAGAATTGGTTTGATAGAAAGACTTCTAATCCAAATTTTGAAGTTGGGTCTTTAGTGCTAAAATGGGATGAGAGAGCTACCAAGCCAGGATGACACAACAAGTTTGATTCATTATGAACAGGTCCCTTTAAGATCCATTTCTATAAGAAACAAAATGTGTTTGAGCTAGAGACTATGGACGGAGAGCCTGAAGAGATTCTGGTAAATGGGATCTTCTTGAAACATTTTATCTAAGTCTTGAGACTGTCCATGTATCATAGTTAGTTAGGTGCTTTTATTTCATTTCCCACTTTTGTCTTGCTTTCCCACTATTTCCTTTTTAAATAAGTGTTTCAAGAACACATATCTTCAGCACAAAGGTCCCTTTCATTAGCAATTACATTTATGAAGGCCATTCTAGAAGTTCCTTAAATTGTAGGAAAAGAGTGCCTTCTTTATAGAGGATTGCCAATTTTGATACGGATCTGACACTCCATCCAATATGGAATTCTAAGGGATACACTACTGTCTTTTGGTATTAATGCCATTAATAAGACATGATGTGTCATTAAATGTTTCATTAAGCCCCATTGAGCTAAGTATTTAAATTCTTAGATTGTTGCATTTTGTTGCCATTTTTCACTTTGCATCCTCCGAGCTCTACTTTCTACATCCAAGCCTTGTTTCATGCCTACCATTACAACTAGGTTCAGTTTCATTTTCAGTTTCTTACTTTTTGTGTCAAGAGTGCCTAGGGCCTTGATAGTAGATACCAAAATGTTAGATCTAGAATCACTGCAGGAAGGGCTAGGACTCTTTGAACAATCTGATAAATCAATGAACATCAAATCTTATGCTTCTACACCTGCACAACCAAGTAAAAATTACCCAAGAACAAGGGTCCTAGAAACAAGGGTATGTGCGGACTCAACATAGGTAATAGATTATGCAGATGGTGTCTTCGATACGCATATGCAGAAGAACACTAAGAATCTCCAAGAGGGAGCTCACCAAAGGTGTCTTGTCCATGCATCAAAGGGGTAGTGCAAAATTTTTGGGATGAGAGTATGGATGTCCCTATTAGCATAGTTTGTAGTTCCTAATGTTCACCCGTTCCCTGAAATGATTTACTTATGTGTAGAACTGTTTCACCCACCATAGGAGGTCGCTGTGTATATAGAATCATGAATACTGTGTCTCCACCTGTTTCCTTACCCACGAGGGTATCTTTCCCAAGAGGATCTTCCAATCTTCTTGATTATGGCCGATTCATCGATTCAACAGGTTTTGACATTGGTTTTCCAATTATAGAACAATTGCTTGATAGGCAAAGACCACGGTTTATTGACCTTCATGTTCACAGAAATAGATTCTCAGACAAACCTCTGTTCCAATCCCGAAGAGTAGGCACCATAACTCTCCAATCTGTCCCTGGTCAAACTATCCTGGAACAACCATTAATAGATGAAACTCAAGCCAGAGCTCAACCTCTGTCTTGCAGTAGATCCATGGCCCATGCATATGCTAGTTCTAATAAAAAACCTTATGTGGATTACAATCCTGAAGAATGCTCAACCTCTGGTAGCTCACAAAGATTCAAGCAAATGCCTTCTCGATCATCCTTCTCTTCCAGATCCCAACGATCTCATCCTGATCAAATAGATGAACTTGCCAGACAAGTAAGTGCTAGATTACATCTTCCACCAAAATAGGATGAAGACCAAGATAAGAAAAGAAAAGGAAAATGGATTAAAATAGCAAAACTAGGTGAACATGCAAGTATGATGAGAGAGCATTTACCTAGGTATGGATCAGAAAGAAGAACTAAGCATACTCTACAGTTAGATTCTGCTACTACTGTAGATTTAGTCAGCTATACTCCTGGTAGATGGCCAACACAGGATAGTTATCAGGTTGTTACACCTGATGATAAAACAATGGGCAGATATGAGGCAAAAATTCATACTAAGGTAGGGACAAAATAAAAGAATTCTGAAGCTCAAAGAAACTGGCAGTCTGCATGGATGAAAACAGCTTCAGAGAACATAGACAACATAGCAGTAGATGTCAAACAAGGAATCAATAGAACTATTTCTGTTTATGATGGAATGTTACAGGTATAGAATAGTCAATATAAAACAGAAACTGCTATAGGTAGAATTGATAAGCAATGCACTTCTACCCTAAATAATTTTGGTTCACTAAATTACCAAGTCAGTCAGACCCATACAATGGCCACAAGCATATAGTCAAGCAGTGAAAGATTAGAAAATGTGGCAGGACAAATATATTCTCATGTCTCTACATCTGACTCTAAAAGAGATACTCAAGCTCAGGAGAACAAAGTCTTACTTGAGCATGTGGTGAGAAATTTAGACAAAGTAAGAAAATACGCCAAAAAGATTAGAGTATCCCAGAAAGACAAGGATAGTTCTAAGGAAGAAACTAAGGACACAAAAACCCAAAAATCTTAGAAATTAGATCCCAAGCCCAGACCAAAAATACAGAAAAGAAAAAGCATTCTCTTTTCTGAAGAAATTGAAGAACAACCAGTATCTTCTACAACTAGAAGTCACACACCTCATATGCCTTCTAGAATAGTTCTGCCCAAGCAGAAAGAACATATGTTGCAGGTTTCTGAACCATTAAAAGATTGGTTACAAGAAAATGAATTAGAAGATAATGAACCTGTTTACATGGAAGAACCAGCTGCAGCCATGAATTCATCTGATGAAGAAATATTTGAAACAATTTCTTATCATGAATCCTCTTCTGAACAAGAATATATGTCTTCCGAAGAAACCCCATATATAGAAATTATAGAGGATTGGGAACCTTTATGCATGGCTAGCCAGACTACTGTAGAAAATCAGCTGGATGTAGAGATGAGAGATGCTGTGTCAGAAAATGCCCGGCCAGAAAATTTGAGAGCTTATGCAACTTCTGGTTATATTTTGAATATTGATAAAATTATAGATCCCTATGACACTATTTGTACATGGTGTGATACACTTGAGAATTTCTTTGATACTAGGGGATCTATATGGTCTGAAGTAAACAAAGTTTTGTATGCAGTCCAGCTCATGTCTGGTAAACTCCGCAGTTGGTGGAACTGTCTCCCTGATAATGGTATAATTTCAATGGATGAAGATGGAGATGAGTATGTTAAAGAAAAAGACATGGGTAGGAATGATATTTCTGTTGAAGGATTTGCTACCTTAAAATTATATCTGATTGGTTTATTTTGTGGCAACAGAAAGAATGATATACTTGAAGCAGAAAAAATCCTCTATTCATTGCAGCTCAAAGACTTAGGAAAATTGCATAAGTATAATTTAGTATTTGAAAAATATATGATAGCTGCAGGAAAATTGCATGATTCTACCACAAAGAAGTTTTATTTAAATTCACTACCTTGTGGATTGGGAGAATATGCTGAAGAATATATAGGTAACAAGTATAAAACCAAAATTGAGGCTTATGGTTTCAGTGAATTAAGGACTTTGGTTACCTACAAGTTAGATAAAGGATGTCTGCTTAAAGCCTTAAGTGATAACAGAGATCAGTATAATTCTTCCTGCAATATGAAAGACTATTGCAGCTTGTGACCCATTAATTAGATAAAAGAATTCAAACATGTCAGAAAATTCAGTAGAAAATCATGTGGAAAAGATTGTCATTGCAAGAAATGTAAATATGCTTATGAAAATGATGAACATAGGAGACATACTCCTTATAAGAAAAAACAGTATAGGAAAAGATACAGGTTTGCTCCTATAAATAAAAATTCTTTCAAGAATAGAAAGCCACCAAAGTTTCTATTTAAAAAGAATAAAGATTTCAAGAAAAGTGGAAGATCTGTTCAGTGTTTTATTTGCAAAGGTCCACACTATGCTACAGATTGTCCAAAAAGGTATAAGCCAGAAAATAAAGTCTATGCAATGTTTGATGAACAACATAGGTCAGAAACTTGGGAAATTGTTGCTTCCCATGAAGTTCTTGGTTCTTCCTATGTTGATTTGTTTGAATTAGTTGAAATTTTGCCTGATCAATACTACATGGCTAGAGATAAATATAGAAGAAAGCATTCTTCTACCAGTTCAGAATCTGAGTCTGAACGATCCAGTTCATCTAACCAAAAGGTTGTTTCTAAGACGATTAAAAAAGCTATTAAAGATCTGGATTTCAAGATAAGCATGGCCAAATCCAAGGATCCTTATCACATGCCAGGATCACTCGAAGAACGAAAAGCTGCCGCCAAACAACAGGTTAAAGATATCAAGGCTTGGGAAAAAGAGAAACTTGCTCTTTATAGAAAATCCAAACGATCTTCTAAACATTCTGTGTCTAGCTCACCCTCACCATCACCAAAGCCTAAATCATCCCATGGTTACACCCAGCCTTCTTGGTTATCTTCCAAACCATCTACTTCCAAACATCGTTCTCGCCATTCACCCTCTGTGTCTCTTGGCCGAAGCATTGATATTTTATGTACTAAAGTTGACCGTTGTAATGAATCTATTGACATCTTAGCGTAGCAATGTGCTATGCAGCAAAAGGCCTTGGACAAACTCATTTCTGCAATGGAGGAAATTCGAGAACTTCTAACAAAAGCAGATGATTCTTCTCCAGATATTCTGTTTGAACCAGCAAATGCTCTATACATGGTAGAAAATTGTACATATATCCGTGTAAATCTTTGTTTTTCTGGATATAAGCTTATTCCCATGGATGCATTTGTAGATTCTGGTTCTTCTCGTAGTTTTGCCAAAACTAATGCCATTCCTTCTGAGTTTTGGAAAACCAAGAATGATTTACCAGCCGGATATGCCATAAATGGAGAAGAAATCAAAATGGGGAGATTTGCTCAGGATGTCAGAATTGAAATCCAAGGTAAGCAGTTTATTATTGATCTAATTGAACTTGACAGTTTGAGGGAAGATATTTTGCTTGGTTACACCTTCCTAACCAAATATCAGCCATTTGTTTTATGCACCCACGAAATATCTCTTAAGCATACAGATGGCCCTGTCAGGATTCCCTCCTTGAAATTAGTCAACCATAAGCTATCTGATAAAGCCAAACAACAAAAGAAAGAGCCTCTAAAGTCCCAAGGACCACGGTTACCTCTGCTCTTAGAACCAGTTAAGGCAAAATTTGAACAGATTGTTGTAGCATGAATCCTTTACAGTTTTGGTCTAAGGAGCATGAAGAATGCGAGATTAGGTTGAAACCTGAATGTAAAACTGTTATACCATTTGAACTAGCCTATCTCATGAGCCCCATAGAAGTAAAAGAGATGGATGAGCATTTGAACGAGCTCATTGAAGGAAAGTTTATCAGAGAAAGCAAGAGCCCATTTAGCTACCCAGCTTTCCTGGTCAATAAAAGGGTAGAACAACAGAGAGGTAAGAAAAGATTTTGTATAAACTATAAACCTCAGAATGATATCATTCTGCCATTCAATTATCCCATTCCACTCAGTACAGATTTAATAATGAGAGCGGCCTCAAATAATGTGTTTTCTAAATTTGATTGCAAGTCAGGTTTCTGGCCTCAAGACTGCAACTGCCTATTTTCAGCGCAGAATGGATAGAGCTTTAAGAAGTCTGAAAGAATTTTGTTCTGTATATATTGATGACATAATTGTTTATTCTGAGAATGATTCTCAGCATTTGAAGCATTTGGAAGCTTTATATAATGCAATCAGAGATAATTGGATCTGCTTATCAGCTAAGAAAATGGTAATTGGCAAACAAGAAATTGATTTCTTGGGTCTGGTTCTGTCACATGGCAAGGTAAAACTCCAGCCTCATATCCTTAAGCATATTTCAGAATTTCCTGATGTTTTGGTTGGTACCAAGCAAATACAAAGATTCGTAGGATGTCTCAATTATGTCAGTCCATTCTATAATGGATTAGCTAAAGACAGAAAGAAACTTCAAGCTCAGTTGAAAGCAGCAGGTCCCTGGAATGAAGAGTTAACAGAGATTGTTCAAAAGATAAAATAGAAATGCCAGTATTTACCCACTCTTCATTTACCTGAAAATGGATATCCTTTATTTTTATTCACTGATGCATCTGATGATGTTTGGGGTGCTGTTCTCATACAGGATATTCCATCAAAAGGAGCACAAGTGTGTGGTTACAGATCAGGAACCTTCACTGATACAGAATGCAGGTACACCATATATGAAAAAGAGATTTTGGCTGTAAAGAAGGGTATAGAGAAGTTTAGGATTTTTCTTAAACCTGTTCATTTCATTGTAAAAATTGACAGTCAGCCAATGAGATCTCTGCTCAGCAAGAAGCCAAATAAAGATATTGCCCATGGCCGAATTGCACATTGGTATCTTGATTTTGCCAGTTATGATTTTGAGATAGAATGGATTAAAGGTGATAATAATCCATTAGAAGATTCTCTTACAAGAGAAATGGCCAAGCTTGCAGAGTCAATGTATATGATGATCGAAATTGGTGACACATTGGTAAGAAATGATGGTACAGAAATATTCCTTAGTAAAGATGAACAAAGTAATGATATGTGGATACCTCAGCTACCTCCAGAAATTATTACTCCTATCCTCCACACACATTTCTTGAATAAATGGCTTCAAGAGTTAAGGAATCTGATCAGAGACAATTATGATAAAGGAATTCTTATAGGTCCTCAGCAAACAGAATTTCTATCACACTTTGGTCTTCAAAATGCTGCTATTTATTTTGCACTAAGAAATAGCATTACATTTGATGTTTGCATTACATCTTTGTTGCCTATGAATTGGCCCATAAAAATCAAAAGGAATTTTCTTGAGTGTGTAAAATTTGGTTTCTTTAACAGATTACTATCTTGTAGACAGAGTTTGAAGACTATGCAGACTTATTTTTAGGATACAATGATAAAATCATACAGAATGATATGAGAGAGTTTTTTGACTATCTGTAGAGAAATTTCTATTGGGCTGTCGAAGAAGGAATGAGTGGACCATCAGGCTATTTGCAAAACAGATTTAATTATGCATTACCATGAATTGAATATTATCCTTTAACTCATAATTGGTTCCCACAAGCCCAGGTGGAACATATGGAGGTTGCCTTGCTCCCTGCTTTAATTGCTGCCAGAACTGAAATAGATTTTACTTCTCCTGATGAAGTTACCAAAATTATATATACTTTCCACCAACGAGATGATGACTTGGCAGTTGCCTTCAGGCCTCTTCCACAACACTTGCTTCCACCAACAAATTTAGATCATGACTATGATTTTGATGAGCTGGACCCTGTATCAGACAATGATAATACCTCCACTGACGAAGATACTGATGGTTATAACTCAGATTGTAGCTAGCACATGGGCTTGTCTGTGCCGTGATGTTGGCCATGTTATGATCTGACAATAGGATGCAAACCTATCTAAAAAGCAAGATCCCCGTAGTCACTTTCGGGTGTAAAGTGAGTCGTAATCACATGCAGTGTGTCTCATGTGAAGAATCTTTGTACGCTCCACTGTAGTGCTTTATAGTGTTAGACGCGTGTCAAGTTTGTGTGGTCGGAACTCAAAATTGTTATAATCTTTTGGCATCTGACTTATGTTATAAATAAGAACCTGATGCTATTATTGTGGCATTCGGAGTCAGATTCAGAAACTAGGAAGTTGAGGATTAGAGTCTAGGTTTTTAAGTCTTCGCAAAAGTATGCTCTTGTTTTGTGCCTTGAGCGATCTGAACAACTAGAAATTGCATTAAGTTGTAAACTCTTATCTATGTGCAATATAAAAGATTAGTTGCCATTTCTAATTGGTATCAGAGCATTTCTATGCAGTCCGGCTCATGTCTGGTAAACTCCGCAGTTGGTGGAACTCTCTCCCTGATAATGGTATAATTTCAATGGATGAAGATGGAGATGAGTATGTTAAAGAAAAAGACATGGGTAGGAATGATGGTATAGGAATATTCCTTAGTAAAGATGAACAAGGTAATGATTTGTGGATACCTCAGCTACCTCCAGAAATTATTACTCCTATCCTCCACACACATTTCTTGAATAAATGGCTTCAAGAGTTAAGGAATCTGATCAGAGACAATTATGATAAAGGAATTCTTACAGGTCCTCAGCAAACAGAATTTCTATCACACTTTGGTCTTCAAAATGCTGCTATTTATTTTGCACTAAGAAATAGCATTACATTTGATGTTTGCATTACATCTTTGTTGCCTATGAATTGGCCCATAAAAATCAAAAGGAATTTTCTTAAGTGTGCAAAATTTGGTTTCTTTAACAGCATTACTATCTTGCAGACAGAGTTTGAAGACTATGCAGACTTATTTTTAGGATACAATGATAAAATCATACAGAATGATATGAGAGAGTTTTTTGACTATCTGCAGAGAAATTTCTGTTGGGCTATCGAAGAAGGAATGAGTGGACCATCAGGCTATTTGCAAAATAGATTTAATTATACATTACAACAAATTAAATATTATCCTTTAACTCATAATTGGTTCCCACAAGCCCAGGTGGAAGATATGGAGGTTGCCTTGCTCCCTGCTTTAATTGCTGCTAGAACTGAAATAGATTTTGCTTCTCTTGATGAAGTTACCAAAATTATATATACTTTCCACCAACGAGATGATGACTTGGCAATTGCCTTCAGGCCTCTTCCACAACACTTGCTTCCACCAACAAATTTAGATCATGACTATGATTTTGATGAGCTGGACCTCGTATCAGACAATGATAATACCTCCACTGACGAAGATACTGATGGTTATAACTCAGATGGTAGCTAGCACATGGGCTTGTCTGTGCCGTGATGTCGGCCACGTTATGATCCGACAATAGGACGCAACCCTATCTAAAAAGCAAGATCCCCATAGTCACTTTCAGGTGTAAAGTGAGCCGTAATCACATGTGGTGTGTCTCATGTGAAGAATCTTTGTACGCTCCACTGTAGTGCTTTATAGTATTAGACGCGTGTCAAGTTTGTGTGGTCGGAACTCAAAATTGTTATAATCTTTTGGCATCTGACTTATGTTATAAATAAGAACGCGATGTTATTATTGTGGCATTTGGAGTCAGATTCAAGAACTAAGAAGTTGAGGATTAGAGTCTAGGTTTTTAAGTCTTCGCAAGAGTATGCTCTTGTTCTGTGCCTTGAGCGATCTGAACAACCAGAAATTGCATTAAGTTGTAAACTCTTATCTACGAGCAATATAAAAGATTAGTTGCCATTTCTAATTGGTATCAGAGCATTTCTAATTGGTATCAGGGTCCTAGAAACAAGGGTATGTGCGGACTCAACATAGGTAATAGATTATGCAGATGGTGTCTTCGATACGCATATGCAGAAGAACACTAAGAATCTCCAAGAGGGAGCTCACCAAAGGTGTATTGTCCATGCATCAAAGGGGTAGTGCAAAACTTTTGGGATGAGAGTATGGATGTCCCTATTAGCACAGTTTGTAGTTCCTAATGTTCACCCGTTCCCTAAAATGATTTACTTATGTGTAGAACTGTTTCACCCACCATCTTCTTCTATTCACCATGGACCCTTCATGGTTTAGATTACCCCTAAGGAAATTACGGATATGTTGGCCTTATAGCATGACAGAATAGCCACATTTCCTACTATTCCTAAATTACAGGGCACTTGGGCAAATGTTCAGAAAAAGGTGAAGTTTTTAAACATTGAGATGCATTTAGGCGATGAAAATACCCTATTGCCTCTGCTGCCCATAGGTCGCGCTCAGTTCAATCCTGATGTCCAAGACGTCCTAGCTATGCTGGCTTTCATCTATGGTTAGTATGATGATTCTACAGTACATGATTGGTAGATTGCAATGATATTTAAATTGGAAATGGTCGACAAGTCCTAGGAGTACCATCTTGATTTCACAAAACAAATCTCTACTTCCATGGTGGATCAGCTTGCAAATTTTCATTAGAATCATGTTTTTAGGTATTCAGCATACTTATTTCATTTGATTCTATATCAAAATTTTGGTCTCTTTCAGCAACACATGCCTTTAAATATGTATGACCCTAAGTTTGTTAGTAAAAGAACAATTTTGGTGTTCGCATGGACCCATGTCCTATCAAATACCTCAGACCCTTATGAGTTCGCAAAATGTTTTGTTGCTCGTACTTTTAATCATTTAAGTCATGAGCCTGTAGAGAATAGTATGACATAGAGCCTCAAAGGTTTTTTAACCAACTTGCCAATCCCTTGTGATTATTTCTTTGGTGTCCATACAACTATCATTATAGTCCATGGTTTTGCTAGTGAGCCTATTCTGTTGCCAAAATTCTTAACCCCTAGGGTTACGTTTTTAGAAGTGGCTTGTCAAGTATCTATTATTGATAATAATTTTGGACATAAGAAGAGGAAAAATAAAATGTATGATGACCCCTGGATTAGGGAAAAAATAAAAATTCAGTTAAGAGAAACTGAAAATCTTTTGTTGCAGAAGCTGGCTGCTTAATGTTTCTTGATTGTTGAAGATAAATGGAAATACAATCCAGATAGATTCTTAGCTTCATGGATTGTTAGTAATAGGGTTTCTACAAAATTTGTTCATGAAAAATGTCCCTTCTGGGAGAAAAGAAGATCACCCAAGTAGGATAATCCTGTGATTTATGTTGAGTTAAAAGACTTGCTAGACGAGGATCCCAGGCCCTAGGAAATTTTTTATAAGGGACAAGAATATGACCCCAAAAGGTCTATGACTATAGGCCTTAGAGCTACATTGAAGAAGAAAAACTAGAGTGCAGAGAAAATTGCAGCCTACTAGAAATACAGACAAGAGATAGATGAAATTACTCATACTTTCAGGAATGTTGAAACTGATGAAGAATGGGAAACTATATGGGATGATTTTCATATGACCCTAGTTTCTAGTCCAGACACAGGTAATATTCCAAGAGATTCTCCAGAAGTAGTAAAAATGGAAGAAAGAGTAGAGGAGGAGCAAAATGTTCAAGAAATAGGGCAAGCATCAACTTCAGCTTCTAGAGCCCCATGACCTCCATCTCTTAGCGCCTTACAAAAAAAAAAAAGGAAATTGTATCATTGCTATCTCTTGAGATTCAAACAACTTTGGCATCTGGGGGTCTCAGAGTGGTACCTTTGCAACAATCATCAATCAATGTTGAAGAAGAAAACCTAGAGGAAGAATCAGACAAGCCTCAGAAGAAGATACGTAGGTTGATATTACAAAAAGAAGACATAGAGGAAGAAGTATCAATGCCCCAGCAATAACAAGTTCCTATCATCTCATTGGTGGCTTAGGTAAGTACTTCTTCTCTCTTTTTGTCTACCTCTATTTCTTCTTATTTAGGAGTGGCAACCCAATCTACCCAATTTTCTATGTCTCTTGCCACTTCTATTGCGCCTTTGTAAATTTTTTCCCTAGTTACGAGTTCACCAGCCATGTCTTCACAGGCCATTTCCTTACCTCTATTTTCCCCATCCATGCCTAAGTGGGCCTTGTGACAATTTGATCCTTCCTAGAAAATAACTTCCATCCCTTATGGTCTGCCTCAAGGTCATCCATTTGCTGGAGGCTATATTGCATCACCTCCTACTTTCCAAGCCTAGGCTGACATAGCAAGAAAAGCTAGAGAAGCTCAGATGGAGAAGAAAAGAAAGAAAGAGAATAAGAGCCATGATGTGTCTCATATAAAATCTTTATTTGATCCTATTCAGTAGTCTTTGACTGTTACACATTTGGCTCCCAAAGTGATCAAACCTAATGAGTAAATGTAGCCACAAGACTATTCAATGAATGCAGTGGCTATGGATATGTCTCTTTTCAGGCCACAAGACCAAGTTGAATTAATGAATGAAACTACATCAGTAGTTGCCACTGATTACTTGAAGGTGTTCAAAAGGTTACAAAAGATTGAAGCTGAGTTGACACAAGAAAAGGCTAAGAGCAGTAACTTAACTTGGGAGATACAGGCCAAAGTAAAAGAAATTGACACTTTGAATAAAGAGTTGCAGTCTACTATTTCTCTATAGGTTCATCAAGTAGCATGGGCTTAGATTGCAGCCTTGAAAGTTGAGTTATCATAGGAAAAAGATGATGTTACTACATTAAGGCAAGAGAAGGCCACTGTAGAGAAAAGGTATCAAGATAAGTTGCAAGAGGCATCACAATTGTAGTAGACACTTTTGAAGGAGCAGAATCTGAATAGTGCAGCTCAAGCATAGTTTATGGCTGAGCAACAAAATACAAAGCAATTGACAATTGAGTTGGCATAAAGGCAACATACTGTAGAGGTTTTGAATTTGGTAAAAGAGATATATGCCTCTGTATGGAAGAGAATCTCTTAGGAGATTGTATAGCTTAAGCCATCCCTTACCTTTCTGCTAAATGCCCAGCAACTATGTGAGAAAGTAGAGTCTTCTGTACAAGTAACTTTGTCTATTGTTTCATTGAGGGTTTCAGATTCTTAGCTTCTGTTATAGAAACTATATGAAACATTTGAGGAGACTCTATCTGCAACTAGTATAAGTGATAGGATGGTGGCTGCTAAAAGACTAAATGAAGTGTTGAGTTGTAACTCTACTGCTATGAATTGTAAGAAACTTTTGGATGTAGTCAACGAAGGAGTCAGGAATATGAAGAAACATATTGACGATTTAGTGTAGTTGGGTTTGCCTTGACCTTTACCTGATAGTAATACAATGCTGCTGATTGATGAAATAAAGGCTTTGCTGTTGACAAAAAAAATGATCAGACTATTTTTTAGGGTCTAAGTGATTCCTCCAGTGTAGGAGAAGTAGAAGCTATATTGGTTCCAATGGCTCAACTTGAGTTTCAATTACATGTTGTAGTTTAGATTTTGAAATCCTTTTCGCACAAAGATATTATCAATTTAAATTTTTCTTTCCAAGATTTGCAAAGTAGACAAGGATTGTCAGATTTAGAGTGGTTCGTATACTAGGCTGCATCGCAAAATTTATGACTGAGTTTTCATTGATAGTGGTAGTACATTTTTGTCTCTTTTTTGGAGTTCTTTTTAGGTAGGCCTAGAAGTCCTTATGGTCACCATGAACTATAGAGCTAAAATTTCTACATTTTGTTTCAGCATGGTTTCTATCTCAGTGTTTGTTACAGTTATTGTTTCTCTTTCTATGGCTTTATGTTTCTATGCGCTAATCGCGCCATGTGTCAATACTGAGTAACAAGGGAAAAGTGTCTCAGTGTTCCAGAAGTTGTCACATCTTTCTTTTATATTCCAGTTTCTCCAGAGTGTGCCACGTATCTATGACATTGTTTTTGTTTTTGAAGTTTCTTGCTTGTTCCAGAATGTGCCACATGTTGATGCCGGAGGTGATGACAAAGTTTCTTTTGATGCAGCGAGCCCATGGGTGTTGTCGAGTGTCCTTTTGAAATGTGTACAGATGCTACCGCGTGTTTCTCTTTTTGATAAGCTTTGTTAATACTAACATTTATGGTGGGCCCACAATATTACAACATAGTTTCATAGTTGCTATGGAGTGTGCCACTTGGCATAAGCGGAGGGTTCAACTACTCTCATTTTGATGCTCTTGGATGAAGATAGATATATTTTCTTATAATTTCTAGCTACTTTCAGGGTGTGACAGGTGTCATCTCCACAGGATCTCTTCATAAAGTTTTTGTTTTGCCAGAGGGCACCACATTTCTAATTTTGCTTTAAGTGGGAGTTGCCATGTGTCACAATATTGTTTCTCTGAGTGGTAATTAAATATGTATGTGGCGGGTCCCATGTATATAATGTCATAGTTTTTAATGTTCTGAGAGTCATCAAGTGTCATAGCTATAGGTGCTTAGGGCATAAAAGTAGAAAGTTTAAGTAACAATAGAAGATGCCACGTATTAAGTTTCAAAGTCTAGTGGATGGCGATAGGTGGCACTATTTTGTGTGCCTTTTTTGAAGGGAAAGAAGTTAGGTATTATAGCAGACTATCGTGTGTTATATTTTGAAGCCATTTAAAGTCTGCAGATTTATGCCATGTGTCTTAACCAAAATACAGTTAATTAGCTACATATTTTATCGCTCAGCCATTGAGTGTGCAGGTGAAGATGGTTGCAGATTCAAAGAGATCTTGGTGTCAGATTAAGTCCCAGTTAATTCTAGTTCTGTTAATGTTGTTGGGATTTAGGTAGTTACAAGTGATCTTGAGCCAAATTTTGTGGCTATATATGTAGGAGATATTGTGATTTAAAGATTAAGAAAGTTTCAAAGATCTTGTGGTGATCGAATTGTATTATTTTGCCTTAGCCTAGCTATTTTTGATAAGGATGCTGATATACATGTGCATGTCACTGTGCCTTTTGTATTTACTAAATTGTTAATGAAAGAAGCTATGTTCTGTGCCACTGGTGATATTATCTGTGTCTTTGCATAAATCTACTGAGTTTAGCCTTTGATCTTTTAATTCATTTACAATCTATCTATATTGATCATGTAACATTTTCTCTTTAATATAGTTGAATCTTGAGAATTGGTTCACTGTGCTAGTTAAGGAAATACATTTCATTTAGGCACATCACCATATAGTTATGATTTTACTTATTGTATCTATAATCTTGTTTATTCCTTCTCTCTTTTCCCAAAACTCCATTGAAGTAGGAAGAGCCAGCTTCTCTAAAATTTGGAGGTTGTTTCAAGTATCAAGTCCCACATTCTTGAAACTTCCCATGTTGGTGTTGGAACCTATGCAATTTTACACATCAACAATTATATTTGACAAACTATAGCACAACGACATCGTGTGGAGATCATATCATGGGTACATAGTAGATCAGGTGTAAATATGATGTCCCTATGATACGCCTAAGGTATGCACGCTCATTATGCAATGTAGTCATGGTGAATAGCACCTGACAGATGATAGTAGAAGATATAGTAGTGAGTGATGATGATGGTATTGAGGATGTAGAGATGATATCTAATGCAGATGACATCAATACTACTCGAGCATATGAGACCTAGTGGCAGACAACATGAACCACTCCTATCTACCCTCTCGGTCACGCTATAGGCAATCCTTGACCTAGGCTGGTCACACGAGTGACACAAGGGTAGAGGATGACATTAGAGAGTTTACTGGATACTATGATCTAGATGAGGATGAGGATGACGGGGATGATGATGATGAGGAGGAGGTCTCATTGCAGTACATCTTCAGAGCAAGACCATAATGAGATCAGTAGTAGGTAGATGACAATAAGGAGACTAAGTTGAGACCATGGTCGAGAGCTCATGGTCTAGTCCCTACAGGTGCTAGGAGATCAAGCTAGTACGAGAAAAAAGGAGACCAGTGATCAGGTGCCCCCAACTGCAGAGTTGACTGTAGAACATGTTACACCATCAACAATCTAAGATCCATCATAGCAAGATGGAGATCCATGTGAGATGTTATTATATTATTGTAGTTAGTTTGATGATTATTTATGATGCCTATATGAGATATTGATATCTATTTTATTTTCTTTTTGTAGTTGGGACAGATGCATGTCACGATTTTATGAGTCACGTCATAGTAGAGATAGTTCCTACCGATGCGACTGAGGGACGAGTGTAGAAAGGGTATTCTCCACAACCATCTGTAGGGAAGTATGTAGAGATATTCATGCCATTTGTGAGATACGGATTAGCTGTAGAGTCTGTTCTAGATTAGGCCATTCAGAGAGCCAAGCATGCAGAGGTAGAGATCCAGACACTACGAGATCAGGCTACAACAGTACCCTCACCTGAGAGAGTTGCTATCGTGAGTGAGATCTTACTTCCTAACTTATTCCAAGCAAGAGTTCATAGAGACAGGATTCTGGCAGAGTGAGATAGAGCAATAGCTAAGAGAGACCAATATTAGTAGATGTACTAGGAGTCACATAATGAGGTGCTAGGACTAAGAGAAGAGATCAGGGGGTTATGGTCGCGGGGTATATCTAGGAGTCATTTGTAGTCCATAGCCACATATGGGTAGGCCTCCATCACATGCACACCACGATGTCTTGAGGGGACTGGTGACCGAGGTTCAGCTATGTGATGTGTCTTATGTACAACGACATCCCATTTTGATGTACAGATCCATAGTCAACTCTGATGTATATTCAAACTAATGTTTATATATATGATGTTTTCCTATTACTGCTTCTAATGTTGTCCGAATCTAGCACATGTGAGTTTTATAAAATTCAACTAGTTATAAATGTTAATGCTTATGTGGAAATGTGGTTAATGTTAATGTGGTATATATACTAAATAATTCTTTGCAGAACATATAGTAAAAAGCAAAATGATTAATGAATTTCACACAAAACCAACATTCTATGCTATATTCAATTAATACAAAGGTGATCTTTAATAACACATGACTAAGAAAGATACAACAATGATTAACCGAAAAAGATGCTATGTTAAATGAATTAAGACAAAATAATCATATATTGTTGAAATTGAAGCTAAACTAACTAATAAGTTTTCTTTTTAAAGTAACATCTAACTTATAATCTTAAGCATAAAATTTCTTGAGGTGCACAACATTAATAGGTTCTTTAAGCATTGTACCTTGTTCATCAGCTAGTTTATATGCTTCTGATCCAAAGGCTTCAGTAACGGCATACGGTCTATCCCAGTTAAGGCTAAACTTTCCTTCTTCTATAGGAGGTGCATTTACATTGCATTGTTTCTCATACAGTACTAGATCTCCAATGTCAAATTAACGATGTATGATGCACTCATTATACAATCTTTGGATACTCTTTTGATAGGCTCTAAGATGCTCAAGAGCATTGATACATTGTTCATCAAGCATCTCAAGTTCTTGTAATCACTTTTCTCATTCCATATCATCATCAATAATATCTCTCAGGGAAACTCACAGTGAAGTAATTTCTAACTTTAAAGACATTATCGCATCAACACCATAAACTAGGTTATACAGTGTAGTTCTAGTAAATGTTCAAATACTTGTTCTAATTTTTGTTAATAGTTTTTCATAAGATTTGTCTATTAACCTTGTTCAAATCTTCTACTTGGTCTTTCAATTAATGATAATAAGGTGTAGAGAAGTGGTGTTGAATGTGATATTTTTTGAGGAATTTCTTCACATCCTTGTTCTTAACTAGCATGCCATTGTCTGAAACTAACAAGGAAGGTATACCCAATCAAGAAAAATGATGTTATCTTTTATAAAGTGACAAATTACCTCAGCAATCATGGATCATAGAGGAACCATTTCAACCCACTTCATGAAGTAATTGGTAGCTATGATGATAAATGTATGTCCTTGAGAAGAAGGTGGAGAGATTTTACCAATTATGTGCAAGCCCCAAACAAAAAATGGCCAAGGTGAAACTTGGGCATGAGGTTCCTAGGTAGATGCTCAGATTAAATGATTATGTTGTTGATCATACATTTCTTGACATACACAAAGGCATCTTGTTCCATATAGTGCCAATAATATCTCATTCGTATTATCTTTTGTACTAATGTTTTTCCTTCGAAAAGTCCTCCAGAGGCACTAGAGTGAGTTTCTTCTAAAGCTATCAGGATCTCTGAATTACTCAGACATCAGAGAAGAGTGTCACAATAGCTTCATCTATACAAAATATTAAATAGGATGATATAACGTGCTACAAATTTGTGTAGACGAACTCGGTCATTTTTAGATGTTGAATTAGGGATGGTTCCATCATGCAAATAATTGAATATATGGGAGAACCATTCATTAGAGTTCATATTACAACAGAGGTCGGTGCTGGAAGGTACTACCTCTTCTAATGTCGATGTCTTCATATTATGTATGATAAAAGTATATTCATCAGTTGAATCGACCAAGGATATAAGGGAAGCTATGCTTTCCATTGCATTCTCATGTCGATTACCTTTTCTTGGAATAGTATCAATTGAGAATTATGTGAACTATTTTAATAAAGATAAAGCTAAGTCACGATATTGAAATAACTTGTGTTTTTTTATCTTAATATGATCTAGTTATTTTTGATACAATCAATTGTTTTTTTTATTTAAAGGTAATGTGCCTGGTAAACTTTTTAACGTGACCAGCGATGCTGGTGCGACACGCCCTCTGGGTCCACACAAATGCTTTTGCCCGGAGCAATGAACCAGTGAGGCCACAACTGGGAGACCTCATCCCCTAGGAAGAACACTTCAAACCCACGAGCTCCTTGGCCCAGTAAAGGTGTAAAGCCTTGCGAGCTCATTGGCCTAGCGAGGGTTTGAACTCTGGTGGCTGCCACTACATCCTGAGCGACTTAACCACCAAACCATGCCATCATCGGCAAACAAATTATAAAGAAGAGACCAAAGCTTCCTATTATGTCTTTCAAATTTCATACAATCAATTGTGAATCACTGTATATAGTAATGTTTTTAATGTTAAAAGCCAAAGCGGCATGAGGTCCCGTGATAAGGGCTTTGTACTTAGCAATGTTATTTGTGCATGAAAAGTTTAGATAGTAAGACATAGGGATTGGCTTACTAGAGGGAGGTACTAGCATAATACCATCACCGGATCCAATCTGACACATTGATCCATCAAAATATAATTCCAATTTGTCATCATTATCTATATTTAAAAATTGATCATCACGAAATGTCTCTTGATTTTGTATAGAAAAGGGTGAAGGTGCTTGAGCTAAATGGTCAATTAATGGTTTTCCTTTAATTTCTTTCTGAGAAATAAATATAAGATCAAATTCAATTAACAACATCACCCATTTAGCAAGATGACCTGACAAGTCAGTTTTAGTGAAGAGATGTTTCAAGGGGTCAAATTTCACCATCACATGTATCTCAGTATTTAATAGATAATGTATAAGCTTCTTTATCAAAAATAATAGAGCTAAGCAATGCTTCTTGATAATAGTATATCACACTTCATAATCAAGCAAGGTTCGACTGATGTAATATACAAAATGTTACTTGCCTTCAGTATCATGTTGCACTAGTAAAGCTGTGAGAGCATTATTAGATGCCAAAGTATAAAGAAGAAAAGGCTTATCACCAACAACATGTTGTAGAATAGGAGGATTAGCTAAATAACCCTTTAAATCTTCAAAATCCTTTTGACAATCAGCATTCCATTGAAATTTCAAATCCTTCTTCAGTAGTTGTGTAAAAGGGCAAGTCCTATCCGTGACTTGTGAAACAAATTGGCGAATGGCCTGTATCTTCCCTTGCAAACTATGAAGTTGAGATATTTTCTTAGTTTCTGCGATATTAACAATAGTGTCTATTTTCTTTGTGTCTACTTCAATACCTTGATGTGAGACTATAAATCCTAACATTTTCCCATTGTCTACACTAAAAAAGCATTTTTGGGGATTTAAACACATGTTATATTTTTTAATTCACTCAAAGATTTGACGGAGGATTATAACATGATCTCGACGATGTATAGACTTCACAAGGAAATCATCGACATAATCGTCAAGAATTTTATGCATATAATCATGAAAGATAAGGGTCATAGCCCTTTGGTAATTTTCTCTAGCATTCTTTAATATAAACAATATGACCACCCAATAGAATTTACCCTAAGGTGTTATAAAATTTGTTTTATATTGATCTTGAGGGTTTATAAAAATTTGATTATATCCTAAAAAACCATCCCTAAAGTAGAGTTATTCATGCCCAGTTATTGAATCAACCATCATATCAATGTTCAGAAGGGGGAAATCATCTTTCAAAGAAGAAATATTCAAATCCCTAAAATTGGTACACATCTGAATGTCGCCATTGGGTTTAGCGATGGTGACGATATTTAAAAGTCAAGGTGAATAATCAATTAGGTGGATAAAACCAGCTTCTTAAGAGATTTTCTATCTCAGCCTTTACAAGTAATGCTACCTTATGATTCATCTTATGGATCATTTTTTTAAATGACTTAGCATCTAATTTTAATAGAATGTTATGTGTTACAATCTAAGGATCAATACCAGGCATATCCAAATAATTCCAAGAAAATAACTTTGATAATTCATGTAAAAGATTAGTCATATCTTCTTTTTCTTCTATTTTTAAGTAATCACCTATAAGGATAATGATGCAGGAGCATCCCTGGTTCAAGAGAAATCTTGCATGAACCAAAAATATTTGCATTTCATTTTGTTTCTTTCATTTTCCCAGTTCAATCTAGTGAATTCAGTTAGTAGCAGTTTCTATATTTTGCTCCACATTCTACCACAGTTTCATTTTAGACCTTGCACAACTAGACTTAGTATCTAGACATCTTCATGCACATCATATCCAAAATTAAAAACTTTTGGATCAGTTTCTGGAAAGATATCACTATCAAAAGATCGACTATTTTCTCAGAGCAGAGCATTCAGACAATCTCAGACAATCAGCTAAAGGAGAAGATTTGTGGATCACTTTCACGACTTGTTGAGCTAAATGACACATTATTCAAGGTACTTTTGGATGTGGCCAACCTTACCTGAGGTTTGCACATTGATTGATTCACCTACAAAGGATTCCCATATGTTTAGGCCCGACCTATCCATGTACACACATTACATCTCTTTCCTTGGATTTTGTAATATGTTTGGTCGATGTGGAGGAATCTTGTGATCTGGAGATGATATATAATCATGTAATAGATGCCTAGGAAAGTAGTTAATCAGTTATAGATAGATCATAAGTTAGAATTTCTTTTGTAAGGCACTTCAAAGCTACATCTTGTGCATACATTGTAACTGGAGAATCAGGCCTGTGAGCCCTAATCTGTAAGCCCTCATGTTGTTGACATGTTTGTATTTGAATCTATGATATACAAAATGAATGAATCTATATTTACATTCTATAATTAAGTTGCTTCCATTGTGTTTACTCTTGCTATACATTCTGGACTGTTCACCTTATGGACCCTCCTAACCGTGACTACACCAAGTGGTATCATAGCAAAGTTTGAATCCTTTGGGAGCGAAGTGAGTGAAATTAGAGAAGACATTCTGTAAGATCTTGATGTGGATAGATTTCTGAATCTGAGGTAGACTACCTATGTTGTCAACTGATCACCGATTGTGAGGTAGTTGTCACCTTGTAGCTCGATCACCGAATTTGAGGCAATTACACTTGATCCTAGGAAGAAATGCTACAGAGGAGAATACCTATTGTTGGTACTATGGATGGAAAAATGGATGAGATGATGGATATGATGAAAACAATGTGATTTCAATTAGATGTTTTTTAAGAAGATCAAAGAAGAGGTCTTACACCTTGACCTAATGTTGAAAGTGATGATGATGAAGAATTTTATTTCGCTGATCAAAATGAAGAAACCCTGGAGGAAGAAGAAGAATCAGATCAAGTAAAGATGTTGCAAGCTATTTCAAAGATTGGGAAAATACCTAGAATGGATGTACCAAACTATATTGGCAATTTGAATCCTAAGGAGCTAATTGATTGGATAAATGACCTAGAAGAGTACTTTAAATATGAAGAACTTGAAGATCAGGAGAAGGTGAAATTTTTAAAGACTAAGTTGAAAGGACATGCTACTTTTTGGTGGAAAGAAGTATAGTTGGATATAAATAGAAGAGTAAAAGAGATCATAAAATGGGATAGAATGGTGACAAAGTTGAAGAATCAGTTTATACATGCTGACTATGAGTTGGAACTGTTGAAGAGATTGCAGAACTTGAGACAAAAGGAGAAATCTGTGGAGTACACTAAAGAATTTCATAAGATTATCATAAGGACATGACATAGTGAAGCAAGAAAGGAGAAAGTGGCAAGATACATCAATGGACTGAGATTGAACATTCAAGAAGAACTGAGTTTGGTAAGGATGACAACACTAGAAGATGCATATTAGTTTTCCCTAAAAGTTGAAGAAAAGTTTAAGAAAAAGCATGAGTAGAGATAGAGAGGTAGAGGAGGTAAATTTTAGAGAGGTAGAATAGTTTCCAGAGGAGAAAGATCATTTGTGGAGTAGAGCAGACAAGATTGCATAATCAAGAAGGAAGATAGAGATAGCAATTCATACTGGAGAGATGATAGACCTTTCTACCATAGAGGAAACCCTAATTCATACTGGAGTGAAGGATACAGAAGAGATGGGAGAGGATTTGATAGGAGAACATTCAGAGGTACCTATTTTAATTGTGGAGGTGAAGGACATAGAGAATTTGAATGTAATCAAGGAAGTACAAGCAAGAAGACATAGAATAGTGGAAGAGTAGCCTATGTAGAAGAAGAACCTGTTAGATCACCTAATTCAGTTCATAAACTTAAGAAAGGAGAATCATTAGTCATGAGGAGAGAACTATTTCAAGCAGAGACAAATGAGTAACCACCGTAGAGGAAAAGTTTGTTCTGGACTAGATGCAAATTAGGGGTTAAATGTTGTAAGGTTGTAGTTGATAGTGGTAGTTCAGATAATTTGGTTTTAGAGAAGATGGTGACTAAGCTAAAGTTGGAAAGATTGAAACACCTTAAGACATATCAGATAGTATGGATTTAGGATGATCATAAGGTACTAGTGAGTGAACAATGTTTGGTGAAATTTCATATTGGATCTTATCATGATGAAGTATTGTGTGAAATTATGCCTATGGATGTATGTCATATATTATTGGGTAGACCATCACAGTATGATAGAAAAGCTATACATGATGGAAGAAAGAACACCTACACTATAACATCAAATCGAAAGAGAATTACTTTGATTCCTTTGGAAGATGAACCTAAGAGTGAAGTATGTGGAAATGCTAGAATTTGTTTGGTAGATGGAAGAAAATTTCTAGATGGTTTGAGACATGAGAATATGTATTATGATTTGATTCCTAAGAATCCTGAAAACCTAACGATAGAGACTGAAGAATCACAACCAGAGGGGATAACTGAGTTGTTGACAGAGTATGAAGACATCATATCAGAGGATGTACCTAAAGGATTGGCACCAATCAGGAGTATCAGTCATCACATGGGTCTTATACTTGGAGTTAGTTTGCATAATAAAGAAGCACACAGAATGACACTAGTAGAGAATGAAGAATTGAATAGATAGATACATGAGTTGCCAAGGAAAGGTTTGATCAGAGAGAGTTTGAGCCCTTGTACAGTACCTACAGTGCTAGCACTGAAGAAGGATGAAGAATGGAGAATGTGTACAGACTCTAGAGGAATTAACAAGATCACAGTTAAGTATAGATTTCCATTGCCTAGGATGGATGACATTATGGATTGTTTGAGTGGAGAAAAATATTTTACAAAGATAGACTTGAAGAGTGGATACCATTAAATCAGAATAAGAGAGGGAGATGAATGGAAGAATACTTTTAAGAAAAATGAAGGATTGTATGAGTGGTTAGTGATTCCTTTTGGATTGACAAATGCACCAAGTACTTTCATGAGGTTGATGAATGAAGTTTTGAAGAAATTCTTGGGTAAATTTGTTATTGTATATTTGGATGATATTCTAATTTTTAGTAAGACAAAAAAAGAAGATTTGTGGCACCTGAGACAAGTATCACAGAGGTTGAGAGAAGAGAAATTACTGATAAATATCAAGAAGTGTAGTTTCATGAAGGAAGAATTGGTATACTTGGGATTTGTAATTTTTGCGGAAGGATTGAAGATGGACCCTGAGAATGTTAGAGCAATTGTTGAATATCCTACACTAGAGAGCATTGGAGAAGTCAGATCATTTCATGGATTAGCTAGTTTCTACCGACAGTTCATCAGAAATTTTAGTTCAGTATGTAACCTTATGACGAAGACATTGAGAAGTGACAGAAATGACTTTAAGTGGGCATCAAGAGCATATAAAAGTTTTGAATTGCTGAAGCAGAAAGTGACAGAGAAACCTATATTGCCATTATCAGATTTCAATAAGGTATTTCAAGTAGATTGTGATGCAAGTGGAAATGCAATTGGAGTAGTGTTAAGTCAAGAAGGTAGACCTGTAGCATATTTCATTGAGAAGTTGAATGATGCAAGGAGAAGATATCCAGGTTATCGTCTATGCCATAGTTCAAACCTTGAAGAAGTGGATACATTATTTGTTGCCTAAGGAGTTTGTGTTGTATACAAATCATCAAGCTTTGTAGTATTTGAATGGTCATGGAAAGTTGAATCAGAGACATATGAGGTTGGTAGAGTTCATGTAGAGTTACACTTTTGTATTGAAGCATAGGAGTGGAAAATCAAATAAGGTTGTAGATGCATTAAGTAGAAGAAGAAACTTATAGACAGAGATGAGAGTTGAAGTGTTAGGATTTGAGGAGTTGAATAACATGTGTGAAGAAGATCTTGATTTTGTAGAACATTGGAAAGCAGGTAAGGAACCTATTGTGATAGATAGAAGTAAGTGGTTGGATTAGTTCATTTATTAGGATATGTTGTTCAAGGGAAATCAATTGTGTATACCTAGGAGTTCAATGAGAGATAATTTGGTAAAAGAGAAGCATAATGGTGGATTGGTAGGACATTTTAGAATTGATAAGATAGTGGATTTGATAAGTGAAAATTACTTTTGGCCTCAGATACATAAGGATGCTAGGAAGTTTGTACAGAGTTGTAGAGTATGTCAAGTTGCAAAAGGAAGTAGTCATAATACTGGATTGTACAAATCATTGACAATATTGAAGAGACCTTGGGAAGACATAAGAATGGATTTCATAAGATTGCCAAAGACACAGAGAGGACATGATTCTATATTTGTAGTGGTAGACATATTTTTAAAGATGGCACATTTTATATCTTGTAAGAAGACAACTGATGTAGTTCATGTGGCTAACCTATTTTTGAAGGAGACTGTGAGATTGCATGGATTACCTAAGAGCATAATTTCATATAGAGATATAAGATTTCCTAGATACTTTAGGAAGACACTTTGGAAGAAGATGAAGATAGACTTCAAGTTCAATTCAACATTTCATCCATAGACTGATGGACAAATAGAGGTAGTAAATAGGAGCTTGGGTAACTTGTTGAGATGTTTGGTTGGAGAGAAGATATGAAATTGGGATTTGATTTTATCACAAGTAGATTTTGCGTACAATAATTTAGTGAATAGAATCACAGAAAGAACACCATTTGAGATTGTGATAGGAACTAACCCTAGAGGAGTTATAGAGTTTAGGGATATCAGTATGGAGGAGAAGAGGAGTGCAAAAGTGGAAGAATTTCTATGACACATGGAGATAGTGCATAATCAAGTAAGAAACATTTGGAGGAGATGAATAGTAAGTATAAGGAGCAAGCAGATGAGAAGAGAAGACAAAGAATTTTTAGTTGGAGATGAAGTGATGGTATATCTAAGAAAAGAAAGATTTCCAGTTGGGACATATAACAAGTTGAAGATCAAGAAGTTTGGACCATATAGGATACTTAGAAAGTTTGATTCAGGGAATGCATATAAAGTGGAGTTACTAGAGGCATTGGGTATATCACCTATTTTCAACATTGCAAACCTATATTAGTATCATGAAGCAGAGTTTAGTGACAACATTGAAGACCATTTGAAGAGACAATTACTACAACAATCACCAGAGCAGATTGGAGACATCTTTGATAGCAGAATTAGATGTAGTACCAGAGGCAAGAAATGCAAAGAATATCTTGTGAAGTGGAAAGGCATACTGGAAGAAGACTCATCTTGGATTTCTCAAGCTGAGGTGGACCATCTTAGTTTTTCTCTAGCCCCCAAAAAGTGAGGAACTCACTTTTTTTCAACAACCCCAGGTGTCTGATGCATGAGCATCCCTGGTTCAAGAACAATCTTGCATCAAACAAAAATATTTTCATTTAATTTTGTTTCTTTCATTTTCCTAGTTTAGTCCAGTCAGTTTGGTCAGTATCAGTTTCTGTATTTTGGTCTACATTTTGCCACAATTTCATTTTAGACCTTGTAGAGCTAGACTTAGAATCTAGACATCTTCATGCACACCATATCCAAAATTTAGAACATTTGGATCAGCTTTTGAAAAGATATCGCTATTAGAATATTGACTATTTTCTTAGAGCAGAGCATTCATACAGTCTTAGACAATCCACTAAAGGAGAAGAATTGCAGAGCACTTTCATGACTTGTGTCTAGCTAAATGACACATTATTCAAGGTACTTTGGGACATGGCCAACCTTCCATGAGGTTTGCACATTGATTCATTCATTTGTGGAGGATTCCCATATGTTTAGGTCTGACCTATTTGTGTACACATGTTACATCTCTTTCCTTGGAGTTTGTAATCTATTTGGCTGACACAGAAGAATTTTGTAATCTAGAGATGATATATAATCATTTAATAGATGCCTAGAAAAGTAATTAATCAGTGATAGATAGATCATAAGTTAGAATTTCTTCTACAAGGTGCTTCAAAGCTACATCTTGTGCATACATTGTAACTAGAGAATTAGGCCTGTGAGCCTTAATCTATAAGCCCGCATGTTGTCGGCATGTTTGTATTTTAATCTATGATATACTGAATGACAAAATCTGCATTTGCATTCTATAATTGAGTTTCTTTCATTGTGTTTACTCTTGCTGCATGATCTGGACTATTCACCTTGTGAACCCTCCTAACCATGACTACACCAGATAACCTTTTCAGTATTATTTTTCTCCATGAAAACATCAACAGTCTTTCCGTAAGGAAAGTACTATGGTATAAGGGAATAGGTGATTTCATCAGTTCTTCATCTTCTTCCTCAGATTTTAAATGAGTGTTTATCAAACAAGTGGACTTTCCAAAATGTGCATCTTGATTTAGTTGATAAGGTAATCCACATTTATGATGATAACGAGGAAGCTCTTTATAAGATCCCAAGAATTCCATTATTGCTTCATCTGTCGAGAACATATCCAAAGGAATATCTTCTAGAGAACAACTCATTTCTATCATCTCAAGATACATCAAATTAAGCAATGATATCATATTCACATTAAGATTAGGATGTCTATGGGCTTTGGTTTCAATGAAAGGATTATATCCAATGCCACTTGAGTAATGTTGTGAAGTGGATTCTATAGGTACTCAAATTCCTTGTTGATTAATATTGCGACCATTACCTACATAGTAACAATTCTTATAAAGGATCTAAAATCCTTGACCATAAAGAGAGACCATCTCCTTGGAAGAAGGTGGAGCCTCATAAGTCTCATAATCTATAGTGTAAGTAAGAGTATTATATGTGTTTGATACCGAAGAGACTTTAGGTTTTGTATTTAAACTTTTAGATGAGAATGATGTAACATTTGATGTTTCAGAAGCAGGGTTATTAATTTTATATTCACCTATAGAGGTAGATGTAAAATCTAACAAACCCCAATCATCACCAAGAAATGCATTCGATTGTTTGGACTCTTGCACAACATTATCTATGGCAAGAGGAGTTGATGGGTCAACTTTCAAGTTATTTAAGATCTTACAATGAACAACTTATTTTTGTAATTCAATTTGTAAACAATTATATGGTTTAGGATCAACATCAATAGTATGAGTTTATCTTTATAAATAAACTTGATCAAACAATGAAGGGTAGAAGGAACTACCCCTAGTGCATGAATCCAAGGCCTACCAAGAATCATGTTGTAAGATAAGGAACCAACAATAACATGAATCAGGGTAGATAAAATCACATGCGCAACTTGTGTAGGTAAAGTTATAGTTCCTACGAATTGTCTTCTATCATTATCAAAGCAACAAATACTTATCCTATCTGGCTTAATCAAAGATGTATCAACTTTGATCTTATGTAATAAATTAATGCCACAAACATTAAGAACTGATCCATTATCAATCATAACTTGCTTAATCAATTTCTTACTTATTATAATGAATTAAATCAAATGATCATACTAGTTTTGAACTTCAAGAGATGGCAACTCATGTTGTTGAAATAGAATATCTATTTTTGTCACATGCATACAATCTAATAGAGCTGCTACATCATTCGGCTTGACAGCAGGTGGTACACTTGCCTTCTGTAAAGCTTCTTGGAGTATTCCATGGTATGTAGGTAAAGTTTCTATAAGTTCCCAAAGAGAAATCTTAGCAGGAGTAGCTCGAAGCTGCTCAAGAAGATCATAGTCTTGACCAAGTTTATGTGTTAAACAAGGTACTTGAGGAAGCATCGGTTAAGAAGATAGCAAAGATATTGGAATGCTTGATTGTTGTTTTCTCTATTTGTTATTCTTTGTGTTATATGTATGAGCAACCATAGTATGACTAGGATGTTGTGAATTTCATTATGTTATTTGTTTAGCATAGTTATAAATGTAATAAGGAGATTGAGAAGGAGGAAGACCTCTAACAGTAAGCACTAGTTTAGAGTGTGGTTGACCCACATCTACACACAAGTTGACCACTATCTTCAGCTTCATAAGTTCTTATTGAGGTTTAGAAACATAAATTGCTTTTACTAATCTTTGAAACAACAACAATTTAGGAGTCGTAGTGGAATATTCAATCGAGATAAAGTCATCAAGGGCTTCATCTAACATATTGAAGTCAACACAACTAAATAGCTCATCATACACATGAAAGTCTTATAAAACATAATATGACATTATAGCATGTTCTAATTAACCGAAGACTTAAATGAAAAATGATATAGCATGAACTTTGTGAAAATTAAATATAGTAGCATTATACAACATACAAAGTTATAGTTTCAAAGTCTTTTAATGAGAGGATAAAGAATTCACTAAAGTTTCAATGTATCTACTTTCACAAAAGAAGGTTTGCAATCTAAATGTGATTTAGGACAACAACCTAATTCGGATATGATGTTAAAAAAGAATGGACATTCTTTCAGAGCACAAGTTCACAAAAATGTTTAGTGGAAAAATGTAAACTAATAATAGTTTAACCAACTGAATCAAGTCCCATACTTTCACTTGCTAAACACTAGGGAAGTAAGGAATAATCTTATGGATAAGCTACTGATTTCCTAGGTTCCCTTTTTCTGCTAATTGTAACTTAGTAGATCTCTAAATCAAGTTTTTACAAGCTTATTGTCTTCACTAAGCATAACACCCTAATTCAACAAATATAGTATAACATACATTTTCCAAGCACAAATACAGATAAATAAATTACAAAAATGTAGAGTAAAAGATACAAAGACTGTGCACCTTAAAAATGGATATCTGTTAGGCCTGGATACTAGTCCCTTTGCCCTAAAGGTTTTCAACTGTCAAAATCTTTTGTACTAGGTATCGGACACTCTATGGAGGTTCCCAAATCCCAAAGAAAATGCACAAGAGGGCTTGGGTGCGAGTCCCTTTGCCCTAGAAGTTTCAAAATCCCAAAATTCAAAGTTTCATGATGACTTTACCTACAATAACCATCTTCCTTTTACTCCTTTCTGCCAAATCTCACTAAATATATCCTGCACATGCAAAAGGAGAAGAAAGATTATTGTGGCTATATAGGAGCTTGCCTTAGTCAAGCCTTATTTTTAGTATTCCTACCTCAACAATAGTTAATGATAAAGATTTGTAGATGTGTATGCTCATCTAATAAATGTGTATGTTAAAAATATAAAACCCTAGATGACTTAAGAATCAAGGAAAGAGCAACACCTTGCTTAACTCAATGAAACAACAAAACATCACCTCAAGGAGATGAGAGCATATAAAGACTTGTAGAGCCATATCCTTGGAGGATTCCCAAGCTTGATGTTGGAGGCTTCAACCCTTCTCTCAATCATACAAAAGGTTGTACAAACCCTAGGAAGAGCAAGATACTCTCAAGATCTTGATTCCTAATCTCCATAGAATATCTCCATGATAGCAACTTCAAATAAATCCAAGAGTATCAACATAGTGTTGTTCTTCAATTGCAATTTTAGCAGAGTTTTGGCATAAAGCTTGCATAAAGATTGTGTGTAATAAAATAATTTTCAAATGTCTTTAAATATCCATCCTTAAGATTTTCAAAATTTGAAATAAGATGTCAACATCGTGTGAAAAATGAAAATTTGAAAATGGAATCCTGAGATGTATGGCAGGAGCCAACACCCCGCCAAAATTCAAAACCTCCAAAAATAGGGCAGGGCTAGGGCACGAGTTCCCAAGTCCAAGCCCTAATTTTCCAATCAGTTCTGCATTAAGGGGCTCTAGGAAATGCCAAATCCAAACTTTCCTTTCATGTTCAGTCTTCAGTTATCTCCAAATACAACATGTCTTCAGTTAGACATAGGTTAATTAGGGTTTAGGAAGCTTGGAAATGCAATAGACTAAAAGGACACCAAAGGAGAGGAGTTAAATCATGAGAAATTGTACCATTCCATACAGGAGGACAATTTCTGACATAACACAAGTATACATATATCACTTGTTAATTAATAGAGATAACTATCATAAGGTTCGTCACTAGGAAAATAATCATAAATAGTCAATCCTAAATAAAAAATTATATTATTAGGCATGGAAGAGGGTTCCTTGGTGATGCACACATATATATTGGTAGAGTTTTCTATTAAATATGAATCAAGGATAGCACATGGAGAAGGAACCACACATGTACAAAAAAAATCATGTTTTTTAGGGACATCACCATATGGGTGAAGTTACATGGATGATGTGGTTGATTCATTGTATCATTACAAAGCTTGGTAACAAAAGAGGTGAATATGGTAGGAATAGAAGAGAAGATATCAATGAGGCGATAATGTGGTGAATAATATGGCAAAAGGAAACAAATACTATACTAGAAAAAATAGAACAATAATGGATATGTCAAATGTGAAAAATAAATGTAAAATGTAATTTACTCTAAAACTAATGAAAAGGTGGGTAAGGCTAGGTAGTTAAGGTAAGATGAATAAACAAACATGAAACATTAATAGAAAGATGGTTTAATGAAGCCAAAGGGCACAAAAGCAAATTTAGATCTCAAAACCCTAATGTAATAAGAAAAACTAGAAGGAAAAGTATCTAGTCATGTAGGATTGGTAAGGTTTACCAAATTGTAAAGGAAAATAACCTTTCTCTAGGTGTTATCTAGGCTAAATAAAATTAGATGCATACAAATAAAGCATATATTAACCTATATCATTAAAGTAAAATGGTAATACATAGGCTAGTGTATTATCAAACACTAAATGCTAGGTTACAAGTAATATATGAGATGGATAGGCTAGTTCACTTGACTATCAAAGAATGATTACACTCAAGACAATTTTGGAATATTCTGTGGTTTTGCCTTGAATGTGTGATTGCTCTATTGAATAAATGCCCTTGATTCTATGTTTGACTCCTACTTTGTCTAGAGTTGAGTATAAGAATCTAGGTCAAGTCTACAATCAGGGAATCATCCTCTAGGTTTGGACTTGATCCCACACAATTTGCAATTATTCTTTTTTTCTCACCTAACTAACCTTTGTATACTTGACTCCTTTGTGATTTCTAAGTGTTATTAGTATTTATAAGTACCTTTGAAGGGTTGATATCTCACTACAAGGAGACAAGTTCTCCAAATTAAACCCTTGAAAAAGTAAAACATTTGAAGACAATAGGTAAGGAACCTAGAATGATGTACGCATATTTGTTACTCATTTTAATGCACCAAATCCTAGTCTTTTTCTAATGACTATTCCTTGAATGATTTAGGAGAAGAGATAATTCTTCAATAATTAAAATAAATGCATTAGACATGCCTTTAAATAATATCACATAGCATGAAACTTTGCAAAACATGTATTCAATTGGCTCAACATGGGAAGATGAAGGGGTCTAATTAGAGAATTTTGATTTTCAAATTTTAAAACAGAATGTGTCAAGTTCACAACCACAAAAATGTCTTTGGGCGGGCAAATGATCAATCAATGTGAATGATAGGTAAGTGAAAGTTGGTGCATGGATAACTGTAATAAATGCATGATTAAGGCAAATGTATGTATAAGGTTAAGGTAGGGATTAAACACATTGGACTGAATGTGTATAAGGATAGGTAAACACTAAAGGAGTAAGCCTAACTTCACACATGATTGCATGTTTTGTCAATATATACATATAAAAAGATATTTCCTCAAAATAGACATAAAACTAAATGTAAAATGCCATCAGTATACTAATTTCACCATTAAATATCTATTAAAATTAAACATTGAAAACTAATTAGATAAAAAAATTATAATTAAACATCCCCAAATTTTACACTATTCTTATACCATAGGAATTAGTTTGGGTAACAATTTGTTACGATGATTGAAAATTATTGTAAGTAAAAAGTCCTCATGTTGCTCATATCATCTGTGGAGATTCATTCAATAAAAGTTAAAGTGGAATAAACGTTTAATTTTATTTGCTGGTCATGTATGTTCTCTTGTGAAAACTATAATATCTGTCTTTTTCATTGGCTTCTTTTCTTGCTCGTAGTCTTCCTTCTCTATCTGATTTTGAATCTTTAACATGATGTCTTTTATATGTGTTATCTAAATTTTTATATAGTGTCGAGGATATTCGAAAGGCAAAACTGAACTGCTAGAGATCAATGAATAACTCCCTCGATTATTCTGATATAAATGGGGAAGGGAAGTATAATGTAAATTGTCAAGCCAGCAAGTGAAATAAATCGATTCTTCTACTTTGTAGCCATTATTACTAACTTCATTTCGTCCTCGTTGATGACTATTACTGCAAACTACTTCCACTTGACTGTCATATATAATATTTATATTTAAAAAATATATCTAAAATATACGGATATCTCTTTTCCATAGTTTATTTGAAAAAGAAATTGTTAAAAATAAAAACTAAAAACTAAAAAAAGAAATTAGAAAAAATAAAAAATAAAAAATAAAAATAAAAAGAAATAAAAATTGAAAATAAGAAAATCACAAAAACTATCGAACCAAAAAACAAATTGGAAAAAAATAAAACCAAAAAAGAAATTGGAAAAAATAAAAACTAAAAACTAAAAAAGAAATTGGAAAAAATAAAAAACTAAAAATCAAAAAAGAAATTGAAAATAAGAAAATCACAAAAACTATGGAACCAAAAAAAAATTGGACAAGAATTTTTTTCCAATGAATCTTATTTACATGAATTGGCATAATTAAATATTTTATGATTTTTGTTTACAGAATCTAAATGTTTACAGGAATCTGAATCTTTCAGCCCTTGTTGTGAGTGTAGAACACTTCTTGGGGTAATGAACATCTTACATGGACATTACTACTAACTTCTTCATTGCTATTTTTGGGATGATTCATGATATAGGTCAATTCACCTTTTCTTCCTCCATCATTGAAATACCCATTATCCTCAATGGACTCCCATGAGTGCTTATATCCTGAATTGCCATTAATATGGATTGCTGTTTCTCTCTCTTCATCTAGTTTATCCTTTTGGTTTGGATCGTAATTCGATATTGTGCGAACACCACGGTCATGTATGACCTCATCAAATTCCTCAATGAAAGAGCCATACATACCAAACGTTGGGTTCAGAGCCGTTGCCCAAGAAGTAATCTCTACAATTTTATTAAAATAGTCACTTTCCCCGATGTTTGCAGTAGTAAATTCCTCATTCTCATCATGGCCTAGGCTTTGGCTTCTGCTTCCACTCGTCCTCTCACTCTCTTGCTTTCTTGTCTCTTCTTTACTTGCATTGCTACTGTTCTTGGATGGAAACTCCATTAATGTTCCTGTTTATGTGAAAACTTCGAATGTAGTTGCCCTTGATTGTAGGAAAACTTTAATATGATAGTACCTCTTAAAACGACATTCAGTTGGCTATTTCAAAGATGATAATACCTCTTAAAATGTAATTCAGTTGGTTATTTCAAGCGTTGCCTCGGTTAATTGATTGGCGTTGTGTTTTAAAGCCGTGTACCAATGTTCTCTTATTGATATTTGGTATATTAATCTATATCTGAAGGGGACTATGTACTAATTTTCAAGAAAACGAAAGGTGTCTAAATTTCTAATTGAATTTTGAGGGATTGAAGGAAAAAACAATATTATTTTCCATAAAAACATTGGTATCTCCCGTTGAAATTGACATGTTTTTCGTTAACTGAGAATGGAATATATATATATATATATATATATATATATATATATATATATATAACACGAGTTGTATCAGTATGGATGAGTGTAAGATACGTTAATGGAGCTAGTTTAAATGCTTATCAAACAGAAATTTTTGAGGTGTATCAATTTGAGATGTTGGAAGTATACCGACCAAAGTTTGTTTCGATACATTGTAATAATATCTAATTGTCTTGTGTCTAAAAGACGTGTAAAGAACTTCATTATTTAGCTAACAAAAGTGTATTTGAAATTTTTTAAATATGGTTTGTAACACGTAAAAAAGTTTAAGGATAAAATTTTAATTGAATTAAGTTTTAGATTGTTTAAGAAGTTAAGATTGATTAATATAAATAGAGATTTTAGTATGTGGGGGAGAGATGTATAAATCTTAAGAAGGATTGAAGTGTTTATCTAGTTTTTGGTATGATGTTGGCATTGATTTCTTTGATTAGATGAAGTGTTGTGACAAAGAATGGTGATCACATACCTAAGAATGAAATAATTATTGACTTAAGATGTCTAGAATGAGGTTGTCTTTGCGGTTCTATTCTTGGACACTTGGCTCCTACATGGTTTTGTTTGCTATTGAGTTTCACCTTCAAAATATAATCTAAAGTGATGGATTTTTCATAACAAAGGGATGGTTTAGGATTGGGGTCAAAAGAGACAAATTAGGTACCAAGACCATTTAGTTTTGAAATCCACAAAATGTGGCATAAAATAATGGATTAAATGTGCAACTATCAACTTTTATCCTCTATGTAATGCCCCAATATTGGCATTAGGAGATTAATGGTTATCAAATAGACATACAACTTTTTTGTATTACAATTGCAACATACACGTGACAACACATCCTCACACACTATAGTTTGGTTAGAACGACACCATATCACAACCAATGAACAAGACAACCCTACCTTACACACAACTACAAAAGGTCTATGAACACAAATACAAAATAATATTAGAAAAAGGATTACATGACCATCATGAAATGACATAAAAATGATGAAAAATAATGCATATATAGTCTCCTCACAACTAATAATAGAATGCTTACCTCTCACCATTGACACAAAGAAAAGACAAGAATAGAAAGGACTAATTGAAAATCTAAAGGCCATCCTTTTGCTAGTGTAGAGTCGCCCTTTTTACTAGTAAATGATCAACCCTATTAACTAAACTCACCCTTCATTGTTAAAGAATTACCCTGAAGTAAATAGGTGATTATGAATAGTTTAGAAGACCAATTTTAAATAGTAGGAGCCAAGGAGACTCCAAATTTGAAACGAATGATGGAAAAAAATCATCAACAGGTCTAATAACACATTTTTCTTCTAGACTAAGATTCCAACATCTCACACACTTACCAAGGAAGAAAGATGAAACCCCGTAGATTGCCAAACAATGCAAGCCAAGTGGCTAAAATCCAAATGATTGTGTGAAGGAAGATCTCATTACAATGGGATATGACATTCCAAATATCATATCTATTGATTATAAAATATCCAGTCAATTCAAATAACAAGTACAAATTACTCTCCCTACACATAGATGCAAGCCAACTCTGTCACGTGATAGGAACGCACTTAAGAGCATATGTTTTCATGAATCAAGGTTGATAAATGACATGTTACAATAGTGAATTTTTTTTCTAACAACATCATTTTTAATAATTAGATCAACTAAATTCATTCCTTCCAATTAAGAGTAAATTTGATAACTAAATGCATGAGAAAAAATTATCAGTCATGCTACAACAACAGGTAGTTTGAAACATAAATTTCTAACAACTGTAGCATAGGAAAATTGATTCATCCTAAAAAGTCTAGTTTTCTGAGATAAATATTCTCTTAGGCACTACACTAGGAGAAACCAACTCTTTTTTGAAATATTAACTTGTTGTTATTCTAATAGAATGAACCAATTAACCTAGTAGATCCTAACATGTTTTATCCTTGCAAACAAATATATTCTAACAAGATAAAAGACAAATGAAAACTAAAAAGAAGCTGAATTATAGATTTTCCAACAAAATTTTATCAAAATAAAAATAGAATTGTAAATGACAAATAAAGAGGAACTTGATAGAAAAATTGAAGGTCTCTATTGAGGACACTTGTGTGAAACATGGACATCTACATGACATGATGTAGTATGTACAAATGAAATAATAGAAAATCTAAAAACTATATGTTTGCCTTGGAAAGATATGCCTATCTTGAAAAATAGAAAATAGAGACAACCAACTAGCTCACAAGGTAATAATAGAAATCAAATAAGAAGCTTTAATCTAAATATTTCAAGAAAATAGATGATAATGATGGAAGGGGGAAGATGCTATTATACTCTCATGTGGTTGAGTTTCTCCCAATGAAAACTTGTAGCTGAAAGGAAAATAAAAATGGTTGGGACTATATGGGAGCTTGACAAGAATGGTGAAGCCCCTGTGCTAGTCTTTTGACATGTTCCAATATAAAATGATAAAGAGACTAGAAATTTATTTGTGCTCCTATCCTAAGTGCTTCTAGGAATTAAGAACAACAAAAGTAGTGATTTATAAATGCTACCCGTCGGTCTACAAATTGTAACAAACTAGTGTGTATGAAATAGAGAGACAAAAAGGATATGAGAACCAAAAAAATACCAAGAACATTACAATGATTCTATCATGATAATATAAATACAAAAAAGACAATAAAACTATCACCTCCAATCAAGAAGAAATGAAACCCACAAGACCAAGAGCCAAGGATGAATCCATAGTCAAATGTAGTGTGTCCAATGCCTTGTGAATGGTGTTGGAAAGACTTTTAGATTCACATAGAGAACCAAGAAATCATTTTCACATGTCAAAGAGTGCTATAAATTTTCTTAGAAGATTGTTGTGATTACTAGAAATAGAGATAAGTAAAAGATAGATTGACGACTCAAGATGATCCAAAACTAGAGAGATTGAGAGGGAAATATGAAGTCAAAGAGTCAAGAAAGCTATTAGGATACATAGCAGAAGCATTAAAAAAACATGAACATGAAAGCAAAGTGACATAAATGTTATACAACTAATAGTCTCAAGATGTTGGCACATCACACTTATGTCTAAGCAATTTCAGCTCCTAAAGTCTCCAATCACTAGAGGATAGCAAGGACAACAAAACACTACAATAGAATTGTATAAAAAGGACTACAAGATGCACAAAACAAACCTAAACTTAGAACCATGTGGGGAAAAGGCTAGGATAAGGGCTAAAGTGAGCCTAAAAACACACTAGGGAAATGACCCCAAAATTGGTCTAAAACATAGCATGAAATTCCAAGGGTATACAATTTTCTACATTACATTTTTCTGTCACTTTAGCAAGATTATGACTATAAGTGATATGCTACACTAAAGTACTTTTACCAAAATTTTACCTACAGATCAATTTGGTAGAGTTGAAACAGCTGATTACATTAAAGGTGAAAGGTACTCCAATAAATTTATACTAATCCTAACCATTTGCATGTGAATGCTTTCAAATGGAATTTAGTTTTTATTATGCAATATTTTACAACAGAAAGAAATTACACAAATTGTGTGATATTGCTGTCTTTTTTTCATTTTGTAATGAAAAGTGTATACAATGTTGATATTTCATACATTTAGATCAAAAGAATGTGTAAATGTCCCACACAAGCCATGGGAATGACTAAACTGAGCTAATGCAACATGGAAACAAATTATACATATGAAGATTAAATAAGGGAAATGCATACGAAAGGAGATCATATCCTTCATTGCCTTAGTGGCTAATTTTGGTGTTAGTCCTTTTATCTTCAACTCCTCTCATTCCTGATCTTCAGATATACCTGCAAATGATTGAAAATTTTGTTAGAGCTAGGGACATGAAATCTCATCATATGTTTCATCAACAAACATATAACCTACATCTATGATGCATTAAATTAGTTGAGAAATCACCAGATGTATGCAAGAAAAGCCAAAATCAGATCATCAAATGAAATTCAAATCATCATAGGAACATCAAGATTCACTATTTTTTTATCTAACATGTCTATTCACTATGCAGGTATAGGTGAAATTTTCATTGCTAGATTATTTTTGTCATAGCATGTGGAGAAAAATGGGCTCCCACAAGGGTTGAGCCTAGCATGCTGCCCTCTAAGTCTTAAAGAGGGATATGGATAAGTGAGAAACATGGT
Source organism: Cunninghamia lanceolata (assembly GCA_027924645.1). Classification (NCBI taxonomy): domain Eukaryota; kingdom Viridiplantae; phylum Streptophyta; class Pinopsida; order Cupressales; family Cupressaceae; genus Cunninghamia; species Cunninghamia lanceolata. The sequence continues at coordinate 3,725,612 of BSBN01000144.1, forward strand.
TTAGCTTTTCAAATAAAAGCATATTCTGATTGAAGATCAATTCATAAGATAACTAAGCACATTGTCTATTCAAAGACAGCTAATGTCAAGGGATACATAGGACATAATGGGTTCATTCAAGCAATGACAACTATAAAACATAGTAATACCTGAAGAGTGCAGCATACACAGTACACATAGGCCGAGACAATCATGTGGTACAATCATCATAAGGGTTGCATAGTCTACAAAGGAGGAGTGAAAACATTTATTACATGTATGAACAAAGATACAATAGTCAAGTGGCATGGAGGAAAAGAGATTCTTAGGTGTGAAACAATAGGAGAAACATACATGCATAGGATGACAATCACTATGTTGTTTCACTAAAGATTAAGGGTAGTCTAAAATTATGGAGTAGTCCACTAGGTTAGCACTCCACTAAGTTCATGATGAAAAGTAAACAATACATTTGAATCATGGAGACATGTGTACATTCAAAGAAAAGTGTCATTCACAAGTAATTGTAGTGATAGTCCTATTTGAAACGAGTCTATTAGAAAGATACAGTGATATCATATGCCATGTATAGCTATGCAAAGAACGACAGCCACCTGAGGGAAGTAGTACAGTCACAAATGACAAAAGGCAGTCATGTTAGCAACAGTACAATCTAGTGAGTGGTATACTATTATGTTACTGCCCAATGGACTGATGCAAGCATTGGAAGTAAATAAAGTTGTACCAGGTTAGCATGACATCATATACTCATCATAGCAATCAAAACCCTATGTGGTAGCCAAACATAACAAATCTATTACCACTCTATGCTATGAATGAGATGTAAAATTGCTATTGAATGTTTAAACACCAAAATATGATAGCCATAATGGGCAGTACATAGTCAAAGACCATAGTGGCATTGAGAATGTAGTCAACTACAATAAAGATGATTTACCCATGACAAGGTCATGATACCAAGCTTATAGAGCAGCATTCAATAGTGAGTGATTTTTATGCAAGAAAGCAAGTGATGTGTAGTAAGGTGAAGGGACAATTATCAATGTTAAAGATAGAATAGTCATAGGTACACCTTATAAGAGCTTTGTGCATTAGAATAATTGTGAAGAGTAAAGCACAATGATCATAATGATTAAACCAACCAAATTCCCTAGAGCCAAATACAATGCAAGTACAACCATTGATGACTATAATAGCCTCATGAATACAGTCATCAATGACTGTACATGCAAAAGATCATATAATATTTTTAATCCAGACAATGCATGGATGGATGTCAAACAACAATAGCACATGAGAGAGAAGCATTGTAAGATACAGATCTCATTGTCATTTGTCTATTACAATAGGACAACTAATGTCATGAATGGTACAGTAAAGTACAGTCCATGTTAGCTATCAAGTGTGCAAAGGAATAACAGGGTACAAATCCATAATTTAGGGTTATAATGATCAAGATGCAGATGTATTGCACGGTAGCCATACTGCCATGGTACTATACTATAGGTATGGTGGACACTTTTATGCAGTCACAAGAAGGAAGTCAAGAAATATACAGAAAGTAAGCAAAAGCCAACACATAGTCATATTATCACAACCAACAATGAAGAGTGTTGTATATGTGACATGAACAGTGAGGACTCCATTATTTACCTTTTAGTGCATGGTAATACATAGAGTAAGCTTACTACTTATCTGGCTCTAGTATACAGAAAAAGGTAGCTTTTATTATGAAACCCTAGCAGTAGGGTACGGATTCAAAACTGCCTCATAAGCCTGAGTGATTATAACTATAAGAGTGGGAGAAGTCTTATCAATTGTCAGATATAAAGAGGACAGGTTAGTGTCTTGAGGAATTGTCACAAACCCTAGCTTAGGTTTCACAAGAGAAGCTAAATGGCTACACCGTGCATAGATATGAGTTCAGAGATATATTGCTAGGGAATACAGTTTGAAAGTGGGCATTTATATACAAATGTAACCTTCAACATGCCATTTTCCATAAGGCAGAAGCAGTCATGAGTTTAGGATTTCATTCACAAAACCCTAGCTAGGGTAAGAGTTCTCATCTTTGCAATAGGGCAGTTGCCACATAAGCATACTTATTCCTTTAGTAGTCAAGTGTGCCGAGTGCAAAGGTATTTCAAAGAGTTTGTCATTTGTGGTGGGTGTTTAATGTCATTTGAGAAATGATGTATTTCAAGTACAAAACCCTAGCTAGGGTTAACCATAGAGAGGACCATCTTTTCTCAAAGAAAACCCAAGCAAATATCATTTATGCCATGAGAAAAGGAGAAATAATGGAGAGAAGAAATGAATTCTCAGTGCTTCATTCATACCTATAGGAGATACAATGAGGATAACCTATGTTTTAACTCATTCTAGAGCTTTCCAAGAACATCTTCAACCATAATATGTAGGAGAACTGCCTAAATAGCAGAATATCTGAAGCAAAAAATACAGAGGAGCATCAAATACCACCAGGTGAGTGAAGTTACCTATTGTAGAGAGTTGTAGAAGGCAAAATATTTGCATGAGAATCTCTCAGACACCCTAAGAATGCATGTAAAGCTAGGTTGAAACCCTAGCATGATGGTTCCACATAGTCTCCTTACACACTTGAGAAGTGCATGATGAGCCTGATTAGGGAAAGCTTTTATTTTTGGATGTGCATGCACGAGTTCCAAGGGTGGTTCGACTCCCATGTGATATTTTTTCACATATTTATCAAAAAATCAAACTCCATTAATGCTACCTAAGGTCAACACTTAGGATGTGACCTAGGTTTTAATCTGTGCATGATGATATAGCAAAGTTTAGTTGTTTTATCAAGTGTTAAGGTAAAATAACTTAATAGTTACCTCTAATACATGTTAAAACAAAACTATGTTTACCTCAAACAATGCAAGATTGAAACAAGATTTTATTAGCCCAACTTCATGTCAAATCATGGAAAATCAGAGGAGAGGAGTTGAACTAGAGAGTTTGGTCCTGATTTTTAGTTATCTCATGTGATTTTGAGGTCAACTTTGGTCAAACTAATTGTGACAGTGAGTTTGAGCCTATTTTTGCTGAAATTACATCAGTTTTGGCCCCTCTTTTTGGGGCTTTTCATCTTTTCTCGTGATAGAGATTCATTGAGATATTTTTGAGTTGAGTTGACTTTAGTTAACCCAATTTGAGTCATTGGAGTCATCTTTTGTATATAGGAGAAAAAACTTATGTTTTTCTGAGTTCTTGCCTTTTGATCTCTTGTACATTGCAGAGATAAAAAAGTATTTTGTAACTCATTTTATAGATTTATACAATGCAGCATGTTACAGGTTATTAGTTTTTGTCATTTATGCTAAAAGATTCCTTCAAGTTTTTAGAAAAAATCAAGTTTTTATCTTACCAGATTTAGGTATGTTGCTTTGTTTTAGTGATTGATAAAGGATTTACTGTGTTTTCTCTACAAACCTTTAAATACCTTGTCTTATTATAACATATGCATGTATACAGAACTTAGTTTCAATCACAGGTTATAGTTTTTGCAGACATATGCTTTTTTGTGAAATATTTATGTGAGGAAGTCTATAAATCTATTTTGTATGACCTAGTTTATTGAAACTAGTTGTGAATCAACTTGCATATCACACTATCATTTAGGTGCATCACCACCCATTTCAATTTAGTTTTAGTACATCTATTAGAAATATTTCCATCCCTTTCTTGTAAAATCATTAATTCACTAGAAAATCAATAGGGAACCAACCCATAATCTGGAGGTTTACCTTCATCATAGGGTACCCACAACCTGAAGGTATTCCAATGTTACACAGGATCGCTAAGCTTCCCAGCTTTGCATCATGGGTGCAATCCTAGTTGATAACAAGTACATAAATGAAATTCTAAAAGTAAACACAATAAAAAGGACACCCAAAAGGATATTCTAGAGGATGCTAAAAATTATTTAAGTGGAGAAAATGTGGCCCTAGGTTGAGAAGTTTTAATACAAATGTGTTAGGCAATAAAAACCTGCATGATGAACAATGTTAGGACAACATATATACGTTCAAGAAAGAAAGATTAGATCAAATACAATCTACAAAAACAATTTTTTTAGCAAATCATATAATCTAATACATATGAAACATGCTATATAAAAGAAAACACAAATAATCACACACAAAGAACACATATGAAAGAAGAGAAGGAGAGAAGAGGAAGACATTTATAGCATTATGATATTATAAAGAATGTCATGTATGGTTAGACATGTGATATTGTGAATCATTAAATAATTTCCTAATTTACAAGCACTAGCAAATTGTCTTTCTAGGTGACACACAAAAACTATGAAAAGTAGCTGAAAAATGGAGCACATAGTTTAACATTATGTCACTAGGGGATAAAATGCTAACTCAATATCATAGATTACATGGAAGAGCATGGCTAGATAGTCTTGGTAAGGGTAGTTATTCAAAGAAAGTGTATGTACATGCTACTAATGCTATATGGAGTGTGTCATCATTGTTGTGTGTGTAAATGTGAGAGCATAAATAATGCACCCTTAAAATAATTGCATAAACTAAGAGTATGCAATAGATTTTAATGTAGAAAAGGGGAGAAGGTCATAAATATGTATGAATCATATATGATTAGATATGTTTCTAAAGTCACCATCAAGAAATAGGTGCCCCAAGGAGAGACATGAAAGATTATGTTGCAATCTTAATACACAGAAAATTGTGTAAACATGGATTCATAACAAGAAATATGTAGATATGTCACATGGAACCAAGCAACACCACGTAAATGTATAAATGGATCTACATGATTGGGGTCAATATGTAAATATAGGAGTAATAATAGAATAATCACCATCCCAAATAATGTTGAACAACAAGAACAAAGGATTTAGTCAACACAGAAGAGACCTAAATGTCCCAATGCTTTACATCATCCCCAAAATGTGAAAAAAGTAAAGAAAATAATAAATATAACAAAGTAGATACAAAGAGAAGAGTTTGATGACAATTAATTCCTCTTGTATCCATGTACCTACAAGGGTAACATGGCTCCTCTAAGGGGAACTAACAAACACATGTCAAGAAACAAGATGGGGATAATAAAATATAAAAGAAACAAACATATATAGAAATGAAACAAATATACTACTCCTATGGGTCACAATCCATCAAATTTGTGAGGCCTACTTTTTACACTACTGTTCATGAGACTATTTGCAGTGTTATTACTATTATTTTGTGTTGAGAGACTATTGATCCTAAATCTTGTTTATTAAACCTAATTGATTTTTTAAGGAAATAATTGTGCTGTGATATTTAGATGTTTCTTTTAAGAAAATGATGAATGGATATGGAACTTTAAAGTGATTTCAGTATGTTTATATGTTAGAATGCTTAGGCATGCATGTATTTTAAATTGCTTCGGCAATGATATCTTTATGTGTTATTGACTTCGAGTTTGAGTGTGCAGGTATTGCTAACGAAACCACAAATACAGAAGATCATTCCATACCTATGTTGTATCCCTTGTGAGCCGATCTAGTTCTATGAGGAACTAAGATCACCCTCATGTTTGGAGGAATGTCGTAATGTTGTAATGTGTTAATGTTGCATGAGGTCAAGGGAATAAGGGCTATCTTCTAATTTACCTTTATTATGATAAGTGTTGTAAGAAATGTTGTTTTTAATCTTGTTTAAACTTTATTTCTTTTAGACCCTTTTTCTTGTGTTTTATTTGACTCTGGGAGTTCTAACTAGGCAAAAATCAACCCTGGGTTATACCTCATGGGTCTAGGGACCATTTTGACTAGGGTAACCTTTGGTTAACCTCCATATGGTCACTTAAACTTCACAGTGAAGTTAAGTGACGAAATTGGAAGCATGGGGACAATGGGATGAGTGGAATCCACACTCAGGCCCACTTCCAAGACATGGAACAACTCTATGATTCACTAATAATGGAGTGTTTGTCTCCTTGTGCCTCTCTTTTGGTGGGGTTCCCCTTATTAAGGGTAGTGTGTCATCCACTCCCTTTGTATTTTTATTTCACTTATTGTATTTAAATTCTCCATGTGTTGTTAAAAGGACTATAGTGGGCAACCTATTGAGTGGGGGGTTAATTGTTTATGACCATTAGGATAATGGATGAGTTGTGGATTAGTTGTTTAATGCCACTTGAGAAATTAGAAAAAAAAGAGGGAATTAGTTTTTAAAAGAGAGGGGAGGAGGAGAGTAAGGGGGTTGGATTATTGTGGAAAGAAGGAGATTTTGGAGAAGGAGGCTAGAGTGGAGCTCTTCATCAAATTCCATTCCATAATTGGGCTTTGAAAGGTTGGTGAACAAGGCTACTCTCTTATGTGATCTATTGCTTGTTACAAATGTTTGTTCTTGCTTGATGAATGAGTTTGCAAATGTCTTTATGAGTTTTCTATTATTTTTGGGGTTTTGTTTTTGGGTGTTGAAATAGCTCCTTCCAGTTGGGAGGCAATGCTCATCTTGTATAGGGAAGGGGAGGTGTGACCCTCCTCGGGTGTCATCTTGTTTTCTTGTTATAAGAAATGCCTTGAGGGCATGTTGATACTTTTAGCCTAGAGGGCTTAAAGGCTTTGAGAGCCTATTGGCATATCCGTGGTAATTTGATTTAACTGGAAGGCTTGAGGCCTTGAGGAAGAGTAATATGTTGGCTTGAGGCCTTGTGATAAATTGTGATAAAATGTGGAAGGATGACACCTAGAGGTAGAGATGTCTACTTCCCTACCCTCCTTGAACTAACCTAAGCTGAGTCTTTGTATTGTGAGTCAAACCATGGGAGTATGTGTGTTATCTGTTTGTTGGTTGTGATGCAATGTGGTGAAGTGTTTGGATCTATTCTACCCTGGGTATGTGGATGGTCTCCCAAGCTCGGGGGTGTCCCTCTTGCGTGACTATGGTAGGGAGGAGAGCTAGATGGTTGTTGTTTTCTCCCTTGTTGTCTTATAGGTTACTATTGAAGCATGATTAAGAGGATTGAAGATAGATTTGCCTTGTTAAAGAAAATGTCTATTTTCCTATTTGCACTAAGAGCTTGGTCCTTATAAGTTTCATTATGTAAGAATTTTAGAAGAGAGAACTTCTGTCTTGAAATTGTTGCAAAAGTGTTACCTTGGGAGTGGAGAGATAATCCTCCCTTATTATGTTAATAGTTGTGACTTTAAGTTGGTTATTACAATACATCATTTGTATGTTTGGGGAAAGAAGGTAATTCCTTCCTTAGAATGTATTTGAGTTGTGGAATTCTTACAATTGTTTGTCATCTTTTGTTTCATCAAAATGTTAAGTTGTGTGAATGTTTGTTGAGTTGGATCAGTTGTTTAAATTACCTCTTGTATTATTTAGTGAGAAAGTTGTATTTTTCTGTATTATGGAAGTTGCAAATTTACCTTGTAAAAATAAAAATTAAATCTTGAGTTAAGTTTGCAATGGGAATTAATCTAAATCAAAGTTCTATTTGTCTGTTGTGTGTTATTGAAAAGGAAAGATTCAATAGTTTCCTGTATGTACTTTTGATCCTTAAATTTATTTGAAATGGAGAATTTACTTGTAAGATTTAAAATGGCAAATATAGATTTAAAATGGTTAATGTTTACTTAGAAAAATAAAATTGTTAAAGATAGAGTGGAAAAAGGATTACTATAGAAATTTGTTGTGTATTTGTTTTAAATATTAAAAGAAGATTGAGAAAATTGGATACACTTGCCTTTGTATATTTTGTCATTAAATGATGATTGAGAAAATTGAAAATACAATTATACATATATGTTCAAATAGTTAAAGTAAATTAAATTGAGAAACTGAATTTTTTATATCTATATATATATATATAGTTAGTTTAAATGCAATTCTGAAACTGTTATATATATATATAGTATTTGAAAATATAAATGAAATCATGAAACTGGAATATATATATATATATATATATTTATTTATTTTAATTTAAAAATTTTGAAAAAATCACATATGCGACGAAAGAGGTTGCAGGTTTTTTTACATAGCAGAGTATACATATAAGATGGTGGGGGAATTAAACCCCCCACCAAAACCTTGTGTATGGAGCGTGTGGGGAGGGGCGGAGCCCCACCCCACATCTCCCACCCCATGGAACCCCCGCGGCTCGCGCAGGCCACACACCCGCTGCTCCATACAACCGTCGCCCATGTTGCCTCCACTCCGCCATGGCTGACCCACCTCTAACCCGCTGCCTACGCCACCACACCCCTCCGCCCTATGCAACCTCCGCCCATCTCCCACTTCACCTCTCTCTGGCGCTGTGCCATTTCCATGGCCACCGCTCCCCTGCAACAAACAAACTCTCAAAAATAAAAACAAAACTAGGGTTATTTAACCCTCCCTCAATGTGATGGGATTTCATATTTAAAAGTGGTATTAATTTTAGTGGAGTTTCCACTACTCATAACAAATAAACAATTATATATATATATATATATATTAATTGTAAATAAATAAGCAGGCACTAGGAGTTATATATATATATATATATATAACTATATAATTGGGCAAATTTTAATGGGTTAATTTAAATTGCCCTATTAGCAATTACAATAAATTTGTTTATAAGAAAATTGTATTTTATTTTTTTAGATTAGTAAATCCTTTTACTAATGAATTACCAAGGTATAGGAGATGTTTTAACGTAAATAAAATTTAAATGCAAATACAAACAAAGAAAATTGAGAAATACATAAACAGGCGAAATAAGCAACGTTTTAAAACAAATCAATGGAGAAATAAATAAAGGAAGCGAGGTAGAATTTAACAGATTGAGATAACCAAACAAAGATCATTTATCTATCAAAGGAACTCTAAACGAAGCAAAATGAATTCGACTCTAACATAGTGATCGATAGCAACATACACATGTGTGTGGAATATTCCATAGCAACAATCACTTAGACAACTTAAACACACACATCCGAGCATGCTTACGCATGCGAGGGACAGATTTCATGTAGTAAAGGAAATTTTTTTGATAGTTCGTATCATGTCTATATGTCATATGTGGACATAACATGCGTGTTTTGCGTGTTGTGAATGCATGTGAAATGTGGGCATGACATTTGGTATTAGAGCACAGTCATTTTAAAACACTGGGCTTGTATGAGTACATTATCACTTTCGCAACCAAAATGACTAGAGGTTGCCTTGTTTTGTAGGATGCCTCCCAGACATGTTCAGCAAACACTATCCCGTTGCACTCCAGCCACCAAGGTGCACACTGATTCTTTAGCTGTGGGACTGGATCAGCCAGTCCCACCAGAACAGCCAATCCCACAAGTTCAGCCAATTCTATAGGCACAACCAGTTCCTCAGGAACCGTAAGCACCACCTGCCCCACCTGATATGGGACCACAGATTTTACAGGCCTTACAGGCTATTTTGGATAGGCTTCCACCGGCTATAGTTGAGCCATGCATAGAGCCACATGACGAGCCGCATGATGTTCTGCGAGAGGAGCCATGCATGGAGACACGAGCTGAGTCTCATGTCGAACCACATGAGGAGCCCCATGTAGAGCCACAGGGGTACCACGTGTGGAGCTGTATGTCGAGCTGCCTAATACAGAGGAGGTTGGTTCAGCCAACAGGGCCTATAGCAGGAGCCCCACACATCATTTCAGGCATGACGAGACAGTGAGAGTAGAGTATTTTGGTCCCAAGCCTTATGAGTATGATATAGATGAGCCTTACAGGGGGCGTAGTGATAGAGGAGATCCCATTAGGGATATACTGAGGTTGAACCCTCCTACGTTCATTGGAACTCTAGAGGGAGCCGAGGCAGAAGCCTGGCTTATCAGTTTAGACAGGTGCTTCATGTTGCATCCATACGTAGGCAACACGAAGGCCCGTATGGTAGTACACTTATTATGAGATGCAACAGCTACATGGTGGCACATTGAGGAGTGCAAGCGCCACCTTTCCATAGATACACTCTCATGGGAGACTTTTATTGAGCGCTTCAACGCGTGATATCTATCAGACCACTACCGACAGCGTCGTATAGACGAGTTTCATGATCTACAGCAGAGGGGACTCTTAGTGGCACAATATGAGAGTAAATTTATAGAGTTATCTAGGTATGCAGAGTATCTCCATGATGAGAAACTCTTGGTGCATAAGTTCATCAGAGGTCTCAACCATAGTATAGCAGGACCTGTTCGGATGGCAGATCCGTAGACACTGAGTGATGCTGCCAAGAAGGCTTATATTGCTGAAGAGATTCAGGGACAGGGGTAGAATTCTCGCCCTCAGTTCCAGGATTAGGGACAGCAGCAACATCAACAGAACTTCCGTAGGCCAACACAACATTTCCCTAAAGGATGATACAGTGCAGCACCATTACCTCCTAGGCCCCCAGAACAACAGCAGTCACAGTAGCAACAGAAAGCTAAAACACAACAGAAGTCATATGGGGGAAATAATAGAGGTTGGCAGCAGTAGGGCCCACATAGAGATCAGAGATAGCATGGACCACCTGCAGGACCCACGAGACTGTAGCAGTCGTATAGGGGTTCACAGGGGTCTACTGGCAGAACAGGACAACAACAGTCGAGTAGGACTCAGACTATATAGGTACAGGGTGGAGGCCCTTGTTATACTTGTGGTGAAACATGACACATAGCTAGAGAGTGCCCATAGGGTTATACTACAGGGGGACAACATCATGCAAGAGGTTTCAAGTAGACTGTGGTTGATGTGGGTAAAACCCACCGCATGTTTGTAGCGGTTGACAACCACCAGGCCCATTTTTAGGCCTCAGTTATTGAGACAGTATGTATGATTGCAGAATCTTCCATCTCTATCCTTTTTGACTCCGGAGCTACTGACTCCTTTATATCTACATCGTTAGTGGAACATTGCAGGCTAGTGGCTTCTAGGCAGGACATTAGGTGGGAGGTCAAGTTGGCCTCTGGGGCCAGGATGTCAGTCGATACTGTTGTTAGAAATTATGAAGTTTCCTTGGGTTCTTTCATTACAACATGGAATCTTAGGGTGATGCCATTAGGAACCTATGGCATAGTTCTTGGCATGGATTGGCTTGCGGCTCACAGAGCCAAGCTAGAGTGCCAACAAAAGATTAGTTGCATAGATGATCATGGCACACCAGTCGAGATAGTGGGCATACAGAAGCCCACGACTACTCGAATGGTATCCGCTCAACAACTTAAGTGTTGCATGTGGAAGGGTTTTTAGATGTTTGCTATCCCAGTCAGTAATAGATCAGAAGACGAACCTGAGACTACATTAGATGATCACCCCATCCTGAGAGAATTTGCAGATGTTTTTCCAGCTGAGTTACCTGGTATGCCTCCACGCAGAGAAGTTGATTTTCATATTGATTTAGCACCAGGGGTAGAACTAGTATCTCATGCACCTTATAGAATGACTACACATGAGCTTACAGAGCTGAAACTACAGTTAGAAGAATTACTGGAGAAGGGACACATCTGAACTAGTGTTTCTCCATGGGGCGCACCGATTATCTTCATAAAGAAGAAGGATGGATCTCTTTGGCTATGCATGGACTACAGGCGGTTGAAAAAAAGTTACGGTGAGGAACCGATATCCTCTGCCGAGGATTGATGATCTCTTTGACCAGATGTAAGGAGCTAAAGTGTTTTCAAAGATTGATCTAAAATCTGGGTATCACCAATTAAGAATTACAGAGGCAGATATTCACAAAACTACTTTCCAAACTAGATATGGTCACTATGAGTTTATAGTGGTACCTTTTGGTTTGATGAACGCCCCTGTAGTGTTCATAAGTCTCATGAACGGGGTGTTCCGCACTTACTTAGACCAGTTCGTGATCATTTTCCTAGATGATATTTTGATCTATTCACGGACTGAAGAGGAACATGTGGACCATTTGCGTCAGGTAATGCAGTGTTTACGTGAGCATTAGCTGTATGGCAACCTGGTGAAATGTGCCTTCTTAAGGACAGAGGTGTAGTATTTGGGACACATTTTATCTGGTGATGGTATCTCTGTAGATCCATCGAAGATTAGAGCAATTCAGGATTGGCCAGAACCCACCAGTGTTACAGAAGTAAGGAGCTTTATGGGACTAGCTGGTTACTACCATAGGTTTGTCGAAGGTTTCTCCAGAATAGCTCATCCTATCACTTCCCTTCAGCAAAAAGGGAAAGGATTCACTTAGACTGAGTAGTGTGAGAAGGCCTTTGGGATCCTTAAGGAACGTCTTACCAGTGCTCCCATATTAGCTGTTCCTGATTCGGTAGAAGATTTTGTTGTCTGCATGGATGCATCTTTAAAGGGATTTGGAACTGTGCTTATGCAGGGTGGTAGAGCGATTGCTTATGAATCATGAAAACTTAAAATACATGAGCTAAACTACCCTACACATGATCTAGAGCTAGAAGCTGTCATTCATGCTCTTGTTCGTTAGAGACACTTCCTCTTAGGTTGACGTTTTGAGCTCCATTCGGACCATCATAGCTTGCAATATATTTTCACTCAGCCAAATTTGAACGCCCGCCAGCGGTGTTGGATGGAGTTCTTATGTGAGTACGAATTTGATGTCCACTACATCAAAGGAAAGGAGAACATGGTCACCGACACTTTGAGTCGAAGGTGCCATGAGATCCTGACTCTAACTTTGAAAGTGGATTTGAGAGAACATATTCTATAGCATCTGCCAAAGGATGAGTGGTTTCTTGAGGTACAACAGGAAATTCAGAATTAGAGGATCCTGAAGGGTAAATTTGTGGGCTATACCCTGGAGTCAGATGGATTACTTAGACATAAGCAACACATCTATGTACCCTGTGTGGGTGATCTATGTGCATCAATACTCTCTGAGGCTCATAGAGCACCCTATGCAGCTCATCCAGGAGTGAAGAAGATGCATGCGGATTTACTGCAGTTATATCATTGGGCTGGGATGAGGCATGATATTGCAGAGTTTGTTGCTCGATGCCTTGAGTGTCAGAGGGTCAAGGCCAAGCATTAGCATCCAGCAGGACTTTTATACCCACATGAGATACCTGAGTGGAAATGGGACACCATTTCCATGGATTTCATTGTTGGTCTACCTATGTCACCACGACGCCATGATGCCATCATGGTGACAGTTGACAAGTTGACCAAGGTGGCACATTTCTCACCTGTACACAACGTACAATGCACCATCGGTGGTGAGGGTATTTCTAGATTAGATCGTCAGACTGCATGGAGTACCTCACCGTATCATATTTGATAGAGACTCCATTTTCACATCTTCATTTTGGAGAGCTTTACATCAGGGATTGGGCACACAGCTCAACTTCAGTTTTGCTTACCATCCTGAGTTTGATGGCCAGATAGAAAGAGTTAATCAGGTGTTAGAGGATATGCTGTGCATATATGTTATGGATCATCAGTCTAAATGGGAGGAGTACCTGTATCTGGTTGAGTTGCCTACAATAATGGGCATCACAGCTCGTTGGGTATGGCTCCTTACCAGGCTTTATATGGCAGACCTTGTAGAATGCCTTTGAGTTAGGATCGGTTAGAGGACCGAGTTGCCATTGGTCCCGAAATAATCTAGGTTGTGGAACAGCAGGTTACTTTGATCGGGCAGAGACTGCAGGAAGCTCAGGATAGACAGAAAAAGTATGTAGATGCGAAGAGGACAGATCGAAGCTTCTCAGTAGGTGATAGAGTATTCTTGAGAGTGCAATTGCATAAGAGTCCAATCTGTTATGGAAAAGGCTCTAAGCTCGCACCCTGATTTGTAGGACCTTTTGAGATCCTAGAGAGGATAGGACCTATAGCCTACCATTTAGCCTTGCCACCTAGCCTATCTCGTATCCACGATGTCTTCCATGTTTCAGTTCTACGTCGTTATATTTCTGATTTGTTTCACGTATTGGATTGGAGTGCTCTTCAGGTAGAGGTAGACGGATAGCTGGCTTTGGAGCCAATACGCATATTGGCTTGTCAGATGCTAGGCCTTCGAGGTTGAGAGCTAGACCAGGTTAGGGTCCAGTGGGATATGTATGATGAGGTCATTGCAACATGGGAAGATGCTACGAGACTGAAGATGCTTTACCCTCACCTCTTTGATGAATTCCAAGAGGAAGTACAATCTTAGGGGGAGAGGATGTGAGGCCTACTTTTTACACTACTGTTCATGAGACTATTTGTAGTGTTATTACTATTATTTTGTGTTGAGAGACTATTGATCCTAAATCTTGTTTATTAAACCTAATTAATTTTTTAAGGAAATAATTGTGCTATGATATTTAGATGTTGCTTTTAAGAAAATGATGAATGGATATGGAACTTTAAAGTGATTTCAGTATGTTTATATGTTAGAATGCTTAGGCATGCATGTATTTTAAATTGCTTTGGCTATCATATCTTTATGTGTTATTGACTTTGAGTTTGAGTGTGCAGGTATTGCTAACGAAACCACAAATACAAGAGATCATTCCATACCTATGTTGTATCCCTTGTGAGCTGATATAGTTCTACGAGGAACTAAGATCAACCTCGTGTTTGGAGGAATGTTGTAATGTTGTAATGTGTTAATGTTGCGTGGGGTCAAGGGAATAAAGGCTATCTTCTGATTTACTTTTATTATGATAAGTGTTGTAAGATATGTTGTTTTTAATCTTGTTTAAACTTTATTTCTTTTAGACCCTTTTTCTTGTGTTTTATTTGACTCTGGGAGTTCTAACTAGGCAAAAATTAACCCTAGTTTATACCTCATGGGTCTAGGGACCTTTTTGACTAGGGTAACCTTGGGTTAACCTCCATATGGTCACTTAAATAAGTGACGAAATTGGAAGCATGGGGACAATGAGATGAGTGGAATCCACACTTAGGCCCACTTCCAAGTCATGGAACAACTCCATGATTCCCTAATAATGGAGTGTCTGTCTCCTTGTGCCTCTCTTTTGGTGGGGTTCCCTTTATTAAGGGTAGTGTGTCATCCACTCCCTTTGTATTTTTATTTCACTTATTGTATTTTAATTCTCCATGTGTTGTTAAAATGACTATAGTGGGGAACCTATTGAGTGGGGGGTTAATTGTTTATGACCACTAGGATAATGGATGAGTTGTGGACTAGTTGTTTAATGCCACTTGGGAAATTAGAAAAAAAGAGGGAATTAGTTTTTAAAAGAGAGGGGAGGAGGAGAGTAAGGGGGTTGGATTATTGTGAAAAGAAGGAGATTTTGGAGAAGGAGGCTAGAGTGGAGCTCTTCATCAAATTTCATTCCATAATTGGGCTTTGAAAGGTTGGTGAACAAGACTACTCTCTTGTGTAATCTGTTGCTTGTTACGAATGTTTGTTCTTGCTTGATGAATGAGTTTGCAAATGTCTTTATGAGTTTTCTGTTATTTTTAGGGTTTTGTTTTTGGGTGTTGAAAGAGCTCCTTCCAGTTGGGAGGCAATGCTCATCTTGTATAGGGAAGGGGAGGTGTGACCATCCTCGGGTGTCATCTTGTTTTGTTGTTATAAGAAATGCCTTGAGGGCATGTTGATACTTTTAGCCTAGAGGGCTTAAAGGCTTTGAAAGCCTATTGGGATATCCCTGGTAATTTGATTTAACTGGAAGGCTTGAGGCCTTGAGGAAAAGTAATATGTTGGCTTGAGGCCTTGTGATAAAATGTGATAAAATGTGAAAGGATGACACCTAGAGGTAGAGATGTCTACTTCCCTACCCTCCTTGAACTCACCTAAGATGAGTCTTTGTATTGTGAGTCAAACCATGGGAGTATGTGTGTTATCTGTTTGTTGGTTGTGATGCAATGTGGTGAAGTGTTTGGATCTATTCTACCCTGGGTATGTGGATGATCTCCCAATCTTGGGGGTGTCCCTCTTGTAGGAATATGGTAGGGAGGAGAGCTAGATGGTTGTTGTTTTCTCCCTTGTTGTCTTGCAGGTTACTATTGAAGCATGATTAAGAGGATTGAAGATAGATTTGCCTTGTTAAAGAAAATGTCTATTTTCCTATTTGCACTAAGAGCTTGGTCCTTATAAGTTTCATTATGTAAGAATTTTAGAAGAGAGAACTTCTCTCTTGAAATTGTTGTAAAAGTGTTACCTTGGGACTAGAGAGATAATCCTCCCTTATTATGTTAATAGTTGTGACTTTAAGTTGGTTATTACAATACATCATTTGTATGTTTGGGGAAAGAAGGTAATTCCTTCCATAGAATGTATTTGAGTTGTGAAATTCTTACAATTGTTTGTCATCTTTTGTTTCATCAAAATGTTAAGTTGTGTGAATGTTTGTTGAGTTGGATCAGTTGTTTAAATTACCTCTTGTATTATTTAGTGAGAAAGTTGTATTTTAGTGTATTATGGAAGTTACAAATTTACCTTGCAAAAATAAAAATTAAATCTTGGGTTAAGTTTGCAATGGGAATTAATCTAAATCGAAGTTCTATTTGTCTGTTGTGTGTTATTGAAAAGGAAAGATTCAATAGTTTCCTGTATATACTTTTGATCCTTAAATTTATTTGAAATGGAGAATTTACTTGTAAGATTTAAAATGACAAATATAGATTTAAAATGGTTAATGTTTACTTAGAAAAATAAAATTGTTAAAGATAGAGTGGAAAAAGGATTACTATGGAAATTTGTTGTGTATTTGTTTTAAATATTAAAAGAAGATTGAGAAAATTAGATACACTTGCCTTTGTATATTTTGTCATTAAATGATGATTGAGAAAATTGGAAATACGATTATGCATATATATATGTTCAAATAGTTAAAGTAAATTAAATTGAGAAACTGAATTATATATATATATATATATTTAAATAGTTAATTTAAATGCAATTGTGAAACTGTTATATATATATATTACATATATATATATACATATATATATATTACATATATATATACATATATATATATATTTATAGTATTTGAAAATATAAATGAAATCGTGAAACTGGAATATATATATATTTATTTATTTTAATTTAAAAATTTTGAAAAATTCACATATGCGATAGAAGAGGTCGCAGGTTTTTTTTACACAACAGAGTATACATATAAGATGGTGGGGGGATTAAACCCCCCACTGAAACCTTGTGTATGGAACCCCACATCCCCCGCCCCATGGAACCCCCGCGGCCCGCGCAGGCCACACACCCGCCACGCCATACAACCGCCACCCATGCTGCCTCCACTCTACCATGGCCGCCCCACCTCCAACCTGCCACCTGCACCACCACACCGCTCCACCCTCTACAACCTCTGCCCATCTCCCACTTTGTCTCTCTCCAACGTTGTGCCATTTCCATGGCTGCCGCTCCTCTGCAACAAACAAACTCTCAAAAATAAAAATACCCTCAATGTGATGGGATTTCATATTTAAAAGTGGTATTAATTTTAGTGGAGTTTCCACTACTCATAACAAATAAACAATTATATATATATATATATATATATATATATATATATATATATATATATAACTATATATATATGTATATTTATATATACAATAATTGTGAATGAATAAGCAGGCACTAAGAGTTATTATATATATGGATTTGAGTGGAGTTCCCACAACAAGATTTAAAAAGGAAATTATCTATATATATATATATGAATTATATATATATACATATATATGTATATGGGCAAATTTTAATGGGTTAATTTAAATTGCCCTATTAGCAATTACAATAAATTCATTTATAAGAAAATTGTATTTGGTTTTTTAGATTAGTAAATCCTTTTACTAATGAATTACCAAGGTATAGGAGATGTTTTAACGTAAATAAAATTTAAATGCAAATACAAACAAAGCAAATTGAGGAATACGTAAACAGGCAAAATAAGAAACATTTTAAAACAAATCGATGGAGAAATAAATAAAGGAAGTGAGGTAGAATTTAATAGATTGAGATAACCAAACAAATATCATTTATCTATCAAGGGAACTCTAAATGAAGCAAAACGAATTTGACTCTAACATAATGATCGATAGGAACATACACATGTGTGTGGAATATTCTGTAGCAACAATCACTTAGACAACTTAAACACACACATTCGAGCATGCTTACGCATGCGAGGGATAGATTTCATGTAGTAAAGGAAATTTTTTTGATAGTTCGTATCATGTCTATATGTCATATGTGGACATAACATGCATGTTTTGTGTGTTGTGAACGCATGTGAAATGTGGGTATGACAAAATCATCCTTAGCTTCCTAATCTTGATCATAGGGGTGAGGAGGAAAATTATATAGAGGAACCACATTGAGAGTAGTACTTAGAGAATCTCGTCTAATGAGATGCGGAAGAGTGACTACAATTGCAACATCCTCTTGGGCATCTATTAGTTGATCAAGAGGTAGTGATCTTTAAAGGATCAATTAAAATGATGGAATATCCAATACACACTCAAATGTGCACTCCTCTAGGAAGAGGTGTTTGAATCACTATCTGAGTAGAGTACTAATTATTATTGCTCACTATGAGAATAGTAGATGTAGGTGGATTAGGATCATCCACAACATAAGGAAATGATGAAGAGGAGTTAAAAGGTGGTGAGGGGGTTAGGCTTGGGTCTATAGAAAGGAAAGGTTTGATAGTAGTCTGGCTTCAATTTGAGTGGCAATTAGGGAATGTCTATATCAATGGTGGTGGGGTGGAGTACATTAGGAAAACCTTATGGTGGACATGTTGAAAAGGTACAAGATATGCAAGGCTGGCGTTGGAAATTTTAATAATGTTTGCCAGGTCAATGGGCTTGGAGAAAGGAGGTCATTTTGGGACAAGGGGGATTGGGGGATCATCAATAGGTGGAGCCATGGCTATATGTACTCTTTTGGATTTCATTTCATCTAGGTCCTATGGAGGAGAAGTAGCAGGACTAGGGAGATGCTCAAGTTTAGGTGCAAAAGGAGGCTTGAGATTAGGAAGTAGCTAAATGGGAGGAGGGTGCTTAAGGTAAATAGGTTTGGTAGAGTACTTTGTTTGCGGAAGATAGGAATACTAGAAGATCCTACTATAGGTCACCACAAAGGCTATGTGGAGGACTAATCCAACATACATAGAGGCATTTTGGGAAAAGACACATCCTTATGTAATATATAGATAGGATATAGGATGTAAATGTATGAAAAGAGAGAAGGGATAAGAAGAATATGTATAAGAGAGTGTAAAAGGTAGAGACTTAGACCTATTGGATGTATATGATTACATGATTATGAATATATATATATATATATATATATATAATGGAGGGATAATGATTAATCTATGTCTATGTGTATAATATGAATACTTATATGTGATCTAACTGTACTACATCTTACATTTTCATATTATTTCATTAGGATTATCTAACTGTATGACCGGGGTATAAACTAACTTTAGAGATCTGACTAAGGACCAGATCTCTAGATTGGTTCCATCTATTTCTTGCCAATATTTGGTTCCATTGACAGGACCCTGGAAAAGGACAGTGAATAATAGAAAGGATGAAACAATAGAAGGATAAAGTGTAGAGTATTAGAAAAGAAGATAACTGAAAGTGACAAAAATAATTGTATGATCTATAGAGCATTCTCTTAGGTTCCTACCCTTGTGAGAGGGGGCCATGCACATAAGGGGATGACAAATAGAAAAGGGGAGGATTTGAAAAGATCCTTGAAAAGATGTAACTCTTCAAGTTGAGCCACCCATGGGGTACATAAGGATTGAAGTAATACCAAATTTAAAACACCCATGGAGAAAGGGGATAACAAAACATTAAGGGAAATTAGTGACATTATATTAATCAATATGGAAATAAGAAAGGAGAAATGACAAAGACAAATTTAGGAATGACAAGAGAGATACCACAGAAGGATAGAAAAGGTAGGAGAGTCAAGTAGAAACTACAAAAGGAAAAGTGCGGAGGGAAAGAAATAGTTAGATGAGAACGCCAATGTGGGTACTTCTAAGCACACCAAGGTGGGTGCTACCAAAGAAGAGAATATATGAGAAGAAGAGAGAATGGATGATTGCACCAATGTGGGTGTTGTTACAGAATTGATGACAAACAAGAAAAATAACTAAGGATAATTCTCAGTACATATTGATAGGGCTACATAAATCCTTTAGTATTTAGGAGGAAGTTTCAATGCTTATGATTAGGCAAGAAGAACATGGGAACAAGAGTTTAATCAAACCCTAACCCTACCACAATTAGGAAAAACACTAAGTGTTCAACCTTACATTGCTAATACTCAAATCAGGATAGACAAACAATGGAAACATTTACTAAATCCCATAAGATGCCTCCAACCCTTGAATTTAGATGTGGAGTGTTGGAAATAATGTAGATAAGTGAGAGGGGGGGTGAATTAGTTATCTTATAGCTTTTCTATTTTTACTTCCTTTTCTTATTTTATCATTTAGTGTTATATCAAAACAAGGAAATCATAAGAACTGAAAGAGAAATTAACACATAACACAAGGAATTTTATTTGGAAACCCTACTAAGGGAAAAACCACGGGTTGACTAACCCAAGATTGTATTCTTTGTTAAAAGAATAAAGAGTACAAATTTGGCACTTGCCAATTAGGAATCACTGCCTGAGCTCACTGCTCACAAGAGGCCCAGTACCTACAAGAGACTTACTATCTATAAATTCTTACAGATGATACCAAGGTGTTTGAACTGGTGAATACAATCTATACATGCAAGAATTTAGTTTCAGTTAGGGATAGTATACTAATCTGGCACATTTCATTCTTCCTCTGCTCAATATTACTTTTCTGTCACATTTTGAGCTTGAATTACTACCTTCATACTTGTCTCTGCTTTTCTTCACACTTAATCATTCATACTCTTGCTTCCACACACCCACAAGCTTGAATCCATCAGGTATATATATCCGCATCAAGGATTTCCCACAACTTTCTAGTCAGCAACAAGAACACTTAGGATATTTGCAAGTTACTGTTCAGTCGGCTGAATCCATACTTGATTGATGATGTGCACCAAAAACTTAGGCATAAAAATCATTACCTATGTTGCCCTAAAACATATAATGCCACAAATTTCTTGATCAATACCTTTTATATATCCGGATTGAAGTCTAGTACTCTGTCTGACTATTCTTCCTTTATCTACTCTGTCTTGACTAGAACCCAATACACAAGAAGCTCATATCTCTTTCATGCTTTATCACCAGAGGTTAAATCTCTAGAATATAGTAGTCATGATACCCTTCTTGACTTGTCCAATTCCACAACTTACTGAGTTACACCATCTGAGAGATCCAGACCTAATTGTCAGACCATGTTGCATGCTCTATTTTTGTCCACTAGACGAAAACAATCTTCACTCTAATTTCTAGTATAGGCATATTATGTATTACAAATGTGTATAATGGACTTTGTTTTCATCAATGACAACATTTATGAAGCCACACAGTGTCTCTTGCCAACAATCTCCCCCTTTGGCATTGATGGCAACACTTAGTGAAAAAATGGCTAAGTGTCATAGTAACTCTACCTTTGCTTGTGCTTTGTCTCTTTGCACTATTTTATTGGAGCTCCCCCTTTGCTAAATTCCTCATTTTTCACTACTCTTCACTCCCCCTTTGACATCAATGGAAAAGGGTGGAATCTACATACCAAAACTTTGCAAAAAATATTATATACATGGCTGCATATGTACATACAAGTCATACATTATAATTACATATACTTAAATATATCTGCAAAGGTTGTCTTCAACTATATAATTTCTATGGCCCAACTCCTCTTCATTCTATCCAAAATGGAGATGTGTCCACTTAACAAAAATGCATATGCTTCTGTCCTCTTCAAATCTGTCAGATTACTAGTCTGGGCTGTACTTTGAGCATATGTTAAAGTATCAAGCAATACTTCTAACTTGGGGAGGATTATTCCCCTAAGTTCACCCATTCTATCCATCAGATTCCTCTTCTCCTTAACTAGTTTATTTATTTCATTTATGATAACAACTGCCTAACATTCTTGGTTTACCAGAGAGATGGTAAGAGGATCAAAATTATGGGATAGTCTTAAGAACTTTTCTTCTTGTTCTTTCAGCTTCTTTTCAATGTCCACTAAAACTTTAGGCCAAGATAAACAAAATTTATATATATCTCCTCCATCCTTAAGGGCATTTTCAATGCTCTTTATTCCAATGTCTAAGGTTCTTTTGTCATTGTTAATTAGTCCTTGTACCTCACTGAACCTTTTTTCAAAGAACTCTTTCTAGACTTTAGTTTCTTACAATTTTTTAAGAGATTCAAAGTGAGAATTGACAGAATTAACCAAGTGTTGTGATGTTCACAACACGCCCCATTATGCTCCTTAGCAAAATGGGGACCCCTGCTGATGTTTTGCTTTTTGCTTTTGCTTGTGTTTGTCTGCTTTCTGGCGGTTTGGTAAAAATGAAGGTCAGGTGCATCATCATCATGATATTGGATGAGGTAGGTCATCATCATGAGGTCAGTTTGTCAAAGTTCATATTTTGTTTCTATGACCTCATATTTAGAAAGAGCTTGAAATTCCATGCAGGTTTGCCTTTTACTTCACTTGAAAATTCATCCATATGTGGAAGTTATGCACGGTCAAAGTTTTGGTCAAACCTGATATTCGCAGGAGGATCATCATATTTTTTCTCCTCAGTCATGTTGTCAAGGTCATCATGATCTTGGTCTATCACCTGATAAAAATCATGCAGTCGCAATATCCGGACGTCAATCTTAGGTGGTAGTGCCCTTTACCCGTCAAATGGCCTTATGCGCATCGTGAGCATCATGATATTTTTAACATTACCTGATCTTATAATATCATGCTGATCACCCTAACTTAGAAAATCCACCATCGGCATATTTGCATGCGCATGTTAAAATCCTATCGGAAGGTCATCATCCTGATATTTGCTGAAGTTCGCTAAGATGATGATGACGACTTCATATCCTCCTGATCTCCTTTTGCATGATCATGATCATCATCCTGATCTTTCACAAGAGGGTCATATTCGCTGAAATTTGCTAAGTGATGGAGACATCATCATGATATTCGATAAAGAGGATCATCATATTCATATCCTCCTGATCTCCTTTTGCATGATCATGATGATCACCCTATCTTTTGAGGGAGGGTGATATTCCATTCCTCAACAGCATGATCTTATTTTGAATATCACCCTAGCGCTAACCTGATGATGACCTTAACTCATCCTTATGCTCCGAAGGATGAAATATGATGATTACGTCATCATGATAATTCAATGAGGAGGATCATCATATTTTTATCCTGTCATATTGTCAAGATCATCATGATCTTGTTTGTCCACCTGATATTTCATAAAGTCCTCCTGCCGATGAAGTAAGACCTTTTGAAAATATCCTGATGATCATCATCATCACATTTCCCTTCGGCAGGATATTTTCTAAAACATGATCCGGTTAGCGAAATATCATGATGACGTCTTGTTCTAAGTTTAACAAAGGCTCCGGATATCATGATGACGTCATCCTGATCTAATAAACAAAGAAGCTAGTATCCTGATGATCATCATCATCACATTTTCCCTTCGGCAGGATATTTTCTAAAGCACGATCCAGTTCACGAAATATGATGACGACGTCTTATTCTAAGTTCGACAGAAGCCCCAAATATCCTGATGATCCTCGTCATCCTGATCTTTCGAGAGGGTTACCTTGGCCACAAAGGGGTCATATTGCAAACATCATCCTGATCATGCTCCTTAGGTGACCCGATATTGCATTTATCCCCTGATCTTAACGAATATGACGATGACGCCATCATTTGCATTTTAACGAAGCCCGAATATGACGATGACGTCACCATCATATTCCTTTCCTCAGCAGCAGGATCATATTTCACATCCTCCTATTTTCCTTCAGCATGAAGATGATGATGATGTTATTCTTTTCCCCGATATACAAGAGCGAAACATCCTGATGACGTCATCTGGACCTTCGGAAGGGAGAGCATCATATTTCCAGAATATCATGATGATGAAGTGAATATCGACCAACATGTTTTTTTTTGACACGTCGATAGCGATGGTCATGCCGATGGGTGGGAAATGAGGCGGTGGAATTTTAAAGTGTTTTTTTGGCGCCTGTGGCATTTTCCCGGTCAGCGATAGTTGACCCAATGAATTTTGAGCAGTCTGAACGCATTTTGGGCGCGTTTGAGGAGTATTCTGGATCCGATCTCCGCGATTTTGCACAGTCACCTGGATTTAAACGATTATTGTAATTTCCTGCTATTTATGTTATAAATGAAATACTTATTGCTTGTCTTGTCTTGCAGGCTTGCAGTTGAGGAAGCAGCTGGAAAGTCAACACAGTGACCTCATGGAGGAAGGAAATCTGATCTCAGGAGCAGGAAGATAAGGATGAAGTGCGGAAAAGTCAAGGCCATTCAAGTGAAGAACAAGGTTGCAGCTGAGAGTATTACTACAACAGACAAACAGAAGTTATTACCCAGCTGCCGGAACTTCTCAGAAGGGGCAATATTCCACCCAGATTTGACACTGCTCAGAGATATTTTTGAGAGCTGGTTCACCTGTATTTATTGCTGTAACCAGGGGTTTAGTTAGGTTTTTGCTGTAGTGAGGACAATCAGAATGTCTTTATATTGTGCCTCTCTACACTGTAATACTTTACAACAGGGATTCTAGGAAAACAACAAGGGTTACAACAGGATTTTTTTTAGGAACATACAGCAAGTTAGCATAGTTTAGTGTAGAAGAAGGAGGTCGCCTGTTTGTCTGCAGTAAGGTGCGTGTGGAATGTCTGGCTGCCTTACTGTATCTGTAAAGCTTGTAAGTTCTCTGTAGTATGATCAATGAAACTAAGAGTCATTTCTACATTGTAAATCATGTATGACTATTCGTTTCTAATACAATAGAATCTGGAGTTCTGCATCTATCTTCTGAGTGTTCTCCTGCCCTTCTTTGTGTTTTGAAATATTTTCTTTGAGAGCTTGCAATTTTAAATGTATGTTTATGAAAATGCTCAGAACTTACATTTAAGGTTTTTACTGTGGATTTGATCAAATTACTGTGGTATTTACATAGTGCATAATAGAAACATTTAGATCCTTCGGTAGATTAAATGAGTTATAGATTAGATCTTTCTAACTTTTCCCAACCCATCTGAATATTTAGCTGAAAACGTAGAAATCTAAAGGAAATTGTCTCAAATTTGAAGAAGCATGCATAACAGAGCTATAAGTAGACAGTTTTCATAAATAGATAAAGAAGAAAGCTGCAAAAATTCATGAAAACCATCTAAAACTTGCAGCACAGTAACACCTTTATGCAAAGGAATGAAAAGTATTGACATATCTCATGACCTTTTTGCATATTCTTAGTCCAGTAAACCACCAAACAAACCTAAACTACGTAAGGCCCCTTGAACATTACAGCTTCACATTGACCAACTGAACTTGACCAACCGAACCATTGTAGACTTGGGATTAGTTGAATCTCAAATGATTCCTTCTTATCTTTCAAGTATAGTTTCAGTTCATTTTATGTGAATTTTAACTTATTGTTATGATTGCATTAAAACAATCATCAACAGTTTTCTGGCGCTAGAAGGAGGGCCTTCCTGAGTTAGGTTTCATTTCAAACTGGCTAACGACAGTAATAGAGTGACTAGGTCTAGATCCAGTTCAGGAGATATATTTGTGCAACTACCTGATACAAGGCGAAGTAAAAGCCCTTTAATTTGGAATCCAAAGATATCGCAAGCGGGAGGTTCATCTGGAACACCTCCTGGGTCACCTTTTAACATCCGTAGTATTGTAAGTCCTGATAGATCACTGTTCAGATCTTTAAATCTTGGTTCAGGCACTCCTGGAGGTCTCAATCCTCCTGTAAATCCTAATCCACCAATCAATCCAGGTATTCCTGCAAGTTCAAGTCAAGCTCAAACACCTGCAATGGCTTATTTCGATGTCAATTCTCCCATACTCTTCAATGATTATCATGAGATGCCAAAAAATCTGGAAAAGATATGTCCCAAATACCAGTTGCATCAGGACCCAGAAGATCATATTAGAATATTTAAGGAAGCATGTTTTAGGGCTATGTTAGAGCACGAGGATGTTGTGTGTAGATTGTTCCCTTACACCTTTAATGAGCAGGCCTCTAGCTGGTACGTAAACTTACCCAATGGTTACATTTCTTCCTGGGCACTTATGGAAGAAGCATTTCTGTCAAGATTTAGAGGACCCATTGACCCTTGCGCTTTGTATCATAAATTGGCTGCTATAAAACGAGGTGAGGGAGAGCTAATTGATCATTTCAATGACAGATTTCAAAAGGCCTATTCTAGGCTAGTAGCCCCTTATACCATAGATGATGCTCCCTTGTTGGCTATGTACTATGCTGCCTTGGATCCTTTAACTGCCATGTTTGTCAAAAGAAAACCTGACATAGATTCAATATCCAAAGCATATAAAGAGGCAGCCTCAGTGAACCAAGAAATGAGACATACAACTTATAGTCCATTTGTCAATGGAGGAAATTTTGGGGTGCAGAATCAGGCACAACCATGGAATGGAGTCCCTGTGCAGCATGCTCCACTAGTAAATCCGGTTCCTTCTTACACACCTATGTATAATCCTACCCCAATCCAAGCTATAACTCCTTACACGGCTAGTACTTCCAATAACAGTCAAAATAATGGTCAGCCTTTCTTCCAACTTCCTAGGGATGTAACTGTGGCAAAAGCACAAGAGGATAGGGAAGAAATCAAAGAGATTACTGCACATTTGAAAAGATTAACAACCGAAGTGACACAAAAGATTAACAACCGAAGTGACACAGCTAAGAAATGAGAACCTCTATGGAAGAAGCAACCAAAACTACAATCCACATCAAAATCACAACCAAGGCCAAAATCAGAATTATAGTCTCAACCAAAATCAGCAGTACAATCAGAACCAAAGCTACAATCAGCATCAAGGCCCCAGTCAGGGGCAACCAATGCAAAATAGGGGGGCAGTGATAGATAATAGGACCTGGGGCAATAATAACAAAAATTAGAATCAACCTAGGCCACCCAAGACATGGAACACTGGGCCCAACAACGGTACTCTGGCTTCTCCTTTTGAGAATCCAGATAATCATGGTGCAAAACAAACAACTAGCATACAAATGGCCAATACAGCACCCAAAAATTGGTGCAGATTTCACAATACCAATGCCCATGCTGAGCACGACTGTCCACAGTTCCACTTGGCAGCTAGTATTTTCAACGTAGATGTACAGCCTCCTACCTCTGAATTTCTCATTCCTAAGGGTAATGAGGTAGTACCCTCAGAATATGACACAGCATTAGTCTTAGAAACGTTTACCTTTGCAACTGCAGAAGAGAAAGAGGATGAATTGCTAGAGGATGAACCATACTGTTGTGAAAGTCTTTATCCTGAATCAGCCTTTGTGTTAAATGCTTTTCAGTTTCCTTTTGAATCTGAAAATGAGATATTAAATGAAACAGAAGAGGTGCAGGCCTTTCAACAAACAAATAAAAGCCACACCTACAATTTGAGGAACAACCCTAGGCCGGGAGGACCTTTCACCACCTCCACTCCTCCGAATAACATCAATACACCCTCAGATCAGAATGCTAGCAACAATCCTGCCATACTTAAAGCTAGTCAGCCCACAAATAATGGAACAACAGTGCAAAAGGATCAAACAAGTAAGACAGAAGCAATAGAGACAACAAGATTAATGAATTACTTATCAGAGGAAATAAAGAAAATTAAGGTCAGTATACCTCTAAATGAATTATTGAAGACCCCAGGGATCAGAAATGCTTTTTTAAAATCCCTGGATACATCCATAACAAACAAGGTGTCTGCTGATATAACTGTTCCCAATAGTGATTCACCACCTAAGGAGAAAGGTAAGAAAGTTGAGCAGCCTTCCAATACAAATGTAGTAATACATACGGATAAGAGGGATACTCAACCTTTCTTGTTAACTGTTAGGTTGTGTGGGAAGAATATACACAATTGCATGGTAGATTCTGGTGCTTCAGCCAACGTAATGCCCTTAGGAATATGTAAAACTCTCGGGCTGACTCCCACCAAATCTGCCAAGGTTGTCACGCAATTAGATAAGACCGAGGTTAGCGTGATAGGAGAACTCATGAACATTCAAGTGCAATTAGCTTCAGACCCTAGGGTAAGCCAAATCATTGACATTCAAGTAGTGGATATACCCGTAAATTATGGGATGTTGCTAAGTAGGGATTGGTCCAAGACATTAAACGGATATATGGCTACTGACTTTTCACACATGTGGTTACCGTGGAGAGGCATCCCAAACTAGATCAGAATAGAGGCAGAGCCCATAATGAAACATATGATAACAGAGTATAATCGAACTAATGAAATATTATATGCTGCTGTTGAACCAGGTGTCTATAGAATTACCAACAATGGGATGCAGATTGAAGAGATTATGATGTTAAACATTAGAAAGAAGTGTGTCAGCAATAGAACGACACTATTCATTGAGTCTGACGGAAATTCTTCAGATGAAGAAAATAATGCAATAGACACATTTGGTCGTGCCATTAGACGAGAGGTGGAAGAGTGCGTTACACACCATCTCCCAGTCCAATGTAAGTTATATAAAAATAGGTGTAGAGTCCATGATAGACAACATTCTGAGGAGAATTGTGAAATATGCAAAGATATCATTGAATATGAATACAAAAAGTGCATAGGGAGGGTAGAATCACAAGAGAAAAATGAGAATCCTGATCCAACACAGAGATATGTTCAGGATAGTATAGATGCCTTGATTCCAGATTTAGGAAAAGAAATAGAGGACAAGGGTAGTCATCTTTCTGAGTTGCAAACTAAAAACACACATATGCAAGATAACCAAACGGAAAAACCCATGAATAAACAAGACAACACCCCACTGGCAATAAAAGGGACAAAGTATGCCAAGGTAAAGGATCAGAAAAGTAAAAATGGCATGTGGACGTTAAAATGTGATGGGTCCAAATCAAAACAGGCGGCAGGTGCGGGTATTGAACTCATAGATCCTCAAGGTAAATCTCATTTGGCAGCATATAGATTACAATTTTCCTGCACTAACAATATTGCTGAATATGAGGCCCTAATTTTAGGACTTGTCATGGCCATCAAGAAAGGGGTAAAAATCATCAGAGTATTTTTAGACTCTGAATTAGTAGTCAGACAAGTGAGGAAACTATATGCCTGCAATTATAAGAAAATGATTAGTTACAGACATAGAGTATGGGGTTTAGTGGATTCGTTTGATGCCTTTAACATAGAGCATATTCCTAGAGAGCTGAACCAAAGGCCAGATGCATTAGCAGTTGCTGCTAGTACATTAGAACCATTGACACTGTCAGGACTAAGACGATTTGCTGTTGAGCTAGTTAACGTGCCCAGTATACCAGACAACGTTACACACTTTCAGGTATTTGGAGAGGATCAGCAAATTATTAATTTTCTGACTTGTAATGAGGCATTTGAGGCCCAAATCATTGATGAACAAGAAAGGCCTGAAGTAACATGGGATGAAGAAGATATGATCAACTTAAAGAGCAACTTCTTACCAAAAGGAGTAATTGAATTAGAACACATCTTTGACTTCGACGGAGTAATAAGACAGAAAGACTTACCCAAAACAGAAGGGGGTAAGTGTGATTTACATAACTTAGGGACTGAGCTAAATCCACAAAATGTACTAATTGGGAAAGCTTGCTCTGAGAAAATCAGAAAAGAGGTTCTGGACATTCTGAAAGAATATAAACATGTCATAGCATGGACTTATGAAGACTTGAAAACATTTGATGAGTCCATCATAACTCATGTAATACCTTTAAGAAAAGAAGTCAAACCATTTAGGCAGAAACAGAGGCCTGTAAATGCCATTCTAGAGCCTTTAATCTTTGAGGAAGTTAAAAAATTACTGTCCGCTGGAATAATTTTCCCAGTCAGACATTCTGTCTGGGTAGCTAACTTAGTACCAGTGAGGAAGAAAAACGGAGACATCAGGTTGTGCGTAGACTTTAGAAATTTAAACAAGGCATCTGAGAAGGATAATTATCCTTTGCCCCCAATAGACGAAGTACTGCAGGCAGTAAATGGCGCAAAGATGATGTCTTTTTTAGATGGTTTTTCAGGTTATAATCAGGTCTTAATTGATAGAGAAGATAGACTAAAAACCACCTTCACTTGCAAATGGGGAAATTATGCGTATAGAAGAATGCCTTTTGGTCTAATTAATGTAGGTGCCACTTTTCAGAGAGCCATGGACGTTGCTTTTCGTGGATTATCAGGTAAATGCATTGTTGTGTATATGGATGATCTAACTGTATATTCCAAGGATGCATCCACCCACGCTGAAGACCTCAGAAAAGTACTCCAGCGATGTGAAAGGTATGGGATTTCCCTTAATCCTAAGAAATGTATATTTGGTGTAACTGAAGGTAAATTATTAGGCCATGTCATTTCTAAAAATGGAATTGCAATTGATCCGGATAGAATAGAATCCATAAAAAATTTGCAAATACCAAACAGTAGGAAAGAGTTGAAATCATTTTTTGGTAAAATTAACTTTGTTCGGAAGTTTATAACAGGTTTTGCAGAGATTGTGCAGCCGTTGAATGCCATGTTGAAGAAAGATGCACAGATGGAATGGACGCCAGTGGCCAAAGCCGCATTTGAAGATATCAAGGAGGCAATTTCTAATGCCCCTGTATTGGCAAGTCCAGACTACACAAGCCCATTTTACATCTACTCCTTTGCATCTTCTCATTCTGTCGTGGCTGCCTTGACACAGAAAGGTGAAAATAATGAAGAGAGGCCCATAGCATTTATGAGTGCACCTCTAAAGGATGCACAGCTAAGATATCTAGATATCGAAAGACAGGCATTAGCATTAGTGAAGGCTGTGAAAAAATTTAGACACTACATTCTGCGCAGCCAGATTAGAGCCATAGTACCAGATGCAGCAGTAAAGATGTTGCTGATGCAAAATGAGCCTGGAGAAAAAAGAGCTAAATGGATCACCACACTGCAAGAATTTGACATGGAGATCATTCCCGCAAAGCTAGTCAGAGGGCAGGCGTTGGTGCAGACAATAGCAAACATGGATCCAAATCTAATAAAACAGCAATATGTATTGAATTCCCAAGACGCATCAGACTGGTACGATGATTTAAGCACCTTCGTGATAGCTGGAAAGTACCCAAGCAAGATGAAGGCTTCTCAGAGGAGAGCTTTGAAGATTAAGGCACAGCATTATATGGTGCAAGGAGGTCTTCTATTCAGGAAGAACCATGATGGAATTTATCTGAGATGCATAAACAGAACTGAAGCTGATAGAGTGTTGACAGAACTACATGACAAGTACGGAACCGGTCATGGTTCCCATTTAGCTACAACACACAAAATACTGAGAGCGGGCTATTACTGGCCCACTATGTTCAAAGATACTAAGAGTCACATCAGAAGTTGCTACACCTGTCAGACTGCAGCAGACAAAGGAAGAAATCTGGCCAATCCACTGCAACCTGTGATCGAGTCCAGACCGTTTGCACAATGGGGCTTGGATTTTATCGGAGTCATCAATCCCCCATCTTCTGCAGGACACAAATTTATATTGACGGTAACAGACTATTGTACAAGGTGGACTGAGGCCACCTGCTGCAAGTTTTCCACAACTGAGGTAGTTATCAAGTTCCTTGAAGAAAACATTATCACCAGGTTTAGAACACCCTATTCATTGGTATGTGATAACGGCCCTGCTTTCTCTTCTTTAAAATTTTCTAAATGGGCATTTGAATATGGGATCATTCTAAGGTTTTCTTCGAATTATTACCCTCAAGGTAACGGACTGGTTGAATCAACAAACAAAATCTTATTAGACATAATCAAGAGGTTAATTGCCAAAAGTCCTAGAGAGTGGAATACCCTATTAAGATATGCATTATGGGTCGACAGGACCAAGTTCAAAACAGCTTTAGGTAGCACACCTTATCACTTAGTTTATGGGATTGATCCCATACTTCCGGTTAATCTGAGAATACCAACCTGGAAGTTTGCCAATGAATATCTAGGCTTTGATAACCATAGGGAAGCCAGAATAGTGCAAATGTTACAACTAGAGGAGAAAAGAGGTCAAGCCCTCGAGAGGTTTGCCAAACACCAAGTGGTTGTTAAGAGGTGGTTTGACAAAAGGGCAAGAGTCAAGACATTTAGGATATCAGACTTAGTGTTGTGCTGGGACAAAGCACATGAAAAGAAAGGAGGCCATGGAAAATTCAATAAATTATGGCTGGGTCCATTACAAGTCTCAGAAATAATAGGAGATAACACCTTTAGACTTAAGACCTTGACTGGAGAAGATATGCGATTACCAGTTAATGGCCAGCATTTGAAACACTACTTCCAAGCTTGAAGGTCAGGATGAGGCAGTCCTTTCTTTCTTAAATGTAAAATGTTGTGGATAATGTACAGTTCTTCTTCTGCTGTTTTCTTTTGGGTTGGCTGTTTGTATAGCTTGTCTTCTGTTTGTTTTTTCTTTTTTGTTTCTTTCTGTTTGTACAGTTTTTTCTTTTGTTGTGTCGTTTGTACAACCCGTTTGTTTGGTTTGTTTGTTGTCTCCTCAGCAGGGATCTTTATTTTACTATAGAGTATTAAGGAGCAAAACTAGCAACCATTCAAAATAGTATATAATTTAGGATATTCAGGTTAACCATTTGCAATTTACACATAATTTGTCACTGTCATGAATGTAGAGAGTTGTTCATCTTCTAAAGTTTTGTATTCAATAAATGTGATTGAGAATTCGAAGCAGTTTTCTCATGATGACACACCTAAAATCCTTGGGTTTGTTGAACTTACCAGTGTAGATATTAGGTGAAAAATCAGAGGTCACCCTTGCTACCATTACAATTCTCAGCTTAATTTCAGCAAGTGCCCACTCCTTGCATCATGAAGTTACAAATTGCTATATCTTATGAAATCTTTCAAAATTAGAAAACAAAAAAAATAAAATAAAAAATAAAGCGGATTATACTGAAAATCCAGATTAAGCCATCTAAGTAACTCTACCGGGGCTATGGACGCTCGCTGGCAGTGGGGCTCTACTTAGGAGAATTGTAACGATAACCTTGTCGGGGCTATAGACGCTCGCTGGCAGCAAGGCTCTATCCGGTCGGCTATGAGGGAATATCCTCACCTACGTAGGCTAATGTCAGTCACTGGTTTGTTCAACCGATCTTCAAGATGAGGATAATTAATCACATGCACACAACTAAACTGAAAATGGAAATTCATGCATCTTTATTGAATACTTTGAGTCTCAAGCTGAATAGTAATTTGCAGGAAAGATAGTCAGAAGTTATGAGTTCATTTCATCTAGTTTCCTTGAACACTCTGAATTTAATTGTTTTGTTTTGGTTGCTAGTTGTTGTGATGTTCACAACACGCCCCATTATGCTCCTTAGCAAAATAGGGACCCCTGCTGATGTTTTGCTTTTTGCTTCTGCTTGTGTTTGTCTGCTTTCTGGCAGTTTGGTAAAAATGAAGGTCAGGTGCATCATCATCATGATATTGGATGAGGTAGGTCATCATCATGAGGTTAGTTTGTCAAAGTTCATATTTTGTTTCTATGACCTCATATTTAGAAAGAGCTTGAAATTCCATGCAGGTTTGCCTTTTACTTCACTTGAAAATTCGTCCATATGTGGAAGTTATGCACGGTCAAAGTTTTGGTCAAACCTGATATTCGCAGGAGGATCATCATATTTTTTTCTCCTCAGTCATGTTGTCAAGGTCATCATGATCTTGGTCTATCACCTGATAAAAATCATGCAGTCGCAATATCCGGACGTCAATCTTAGGTGGTAGTGCCCTTTACCTGTCAAATGGCCTTATGCGCATCGTGAGCATCATGATATCTTTTAGGAGAGTCATATTTTATAAACTTGGTTTTGCTGTATGAAGAACATCATCATCATATTTGAACCCCCCCCCCGATAATATCCTGAGGTTCAAATATCCAGATATCATGATGACGTCAACTTTAAGTCATAGTAAGTTTTCCCCGTCGAGCGGTCTTTCGCATCGCGAGCATCATGATATTTTTAACATTACCTGATCTTATAATATCATGCTGATCACCCTGACTTAGAAAATCCACCATCGGCATATTTGCATGCGCATGTTAAAATCCTATCGGAAGGTCATCATCCTGATATTTGCTGAAGTTCGCTAAGATGATGATGACGACTTCATATCCTCCTGATCTCCTTTTGCATGATCATGATCATCATCCTGATCTTTCACAAGAGGGTCATATTCGCTGAAATTCGCTAAGTGATGGAGACATCATCATGATATTCGATAAAGAGGATCATCATATTCATATCCTCTTGATCTCCTTTTGCATGATCATGATGATCACCCTATCTTTTGAGGGAGGGTGATATTCCATTCCTCAACAGCATGATCTTATTTTGAATATCACCCTAGCGCTAACCTGATGATGACCTCAACTCATCCTTATGCTCCGAAGGACGAAATATGATGATTACGTCATCATGATAATTCGATGAGGAGGATCATCATATTTTTATCCTGTCATATTGTCAAGATCATCATGATCTTGTTTGTCCACCTGATATTTCGTAAAGTCCTCCTGCCGATAAAGTAAGACCTTTTGAAAATATCCTGATGATCATCATCATCACATTTCCCTTCGGCAGGATATTTTCTAAAACATGATCCGGTTAGCGAAATATCATGATGACGTCTTGTTCTAAGTTTAACAAAGGCTCCGGATATCATGATGACGTCATCCCGATCTAATAAACAAAGAAGCTAGTATCCTGATGATCATCATCATCACATTTTCCCTTCGGCAGGATATTTTCTAAAGCACGATCCGGTTCACGAAATATGATGATGACGTCTTATTCTAAGTTCGACAGAAGCCCCAAATATCCTGATGATCCTCGTCATCCTGATCTTTCGAGAGGGTTACCTTGGCCGCAAAGGGCTCATATTACAAACATCATCCTGATCATGCTCCTTAGGTGACCCGATATTGCATTTATCCCCTGATCTTAACGAATATGACGATGATGCCATCATTTGCATTTTAACGAAGCCCAAATATGACGATGATGTCACCATCATATTCCTTTCCTCAGCAGCAGGATCATATTTCACATCCTCCTATTTTCCTTCAGCATGAAGATGATGATGATGTTATTCTTTTCCCCGATATACAAGAGCGAAACATCCTGATGACGTCATCTGGACCTTCGGAAGGGAGAGCATCATATTTCCAGAATATCATGATAATGAAGTGAATATCGACCAACATGTTTTTTTTTGACACGTCGATAGCGATGGTCATGCCGATGGGCGGGAAATGAGGCGGTGGAATTTTAAAGTGTTTTTTTGGCGCCTGTGGCATTTTCCCGGTCAGCAATAGTTGACCCGATGAATTTTGAGCAGTCTGAATGCATTTTGGGCGCGTTTGAGGAGTATTCTGGATCTGATCTCCGCGATTTTGCGCAGTCACCTGGATTTAAATGATTATTGTAATTTCCTGCTGTTTATGTGATAAATGAAATACTTATTGCTTGTCTTGTCTTGCAGGCTTGCAGTTGAGGAAGCAGCTGGAAAGTCAACACAGTGACCTCATGGAGGAAGGAAATCTGATCTCAGGAGTAGGAAGATAAGGATGAAGTGTGAAAAAGTCAAGGCCATTCAAGTGAAGAACAAGGTTGCAGCTGAGAGTATTACTACAACAGATAAACAGAAGTTATTACCCAGCTGCCAGAACTTCTCAGAAGGGGCAATATTCCGCCCAGATTTGACACTGCTCAGAGATATTTTTGAGAGCTGGTTCACCTGTATTTATTGCTGTAACCAGGGGTTTGAACTAGGGGTTTAGTTAGGTTTTTGCTGTAGTGAGGACAATCAGAATGTCTTTATATTGTGCCTCTCTACACTGTAATACTTTACAACAGGGATTCTAGGAAAACAACAAGGGTTACAACAGGATTTTTTTTAGGAACATACAGCAAGTTAGCATAGTTTAGTGTAGAAGAAGGAGGTCGCCTGTTTGTCTGCAGTAAGGTGCGCGTGGAATGTCTGGCTGCCTTACTGTATCTGTAAAGCTTGTAAGTTCTCTGTAGTATGATCAATGAAACTAAGAGTCATTTCTACATTGTAAATCATGTATGACTATTCGTTTCTAATACAATAGAATCTGGAGTTCTGCATCTATCTTCTGAGTGTTCTCCTGCCCTTCTTTGTGTTTTGAAATATTTTCTTTGAGAGCTTGCAATTTTAAATGTATGTTTGTGAAAATGCTCAGAACTTACATTTAAGGTTTTAACTGTGGATTTGATCAAATTACTGTGGTATTTACATAGTGCATAACAGAAACAATTAGATCCTTCGGTAGATTAAATGAGTTATAGATTAGATCTTTCTAACTTTTCCCAACCCATCTGAATATTTAGCTGAAAACGTAGAAATCTAAAGGAAATTGTCTCAAATTTGAAGAAGCATGCATAACAGAGCTATAAGTAGACAGTTTTCATAAATAGATAAAGAAGAAAGCTGCAAAAATTCAAGAAAACCATCTAAAACTTGCAGCACAGTAACACCTTTATGCAAAGGAATGAAAAGTATTGACATATCTCATGACCTTTTTGCATATTCTTAGTCCAGTAAACCACCAAACAAACCTAAACTACGTAAGGCCCCTTGAACATTACAGCTTCACATTGACCAACTGAACTTGACCAACCGAACCATTGTAGACTTGGGATTAGTTGAATCTCAAATGATTCCTTCTTATCTTTCAAGTATAGTTTCAGTTCATTTTATGTGAATTTTAACTTATTGTTATGATTGCATTAAAAAAATCATCAACACCAAGTTTTTTAAGTTACCAGATGGAGAGGCAGATGCATCCTTTTGATATGTAGGCATGATCTTCCTTAGTGCACTAGATGCAATATTTAATAGTTCACTATCCTCCATGTGTGATTTTAGAAGTTTCTCTTTTCCTTTGGCCTGAGAAAAAGATGCTTCTTTCATTATCTAAACTAGAGAGAGAGAGTCAAAATTTAGTGGCCCTTCAATCAACTTAGGTCCATCCAGCTCCATCATTTCTTTGTCTAGGAAATTTTGTACTATCTTTGCAGTGTCTCTTGCTAGTGATTCAGACTTCTTTCCTTTAGAGATTTCAGGACTGACTAGTTTGGATAATTCATCACCAACCTTTTCTTCTTGTTCTTCTTCTTTTACCTTATCCTCTTTCTCTTCTCTTCTTCCTTCACCTTCTTCTTTAGTCCCTAGAAGATTTGACTTTACAATTATGGGATCCAGAGGAATGACATTACCAGAGTTTACTACTTTGTGAACTTCCTCTCCCAGAACAGAGGAGTCTAAGTCCTCAGATTTCTCTTCATCTATTTTCTTTAATCCTTCGACATCCTTGTCAGAGAATTCTTCATTGATTAATTTTAATCCTTCAAAATCCATGGTAGAAGGCTCTTCATTTGTTTCCTCTACAATAGGAAGATTAAATCTCATCAAGGCTTTCCAGACAATTTCTTTTGTTTCATCAGCTATCTGATTAGTTTCTCCAATCATGAGTTTATTCAAACGGGACTTACTTCGGAACTCATCTTTACAATCCTTGAAGACCGTGTCCATTTGTTTTGGAGTGATAGAGGGACATAACTGTATCACCATCTTCTTCCAGATCTCCAAGTCTTTTTCTTTGGCATTCTCTTTTCTCAGCTCTAGTACTTCTTCTAGGCTCTTAGGAATTAATGAAATTATTTGAATGACGGTTTTGTTGTAGATGTTCAAATACCTGATAGTTGCCTCTTCAAGAATCCTCTTATCTACATCATTGTATTCATCATAAAATTGTATCATTGGCTGTAGGTTTCCATCTACACTGATGGATTTGATGATGTTTTCAATTGATAGAGTGGATTTTTCAACAAATTCCTTTATTTTCTCTTCCTCATTTCTACTATCAGAGAAATTCTCGGATGTTCTTTTCTTCTTCATTTTCTTGATTTCCTCATCTGATTCTATCTCTTCATCATCCTTTTGGCTCATTTATGTCCTTGTGGCTTTAGTCTTCATTCTTTTTTCTCCTTTCCCAAATGACTTGACTTTCATTTTCGTAGTCTTTGAGCTTTTCGAAGTGACAGGAACAGAACTCTTGGAAGATCTAGTCTGGGAGGAGGTTTGCATTGGAATGCTTTCTTTCTTTTCTTCTTGTTTTTCTTTTTCTGCCTTCTCCATTTTCTCTCTATTGGAATCTACTGCCTCCTTTGATATGCCAAATCTTTTGGCAAGTTCTTCAACTTCCTTTCTTACTTTTCTCTTCATCTCAAGCTATCTTAATTCAACATGTATTTTTATGCTTAGCTCTTCAAATGTGCCAAACCTTTTTGCTTCAGTGTCCTTAGGTTGGCTCAGTATGTGTTCAATATGCACCTCTAAAATGTTTTCATCGACCTCATATCCCATGGGCATTATCCACATAGTTCTTCGCTCAACTGCCTCCATTAGGCATTGATTAGTGTCAACCATGAAGTAGACTATGTCTTCATACTTCTCGACTATTGATTGTGGTATTCTCTCTCTGGTATGGATCATGCTTTGGAAAATTTTGAAGTAACCCCAGAGGACTGAATTTTGGGCTTGAGCATCACCAAGTCCATACATGTAATATGTGATTTGAATTGCAATGGGTTTATGATTTTGCCAGACCTAACCCTTTGATCTAGGCAGGTCATTCATATAGTAGACAAATAGACACAGTATTAGACTACCATATTTAAAAGAGTTTTTCTTATCTTTCTTGATCTTCTACAAGTTTTCCATTAGTTGACTTAGTAGAAGCTCACATAAATCATAATCTGCATCTTCCTTCAACATTTGATATTGTCATGCCCACATTTCCCATGCGGTCACAACACGTATTCACGCCTGTCATGTCCACATGCATCATGTGGTCATGATATGAACTATCAAAAAAATTTTCCACGCTTCCCTAACAATCCCCTCGCATGCGTAGGCGTGCTCGGTGGCGTACGCTTAAGGCAAAAACAATACAGTTGATGGTGGCATACCAAGTACATGTGCACACACCCTACGCAAGGAAACACATGGTTTCCTGACTTAGATTAATCTCACGAATTATATTTGAACAACAGTTGTTTTAGGTGATAGATCATTTTTTAGCAAAGCACGATCATCTGATTCTTCTTTCCATTTTCTGGAATTTAATATTAATTTCTCCTCCTTTAGACTTATCATTTTCAACCAAGCCCGTTCATTTGCCCTCTCTTCATTTTCTTGAAATTTAATTTTGATTGTATTTCTATCACGTTCATTTTACTGTTTCTCTGAAATTTAATTTTGATTGTATTTCTATCTCATTCCCCTTCCCATTGTACCAGATCTTCTTATGTTATCCTATTTTTTTCTTCATGTTCTTTATCAAACAGCAATAACACTACATCCTTTACATTATTCCTAATTTATTGGTAAACCAAATCACTTACACAGGGTTGGTTAACGTCACTTGACTCAGTCCCCCTAGGGTTCCGCTCTAGGTTTTAGTTCAACGTTTGAATTAATTTTAATAATCAACTTGTTCCTAAATAGGTTTAATGCTAGGGTAAACTTACTTAGTTCTCCTAGCCCTGTTCAGAAATGCCACGCATTTTTTCCTCTTTGTTTTCCAAGGTTAGCTATTCTTTCTCTTTCTCTCTAGCCATCCTATATCCTCCATTCATTATCCTTGCTTGTGCTCATAGAGAGATTTTTTTTTTTTTGAGAAGGGAGATTTGGAGAGGAGGCTGGAGAGGAACTCTACATCAACTTCATCCATTAAAGGGTTTTTTAAGGTTGGATTTCATGGCTTTTCCTTTGTATTTCTATTTGTTGCATGAAGGATGTGTGAAAATTATTTATTTTGCTTGTGTTGTAAATTTTGTTATTGTGAGGAAATTTTATTGGGATGTTGACAGAGCTTCTTCCACTTGGGAGAAATGCTCATCAAGTGTGGGGTAGGGGAGGAGTGATCCTCCTCGAGTGCATGCCTTGTTTCTTTTGGGATGTTGAAAGCCTTGAGGGCATTTGTGTGACTTTGAGAAATTGTGTTATTTGGCTTGAGAGTCAAAATATGAACTCCTTGCAATCTTTGTTGGTAAGTTGGCTTGAGGCCATGAGAAGGAAACTGTGTTGAAATTTAATTGAAGGGTGACACTCTAGAGTTGAGTGTGTCCACTCTCCTACCCCTCTTTAAACTCACAGTGGATGAGTTTTGTGTTGTGTAAATATCTATGGGTGTAATTGTGTTTTGGTGTGTTATTTTTTATCTTGTTGTGAATAGTATTGAATCCCCTAGGTGTGTGGATGATCTCCCTTGCTCGGGGGTGACCCTCTTGCGGGTCTACGGTAGGGAGGAGAGCAGCTTGTGTGGTGTTTCTTTCCTTGTGTGATACACAGGTTTTCTGGGAGCTTATTGTGAAGCTTGGAGAAGATTATTAGATCTTAGAAAATATTTTATTTTCCTTAAGTCTTATGGAGAGCCTGATATTTTCATAGCTCCTTCCTTGTCGATTTTCCAAAGGGAGAAAATTATCTCCCTATTGTTGTATAAATTTTTATTTTTGGAGTTGTGAGGAAATCCTCTGTTATTGTATTATTGTTTGTATTCTACTGTTCATTAAGTTTTACCATTTTAAAATGAGGAAAGGAAGAGAAAATTTGTTTTTAAAGGGATATTAGACTTGTCTAGTTCCTTCTTCTATTTGCAAAGTTGTGAGTTAGTTGATGTTGTAATTAAGTTTGTAAAAGTATTATTTCTATGCAAGCTTAGTAGAAATATTAGTTTTAAATTTTGTTATAAGTCAAGTTGTAATTTTGCTACCATCAAAGAAATAAAATTTGGGTTGCAGTATTGCTTTTGACATTACCGCCACCTTGAGGGTCTCTTCCTAGAATGGGGACCAATTCACTATTCACTTTCATTATTCACTTTTACTATTCACTATTCACTATTTACTATTCACTTTCCACTAATCACTATTCATTTTTACTATTCACTATTTACTTTTACTATTCACTTTTCACTATTCATTTGAAGGCAAACTATATGTAGTTTAAAACATTTGACTTGAAATAGAAATTTTAATCAAGGAAAGTGGGATTTATTTATGCATAATGTATAATACAAATTGAAGTGATGAATTTGGAGGCATGGGAAATGTGGGCATGACAGATATGCAGTATAGATTGCTGTACCAGACAAAGAATTCTCTTTGCTCGAGTGGTAGATTTTGTAGCCAATTATCATTGAAGAAAACTATTAGCAAGAGACACTGTGTGGCTTCAAGATTGTTGTCATTGATGGAAACTGTGTATGAGGAAAAATTGATTAAATCTAAACTAAATAAAATCAAAGAACCCAATAACATAAAGAAAATGAATTTAAATAAAAGCCATGACAAATAATCAATGAAATAAAGACTTTTACCGAAATCTGTATTGTTTCCTTTGGATTGAATGTGGATTGCTCAATGAAGTTGCAAAGCCATAGCTGCAACAAGCAAGTAGTGTGCTTAAGAGATCAATGTCAAAAGATCGTGATAGTGCTCAATCGACGTGTTTTGTATGCTCAAAGCTCTGTTAAGTATGCCTGAGAATACAATCGAAGAGAGAGGCTCAATGAAGGAGATGAGGGGGGTTTATATAGATTTCAAAGAAGATCGATCAACGGTCCAGATAATTCAGAAGAATCAATGGAGGAAATAAGTTGAGGAATGTGCAACGAATAAGAAGAAGACATGTGTCTTGCTTGCTTTTGCATGAGAGGAGTTATCAAGAATAGAAGAATGAGTTAACTGAAGAGATAAATCAATTAAAAGAATAAAGCAATCAGTTAAGTGATTTAAAACAAGAAGAAGGGATTTGCATGAGAAAAGCAGATATTTTGCTTTATTAAATATAGAAATATTTAATTGATGAGCAAGAAAGCTTGAGTTATATTAGAGATAACTCAAATTTAGAAGAAAAAGCAATTTAAATAAATAATTGATTTATTTAAATTTAGAGAAGATATTTTGGAAGAAATAATTAAATAATTGGAATTATTTAATTTAGAAGATTTTAAAAGCTAATTAAATAAATAAATTTATTTAATTGTTGTGCATGATTTTGGAAGAACAGATTTTGATTTAATTAAATAATTTAATAATTATTTAATTGTAGATAAGAGGGAATTCGTTGAATCAATTAAATAATTAGGATTTAATTAATTAATGTGGATTTAAAATTTGGAAAGAGGATAATGGTCTAATTAAATAATTAAAATTATCTAATTTTGGAAGAATAACAGAGGATTTTAATTTAATTTATTAAATAAAGAGAATTTATTTAATTAATGTCGAAAGTATGTGATTTAGAAGAATTTGATGATAATTAACTAAATAATTAGATTATTTAATTAATGTGTGAAATGCAGGTGATTCGACAGATAGCGGAATGCTAGTGATTCAACGACACGGTCATTTTAGGGTGTCTACATTTTGCCCCTCTTTGATGCGACGCAGTTTATAGCGTTGCGTCAAAGAAAATGGTTGTTGAAGACATGATACAAGTTTGATGCCCCAGTGTAACTAGTTGCCCCAGCGTAGTTAGTGTATGGTGCCCCCTCGAGAGGAAAGACATGGAAGCAACAGAAGAACTATGTTGACACTCGACTAGAAGATTTTGTTGGAGATAGACGAGGTTGGATTGATGATAGATAGAAGAAAGGAGATAGAAGGGAACATGAGAGAAAGACTGTTGATCGATCCTTGCTAGAAAACTATATAAGGCCACGGATGAATGGATGGGTAGATGGATGAGCTTGTTGTAATGGTTTCGTATTTGTATATAAAGAGCAATCCTTATTTTGATATAG
Source organism: Cunninghamia lanceolata (assembly GCA_027924645.1). NCBI lineage: Eukaryota > Viridiplantae > Streptophyta > Pinopsida > Cupressales > Cupressaceae > Cunninghamia > Cunninghamia lanceolata. Next base: position 3,768,699 of record BSBN01000144.1, read on the forward strand.
CACGTGGATAGTTCGCCACCAAGGTATAAAAGACCTAGGTGCAGTAATATCCGAGTGCGTGGATGTTGACTCTGCAAGCAAGCGGTTTGAACTTAGATCCTTTAGACATAATATAACCTTGTTGGAACATGTGAATAAGCCATAGTCTTGAACATAAAATAAACTTCAATACATGTAAATGCAAGAAGAATATTAAATATGTAAGATGCTAGGTCCTAACACACACAAGATAAATAGAATGCTAAGAAAGATACTAAAGATCATTCCTCAAACACGGCACACAGAAAGCAATGACTATGCCCCCAATCCGTGCTGCATCGCGACATACCAAGATTATAGATAAATCAAGGTAGTCTTGAATAGGTATTGGAAAAGGAACAAAAGATAAATCATAACACAAATTGACTAACTTACAAAGTAAACATACAGCCAACATATTCTCTTGCCAAAGAGGTTGCTCAGGATAGATTGGATAGGAAAGATAACACCCTTATCGTAGGAAATCTGTGTCCGTTAAAGGGTGCTATCTACCTAAAAAGACAATGTCGCACTGCAAGAAATGCCACATGTCGCAGGAGACGTGTGTGTTGGTCTCGATCATGGAACACTTCGCAGAAGACAAGCCTGTGGATCTAGGGCTTTGGTTAAGCAGGACTTAGCTGATGTTGGCAATCGGTACGCAGGACAGTAGATGACTCTGGAAGGAAGCTGCTTTGCTTCAGGTTTGTTAAGGGCTTTTGCTTTGAAAGGATGTGCTAGCTGGTTGCTACTTGAGTTAGTCAAGTCGAGGCGAATGGATTTTGACAAACGGAAGACTAGAGGGATGACAATGTTAATGGATTGAGACGGGCGGAGAATGATGGATCATGTGTGCCTGAGTACTGGATACATCCTTCGTATTCCAGACTGCCTACATACCCTGTATCCACGGGATCAAGGCACACTTACGATGGAAGATGAACGTGATAAATATGTAGTTCTGGATAGAGTGATGAATGGGTCAAGGTGGAAGGAGGGGATCTTATATACCTGAGTATTGCAAATGTCCTTCATATTCCAGACTGCCTACATACCCATATCCATGGGATCAAGGTACTTTAAGACTGAGAAGATGATAATATGTAGTTCTGGTAGATGTGATGATGTGGGAAAAGTGCGGAGAAGAGGTGATCTTTTGTACCTGAGTACTGGATACTTCCTTCGTAATCCAGACTGCCTACATACCCATATCCATGGGATCAAGGTACTTTAAGACTGAGAAGATGATAATATGTAGTTCTAGTAGATGTGATGAAGGGGGGAAAGCGTTGAGAAGATAACAGCCTTATCGTAGGAACTCTGTGTCCGTTAAAGGGTGTTACCTATGGAAATGAGACAAGATTGAAGTATGCGCTATGAACCACGAACAAGGAACCAATCCTAGACCACATCTAAGGAAAGAGTTGCCCCCATTCTGGTAGAGGAAACTGTAGGGGTGACCGCCGAAGAAGACACAAAAAGACATGACCTAGGACAAGACAGTGTTAACTGTAGACACAGATCAAGACATGGGAAGACGGCAAGGGACATTGACAAATTTCCAAGCTATACTAGATAGGGAGACGCAAATGCAAACAAAGTCAATGGTTTTATTATGGGTGGATGGATGAGGCGCATTGCGAACTGGACAAGGAGTGAACAGGACTCAATAGACAATGGATGCTGACTCTACGCATAGCACCTGTTTGCCAGGTTTTCACTATGGTATTTATCCAAGGCGCCTGTTTGCCAGGTTTTCACCAGAGGACGGATTTTATTTTATTTTATATTTTTTTTTTTGGAATACTCTGAGGATCAGGCATAGAACTTCTTGAGATGGACATTGTTAAGTGGCTCATCTAGAGGAATGCTATCAGGCGTAGCTAAAGTATAAGCTCCTGATCCATATGATGTTGTCACAATGAAGGGACCTAACCAGTTAGGCTCAAACTTACCCTTCTTCTCTCGATCTGCTTGATTTCTCTAATTCTCCTTAAGTACAAGATCACCAACTTCAAACTGTCTTTCTTTGATCTTTTTGTTGTAATTACGCCGGAGGCGGTTTTGATAGACATGGAGATGATTGAGTGCGGCAAGGCGCCTCTCATCTAGTAGTTCAAGCTCAGCTAATCTGGAAGTGCGATACTCATCTCCGCTGATCAGGTCCTGCATGGATACTCTGAGGGATGGGATCTCGACCTCTATAGGTAGGATGGCTTCAAAGCCAAAGACCAAGGCATATGGTGTGGCACTAGTTGGTGTTCTGATACTAGTGCGGTAGGCCCATAGGGCGGGATTGAGTTGCAAGTGCCAATCACGACCAGCTTCATTGACTGTTTTCTTGAGGATTTTGAGAATGGTCTTATTAGAAGCCTCAGCTTGGCCGTTACTCTGCGGATAGTAGGGAGTTGAAAAGCTATGTTGGATATTGTATTGTGTGCACAAGGCACGGACATCTTGGTTCTTGAATGGTCTCCCATTATCAGTGACGATGGCTTGGGGAATACCATACTGGCATATGAGGTAGTTTAGAATAAACTTGTCTATTTGCTTACCGGTGATATAGGTCATAGGAATGGCTTCCACCCACTTCGTGAAATACTCAGTGGCGGTAATGATAAACTTGTGGCCATTGGAGGAAGAAGGGTGGATTTGTCCTACGAGGTCGAGACCCCATTGAGAAAAAGGCCATGGAGTAGTCACAGGTTGTAACTCATGAGCTGGTGCGTGAATCAAATCACCATGCTGCTGACATTGTAGACACTTCTTAGCAAACTGTGTAGCGTCTTGCTCTATCGTAGGCCAGTAATAACCTATTCTAAGTATCTTCTTAGCAAGATTAGGACTGGTAGAATGCATGCCATAGACACCTTCGTGTATGTCTCGTAAGGTAGCTTCGGCTTCTTCCGCATTAAGACATCGTAAGAGGATACCATCGAGACTCCGGCGATATAGTGTATCACCCAGAATGATGTAACGAGAGGATCGACGGATAAAGGTTTTGCGCTGGGTGGATGATAGGTCAGGGGGAAAGGTATTGTTCTTGAGGTATTCATAGATATCTTCATACCATGGGGAATTGGGACCAACAAGTTTGCAGATGATTTTAGTAACAGGAATATCGACGGCAGGTATCAACAATTGCTCGATCAAGAATTCACACTTCTGTGTATTAGCAGGCATGTCAATCGGTGACCCTACAGAAGCCATAGAATCTGTAGCTTTGTTATCCTCTCTTGGAATTTTCTCAAATGTGATGGTAGAAAAATGTGGTTTGTAGGCATCCACTAGTTGCTTGTAGGGGACCAACTTTTCATCCTTTGTTTGGTATTCATCCGTGACTTGGTGAATGACTAGCTGTGAGTCTCCATATACTTGTAATTATGTGATGTCCCATTGAACTGTTGTATTGAGACCTATAAGGAGTGCTTCATACTCGGCTATGTTGTTGGTGCAAGGGAATGCTAGCCAATATGACTTTGGAATGTAGTCATTCTGAGGTGTAACAAATAAGATGCCAGCTCCTGATCCATGCTGTGTGTAAGAACCGTCAAAGTATAACTTCCACATTATGGAGGTAGCAAGAGTGAAGAGGTTCTCATCAGGAAAGTCTACTACCATAGGATGTGTATCTTTCATAGGTGCTTCTGCTAGTTGATCCGCGAGGGCTTGTCGTTTGATTGCCTTACGATCCATGTACTCAATATCGAACTCACTAAGGATCATAACCCATTTAGCTAGTCTGCCTATGAGAGCTGCTTTTGCTAGTAGATACTTCAAGGGGTCAATCTTGGCTATCAAATTTGTGTGTTGGTTCAGCATATAAGGCCGCAACTTTTGGGAGGCGAACACTACTGCTAAACAAGCCCTTTCCATTGGTGAATAATTGAGCTCATATCCCACCAAGGTTCTACTAATGTAATAAATTGCATGCTCCTTTCTTGTGTCATCATTCTGTGCTAGCAGGGCCCCTAAGGCCGAGTTGGTAGTGGAGATGTATAAGATCAAAGTTTTGTCCGCAACTGGTGGAGCCAATATAGGAGGTGTAGCTAGATACTCTTTAATTTGATCAAATGCTGCTTGACACTTATTGTCCCATCGAAATGAGACATCCTTTCGGAGCAAGTGTTGAAAGGGTTGACATTTATCTGCTAGCTGTGAGATGAAACCCCTGATGGACTGCAACCTTCCTTGGAGGCTCCTTAATGCTTTTAGGTTCTTTGGTGGAGGCATCTCCACTATAGCCTTTACTTTCGCTGGATCTACTTCGATGCCTCTATGAGATATAATGTATTCCAACAGCTTCCCTGATGTTACACTAAATACACACTTCTTTGGATTGAATCTTACTTGGTATTTTTCAAGCCTGTCGAAGATCTATCCTAAGACCTGTATGTGATCCACTCTAGAAAATTTAGCCAATATATCATCAACATAGTCTTCCGTGATATGATGAAACAGATCGTGGAAGATCACTGTCATTGCTCTCTGATAGGTTGCTCCTGCATTCTTCAGACCAAACAGCATGACACACCAACAATAATTGCCCCAAGGACAAGTAAAGGTTGTTTTATGTTGGTCTTCTTCAGCTATCCTTATCTGATTGTAACCCTAAAATCCATCCATGAGAGAAAGCATCTCGTGACCTACTGTCAAGTCCACTATAATGTCAATGTTTGGTAGTGGAAAGTCATCTTTAGGACATGCCTTATTGAGATCTCGGAAATCATTACACATGCGGATGCACCCATTAGGTTTAGACACAGGTACAATGTTTGAGACCCAATCTGAATAGTCAATGGGTCGTATGAACTTTGCATCTAACAGCTTTTGTATTTCCACCTTCACCAAGAGAGCTATCTGTGGGTGCATTTTTCTCAACTTCTGCTTGACTGGTTTCACCTTGGGATCAACTGTGAGATAATGAACTACTAGCTTAGGGTCGAGCCCTGGCATATCTGCATAGGTCCATGCAAAGTTGATGGTTCGTTGCAAGAAGAAGCTATTAAGATTTCTGTGCTCTGTGTCAAATAAGGATGCTGCTAGGAATGTTGTCTTTGGATTTTGTTCGGTGCCAAGATTTATTTTTGTAGAATCTTCCACTAAGAGAGCTGATTTCTCTTGATACTTAGATGGTAAGGGAAGGTCAAATCCTCCATCCTCAGGTGCCATAGTTGGGTTTTCACCTTTGGATACATCCTTTATTTTTACTATTTTATGATCAAGAGGTGCCACAGTGTGGTTTTCACCTAGAGATCTTTCTTGATTTGCACTTTTGCGACTGGAGGATTTGGCATTCTCACCAAAATAAGCCATGGGCTCTAGTTCCATTACAAAACCTGCCTTGTGATCGCCAAGAGGGATACCTTCCCGAAGTCCCATGAACTCAGCTAGAGCTTCGTCATTCTGAAACACATCTATAACGGGGGTCCCTTGTTGGTCCCAATCGATAAGTTCAGGGTAGACAAGCGTGACATTCTAGGTGCTGGTGGTGGAAGTCAAGGATACGGAGGATAGTGTAAAAATGGAGGATTCTGCGAATAGATTGGTCATGTGGAGGGAAGAGTCATCGATGATATCCTCTGTGGACGTCGAATCAGCGAGAAAATTGTTAGCTACCTCATCGAGGATATACTCGATGTCCAAGGCACATGGTACCTTCTTACCAAATCCTAATCCTTTCTTGTCTAGCTTCTTTGTTACCACAATGGGCTCCATAGTGCCTTGATTCTATTTCCCAAGGCCACCTTTGCCTTTATAGCCCATGTTTTTTACTATCCTTAAGCCATTGCCATATTGCTTGACTGGTATCGTGACTAGTTCTTTCTCCTTGTAGAGCCAAGAAGAGATGTCCTCAATAGTTTCCTCTTCCAATAACCGTCCATGTTGGAATTGGGTTAGGAATGTTGGGGGAGGAATAGCTGCTTTTTTGGTTACTTTGGCAATGGGTGGTTTGCCGTAAGATTTTGGAGATAAAGGCATCCGCCCTACACAACAAGATTCTGAGATATCATAAGTGCCAAAGCCTATATCTCAGACGCGAGCTGTGATTTTGGGGAGGGGTGTAGGTTCACTTGTGGAGGCTTGCGTGAGAGCTTCAGGGTCAACATAGAGAGGGGATTCAAGGGCTTTGTCATTTTTAGGCACTTGGTTGCAATTCTTATAGCTTCCTTATAAGACATGACAAAATTCAAAAGGATTAGGATCTAATGGGATGGTGATCTCCGTACCATTGTATGGGAACTTGAGGGACTGATGGTACGTGGAGGGAACAGCTTTCATTGCATGGATCCATGGGCGGCCTAGGATAATGTTGTAAGGCAACTCAATATCAAGAACTTGGCACCTAGTTTCAAGCATGACAGGGCCCAGTTGTATAGGCAAGTGAATAACACCTTCTGAACGGCGTTCTGCATCATCATACCCCTTGATTGTAATACTATGATCAGTGTTGACATGATCCTCAGAGTATCCCAATTGCTTTAGTAACTTTAAAGAATAGATGTTGAGACCAACACCACCATCTATGAGTATGCGTTTGATTTTGCGCTTATGGATGAGAACTTCAATATGAAGGGCATCGTTGTGACAAGGATCATGGGAGGGGAGGTCTTTCTCAGAGAAGACCACGTTGTAAGGCGAAGCAATATTACCCACTATAGCTTGGAAATCTACGACTGCTATGTCATTAGGAATGGAAGACTCTTGGAGGGCTTTTTCTAGCACCACTCTATGTGCAGGTGATGACCGTAGAAGGTCCAAAATAGAGATCTATGCTGGTGTTCTCCCTAGATGTTCGACAAGATTATAATCAGAGTGAACCGGAAGCCTAGGTGTAGGTGCACGAATGGTGACATGACCTCGATGAGTAGTAACAGTACAATCCGTAGATTTGCCTTTGATGGTGAGGGTAGACACTCGACTCTTTTCAAAATGACCTACAATGGAATCGAAAGACGTGGAAGCGTGATTGATACCTTTACCTCTATCCTGAGGAGGAGGTGGACCATGATGAGGGAATGGTTCCTTGTACATATCGAGATCCTTGTTTGTGTGTTGCACTGGTGATTCATCCTCAAAAGTGATTTGATTACCGTTGATTAGGTTTTGGATGAGGTGCTTAAGCTTCATGCAAGACGCAGTTCGATGACCTTTGCTCCTATGGAACTCACAATACTCATTGTCTCTATAACGTGTCGTTTTGTAGACAGGTTCTCCATATGGGGGAGCATCGGGGAAGGTGATGAGCCCTTTCTACAAAGCTTACTGTAAGACCGATTCGATGGGCACTCCCAAGGGAGTGAATTGACGTCGCGGAGGGTAATCTTGCTGGGGCCGCTCTTGTTGTCATTGCTGTTGGTTGGGATAAGGTTGCCTTTGTTGCTTCTATTGTTGAGGTGGAGCCTGACTTGGTTTGGAGAGCTGCAGCAGTGTTTGTAACGTTTGGACATGCTTAGTATCGACCACCCCATCGTTGACCACGTTTTTGTTCTTGTTCCAATATTTGGGTTTATCGTTCGATTGTTGATGAGAAGTGCTATCTTTCATCTCCTTAAAGATTTTGACCACACCCTTAGTAATGAGGGCCTTCTCAATGTTGATACCCTTGTATGTGATTTCATCGAAGGTTGTAGCACTAAGAATTTGCAAATGGAAACCTAACTCTTGGTTGAGGTTCTGCACAAATATGCTCACAAGCTGTTTCTCCGGAATCTTGAAAGGGAATTTACTAGCCATTTGTCTCCATCGTTGGAGGAAAGAAATGAAAGTTTCCCCATTTTTCTGTTTATTGTTGCATAGATCTGTCATGGAAATCTCATGCTCTGCATTGTAAGAAAAATGGGTGGCAAACTTCTCTGCTAGCTCGTTGAAAGACTTGATTCCCGTAGGTAAGTGTGAGAACCATTCTATTGCTTGACCTCCAATACTACAAGGAAAGAGACGCATAAGATATGTGTCGTTATGAGAGACCTCGAAGCAAGCGAGATAGAATTCCCTAAGATGGTCTTTTGGGTCACCTTTTCCTTTGTACTTATCAAACTTGGGAATAGTGAAATTTTGAGGAAAAGAGATCATTGGTAATGACCGATCAAAAGGATAAGGACACACTTCCTCTAAAGAGAAGGTCTTTTTGGTATGGCCAAACGTAAGATCAGATAGCTGCTATTGAACTTCTGCGATCTTTAGCTCCATATTCATGGGAGGGGTTGGTAACATCTCCTGTTGTCCAAAGAGTGGTTGGTGTTGCCCATATGGAAGATTATAGTGTAAGCCATGCGTACTGGTATTATAAGGGTCGTAAGATTGATTGGGATCATATGGGTTGTACGATTGGTTCAGATTGGGTTGGAATTGGAGGCCATGATTAGGCAGAGGTGGAGGTGATGCTAAGTAAGAATGTTGGCTTTACGATGGTTGAAGAAAAGTATTGGGGGGAGGAAAGCTAAAGTGCATTTGATTAGGTTGTGATGGTGGCACATAGCTTTGGGAAAACTGATGTTGGGAATGTTGAACGTGGCTAGGCAATGTGTGAAAGAAGTTGAGCGAGGATGAACATTGTGGAGGAGGAACATAGGTAGAAGTGATTTGCGACGGTTGGGGTTGATTGAGGATGAGAGTAGAAGAATGTTGTGGTTGGGGCTGCTTGAGGACGAGAGTAGAAGAATGTTGCGGTTGGGGTTGCATGACTCTAATTGGTTGAGAGACATGAAGGTGTGATGATATAGGAGGTGGCATTTGTTGAGACCCTTGTTGCATGGCTACATAATTGTTCCTTGGATTGTAATTGGGTGGGAAACCTATGCGTGATTGGGTAACTAAGATTCCACTTGCAATTGGGGTGGACACTTTAGGAGGTGGTTGCACATTCGATCGAGCTAAGGTGGCTTGCTTAGCTAACTCTGCTTGACGTTGGAGAGATTCTTGTTGGTTTTGATAGATCTCCATAGGAGTCAAAAGCGGTGATATGGGCCTCTCCCCTATTGGGTTTTGAAAAAGGGGATTCCTATACTGCGAGCCTTCAGTAGGTAAGGGCATAGTTACTGTGGATATGGTTTGCACCACTTGTATGGCTTCTTGGGCGTTGTTGCTCTCCTTGAGAGTGGACACATCAAAATCTTGAGGTAACTTGGCGCCTTGCTTTGCAAGCAAGTGAAAGAAATGATCCTGGTTCTCACTAAGGATTTTATCAAAGGAATCTATAGCTCTAGGATCTTGTATGAATTCATCAAGATCTTGCCCATCTTCTTGAGAGGATTGACCTATTTAAAAGTGTCGCTCTTCTTGAGATGGGGTTTGATCTACGATATAACCTTGTGGGACAAAATCTGGAGGCAAGCCTGTGGTATACTAAGGCACATTTATCAAAGGGGTTCTATCCTCATGAGGATTACTTGGTTCATCTATGTGCAGCATGTTCGGAGAGCTGTTTGGTTTTGCCGCGGGTGTACTAGGAGTCACCTTGGGAGTAATGTTGAGACGACCTGATTGTGGTGTGCGAGGAGGTGACTTGCGCTTTTTAGGGACAACTTGCTTGGATTTCATAGTTTGCTGTAGCCTAGTGGTGACCATGGGATACACTAGGACACAATGTAATGCTGGGAATCTGTGAGATGCTTTAAGAAATGGATAAACTTCTGATGTACAAAGTACTGACCAAAGGTGCTATACTGTTTGACCAGAGGCGCAGGAATGTGCTACCAAAAGCGTGCTACTGTGGACCAGAGGCGACGGACTGAGCTACCAATAGCGAGTTACTGCTATGCCAAAGGCGAGCTACAGTGACCAAAAGTGAGCTACTGTTATACCAAGGGCGCTAAAGTAGAGTTTTGCAAGAGACAGGTTACTGCTGACCAAAGGCGATCTACTGTACTACCAAAGGTGAGCTACTGTAATACCAAGGGCGCTGAAGTAGTGTCTGATGTTTCAAAAATGCAAGATATTTCTGTTTCTGATTGGATTGGTTTGGCAAGAGAAAACATAGCAAACAAGTGGTCAAAAAAGGCACAAGGACTGACACAACAGATAGTGTATGTTCAAGGCTCCAAACAAGCCCAATGTTTCCACAGGTCTAAGACAATTGTAATCAATAACAAGCACTTTTTATCCCTAGAGACAAGGTTTCATTGTAGTAGATCAGCTCACAACTTAATACTCTGTCGATAAAAATATCATTCCATAAAGGTGTCAGATATTTAGTATCTTTGCGAGAGACAATAGGTAGGGATATCTCACCCTCCCCTTAGAAAGCTCAAGTAGGTCACAAGAGATTTATGTCCAAGGGAATACTATCTCTTCTCAAGGGAGCCAATGGTGAGTATCTTAAGGGTTTAAATCAATTTCCCTTGCACTGATGATTACCACAATGTTCAGAGGTAGGTCAGGTAGTCTCTATCTAAAATGGTTCTTAGTGACTTTGAGGGACCAATGCCTTACGAGCAATGCGACAAGCTACTAAAAGCTTTAACCAATCCTACTAAGAGTTTCAAACACTTCGCTCAATGTGAAAAATCGTTTCCACAAAGAGCTAGTACACCTCTTTTCAGTTTGGCACCACAAGGTAAGGCTGACGTCGGTTAGGACTTAGCTTTCACCTTATCCCTCTTATATAGCGGTTCAAAGGAAAACTCCGCTTAGGGTCATCCCTTTTGGATGAAGCGCAATCCAAAAGTAGGCCCTTCTAAAGGAAGTACAAAAAAAGTAAGAGCAAGCACGTCAAACAAAGGTTCAATTGTCCCGTTATAAAAAAATAAGGTGCAACTAAGCTAGGCACACACACGTTTGTAGTTGTAAATTGTCCCTTATGAAATGAAGTGTTTGGCATTCATGTCCATTGTCCTTTAGAAAATTGAGGTGTTTGTTCATACATGTCCATTGTCCCTTAAGAAAAATAGTATGTTCCTAAGACTTAGATTGCAAGAAAAGATTTGTTCAATTATCCTTTTAAGCATGCAATGTGTTTCTAAGACTTAGTGAGATAAATCAAAGAGGTCTTCAATGCTCGTCCTGCATGAACATGTTAAGAAAACACCTATTGGCTCTGTGTGAGTAATAAGAAGCTACAACAAGTGAGTTAGTTCCACCAAAAATTTCACAAGTTAGCAAAAAACAAATCAACTTTGACCAAAAGCGCTGCACAATCTTACCAGAAGCGACTCACTGTATTTCAAAAGTGCTGTAAGACAGACCAGAAGCGTTGTAGGATATTACCAGAGGTGTTACAGAATAACCAGAAGTGCTGCACTGTGTATCCAGGAGCGTGACACTGTTCTGCTAAAAGTGATGTCATGTATAGAGGAAGCGCTGTAAGATACCACCAGAAGCGCTGACAAATAACCAGATGCGCTGTACTGTTATGCCGAAAGCGCCGCACGGTCTCAGATCATGAAAATATTAACTTTTGTCAAAAAGGACTAAATCAAAATGGGATTTCATGTTTAATCTACTGTTCTGAGCAATAATATCTGATAGATCTGAATAGTGAAATCTAGAAAGCTCAAAAAGTGTAGCAATACAATAGATTAACACAACTACCGAAGATACCTCTAAATAAATCAGCTTTGGATGTATCAAAAGCAGGTTTGGGAAGACAAATACAACAGCTTGTCAAACCAATCCACTGATATAAAATGAGGAAAACCCTGCAAAAAAATACTGAATGCGGTCAAAACCTAATTAAGCCAGAAGCGCTTCACAAGACTTCCATTCGTGCTTTGCTGTGTTACCGAAAGCACTACTCTGTGGTAGTAGAAGCGTGGCAGTGCCCCTAAGGGCACTTAACTGTGCCTCCAAGAGCGCTGAAAGATACTACCAGAAGCACTGTGAAATATCGTTTGCGCTATACCGTACTGTGACTTCAAAAAACATAATTTCTCAAAGAAACAAAGGGATTAGTGGGTCCCACTGGGCATGCCAGAATGTGTATGAAAAAAATTGATTAAATCTAAACTAAATAAAATCAAAGAACCCAATAACATAAAGAAAACCAATTTAAATAAAAGCCATGACAAATAATCAATGAAATAAAGACTTTTACCGAAATCTGTATTGTTTCCTTTGGATTGAATGTGGATTGCTCAATGAAGTTGCAAAGCCATAGCTGCAATAAGCAAGTAGTGTGCTCAAGAGATCAATGTCAAAAGATCGTGATAGTGCTCAATCAACATGTTTTGTATGCTCAAAGCTCTGTTAAGTATGCCTGAGAATACGATCGAAGAGAGAGGCTCAATGAAGGAGATGAGGGGGGTTTATATAGATTTCAAAGAAGATCGATCAACGATCCAGATAATTCAGAAGAATCAATGGAGGAAATAAGTTGAGGAATGTGCAACGAATAAGAAGAAGACATGTGTCTTGCTTGCTTTTGCATGAGAGGAGTTATCAAGAATAGAAGAATGAGTTAACTGAAGAGATAAATCAATTAAAAGAATAAAGCAATCAGTTAAGTGATTTAAAACAAGAAGAAGGGATTTGCATGAGAAAAGCAGATATTTTGCTTTATTAAATATAGAAATATTTAATTGATGAGCAACAAAGCTTGAGTTATATTAGAGATAACTCAAATTTAGAAGAAAAAGTAATTTAAATAAACAATTGATTTATTTAAATTTAGAGAAGATATTTTGGAAGAAATAATTAAATAATTGGAATTATTTAATTTAGAAGATTTTAAAAACTAATTAAATAAATAAATTTATTTAATTGTTGTGCATGATTTTGGAAGAATAGATTTTGATTTAATTAAATAATTTAAGAAATATTTAATTGTAGATAAGAGGGAATTTGTTGAATCAATTAAATAATTAGGATTTAATTAATTAATGTGGATTTGAAATTTGGAAAGAGGATAATGGTCTAATTAAATAATTAAAATTATCTAATTTTGGAAGAATAACAGAGGATTTTAATTTAATTAATTAAATAAAGAGAATTTATTTAATTAATGTCGAAAGTATGTGATTTAGAAGAATTTGATGATAATTAACTAAATAATTAGATTATTTAATTAATGTGTGAAATGTAGGTGATTCGACAGATAGCGAAATGCTAGTGATTCAACGACACAGTCATTTTAGGGTGTCTACAGAAACAAAGTCTATCCCACACATTCACACTACATAGTATGCCCTTACCAGAAGTCAACTTGGAGATTGTTTTGGTCCGGTGAACAAGAACAGAGTATGCAACAAGGTCTGACAATCAGGTCCAAATCTCTCAGATGGTGTAACTCAACAAATTGTAGACATGGACAAGTTGAGAGGGGTATCATGACTACTATATTCCAAAGATTTAGCCTCCGGTACTAAAGCATGGAAAAGATATGAGCATCTGAGCATCGGGTTCCAGTCAAGTAGAGCAGACAGAGGAAGAACTGTCCAACAGAGTATCAGACTTCATTCTAGATGAATAAATGATGTTGATCAAACAATTTATGGGATCATACATTGTTGGGTGACATGATTAATGACTTCTATGTCTATTTTTTTGATACGCATCACAAATCAAGCATGAATTCAGCTGACAGATCAATAACTTGTAAATATCTTAAGTGTTCTTATTGCTGACTAGAAAGTTAATGAAATCCTTGATGTGGATATATATACCAAATGGATTCAAGTATGTAGATGTGTGAAAAATACAAGTGATAAAATAAAGTGTGAAGAAAAGTAGGGGACAAGTGTGAAAGCAACAAATCAAGTCTGGTATGTGACAGAACAACAATATCAAAATAGAGGAAGAATGAAGTGCATCAAATCAGTGTATTGTGCCTAACTAAAACTGAACTCCTACATTTGTAGATGCCTCTCATCAGTTCAAACACTTGATTACCTTCTGTAAGTTCTGTAGACAGTGAGTCTCTTGTAGGTAGTGTGCCTCTTGTGAGCAGTGTGCTCAGGTAGTGAGCCCTAATTGACAAGTGCCATTTTGTACTCTTTTATTCTTTTAACAGAGAATACTATCTTGGGTTAGTCACCGCGTGGGTTTCCCCTTAACATGGTTTTCCACGTAAAAATCCTTGTGTTATGTGTGTTGATTTTATTTATGTTCTTATGATCAGATATGCTTATATGTTTTGATGCTGCAATAATTATTAAAGAAGAAAAGAAAGTTAAAGAAATTTGAGATAATTGATTCACCTCCCTTTCAGTTATCTACCTTGTTTTCAACAATTGGTATCAGAGCTATGTTCCTCTGAACAAAGCCTAACAGCTTGTGGAAGATCTGGGAATCTTAATGGACATATATGGTATGAAGAAACAACTTCACTCTACCCTAGATGATCTTGAACAATCCCATTCTGAAGTCAATAATTTGAGAGAAAGACTCAAACAAGCTGATGATTTCATAAATGAGCTAAAAGAAAAACTTAGTATCTCTGTGAAAAAGAGAAAGGAACTACTTCAAAAATTAGCCAATCAGAGTGAAGACAATGATATGAATGAATATTTGAATGAGAAAAATAAGCTATGTGAGAAGTTGTCAAAAGAGGTCATTATGGTAAGGCATGAGATGGAATTAAGGGTTATGAGAATCACCCAAGAAATTGAAGAAAAAAATAAAATTGAAGATAATCTAAAACAATACCTCAAGGAGAAGACAGAGGATTGCCACAAAATGGATAGAATAATCAGGCATCTTGAATCTGATCTTGAAGAATCTAGAGATAATGAAGAACAACTTGAGAATCAGATAGACACTCTTAAACAATATCTTCAAATAACAAATGAATACAAAGAGAAATTCAAGATAAGCTTAGCCCAATTTGAAGTTCTTCTTGAAAGCCAAAAGAGGGTAGATGATAAGTGTGGCTTGGGATATGAGAAAGGTGAAAGCTTTGGATCTGGTCAGAAGAACTTTGGATCAAGAAATCAAAGAAATAGGCCTAGAAGACCTTTGGTAAGGCAACCAAATGCTCAAAGATATCCATCCTTCAATGGATACTGCTTCAATTGCAACAATTTCAGTCATAAAGCAAGTCAGTATAGAAGGAGAATGAATCAGACTAATCCATCATTCTCTACATAATGTTTCAACTGTAAAAGGTATGGTCACAAATCTCATGAATGCAGAAATATGCAAATAAACAATTCATTCAATGGTAGATGCTTTGCATGCAATAAAATGGGAAATATGGCTAATCAATGTAGATCAAGAGGATATCAATCAAATATGTAAAGAAATGTTGTTTGTTAAAATTGCAATAGATCTAGACATATTGCCAAATTTTGCAGAAGTAAAAATCAGGATTAAAAGGGTCTGGTGCATCATAATCAAAAACAAGATAAGGGTAAAGGTAAAGTGAATGAGGATGAAGTTAAAAGGGAGATGAACAAGATTTGGGTGAAGAAGAGTACAAAAAATATTGGGGATGGATCCGCACCAGAATTTGGTGCTGATATTCCTTCTAGAAACTAAACAGATGAGCTCTGTCTCATGGGGACTCAGAAAAAAACAAATTCCCCTAGCCAGTCAATTAGTGCCTAAATTTAGCACATGGAATGCTGTGGATTAAAGGGTTCTCATAAAAATATATAAATAACCCTCAGGAAAAATATGAAAGATTCGCATGGAGTTTTGCACGATTTTAACCACTCAAGTTGATCTGGTTGACAATCATCTGGTAAAGTAGGATTTTCACATACAGATCCGATATGATTTAGAATTGAAATACTTTGATTTATAGACCCATGGCATGATTGAAGAAAAGAAGATACATTGTCAATCCTCACTGACAATGATTCTAAGATTAGCACAATGATTCAAGAAGATCTCTCTTAAAATAGGGTAACCAGATAACTTAAGTTGTGCATTTATTACAAAAGGAAATTAGGGTTTGCACAAGAATAAAAGGGTTCTTTCACTCTTCATTTGCACACTTGCATTCGCGAAGAAGATAAGAAGAGCTCTGTAATGAAGTTTCTAAGATTCACTCAAAGATCAACTAGAAAATTGAATTCAATCAGCGATTTGTTCTAGCTCCTATTTCAAACCCTAAAAGTGTTAAAAAGGTACTTCCATTCTGAAAATCTCTCTCTAAATCTTTTGCAAGATGGTTACTCTAATGATTGTAAAGATCATTGATAGGCCATGTCCTAAATTTGAGAAACACCCCTATAAATCTCTAGAAGTTGATCCTTTAGGCGCATTTTCTAGCATTATGCATGGGATATTGCATGTAGAAGATGTTAGGGTCTATATACATGCTAATGTTGAGGAATTTGGAGACTCTAAATTGATGGACATCTATCACAAATAGCTAATAGATGAGAGTTTTGAAATCAAACCTCAATACAAGGCCCTCTGGAATAAACACTTTGGACATTGCATACACATCCCCTATTTTGCAAAAGATGATTGGGTCTGGTATATCATAAGTAGGATGCATGATAATTTCATGTGGTTAATGACGCCCTTCAAGATAACAAAAGATGCCATCAAGGTAGTGATTGGACTACATTCTTCTGGTGGGTTACCTGCACTTAAATCTGTCAAGAACTAGACAGTAATTGAAGCCACTAGATCTAAGTTTGACAAAAGAGCAATGACCATAGATGACATCATAGATCCGAATGTCAAGTTTACCTCAATGATAATTGGCTACAAAATCTATCATTCGAGTAGGGAGAATTCTATGTTTGGGACTACAATATATGCAGCATATCAGATGTTGAGGAAAAATGTAGATTATGACCAATGTGATCTTCTCCTAAATCAACTATTAGAAAACCTACAGAAGATAAAAAAGGATAAGAAGAATTCCTTCAAATATGGTTGTCTAATACTATGTCTATTCTTCTACTATATGAATAAGCTACCCAGATCTAGTGGTTGGGTTTGGCAAAATGATAAACCGGTTGCAATCTAGATTAGAGATTATATATATGAACTTGGAGATGCTAAAGCTCAGAAGACAGCTCTCTGGGGTTACTTTAAGAACTTCCAAAGCATGATACAGGCTAGAGAGAGGATACCTCAATCCATAGTTGAGAAATACAAGGACACAGTGTGCTTCATGGTTGACATTGATCGATGCCTAATGGAGGCAGTTGAGCCTAGAACAATGTGGATAATGCCTATGGGATATGAGGTTGATGAGAAAATCTTGGAGCTACATATTCAACACCTGTTGAGCCAGCCTAAGGACCCTAGGGTAGAAAGGTTTGGAACCTTTCAAGAACTAAGTGTAAAAATACATGTTGAGTTAAGACAACTAGAGATAAAGAGGAAAGTTAGAAGGGAAGTTTAGGAAATTGCCAAAAGATTTGGCTTATATAAAGAAGTAGTAGATGCAAATAGAGAGAAAATAGAAAGGGTTGAGAAAGAAAAACAAGAAGCAAAGAAAGGAGATGTTTCGGTACAAGCTTCTTCCCGGACTAGATCCTCCAAAAGCTCTACACCTACCACTCCTAAAATCTCAAGGGCCACCAAACTGAAAGTCAAGACATTCAGAAAAGGAGAAAAGAGGATGAAGACCAAAGGCACAAGGTCATATACAAGCCTCAAGGATGATGCAGAAGCAAAATCTGATGAAGAAATCAAGAAAATGAAGAAGAAGAAAACATCCAGGGAATTTTCTACTAGCAAAAATAAGGAAGAAAAGGTAGAAGAATTTGTTGAAAAGCCCACTCTTTCCATTGATGACATCATCAAGGTAGTTACTATGGATGGGAACCTGCAACCAGTAACAGAGTTCTATGATGAATACAGTGATACTGACAAGAGAATTTTGGAAGAAGCTACTGTCAGGTACCTGAATATTTACAATAAAACTTTCATTGAAATTATATCATTAATTCCCAAGACTCTAGAAAAGGTACTTAAACTGAGAAAAGAGAATGCAAAGGAAAAAGACCTAGAGATTTAGGAACAAATAATGATTCAACTTTATCCTTCTATCACTCCAAGACAAATGAACATTATTTTTAAAGATTGTAAAGATGAGTTCCAGAGTAAGGCAAGAATGAATAAACTTATGCTTGGAGAAACTGACCAAGTAGTAAGTGAGACAAAATATATCCTCAGGAATGCTTTGAAAACATTCAATCTTCCTATTATAGAGGAATCAATTGAAGAAGCTTCTACCATGGATGGTGAAGGATTAAATGTAACCAATGAAAAATCTTCTGATGTAGAAGGATCAAAAGAGATAGATGAAGAGAAGTCTAAGGACTTGGATTCCTCTATTCCGGAAGAGGAAGTTCATGAAGCAGTAAACATAGGGAACATCTCTCCTCTAGATCCCACTGCAGACATTCCAGATTTAGAATCTAAAGGTGAAGGAAGAAAATAGGAGAAAGTGAGTCAAGAAGAGGAGGTTAAGGGAAAAGAAGAAGAACAAGTAGAGAAGCCCTATAATGACAGTTCTGAGATCCCAAAAGAAAAGAAGACTTAGTCACCGACAAGAGACACTGTAGAGGCAGTGAAGAAGTTCTTAAACAAAGAAATGATGGAGATAGATGAACCTAGGCTATTTCAAGGGCCACTAAATTTTGACTCTCTCTCTGGTTCAGACAATGAAAATAGCATCTTTTGCTCAAGCCAAAGCAAAAGAAAAAATCCTAAAATCTCACATGGAAGATTGCAAACTATTAGAGATTGCATCTGGGATGCTAGAGAAGATCATGCCATCATTTCAAAAGGATCCTTTGGCCTCTCCATCTGGTAACTTGAAATCTTTGGTAAATTTTGTTAGCACTCATTTTGAATCTTTAGAGAAATTAGCAGAAGTTAAGGTCTGGAAGGAGTTTTTAGGAAAAAGATTTATTGAAGTGCAAGGACTGATTACTAATGATAGGAGGAACCTAGACATTAGAATAAATATTTTTGAAAATGTTCTTAAATATGGTGGGGACATGTACAAATTTTGTCTATATTGGCCCAAAGTGACAGAAGATATTGAAAAGAAGGTGAAAGAACAAGAAGGTAAACTATCAAGTTTATCTCAGAATTTTGATCCCCTTACTACCTCTCTAATGAATCAAGAATGCCAGGCCATTGTTATCATAAATGAAATCAAGAGGCTGAACAAAGAAAAGAAGGATGTAATAAATAGAATGAGTGAACTCAGAGGGATAATTATCCCTAAATTAGAGGCAATGCATGAGGCCTTCACAGATGCTCAGACCATAGCCCAGACTAGTGATTCGATAGATTTAAGAAGGGCAGAAGCATATGCAATTTTGTTGAGTGGTCACATCTCCATTTTGGATAGGATGAAGCAAAGTTGGGCCACAGAATTTGTACAGTTAAAGGCCACTTTTGCGGATATATATATATATATATATATATATATATATATATATATATATATGCGGCCATGTATAGGTTAATTTTTGCAAATTTTGGTGTGCGGATTCCACCCTTTGCCATTGATGTCAAAGGGGGAGTGAGGAGTAGTGAAAAATGTGGAATCTAGCTAAGGGGGAGCTCTAGTAAAATAGTGCAAAAGACAGAGCATCAGCCAAGGGGGAGTTACTCCGACACTTAGCCATTTTTCACTAAGTGTTGCCATCAATGCGAAAGGGGGAGATTGTTGGCAAGAGACACCGTGTGGCTTCATGAGTGTTGTCATTGATGGCAACAAAGTCTATCCCACACATCCGCAGTACATAGTATGCCCTTATCAGAAGTCAGCTTGGAGATTGTTTTGGTCCGGTTGGCGCAGGAGCACCTAGATGTCTAAGTTTTGGTTAATGTTCAAGTTGTTTGTTTGAGTCAATTGGGTCCTTGAGACCATTTTCAATGTTGTAATAAGGCTTGTAGCCATGTTGTAATTGGACTATGTCCAAATGACTATGAATCTATTCAATGTTGTAGTCCTCAAGAGGACAGTCTTATGTCAAGTAGGCAGTCATAGGAGTCATTTGAGTTTTAATGTTTGTAAGGGGAGTCATTTAAATGTTGTAGCCTATAAAGGCATGTCTAAGGTTAGGAGGGTGTTTAAAACCTTATCCAAGGTTAATCAAATGTTAAAACAAAGCATTGTTTAGACAAAAATAGTCATTACTATCCTAAAGAAGACAATTTCTATTTATGACAGTTAAAAATCAAGAAGGGAAATCGAGGGTTGGGCAGTTTCTTTGACCCCCAACCACTCCTACCCAACTTCATGAAAATATTGAGGCTTCTTTTAATCCTACCAAGATGTATTGGAAGAGAACAACCGATGTGGAGGAAATAACAAAGAAACACTGTTTTTCTACTTTTTCTCTATTTTTTTGAGTTTTCTTTGCTGTTATCAAGTGGTACCTACACCTGTACGGAACTGTCAAGGTACATAGGCATGTTGGTTAGAAAGTAGATTGAGTTAGCTTTGATTTGAGTCTTGTTGGAATATTGACAATGCTCTAGATGAAAGATATAGTGGATTTCCCAAAAGCTGTCTTTTTAGAATTGTTGTTCACTTCTAAAATTCATTGTTTCCAGCATTGTTCCATACCTGTATGGCTTAGGGGTGAATGGTATTTGTAATGCATGGTTAGGTGGGTGAGTTACCTATCCTTTGCATCTTGTTTGGTCTTTTGACACTACAATAGAAGAGAGAAATCATTGTTTGTCTACAAACTATCCTAAAACCTAATCTAGGGTTTCTTCTGAGTAGCTCGATGAGTTTCTCCTCATTCCTTTGATCCTTCCTGCCCCTAGTCAGAGGAATGAGTTGTATGATAGATAGTGCAGGGGCTTGTAGAGGTTGGGAGAGCAGGAGGATAGTTTAGACTGAGTTGGTCATGTTAATGACCCTGTAGAAGTCATGTATTGGATGTTAAAGGAGGATAGCAGCAAATAGAAGACCATAGGTATGTTTGGCCTATATTTGATTGAGCAAGAAAGGTCATTAGATGTTTGGCATGTTATAGGATTGGTTGTTGCATGGGATGGAGGTTTAGAGACCACCATAAGAAGAGTATTGTGATTGTCACATTAATGGAGCAGTGAGGGTATGACTGTCCATGAAAGGCATGGTAGATGTTGCTATCCTACAGACCCTGCACATTGGGTTTTATGGAACTTAGGTGGAGTTAGACATCTTGTGATAGGTGTCTTGAAGTCCCTCATGTTGTGTGTCATGAACAAGGTAGTGATTGTGTTGAAGCCCTTCATGGGTAGGAGAGTGAATCCCTAGAGAAAACAGTGAACTTGTGAGTTGTTGCATGTGGAGTTTGAATCATGCTTCTGCAGTCATAGATGCTCTACATCATTTGTGGTATCAGAGCCACTAGTAGGTCCTTGAGGGAGTAAATGATCTTGTGAAATAATAAGAGTTTTTGAGAGGTGTAAGGATGCCTCCTAAAAACCAAATGACTAGGGGGAACAATGAGTTGAGGGAAGCCTTAGAGGCTAGAGACGAGCTGAGGGATAGAAGAGATCAGGATGCTACAAGAGAAAGAGAGTTGAGGCAAGTTAGAAGGGAGAATGCATCAATCTTAGCAAGATTGGAAACATTGGAGAAGAAACCTAGAGGGGATGAACAAGATGATCCTGAAGGAGATGAGGCAGATGAGAGTCCTCCTAAGGATGAGTTGGATGCTGAAGAAAAGAAGTTTGTGAGATTACTGAAGGTAGTCCAAGGAAGTGGAAGAAAGGCAAACATAGAGTTACCTATTCATCAGGGGAAGATGGATAGTGAAGAGGTGTTAGGGTGGATAGATGCCTTGGAAAAAATTTTTGAGTATGAGGAGATGAGTGATGAGAAGAAGATCAAGTTCGCAAAAACAAAACTGAGAGGTACAACACTTACCTAGTGGAGTAGTGTGCAGATAGAAAGAGTGGCTAGAGGTGCAACAAGAATCACTTCTTGGAGTAGGATGAAGGATATGATGAAGGACCAATTCCTTCCATATGATTACTCCATTCAAACAAAGAGGATGAGATAGAATCTGAAGTAGAAGGACATGGATGTTATGTCCTATACTGAGTAATTTCATAAGCTTAGTATTAGAGGGGGATTGGAAGATGAAGAGAAAGTGGCAAGGTACCTTAATGGGCTTAGGTATAACTTGCAAGATGAGATTGGTTTGACAGTACCAAAATCACTTGGAGAGTGTTTTCAGTTGGCCATCAGGGCTGAAGAAAGGGTGAAGAGGAAGCAAGAAAGACAAGGTAGTGGAAGAGGAAACAAAGGTAGGGGCAGACCTACTACTGATGTTCAGAACAACAATGAGAAGGGTAAAGAGATGCCTATAGAACATAGAGGTGGATATAGAGGTGGAGCTGGTTTTGGAATTGGTAGAGGAGTGTTCACAGGAAGATGTTATCACTGCAATAAGGTGGGACACACATCTTTCAACTGTCTTAAGAAGGATGGTGTTGACAAGACCAAGGATAGAAGAGTTCACTTGGCACAAGAGGAGGAGAAGCTAGAAGAACTGGAAATGTCGTCAGCCTCTCCAATGATGGTTGGAGAAATGCTCATGGTGGAGAAAGGCAAGATGTAGCAACCACCATAGGTATCTATTTTCAGAACTAATTGTTTAAGCCGTGGAAAGATATGCAAATTGATTGTAGATTCAGGTTCTCATGATAATCTAGTTTCTTGTGAAATGGTGCATAAGTTGGGATTGAAAACTTTTGATCATCGTAGTCCTTACAATGTCACTTGGGTGAGTCAAGAGCAGCAAGTAAGGGTTACTAAGAAGGCATATGTTGATTTTACAATTTGTCCATATCAGGACTATGTTTTGTGTGATGTTATTCCAATGACATGTGGGCATATAATTCTGGGTAGACCATGGCAGCATTTGAGAAGGACAATTCATGATGGGTATACTAATACCTATGTGTTGATAACTGAGAGGGGGGGGTGAATCAGTTATCCTAATTATTTCCCTTATTGAACTTTCCTTTTAATTGATGCAGCATAGAATCAAACACAAAAACATTAATCATGAAATAAGAAACACATGACACAGTATTTTTGACGTGGAAACCCTGTTAAGGGAGAAAACCACAGGGTGATTAACCCAAAATTATTCTCTGTTAGAAGAATAGGAAATTACAAAAATGGCACTTGCCAATTAGGGCTCACTGCCCGAGCACACTGCTCACAAGAGGCCCACTGCCTACAAGAAGACACACTGTCTACAAAGTGATGAGAATCACAGTCTTGAACTGATTTGAAGCATCTGCATATGCTGGAGTTTAGTTCCGGTTAGGCTCAGTACACTGATCTGCTGCACTTCATCTTTCCTCTGTTCTTTATTCTGCTATCTTTCACATACCGGATCCTTTTTGCTGCCTCTGCTCTATTCTGGACTTATTCGCATATATCTTCACATCATCACACCCTTCACAACTAAATCCATCCTCTATATATATCCGCACAAGTAATTTCATCACCTTTCTAGTCGGCATCCGGAACAGTCTAGTTTCTTACAAACTTTTGTTCTATCGGCTGAATCCTTCCTCACCAAGCAATGCGGATCAAGCATATACTTGTAGATATCATTAATCATGTCGGCCAAACATGATTCATGCCTTCACAACCTCTGTCATCAACAGTAACACATCCGGAAAGTAGTTTGATACTCTGCCAGTCAGTTCTTCCTCTGTTTTCACTGTCTCTCAGGAATCCGGCACTCAACCATTCATATCTTTTTCCTTGTCCATCACCGGAGGCTAAATCCTTGGAATATACCACTCAAGGTAGTCCTCTTGACTTCCCCAAATCCGCACTGCACCAAGACACTTCCTCTGAGAGATCCGGACCAATCTGTCGGACCTTGCCACATGCTCTGTTCTTGTTCACCGGACCACAACATTCTTTATTCTGACTTCCGGTAGAGACACATCATAACTTGTGGATATGTGGGATGACCTTTGTTGCCATCAATGACAACAACCATGAGTCCATATAGTGTCTCTTGCCAACAATCTCCCCCTTTGGCATTGATGGCAACACTTAGTGAAAAATGACTAAGTGTTTTCACTATGCTCCCCCTTTGCTGATGCTCTGTCTTTATATACAATTTCCGGAACTCCCCCTTAGTTGGATTCCTCATTTTTCACTGCTCCTCACTCCCCCTTTGACATCAATGGCAAAGGGTGGGGTCCGCACACCAAAATTTTCAAAAATTTTCTATACATAGCCGCATATTTACATACTCACATATACTGAAGAATGTCTGCAAAGGATGTCTGCAATTGAATCATTTCTGTAGCCCAACTTTGCTTCATTCTGTCCAAAATTGAAATGTGACCACTCAACAAAAATGCAAAAGCTTCTGCCCGCTTGAGATCTGTCGGATCTTTTATTTGGGCAGTGGTCTGAGCATCACTGATGGCCTCATGCATAGTTTCCAACTTAGGGATTATAATCCTTCTAAGTTCTCCCATCCGGTTAGTGATGTTCTTCCTTTCCTTCTCAAGATTCTTTATTTCATTCAAGACTGCAATAGTCTGACATTCTTGATTTATTATAGAGGAAGAGAGAGGATCAAAACTTTGAGATAAGCTTTGTAGCTTATCCTGTTCCTCTTTTATTTTCTTGTCAAATGCTGCTGTTGCCTTTGACCAGGATATACAAAATTTGTAGATGTCACCGCCATCCTTAAGAGCATTCTCTAAGCTCTTTATTCCAATGCTTACAATTTTCCTATCTTTAGAGATTAATTCTAATATTTCTGAAAATCTCTTATCCAAAAATTCCTTCCGGACCTTTTCTTCAGCTGATTTTTCTAGAGAATCAAAATGTGTATCAACACTGCTGACTAAGGTTTTTAGATTACCGGAAGAGGAGGCTGTCGGATCTATCTGGATTATGGCATGATCTTTACAAGTACTCTGGAAGAAGCCTCTATCAACTCACAGTCTTCCATATGAGACTTAAGGAGCTTTTCATTTGCCTTGGCATTTGCAAATGAAGCTATCTTCATTGTTTGTACCGGAGAGAGAGAGTCAAAATCAAATGGGCCTTTTAGAAGCTCCGGTTCATCAATCTCTAAAGTTTCTTTGCTCAAAAATTGTTGAACAGTTTGTGCAGTGTCTCTTGTCGGAGACAGATGTTTCTTTTCTTCTGCAGTCTTAGAACTGTCAACCTCTTTGTCTTTCACCACTGCTTCCTTCTCCTGTAATTGCTCTTCTTCTTTGGATCCGGAGACTGTAGGGGAAACCGGAGGAGAGATGCTAGCTTGTTCATGGGCCACTTCTTCTGGAGCAGAGGGTCCCAAGTCCTCAGCTGTTTCTGTACCTAAGTCCTCTACAACAGGAAGATTGAACCTTTTGAAGGCCTTCCGGAGGATCTCTTCTGTTTCTTGGGCCACTTTGTCAGTCTCACCAAGCATGAGTTGATTCATCCTGGCTTTGCTTCTGAACTCATCTTTGCAGTCCTTGAAGATAATGTTCATTGTCTTGGGATCAATTTGAGGATATAGCTGAATAGCTATCTGCTCCTGGATCTCAAGATCTTTAGCATGAGCATTATTCTTTCTTACTTCCAATTCCTTTTCTAGGCTTTTAGGAATAAGAGATATGATTTCAATGAAAGCCTTATTATATATGTTAAGATATTTGACTGTGGCCTCCTGCAGAGTCTTTTGGTCGGCCTCACTGAAGTCATCATAAGATTCAGTCATTGGTTGAAGGTTTCCATCCACTATGACCGACTTGATTATGCTCTCTAGAGACAGAGTGGGCTTTTCAACAGATACCTCTGCCATTTCATCCTTATCTTGGCCTGTGGAGGGCTTACCGGATCCTTTCTTTTTCTGTTTCTTTATTTCTTTTATTCCCTCATCTGACTCTGTTTCCTCTTCATCCTTTTGGCTTCCATAAGCCCTTGTGGCTTTTGTCTTGGATCTCTTACCGGATGCCTGGACTTCCGGTTTTGAACTTTTGGTTGAGGGAGGTGCAGATCTCTTTGATGATCTGGTCCGGGTGGGAGCTTCAACCGGAGCACTTTCTTTACTTTTCTCTTCTTCCTCAGCCTTCCTCCTCTTTTCCCGGCTAGCATCAAGTGCCTCTTTTGAGATGCCTAGGCCTTGAGCAATGTGCTCTACTTCTTTTCTCACTTTTCTTTTAATCTCAGGTTCCCTGAGTTCTACATGTATTTTTACACTCAGCTCCTCAAAGGTTCCAAACCTTTCTGCCTTAGGATCTTTGGGCTGACTTAGCATGTGTTGAACATGCAGCTCCACTATCTGTTCATCCACTTCATACCCCATGGGCATGATCCAGACAGTCCTTGGCTCCACTGCCTCCATTAGGCACTGATTAGTGTCAACCATAAAACACACTGAGTCTTTGTATTTTTCAACAAGAGACTGGGGAATTCTCTCTCTTGCTTGCATCATGCTCTGAAAGTTTTTGAAGTATCCCCATAGAGCTGTATTTCTCACTTTTGCATCCCCAAGTCCATGCAAGTAGTCTCTTATCTGGACTGCAACAGGTTTGTCATTCTGCCATACCCATCCACTTGTTTCGGGTAGCTCATTCATGAAGTAGAAGAATAGACATAAAATAAGAGTACCATACTTAAAGGAATTCTTCTTATCCTTCTTGATTTTCTATATATTTTCCATTAATTGGCTTAGCAGTAGTTCGCAGAGATCATATTCTGCATTCTTTCTTAGCATTTCATAGGCAGTGTATACTGCAGTTCCGGATACAGAATTCTCCCTGCTGGAGTGATAGATCTTGTATCCTATTATCATTGATGCATATTTGATATCCGGATCCGAAATATCTTCAATGGTCATTGCCCTCTTGTCAAATTTTGATCCGGTGGCCTCAATTACAATGTTGTTCTTGACAGATTTGAGGATAGGTACCCCTCCGGAAGAGTATAGACCAGTTACTGCTCTAATTGCCTCTTTTGTGATCTTGCAGGGTCTATCTAGCCATAGAAAGTTGTCATGCATCCTGCTCAGTACATACCGGACCCATTCATCTTCTTCAAAGCAGGGGAAATGAATAAATTGCTCAAATTGTTTCTTCTGGATATCCTTATACTCTGGTTTGAGCTCAAAAGCATTGTCTATCAGTTGCTTGTGATAGAGGTCTCTTAATTTGAATTCCCCAAATTCTTCAATGCTTGCATGTATGTAAACCCTAATGTCTTCGGTATGTAAAACTCCGTGAGGAACACTAGAGAAGGCTCCTAGTGGATCTACCTCCAATGATTTGTAGGGATGTTTCTTGAATGAGGGACGAGGTCTATCAGAGATCTTAACTATGTTTGGAGTAGCCATTCTTCAAAGACTTGCAGTGAGGTAATGAAAAACGAAGAATACCTTATGCACCTTCGGTTTGCACGGAGTGGTTGGATTGATTTCTTTATGCAATAACTTCGGCAGGAGATCCTTGGTGTGCTTGATGAACCTTGTTGCAGAGCTCCACTTTTCGCTTCTTCTCGAGTGCAGAATGAGCAAATGACCTTTGAGAAATCCCTTAAATTGCTCCGCGAACCCTAATATCTGTCTGCAATAAATGCTTTACGTACATCATTCCGGTTTGCCTTGTCTGGATAGCTTGGAGTATCCCGGATTAGTCCTGATCTGTGGATATCATCCGGATCTTTCAATCATGAATAAATCGAGGTAACATATTACAAGAACATCCCAAACACTCTGTCCAATCCGCAGAACAAGATAGTGCATTTCCGGATCTTTCCGGACCTTTTTGTAATCCTTTATCATACCGGAGCATCTCCCTGAACAGGTCTTATTTGATCAATCACAGCTTCTTCATAACTCCATGCGGACCTCTGAAAATTTGACTGAAGTATCTCAAGACTCATATCTACAAACCCTTTGATCCGCATCTTGTGCCACATCCGGCACCACTTGTTTGGCTGGGGGAACAAGATTTTCTTTGAGTCTCCCCCTGAGCCTGAGCTCACTTTTTAATTTCCGGAAGAAATATCAGCACCAGAGTCTGGTGCGGATCCAACCTCTACATTCTCTGAACTTTTCTTCACCCAAATCTTGCTCATCTGATTCCTAACCTCATCCGCATTAATCTTTTGTTTACCCTTGTCTTGATTCTGATTATACACCGGACCTCTTTTGTCCTGATTCTTGTTTCTGCAGATTTTAGCATTATGACCGGACCTATTGCAGATTTGGCAAATAACATTTCTTTGCATATTTGACTGATATCCTCTTGATCTACATTGATTAGCCATATGACCTACTCTATTGCATGTGAAGCATCTACCTTTGAATGATTTGTTTACTTGCATAATTCTGCATTCATGGGATTTGTGTCCATACCTTTTGCAGTTGAAGCACTGTCCGGAGAAGGATGAATTAATCTGATTCATTCTCATTCTCCACTGATTAGCTTTGTGACCAAAGTGGTTGCAGCTGTGGCAGTATCCATTGAAGGATGGATATCTTTGAGCATTTGGTTGTCTTACCGGAGGTCTTCTAGGCCTACTCCTTGGATTTTCTGATCCAAGATTCATCTGACCGGATCCGGAGCTTTCTCCTTTCTCATATCCCAAACCATACTTGTCATCTGTCCTCTTTTGACTTCCAAGAAGAACTTCAAGTTGAGCAGAACTTATCTTGAATTTCTCTTTATATTCATTTGCTGTTTGAAGGTCTCTTTTGAGAGAGGCAATTTGATCCTCAAGTTTTCCTTCATTATCTTTGGCATCTTCAAGATCAGATTCAAGATGTCTGATAATCCTGTCCATCTGGTGGCATTCTTCTGATTTTTCTTTAAGAGATTGTCTTAGATTGTCTTCAGCCTTTCTTTTTTCTTCAATCTCTTGAGTAAACTTTATAGTTCCTGATTCCATTTCATGTCTTAACATAATGACTTCTTTTGATAACTTTTCACATAACTTGGTTTGCTCAGTCAATTCTTCATTTGTATTGCTTTCTTCACTTTGTCTTGCCAACTGTTGAAGCAGCTCCTTTCTCTTTTTCATAGAGAGACTTAATTTGTCTTTTAATTCTCTCATGAATTCATCAGCCTGTTTGAGTCTTTCCTTTAATTCACTGACTTCAGATTTTGACTGTTCAAGATCCTCAAGAGCAGTCTTGAGTTGCTCCCTTAAACCATATGCATCCATTTGAAATCCCAGATCTTCCTCAAGCTGTTAGGCTCTATTAGGAGGAACTTAGCTCTGATACCAATTGTTGATAACTGAGAGGGGGGGTGAATCAGTTATCCTAATTATTTCCCTTATTAAACTTTCCTTTTAATTGATGCAGCATAGAATCAAACACAAAAACATTAATCATGAAATAAGAAACACATGACACAGTATTTTTGACGTGGAAACCCTGTTAAGGGAGAAAACCACGGGGTGATTAACCCAAAATTATTCTCTGTTAGAAGAATAGGAAATTACAAAAATGGCACTTGCCAATTAGGGCTCACTGCCCGAGCACACTACTCACAAGAGGCCCACTGCCTACAAGAAGACACACTGTCTACAAAGTGATGAGAATCACAGTCTTGAACTGATTTGAAGCATCTGCATATGCTGGAGTTTAGTTCCGGTTAGGCTCAGTACACTGATCTGCTGCACTTCATCTTTCCTCTGTTCTTTATTCTGCTATCTTTCACATACCAGATCCTTTTTGCTGCCTCTGCTCTATTCTGGACTTATTCGCATATATCTTCACATCATCACACCCTTCACAACTAAATCCATCCTCTATATATATCCGCACAAGTAATTTCATCGCCTTTCTAGTCGGCATCTGGAACAGTCTAGTTTCTTACAAACTTTTGTTCTGTCGGCTGAATCCTTCCTCACCAAGCAATGTGGATCAAGCATATACTTGTAGATATCATTAATCATGTCGGCCAAACATGATTCATGCCTTCACAACCTCTGTCATCAACAGTAACACATCCGGAAAGCAGTTTGATACTCTGCCAGTCAGTTCTTCCTCTATTTTCACTGTCTCTCAGGAATCCGGTACTCAACCATTCATATCTTTTTCCTTGTCCATCACCGGAGGCTAAATCCTTGGAATATACCACTCAAGGTAGTCCTCTTGACTTCCCCAAATCCGCACTGCACCAAGACACTTCCTCTGAGAGATCCGGACCAATCTGTCGGACCTTGCCACATGCTCTGTTCTTGTTCACCGGACCACAACATTCTTTATTCTGACTTCCGGTAGAGACACATCATAACTTGCAGATATGTGGGATGACCTTTGTTGCCATCAATGACAACAACCATGAGTCCATATAGTGTGTCTTGCCAACACTATGTGGTGCACAAAGATGGTAAGAAGTTCAAACTGATTCCTTTACCTTGTGAAGACAAGAAGGAACATGTTACAATTTGCTTTGGAGAGAAATTGCAGTTGAGTATGTAGGTTAAGGATGATTGGAAGCAACAGGAACAGTTGCAACAATAGAAGGAGGATGATAGTCCTAGAGAGTAGCAGGCTTGGGACTTGAGTTATGTCAAGGTTGGAGACATTGAGTACCCTATAAAGAGGTAGAAGAAGGAAGGCAAATAGCAGATGGTACAGGGAGGAATGAATTAGAACCTCCAGTTGAGAAGAATAGAAGTATTGTAGCAGCAAGGTCCTAGACAAGGACACCAAAATAAGTTTTATGGTTCTCACACTGTTTACAGGAGCCATGTAGGTTGGAGAAGGAGGAAGATTACTCTTGGAGTGTTCATGTTTCCTAGTCAGAGGAACATCCAAACAAGATGGAAGAATGGATGGAGCAGATCCCCTAACTTTTGGGACAAGAGTTTTCATCATGCTGGGGAGTATGGTGCATGAGCACCTAGACGTCTAAGTTTTTTTTAATGTTCAAGTTGTTTCTTTGAGTCAATTGGGTCCTTGAGACCATTTTCAATGTTGTAATAAGGCTTGTAGCCATGTTGTAATTGGACTATGTCCAAATGATTATGAATCTATTCCATGTTGTAGTCCTCAAGAGGACAATCTTATGTCAAGTAGGTAGTCATAGGAGTCATTTGAGTTTTAATGTTTGTAAGGGGAGTCATTTAAATGTTTGTAGCCTATAAAGGCATGTCTAAGGTTAGGAGGGTGTTTAAAACCTTGTCCAAGGTTAATCAAATGTTAAAACAAAGCATTGTTTAGACAAAAATAGTCATTACTGTCCTAAAGAAGACAGTTTCTATTTATGACAGTTAAAAATCAAGAAGGGAAATCAAGGGTTGGGTAATTTTTTCGACCCCCAACCACTCCTACCTGACTTCATACAAATATTGAGGCTTCTTTTAAGCCTACCAAGATGTATTGGAAGAGAACAACCGATGGATGTGGAGGAAATAACAAAGAAACACTGTTTTTCTACTTTTTCTCTGCTTTTCTGAGTTTTCTTTGCTGTTATCAGGCCATACCCATGCCTATACGGAACTGTCAAGGTACATAGGCATGTTGGTTGGAAACTAGATGGAGTTAGCTTTGATTTGAGTCTTGGTTGGAAACTTGACAATGCTCTAGGTGAAAGATATCGTGGATTTCCCAAAAGCTATCTTTTTAGAATTGCTGTTCACTTCTGAAATTCGTTGTTTCCAGCATTGTTTCGTACCTGTACAGACTGGGGGTGAATGGTATTTGTAATGCATGGTTAGGTGGGTGATTTACCTATCCTTTGCATCTTGTTTGGGCTTTTGACACTGCAATAGAAGAGAGAAATTATTATTTGTCTACAAACTATCCTAAAACCTAATCTAGGGTTTCTTCTGAGTAGCCCAATGAGTTTCTCCTCATTCCTTTGATCCTTCCTGCCCCTGGTCAAAGGAATGAGTTGTATGATAGCTAGTGCAGGGGCTTGTAGAGGTTGGGAGAGAAAGAGGATAGTTTAGACTGAGTTGGTCATGTTAATGACCCTGCAGAAGTCATGTATTGGATGTTGAAGGAGGACAACAACAAATAGAAGACCATAGGTATGTTTGGCTTATAATTGATTGAGTAAGAAAGGTCATTAGACGTTTGGCATGTTATAGAATTGGTTGTTGCATGGGATGGAGGTTTAGAGACCACCATAAGAAGAGTATTGTGACTATCACATTAATGGAGCAGTGAGGTTGTGACTGTCCATGAAAGGCATGGTAGATGTTGCTGTCCTGCAGACCCTGCACATTGGGTTGTATGGAACTTAGGTGGAGTAGACATGTTGTGATAGGTGTCCTAAAGTCACTCATGTTTTGTTTCAAGAACAAGGTAGTGATTGTGTTGAAGCCCTTCATGGGTAGGAGAGTGAATCCCTAGAAAAAACAATGAACTTGTGAGTTGTTGCATGTGGAGTTTGAATCATGCTTCTGCTATCATAGATGCTCTGCATCACCGATGAACAAGAATAGAGTATTCAACAAGGTCTGACAATTAGGTATGAATGTATTAGATGGTGTAACTCAGCAAGTTGTGGACTTGGATAAGTCAAGAGGGGTATCATGACTACTATATTCTAGAGATTTAACCTCTAGTAGTAAAGCATGGAAAAGATATGAGCATCTGAGCATCAGGTTCTAGTCAAGTAGCGAAAACACAGGAAGAACTATCTCGTAGAGTATCTATGAGGCCAATTATTTTTACCTTCCTTATTTTGATCATTATGCTATTTTGTTGATGACATTATCAGACCTTTAGTGACTATGGTTTTATTATGCAGACTTGTTTTCATCTTCTGTTTTTGATAGGACACTGATTTGACATATGTGATTGGATTCGATCATAGTGGATGATATTTTGTGATTTGACACATGGGATATATTAGATGATATTTCGTGATGAGTTTCTAATATATTATGTGATGTCGACTATTTGACATATGATTTAAAATGTAGTTTAAATTGGAGTTATGTATTGATGATTATTGATGTATTCGAATTGTGTGAATTTAATTCTAGTTGCTTCGGCTATGGATTCCATGATATGACTGACACTTGATCAAGATGTGCAGGTTTCACATTCCCTAGCCATGGGAAAATTAGAGGCAGAATTCACATTATGTTATACCCTGTAAACTGATTCATTCCCTAGAGGGATAAGGATCACGTTTGAATTTGAATGATGATTTAAGTACTTGATTTAATTTTGTTATTTTGGCCTTAGTACCCCTTATCTGTTTATTTAATAATAACTGTTGTATAATTTTACTTGATTTACACCACTTGGTATTTATTTTATTTCGAGGCCATTTAAATGTGATTTTTAACCCCCTTGTGAACCCTAGTGTTCCTAAAGCTAACGTAGGTGGTCACCCATGAGTCTAGGGTCAACTTGGACTATCTACCCCTAGATTTGACTCTAGTTTGGTCACTCTAAACCATGGTTTAGTAAAAGTGACAAAAATTTGAAATAAGGGAAGTGGGAGATGAGTCATGCCTTGGGAAAGACTCATCTCCCTTCCCAAAGTTTGGGAATCCTTTCCCAAGGAAGACTTGGGAGGTCTCCAAGACTCCCAAGTGTGTGGGAGCTTCCCCCAAGACACTCACACATGTGTGAGAGCATCTTGGAGGAAGATGGCTCCTTGAGAGAATAAGAGGATGCCATATGGCATCCCTTATGCTCTTGAAGGTGTGAGTGGGATTGCCACCTCACCACTTGTCCTCTCACACGTGTGAGAGCACAAGTGGATGAGGTGAGGATTGAGAGGGAATGAGAGGATGACACTTGTCATCCTCACAATTCCTCTCCCTTGCAAGTGGCATGGGAGGAGGAAGGAGAAGGTGACAAGTGTCACCTTCTCATTCGTCAAGGCCAAATTCATGGCCTATATTATCTCCTCTTGTTGAGGAGTGTGGGGTTCTTCAATTTTATTTCTTATTGCTATTTTTGGAGGAGTTTGGAAGAAGTAGAGGCATTTCTTGAAGGATTGGAAGGCTTGGGAAGGCTTGGAGGTCTCCACCAACTTGCATCCATCATAAGGGCTTTGAAGGTAGGCCTCTTAACTTATTTTCTCACCCTAGCTTATTTAATGTGTTGTGTTAGAGTTTTAGGTTTTTTTGTTGTTGCATTGTTTTGTTTTGTTGGGATGGGAGTTATGGTGAGAGCACCTCCAATGGAGGTAATGCTCAACTTGTATGGGTAGGGGAAAGGAACCTCCTTGAGGTGTCTCCCACACTATGTATTTATGCCTTGAGGGCTTTTATTTTGTTGAGAAGGTTATTGAATGGCAACAGTGCCATGGAGGTTATTTTTGTGATATTGTGGAGAGTGGGGTTTTGGAGATTTTATTTGGCTTGAGGCCATGAGCTTGACATTTTATCATTTGGGAGCCCTTTGAAGTTGAGGGGTCGATTCCCTACCCTCAACAACTCATTTCTATGAGTTGAGTTTTGTGCTGAACTTATGGGTGCTTTTGTGTTTTTGTGATTGATTTTGTTGTGGAGTGCTCAACCTGTGTGAATCTCCACCTCCCTAGCTCGGGGGTGACCCACTTGCGGGTCTATGGTAGGGAGGAGAGATTTTTGAAGTGGCTGGTTGTTGTTCTTGTTGTTGTGTTCTTTGGAGGTTGTGGGAAAGAAGTGAAGTTGTTGTGGAGCCCTTTTTCTGTGGCTTTTGAAGTATTTTAGTGGTTGATTTAGCCATGGCCTTAGTGGCCTTATTGCTTGTATTTCTTGTAAAAGTTACCATGATATTTGCCATGAAGTTGGCTATGAAAAGTAATGCAATGTGAATATTCTGTCATTTTATTTAATGTTGTTTACTTCCTTTTTTTTTGGTGAGTTAAGATTTGAGAAATGCATGTGAGATGTAGTTAATTTTCTGGCATTGTAGTTCTCAAAGAAAAAGAAATGTATGGGTTGTATTGACTGCTAAATTATGGTAGGAGAAAGAAAGAGAAAAATGTATTTTCATTTTTGTCATCATTCTTCAAAAGGAAAATATGCAAGAAGTGCAATACTACTGTTTAGTTTTTGTTGATGAAAGAAAGAGAAGGCTTGAGAGTTGCTACTTGTTTATGTTTGACAGCTTTCCATTGCAATATTTGTTGTTAGAAGAAAAAAAAAAATTAAACTAAATGTAATTTCTACCTTAGTTGAATTTTTTTGTCAAAAGAAAAATATATATATTATTTCTTGGAAAGACCTGTCAGAATGTTGTTATTTCATTTTTGTTACATACTTGGTATATGCTGTTTATAAGAAAAACAGAGGGGGGGGGGGGTTTGTTATGAATTCATATGAAACTTTAGCTTTCTTGTTACTGTGGCATCAAAGATAAATATATATATTATACTCTGCATAATTATAAAAAAAGGGGAAAAAAAAAAAACTACATTGGATATTTTATCATTTTAGTAAAACAATTGTTGGTTTATGTTCTTTTTCTTTGTGTTCATGCTGTAGAGGAAAAGAAAAAAAAAGAGAGGGGATTTAGTACTGTTATATCATAATATGGATATATACATGGGTGTATACAGTTTTCAATATATATAAATATCAGAGAATATAGACAAATGGTGATTTACTAAACAACAGTGTTAAAAATCTAAGAGTATGTTTATATTTAAATGCATACAGAATTTACTTTTGCTAAAAAAATATTAAAAAATAGAAATTTCAGGAATGGCAGACTGTTGTGGATTATTGAAACTAAACACAAACTAAAAGGGGTTGGGAGGGGTCGGCAGCCAAACCACCGACCTCCCCACTAAACTCAGGCCCCCACCGCTATACCCACGACCCTCTAGACCATGCCATGGCCCGCAGTCCACCCTCCCCACCCTTGACTAACATCCCACACCCCCAAAACCCCTTGAGACAACCCTACCGCCAGGTTACCCCGGCCGTCTGTCGCTTGCAACATTGACCTCCACCTGGCTGCACCCCCCAAAAATCCCAACTCCTTCACTGGATCCACCACTCCACCTTCGCCATCCCCACCAAACTCCTCCCTCCATAGCCCTCCGCGGCGGTCTCTCCATTACACCTCCACCACCGTCGAAAAACCCTTAGCCAGTCCCTTCTGCCGCCACCGCCATTGTTGGCCTCATTAATAAGTAAGCCCTGTTCAAACATTGGGATCAATATAAAGCTTCTAAGGATTATTTTTATATATCAGGTTTGCACAAATAAAGGAATATATAAAAATATATACAGATAAAAAAAATATTCATAATGCATGCGATATCACATGACTCTGAGTGAATACCTTCGTGAGTGGTAATGGAAGGACCATTCATGGCTTCCACTTGTTGGCCCAAACCCTAACCTGTTCACAAATGGAAGAAAACCAAAACAAAGGGAAGGAGTAAAATAAGTTTAGGGTTCTCATTGAACACTTAGTGATATATTGAAATTAGCGCAACCAATTATAGAGATTTAATAAAATAAAATTAGACTTTGCTTTTATTTAGTTGGGGAGCATTTGTGAGGATATTTTAATTGTGAGGAATTGTTCTTTTGTTTGTGAGGAGAATTTTTTTTATATTATATTTCTTTGGGGCCTTTGGTTCATTTTAGTCTTGAGGTTCCTTAAATTGGTTGAATTTTAAAAGGAGGATTTTGATGTTTTAATTTGTTTTTTTGAGCTTGTGTATATGTTTTTTTTATTCAGGAATTGTTTATTTATTTTACATAGGGAAAGGGTATTTTCTTTCCTTTTTAGAATTATTTTAATGGGGAGAATGAATTTATTTTGTCAAAATTCTATCTTTCTAGTTTCACCTTTTTTTATTATTATTTTGTGGGGGAAGTTATTTAAACTCCCCTCCCTTATCTAGTAAATTTTGGAGTCAGTTATTAAATACAATTGTCAATTGTATTTAATAACGAACTCAATCTTTCTCCTTGGACTCATTGGTGACTTGTCGTTTAACCTTGTTTTATTAATTCATTTTAATTCATTTATGAAGCTATTCTATAATTTTGATTTAATTTTCTTATCTATTTTCACTTAGTTTTCCTAGGGTGATTTATTTTAAAATTTTAATTAGCATTTTTTTAAAACGCGTTATGCTGCTAGATTTTTATTAGGTTCCTAGGGTTTTATTCATGCGTTGATATATTTATTCCATTCCATCACTCAACCTAAATCACACACCATCTGCCATTATTTTTACATAGTCACTTTTCAATCTGAGTTAGGTTAGGGTTCGAAGTTGAAATCATCTTCACCTAGGAAACTTAGGGTTTAGATTTAACAAGTCTAACCCTAGATGCGACACCCTACATGTCACATACCCCCTAGATGACCTTCACCTTATCAATTTTGTGGGCATGTTTACACCTTAAGCGTATTACCATCGAGCACATAGATGCATGTGAGGGGGTTCCTAAGGATAGGTAGAAAAGTTTTCTGTAGCTTGTGTCATGACCACATGGCAAATGTGGACATGACACGTGCATTTGTGTGTCATGACCGCATGGGAAATGTGGGCATGACATTTGGTATCAAAGCCTAAGTTTAAACACTGGGCTGGTTTTGGGCACATAACTTTTCCGCAACTTGGACTGATTTGTGGTTACCTCATTTTTGTAGGATGCCTCCCCGATAGGTTCGGCAAGCGTAGTCCCGCCGCACTCCATCCCCTGAGATTCACAGTGATTCTTTAGCTGAGGTTTAGGTACAACCAGTCCCATAGATACCACAGGCACCACTGGCCATACCAGATATTGGGCCACAGATTTTGCAGGCCTTATAGGTAGTTCTAGATAGGGTTCCACCGGCTATAGTTGAGCCACGCATAGAGCCACATGTCAAGCCCCGCAAGGATCTGTGAGAGGAGCCGCACATGGATCCACGAACTAAGTCCCATGTTGAGCCACGTGTGGAGCCCCACATAGAGCCACAAGGGGCACCACATGTGGAGCCTTATGTCGAGTTGCCAGAGACAGAGGAGGTTGGTTCATCTGATAGGGCCCATAGCAGGAGCCCTTCACGTCATGCTAGATATGACGAGGCAGTACGAGTAGAACACTTTGGTCATAGGTCATATGACTATTATACATATGAGCCTATTAGGAGGCCTAGAGATAAAGGAGACCCCATTAGGGATATATTGAGGTTGAACCCTCCTACATTCATTGGGACCATAGAGGGAGCCGAGGCAGAGGCCTAGCTTATCAGTTTAGACAGATGCTTCATGTTGCATCCTTATGTGTGGCAGTACACTTGTTGCGAGATGCAGCAGCTACCTGGTGGCGCATTGAGGAGTGCAAGCGTCACCTTTCTTTAGACACCCTCACATGGGAGACCTTCGTTGAGCGCTTCAATGTGCGTTACTTATCAGACCATTACAGGCAGCGTCGTATAGACAAGTTCCATGACCTCTAGCAGAGGGGATTTACAGTGGCTTAGTATGAGGGTAGGTTTATGGAGTTATCCAGATATGCAGATTATCTCCATGATGAGAAACTCCTGTGCATAAGTTTATCAGAGGACTAAACCACAGCATAGCAGGGCCTGTTCGGATGGTAGACCCCTAGACTTTGAGTGATGCTATCAAGAAGGCATATATCGCTGAGGAGATTCACGGATGAGGGTAGGGTTCATGCCCTCAGTTTCAAGATCGTGGACAACAGCAGCATAAGCAAAGTTTTTGTAGACCTTCACAGCCACCTCATAGGGGAGGATTTAGTTTCGCACCCTTACCTCCTAGGCCCCCACAGCAGTAGCAGCCATAGCAGCAGAGAGCTAGGAAACAGTAGAGGGCACATGGGGGACATAATAAAGGTTGGCAGTAGCAGGGTCCGCACAAAGATCAGAGGCAACAGGGACCACTTGCAGGACCCACGAGGTCACAATAGTCTTATAGGGGTTCATAGGGGTCTACTGGTAGATCAGGGTAGTAGCAGTCGAGTAGGACTCAGAATGGATAGGTATAGGCTAGACACCTAGCTAGAGAGTGTCCACAGGGTTTTATAGCAGGATCCGAGAAAACTGTTGGCGATGTGGGTAGATCCCACCGTATGTTTGCGGCAGTTGATAACCGCTAGGCTAATTTTCAACTGTCAGTGATTGAGACGTCAGGTATGATTGGGGGTAACTCCATTTCTATTTTCTTTGATTTTGGTGCTACTGATTCATTCATATCTCCATCGTTAGTGGAGTGTTACAGGCTGGTGGCCTTTAGGCAAGGTGATAGGTGGGTGGTTGAGTTGGCCTCTGGGGCCAAGTTGATAGTAGATGCCTTAGTCCACGATTGTGAGATTGCTTTGGGACCCTTTACTATAGTTTATGACCTTAGAGTCATGACTCTAGGATCCTATGATGTGGTGTTGGGTATGGATTGGCTTGTAGCTCATCGAGCCAAGCTAGATTGTCACCGAAAGCCAATCAGCTATTTAGATGACCATGGTACTTTAGTGGATATTGTGGACATGTAGAAGCCCACCGCAGTGCGTATGATATCCGCTCAACAACTTAAGTACTGCATGCGGAAGGGATGCCAGATGTTCATCATCACAGTGAGTGACATATCAGATGATGAGCCAGAGGCATCTTTGGATGATCATCCCATCCTTAGAGAGTTTGCCGATGTGTTTCCAGCAGAGTTACCAGGGATGCCACCCTGACGTGAGGTAGGATTTCACAGACTTAGTACTGGGTGCTGAACTAGTGTCTCGTGCACCCTACAGGATGACTACACATGAGCTCATTGAGCTCAAGTTACAGTTGGAGGACTCGCTCGAGAAGGGGCACATCTGATCGAGCGTTTCACCTTGGGGCACTCCTGTCATCTTCGTGAAGAAGAAGGATGGGTCTCGTCATTTGTGTATGGACTACAGGCAGTTGAATAAGGTGACGGTGAAGAACCGTTATCCTCTACCTAGGATTGATGATCATTTTGATCAGATGCAGGGAGCCAGGTCATTCTCTAAGATAGACCTAAAGTCCAGGTATCATCAACTATGTATCACAGAAGCGGATATCCATAAGACCACCTTCCGGACTCGTTATGGCCACTATGAGTTCACAGTGGTTCCCTTCGGCTTGACGAACGCCCCTGTAGTTTTCATGAGTCTCATGAATGGGGTGTTTCGTACCTATTTCGATCGGTTCATGATCATTTTCCTCAATGACATTTTGATCTAATCACAGATCAAGGAGGAGCATGAGGAGCACCTTCGTCAGGTTCTATAGTGTTTGTGAGAGCAGAATCTTTATGGGAACTTGGTGAAGTGTGCATTTTTTAGGATAGACGTTCAGTATCTGGGGCATATCCTATCTGGCAATGGAATCTCAGTAGATCCATCAAAGATCAGGGCTATCAGAGATTGGCCAGCACCCACTAGTGTGACAGAGGTCAGGAGTTTTATGGGGTTAGCTAGTTATTACCATCACTTTATGGAGGGCTTTTCTCGGATTGCACACCCCATCACTTCCCTTTAGTGGAAAGGGAACAGTTTTCTTTGGGCTGAGCAGTGTGAGAGGGCCTTCGGGGTCCTCAAGGAGCGTCTTACCAGCGCTCCTATTCTAGTGGTTCCTGATCATGTAGCAGATTTTATGGTTTACATGGATGCATCACTTGAGGGATTGGGAGCTATTCTTATGC
Organism: Cunninghamia lanceolata; assembly: GCA_027924645.1. Lineage (NCBI taxonomy): Eukaryota > Viridiplantae > Streptophyta > Pinopsida > Cupressales > Cupressaceae > Cunninghamia > Cunninghamia lanceolata. Next base: position 3,809,112 of record BSBN01000144.1, read on the forward strand.
AGGGTCATAGAGTGATCGCGTATGAGTCACGAAAGCTCAAGACCTATGAGCTGAACTACCCCACGCATGACTTGGAGTTAGAGGCAGTAGTTCATGCTCTAGTTTGTTGGAGACATTTCTTGTTGGGTCGTCACTTTGAGCTCCATTCTGATCATCACAGCCTTCAGTACATCTTTACACAGCTAAATCTAAACGCCTGTCAGTGGCATTGGATGGAGTTCCTCTGCGAGTATGACTTTGATGTCCACTACATCAAAGGGAAGGAGAATGTGGTTGCTGATGCATTGAGTCAGAGGCGCCACAAGCTCTTGACCTTGACTCTAAGTGTGGACTTGAGAGGTCACATTATTCAGCATCTACTAGAGGATGAGTGGTATCTTGAGGTACAACAGGAGATTAGTGCATAGAGGGCCCTTGTGGGCAAGTTTGTAGGGTATTCACTTGAGGTAGATGGGTTACTTCGTCATCGACAACGCATCTATGTACCCCGTGCAGGTGACCTATGTACTGTAGTGTTCTCAAAGGCTCACAGAGCGCCATATGTGGCACATCTAGAGGTGAAGAAGATGCATGCCAATCTATGACAGTTGTACCATTGGGCGGGTATGATATGAGATATAGCAGAGTTTGTTGCTCGATGCCTTGAGTACTAGAGGGTCAAGGCCGAGCATCAGCATCCAGCAGGTCTTCTATACCCACATGACATACCTGAGTGGAAATGGGACACCATTTCCATGGATTTCATTGTTGGTCTTCCTATGTCTTCGCATAGCCATGATGCCATCATGGTGATAGTCGACAAGTTGACCAAGGTGGCGCATTTCTCACCTGTACACATGATGTACAATGCACCAACAGTGGCAAGAGTATTCTCAGATGATATTGTGAGATTACATGGAGTACCTTGTCGCATCATTTTAGATAGAGATTCTATTTTCACTTCAGCATTCTGGAGAGCCTTGCAGCATGCATTGGGCACACAACTCAATTTTAGCTCTGCTTATCATCCCAAGATAGATGGATAGACAGATCAGGTGAATTAGGTGTTGGGAGACATGCTTCAGATGTATGTTATGGACCATCAGTCTAGATGGGAGGAGTATCTGTATCTGGTTGAGTTTGCCTACAATAATGGGCATCACAGCTCATTGGGTATGCCTCCCTTTCAGGTTTTATACAGCAGACCGTGTAGGACACCATTGAGTTGGGATCGGATAGAGGACAAAGTTGCCATTGGTCTAGAGCTTGTACAGGATATGGAGCAGTAGGTCACACTGATTAGACAGAGGTTATAGGAGGCACAAGACATGCAGAAGAAGTATGTTGATGCTAAGAGGATTGATCGGAGCTTCTCAGTGGGTGACAGGGTATTCCTTAGAGTGCGGCCACACAAGAGTCTTATCCTTTATGGAAAGGGCTCTAATCTCGCACCACAGTTTGTAGAACCCTTTGAGATTTTGGAGTGGATAGGACTAGTTGCCTATCATCTAGTGTTGCCACTTAGCCTATCACGTATCCACAATGTCTTTCTTATTGCTATTTTGAGGCAATATATATCTGATTTGTCTCACGTGCTGGACTGGAGTGCTTTATAGGTAGAGGTGGACGGGCAATTGGCTTTGGAGCCAATTCGCATATTGGCTCGTCAGATGCTGGGCCTTCGAGGTTGAGAGCTGGACCAGGTTAGGGTCCAATGGGATCGATATGACAAGGTCACAGGGACTTGGGAGGATGCAGCTAGTTTGAGAGCACTCTATCCTCACTTTTTTGATGACTTCCAGGAAGAAGTTTAGTCTTAGGGGGGGAGGATGTGAGGCTGATTATTTTTACCTCCCTTATTTTGATCATTATGCTATTTTGTTGATGACATTATCAGACCTTTAGTGACTATGGTTTTATTATGTAGACTTGTTTTCATCTTCTATTTTTGATAGGACACTGATTTGACATATGTGATTGGATTTGATCATAGTGGATGATATTTTGTGATTTGACACATGGGATATATTCGATGATATTTCGTGATGAGTTTCTAATTAATTATGTGATGTCAACTATTTGACATATGATTTAAAATGTAGTTTAAATTGGAGTTATGTATTGATGATTATTGATGTATTCAAATTGCATGAATTTAATTCTAGTTGCTTTGGCTATGATTTCCATGATATGACTGACACTTGATCGAGATGTGCAGGTTTCACATTCCCTAGTGACAGGAAAATCAAAGGTAGAATTCACACTATGTTATCCCCTGTAAATCGATCTGTTCCCAAGAGGGATAAGGATCACGATTGAATTTGAATGATGATTTAAGTACTTGATTTAATTTTGTTATTTCGGCCTTAGTACCCCTTGTCTATTTATTTAATAATAAGTGTTGTATAATTTTACTTGATTTACACCACTTGGTATTTATTTTATTTTTAGGCCATTTAAATGTGATTCTAGGTGGTTAACCCCCTTTGTGAACCCTAGTGTTCCTAAAGCTAACCTAGGTGGTTACCCATGAGTCTAGGGTCAACTTGGACTATCTAACCCTAGATTTGACTCGAGTTTCGTCACTCTAAACCATGGTTTAGTAAAAGTGACGAAAATTTGAAATAAGCGAAGTGGGAGATGAGTCATGCTTTGGGAAAGACTCATCTCCCTTCCCAAAGTTTGGGAATCCTTTCCCAAGGAAGACTTGGGAGGTCTCCAAGACTCCCAAGTGTGTGGGAGCTTCCCCCAAGACTCTCAGACACGTGTGAGAGCATCTTGGAGGAAGATGGCTCCTTGAGAGAATAAGAGGATGCCATATGGCATCCCTTATCCTCTTGAAGGTGTAAGTGGGATTGCCACCTTACCACTTGTCCTCTCACACGTGTGAGAGCACAAGTGGATGAGGTGAGGATTGAGAGGGAATGAGAGGATGACACTTGTCATCCTCACACTTCCTTTCCATTGCAAGTGGCATGGGAGGAGGAAGGAGAAGGTGACAAGTGTCACCTTCTCATTCCTCAAGGCCAAATTCATGGCCTATATTATCTTCTCTTGTTGAGGAGTGTAGGGTTCTTCAATTTTATTTCTTATTGCTATTTTTGGAGAAGTTTGGGAGAAGTAGAGGCATTACTTGAAGGAATGGAAGGCTTGGGAAGGCTTGGAGCTCTCCACCAACTTGCTTCCATCATAAGGGCTTTGAAGGTAGGCCTCTTAACTTATTTTCTCACCCTAGCTTATTTAATGTGTTGTGTTATAGTTTTTGGTATTTTTGTTGTTGCATTGTTTTGTTTTGTTGGGATGGGAGTTATGGTGAGAGCACCTCCAATGGAGGTAATGCTCAACTTGTATGGGTAGGGGAAAGGAACCTCCTTGAGGTCTCTCCCACACTATGTATTTATGCCTTGAGGGCTTTTATTTTGTTGAGAAGGTTATTGAATGGCAAGAGTGCCATGGAGGTTATTTTTGTGATAGTATGGAGAGTGGTGTTTTCGAGATTTTATTTGGCTTGAGGCCATGAGCTTGACATTTTATCATTTGGGAGCCCTTTGAAGTTGAGGGGTCCATTCCCTACCCTTAACAACTTATTTCTATGAGTTGAGTTTTGTACTGAACTTATGGGTGTTTTTGTGATTGATTTTGTTGTGGAGTGCTCAACCTGTGTGAATCTCTACCTCCCTAGCTTAGGGGTGACCCACTTGCGGGTCTATGGTAGGGAGGAGAGATTTTTGAAGTGGCTGGTTGTTGTTCTTGTTGTTGTGTTCTTTGTAGGTTGTGGGAAAGAAGTGAAGTTGTTGTGGAGCCCTTTTTTTGTGGCTTTTGAAGTATTTTAATGGCTGATTTAGCCATGGCCTTAGTGGCCTTATTGTTTGTATTTCTTGTAAAAGTTACCATGATATTTGCCATGAAGTTGGCTATGAAAAGTAATGCAATGTCAATATTCTATCATTTTATTTAATGTTGTTTACTTCCTTTTTTTTTTTGTGAGTTAAGATTTTAGAAATGCATGTGAGATGTAGTTAATTTTCTGGCATTGTAGTTCTCAAAGAAAAAGAAATGTATGGGTTGTATTGACTGATAAATTATGGTAGGAGAAAGAAAGAGAAAAATGTATTTTCATTTCTGTCATCATTCTTCAAAAGGAAAATATGCAAGAAGTGCAATGCTGCTGTTTCATTTTTGTTGATGAAAGAAAGAGAAGGCTTGAGAGTTGCTACCTGTTTATGTTTGACAGCTTTCCATTGCAATATTTGTTGTTAGAAGAAAACAAAATTTAAACTGAATGTAATTTCTACATTAGTTGAATTTTTCTGTCAAAAGGAAAATATATATTATTGCTTGGAAAGACCTGTCAGAATGTTGCTGTTATTTCATTTTTGTTACATACTGGGTATATGCTATTTATAAGGAAAAAAGGGGGGGGGGGGGGGGGTTGTTATGAATTCATATGAAACTTTAGCTTTCTTGTTACTGTGGCATCAAAGATAAATATATATATTATAATCTACATAATTATAAAAAAAAAGTGGATAAAAAAAACTACATTGGATATTTTATCATTTTAGTAAAACAGTTGTTGGTTTATGTTCTTTTTCTTTGTGTTCATGCTGTAGAGGAAAAGAAAAAAAAGAGAGGGGATTTAGTATTGTTATATCATAATATGGATATATACATGGGTGTATACAGTTTTCAATATATATAGACAAATGGTGATTTACTAAACAACAGTGTTAAAAATCTAAGAGTATGTTTATATTTAAATGCATACAGAATTTACTTTTGCAAAAAAATAATATAAAAAAAAAGAAATTGTGGGAATGGTGGATTGTTGTGGGTTATTGAAACTAAACACAAACTAAAAGGGGTTGGGAGGGGTCGGAGGCCAAGCCACCGCCCTCCCCACTAAACTCAGGCCCCCACCGCTACACCCACAGCCCTCCAGACCATGCCGTGGCCTGCAGTCCACCCTCCCCACCCTTGACTAACATCCCACACCCCCAAAACCCCTTGAGACAACCCTGCCGTTGGCTTACCCCGGCCGTCCGTCGCTTATAGCGCCGACCTCCACCAGGCCGCGCCCCCCAAAATTCTCAACTCCTTCGCTAGATCCGCCACTCCACCTTCGTCGTCCCCATCGGACTCCTCCCTCCGCAGCCCTCCACAGTGGTCTCTCCATTACACCTTCACCACCATCAAAAAACCCTTAGCCAGTCCCTTCTGCCGCTGCCGCCATTGTTGGCCTCCTTCATAAGTAAGCCCTGTTCAAACATTGGGGTCAATACAGAGCTTCTAAGGATTAATTTAAGATATCAGGTTTCCACAAATAAAAGAATATATAAACATACATACAGATAAAAATAAATATTCATAATGCATTCGATATCACATGACTCTGAGTGTATACCTCCGTGAGAGGTAATGGAAGGACCATTCATGGCTTCCACTTGCTAGCCCAAACCCTAACCTGTTCACAAATGGAAGAAAACCAAAACAAAAAGGAAGGAGTAAAATAAGTTTAGGGTTCTCATTGAACACTTAGTGATATATTGAAATTAGGGCAACCAATTATAGAGATTTAATAAAATAAAATTAGACTTTGCTTTTATTTAGTTGGGGAGCATTTGTGAGGATATTATAATTGTGAGGAATTGTTCTTTTATTTGTGAGGATATTTTTTTTTATATTATATTTCTTTGGGGCCTTTGGTTCATTTTAGTCTTGAGGTTCCTTAAATTGATTGAATTTTAAAAGGAGGATTTTGATGTTTTAATTTGTTTTTTTGAGCTTGTGTATATGTTTTTTTATTCGGGAATTGTTTATTTATTTTACATAGGGAAAGGGTATTTTCTTTCCTTCTTAGAATTATTTTAATGGGGCAATGAATTTATTTTGTCGAAATTCTATCTTTCCAATTTCACCTTTTTTTATTATTATTTTCCGGGGAAAGTTATTTAAACTCCCCTCCCTTATCTAGTAAATTTTGGAGTCATTTATTAAATACAGTTGTCAATTGTATTTAATAACAAACTCGATCTTTCTCCTTGGACTCATTGGTGACTTCTCGTTTAACCTTGTTTTATTAATTCATTTTAATTCGTTTATGAAGCTATTCTATAATTTTGATTTAATTTTCTTATCTATTTTCACTTAGTTTTCCTAGGGTGATTTATTTTAAAATTTTAATTAGCATTTTTTGAAAACACGTTGTGCTGCCAGATTTTTGTTAGATTCCTAGGGTTTTATTCATGCGTTGATATATTTATTCCATTCCATCACTCCACCTAAATCACGCGCCATCTGCCATTGTTTTTACATTATCACTTTTTGATCCAAGTTAGGTTAGAGTTCGAAGTTGAAATCATCTTCACCTAGGAAACTTAGGGTTCAGATTTAACCAGTCTAACCCTAGACGCGACACCCTATGTGTTGCATACCCCCTAGACGGCCTTCACCTTATCAATTTTGTGGGCATGTTTACGCCTTAGGTGTATTGCCACTGAGCACGCAAACACGTGCGAGGGGATTCCTAGGGATAGGTAGAAAAGTTTTTCGTAGCTCGTGTCATAACCACATGATAAATGTGGACATGACATGTGTGTTTGTGTGTCGTGACCGCATGGGAAATGCAGGCATGATAGTATTAGACTTCAATCTGGATTAGTAAATGATGTTTATCAAACAATTTGTGGGATCATACATTGTTGGGTGACATGATTAATGACTTCTATGTCTATGTTTTTGATACGCATCACAAATTAATTATGGATTTAGTTGACAGATCAATAACTTGTAAATATCTTGAGTGTTCTTATTGCCGACTAGAAAGTTGATGAAATCCTTGATGCGGATATATATACCAGATGGATTCCAGTATGTAGATGTGTGAAAAATACAAGTGATGAAATAAAGTGCAAAGAAAAGTAGGGGACAAGTGTGAAAGCAACAAATAAAGTCTGGTATGTGACAGAGCAACAATATCAAAACAGAGGAAGAACGAAGTGCATCAAATTAGTGTATTATACCTAACCAAAATTGAACTCCTACATTTGTAGATGCCTCTCATCAGTTTAAACACCTAATTATCTTCTGTAAGTTTTGTAGACAATGAGTCTCTTGTAGGTAGTGTGCCTCTTGTGAGCAGTGAGCCCTAATTGGCAAGTGCTATTTTGTATTCTTTTATTCTTTTAATAGAGAATACTATCTTGGGTTAGTCACCCTGTGGTTTTTCCCTTAATAGGGTTTTCCACATAAAAATCCTTGTGTTATGTGTGTTGATTTTATTTCTCTTCTTATGATCAGATATGCTTATATGTTTTGATGCTACACTAATTATTAAAGAAGAAAAGAAAGTTAAAGAAATTTGAGATAATTGATTCAGCCCCTCTCTTAGTTATCTGCCTTGTTTTCAACACAAACTTAACATCTAGATCTGTGATGTCATCTATAGTCATTGCTCTTTTGTCTAATTTTGATCCAGTGGCTTCAGTTACCATTTGGTTCTTCACAGATTTGAGTGCAGGTAACCCACCAGATGAATGCAGTCCAGTCACAACCTAATAACATCTTTACTAATCTAGAATGGCCTCATTAGCCACATAAAATTATCATGCATCCTACTTAGAACATACCAGACCCAATCATCTTCTGTAAAAGATGGAAAATGTATGTAATGTTCAAAGTGTTTGTCCCTTAGGGTCTTGAATTTAGGTTTGATTTCAAAATTTTCATCTATTAACTGTTTTTGATAAATGTCAATCAATTTTGAGTCTCCAAAATCTTCAATGTTTGCATGGATATAAACCCTAATATCTTCTACATGCAAGACATTGTACGGAATACTAGAAAATACACGCAAGCAATCAACTTCTAGAGATTTGTAAGGGTGTTTTTTAAATTTTGGTCTTGGCTTTTCAGAGATATTAACAACCATTGGAGTAGCCATTCTAGCAAAGAGATCGAGATAGAATTTGTAGAAGGGAAGTACCTTTTCACGCCTTAGGGTTTGAAGTAGATGTCGGAGTGATTTTTTGGTTGAATTCAATCTTCAGCTTGAACTTGAGTAAACTATAGGATCTTCTTCTTAGAGCTCTTCTTTTCTTCTTCATGAGTGCAAATGTGTAAATAATGAGTGAAAGAACCCCTTTTATCTTTGCATAAAACCTAATTCCATTTTGTAGTAAATGCACAAGCTTTTAAGTCATCCGGTTACCCTTCTTCTCAAGTGAGCTTTTCTTGAATCATCTTGTAGATCTTCAAACTAGTACCTTAGTGAGTTGGTAGCACACAAGTGCCTTGAAGACTTTCCTCTAAATTCATAGATCAAAGTATTGTATTTATAGATAATACCGGATCAATTTGTACTATTCTGTAAATAATGTTTGGTTACCGGAACTAGATCTACTCAAGTGGTCATAAACCTTGTGAAGCTTCATTAGGACCTCTCACATTTTGACGAAAAGTTCTTTGGGGAATTTTATAGGAACCATTTCATCCTCAACACCATATGTTTACTCAATGTGTTGAATTCAGGCACTTACTGACTGGCTAGGGGAAAATGATTTTCACTGTAGCTCCCCCTGAACTAGAGCTCACTTCTTAGTTTCTAGAAGGATTATCAGCACTGGATTCTAGTGCAGATCCATCTCTAATACTCATTGTACTCCTTTTTACCCAAATCTTTCTCATCTCCTTTTGAACTTCACCTACATTTATTTTACCTTTGCCTTTATCCTTTTTCTGATCATGTTCCACTGGACCTTTTCTATTTTGATTTCTGCTTCTGTAGAATTTGGCGGTATGACCAGATCCATTGCAATTGTAACACACAATATTTCTTTACTTATTTGAATGATATCCTCTTGATCTGTACTCATTAGCCATATGTCCAATTCTATTGCATACAAAGCATTTACCATTGAAAGAATTGATCATTTGCATATTTCTGCATTTATGAGATTTGTGACCATACCTTTTGCAACTGAAACATTGACTGAAGAAGGATGGATTGATTTGATTCATTCTATTTCTACATTAGATTTCTTTATAACCAAACTTGTTGCAACTGAAGTAGTATCCATTGAAAGATGGATATCTTTGAGCATTTAGTTGCCTTACCGGAGGTCTTCTAGGCCTGTTTATTTGATTTCCTGATCCAAAGTTCTTCTAACCAGATCTAGAGCTTTCACCTTTCTCATATCCCAAGCCACGCTTATCATCTACCCTCTTTTGAATTTCAAGAAGAACTTCAAGTTGGACTGAGCTTATCTTGAATTTTTCTTTATATTCATTTGTAGATTGAAGACCTTGTTTAAGAGTGTCTATCTAGTTCTCAAGTTGTTCTTCATTATCTATGGCTTCTTCAAGATTAGATTCAAGATGCCTGATTATTCTGTGCATTTTGTGGTAGTCCTCTATTTTTTCCTCGAGGGATTGTTTTAGATTATCTTCAATCTCTTGGGTGAATTTCATAACCCCTGATTCCATTTCATGCCTTATGATAATGACTTCTTTTGACAGCTTCTCACATAGCTTATTTTTCTCATTTAGATCCTCATCAATATTATTGACTTCATTCTGATTTGCTAGTTTTTAGAGTAGTTCCTTTCTCTTTTTCACAAAATTACTAATTTTTTGTTTCATCTCATTGATGAAATCATCAGCTTGCTTGAGCTCAAATTGTTGACTTCAGAGTGAGATTGTTGAAGATCATCTAGGTTATACTAAAGTTGTTCATTCATACCATATGCATCCATTGAGATTCCTATATCTTCCTCAACTTATTAGGCTTGTTCAGAGGAACTTAGCTCTAATACCAATTATTGGAAATAATGCAGATAACTAAGAGGGGGGGTGAATCAGTTATCTTATAACTTTTCTATTTTTACTTTCTTTTCTTATCTTATCATTTAGTGTTATATCAAAACAAGGCAATCATAAGAACTGAAAGAGAAATTAACACATAACACAAGGATTTTTACGTGGAAACCCTGCTAAGCAAAAAACCATGGGGTGACTAACTGAAGATTATATTCTCTGTTAAAAGAATAAAGAGTGCAAATTTGGCACTTACCAATTAGGGCTCACTACCTGAGTTCACTGCTCACAAGAGGCCCATTGCCTACAAGAGACTTACTATCTACAAATTATTACAGATGATACCAAGGTGTTTGAACTGGTGAACAACATCTATACATGCAAGAATTCAATTCTGATCAGGGACAATATTCTGATCTGGCACATTTCATTCTTCCTCTGCTCAATATTACTTTTCTGTCACATTTCAAGCTTGCATTACTACCTTCGTACTTGTCTCTACTTTTCTTTGCACTTAATCATTCATACTCTCACTTCCACACACCCACAAGCTTGAATCCATCAAGTATATACATCTGCATCATGGATTTCCCACAACTTTCTAATCAGCAACAAGAACACTTAGGATATTTTCAAGCTACTATTCAGTCAACTAAATCCATACTTGATTGATGATGCACACCAAAAACTTAGGCATAGAAATCATTACCTATGGCAGCCAAAAACATATAATGCTACAAATTGCTTCATCAATACCTTTTATACATCTAGATTGAAGTCTGGTACTCTGTCTGAGTGTTCTTCCTCTGCTCTATCTTTACTGGAACCTAATACACAGAAACTCATATCTCTTTCATGCTTTATCACCGAAGGCTAAATCTCTGGAATACAATAGTCATGATACCCTTCTTGACTTGTCCAAGTCCACAACTTACCAAGTTACACCATCTGATAGATCTAAACTTGATTGTTGGACATGTTGCATGCTCTATTTTTGTCCATCAGACAAAAACAATCTTCACTCTGACTTCTGGTATAGGCATATTATGTACTGCAAATGTGTAGAATGGACTTTTTTTCCATCAATGACAACACTTATGAAGCCACACAGTGTCTCTTGCCAACATGGAGTACTTGGATAAAGTGGTTAGTAAAAGTGTGATGAAGATTAGAGAAAAGGAAAAGGATGCAGTATATGATGAGTTAGTTCCCTGACTATAAGACAATTAAGTAAAATGTCACCTGCCAACAACATGATTTAAAAAATGGAAAAATATTCTGTAAATCAAAGAGACTCTTTTCAAAGACACAATCCCTTGACTAGAAGTCACTCTAGGTGCCCTAAAAAACAAGAATAATATCGGAAGAAGACAATAAGAATCAAGTGAATAAGGAAGAAGGAAAAGAGGGAAAAATTAAGAGAGATTTTGAAGAAAGATTCAGAAAGGACTATTTTGATATCAAGTTAAAAAGAGATAAGGGAAGGGAAGACAAAACTCTATTACAGAGGCAAAAACCTAAACATAAAGGTAAGGAAGCAAACCACCACAAGACACCTAAGGTATCATAAAGACAAAAGAAAGCACCAATGGATTCACCAATTAAGCTACCAGTGGTAAAAAAGGACATCACCGAAGCAGCAAAACATATCTTCATTCTAGAATCTATTTGTAATATAAATGACATAACAAGGGATGAAACAAAGTTGTTTGACATTATAGGAACATTGTGGAATGATGCCTTGAAATGGTATAGAAAGGCATGCCCTAAGAATGATAAAACTTTGGAAGAATGAAAGAATGAATTTTTGGAAAACTTTGAAACTCTACAGATCCTTGTAGAGGGAGTGAGAAAAATGAAGGGTTAGTATAGAAGGATGGGGAAACAATAAAATAATTTGATAAAAGGTTTAAAGGAACAACTCACAAGTTGGAGAAGCCTTTAACTGAGAAACAAAAGATTGAATGGTTCATATTCAGAATAAACTATGACATCACAACATCTTTGGACAACATGGTATTTGAAACTCATGTAGAGGTGGTTACTTTGGTATGTCGTACAAAGTCACAAACATGGAGCAAGCATGATAAAAACAAAGATAACCTAGAAATAGATAAAATGAGGATTGAACTAGAGCAACTAAAGTTAAAACAAGAGATCTTAGCAAAACAAGAGGAATATTCACAAAAACAAAGGACTAATCTATGGTGCTCATATTGTACTAAGGACACATAAGAAATGAATGTTTGAAGATGAAAGGTGAAAGACAAGTTGTCTCTATGAAGATATAAATAAAAGATATACCTAGAAGCACTATTATAATATATTGCAGACTATGTGGTGACTGGAATGATCATGAGACACTAGATTGCCCTTCACAATTTTTAGAGTAAGACAAGAAGATGAGGATGATCATGAGTCATTGTACAATGCACACCATAATAGTAATGCAAATAACAATACTATGGCATATGTAAAAAAAATGGTGGAAAGCCACTTATATATTCAAGAGCATGGGTACAAAAATCCTAGCTAAAAAAATCAAAGGAATATGAACATTGTACATAATTTAGACTCTAACAATGCACCATATGAGAACAATTATAATAATGATGAAAGAGACCAACTTGGTGGATACAAAGGTGGAAGAGGCCATGGTAAAGGAAGAAGAAGGAGAGATGATGCAACATGTTTCAAGTGTGGTAAATGATGACATTTTTCCAATGAATGCAGGGGAGAGAGAAGAAAATAATGCACAATCTACAATAGTGTAGAACATGACTTATTTTCATGTGAAAAAGCCCAACAATACTTCTACAATGCACCACAACAATCAAAGAGTGATGAATTACAAAATTTTAATTCACTAAAAGGAGCACATATAATTAGGGGAGTCCCCAAAGAACAAGGTCAGAGAGCAAGAACCTACTGAAGTAATGATGACTATGAAACTGATATAATTTCTATTGGATCTTCAGAAGAAGAGGAATATTCTAAGAAAATCAATCACAAACAACCAAAACAAAAGAAAAATAAGGAAGAATAAAAGGTTGCAGTAGTAACAAGGCAAGGCACAAATACTGCAAGACATCATAGTAGTGAAACTAAATAAAGTGAGGAGGAAGAAACATTCTATTGGTTTAGGTCTGGACAACTGAGAGGGGGGGTGAATCAATTGTCACACATTTTCAATCCTTTTTACTTCTAATCTTCCTTTACCATTTATAATCAATTTAATGATATAAACATTTTAGCATCAATTAATAACATATGAACAGAAAACATAAATAACACATTCGACACCAAGATTTTGATGTGGAAACCTGGTTAAGGGAAAAACCACGGTGGGGGTTAATCCACAAAAAAATTCCCTGCTAAAAGTATTTTTACAAATGAGAATGTACATGCATTTGGGTTCACTACCCAGAGCACACTTCTAAAATGGAGGCTCATTGCCTATGGAAATATTAGAAGAGAATGGTAGAAATTTGAACTGATTAATAGCATCTACCCATGCAAGAATTTCAGTTCTAGTTAAGTACAAAAACTGATCTTACACATTTCATCTTTACTCTATTCTTCTTAATGTTCTGCCTTCATTCGCACTTTGGATTTCTACTCTTCTCACATACAGCTTATTTTCATACACCACACACACTGAATCATCCAATTTCATCATCTATATATATCCACAACATGATCTATAATCATTCTATAAGTTAACTTCAACAACACTTAGAACTTTTATGAATGCTCTGCTCTATTGGCTAGATCTACACATAACTCAAGGTGTAGATCAAGAATTGCTCTTGAAAATCATTACTCATGTTGGCCACTATCACTAATCATCACTATTTGTCCAACAAACAACTTCCATACATATGGAATCAAGATCTTCTACAATGTCAACCTATTCTTCTTCTGTCTACTCTAACAAACTATAACCCGGTACTCAGAGGCTAATATCTTTTGAATCCTTCATCATCGGAGGACAAAAATTAGGAGTTAGACTATCTTGACAATGCATATGACTCCTCTTGATCTGCATCTAATCATGACTTTGCACTGGAGAGATTCGGACCAAAATACCTTAGACAAATTCTAAATTTGACTTCCAGTATGAAAAAATTGTGTTATGCAGATGATTGGGATGATCTTAGTTGCCATCAATAAAAACACCTATCAATGCAAAGAAGTGTCTCTTGCCAACACATTCTTCCCTAATAAGAAACATCATGACAAAATTGTACACAAAATAAAGCAAATTATAACTCAAGAAGAAGACAAAAAACAATATACTCAATTCTTTACAGAAGGAGAGGTTGTGGTACTTAAATAGTTAATAGAGCTAACACAACAAAACAATCTCATCGAGAAATTAAAGTAGTTTTGCAAATACTAGAATAAGGAGAAAGCACATAAAAACCAAATCTGGTAGATATGCAAAACAAAAAGATATTGGGAAACAAAACCACTACTAGGATACATCCATATAAGCCATAAAAAGGTCAAACATTGTATGATAGATTTGGGTACAAATGTCAACATGATTACCGATAGACTATGGGAACAACTACCAAAACTTAGGTTGAGCGAAAGTCCTTACCATATAAATTTGGTAGATGGATCCGGTATGGGAACGCTTAGAACTTGGAAACAAGTTGAAGTGAACCTAATGGGTGTGAAACAAGTCATAAACATTGTAGTAGTTGCATTCAATGCATTACTAGGTTTAAGATGGTTTGTTCATGAAAATGGTATTGTTGACTCTTGTAAAGAGGAATTATCTTTTGTAAATGACAATAAAATTGTATATACACCTTTGGGAAAAACCATGGAAGAAGCATATGTTGAAGAATCTAACTATGAGAAGTCACTGATGATTATCCTAAGAATATATATTCAATAGCCAAGTTAGATATGGAGGAGATAGTGGAAGAAAATAATTCAGAGGGAGAGATAGAAGCAAAAGATGATCATTTTAGTATTGATAGAAAGGAAGTACTAGAGGCTTGGATGAGAAACGAATTGAAGCTACAAACCCATAGGATGACAAGATTTCATAGGATATTTATGCTTCAAGCCAGTGAGAAAAACCTACCACAAACTACTGCATTAACACAAAATATACTGCAGAATGCATGTGACAATTTAGAAGAGCAGAATAAAAATGAATCCTTGAGGTCTCAAAAATAAATCACATTATGTGAGGAATCTCACACATAAAACTACCAAAATTTTTAGGAGTGAGAGATCTACAAATATACTTAATAGATATGGAGAAAATATTCAGAAATGAAGACATGAGACTAGAAGTAGTACAACATACATTAGTATGTAATGTAGAAAATTGGTGGACCACACATAAAGATACAATTACACACTAGCCAATATTTAAGATTATGATCGAGACAAGATATCTATTGGACTAAGGAGAATACAAAATAATACCTAAGTAGGAGGGATAGATTCCACCGCAGGAGCATTTAACTATATGTATAATGGTATGGAAAGGCATTAATGAGTACAACAATATACTATACCACCATTTATTCTACTAGACACTATCATTGATAGGACAAACTTGGTACATAACCCAGGAAAGGAGAAGAGAAACTAGAGATTGGGATGAGATACAAGATGAATTTGTGCACAAATTTTCCTTTTATAGTCTAGACAAATATATACATATTGCACTCCTAAAAATGAAGATAATTTTTTAACAAATTATAGAAGAAGAGATAGAAACACTGGTACAAAAGTATACCACCACCTAGACTAAGGGGGTATACGGAAATTCATAGAGTAGATAGAAAAAAATCAAAACACATTGGTCATAAATGCTATAAGACTACATAGAGAGATGATGAAAGTATAGATGACCTAGAAATAAATGTTCAAGAAGGAAAGAGGGAACTAGAACTACCAAATGAGCCTAAGAAGAAATACTACAATAAACCAATCAAACATAGAGAATAAAATATTACAAAATAAGGAGACCCTAAGTTAGCAAATGTAGAAGATTATTGGGATGATAAAGTAGAAGTGCAAGTCACTCAAATCCTAGTTGAATTTGAGGATCAATTTACTTTAACATTCATCGAAATGAAAGGAATTAAGGAGGAAGTAGGTTTAATGAAAATCCAACAAAAAAAATGGGATCAAACCAGTAAAGAAAAGGCCATATAGGTTAAATCCAAATATGAAGAAGATGACTAAGGTGGAGATTAATAAAATGTTGGCAGGAGGAATTATAAAACTAGTGGAAGAGGGATATTGGATCAGTCCCATGGCGGTCCAAAATAAGAAGTCAAGAGAAATAAGGATACCCATAGATTAGAGAGAATTAAATAAAGCTTGCATTCATGATCCCTTTTTGACACCATTTACAGAAGAGATCCTAGAGTTAGTAGTTGGGTGGGAAATTCATTCATTCATTGATGGGTTCTCTAGTTACCATCAAGTGAAAATCAGAGAGGAAGATCAACTAAAAACAACATTTTCCTCAAAACTTAGATCATATATGTACAAAATGATGCCATTTGGATTAAAAAATCCACCTACAGTATTTAGTAGAATCATGGTGAATGAATTCAAAGAATTTATACATGATTTGTTGGAGGTTTATCTAGATGATTTGATGGTATATGGATTGGTAAAAGACCATACACAAACCCTAAGAATGATGTTGAATAAGTGCAAAATATTACAAATATCATTGAACTTAAAGAAATGTATGTTTGTTGTACCATTTGGAACTTTGCTAAGCGATATCATTTGCAAAGAAGTGTTAATGGTGGATCCTTTAAAGGTAACTTTGATCCTTATATTACCAGCACCAAAAACAACCACAGATATGAAAATATTTTTAGGTAGTAATAGAAACACCTCTTGAGGAACTGTTAAACAAGAAAAATATTAAAAATATTGAGTGGACTGATCAATGTTAGGATTCCTTTGACACATTAAAATAGAAAATTGCAGAGGCCCCTGTATTGATATTCCCTAATTGGAACATTCCATTTATGTTCATGTAGATGTGTCAAGAATAGAAGTAGGTGTTGTACTAGCCCAACACAAGGGAACAAAAGATCATCCTATAGCATTTTCTTGTAGGAAACTATCCAAGGATAAAAAGAATTATACTACAATAGAAAGGGAATCCCTGTCAATGGTGTATGCATTGCAAAAGTTTAGACATTACCTCCTATCCACACCTTTCATTCTCTATATAGATCATGAGCCATTAAAATACCTATTGAATAAACCACTTGTCCAAGGAAGAATCTGCCATTGATTGTTATTGTTCCAATAATTTACTTCATAATAATGTAAAACCAGGTAAGCATAATCAGGGATCTGACTACTTGTCTAGAATTTAAACAAGAGAAGAATCGAAAAGTGAGGAAGAAGAACTCCCTGGTGTAGGATTATTTAGGGTTACAACGGTACTAGATTAATTAAAAGACATAGCCTACCTATTGTCTACAGTAGAATTTATGGTAGATATGACTCCACAAGATAAGAAAATCCTAATGCAGAAGGGTTTTTCATACACACTAATTGAAGGGGAGCTACATATTATAGGGAAAGATGATAAAATAAGAAGAGTTGTTTTTTAACATGAAAGGGAAGTAATTTTAAGGGAAGCACATGAAGGAGTGGTGGGAGGCCATAATTTTGAAGAACTTGTACTACAATAAAGACAAAGTTAGTAGGCATATGGTGGCCCACATTGTTTAAAGACTCAAAAAGGTATGCTAAATACTGTGATATATGTCAATGCATGGGAAGACCCAACACAAAATATGAAATGCCACTTATACCTATGTTGGCACAACTCCCACTTGAAAAATGGGCAATTGATTTCGTTGGGCCTGTAAATGCCCCGACTAAACATTTAAAAGAAAGATTTATCATAACCAGAGTGGAATACCTAAAAAAGTGGGCAAAGGCTCAACCAACTAAAGATTGTACCACCAGAACAACCACTAAATTCCTCTATGAAAACATAATAACTAGATATTGTCCATTGAGCATAGTAAGTGATCAGGAAAACACTTTGTTAATAAGATGATTATGAGGGTATTATAGAACTTCATGATAGTACATAATAGGAGTTCACCGTATCACCCTAAAGAAAATGAGGCAAGTGAAGCTTTGAATTAGATAATTGGAAAAGCATTAACAAAGATGAGCAACGAGAATAGAACAGACTGGGATGTTAAAGTACCTACATTACTTTGGGCATACCACATAGCCTATAAAAGGACTACAAAGTTCACACCTTATGAGCTAGTATATGGAATATACATTATAATACCAATTCACTTCATACTACCAAAATTTCATACTACACTGACTTTAAGGTTGAATAAGGAAGAATCGCTAGTGCAAAGGATGAAGGAATTAGAGAAAAGGGATGAAAACAGATTAATAGAGGCATGCAATACCGATTCGGAAAGGAAGCGCAAGAAAGCATGGCATGATTGCAACTTGTGGCAGAAGATCTTTAAAGAAGGTGACTTATTACTCCTATATGATAGCAAGTTAAAGAAACTAGGCAAATTAAATGTGAGATTGTTAGGACCATTCTATATAGATGAAATTGTAAGATTCAGAGTAGTACGATTAAGAGATATGGATGGAAAATTATCAACAAGTTATGTAAATGAAGTCAAACTGAAACAATATAAACAATCTCTAGATTAATAAGGGATAATATGAAAGAATCATAGCAAAAAATGTATCATATTGTAACATAGTGTATTATAAATTAACTGTTAGCAGCTAAAAACACTTAATGGATAAAGGAGCCCATGAAAAGGATATGGGTAAATGTATTAAATGAGAAAAGTTTTCATTGAAACTATAAAAACCCTAACACATCACTTATTCATCACAATTACATCTGATAAATTAAGAATTTGAGCTCTGAAGCACAATGTGAAAATTTGTTGAAGAAACCCTAGCTGTAAGTTGTGAGCTAAGAAAACCCTACTTATCAACTGTGAAGATAGAGAAATGACAACACCAGTACTAATTGATACTGTGGACAAGCCTTGACCTAAATATAAGAAATATCCCTATAGGGCAATGGAGAAGGATAAAGATGGCATATTCTCTGGAGTGTTGGCTAATGTCATATGTACATAAGATATAGGTACATTCAGTCTACAATATCTAAAATAGATCACATGAAGTTTGAAGAATTGAAGGTTACATTGCTAGATGATACATGGTATCTAGTAGAATATCAAAATTATATCACAACTAAGAAACTAGATATATGGAAAGATTACCCTGATGTCAGTGCTGCACATGAATCAGTAAGAATCATTCTTAGTAGAGTTTTTGATGAATTGATATACCTGGACAAACCCTATAGAATCACCAAAGATGGAATTAGGGCAGTAACAAGGCTTAGTTCAACTAGACTAGTGCTAGTAATGAAAGAAATAAACAATGACAAAGTAACATATCTCATGGGGGAAAATTGGATGGGCAAGTTCTATGTGTAAAATAAAGCATAGACCTAGGAATCAAGTATACAATAATGGGGATAACATATAAAATATCCTATTGAAATAGAGAAGGATCCACCACCACTACTGCAATCCATACCGCCTACCAGATGGTGAAGGAGGGAAAAGACTTTGACCTCTGTAAAGTAATTAGAAAGTAATTGATGGAGAATCTGCAAATAACAAAGGACATAAATTATAATTTATGGTGTGGAATCTTAATCATTTGCTTATTATTTTAGTTTTTGAATTAGCTACTAGGATTCAAAGGAAAGGCAACCACATTTAACAGTGTCATCACAAATACAACAATACATAAGACAATTCAAAGACAAAAACATTTAACGCTACTTATTGGGGTTTCATAAAATCCCTACAAACAAAGATGCAATCTAGGGAAATGATCCCTTATGAATTACTAAAATTGTACATAAATCACATAACATTCATGGTGAATAAAGACTATACATAAATGGAAGTAGTGGTTCCTAGGACATTTTGGATCCCCATTATACCATATGAGATGACCATAGCAAAAGTAAAGGCTTAAGCAAAAAATTTGTTAAGTAATCCCAAGGATACCTCCACAGAGAGATTTGGGACATAAAAGGAGGCAATAAATGTAAGCAACATAGGAAAGATGCATAAGAAATCTTAGAGAAAAATAAGGAAAAATTACATAAGAAATGGGGGGTACCACCCCAACCAAGTACATATACTACGCATCCAGGAGAATCAAAATCATAATCTGCTATAGAAGCTCTGCAAACTACTTCCTTAGCTCTGCAAGTGGCTACTTCAATACAAAATCTAAGGAGATTAGGAAGAAGTACATCTACAACAAAAAGTGCACAAGCTGCACCATAGCCTACATCTTTAACACAAACAATTTCAACAATAAGAAGGGTGGCATCAAAAACCCTAGTAAAACTAAGTGTGGAGAAAAAGAAGAAACCAACTAGACAAAAACAACAGGCTAAAAGGAAGAAAATTCAAACTTCTGAAGGAGAAATTGAACAAGAAGAAGGGAAAGAAGTATCACAATTATAGAAGAAAAATAAAAAGAAGCAAATAGAAGAAGCCCCTCAAGAACCATTGAACATTGATGCAATGGTCAATGCAATTTAATGCCATGGCTTATTGTAGGAAACAACATTATATGATGAAGTATCCACTGAGAAAAAGAAAATAATAGAAAGAGCAATAATAAGATATATGATTAAAACTAATAAAACATTGGATAATATTTTAGAAGGCTTACCAAAGGACCTAATAGAAGCCCTTAGGCATAAGAGGGAGAAAGCCTTTCAACTAGATGATGAACTAAGACAACATGCTATTGATCATGTAGGTACCTCTATATCCACAGAGGAGAAAGATAAGTTAGCCCAATTATAGGATAAGGAATTGAGGAAAAAGAAGAGCATTGACACCCTGATGAATATGGCAAAAGAAGATAGGGACAAGATTCAACAAGAAACAAAACAAATAACAAAGAAACCATATGATACTATCAAGGAGGGAGATAAAATGTAGAACAATTGGAGATATCATCTTTGCATAATGCACAAGAAGAACAACAAAGGGTATCCAATCCTCACAATACAAATACACAATGAGAGAAGGATGCTAGAGAGGATGACCAAAAAAACTTTCCTCCATAGAATACTGATATTAATCAGAAAGAGGAAGAGACACAAGGATGAAATAGTCAAGATGGATTCTCCTCTACATCTCCCATTCAATCTATTAAATATTTCTTAACGTAATAGAAACAAATTCAGCCTATTGTAACACATCAGATACTAAAATTATGATTTGTGGGAGGACAAGTCAATTTAGCTAGAATACCACCACTCCAAAAATTACAATTGGGATACATTCTCCAATCCTCTGCAAGAGAGGAAATTTTAAAACTACATGTGGAAGGTAGTGAACTACTACAGGAAGTAGTAGATACAATATAGAAAGAGATGCTAAAGGTTCAAAGGGATACCACCTTGCCTCTTACCTAACAACTAAGACAATTGGTTAAGAGCTTCAAAGCACACACAAGCTATCTAGAAACCAAGGATGAACAATAAATAACAGAGCAGTTGAATATGAAAAGATTGGCGGAAGCATCTAATAAATGTGCCAAGGTGCACACACAACTAGAGAAAAACATTATAAATATTTAGCAGTCTATAGACAAGGCTAAGGTGTTATACCAATTTTGTTTATAGTGGCCCACAACCACTAGAAATATTAAGGATCAAATGGATGTTTAGAAACCTGGATTACACAAATAGCAATTCCATATGATCCTTTAAAATATGTAAATGGAGCAATAAGGGCACAAGTAGAAACACTACATACTGAATTGTAACAATTTCAAGACCACATGGATCAGATAAAATCACAAATAAAATAGCTAAGAGAGGAAGTAAACCTAAGAATATAGATGCTAAGTAGACATCCCAGAAGATATAGATCCCTACCACAATAGTGGAGATGGAAGATACATACATACAGATAGAGGGAAACATCAAAATAATGACAATAGCTAAGAATCAATGGGACACATCTCTAATTCAACTTAGAGTCATTTATAAGAACGTCGTAATTTTAGGTTGAATAGAGCATGTGTTAAGGACAAGACACATTTTAAAAAGGGGAATGATGTTGGTGGAAGACATGACTACCAACAGATCCTACTGTAGGTCACCACAAACGCTATGCGGAGGATGTGGCCAACATACATAGATGCATTTTGTGAAAAGACACATGCCTCTGTAATATATGGATAGGATATAGGATGTACATGTATGAAAAGATATAAGAGATAGTTAGAAGAATATGTATAAGAGTGTAAAAGGTAGAGACTTATACCTGCTAGATGTATATGATTACATGATGATTCATATATATAGATAATGGAGATATAAGGATTAACATATCATCTTTCAAACATCCTCAAATTTTGTTGTACATTCAAAAGACAAATAAATTCCCTTTTTTATTGTTTCCTCATGTGCATGATTATTATTTATCTCATGAGTTGCCTTATAGGGGTATGGGGATATCCTCTCATCCCGACTAAGGGGAGAAGAGTGAATGATGGATTTATAAAAACTTTGAATTCCATCATCCTGATCACAAGCCTTGCCCTTCCCTGTACTTTTCTCATTTTTAGTCCCCTATATAGACTAAGACAATAAAGTCCCTTTTGACTTGTCCTATTTATCTCTCTTTTCGCAAATGAGAACACAATTAGATCCATTTTTCTTCACATAATACTCACAATCCTTTACCCTTGTATGTTTTAAATTTTTCTCTATATCTAAGGCCAAAGAATATGCTTGTCTCATAGTAGTAGTGTCTCTATCTCTAAACAGATAACTATCTTCTTCATTGAATGTACCTAGATATATGATTAAACACATAGCCTCATTAGGTCTAGTATTTTCAAGAATACCCCTTATTGTTTTGGCAAATCTTAAGTTAAAAGTTGGGATTATTCATTTTCTTCTTTTTCAATCTGAATGAGCCTTGTAATCAATAAACCAACATCTATTCTTTCACCAAACTGCTTCATGAAAGTTATTTTTAGATCTTGCCAGGAGGAGATAAATTGATTGGGTAGACATGTAAACCATGTTGGATCTAGGGCATACAACTGAGAGGGGGGGGGTGAATCAGTTGTATAAAACTTCTTGTTCTTTCAAACACTTGATTCTTCGTTGTTAGTTAGCAGCATATCAATTAATCATCCATGAAAGCATAATACATAAACACAAGAGCAGATAAACATCAACACATTGAACACCAAGATTTTGACGTGGAAAACCCGGTTAAGGGAAAAACCACGGGGTGATTAACCCAAGAATTATTCTCTGTTAGAAGAATAAAGAAGAATGAATGGCACATGCCAATTAGGGCTCACTGCCCGAGCACACTGCTCACAAAGACGCCCACTGCCTACAAGGAGACACACTATCTACAAAGTGATAAAAATCACAGTCTTGAACTGGAGAATGACATCTCTACCATGTCCGGATCAGTTCCATTTAAGCCCAAAAACCTCTGCTCTACCTTTCGCACTTCTCTTCGCTATGCCACACTTATCCACACACACCACACCTCGAAATGAACTCACAGACCGTTATTTATACAAGACATCGACTTAGGAACAAACATCTAAGTCAGCAAACAATCATAAGAGTATCCGCAAGATGAATAACACATCCGGTCGGCCACCACAAGAACATTCGCAGGATGAACAACTCATCCGGTCGGCTAAACAGAGCAAGAACTTCATCCGGAAGAATAACTTCAATTCCGGGCTCTACTATCAATGCGGATCAACAACACAACCTCAACATGATCCAGAAAACTTCACAAGCCTGCCTGAATGACCGGATACATCCGCACTTCCTTTACTTGCTGGAATCTCTTGTCTTCCTCATCCGGAACTTCAAGAACACAGTCTGTCGCCACTGTAGAAGGTACTTTCAGACCTTCAAATCATACATTATCAATGCGGACCAACAACACAACCTCAACATGATCCAAGAACCTTCACAAGCCTGCCTGAATGACCAGGTACGTCCGCATTTCCTTTACTTACTGAAATCTCTTATCCTCCTTATCTGGAACTTCAAGAACACAGTCTGTTGCCACTGTCATAATGCAAGAGGTACTTCCGGACCTCCAAATCATACACAACTCAAGATGGCACATCACAAGGACATCCCAAACACTCTTTCCAATCCGCAGATTAGGATTATACAATTCCGGACCTCACCGGACCTTTCTGTGATCCTCTGTCACCTCTAAGCACTTGCCGGAACTAGTTCCACACAGACAGCCATAACTTCTTCAGGTCTTCATGCGGACCTCTGAAAACTTGACTGAAGCATCTCAAGACTCATATCTGCAAACCCTTTAATCCGCATCCTCCGGTTCTCAACCTATCCAATATATTTGCCTTCTTCTCATCACTGTTCTTCACTGTTCCTGACTGAGGCTAATTTTCTCAATATCCTCAACACACAGCTCATCCAATCCTTCTTGTTAATGTCATATGAGTATGTTGACATCAATGACAACACTGGTTCACCTCATACTTGCAACAATCTCCCCCTTTGTCATTGATGGCAACATATGATGTGAAAAACCATCAAGACAAGAACTTCTCCTTTCTGTCACAGCTCCCCCTATCAACAACAACTTTTCACATGTCTTCTCTTCCTTTACTGCTCCCCCTTTGATCATTAACCACTTGTTTTTCACATGTCTTCTCTCCCCCTTTGACATCAATGGCAAAGGGCTCATACTTGCAATTCTAATACATCAGAATCATACCAGCTGCTCCCCCTTAGTAGCATCTCCCCATCATCAATCCGGATCACAAGATATGACTATGATATCCACCGGACTGATGCACATCAGTGCATCCTAGTTCATCACCGGAGGGGCCATGACCCCTAACTTCTCCCGGAGATATTCAAAAGAGTCCTTGGGAAGAGGTTTTGTAAAGATATCTGCAATCTGATCCTTGGAGGGAACATACTCCAATCTGACTTCTTCCTTGTTTACTTGTTCTCTCAAAAAGTGAAACTTGATAGATATGTGCTTAGTCTTAGAATGCAATACCGGATTCTTAGAAATATTAATTGCACTTGAATTATCACAGAAAATTGTGATAGGCTCCTCATATTCAACTTTAATGTCTCTTAGCATCTGCTTCATCCATAAGATTTGAGTGCAACTACCTGCTGCTGCAATGTATTCTGCTTCAGTTGTAGACAGAGATATTGCATCTTGTTTCTTGCTTAACCAAGAAACCAATCTCTTCCCCAAAAAGAATGCTCCACCACTAGTGCTCTTCCGGTCATCCACATCTCCTGCCCAATCTGCATCTGTGTAAGAATGAAGAGAGAAATCCAGATCTCTAGGGTACCATAGACCATACTCAACTGTTCCTTTCAAGTACCTAAAAATTCTTTTGATTGCCATAACATGAGATTCTCTAGGATCAGCCTGGAATCTTGCCACAAGACCAACAGCCTGCATTATATCTGGTCTAGTTTGAGTGAGATACAACAATCCACCAATCATTGATCTATACTTTGTCTGATCTGCCTTTGGAGAATCATCATCTTTGCTTAACTTACATCCGGTTGCCATAGGAGTGTTCATAGGCTTTGAGTCTTCCATACCAAATTTCCTTAACAATTCTTTCACATATTTGGTCTGAGAAATGAAGATCCCTTCTTTTGTTTGAGTAATTTGCAGACCCAAGAAGAAATTCATTTCACCAAGCATAGACATTTCAAACTCACTTTTCATCTGATTTGCAAAAGTTCTGCACATACTATCTCTTCCTCCAAAAATGATATCATCCACAAACACTTCAACAATCAAAATGTTTTCATGATCAATTTTGAAATATAAGTTACTGTCAGCAGTACCTTTGTTGAATCCAATCTACACAAGATGCTTATCCAACCTTTCATACCATGCTCTTGGGGCTTGCTTCAATCCATACAAAGCTTTCTTCAACTTGCAGACCATATCATCATTATCAGACAATTGAAATCCATCTGGTTGTTCAATGTAGACTTCTTCTTCCAGATCACCATTTAGGAAGGCAGACTTGACATCCATCTGATATACCTTGAAGTCTTTGAAGGCAGCAAATGCAAGAAGTAATCTGACTGCTTCAATTCTTGCCACCGGAGCAAAAGTCTCTTCAAAGTCAATTCCTTCTATTTGAGAGTAGCCTTTGCAGACCAATCTAGCTTTGTTTCTGATTACTTCACCAACTTCATTTAGTTTGTTCCGGAAGACCCACTTGGTTCCAATTACATTCCTGTCTCTAGGTCTGGGAACAAGATCCCAAGTATGATTTTTCTCAATTTGCATCAATTCATCTTCCATTGCTTTGGTCCAGTTTTCATCATTGCAGGCTTCATTTATTGTTTTAGGTTCAATCTTTGAAATCAGACAACATTCATCCTGATTTTGAGCAACATTCCTTCTAGTTTGTACACCTTTGCTTTTGTCACCTATGATCTGATCTTCAGAGTGGTTCAGTCTTACATACCTTGGAATTTTGGGAGTATCCTGCACTGTTGCTTCTTGATCAGGCTCATTCAAACCTATCTCTTCTTCCTGATTTACTGGATCAGGCTGACTCTGTCTCACCGGAGAGGATTGAGGTCCTTGAACACTATCTTGGTCATCTTCATCAAACTCATAAAATCTTGAAGGCTTCTCAATTCCTTCATCAACTTTCACATTGGTGCTTTCTATCATCTTCCTCAATCTCTTATTGTAACACCGGTATGCTTTGCTTTGAGTGGAGTAACCCAAGAAAATTCCTTCATCACTTCTAGCATCAAACTTTCCTAGATCTTCATCTCTTTTAATATAACACTTGCTACCAAATACTCTGAAATATTTCACAGTAGGAGTGATGCCAAACCAGAGTTCATAAGGGGTCTTACCGGTGTTGTTTCTGATTTGAACTCGATTGAGAGTGTAGACTGCAGTGCTGATAGCTTCCTTCCAAAATATTTAAGGAACATTTGCTTCCAACATCATTGTCCTGGCAGCTTCCTGGATGGTCTGGTTCTTTCTCTCAACTACTCCATTCTGCTGTGGAGTCCTAGGAGCAGACAACTATCTCCTTATACCCTGCTTCTCACAAAAGTCAATGAACTCACCAGATGTAAATTCACCACCTCTATCAGACCTTAGACACTTTAGTTTCAATCCGGTTTGATTCTCTACCATAGCTTTGAAGATTTTGAACTTCTCAAATGCTTCTGATTTTTCTTTTAGAAAGGTAACCCACATCATCCGGGAATGATCATCAATTAACAACATGAAATATCTATCACCTTGCAGACTCTTGATTCTTGTTGGACCACAGAGATTAGTATGTACTAATTCCAACAATCCGGTAGAAGACTGATCTTTACTTTTGAAAGAGACTCTGCTTTGTTTACCTAGCTGACATTCTTTGCACAAACTATTTGTAGGTTTCATCAATTTTGGAAGATCTCTTACGGCCTGAGTATTGCTTATCTTGATGATGTTATCAAAATTTACATGACACATTCTTCTATGCCATAACCAACTCTGATCAATTTGAGCAAACAAACAACTTTTATTTGAACCAACCAGATGAAAGATATTACCTTTTGTCTGAGTACCGGATGCAATTTCAGTTCCGGAGCTTGTAAAGATTCTACATTTTCCATTCTTGAACCGGAGATCATAGCCTTTGTCCACTAACTGACCAACACTGAGAAGATTATGCTTCAATCCTTCAACAT
Source organism: Cunninghamia lanceolata (assembly GCA_027924645.1). Taxonomy (NCBI): domain Eukaryota; kingdom Viridiplantae; phylum Streptophyta; class Pinopsida; order Cupressales; family Cupressaceae; genus Cunninghamia; species Cunninghamia lanceolata. Next base: position 3,836,755 of record BSBN01000144.1, read on the forward strand.
ATAGTACGTTACCTGTTTTGCTCTTTCCATCAAAGGAAATAGTTCCCCTGCCTCTGATTCTGCCAGCAGAATTGTCACCAAACTTTACCATTCCTCCTTCATACCTTTCCAAATTCAAGAACTTATTCTTGTCACCAGTCATATGGTGAGGACATCCACTGTCAATAACCCAATCATCCTTTTCTTCCACTTGAGCAGCCAAAGCTTTTTCAACAACTTTGTGATTGACAGATTCAGAGAGTATTGAATCTTCTTCCTTGATGGCAATAAACACCCACTCATTTCTGGATTTGCTTCCTAGTTCTGATTCATCATCTGTTACTCCTTCATTGTCATCTTCTTCATGAACATAATAGCAATTCTTTTGAAACCTTTGTCTGTTAGTATTAGACCTTGCAGATCTTTCCGGACATCTTGAAGCAAAATGACCAATCTTATTGCAGTTGAAACACTTAAAGGGTAGTTTTCCTTCATACTTACCGGATCCTCTTGGCAGTCTCTTTGCAATGAGGGCTTCAAGTTGAGCTGTTTCTGCTTCTTCTTCTTCCATGTCTCTTCTTGCTTGATCATACCATGACATTTTCCTTGATGAGTTTTCTCCCGGATCAAATCTCTGTTTGCCTTTCACATAGGCACTGGCTTTGAAAGCAGATTCAGTCTTGGGAGGATCATCTCCAAACTCGGTCATTTCAAATGCAGCTAGTTTGCCAGCCAGTTGTTCTCTTGTGACAGTTGTGTGGGCTCTGAATTCATCAATGGCAGCAACCTTGATTTTGTAGGCAGCAGGAAGGGATCTTAGGATTTTGCAGACAATCTCATTTTCATCTAGCGTTCCACCAGCATTTCTGATTCCACATACCAGCTCATTCACTCTTGGCATAAAGGTAGTGATGTTTTCATCATCTCTCATCTTCAATCTTTCAAATTTCCCTTTCAGACTTTGCAACCTTGCACTTTTGACAAACTCATCTCCTTCATACAGAAGTTCCAGTTTAGTCAGGATCTCATATGCAGTTGGTAGGTCAATAACATTTGAGAGATCTGAGTCATTCAATGCGCTTAGAAGAGCTTCCTTGGTCCGCAGATTGTTTTCTGCTTCTGTGATTTCATTCAGAGTTGTCGGGCCACCTTGTGGAGGTACATATGGTTTTGAGACCATAGCCAAGTATGCTTTTCCCATACATTCCAAGTGACACTTCATGCGACCTTTCCAGAGAGTGAAGTTGGTTCCATCAAACTTCGGACTATCCTTCTTGTATGACGACATCCTAGATCTCCTCAAGCGGTTAAGCTCCTTTCAGAGGAACTTAGCTCTGATACCAATTGTTGGATCTAGGGCATACAACTGAGAGGGGGGGTGAATCAGTTGTATAAAACTTCTTGTTCTTTCAAACACTTGATTCTTCGTTGTTAGTTAGCAGCATATCAATTAATCATCCATGAAAGCATAATACATAAACACAAGAGCAGATAAACATCAACACATTGAACACCAAGATTTTGACGTGGAAAACCCGGTTAAGGGAAAAACCACGGGGTGATTAACCCAAGAATTATTCTCTGTTAGAAGAATAAAGAAGAATGAATGGCACATGCCAATTAGGGCTCACTGCCCGAGCACACTGGTCACAAAGAGGCCCACTGCCTACAAGGAGACACACTGTCTACAAAGTGATAAAAATCACAGTCTTGAACTGGAGAATGACATCTCTACCATGTCCGGATCAGTTCCATTTAAGCCCAAAAACCTCTGCTCTACTTTTCGCACTTCTCTTCGCTATGCCACACTTATCCACACACACCACACCTCGAAATGAACTCACAGACCGTTATTTATACAAGACATCGACTTAGGAACAAACATCTAAGTCGGCAAACAATCATAAGAGTATCCGCAAGATGAATAACACATCCGGTCGGCCACCACAAGAACATTCGCAGGATGAACAACTCATCCGGTCGGCTAAATAGAGCAAGAACTTCATCCGGAAGAATAACTTCAATTCCGGGCTCTACTATCAATGCGGATCAACAACACAACCTCAACATGATCCAGAAAACTTCACAAGCCTGCCTGAATGACCGGATACATCCGCACTTCCTTTACTTGCTGGAATCTCTTGTCTTCCTCATCCGGAACTTCAAGAACACAGTCTGTCGCCACTGTAGAAGGTACTTCCGGACCTTCAAATCATACATTATCAATGCGGACCAACAACACAACCTCAACATGATCCAAGAACCTTCACAAGCCTACCTGAATGACCAGGTACGTCCGCATTTCCTTTACTTACTGAAATCTCTTATCCTCCTTATCCGGAACTTCAAGAACACAGTCTGTCGCCACTGTCATAATGCAAGAGGTACTTCTGGACCTCCAAATCATACACAACTCAAGATGGCACATCACAAGGACATCCCAAACACTCTTTCCAATCCGCAGATTAGGATTGTACAATTCCGGACCTCACCGGACCTTTCTGTGATCCTCTGTCACCTCTAAGCACTTGCCGGAACCGGTTCCACACAGACAGCCATAACTTCTTCAGGTCTTCATGTGGACCTCTAAAAACTTGACTGAAGCATCTCAAGACTCATATCTGCAAACCCTTTAATCCGCATCCTCCGGTTCTCAACCTATCCAATATATTTGCCTTCTTCTCATCACTGTTCTTCACTGTTCCTGACTGAGGCTAATTTTCTCAATATCCTCAACACACAGCTCATCCAATCCTTCTTGTCAATGTAATATGAGTATGTTGACATCAATGACAACACTGGTTCACCTCATACTTGCAACAAACCAATCTCTAGCTTCTTCCCTAAGGGTTTGAATAAACAATTTGATAACCACATCTTCAAGATCTATCTCATAGTCTCCCATTAAATTAAAAAAATCTTGTAAATACCTACTATCTTCTTTGGATCTGTTATTATTGAACTTTGGTATCTGACCTCTAATTTCATCAAGAACATAGTTTGGAAAACCACAAATATTACTGAAATCTATAGCCTTATATCTTTCCATGACAAACCCCTTTTGGAAATAAAAAGGTGGTTGTATGGTACTCATTTTAAACCACTACATTTAGAAAGAATGCAACTCTTTTCTCCTATCCATTTTGCATTTTTATTGAAATAGTTAGAAATTTCTTCAAGCTTTGTAAAATACCTGAAGAGAACCTTTCTACTAGTATAAACTTTGTTTTTGATTATGAAAATCTAGAAGACTAGACTGCTTTACCAGGTTCCCTTTTTATAGATCTACCACCTCTGCACATAGAGGAATAAAAGTTGAAATAATAATGCTTCTTTTAAAATCAACTTTTGTTCTGAATCCTATCCCATAGTAGAATCATATAAAACATCCATGCATATAGATTCTATGTAGCATGCTTCAACTATGAATGAAAATAGTAGAGTCACCATCCCTTTTGTAGGGAATATAATAATTTGACTTCTGACTCTTAATAAATATGGAGATTAATTGAGCTAAGACCTCAGGATAAGACATAGTTCCTCCTTCAAAGTTTTCTAGTAGAGTTGCCAATCTATTGGTTGTTTTAAATTCCCAACCTGATATAAAAAAAGAAGATCTATAAAGTAGCCATTTCTAATAACTGATCTATCTCAAGGGATTGGCCAATGAATAGGAAATGGGGTTTCAATCCCTTTTCCTCTACACTTTAGGCTTTACAAGACCAAGGAGGGTGTTCTTCTTTAAAACAATGTTTATTAGAATGGAAGGGGTATCTAAATACTTTCTCAAAACACTATTCCTAAAACAGATATGTTCCTTCTAGATTGCTTGAAGAATTAATGATAGAGGAAAGTAATGGGCTATATTCTTAAGCTTCAACAAAATTCTTTGCATAGGAACATGTAAATAAAATAGTATCCAAAACCTACAGCTGAAAGGGAAAACTATTCTGATATTTTAGAATGGGGGTACTCAAAGATGGGGGTAGGTATAGCATAGCACTTTAAATCGATCAGTGCTGATTCCAAGGGTCATAGAGTTAGAAATAGATGTATATGCAACAAAATTATTCTGTGATCAGTCTTAGTTTACTGTGAAGATAAAATAATGCCTTAAATTACAATAACTCACTAGCTTCAGAGTTAACCATGCTTAGTTATCCTTGTAAACCAATATTACATTCAATATTCTCTTGCGGCTATTATTTTTTTTCTTAAGTAAATGCCACAAGAAAAATACACAAACACATGAAAGACTGTGATGATGAATAAATTGATAATTAATCAAATTTGTATTCATAAATGTAATAATGTATACATGAGTAGGAGATAGTATGCTCTAACACTCAACAATAACTTGTAAAGTAAACTATTAATGAATCACAAAACAACTTTGCAATTACATCAAAAATCATGAACTCAAAATGAAGATTGAAATAAGATAACTAATCTCTATTTTGAAAAGATAACTATGTACAACTCCTCCATGATTAGATTGATCCCATATTTTAGACTGGGACTAAAAAATATGGCCTTGAACCAATGCTTTATCAGTAAGCCCTAAATTCCCTTTTATAGCATAAGGGAGAAGAAACACTATAGGCTTAAAGACAAAAGAAGTTACAATTTATTTAACCAAAAGATGAAGATTGTAATAGGATGCAGGTACAACCCTCTCTTAACTACAAAGAGATCCCTCTGTAACAAAATACCCACACATGCTAAGGTACTTGTTTCTAAACTGTATGCTCTCTTATTTTGTTGAAGAATGAAGCCAGGCTTTTGTTGATGGTTGATACATTGCCGGATGCCATTGGAACTAGGCACTCCTCAAATGCCATCAAATTATTTGATAAGAACATTCACTGCTCTTCCTATCAAAGCCGTATAACAAAAAATGATAAAACATGCAAGGAATAATGTCGAAAGGAAACCCAAGAAGCCTGAATCTCCTTCACTATTCTGAGATTTCCTTGTAGTGGTGTGACTCCTCACTTTTTGTTAAGAGGTTTCTAACAACTTCAACTAGACATAAACTTGAGGAATCTACACATAGCTGGATCGATCAGTATTGGAAGCCAAGCCAAGAGGACAACAACAGTAGAAACAATTCTTTCTTCTACCCTTATTTGTATCATCATGGTGGGTAGTCTCCTTACACCTAGAGCTAAAACTCTATTAAGAAAATTAGATGTAAGGGAGGGGGTAGAGGAAGCAATGATGCCTCTCTACTTTAGAACATAATCTGCTAACTCATAGAAACAAGGAATTACTAGAGCTAGGATATTAACCCTCAGGGCCCACAATTAGATGAGATAAGAAAAGGGAGAAGAAATCACAAGTGCTCAATAGATACTAGTATTGTTCTCAAATCTTCCCTGCACCACCTATTCTATAGAAAGAAAATTCCTGGTCTCTTAAATCTATAAGGGCAGATTGATAACCATGAGAACAAGGAAGATAATTTGATAGAACAGGGGAGCAAAAAGAACATATAGAACTAGGGGAAAGCCATACTATTAGCACGATTCATACAATGTAGGAGGCAACACCCAGAGACACCTATTTATAGAAACTTTGGGATATCTTGTAGACATTCGCTATATCCATGGTTTAATAAATTCCAGTCACCTTAATGTATTTATACCATAAATGGAACTCTTATGAAGATTACTACTGATGTATAAAAGTGCATAGGTTTCAGCACCAACATGGGAAGCTTCAAGAATGTAGGAGATTCCTGAAACAACATCCATACTTTACGGAAGCTAGATCTTCCTTTTTTCAATGGGGTTTTGGGAAAGGGAAGAAGAAAGAAGATTATAGATCTACAATAAAACAAACTCCTATAGTGATGCGCCAAACTTATATGTGTTTCAACAATTAGCACAGTGACTAAGACTTTATGATTTACTAGAAAACCAAAGAGCAGCTGCATGATTAATTAACCAGTTTCTAACTTAGATTTATAAGAGGCAAAGAAATAGAAAATAAGAAGAAAGAAATAGAAATACATTTTGAATCTTCACAAAACATTATTTCTTTCATTATTTGGCTAGGAAACAAAATACAGAGGCAAGATTGCTACACAAAATACAATGTTTCATCCCTCATACAAGCACTACTGAGGAATAAATATATCTCTGATGCTGCTCAAAAATTTGTGTGTCCATATGTGTGTAGTACTCTTGAACTCTGTTATTGTCACAGATTTGATGTATATATAACCCAAAAATTCTTCCTCCAACCCTCTAACTGCCTAGAAAATCTTTTGAAAATCCCATGAAATCTGCCCCAAAATCTAGTTGTGGCAACTGACTCTGGCTGTTCTGTTTCTTCCCCATGGATAGAAATGCATTGGCCTCCATCCTTTACTTGCAGCATGAAAACTTCTTGTTGATTCTCCTTTTGCTTGCCATGAAAAGATGAGAGGTTGCGTGAAACTTAGGGTTACATCTTTTATTTCCCATGAGGAGATAGTCAAAAGAGTCTTTTAATAATAAAAGCTTCTACTACTTTGTTGAGGGTCCCACCATGTCTCACTATATTTAAATCTTATTTTTTAAAACCTCCCGTGAGCTGCAAGAAAGACTCTAATTAATATTTTAAAATTAGTTTTTTGGAGGAGGGCACCACCATGTTTCAAATGAGATTCAACCTTTAATAAAAGACTCTAGCTTCTCTAAGACTCACGCGACACTCAGATATATTGAGTTTTATTAAAACAAAATAAACACTTATCTAGCACTCGTAGCCTCCACGTGGAGAACTGATGCTCATTCTGGGAGAAAGTTTCTTGCACCTTCTCAAAACTCTCGTGGGAGTGACATGTTGCTCCCTCCAGTGTCTTCATCATTTCATTACTGCATCTCAATTTGTTACACAGTGACTTGATTTTATATTGTAGTGTCTTTCACCTCACAGCACTCATCTCTATTGGTAGCGTCACCTCTTCATGTTGATGTCTTCTATTTTATACAAAATGTTTCTCTATTTTATAGTGAATACATGATTATGGCCTACAACACTATTATAGCCTGCATTCTACATTTCATGGGACGTCTTGAACAGTAGACTTGCCTTTGTCCTCATGCACTATGGTGCCTTTAGTCTCTACTGATGCTTCATTTTACTTCAATCTACACCTCTATGATTCATCAACTCACTTTATTTGAAAAGGATGCATTTACCTTCTAATGGTAGTGCCGCATCTGATGAGGCCATGACTGTTGTAGACACCTAAAAATATCTTTTACCACCAAACTGACTCCTGACATCCCTAAACATATCAACTCCCCTTCTATCCAATTAATTAAATTTTTATTTTATTAATTATCCCTTCATCACCCAATTTTCCATCATTCTATCCCCAACAATTGAATTAATTTCATTAATTCAATAGACCAAACCTTAGCCAACTGATTTAATAAATATGTAATATTTATTTGTTCAATTTCCCCCTCCTCACTAAATCTAATTAATTAGCTAAATCATGTTTAACTAATTAATTCAGCCTACTAATTGACCTATCCCTACCCTAGGTAATTAAATAGCTATTATTTAAATGCCTACCCTAGCCTACCTCATCCTAGCGCTAGGATTAATTAAAATAAAACCTATATTTAATTAATCCTAACCTCTCATTTGGGTGGTCAAACCTAGGTTAACACCCTTCCCCACATCCTCCAAATAAAAAATTGAAATACATCCGCATAAGTCAATTTTTTATTTAAATACATCCCACATCAAAATCAATTCCTCTTACACCCCCATACCTCATTTGTCTCCACTTATCCCCAAATGAATTTTTAATTCATTTTACACTCCCCATATAAATCTTTAATTCATAAATATTCTATCTCACCCATACTCATTTAATTCACCCCTTTCCCAAAATAAATAAAAGATTCACATTTATTCCTAGCCCTACATTTCTCCAAGATCTAATCTAGGCCCTCCACCTCACTTTTATCCTCCACCATTGATCTTCCAAACCAATCTCCACCCTTGGATCAAAATCTCTATAAATACTCCATCCTCCAACCCATTTTGGGATCCAAGTTTTATGTAATGTTACCATGCCCAAATATCTCTTGAGCTAATTAGTGAGTTGTCTTTGAGATAGCATTTCATATTTGAATCAATTAGGGTATATCTTATCTAGGAGCTTTTGGGTGCAAAGCTTCATTCCCTTTTGATGAGTTTGGGTCTTCTTATCTAGGTATAAACTCTTTGTTTCGATTTGCATTTAGTTTATGTTTTAACCTTTGATTTGATTTCCTAATCTACATTGGCATGCCTAGTGGGACCCACAAGGTCCATATCTAATCAATTTTTTTGAGTTTTTGTGGTTGAGACGTGTTTTTGCAGGTGCAGTGCTATCTACCATGCACAGTGGTGCTATCTTTAGCAAGTATTGGCGCTATCTACTGTTCTAGTGCTATTTTACAGAGCATTTTTCTCTCTCAATTCTCACTCACAAATCTATCTGACTCTTGTTCTACCTGTTGTTTTTCCTATCTAGATGCTCTTTGTTTTTGCAGGAGTATTGGACGAAGAGGGGAAGGTCATGCCAAAATTTCATTAAAGACTAAGCATGCACTTTAGCTTTCATTTTGTCTTGGCTATTCAGTTGTTACACTAACAAGACTAACAAGCCCTTGGTATGTGCAGCCTAGTCCTCTGTTTTGGTTAGAAGACCTCTATTTTGCAGGACGGACCAGTTCAGGCTTGCATTGGTGCTATTGGTACCCAGAGCAGCGCTATTTCTACTATACATTGGAGTAGTTGACTGCACACGCAGTGGCGCTATATTTGGAACATTGTAGCATTATTTCCTAGTTTAGTGCTTTTTGTATGTCAATGTAGTGCTATTATCTATTTTAGCACCTTCCATGTATGGGTTAGCGCTATTTTTTATTCTGTTGCCTTCTATCTTTTGTTCTAGAGCCATTTTGTGAATCAACACTATATGTATTGTAAATTAGCGCTATTTGTTGAGAGTGGCAAGTTTTCCTGTCGGTTTATGTAAGTAACACCATTTCTATCTGTAGTGGCGGCATTAGGTCTCAGTTTTAGCACTATTTTTAGAATCTAACTTTACGTTATGTGCAGGGATTGACAAGTTGTTTACAAGTTATCACCATCATTTTGTGGGCACTAACAAGTGGTTGGAGGGTTTTTTAATTTTAATTTTAGCAAACATTTCAATTGGAACTTAAAAAGAACCCTTGCATGTTAGCTTAAACAACATTTCAATTTGGTGCAATAAAACACTGATCAAACAAACCAGCAAACAAATCTTTGTGTGTGTGTGCTTTAGTTTAGAATAAGCATTTGAATTTGGTGTTCTAAAATTCACAAGTGCTTGCCAACAACTATCAAAACATTTTGACTTTGGGCTTTAGAAAGAACCACAAATTGCATCAATGAAATCATTGAATTAAAAAGAACAATTTGCATTCTTCACTCATATAATCAAGAAAACTAATCTAATTTGTGTGAAGTGTTTTCATGGTTTGTGTTTGTAGTGTGAAAAGTGTATGCTCTTCCCTCGCACCATTTGGTGTCCTTGGGAATCAAAAGCTTCTCACAACACTTACACTAATCACCCCCAACATAATCCAAATAACCAAAATGAACCATGTTTAGTGTGATGCAAGCACAAAGAATACGTATTCTCTCCCCTTGTATCTTTGTATGAACTTGGGGATCAAAAGTATTTTTGTGGTTGTTTTTCTTTTGTTAATCTTTAGAGGGCCTACCACCCCGCTTTGAAAGGTGGGAACGACCCAAGTGGTAACAAGCTAAAGCCAAGCTCTTTCAACCGCTATATAAAATAAGGTGTTTGTGACGAAAGTCATAGACAACAGGTGTTGTTTTGTTATACTGACAGCCAACCTCCCCCAAAACCCTCCAAGGTGTAACCCTTGGAGGCTGGGAGACTCCATAACAGAGAGTAGCGCTGCCGCATGTATAACCACCTGAATGAAAGCATTTACTATGAACCTTTGTTTTAGCAAGCCAAAAACCTTCTATTTCTTGATGCAGAAGGGAAACCTTTTAAGTGACCCTGATTCATACGGTTCTTAGTTGAGGTACCAGGGACAATCCTAAGGTTTGGTGAGGGACAAGCCTTATAGGAAACCCAGATCTTAGCATGTGTGAGAAGTGTGTGCAATGTAAGGAGCTGGTGCTACCAAGATCCTAGAGCTACCCACTTTGAATAGGCGCAGCTAGGGGATTCAACAAATACTCTCATATCTTTGCCTTAAGTTGTGTAAAGTGCTTGTTTAAACAAAAATCTTGGTTATTGTGTGTTATTGTGCTTGAAATTGTTTTCAAACAACTTGCCAAGAGACAATGAGGAACATTTGATTGAACTTCAAGTCAAAACAAATCCAAATTTACCATCAAAATCTATCTTTTTTAGGTTCTCAACCAACACTGCCCTATTTCAGTGCCATCTCTATCTGATTTTGGCGCCATTTCACTTGTGGATTGGAGCTATTTTTAGATTGATTTGTCTGAAACTAAGAGCCATTTAGTTGTGATCTTTAGGACCTTCTTTTCCATAATCCATATTCACCTTCCAAAAAACTGTCAGTACCCCATCCATTTTTTGCCTCAAATTTTCTAAATCATACCTTCATTTTGACCTTAGAGAATCAATCACTATTGGACCCTTTGCTATATTAAATCCACTGAAATTCATATCCATTCATCCTCATTAAATCTTTGCATACTTTTTTGGACCAAAACAAATATCCTTGTCACAGGTAATCATTCCAAAATCCAAAAAACATATCCAAAATCCTCCAAATCAAAACAACCATCTAAAAAATCATCAACCAAAAAATTGTCATCCCTTTGAGCTAAAGCTAGATCTAGATTTCATCATTCACATCACATTTTACTTGGAGGGTCATTAGTCAACCTTTTAGGTGAAATAATCATCCCTCTTTGTCTAAGGTCATTAGTCCACCCCAAACAAAGAGAAACATCTATTTGTGCGACACAAATCTAGATCTCACCTAAGCTCAATTTGGTGACCATCAAATCCTTTTGAAAATCATCTTAATCTCTCATTTCAAACATCAAAATCAAACATAAAAAATCTCTTCAAACAAACATCATCCATCATCTACCTTTTGGTCCAAATTTGTGCAAAAATTCAAATACTATCCATTCTTATCACCCCTAGGTTAACATCTTTTTGAAAAAATTCAATTTGTGCAAAAATTCAAATACTATCCATTCTTATCACCCCTAGGTTAACATCTTTTTGAAAAACCTATCGATCTTTCATCACACTACAATCACCCCTTCATCATCTTACCACATCCATCTTTGGGTCCAACAATTTAATCCAAATTCTCTAAGGTCTCCATCTCCATTTCACCCCACCTCAAAATCAAATCCATACACATGCATGCCCGTAACTAGATCACAACACAAAAGGAATCAAGAAATGGCAGAATCTAGACAATATGGCGGCATAGGAATGCCTAACACCAATATAAACAACATACTCATCGACCAAACACATAATCTACCTACAATCTTCCAAATCCCAACATACAATCCCAATGAAAACCCCTTCCATTTTTTGCGACCACCACTACCACCACCACCACCCACCATGTCCCAAGATGATCAAAATGTCTTAAACTTTACACAAGATACTGATAACATGGACATACTTGACAAAGTCCTAAGGCCAGATCCAAACAGATATCTTGATTATCTCCTCAAAATAGGTGCTCAAATACCCACAATCTCATCCCAACTAGCCATCTCTAACATCATTCCTACCACATCAAACACCCAAACATCTACATCAAACACCCAACCTATCATCTCTCAAACATCAACACCCACCATATCTACCACCGCCACAAGCTCTACCGCTACCACATCTATGATTACCATAAGTACCTCCACTCTTACCACTTCCCAACCCATCACCACATCCACTATCACAACTAACGTAACCTCTTCCATCCCACAAATCACCTTAGGTATCTAATGGAACCTCACGTATGCAAGTACCTCCACCAGTGTGCCTCCATCCAACCCTCAAACCATAACTTACCTAAGACAATTATTCTCACAACCACCTTACAATACATCCAATGTCCACCCATCTAATGTCAATCCGTCCAATGTCACATATCTACAAAACCCCATAGCATCATTAAATCAACATAATCCCAACCCCCAAATACCCCCACACATTCTCCAACAACTCTACGCTCATCAACAACATCTTGCACAACTCAATCAAAACACCACCCCACAATATCAAAACACGACCTCCCAAAACCTTCAACATCAAACCCCACCTAATATCCAACACCTCATCCATCAACAACCCTATACACCACAACCACAACCAACACAGGATCTCACAACCGTTATACAGGCCTTGATCCAAAAGGCAGATAGCATGCAAACTGGGGGCAAGCGCAAGCACTATTCCTTTGAGGATATTTGTCCCTATCCATTTGATCAGACATTGTACATGCCCCCTTTCCCCAAGAATCTTGAGACACCTAAATTTGACAAAACAAGGGAAAGGGAGACCCTAGGGATCATCTTAGGGAGTTCTACATTGCTTGCTTAGAAGTCTCAAACAATGATACATATCTAATGAGACTATTCCCAAGAAGCCTTAGCGGTCAAGCCATTGAATGGTTCGCTCATCTTCTCCCAGGCATTAGGTCTTTCCCTGAGCTTGCAGAAAAATTTGTAAACCATTTCTCTTACAACTTCGAGCTTGAAATATCTATGATAGACCTTTGTAACACCAAACAAAAAAGTAGAGAATCCTTCACTTCCTTCTTGCAGAGGTGGAGAAGCTTGGCAACCAAACTCCCATGGCCAATCCCTAAAAAACAACTCATCACCATGTTTGTAACCAACCTCAATCAAGAAATAGGGTTCCATTTACAAATCCTTTGTGCATCTACCTTTGAGGAAGTCATCAACAAAGGTGCTACCATCGAACGGGCCCTCATCGCCAAGGGCTCCATCAAATTGTATGACTACAAATCCAACAACAACAACAACAACAAACCCCATATCAACACCCCCAATATGAACAACAACACCAACACACAATCAAACGATAAGCCACGCTATTGGGGGAAGAACAAGAACACTTTGAACGACGGCATCACGAATATGAAATCCATCCAACATATATAAAATCAAACCCCTGCACATACATATATATCCAATGTAAATAACCCAAGGGAGCAAAATAAACAAAACAAACCTCGAAGGCATTTTAGACCCTTAGGGGAACCCATTGAGGACATCCTCGACAGATGTCTCAAGAAAGGCTGGATCACACTCCCACCTATTAGACAACATTAAGAGGATGAGCTCAAAGCCATGTGGTACAATCAAAATGCTTATTGTGACTACCACCACATTGTGGGCCACAAAACCACTGACATCATGAAACTAAAGCATTTCGTCCAAGATCTCATTGATCAAAATCAAGTCAGCCTTGACCAAAGCACCCAACCATTGCCAAATGCCAACCTCAGAGCTTACAAGGATCCACTGCCTAACCATAATAAAGCCTCCTCATCCAATCAAGCATACAACTTCACCACACCACCTACATCCTATGACTCTATCGTAGGGCAGATATAGCCATCATCTCACCATGTCAACACAATCACCATTTAGGCACAAGCACCTAATTACACCGTCACAACCCATCATGGCTATGTATCCATCTGCACAACCCCCACCACTAAACAAACACCTACATCCACATCAGATCCCCTACCCCCTCGTCCAACCACACACCCATCACCTACCAATCAATATAACCTCCTAGAGCATCTAGGAAAGACCCCTGCACAAATATCCATACTTGAGCTACTCCGTACATCCCCCCTCCACAAAGATGTCCTTGACAAAGCACTCTTGGAAGCTCAAGTTCCTGCCAACTTGAATGTGACTCAATTCCAAGCCATGGTAGAACATATCGCCGCACCTCACCATCTCACATTTTTAGAAAAGGATCTTCGCGCCTCTGAACACTTACACAATGATGACTTACACATCAAAGTCCGTATCCACAAACACATAATCAAAAGAGTCTTAATAGATGGTAGCTCCAGCCTAAACATATGCACTCTTAAATTATTAAAACACTTGGGATACTCAGATGTGGTTGTAGACACTAGTGAGTGCATCACAATCAAAGGGTATGATGACACCAAAAGACTATCTGAAGGAACTATCAAGTTCCCTATTCAAGTAGGATAAAAAATACTAGAAACAAAATGTTAGGTCCTTGATCTTGACCTCCCATACAACATTCTTCTTGGTTGACCATGGACCCATGCCTTGCAAGTGGTCCCATCCACATTCCATCAATGCCTAAAGTTCCCTCACAATGGCATGGAAGTAATTGTCTATGCCGACCCCTGCCCCTTCCAATATTATAGTTTCTTGGAAGGCCATGACCACACCTTTTGTCCATACAACAAAGCCACCACCAAAGACAATCCAACAACTTCCACCTCATACATCAACCCCACCAACATTACGACTACTTCCTCCCAAACACCTCCATCGCCCGAGGTCAAGATCAAGCTCAGTGACATGGGATGTGGGGAATACGACCCACACGGTACCTTTTGTGTGGGCACATTACCCAATCCTAAAACATTTGGCATCCCAAAGATAGAAGCAACCAACACATTAGTCATCAAATGTAAACCATCACCCATCTTTGAAAATAAACATCTCCTGGATCAGGATGTGCTTAAAGATGTCTCATCCTAGTTATATAAGGATGAAGAGCCTGAACAAGAAGCCCCCACCATACAAATAGAAATCTATGGTAAAGGGTCTGAAATTGTCAAAAACATGGGTTATAAAGGACAAGGCGGTATCGGCCTTCATGAATAGGGGATCATGGAACCGGTGCAAGAAATAAGAAACCCCTATACTCGAGGGTTAGGATATGGTCAATGACAACATATCCTCTCTACCGGTGAATGTATCTTAGTCGAGGTCACTATGGTCTCCCTTGAAGTTGACAACGTCAATGAAACGAGCCCTCACAACTCCTTTAGTGACTTTGCCGATTTCTTTGACTCATCCATATGCACCATCTATACAGTTACCACCCTAGCCTTGTCATCCAATGACTTACCACTTGTATACCCAAACCTCATAGACTGGGACCAACGGGGACCTCCTGTCTCTGACATAGCACCTAATGATGAGGCCATTACTAAAATGATGGGGGTTAGAGATCACTTCCCCCTAGGAGATCATAGAGCGGGATACATCATGGAACTTGATACACAAGCTTATTTCAGGAAGACAACCCCTGCTTCCAGTCATAAAAATATAAAAATCAAACAAGCATATGATGGTGAAAACCATTTCACGGTAGTGTCAGATCCCCAAAAGGTAAAAAAAAGATGTATCTCCTGGTGAAAACCTCCATGAGGCACTAGTAGATGGAAGCATGGGCCTTCTCGAGGTAGATAAGATTTATCCAGACAAGTCACCCATCCTAGTAGAGCCAGCCCAAGAGATGAATCTTGGGATGAAAGAAGAGTTGAAAATCACTTTCAGGGTAGAATCTCTCAGCATAGTAGAGCAAGAGAACTTCCTAGCATTCTTGAAATGCAGAAATGACAATTTTGTGTGGACCTACGTAGACATGCCAGGGCTCGATCCCACTTTAGTTGTCCATCATCTTGCAGTACATCCTGATGCCAAACCAGTGAAGTAGAAACTCATAAAAATGAACCCCTAGGTGTCCCTCCTAGTCAAAGCAGAGCTAAAGAAACTACTAGATATTGGGTTCATTCAGCCCATTGATTACCCTAAATGGGTTTTCAACCTAGTACCAGTAGCCAAACCTGATGGCCGAATCCATTGCTGCACTGACTTCAGAGATCTCAACAAAGCTTGCCAAAAGAATGACTTCTTGTTGCGTAACATTGACATGATAGTGGATCTCACAGTAGGACACGAGATGCTATCCCTAATGGATGGCTTTTTAGGGTACAACCAAATCCAAATCACAGAAGAAGACCAACATAAGATAGCTTTCATATGTCCATGAGAGACGTACTCCTAGGTGGTAATGTCATTCAGTCTAAAGAATGCTGGAGCCACATATCAAAGAGCCATGACTGTCATCTTCCATGACCTTTTCCACCACATCATGGAAGACTATGTGGATGACTTACTCAGAAAATAGAAGACAAGGGAAGAACACCTGGATGTACTGACAAAAATCTTCGATCGATTAGAACAATACAACGTTCACCTAAATCCAAAAAAATGTGACTTCAGGGTCACCTTAGGAAAACTTCTAGGCTACATAGTCTCTAGAAGAGGAATTAAAGTAGATCCCACAAAGGTCAGGGCCATCACTAAAATACCTCCTCAAAAAACACTCAAGTAGCTAAGAAGTCTACAAGGCAAACTCCAATCTATTCATCGATTCATTGCTCAACTGGCTGATAAATGTCAACCATTCCAGCACCTACTCAGAAAGGACATAGCTTTTGTCTAGAACAACTAGTGTCAGGATGCCTTCAATCAGCTCAAGGAATACCTAGCTAATCCCCTTGTTCTAACTCCACTAAGGAAAGGAGAACCTCTCCTACTATACATCTCAGTAACAGAGATAGCTATTGGAGCCTTGTTAGCATAGCACGATGAGAAAGGAAAGGAAAGAGCCATCTATTACATTAGTCGCACTCTGATATCCTATGAGCTTAACTATACGCCAATTGAACGAGCATGTCTAGCCCTAGTCTTTACTTCACAAAAATTAAGACACTACATGCTCAATCATAAAACCAAGCTCATCGCCAAGATCGATCCACTGAAATATCTACTAAACAAAGCTGCTCTTACTGGGAGAATGGCAAAGTGGGTCATGATTCTCACTGAATTTGACATTGAATACATTGAGATAAAAGCCATCAAAGGACAGGTTATCGTTGATCAACTGGATGAAGTACCCATTCCTGCAGAACATCCGACACTAGAAGAATTCCCTAATGAAGCCATCTTGGACATAACACCGGCAACAAAAACATGGAAAATGTACTTCGATGGATCATACACACACAGAGGCTTGGGGGCAGGCATCTTGTTTGTTACCCCTCAAGGTGACACAATCCCCGAGTCATTCAAAATCACATTTCCATGTACCAACAATGTGGTAGAGGCCCTTATCATAGGTCTTTGAATGGCAATCAAATGGAAAATTGAGAATCTGACAGTGTATGGAGATTCTCAACTGGTCATCCGGCAGGTAAACAATGAGTACAAGACCAAGGATGATAAGCTACTGCCTTATAAAAAGATGGTCGATGACTTTAAAGACTATTTTGATGACATCCACTTTGAGCAGATCCCAAGACTAAACAACAAAGCTGCATATGCCATGCCCACCATTGGATCCGTGGTCGACATGAAGAAAGACAACAAAAGGTGCAAATTTCTGATAGAACTCCCTATCCCAGCATATGACGTTCCTCAAATAGAGCTAGTGTGCAAAGTCATTAGTCCCCTATCCCTATGGTATCAAGAAACCTACCTGTATCTCCATGATAACATCATCCCTCCCAACCTATCCACCTCACAACAAAAATCTTTCATCCACCAAGTCTCCCGCTTCACCCTTGTAGGAGATACCCTATACAAGAGGAGTCTTAAGGGCACACTTTTATGATGTTTAGACTCTAGGGAAGCTGAAGTGGCCTTACAAGAGGTACACATAGGTATCTATGGGGCACATTCAAGTGGACTTGCACTTGCTAAAAAGATCCTAAGGACTGGATACTATTGGCCAACCATAGAATGTGACTCCTACCAGTTTATCAAAAAATGCCTACCATGTCAACAGCATGGAGATCTCATTCATGCACCAAAACAAGAATTACAACCAATCACGATGTCATGGCCTTTTCCATAGTGGGGACTCAACCTTGTAGGGAAAATCCATCCACCATCATCCAACGGCCATAAAGTTCATCATCACGGCTACTGAATACTTCACCAAGTGGGTAGAAGCAATACCACTCACCTACACCACTAGCACCCAGATATCCAAATTCATCCTCCATTACATCATATGTCGGTATGGTATCCCTCATTCCGTCATCACCAACAATGGAAAACCATTCAAGAACCAAGAAGTCCGCACTTTGTGCAAAAAAATTGAAATCAAACACCACTTCTCCACCCCATATTACCCTCAAGGAAATGGTCAAGCTAAGGCTTCAAATAAAACCATCCTCCGCATTCTATAGAAGACATTCAATGAAGCTGGCCATGACTAGCACCTCCAACTCAACCCTTCCCTATGGCCCTATCGCACAAACATCCGCACCCCCACAAGAGCCACTCCATTTTCCCTAGTCTTTGGATATGAAGCCATTTTACCTATTGAGGTTGAGCTCCCATCCTTAAGAGTATCCCTACAAAACATAATCACTGATGAGGAATACCAAGTCGCAAGGTTACATTAACTATAATTGCTAGATGAGAAACATCTGAATGCATTGAACCACCTGCAGGCCTATCAAAATCACCTCAGGAGAAGCTACAACAAGGGAATCAGAAGCCAAAAATTTGAAGTAGGTGACCTTGTCCTTATGGAGAATCAGAAAAACCTGCAGGAGTGCCCAAAGAAATGCAAATTTGAACCCAATTGGCTAGGCCCTTATGTCATCATAGCCAGCTATGGATCAGGAGCATACCAGCTTGCAACACCCAAGGGGCAGCCTCTAGATGAGCCTATGAACATTTTACATTTGAATAAATTCTACGCATAACCCATCAAGTGTCCTAATCAAAAAATCAAAAAAATTGAAAAAATCAAGAAAAATCTGAGTGCAATAAAAACTTTCAATGGTGAAAATCACTTCAATGACACCTTGGATAAGTACCATGGTGAAAACCTATTTCAGGCACCATGTGTAGTCACCGGTTCTACCATCTAATAAGTCCTCTTTCCATCACCACACTCCATATCACACATATTCCATGGCTTGGAATTCTGAAACATCAAGTCCTACCGCCCATTCTGCACTATCCAACCCAAGCCCAACTCATGGAATGAGGATCCTTGTAAAGCTCCCTATTGTACAGCTAAAAATCAAAAATCCAAAAATAATACAAAATCAAAAAATCCAAAAACAATACAATATCACCCCCCATACATCATTCTCACTGTAACTCGTGACCATCAACATCTATCAACTCATCCCATCACAACCATCCAAAACCATTCCCACATCATCAAGTCACACCAGAACTACATATTCATTTCACCCACATCTTGAAAGTACCTTGATCCCGTGGACATAGGGTATTTAGGTAGTCTGGAATACGAAGGAAGTTTCCAGTACTTAGGTACATAAGATGCACCCACCCAACCCATTTGGATGGTCCCCATTCACTGAGCTTGTTAGACCCATTATATGATACACACGCTAAGTATACACTTGAACCATGATCCCTAATGCAAAAATCATCAATTAATATACCAACTATAACCCTACACATGGCCAAATTGTCCTTTTACCCACCTTTCAAAAATTCTCCAACCAAATCCAATTGATTTGCATCCTAGGATATATCTTTCTCACAATGGACAAGAATCTGTCATCCTATCAACATGTATCTTGGCAAGAACACACATGGGCTATTTGTATCTTTTCGTTGGTCTTTTTGATTATTGATTTTTATCCTTTTTGTCTCACTCTTAGTCACCTCCAAAGCTACCTTGATCTCATTATATCATGGTAAGTAGCAGACAACACCTGGAGTAGACAAGGTCATTGTTTCTGTATGCTATGCTTGTGGGTTGGTTTCATTACTCCACGAATTATATTCATATCTTGAAGCCTAGGTCGATTCTAGTATGATGTGCCTCATTTGCATATATAGGTAGCAATACCTTATATGTACTATGGGCACTCATCACTATGAGTCCCCTTCCTAGGACAGGCAAGGTTATACTACCTTGGGCATGCATGAAATCAATCTATTGTTTGTAGGTCTAGTCCATGCAATCGTGGGATATATATCATCACCTAGGTCACTTCATACCTTTGTGAACTATATCCTACATTACTATAGTAAACTAAGAAATGCTCTTAATTAATGATATGCAACTACTGTTACTAGCTCAAATCATCATCCTAATCTAGGCCTAGATTTCATAATCACTTACCACCCTCACCCTACCAAATCCCCTCACTAATCCCACCCCTCCAACTTATTCTCACAGAACACATCCTGAACCTAATCATATCCCCCTCCCCCTCAATGACATGGTGTCTTATGACCTATCAAATCCCTCATCCCCCCCCCCAATCTAACCACTCCCAATCCTATCTTGTCCCCATTTATCCACCCTTATCTGCTCCCCACCTATTCCCCTATCCACTAGCCCCACCACCCAGGGTCCAACAAAGAACATCATGTGTATCAAGACTTATTCATCTCGCCTATCACCTAATTTGCATATCATAATCATTTAGGTTCATTTTAGAATCTATTAAGTTGCATATCATAATCATTTAGGTTCATTTTAAAATCTATTAATTTGCATATCATAATCATTTAGGTTCATTTTAGAATCTGTTAATTTGCATATCATCATTAGGTTTATTTTAAAATCATTTAGTTATGCATTATACATCATTTAATATTGCACATCATCTCATAATCATTTAGTTACATTTACTTGCATAACATAATCATTTAGTTCCATTGCATAATCACAAGCAATAATCAATTGGCTACATTCTACAATCATCTAGCTGCATATCCATATTTTCCATACATAACATGTGTTTATTTAGATAAACATACATTTTCTTTTTACATCACCATCCATAAATCACACACATGCATATATCAAAATAAATAAACCATCGTTACATCAATCATTTTACATCAATAGGTACATCCATAACATCAAAATCATACAGTGCATAAACAAAACACATCCATAGCATATAATCCATAAAGCATCCTGCATCCATTAACATAAGCATCATCATAATCATATAGAATCATCATAAACAAACACATAGGCCATCAAAAAGCATCATATCATATATCATCATCGCAAAAAAATGTACATCGCTCATATAAACACATCAAAAAATATAATGTCCTGATACAATGCCTTTAAGGGATACAATGATACACTATCACATAGAGGACCCTCTCTCTGATGGAGTCCGGGATCATGACCCTGGTGGTGTCTGTGGTCTTGCTAGTGGCTAAGGCAGTGGCTGCAACTATACTTGTACCTATGGAACCTGCTGGGGCACATGCGAGGGAGGACCCATCATCTACTGGATAGACTGAACTGGTCTAGATCTATGTGATCTAGATGCCCATGATCCACTAACCTGACTATAACTCAGTGCATGCTGCTCTGTAGGCACTGCCGCATGATATAGGGCCCGATAATAGTCCGTCCATCCTTTGGCCTCCAACAACTATCCCTATACCTAAGATATCTGTGTCTGTGCCTAGGACAACTGTGTCTACATCAATGTCAAAATTGGGGCCATACCAGCACCTGAAGCCTGCAAGATGCCTACTATAGCCTCTGCCTGCTATGCCCTGGCAAGTGCCACATCTCGCTCTCTAGTCAAAACCACTATGTCACCCTAAGCCTGGGATAGCTATACCTACAACATAGACACCTGTCCATCTGACCCATCCAATAAGGCCATTGAGTCTTGGCTAGTTGTGCCTGCAACGCAAGCACCTGTCCATCTGACCCATCCAAGATCTAATCTAGTCCCTCCACCTCACTTTTGTCCTCCACCATTGATCTTCCAAACTAATCTCCACCCTTTGATCAAAATCTCTATAAATACTCAATCCTCCAACCCATTTTGGGATCCAAGTTTTATGTAATGTTACCATGCCCAAATATCTATTGAGCTAAGTAGTGAGTTGTCTTTGAGATAGCATTTCACATTTGAATCAATTAGGGTATATCTTATCTAGGAGCTCTTGGGTGCAAAGCTTCATTCCCTTTTGATGAGATTGGGTCTTCTTATCTAGATATAAACTCTTTGTTTCGATTTGCATTTAGTTTATGTTTTAACCTTTGATTTGATTTTTTAATCTACAACTATTTCACCTTGATGCTTGGGACACTTCATAAGGTCGTGCTATGTTTGGACTGGCCATTGCATCTTAATCTCTAAGGAGGAAATGATATATAGGCAGTGCCTATGCATGAATGGGCATCATTTGACAGGCAACGCCAAAACATTCTTGATGAATACCTTAAGTTGCTAGCTGTGACTTCTTTCTAGTGAGATCGAGCCTTCATTTTGCTGTGCCAATATTTGGTGAAGTGTGTTTCAATGTGATAGTACCTTTTTCATGTTAGCTTGGCTTTGAAGTAGTGTTACTCTCTTATAGAGTGCGCATTCTTTAAACTATGTTGCACCCTTATTAGTTACCTTCATTTTGCTGAATGTGATCACCTTGTATGTGGGCTGAGCCTTCTTTAAAATGCTCCTTGGTTTAATTTGGAATAGTTGAACCTTTGACACTGACGGCAAATACTTTTGACTGAAGCTCACGCCATTACTTAAACTATGCTTGCTATTTGAAAATGTCCTGCAAGTCAAAGATATGCCTGTCATACACCTTCAAAAGTTGTATCTTAACCTGAAGACTCTGAGTGCCATCTCAAGGCTCGTGCATTTGTATCATGTTGTGCTATAATTTTTGAGCTAGTCCTTAACCACTTTATTAACAATGCATATTCTTCATTTGTCTTTGTGCCCCATTTCTTGTATGGCTGATTGCCTTACCCTTTGGATTATGCTGAGTTCTCCTAGCTGATGCTTTAGAGATTACTAGAAACCTTTAGTAAATCAGGTTGTACACTTTATCCTTGTTACTGTGATTGTTCTTTTATCCCATTCTTAATCGAGGTCACCTATAATAAGATATGCTATGTTTTAAAAGAAAACCACACCTTCAACAATGGCTGTGCCATGCTATGTATAAAACCATTGGGTGCTACTACCTTCAATATCTTCGTGCCTACTACATTGTCCATATTGAATGTAATTATAATGTCATCCTCAACATAGTGGGGTTAAGTTAATGAATCCAAAAGTTTCTTTAGGGATACCAGTCTATTCAAGATGTTATTTGATAGATGCAATTTCAAAACATTTCTTTATTGTTCTTGTTGTATTGAGATTAAGGTGTCGATGCATTCAGGCATGCACTTTGCCCCAAATAGGTGAAGAACTGCCTCAAATGATCATTAACCCATCTGATTGAACTTTATTTGAAACTCAACCCAAATCTTCATCTAAATCAATATGTCACTGATGAATCTTCACTGAAACTCTATTTTCTTCTGTGAACCCTAATTAGAATGATATTAAAGAATTTTGAAATGAATTGAAGAATTTCTTCAACATTTCCTGGCAACTGGCTGGGAAAGTAAGCCTACTTACTTGAATCTTGAAATCTCTAGTTTTGAAAACCAAATCTTGTCCATTGGGCAATAAAGTCAATTATACTAAAACTAAAACATCCATAAAACTAACCAACATTTGTGGCACCAAATTAATACAGCTGCCCAGAAAATACATGAAGCTAAAGTTGAAACACTACTGAACCAAACACACCCACAACTGAAACACACTGAAACTAGTTCACGGAACTGACCATACATCCTCAAAGTAGTAACTAAGATTTATTGAAAGAAAATGAACTAAAAACTATCTAATGTTGTGGCTACAACTTATTACTGAGCCTCTAAAACTAAATTACTGACATATTGGACACACGGGAATATGTCCATTCATAGTAGTGGCAAAATAACTATCAGATCCGATTATTCTACTGCACTGAATCCACATCAAACTGAGAATTGACTAAACAAACTGCACCAAGAAATAAAGAAAGAACTTATACCTTTTGCTTTTCTGCATTCTAGAGAGTCTTTCTTGGCATCAAAATACCATTCAGGTTGTCCTATATGCTGCTCTAGCTTCAGCAGAGGGTGGGAAGGAGAAATCAAGTGTTGCAGCTTGTTTCTTTGCTTGCATTTAAAAGCTTATGTCAACAAAACTTTAATAGTGACATCTTTTGTAGACTCTTCAACTGAATGATGACCCATGATAGTATCAAAACAAGTGTGTAGGAGATAGGGATTCCTTCTTGCAAGAAGAAGGGTGTATAATGTGACTCAGTGTGTAACTCTTTACTTTTGCAAATGTCTTTTTTGACCTCATCATCTTGTAACTGTGAGTCTTTATCAAGAAGAAGACAATACCCCTTTTCAATAATGGAGAACATATGAGCTCTCACATCTACCTCTTCACAGTCTTCTTCATGATCACCTTCAATAGGCCTTGCAAATGAATTGTGCACTTGCTCAATAGTAGGATCTCCTACATCCAAAATCTGATATCCTTGCTGGAAAATTGAGAATAAACCCTCATCATCTTTCTGGCTGTCATGCATCTTTGTGCTATCTTCTTCAAAATGTGAGACTTCATTGCAAAAATAAAGACACTCTGTATTTGCAGATTCAAACATTTTCTTTGCAACTTCTTCCTCAAGATGAGGTACAGATGTGGCAATATTGTTGACCTAGTACTTTTCAGCTTCAAAGCCCCTCTTGATGTACTTTTCAGCTTCTAGAAGTGTCACTTCATCATCATTATCTAAGTTTGATTCATTAGTTATCTAAGTCTTTGAGTCACTCTTTGCCATGGATACATGATACTCAGAATCATAAGAACACACTGAATAAATAGGCATTACTTTCTTGATTGCATTTTGATCTTTGAGACTCAAAATTTCTTTGACATCAAAGTTACAAAGAACCTGATCTATGGCTTCTATTGACTGGCTTGCAGCTACAGAGGTTTGTAATACAGAATTGTGAAGATTATTGAGTCTCTTCTATACCTGAGGGAGGGTTTCTTCTACAAACTGACCAAATTTGTATTGTTGTTCATAAGGATCTTGAGGCATGACATTTGGATTAGCTTGATATAAGGCTTCACCTTTTAGGTCATTGATCTCACGGGAGAGAGCTTTTTTAAGTTCTTTTACTATACTCATCTCCTCATGATTTGACAAATCAGCAAGGAGGTTGGGTGGATTAAAATCTATATGAATTTGGCTAAAAGAAAGAGTTTGAGATAGGTAATTTGCATGAGGCATTAGTGATTTTAAAGTTAGAGGGAATAGCTTACTAGCCTCTATGAGGTTGTTTTAAGCTCTAATAGCCAGATCATATGATTGAGGAAGAGTTTCACCTCCTAAGGATTGTATCTTGATAGATATTTTAGGGTCTAAAGCCTTTAAATAATAAAGAAATGCAAAGATTGGATGAGGCCTGATATCATCAAAGAATTTCTTCCATACCTTATCAAATCTTGAATTAAAGTCACAAATACTCTCCATTGGATGCATCTTGATGGTAATTAAATTCTGGGTGTGGGTGCTGACATCTATCCTCTCTTTGAACTGATTGTAGACGAGTCCTAGTTGATCCCATCTAGTGATTGAACTAGGTTGCAATCCTCTATACCATTGTCTTTCTTTGCCTTTGAGGGAAGATACCAGTAATAGAAGAGAAAGATTCTCAGTCATGACATTGTGAATGGTGCACAAACTTGCAACATCTTGAATTTGATCTGCAAGACAAATAGATCTATCCCTAAGAAAATGAGGTAATGCCTTCCAACCTGTGTCAAGAACTTGACCTTTCTATTGAAGAATAAGAGGACTTGAATCCCAAGTCACAAAGGGTAGATCCCTTGCTTGAATATTTAGATGCACATAGATACATGGAGCTACCATGGTTTGTAGAAGAAAAGATCTGAGAAAGAGTCTCTAGTACAGTCACCAGGTGGAAAATTCATGCTCCCATGAGCAGATATTTTTGTGATTTTCTACCAAAACCACAAAATATAGGGAAAAGATTCAATGAAAACAAAGACCCAAGTATTTGATTCCAGTCCCACTGGGCATTCTAAAAACTATTGATGTATAAAATTGTGCAAGTTTCAGCACCAACATGGGAAGCTTCAAGAATGTAGGATAGATTCTTGAAACAACCTCCAGACTTTAGGGAAGCTAGCTCTTCCTTTTTTCAATGGGATTTTGGGAAAGGGAAGAAGAAACAAGATTACAGATACAATAAAACAAACTCCTATGGTGATGCACCAAACTTATATGTTTTCAACAATCAGCATAGTGACTAAAACTTTATGATTTACTAGAAAACCAAAGAGTAGCTGCATGATTAATTAACTAGTTTATAACTCAGATTTATCAGAGGCAAAGAAATAAAATATAAGAAGTAAGAAATAGAAATACATTTTGAATCTGTACAAAACATTACTTCTTTCATTATTTGGTTGGGAAACAAAATACAAAGGTAAGATTGCTACACAAAATACAATGTTTCATCCCTCATAGAAGCACTACTGAGGCAAAAATATATCTCTAATGTTGCTCAAAAATTTATGTGTCCATATGCATGTAGAACTCTTGAATTCTGTTATTGTCATGGATCTGAAGTATATATAACCCAAAAATTCTTCCTCCAACCCTGTAATTGACTAGAAAAAGTTTTTTGAAAATCCCATTAAATATGCCCCAAATTTTGATAGTGGCAACTGACTCTGGTTGTTCTGTTTCTTCCCCATGACTGGAAATGCATTGTCCTCCATCCTTTACCTGTAGCGTGAAAACTTCTTGTTCACTCTCCTTTTGCTTTCCATGAAAATATGAGAGGTTGCATGAAACTTAGGGTTACATCTTCTTTTATTTCCCGTGAGGAGAGAGCCAAAAGAGTCTTTTAATAATAAAAGCTTCTACTACTTTGTTGAGGGTCCAACCGTGTCTCACGATATTTAAATCTAATTTTTTAAAATCTCCTATGAGCTACAAGAAAGACTCTACTTAATATTTTAAAATTAGTTTTTCGGAGGAGGGCCCCACCATGTTTCAAATGAGATTCAACCTTTAATAAAAGACTTTGGCTTCTCTAAGACTCACATGACACTTAGATTTATTGAGTTTTATTAAAACAAAATAAACACTTATCTAGCACCCACAACCTCCACGTGGAGAACTAATGCTCATTCTAGGAGAAAGTTTCTTGCAGCTTCTTAAAAGTCCTGCGGGAGAGACACGTGGTTGACTCTGGTGTCTTCATGATTTCATTTTTACATCTCAACTTGTTGCAAAGTGACTTGATTTTATATTGCTATGTCTTTCACCTCATGACACTCATCTCTATTGGCAGCATCACCTCTTCATGCTGATGTCTTCTATTTTATACAAAAAGTTGCTCTATTTTATAGTGAATACACTATTATAGCCTGCATTCTACATTTAATGGGATGTCTTGAATAGTAGACTTGCCTTTGTCATCATGCGTTGTGGTGCCTTCAGTCTCTATCGATGCCTCATTTTACTTCAAGCTACACCTCTATAATTCATCAACTCACTTTATTTGAAAAGGATGCATTTACCTTCTAATGGCAACTCCCTATCTAATGAGGCCACGACTCTTATATATGTTTCACCTTGATGCTTGGGATGCTTCATAAGGTCATGCTATGTTTGGACTTGCCATTGCATCTTAATCTCTATAGAGGAAATAATATATAGGAAGCACCTATGTATGACTGGGCATCATTTGATAGTCAACGGTAATACATTCTTGATGAATACCTTAATTTGCTAGTTGTGACTTCTTTCTAGTGAGATCGAGCCTTCATTTTGCTGCACTAATATTTGGCAAAGTGTGGTTCAATGTCACAATACCTTCTTCATGTTAGCTTGGCTTTGAAGTAACGTTACTCTCTTATAGAGTGTACCTTCTTTAAACTATGTTGCACCCTGACTAGTTGCCTTCATTTTGCTAAATGTGATAGCCTTGCATGTTGGCTGAGCCTTCTTTAAAATGCTCCTTATTTTAATTTGGAATGGCTGAACCTTTGACGCTGAGGCCAAATACTTTTGATTGAAGATCTTGCCATTCTTTAAACTATGCTTTCTATTTTTAAATGTTGTGCAACTCAAAGATATGCCTATCATATCAGCTTCAAAAGTTGCATCTTAACCTGAAGACTCTGAGTTCCATCTCAAGGCTCGTGCCTTTGTATCAACTTGTGCTATCATTCTTGAGTTGGTTCTTAACCACTTTATTAACAATGCCTTTTCTTCATTTGTCTTTGTGCCCAACTTCTTGTATGGCTAAGTGCTTTACCCTTTGGATTATGTCGAGTTCTCCTACTTGATGCTTTTTTTTTTAGACTGCAAGAATCAGGTAGCCTCCCTATAAAATGCAGTGTGCTTGGTAAACTTTTTTCACGTGACCGGTGATGCTAGCATGACACACCATCCAGTACCACGGGGATGGGAGGAGACTAGACCTCGTGACCTTCTTTACCGAATAGAATTTTTTAGACAATCAAGCTAGGGCCCCCACCGCAGTCCTAGTTAATCCTTTAGAGCTTACAAGAAACCTTTAATAAATTAGGCTGTGCCCTTTAGCCTTGTTATTGTGACTGTGCTTTTATCCCAATGTTGGCCTATACATTATTTTGATGGCCATTCTTAATCAAGGCTGCCTATAATAAGATATGCTATGTTTTAAAAGAAAACCACACCTTCAACAATGGTTGTGCCATGTTATGTATAAAACTGTTGGGTGTTGTACTGCCTTCAAGATCTTTGTCCCTATTGCATTGTCCATATTGAATGTAATTACAATGTCATCCTCAACATAGCGGGCTTAAGTTAACGAATCCAAAAGTTTCTTCAGGGATACAAGTCTATTCAAGTTGTTATTTGATAGTTGTGGTTTCAAAACATTTCTCTATTCTTTATTGTGCATGTTGTATTGAGATTAAGGTGTCTCTACATTCAGGCATGCACTATACCCCAAATCGCTGAAGACCTACCTTGAATGATCATTGACCCATATGATTGAAATTTATTTGAAAATCAACCCAAATCTTCATCTGAATCAATATGCCACTAATGAATCTTCACTAAAACTCTATTTTCTTCTATGAACCCTAATTAGAATGATATTAAAGAATTTTGAAATGAAGTGAAGAATTTCTTCAACAATTACCAAAATGTGCAAAAAGATAGAATTTTATTACTTTGCTTAACTGAAAACATCACTTCTCGCATTGAAGATGCCAAATCAGTTATCTCAATTTCATCATTTTAGCTTTGTCATCCTACCATAACTCATCATAAAGTAGATGAAAGGTCATTTCGAGTAGACGCATAGATTTCCAAGGGTTGATCCTACATAAGACAATCTTTTAGTTAGTAAATTCCCTCATAGCGATGGCGATGAGACTCTGCAAACACTTGAGAAATTAATGTTGCAATGGAGTATCATCAGATCTAGTGCAAACACATCCCTTCATCAATTTTTTGAATTTGAGCCGTCGATCAGGACCTGAGCTAGCTCGGATCAATGACGCCAATTTACTCCATTATGTGCAAGGAGATTGTTGTTGAGCATTTATCAATAATAGTTGGCCACCTAGACAACCCTCTTAATGATAATCCCAAGAAGACCCCTCAAATGGTACAATTAGGACATTATCCATGGTTCCACACTCAAAAGATCTAGCAGAAGATTTGATCTTTGTGAAATGATAGAGAACCGTTGGATCAACCACATGCAATGGGACAAATCCCAAAAAGAATCATCAGTTCCATAGATTTTGACACATCATAAATTCATCCACGCAAGCACAGTCTCATTCTCTATAGGCCACATGTCATGTTTCCACTTCTCCGCTACCGTTTAGAGGGATCCCTTGGTGAACCTTGGAGGAATGGTAGAAACCACAAAGATATCTCCACATTGTGCCTAGGACCCACCACTTCATTTCCTTGTAACTTAAAGATGGTTCCCTACTAGTTGGAGCCCTTTCCACAATTCTATGGTTGTTCCCCATTTAAATACTTTTAATGTTAGCAGATTGGCAGAGGTGAATCAATAATTGCCACCTGTCAAAAACAGGTTAGCAAGAACCAGCCCTGGGCATATGTATTTTAAAACAACCTTTTTCTACTAGAGAAATAAGGGGCCACAAGACTACTTGAAAATTTAATAAAAAATATTAAGCATGGGCTAGAGGCAGTAACTATATGGCAAGGGGCCAGTCAACAACGTGCCCTAGGGCATAAAGAGGCAACTAAGGGCTTGAGCGATGGGCGATGGTCAGTTAACACAAAAATATAATGAAAGTGATTTCCAACATGCTCAACACAAGGGTTTAGGGTTTAAGGGGTATCATTCAGAGCATTTTCATTTTGCAGAAACCCTAGGTTAGATATTTTCTACTAGGATGACAAAAACTAGAACTATGGAAAAAATTTATAGGGTCATATCACTACCTTCAATGGAGTAGATTTTGCAAGTTTTATCAGGTTCTGAAAGGTTCTCATTACTGGATGAATTCTCAATTTATAATTAGATTTTGGTTAATGAGGAGGATGAGTATAAAACAACATTCACAACCAAATGGGGAACCATGGCTTAACAGAAAATGCCCTTTGGGCTGTCAAATGTTGGAGCAACCTTTCAGAGAGCCATAGATATGGCCTTTCATGGTATCATGAATAAGTTTGTATTGGTTTATTTATATGATATTACTATATTTTCAAAGGATGCAAAAGCTCATTTTTATCATTTGAGACAGGTTTTTGAAAGATGCAGAGAGTATGGTGTCTCAATCTGAAAAAAAATGCATATTTGTTGTTCATGAAGGTAAGCTATTGGGTCACATTGTTTCCAAGCATGGTATCACAATTGATCTAGAAAAAGTAAGTTTCATTTCAGTGTTACCCTTACTAGCCCACAAAAAGGGACTGCAAAGTTTCTTAGGCAGAATCAATTTTGTAAGGTTTATCCCAAATATTGTTAGTCTTTTGAAACCTCTAACATCTATGCTGAAAAAAAACATTGGTTTCAGCTGGACCAAAGAAGGAAAAAATAATTTTGAGGACATCAAAGCAGCAATAGCTGTAGCACCAACATTGATAAGTCCAAACTTCTCAAAAGATTTCATACTGTATGCCTATGGAGGAACTGATACTATTTTTTCTATGCTGACCCAGCAAAACAATGACAATAGGAGCAACCAGTTGCATTTTTCAGCCACGGAGTAGAGGGCTACAAACAAAGGTATTCATTTGTTGAAAAACATGTACTTGCAATTAATAAAATCCTTAAAAAAGTTCAGGCACATGCTTTCTAACAATAAGATTTAGTTAATGGTTTTCCATTCAAGTGTAAAAGAGTTCTTATTAAGCAAGGATTTGGGAGATAAAAGGGTTGGATGGGTAACTAAAGTAATCAAATATGATGTTGATATCAAGGTTACTAAGCTGGTTAGGGGTAAAGGACTATGTGAATAACTTACTAAAAGTACAAAAAATGACTTAGAACTACAAAAGGAAGTTGTTTTAATGGCTGATAGTGAGTCACATCCTACAGCCCCAGCAAGTAGTACTAGCTAAACACATGAAATGATATATTATTTGCAGATCGCTGAGTGCCCAGTAGGGATAAATGCTGCTAAAAGAAGATATTTCAGGCTTCAATCCATCCCATATGTTATTTTGAATGATACCTTGTTTACAAAGTATTACAATGGAGTACTTTAAACATGCATTGAATCAGAGCATATTGACAAAATCTTACATGAGTTCCATGATGGACCAGTTGGTGGTCACTTTGCACCTTGAACAATAGCCTTGAAGATCATGAAGGCTAGATATTACTAGCCATATCATTTTAAATATGTGCATACATGGCTAAGAATTTGCGTGAAATGTGTTGTATTTACAAGCAAACAGAAGTTGGCAGCCTTGCCACTATATCCCATTTCATTTGATCAACCTTTTACCATGTGGGGCCTTGATTTTATTGGGGCCATTAGCCCACCACCAAGTTCTGTCCATGAATGGGTGTTGATAGCCACTGATTGTTTCACCAAGTGGACAGAAGCAGTGTCTTTGAAAGAGGCTAATGAGAGTGTTGTATTAAATTTCTATGAAGACTTAGTAACCAGGTTTGGTGTACTAGATTCTATCATTTTAGATAATGCCATAGCTTTTGTTGGTATGAAACTAATTGACTCGGCCATTAAATATGATGTTTACCTAAGTAATTCTTCAAACTACTACCACAGGGGAATGGACAGGCTTAGTCCACTTATAAAAACCTCATTAGGATTATCAAAAGGAGAATAGAAGATAGAGCGACTCCTATGAGGTCAATAGGTCAATCTACATTTATACTTGTGTATGGGAGGGAAGCCAAACTACCCATTTCAGCTGAATTACTAGCTCTAAGCCTCATAAAGGAGTTTGAGATGATGGAGAATGGTCCTATGGAGGTATGGTTGGATGAGTTATTAGAATTGGAGGAAACAAGGAAATAAACAACACAACAGTTGGGATGCATCAGATGCAAATGAAGAGGACATTTGATAAAAAGAGCAACATTCAAACATTTCAGAGAGGGAGACATTGTCCTCAAATGGGATGAATTGAAAAGTAGACCTGGTAAGCACAACCAGTTTGATGCTATGTGGGGTGGCCCATCCAAGATTGTTGAATGCAAACAACATAATTCTTTTTAGCTGGCCACTATGGAAGGAGAGGTGCTACCTATCCCAGTCAATGGGATTCACCTCAAACACTATTTCTGAGGAGTAAAAGTTTGCAAATGTATCATAGTAGAGTATCTTTTTCAGTTAATAACTGTTGATTACATAGTAGTTTTAGTTCAGTTTTTTTTCTAAAAAGTGTTGATGCACAATTTGTTGGCCCTGTTTGGAGTCAGTATTAATTTTTTTTAGTTTGTTTTGTTATTGTTGTTTTCTCTAGTAGCAAAGTTTTAATAAATTTTTTGAGTTGTAAAGGCCAAGGAAAGAGTCTATTGCATAATGAATATACTAGGGAAATAGTCAGGAGAGTTTTACTAGGCAAAACTGATGTAGAGGTCGCCAAAAATGTTACCCAATTATTCTTTTCAGCCCAATCAGGTGAGGCTATAACAACATTTATTTTTTATTGCTTTGAAGAAGTAGATAGATTTAAGAGGAAAAGTGAAGAAGGTTGAAGATCCTCAGTCAGCCCCAAAAGGCATACTGCCTCGGTGGAGGGCCATTCTGGTGATCACCATTACCAAGATCATGTAGAAACTCAGTAAGAGTTGCTACATGATCTAGATAACATGGGGAAGGACACACCGATATAGTAGGAGATATCTTAGGTCTGATAGGAGAAAGGAAGGCTGATCTATGTGTTGTAGATTGTGATGGAGGTTGTTTCCATTGTTCATTCTTTATAGCTGATACATTATCAAATGAAAAAAGTTACACAAATATTTCTAAATCCATTCATGATTATGAACATCTGTATCATGCAATCATTTTCAGTTTATCTTTATGCAATTGATTCACAAAGAAGAAGCAATATACAAAAACATTGCATAAAATAGTTGTTCATATTCATAAAGAGAAAAGTATTTATATGCTCCCACACAAGCCATGGGATTAACTATATATGATGCAATGAAAGAGAATAAGTACATCTAAAATAAAAGTAGAAAACATATAAAAGAGGAAAAGGGACCCATCATTACTAGAATGATGAATCCCATTGCTCGTAGCATCATCTTTAGTTTGTCTCGTTGATCACTCTCCAAGGTCACCCACATGAGAAAGAGAAAGACATGTTATAGGTCATGATCCTTTTTCACTTCAATATGTAGTAATATCAAAATGTACCTACTATCTTGTACAACATCTAATCATGAAGATGGAAGATTTAAATAGAAATCAGAAGTAGAGAGAGAATCATAAGAAGAAGCAAGAAAGAGAAACCAAATCATCATCAAAGGAAAGGCTCTTAGCTTCTTTTGGTTTTCCTAACTAGTTTTCTGATTGTGTAGGTATAGGTACTTGAAGACCAATCAATCATGACATGTCTTAAGGTTGTCTCAACAGTCCTAAAGAAACTAGTAATGAATGGTAGTGATGAAGGAGCAACTAATGCATCTAAGGGATAGTCAGGTTATTCACTCTATCAATAAGATCAAAAAGATGCTATGTCACTAAAAGGAACAATCACATGTTTCAAAATAAGAGTAGTAGTCTATCAACATTGGGAACAACTATTACAACTAGCTCAATCATACACAAGGAGCAGTAGATCAATCAAACAACAATCATGGGCATTGAAAGGTGTTCTAGAGATCATCAAAGATTAGTTATCCCAAAATATCAAAGATATAGTCAATCAATGACCAATTTTTCAATTGTTCCTTGGTTTTCCAAAAGTGCACATTTGTAGGGCTACTAAATCAATGAAACATGTTTTGAAGGACAAAGTTGAAATTTTTTACTTCAAATTTATCTGATAGTGCTAAAAACACATAGTGTCAGTGAATTGTTGAGTTCTCTAACCAAGAATGTCACTGACAGAATTTGTGAGAATTAAACCTTGTCAAAGTGGAAAAAAATAATTTTTCCAAGTTTATAAAGTTCAAATGTTTTATATGTAGGAGTGACTTTACGAAAAAGTTGACAAAAATTCATAAGTTTGTAGAAATGAATTTCTATCAAAAAATAATTGTGCTCACCTTTTGAGGGGCTTGGAATACATTGTAATGATGGGTGTATAGAGATATCCATATACTTTATATAGTTGGAGTAATCGATGAAAACATCAAGTGTTTCAGTTGGAGGCCTTGACTGTTTAGTTACAAGAAATGAATGGTTCAATTCAACTTCCACCAAAGAAGTATATTTAGGGAGATCTACATTGTTGTTTGGGGAGGACTGAAAGATAGAAGAATTTGGCATTGCAGTCAAAGGATTGAAGATTGTAAATTGATTTTGAATTTATACCCATGTAATATTCGATTGTTGCATACAAATAAAAACATTTATATTTTGTTGAACTTGTAAGTTTGTGTTGTGTGTCTTGATTTTTCTACTCATCCTGATTGTCCAATAAGGCATTCAAGGTTTGTTTTGCACTAGAAAATATTTGAATGGTAGAAGCTAACTATACATGAGAATGTTGAGTACGAAATGAGAGCCTATAAGGCAAGTTCTATAGTGCATAGTCTGTCTAGAATGAGGATTTGATTTAGATGAGCTTATTTTCTTCATTTAATGTCACAAGATCTTGTGTTATTAGGGTATTAGCTTGATGTTCTTTAGGTTCTTCATGAATGTCAAATCCCCTATTATAGTTGATTAGCTACATGTGAAGGGCTTGCACATAGTGAAATTTGAACATTTTGTTAAAAGTGATAGAATAGAGTTAACTCTTAATTATCTCTTTGAATTTATATTTTCCACCTACCTAATTTAATTATGCATACTACATCTTGGTCCTAAAATTTCTATATATACAAGGCTATTTGTAATTTGTACAAGGGAAGAACTTTGACACTAGAAATCTAGAACATTCTAAATAGTTTAGTTTTATTGAGTTAAATATGAATATTACTTACTATCTTTTTCTATTTTTAAAAAATTTGGAGACTACAATTATGTGAGTTTGCTTCACTATATCTTATAGGAGTATTCCTATCAACAACTTGTGTTTTTGCTTTGACGATCTATCTTATCCATTTTGTGATTGGGCAGATATCACTCGTTGACTTGTGGATGAAATATGTTGTTCTCCTTAGTCCTTATGTGCTACTTTCTATCCCTTTGAGATTGAATCATCTTTGTGTTTTAGTTGTGTTAAGCTAGCTACATCACTTGGGTGGGTTTATTATACTTTAAATCAAGCTCTTAGAAGTTGGTGATCCATGTTATGAAAAAACCATGACTGACAAAGTCACCAAAATTTAATAAAGGCATTGATAGTTACTTTGGTTTAGATGACATGGAAAAATTGACATTGGATAGCCACCAAAGGACTTGAAAAATAAGTAGCTGGAGAAGGAAAAAAGCCATTAGCCACAAATGAGTTTGAATTTATTTTCATGTATTGAGCTGCAAGGGTTATTGGTTGTAATCGGTTTGATTTACTAGATAATAAAATACTAGATGGTTGTGTTTGTGGATGTAGTCCACTTTGGGTGAGCCACGTGAAATCTCTATGTTCAATTTTTATGTTATTCTTTAAATTGTTACTTCTGTGTATTTAAGTCTGTATATAATTTGGTAATGTATTTCTTTGGTCTGCCATTGAAATCCTAACATAATGCTAACAAAAACCACATTGAATCCTTGGCAATGATGCTTAGATTCATTAAATGTCTTTCTTTTCAAGTGATGCACAATAAACACCTTTAAATACTAAGACATACATGAGAAACTAATCTCATTAAACTTATACCAAGTCAACTCATAATGGCTTTGAAATAGGTGAGAGTTAGTTAAAAATAAATTTGAAAATTTAAATTTCAAGGGTGAATTTCATGTGGTGCTAGATTGATTAGGTAAGCCGCGATATTGACTTTGGATAGAAAGGTGCTAATGACTGTATGGGTGTCAACTTGCATTGCTATCTATAATAATGACTAATGTATAAGAATACATATAGATAAGAATAAAATAAAGTCATCTACATAAAAATATATGTAAACAAAAGGAGTGATATAGATTAGAAAATGAATCCAACTTTACACCAAAATGCACTATTCATTAATATATAAAAACATAGCCAACATATATTTAGATAGACGTATTTAGGATATTATATAAAAATAATGTACCTTAAAGTAAAATAAATAAAATACTCAATAATAAAATAATAAAGTTATAATTAGTTTGATTTACTCAATAATAAATTACTGGATGGTTGTGTTTGTGGATGTATCCCACATTGGGTGAACCACATTAAATATTTGTGTTCAATTTTTGTGTTATTCTTTATTGGTATTTCTATGTGTATTTAAATCTACATATAATTTGGTAATGTATTCCTCTAGTCTACCATTTAACTCCTTACATAATCCTAACAAAAGCCACATTGAATCCTTGGCAATGATGCTTTGATTCCTTAAATATCTTTCTTTTGAATTGATGCACATTAAATACCTTTAAATACTAAGACATACCTTAACTAACCTCATAAAACTTGTACAAAATCAGCTCATAATGGTTTTGAAATAGGTGAGAGTTAGAAAAAAATAAATTTGAAAATTTAAATTTCAAGGGTGAATTTCATGTGGTTCTAGATTGATCAGGTAAGCTACAATATTAACTTCAGATGGAAAGGTGCTAATGAATGTATGGGTGTCAACTTGCATTGCTAGGTGTAATAATGACTAATGTATAAGAATACATACATCTATAAGAATAACATAAATTCGTATGCATACAAATATATGTAAACAAAAGGAGTGATAGATTAGAAAATAAATCCAACTTTACACAAAAAAACACTATTCATTAATATACAAAAACATAGCCAACATATATTTAGATAGATGTATTTAGGATATTATATAAAAAACATGTACTTTAAAGTAAAATACATTTATATATATTTCTTTAAGCTCTTTGGTCCAAGGGAGGGTTGAACCTTGGTGGCCAACACAAAAACCTTACAACTAGACCACCAAACCATGCCCTTATTGGCCAAACCTTTATATATATATAATTTTATAAAATAAAGTAAATTTTAAGATATATTCAAACTTTTATATAATCCTTTAAGATTTAAAAAAATTAATCTTAAGTAAAGAAAATAACTATAAAATAAATTTTATGTCATCAAAAGTAATTCAAGATTAAAAAATAAAAAATAAAATAACTCAAAGTTATATCTCCTGCTCTTTTTAGATATATGTATTTAGGATATTTTATAAAGACTTTAAAGATAAATAAAATTATATAAACCTTTACATTACATATAGAAACCCCTCTTTATATTGAGGTTTACATAGAGTTTTTAAGATAAATATACAAAACTTTAAACAATCCTTTAAGATTTATGAAAGAACTCTACGTAAAGAAAATAACTACCTAATAATTCTTATTTAAATAAAATAACTCTTTAAGTAAATAAAAATAACTCACGCTTGATATCTCCTAGTGTTCTTTTACTTAGATGTATTTAGGATATTATATTAAAACCATATACTTCAAAGTAAAATAAAATTATATATACTAACCTTTATATATATTGATTGGATGGATTGTACGAATGGTTGGTGATGTCATTTGGATTGAAAAATGCTCCTATCACCTTAATGAGTTTGATGAGTGAAGTGTTGAATCTATTTCTTGATAAATTTGTCATTGTATAGATATATGATATTTTGATAATCAATAAGACAAATGAAGAGCATTTAATGCATGTTATGGTAGTATTGCAAAGATTAAAAAAGTAGAAGTTGTTAGTAAATTTAAAGAAATGTAGTTTTATGCATAAAGAATTTGTGTACTCAGGATTTGTTGTTTTGGGTGATGGGTTAAAGATGGATCCAAAAAAGGTCAAGACAATTATGGATTGGTCTTCACCCAATAGTATGTTTGAAGCTAAAAGTTTTCATAGCTTGCTAATCTTCAATAGATAGTTCATTCATAATTTTGATCGTATTTGTGCACCTATTACTAAAATGATGAAAGGTAATAGGAGATATTTTTTGTGGACAGTTGTACTAGAGAAAAGTTTTAAATTGTTGATAACAAAAGTGACTAAGCAACTAGTGTTGATAGTTCTAGATTTTTTAAAAGTATTTTAAATTGATTGTGATGCAAGTGGGACAATGATTGCAGATGTCCTAAGTCAAGAAGGAAGACCAATTGCATACTTCAGCCATAAGAATTTTGCATTGCAGTAAAAGGATTGAAGATTGTAAATTGATTTAGAATTTGTACTCTTGTAATATGTGATTGTTGCATACAAATAAATAACATTTAAATTTTATCGAATTTGTAAGTTTGTGTTGTGTGTGTTGATTTTTCTACTCATCTTGATTGTCTGATAGGCACTTGATGTTTGTTCTACACCAAAAAATATTTGAATGGTAGAAGCTAACTATACATGAGAATGTTGAGTACTAAGTGAGAACCTATCAAGAAAGTTCTATAGTATATAGTCTATTAAGAATGAAGATTTGATTGATATGAGCTTATTTTCTACATTTAATGTCACAAGATCTTGTGCTATTAGGGTATTAGCTTGATGTTCTATAGGTGCTTCATGAATGTCAATCCCTTATTAGAACTGATTAGCTACATGTGAAGGGCTTGTACATAGTAAAATTTGAACATTTTTCTACAAGTGGTAGAATAGAGTTAATTCCTAACTATATCTTTGAATTTATATTTTCCACCTACCTAATGTAATTATGCATACTACATCTTTGTCTTAAAATTTCTATATATACAGCGCTATTTGTAATTTGTATGAGGGAAGAACTTTGAGACTAGAAATCTAGAACATTCTATATAGTTTTCTTTAATTGAGTTAAATAGGAATATTACTTACTGTCATTTTCTATTTTTAATTTTTTTTGAGACTACAATTATGTGAGTTTGTTTCACTATATCTTATAGGAGTCTTCCTATCAGTGACTTGTGTTTTTGCTTTGATGATCTATCTTATATATTTTGTGAGTGGGCAGATATTACTAGTTGATTTTTGCATGGAGTATGGTGTTCTCCTTAGTCCTTATGTGCTACTTTTTATAACTTGGAGATTGAATCATCATTGTGTTTTAGTTGTTTTAAGATAGCAACATCACTTGGGTGGGTTTATTATACTTTAAATAGGGCTCTTAGAAGTTGGTGATCCACGTTTGGAAGAAATCATGGCTGACAAAGTCACCAAAATTTGCTAAAAGCATCGACAGTTAGTTTGGTTAATCCAACATGGAGAAATTGGAATTGGATAGCTAGCAAAAGACTTGACAAATAAGTGGCCGAAGAAGGAAAAAATCCATGAGTCACAAATGAGTTGGAATTTATTTTCATGTATTGAGCTACAAAGCTTGCTGGTTGTAATTGGTTCGATTTACTAGATAATATAATATTGGATGGTTGTGTTTGTGGATGTAGTCCACATTGGTTGAACCACGTGAAATCTCTATGTTCAATTTTTATGTTATTCTTTAAATTGTTACTTTTATGTGTATTTAAATCTTCATATAATTTGGTAATGTATTGCTCTGGTGTGCCATTGAAATCCTAACATAATTCTTACAAAATCCACCTTGAATCCTTGGCAATGATGCTTGGATTCCTTAGATGTTTTTCTTTTGAAGTGACACACATTAAATACCTTTAAATACTATGACATACCTCAACTAATCTCATAAAACATGTACTAAGTCCTCTCATAATGGTTTCAAAATAGGTGAGAGTTAGTAAAAAATAAATTTGAAAATTTAAATTTCAATGGTGAATTTCATATGGTGCTAGATTGATCAAGTAAGCAACGATATAGACTTTGGATAGAAAGGTGCTAATGAATGTATGGGTGTCAACTTGTATTGATAGGTGTAATAATGACTAATGTATAAGAATACATACAGATAAGAATAAAATAAAGTCATATGCATAAAAATATATGTAAACAAAAGGAGTGATAGATTAGAAAATGAATCCAACTTTACACAAAAATACACTATTCATTAATATATAAAAACATAGCCAACATATATTTAGATAGACGTACTTAGGATATTATATAGAAACCATGTACCTCAAGGTAAAGAAAATTATATATATATATATATATATATATATATATATATATATATATATATATATATATATATATATATATATATATATATATATATATATATATATATATATATATATATATATATATATATATATATATATAATATATATATATATCTTTAAGCTCTTTGGTCCAAGGGAGACTTGAACCTTGGTGGCCAAAACAAAAACCTTATGACTTAACCACCAAACCATGCCCTTATTGACCAAACATTTATATATAAATTTTATTAAAAAAAAGTAGATTTTTAAGATATATTTAAACTTTTATATAATCCATTAAGATTTATAAAATAAATCTTAAGGAAAGAAAATAACTATAAAATAAATTTTATGTCAGAAAAAGTAATTCAAGATTAAAAAATAGAAACTAAAATAATTCAAGATTATATCTCCTACTATTTTTGGACATATGTATTTAGGATATTATATAAAGACTTTAAAGATAAAGAAAATTATTTAAACCTTTATATTACATATAGAAACCCCTCTTTATATTCAGGTTTACATAGAGGTTTTAAGAAAAAATAATTTTTTAAAATATATATACAAACCTTTATACAATCCTTTAAGATATATGATAGAACTATAAGTAAAGAAAATAACTATAGTACCTAATAATTCTTAATTAATAAAAACAACTCTTTAAGTAAATAAAAATAACTCAAGATTGATATCTCCTAGTGTTCTTTTACTTAGATGTATTTAGGCTATTATATAAAAACCATATACTTTAAAGTAAAATAAAATTACATAAACTAACCTTTATATATATATATATATATATATATATATATATATATATATATATATATATATATATATATATATATATATATATATATATATATATTGATTGATTGAATGGATTGTACAAATGGTTGGTGATTTGGTTTGGATTGACAAATGCTCCTATCACCTTCATGAGTTTGATGAATGAAGTGTTGAATCTGTTTCTTGATAAATTTGTCATTGTATATGGATAGATGATATTTTGATAATCAATGAGACAAATGAAGAGCATTTAATGCATGTTACGGTAGTATTGCAAATATTAAATAAGAGAAGTTGTTAGTAAATTTCAAGAAATGTAGTTTTATGCAGAAAGAATTAGTGTATTTGAGGTCTATTGTTTTCGGCGATGGGTAGAAGATGGATCCAAAAGAGGTCAAGAAGATTGTAGACTGGCCTTCACCCTGTAGTATGTTTGAAACTGGAAGTTTCATGGCTTGGAAGTATTCTATAAGAAATTCATTCATAATTTCAATGGTATTTGTGCACCTATTACTAAAATGATGAAGGGCAATAGGAAAGAGTTTTTGTGGTAAGTTGTAGCAGAGAAAAGTTTTAAATTAATGAGGAAAAAAGTGACTAAACAACTAGTGTTGGCACTTCCAATTTTTTTAAAAGTATTTTAAGTTGATTGCAAGGCAAGTGGGACAATGATTAGAGATGTCCTAAGTCAAGAAGGAAGACCAATTGCATACTTCAGTCAGAAGCTGAATGAGGCAAAAAGAAAATATTTTGTGTATGATCAAGAGTTTTATGCAATTGTATGGGCACTAAAAAATGGAGACATTAATTTCCACTGAAAGAATTTGTAGTGTATATTGATCATCATGCTTTACAATTTATTAATATCCAGG
This sequence comes from Cunninghamia lanceolata, assembly GCA_027924645.1. Lineage (NCBI taxonomy): Eukaryota > Viridiplantae > Streptophyta > Pinopsida > Cupressales > Cupressaceae > Cunninghamia > Cunninghamia lanceolata. The sequence goes on from BSBN01000144.1 coordinate 3,879,200, forward strand.
GTAAGTTAGGTAAAAAAACATAAAATGGGTTGAATTTCTATAGAGTTATTCTTTTATTTTGATATATAGGAGTGGAAAGTCTAATTGAGTAGCTGATGCATTAAGTAGGAGATGTTTGTTCTTAAATCAATGGAAGGTGAATGTAGTTAGTTTTGCATCTATGAGGGAGATGTATGAGACATATCTAGATTTTAAGGAAGCATAGACTAATTGGATGAATCTAGTAGAGAAGGACATAATGCCATGGATGGAATATTTTAGTCAAGAAATTTTGTTGTCCAAAGGAAAAAGGCTATGTATACCTCAAGGGTCAATGAGGGATAATTTGATGAGAGAAAAGTATAGTGGTGGATTGAGTGGACACTTTGGTGTTGATAAGATGTTGGCACATTTGAATGAAGGTTATGTTTGATTTGGAATGACTATAGATGTAAAGAATTTAGTGCAAGGTTACAGAGTTTGCCAACATGCAAAGGGAGTAAGGAAGAATATTGGTTTGTATCAACCATTACCTATACTGGAGAGACTGTGGGAACATATAAGTATGAACTTTGTTTTAGGATTGCCTTAGATAGAAAGAGGCAATGATTCTTTTTTTTTTTTTTTTGTTGAAAGATTTTAAAAAATGGTTCATTTTATTCCATGTCAAAAGAGTAATGATGCTTTCCCACATTGCTTAATGTTTTTTAAAGAGGTAGTTAGGTTGCATGGTTTGCCTACAAGTATAGTTTTAGATTGTGATGTGAAGTTTTTCATCCATTTTTGGTGTACCTTGGGAGGAAAATGGCTACATAGTTGGGTTTTAGTTCAATGTACCATCCACAAAATGATGGTAAAACTAAAGTTGTAAATAGGAGTTTGGGTAATTTGCTAATATGTTTGGTAGGTGATAAGCCAAAGTGGTGGGAATTGATATTGGCTCAAGTAAAGAATACTTATAATAATTTAGTCAATAAGAGTGTAGGGAAAAGTCCTTTTCATATTGTTTATGGGTATAGCCTAAGGGGTATTGACGAGTTCAAAGATATAGTGTTGATCTGGGCAGAAAGAGTGTTGTAGTGAAATGTTTTTCTACGTATATTCATGATTTTCATAGAGAAGTGAGATAAACTTTGGAGAAGAGTGCCACCAAACACAAGGAGCATGATAATATGCATAGGAGAGGGAAGAAATTTTAGGGTGGTGATTTAATATTGGAACATTTGAGAAAAGAGAGGTTCACTTAGGGAACATATAATAAACTAATGTGGAAAAAGATTGTGCCTTGTACTTCTTATGAAATTGAACTTCCAGTAGGCATAGATATTTCTCTCATATTTAATGTTGTTGATTTGTACAAATATTATGAACGAGAAATAAGTTCACAACAGAATTCAAATTTGGGTTTGTATGATATGTATGGATGGGTACATCAGTTGCATGAAAATCAATTTGAACAAGTAGACAAAGTAATTGATTCTTGAGTGACTAAAAGAGCAAGGGAAAGGGAATACATCGAGTGTCTTAGACGTTGGAAGGATAAAGCAATAGATGGAGCCTCTTGGATGCAAACTTCAGAATTGGCTATGCCTAGGAAAATCATTCCATAATTACCTAAATATTCACGAGTTTCAACCTCATGAACCATTTCACTTACCTGGCTTGCTTTATGTAGGAGCATCTAAGTTCACAAGAAATCCCGTGTCACCTAAAAATATTTGTAATTTATGTTTTCTTCATTGTTATTAGTTGTTGTTTTCATATTTTTGTTTGAGGGGGACATATTAGGAATTCAACTTTTGGCCATGTAATGGTTTCATTATGAAGAAGAGCTCAATGGGTATCACTAGTTCAAATTTTGTTTAAATTGGATGAAAATGGCGAAGTTAGAACATTTATGTCCAGTCCAAGCTTTGCAAACCCTTTGATTCACCGAAAAATACTTCTACCAAAAAGACTTCATAAAGTTTGTGGTTCACCAATTTGATGTTTCAAAATGTTTTTTTATGATGCAAGAGCATCCCTGGTTTAAGAGAAATCTTGCATCAACCCAAAAAAATGCATTTTAGTTTGTTTCTTTTCATTTTCTAGTTTAGTTCGGGCAGTTTAGTCAGTAGCAGTTTTTGTATTTCAGTTTGCATTCTAGTATAGTTGCATTTCAGATCTTGCAGAGCTGGACATAGCATCTAGAGACATTCATGCACATCATATCCAAAATTCAAATCATTTGGATCAAGTACTGGTAAGATATCGCTAGCATAAGATCCACTGTTTCTCAAAGGAGAACATCCTGATAGTCTCGAACAATTAGCTGAAGGAGAAGACTTATAGAGCATTTCACAACTCACAGAGATAAATTTCACATCATTCAATGTTGTATGGTTTGTGTCCAACCTTCCCTAAGATCCGTACATCATTCTATATATTTGGGATTGAGTTGTATTCATTTAGGTCTGACCTATCTGTGTACACACATTACAACTCTTTATTGGAGTTTGTGATCTTCCTTGGTTGACGTGGAGGAATCTTTGGTTTTGGAGATGATATATTGATGTAATAGATGCTAGAAAATCACTGATTTACATAGTGATAGTTGATAGTTTGGATTTCTTGCAAAGGAGCTTCAAAGCTATATCTTGTGCATATCCTGATATTCTACAATCAGGCTTGTGAGCCCTAATTGCAAGCCCACATGTTGCCAGCCAATTTGTATTTGAATTCTATGATACGTTGAACGATTGAATCTACATTTGTTTCATATCTTTAAGTGTTTCCATTGTGTTTACACTAGTTGCACTGCTTGGATAGTTCATTCTATGAACCCTACAACCGTGACTACACCAAGTGGTATCAGAGTGAAAGTTTGAATCTTTGGGAGTGAATTGAGTGAAGTTGGTGAAGTAATTCTGTAAGAGCTTGTTGTGGATAGATCATTGAATCGGAGGCAGGTTACTTGTGTAGCAACCGATCACCAATTTTGAGGCAATTATCACCTTGTAGCCCAATCACCAAACTTGAGACAGTTTACACTTGATCCTAGGAAGAGATGCCACCAAGGAGAATCCCTATTGTTGGAACAATGTCTGGTAGAATGGATGAGATGATGGAGATGATGAAAACTATATGAGTTCACTTGGATGTTGTTGAAGAAGATCAGAGAAGAGGATTGACACCTAGACCTAATATTGAAAGTGATGATGACAAAGAATTTCAGTCTACTAAACAAAATGGAAAAACCCTAGGAGGTGAAGAAGAAGAAGAATTAGATCAATTCAAGATGTTGCAAGCTATTCCAAAGATCAGAAAGAGACCTAGAGTTGATGTACCAAATTACACTGGTAATTTGAACCCTAAATAGTTGATTGACTAGATAAATGACATGGAAGAATACTTTGAGTGTGCAGAAGTTGAAAATCCAAAGAAGGTGAAATTTGTAAAGACAAAGTTGAAAGGACATGCTGCTATATTGTGGAAAGAAGTTTAATTGGATAGAAATAGAAGAGGAAAAGAAAAGATTACAAAATGGGACAAGATGGTGACAAAGTTGAAGAATCATTTTATACCTACTGACTATGAGTTGGAACTGTTGAAGAGATTGCAAAACCTAAGATAGAAGGAGAAAACTATGAAGGAGTATACTAAAGAATTTCATAGGATGATCATAAGGACATGACATAGTGAAGAAAGCAAGGAGAAAGTGGCTAGATACATTAATGGGCTAAGATTAAATATTCAAGAAGAACTAAGTTTGGTGAGGATGAATCTTTGGAGGAAGCATAGCAGTTTGCCCTAAAAGTTGAAGAGAGGTTGAACAAAAGGCATGATCAGAGACAGAGAGGTAGAGGAGGTAAATTTTAGAGAGGTAGAACATTTTCTGGAGGATAAAGATCATATGCATAGTTGAACAAACAAGAGAACACATTCAAGGAGGACAAAGATAACAATGTATACCAGAGAGATGATAGAAATTTCTACCACAGAGGAAACCCTAGTCCATTCTGGTGTGAAGGATACAAAAGAGAAGGAAGAGGACTTGATATGAGAGCATTCAGAGAAACTTGTTTCAAGTATGGAGGTGAAGGACATAGAGCATTTGAATGTAATCAAGGGAGTACAAGAAAGAGAACATAGAATAGTGGAAGAGCAGCCTATGTGGAAGAATAACCTGTTGAACTAGGTGACCCCAGTTTAGTTGGTAAACCTAAGAAAGGAGAATCACTTGTGATGAGGAGAGCACTATTTGAAGCAGAGATAGATGAAGAACCACCACAGAGGAAAAGATTATTTAGAACTAGATGTAAATAAGGAGGTAAATGTTGTAAAGTTGTTATTGATAGTGGTAGTTCAAATAACCTAGTTTCAGAGTAGATGGTAACTAAGCTAAAGTTGGCTAGATTGAAACACCCTAAGCCCTATTAGATAGAATGGATTTAGGATGATCATAATGTATTGGTGAGTGAGTAATGTTTGGTAAAATTTCATATTGGATCTTATCATGATGAAGTATTCTATGATATTATGCATGTGGATGTATGTCATATTTTGTTGGGTAGACCTTGGCAGTATGATAGGAAAGATATACATGATGGGAGAAAGAATACATACACTATAACATCAAATGGAAAGATAATTACTTTGATTCCTTTAAAAGATGATCCTAAGAGTGAAGTATGTGGGAATGCTATAATTTGCTTGGTAGATGGAAGAAAATTTCTTGATGGCTTGAGACATGACAATATGTGTTATGCTTTGATCCCTAAGAAGCCTACAACATTGAAGAAGGAGATAGAAGAATCACAACCAGAGGAGATAACTAAGTTTTTGATAGAGTAAGGAGACATCATATTAGATAATGTACTTGAAGGATTGCCACCAATCAAGAGTATCAGTCATCACATGGATCTTATACCTAGAGCTAGTTTTCTGAACAAAGTAGCACATAGAATGACACCAACAGCCAATGAAGAATTGAATAGATAAATACAAGAGTTGTTGAGGAAAGGTTTGATTAGAGAAAGTTTGAGTTCTTGTGTAGTACCTATAGTGTTAGTACCTAAGAAAGATGGAGGATGGAGGATGTGTACAAAATCTAGAGCTATAAACAAGATCACAGTTAAGTATAGATTTCCTTTACCTAGGATGGATGATATCATGGATTGTTTGATTGGAGCAAAATATTTCACAAAGATAGATTTGAAGAGTGGATACCATCATATCAGAATCAGAGAAGGAGATGAATGGAAGACTACTTTTAAGACAAATGCAGGATTGTATGAGTGGTTAGTGATGGCTTTTGGATTGACAAATGCATTGAGTACTTTCATGAGATTGATGAATGAAGTTTTGAAGAAATTCTTGGGTAAGTTTGTTATTGTATATTTGGATGACATTCTAATTTTTAGTAAGACAAACGAAGAAGATTTGAAACACCTTAGATAAGTAATGCAGAGACAGAGAAAAGAAATTGCTGATAAACATCTGGAAATGTAGTTTCATGAAGGAAGAATTGGTATATTTGCGATTTGTATGGAAGGATTAAAAATGGACCCTGAGAAAGTAAGAGCAATTATTTAATGGCCTACATCAAAGAGCATTGGAGAAGTCAGATCATTTCATTGATTAGCTAGTTTCTACTAGAAGTTCATTAGAAATTTTAGTTCAGTATGTAACCTTATGACAGAGACAATGAGAGGTGATAGAAAAGATTTCAAGTGGACATTAGGATCAGATAAAACTTTTGAATTGTTGAAGAAGAAAGTGACAAGGCAACCTATTTTAGCATTACCAGATTTCAATAAGGTATTTCAAGTAGATTGTGATGCAACTAGGAATTCAATAGGAGTAGTGTTAATTCAAGAAGGTAGACCTGTAGCATATTCTAGTGAGAAATGGAATGATGCAAGTAGAAGATATTTAGTTTATGATCAAGAGTTCTCTGCCATAATTCAAGCCTTGTAGAAGTGGATACATTACTTGTTGCCTAAGGAGTTTGTGTTGTATACAGATCATCAAGCTTTGCAATATTTGAACAGTCAAGGAAAGTTTAATTAGAGACATATGAGATGGGTAGAGTTCTTGCAGAGTTATAGTTTTGTGTTGAGGCATAGGAGTGGTAAGTCAGATGAAATTGCAGATGCATTGAGTAGGAGAAGGAACTTGTTGACAGAGATGAGAGTTGAAGTGTTGGGGTTTGATGAATTGAAGAACACGTATGAAGAAGATCTTGATTTTGTAAAACCTTGGAAAGCATGTAGGGAACTTATTGTGATAGATAGGAGTAAGTGGTTGGACTATTTCATTCAAGAAGATATGTTGTTCAGAGGAAATCAGTTATGCATACCTAGGATTTCCATGATAGACAATTTCATCAAGGAGAAACATAGTGGTGGATTGGAAGAACACTTTTACATTGATAAGACAATGGCTTTAGTGAGTGAAAATTACTTTTGGCCTCATATACATAAGGATGTTAGGAAATTTGTGCAAAGTTGTAGAGTTTCTCAAGTTACAAAAGGGAGTAGCTAGAATACTAGATTGTATAAACCTTTGACAGTACTAGAGAGACCTTGGGGAGACATAAGTATAGATTTTGTAATGGGATTACCAAAGACACAGAGAGGACATGATTCAATATTTGTAGTGATGGATAGATTTTCAAAGATGGCACATTTCATACCTTGTAAGAAGACAATTGATGCAGTGCATTTAGCTGACCTATTTTTCAAGGAGATTAAGAGATTGAATGGATTAACTAAGACCATAATTTCAGATAGAGACACAAGATTTCTTGGATACTTTTGGAAGACACTTTGGAAGAAGATGAAGATAGATTTGAAGTTCAGTTTAGCATTTCATCCACAGACTGATGGACAGATCACTAGTAGAAATATGGCAAATAAATGACCAGGTGACAAACTTTTAGTCATGTGGCCAAAAATTTAGTCACGTGACCAAACTTTTAGTCACGTGACCAAAATTTTTTGCAACACAACTATAAATGACTAATTTGGTCATCGGTTGAAATGACTAAATAATTGACCAAATAAATGACTAAATAAATGACTAAACAAATGACCAAATAAATGACTATTACTCCTCTATTCTTTTTTCTTTCCGATTTGATCATAATACTATGGTAGATCTTAGTATAAGTAAACTATATTAAAACCAAATATATTCTTCAATATGATCTAGTACATTGTGCATACTTATGAAGAAATTTGTTTTGTTTTCTTAGCAAAATATGAGATATATTGGATTTGTCAACTAAAATTCAATTAGTTAGTAGTTGTAAGCCCCAACCTCATTGTAAGGCCCATTTATTTTGTGATCACAATAGCTTAATTCATTATTAACATTATATGTTGATCCCTAGTTACTAGATGGATTCATATGCTAACACTAGATTAGACGTGTAGATGTTTATCTACTACTTGCATGTATATGTTCCTAGAAATAATTGATTATATCTTTGGTCCATACTTTCCTTATGTCATTTCTTTCTTTCAGGGTATCATTGGGACTCATATTTATATCCCACTGATATTCATCACTTCCACTGATGTCTTTTGTCTTTGGTAGTTTCATCGTTGTATCGGTGAGATACTCTTTTTTGTCAGCTCGATATCCCTATGTCTCCATGAAACCACTTGAGATTCATAATATTTCATTCAATTTCATAATAAGGGAGAGGGGCTAGTAGCTGTCCACCCTAACTTTGCACACGTCAAGTTCATAGCTAGACATATCAGATTTCAATGATTTTTTTTTTGTTTCTTTTTATGCGATTGAAGAGATTAAAGTAATTCTTTTAGCTTCTAGGCACTTATACATTTCCCTATAAGACACATTATGTGCACATGGGTCAAAAAACTATCATTTCAACATGTCACCCCATACATGCACAACAATGTGCCAGTAACTGCTTACCATCACATTTGTGCACTTGTCTTAATTTCATTGGTTAATTTATTGGAGTTGTGAAAATGTATTAGTGCATTTGCAAACATGTACAAATGTTGTGAACATGTATTGGTGCATTTGTGTTAATTTATTAGGTTGGTATTTTACACATATTGGTTCTTTTTAAAATTTTAATTGGGGGGTCAAGTGCACAAAAACATAGAGGTTATTGGGGCATGGACAACAATTTCATTTCAATTGTCTTTTTGGGGCAAACTGATAACCATGTTCATCTTTCGAGGGTTCTGGTTTTTTAGATTTTGTGTTTTGTATTCATTCTACTTGTTCTCAGAATCACAGTTTCTTGTGTTTCATTCTCTTCCCCTTGTAATCTAAACTATAAGTAATGCAAACCAGAATATAATTTTTAAAGAAAAAGTTATTTATATGTTTACAGCTTTGGGTTGTACAAAATACTTCATGTCTAAGGGATTTGGTAGCTAAGCCCTTATATTTTTGTCCCAGAAGATGCTATGTCATACTTGGTTATTATTTTTAGGTTTTTTTGTTTTGGTTTAGTAAAACTAGCTCATGTTAAGAACTCATTTGATGCTGGTTGTTGATTTGACTTATCCAGAATGAGTGCTATGTAAAATGACAGTAGTACTAGAGACTTCGAAGGATGATGCTACTCTTGTCATGGCTCATTTCATTGCAAAAATGGCATGGGCTAATGTAGGACCTTAAGTAAGAATTCAGCCTTTACACCAGAAACTTAGTAGATGAAATTATTAAGGTCTTTCCATGTTTTGAAGGTGGTTATTATGTGTTTGATTCTTCTTGATTTAAGAGAAGTTTAGATCAAGGGATATAGGTTAATTTCATCCAAGGGGTCATGGGTAGTTTAATTGTAAGAGTTATACTCATGAGAGTAGGCTAACTTAATTGTAATAAGTTGGCCCATAACCCTAGCAAGGGTGTCATGAGAAAGGTTATGGTGTAAGGAATATGGTATACATTTGATCGTGTGCCACATTCAATAGGGTGTATTTGAATGTAACCTAAGTGTAAATTTTTAAAGATTTCTAACAAGATTTAGTAAGACGGTGTTGTGTCTAGCTCTAATGCCATGTTTGCTTGGCATGTACCAGATAGCACTCGAACCTAGGACCTCAAATTTATATGCTTGGTGCTCTACCATGTTCTTCCATATCCTTACTTCAGTGGTGGTTGCTGCCCCTAGCCAGTATCAACCTAGGACCAACCATTTGCATTCTAGGGTGCTATTGGCCCATTGTGATTAGTATTTATTCCTAGGCCCTTTATTACAACTTTGGTGTGACTTTTTTTTTAAACATATGATGTGGAATATTGTCGCTGTTGAACTTTGGGTCTTTTTGGGCCAACTGGCTAGTGATTTTTTTGTTATTTGAATGTACCTAATAACTATTACACCACAATCTCACCATCTATTTATTGGAGTTATTCATTTCTTTGTTGTGGCAGAAGGGATTTGAACTTGAACACAGTTCACATGTTTATGAGTTTGACCATTACCATTACACCACAATAACTTAGACAAATGACTAATATCTTTAACATTTCTCAAAGTTTACAATCATGAAAAGGGAGTTCTATGTTTTTGCCTCAAAGCTAACCTGAGGCCAATATAATACTTATTTCAAATGAGGCCCTCTTGAAGCCAAAGTAACTATTTAAAGAGAGACCAGAGGGAGCAGGTACTGAAGGTTTTTATTGCAATATGTAAGAAAACTAGTTCTTTTCATTGTTGTGTATTTAGTGCAAGTTGTAATCAATAGTCATATTTATTGTTTGTAAAGCAGAAAGATTTATTAATTGTGCTAGATTTATGATTATTATTTCTATTTTATAAATTTTTCTCTACTTAAGGCTCATGGAAGTGCTCTCTATGAGAAATAATCAGATTCCTATATTCTTGGTAGTAGTTCTTGTAGTTCTGTTGGTTTGGACATTTCTTTCATTTTCAATGATTTATGGTTAGGAGTTATTTAATCCACCTTTTATGTGAAAATACTATATTGGATGGTGATTAGTGCACAACAATTGCCAACCAAATGTAGTTTTGTTTTAGATCATGTAATGTGGATATATTACTTGTACATATATTTGCACGTTATTGGAGATATTGATCCCTTTAACGCCTGCTCTATTTGTAATTTGTTTGAGCAAGTTACAGAACCTTAGGTGATGTGTTATTGTGACGAGGCCCAAACCTTTATGGTTGAAGGTAGATGGTCAGATTTGGCATCACTTTTACTCACTTCATCTAATCTGATATTTGCCAACTCCTCAGAAAAAAGGTTCGTGAGTTAAACACTTTAATTCATATATTTGTGACATTTCTCAAATTTCCATTTAAACACATGACTTCTTAGTTTAAAATACATCATTAATAAGTGCTTTGTGTGGGAAACTAATGCATGTTAGGGATATAAGTTTGTACAGCTATTGCATGTTAGGAATATTAAATATGCAGCAGCTATTTGAGATATTGGGTCATTGCTCAAGCTTTTACTACAATTTATAATTTTTGTACTTTATTTTCTTTATTGGGGGAAAGAGAACAGAGGCTAAGCTATTCAAAGTGTGTGGAATAATCTTTTTCTATTATTTTGTTCATGTAATAAATGTTTGTTTTCCAAAGATTAGTAGCTCTAGATGGCATTTATTGCCTCAATTTAAATTGATAAAATAAAGACAGTGGTCAAAGAATGAATGTGTTTCCTCAGGTTTGTTAAATATGGTTAATGCTAGTGTAGGGGAAAGTAAAGTAAATGTTGTTAATATCAGAGTATGGATTGTCAATACTCGACCATAATTCAAAAAATTCAAAGCTTTATTTGTTCCATCTCTTAAATTCTTTCATTTCCTTTTGAGGAATCTATAACTCCTTTGGGTCTTGGTATTCTTTGATGTCTAGTTCATTCACATTCTTTGATGAGCTTGTTTTTGGCACAGTTACCCTTTTCCATTGTAATTAATCTCACAATACATGGGTCATGCATTTGGCTAGTTAAACTAAGTTTTTGTTGGAGAACAGTATTTCTAACTTCAATGTCAACGTACTAGAGGAGATTTATTGAAAGGTTCCATTGAGGCACCCAGTTGTCTATTTGAAAAATAATTACCTGTACACATACCCATCCCCAAACTGGTGACCTAGAATTTAATTGATTAGGCTAGATTGCACATAGGAAAATTTTATTTTCTTTTGCAAGAATATATTAGTAAACTGCATGGTTGCATGCACCTAGAACACAAGCAAAGCTTACAATGTTACGATGCGTTCTAGAGTGCTTCTGCAAAATCCATTTTTTGCATATCTTGTGCAAACATTGTATTTTGTTAGATGACATCTCTTTGAGGCATTTTGTCAAATAGTTCACGTGCTTTGTCTATGATTTCACATTTTGCATACATGTCTACCAGAGCTTTTCCAACCATAATATCTGACAAAGATTCCCTTACACTTATGCTTTGATGGATGTCCATACCCTGTTCAAAAGCTCCCATTTTGGGATAGGCATGGGGGATGCTGACAAAGGTTGTGGAATTTGACTTTATGACTGCCAATTACATCTGATTGAAAATTTCTAAAGACAACAAATCTATTTTGTGCATATCATGTGATCATTGCAGTCCATGAGACCACACTTCTTTCAAGGATTTTGTCAAACAATTTGATTCTATTCGATGTCCTTTTAGGGGTTTAGCTTTCATTCATGCTAATAATCACCATACAACCTTGAGTAGTAGGATTTGAACACTTTGCAAGATCTTTAGGCTTAGCACCGACATTGGGACATCCTTATCATTATTGTTTCTTTCCAAAATATATAGATGAAGGGCCCATAATAAGGCCTCCATATTGGGAACAATGGATGTAATGAGTAAAAAAATTTGAGTTGAGGTGATAGCTCATACTTGGTAGCTCATATTATAATTTTCATTGTGTTGGTAATAATTTATGTTCAAGGTTTTTGGCCTGGTCCCCTCCCTAAAATCCAAAATTTCGTAAGTGTTGGACCTTCTCAGTGTTTTTCAGCATCATCATGATATTCTAAAGGAGGGTTGTCTTCATCATCATGTTTTTAGGAGTATCCCCCTGATGTTCCTTGCATGGGTCATTTCTTGTCATGACCGGATATCTTGTGGGGGCTTCATGTTTTAGCCAGCGCGACATCTTGCCTGGAGGTCATCATATTTGAACATCAGGTGATCTTCGTTAAGATCACCCTGATGTTGGTTTATCACCTTATGTTTTTTCTTATCAGCTGCATGATTTTCAATTGTCAGGGCGATATGTCTTTCAGCTTCATCATTTTCTAAGGATGGGGTGATATTTCCAAACATCAGGTTTGATCTAACATCACCCTGATGTTTCATGGAGTAACAGTGCATCATGATATTTTGTGTGGGGGGCGATATTCTGAAATATTGGGTTATCTTACTAATATCACCCCGGTGCCAATATGGTGATGATGTCATCCGGATATGAGAAGGGTGTGGTATGCAGACGGGTGATGGTGACATCATCAGGACATGATGGTGACGTCATCAGGATTTTTGAGGACATGCAGGATTTTCATCAGCCAAGTAGGAGGATTTTCCTCCGATGCATTAGGTTGTGCCGATGAAGGTGATTATCATGCAGGTGATATTGCGATGTGATGCTGATGTTAGGGTGATATTTTATGCATACGGATATCATGCTGCTAGAGGATGAGGATGATGAAGGTTTATACTAGTGTCGTCAGGAGCAAAAATGCTGACATCATATATGCTCGTGACCTAGTATATAAAGTGTTGAAAAGGTTACTGTACGGTGCATGTGGGATAATTGTTATCCTGCATATTTTCAAATATCCTGAAGAGGTATTTTGGCGGGAAATGGTTGCAATCACTGTTTGATGTTTTCCCGATGGCTGTGAGGTAGATGGACATTAATGGCGGTTGTTGCTGAGGTATGGGCGATGGCGTGGATGGATCCAGTACTCGACTGAAGTTGTACATCCATGACTAGTGGCTCATGGCTCAAGAACCTCTTCTATCCCCTCTTCCACCTACTGCATTCAATGCGTTGAGTGCCATTTTTCTGATACTATGTATCTGGTGGATTTTTGGTCAACCATGTAATTAATGCTGAGTGTACCTTCCTCACTATATTTAGGGGACTGTGTGACTCATTTTTGAGGGTTGTTGAAAGTTGAACATTTTTGGCTCTGTGCAGCAAAACTTGTGAGTTTATGTATCTCCTGTTGTATGTTTTTGCATGAATCCACTGATTTCATGGTTAATCCTATATGAGTAATGCTATGTTTGCATGTGTTTTGTTAATTCTATCTCCAGTATTGCATGTATCTTTCTTCTGAGTCTGGATATTTAAGGAATGTCTAAGATTCTAGAACATAGAATTCCTGTGTTGAATGTTTGATCTCTTAACTTCTGCTCAAGGGGTAGATTAAATTATTCTTAGATTGAATATTGGGAAGGATATGCTATAATAGGGATGCCATAAGTATAGATAGCTTAACACTTTGTATTGGGAGATATCTGTAAGGTAGGTATCATATGTATCCCCCTGAAATCTAGTTTTAGTTGTTCATGCTGATTATTCACAGGTGTATGTCTACTGACTCCAAGCCCTAGATAGGCACCGATCTAGCTTTGTGTTTGTGTTATATACCATGTCCAACTTTGCATCCAAGTATAAAATCAAAATCAAAACTCCAAAATAACCATTAGGACAGTAGAATTAGTTTTAGGATCCAAGTCCTCTGTCTACAACTGCAAATAGGCCCAAAGCTAGCCCCTTTGCTCTTATCTTACAGTTTTGGTCTACTTACAGGAGGACTTATCTGCTTTCTATCAGCATCCCAGCCTTTATATGCATATCCTCACGGATGTTGAGTAGGGAATACCCCCTAGGTTTTGCAGAGCCTGAAGAAGAAGAGGAGATAAAATATAGTCTATCTCCTACACTATTGGCCCCTGGCCCAGAGATCCTGTTGATCATTGATGGCTACCTTGTAGGGAAATCTGGGAGTAAGCATCCAGTCTAGGAAAAAACCAACAGAAATTGGCGACTCTGCTGGGGAATGATTTAACAGAATAATCTCTTTGTGGCCCATCCAAGTCACCAACAGAAATTGGCGACTCTACTGGGGACATTGTGAAAGAACCCTAATGTTTTAAAAGAAAATAGTTCCTAGTAATAGGTGGCGACTCTGAACCAATCTCCCAACTGGTAAAGTAAAAATTTGTATGCAAGGGAGACGATCCTAGCATAATACTCTATTGGAAGAGTTACCCATAAAAATGATGTATAGAAAAAAGGGGACTGTTCGAGCTAGTCAAGATGGTTCTCCTAGCCCCAAGAAAAATGATTTTATTCAGGATAATCCAGGATCCTCAGAGAAGATAGTACCTTATTTTTCAAACACTGAGGCTAAAATCCAGAGTGTGTATGAAAGGCAACAAGGTAATGGTTTGAGAATAAAGTCAGAGGTGTTTCAAGAATGTCCTTTTCATGATTCTCCTGATAGATTTGAAGAGGCTGAATCCCTAAGGGATGATGATAATGATGATCAGAACATGATAAAACCATCTTCTTCTATGCCTAGAGAGGAAGAACTAGCTGATGAAATTAAGAGCTTAAGGGCTGAGTTAGAATATCTGTAAGCAGTAAAAATTAGAGATGATATGAGACAGAAAGTGCAGGCTTTGAGAATTTCTCAAAATGATTTAATTCCTACCCTCCAAAATGCAAATATGCAGAGAAATCAACAAAGAAATGAGGTACAGTATCATCAGAATAATGATCAAAGACAAAATGTAGACAATGGCAGAGTACCATTAAATAATGTGAGATAGCATAATGCTGATAGAAATGCAAATGCTAATCAGTTTGAAAGGCACCCAATGTAGTTGGATAGGTTCAGACAGCTTGTTTTTGACGGCATTCCTGGTTATCCAAACCCTGTTGACAAACATATGAGGCTGCAAGTGCCTAAATTTTCAGGAAACAACATTGTGTCAGGAGAAGATCATCTAAAGGCTTTTCAAAATGTCATGGATAACTTTGAGGTTGAACATGAGGATGTTTTCATGAAGTCATTTATGCAATCCTTAGTTGATGAAGCCAAGGAATGGTATAAAAGTCTACCTGACAAAAGCATTTCATCATGGGATGATTTCAAAAGGATGTTTAAGGAGCAATATGGTGACAAAACTGACCCTAGCTTTTTTGTAAATGAGTTCACTAGTATCACTAAAGGGTCAAATGAGCAGGTTGCAAATTTTAATGCAAGATTTACTAAAGTGTTGAACAAATTGCCACATCACATGAGGCCAAATGAACCTATGTGCATAGTGTTGTACATTAATGCTTTTGATGCCAAGATAGCTTATGGATTAAGAGATAAGGGTCCTCATAGCCTCAGAGATGCCTTCAAAGTTGCAACAAATATTAAAAATAATAGAAAGGCATCTGGTAAAACAAACAGAAGGGATGATGTGAAAATCCTGCAAAATCCAAATATTAAGTCTCAAACTGTTCAAGGTAATGCATCTGCCCCTGAAGATACAATAGACAAATTGGCAAATGTTTTTAAGGACCTGAGCTATAGATTGGCTAGAAGTGAAAAAGGGATAGGTCTCGATAGGCAAGCTTACCAAAGACAGGAAAAGAGACCATCATTGCATGATATGCCATATAATACCAATTGGCATAATGGTAGACCTGTATTGCCACATAACAACACAAATCAGAGATCTCAACATCCAAAGGAAATTCCTGATCCTTTGAAGAAGGCTGTTAATATTGTTAATAATACTCCATGGTGCATAATCTGTCAGATGCCTCATTCACAGTCACAATGTATGATTGCTCAGTCTCTATATAACAGTGCCATGGCCTGTGATGAGTGCAATGAGCCTCATTGCATGGAAGATGATAATGTCAACATGTTGTCTACAAATAGAGAATACTCTTTTCATGATGTTAATGCAAATGCAGATGATGAAGCTTAGGGCTGCCAACAGTTCACATATGATGAAGATGATGAAGACAACTATGCCTATGCTCAGGATTCACACAATTTTCTAAATAACTTGAGGAGGCCTTCTGATGAAGAAATTAGGGCCTTCATAGCTACAGCAATTGCTCAAGTCAAAAGCAACTACAACCTGAGAGGTAAAGCCTAGGCAAGTAACTCACACCAACCAGAGGATAGTTTTACAAATCAGCCAGTACACAATCGTAAAGGAACTGAGACACAAAAGAAGCAATGGAACAATAATAGGCAAAATTTTAAGCAAAAAACAAGTTATGATCCTCAAGGACTAGAAAATAGAGTTCCCCAAGTTGAGGATCAAAACAAGAATTTTTAGAACAAGGATGACAGTCAGAGAGCCATAAAAACTAAAGCTGGATCATCTCGGGATAGAGGTAAAATTGTAGATAAAATATAGAGTCTATCTCCTACACTGTTGGCCCCTGGCCCTGTAGTGCCCCTCATCTCGTCGTCCATCAGATTGATGTTTGCTTAAACTTTATAGTGTCCTAGACCGTAGATGATGAATCTCTTGTTATCTTGTTACTTCATTGAGAACTTAATTGTTATGATAACAGATGTTGATGTTGGATTATGTCATTTTATGCTTTACAATTTAATAAATGAACTGATGTTTTAGATGCTTTGATGTTATTCATTATATGGGTTTGGAAGTTAGTTGATCATTTTATGTCATAGATTAGTAATCTGATACTCTGTTCAATATAGTTGATTGTTATTTATAAACGTGAATGGAACAGTGTTGTATTACTCGTTCTCGAGTACCCTACCCCACTGCGATTTCCATTTACGATAGGACTGCATGTGATGTATATGTATATCTTGTTATGGTTAATTGTGCGTTGCTGCAGGATGCAGGTACTAGGCATCGACTCCACCTGATTACAGGTCTGAGCGTGCCTTCGCTAATGGATTAGTTGGTTGGAGTTAACGTGAGGTCCCTAGTCAGTGTTCCTTCGTCGTCAGTTTACCCTTGTGGTTATTGGTTGTCGTTCGCTCATGTCTTGCTGTCAGGTAATACCGTATCTTGGAGTCTAATGAGTTCTGCAGGTGTCTAAGTATGGGTGGTAATGTTGTGCTTTAATTAGAATTATTCTACGGAAGAGGATAAGTGTTGTTAAATGGGCATAATGTTGTTAGTTGTCGATTTTAGCTATAAATAAATTATTATTTTAATAGAAGTGTTGTTGATAAATAAAGTTGTATGAAGTTTGTATTATTCGATATAATATTATTTATAATAAATATTTAAATAAATAAATAGATATAATCACGCTTGTAAATTGTGATTCACAACTTGATTAATAAGATAAATTAAAGTATAGTACAAAATTATAGATTGTCGAAAAAGTACTATTCTATTAATAACAATATTTTGGGTCGGCTATAAAGAAAAATAATAATAAAATAAAATATCTAATAATTGGGATCTTTAAATTAAATAAAAATACATATTCTTTTAAGGAGTTTGCGCGGGATCGCGTGCCAAGCCCTTGGAAAGGAGAGAGGCTGAGTTATAAAAGAGCTGTAGGTGCATCAAGGATGGCATCACAGGTGAAAGGGAAGAAGCAGCTTGGAACTGCAACGATTGGAGCAGATTCGTCGAGTCGATTGTGAAACCAGGTTCCGTCGAATGTCTTATCTCTGAACTTCATTTCAAATCTGCAAATGTTGTTATAGTTTATTGGATTCCAAATAGTTCTGTAGACTGTCTTTTCTGTGTGTAATCAGCATCTTCTCTTAGGGTTTAAATACATCGTTTCTGCTCAAGGATTCTGTAAGTCAAATGTTTTCCTTCCACTGGTTGCCAAATCATTCTATATGCATTCTCAGACCGGTGTGATCTTGGTAGGGTTTGTAGGACACCTTGATAGAATTGCCGTAAATCGTTGTTGGCTACAGCTAGTTGTTCCTGTAAGATCAGCTTAATGTTGTTATTGTTTCTTTCTCTGTAAGTCGCTTTGTATTCATTCGACTTTCCTGGTTGCGTACCTTTTTAACCTACCCTCCCACATCCGTCAATGGAAATTCTATCTGTCCAGAGACCTGTATAGCAATCGTTACTTGAAGATTTAATTTATTTCCCTGCTATCCCTTAGTGTTATTTACAAATGGTTTGATGTTGATAGAAAGCGCTGCATATTGCAATGCTAGGCATGATAGGTAGATCGCTATTCTTTTTATCACCCGTTCGAATGGAGAATGCCGAATCCCTTGCTTAAGCCAGGTTACCGAGTATTACTCGATGCCCGTTGCCTTGTTATCCTTCGTTGTGAATGGGAGTATGAAAGACTGAATCCTTTTTCTTATTATTCGCCATTCCAGGTTTACTGTTTTGCTACGTTGGCTTTATTTCTGGTGTGGCCGATAATACTGGGTTGACCGCTGCATTGTTATCACTCGATTCGAGTGAAAGTGCGAATCTCATCTTTAGTTTTTTTTACCTAGTATCAGTTGGTGTGTCCGTCACTCGATTGATTATAATTTATAATTTCCCACTCTCACGAATCTCCACATTCTGCAATACCAGCTTAATTTCCTTCCAAATTATTCTAAAATAGAAGCTCTCATTCGCACCTTTGGATTAACTATTACGGGACCACTGGATAGTTGGATCCCTATATCATTTAGGGTTTGGAATCTCTACATGATAAATTAAACCAATCAGAAGATAGAATACGGTCAACACCAATGGCATGTAGTGTGTCCCAAAGATTTTGCATATAGATTTATCCACATTGACTATGCTTCTCTGCACAACTATTTGGTGTTTGAAGTTTTAGCACTTCTGTTGTTCCAAAATGGCAAGGGCGCTCAAGCTAGTTGACCATTTTTGCAAGCTTGCAGTCGAATCTTCATCATCAGCCAGGTAAACATTTACACTTAATGAACACTTCGTAACCCATTTGCTTGTAATGGAATATGTATTATCCATTTATATATTAGGTTTCCATTGTCCTCGCTTCAGAACGAATCATGCTGGCCTACAAACAGTTCGCTATGTCTTCCCTGCCAGAAGCGGACTCTATGAGAGGGCGCTCCTTGTAATAAAAAAAAACACCAACTGGTGATGATAGGGCTGAGCATACCTAACTGGCCAGATTTAAATGTCACTGAACACTAGTTGTAGGAAAGGGAACAGGAATCGGCAGTCTGTAAATGCATCGATCCTTTCCTATGTTGTCCCTTGCAACTTAAAACTAGACGCTGCACCCATTTAAATGCTAATAAGATCTTCTGGAGCACTTCTTATTTCTGTGGCACTCTACAGGGAACGGTGAAAGGAAACATTCTTGATAGGTTTATCAAAACACAGTTTTGTAGTAAGTTTAAGTGTGAGCAAAGACATTCTGCAAATCAAGTTAAAACTTTGAGGTTAAATCTAATTCAATCCGCGAGACTCAACAGTAACTCATCAATGTGAGCGAATATTACTTTCCTGGATAGATAAGCGAGGTTGCACTGTCTGAACAAATTCATAGACAGTGTGTAGTATATTTGCTGTGCTTCGATTTCTAATTGCTCTCATGGCGCACCTGGCTGGAATAATGCCTTAAGAGATTAAGTTTCCTGTATGATAAACATTAAAATCCAACAGTTAGTCGATTAAATCTGTAGATCGCCCTTGTCTGGCTGGCGTACTTCCGAAAAAGTTGGGGTGTCCTCAAGATAGCCAGCAAGGGCAAGATGGGCAACAATGCACCAATATTAACCAACTGATGGTGTAATGTGGTAACGGTTCTGAATGTAATTTGAGTAACTGTCTGCTTCTGATAGCTTACTGTCTCATTTTGGCCAATCCTCAACACCTGTAGATATCAAAAATTTGATAACAGGCTCGGCAGCGACAGTGTGATGGAAAAAATCATCGATATAGTTCTTCTTACAGGCAGAAAGCTATTCCAGTAAACTAACAAATGCAGTTCACCTACTGAGTTGAAATGAGATTGCTGTGTTGGCAAAACCATTGTCTTCTTTTATCACATCATAAACATTCTCCAGTTCTTCCGTACCAGATTTTTCACCGTCTTTTGTGATCATTGCTATTCGTTCGAACATGAGAAAACGATTTACGTGGATACCGTCAACGCAGTAAATTTGCAAGTTTAGTGATCATAGCCGGAAGTCGTCAGACCGGATGCATATCATTCACGTCAGTGATTAAATAGTCAATAGCAATTTTACATCTCAGTAGTAAAATAATCCAAGCTGTTCGCATAGGGCACTTTTACGACCATTCTCCTTAAGGAATTAAATCACTATGGATAAGATCAGTTTCGGAGATAACTTCAAATCATCATAAAAGAATTCTTTTGGATTTTGTGATTGAACTCATCTCATGTGATTGCCGTTCAGCCATAAGACATCTCTCCTAGCGTTATTATTCGCTTTATCCTTGATAGAATAAAGTTAATAGGACAAGTTTGAAGGTAAGAATATAAAGATTGTATCTGGAGTTAAGTGGTTCTTTTATCAATTATTGTAATGATTTAGTAACCAATTGATTTATCTTTTGAAGCCAAATAAATTGGGAATTTAGAATAGTGTTGTCATTGTTTATTTGATTAAAAGAAAATCGTTGTGATTATGGTTAATGAAATTTAATTTAGTTTGACATTGGTTTTAATTTGGTTTCTTCATTTGGTAAAGATATTGGATTAAGGAATAGGTATATGATTATTGCATTGGAAATGTGACTAAAAGGTATTAGATAATTAGTTAGTGTGAATTGATATTGTATGAAATGGTCAAAGTGTAAGTTGTCAAGGGTTCATTTCCAGAGGCCAAGGTTGTTGTGTTTTGACTTCATGTAATGTGTTGTTAAGTGTCCTAAGTTATTGAAGTCATGTCACCTTTTGTCATGTATAAGGAATTTGGTTATGGTATTGTGAGAGAATGTAAATGTTCTAAATGCATCGTGATGAGTAGAAAGGCTCTTTATGAATGTTGTGATCTATTTATTTATTTGTTTGGGATGTCGTATTGGATTGGACAATGGGGAGACGTCGGTATTCATGAAAAAGTATCTTTCTTATGAGTTACTCCATTGGAAGCCATGGAAAATGTACTAAGAGTATGTCCTTGTAATTGAGATGATATGCAAGAAGGTAAATGCCTTGCATTATTACATGTATATGTTCATATCAGAATAATGGTTATGCAAGATGGTAAATGCCTTGCATGGTTTATGTATCATCGTCGACATGATGATGTTTGCTATGTTTGTTGAGTAGGGTCTTCTAGATGCAGGTAGGGGAGTGGCTTTCAATGTGGGGCCGGTGCCCAAAGTGGCAGTCAGGATAACCCGTTGGAAGTAGATTAATCAAGTGATAACCTAAATAATGAATTAGGGGGTTGGGTAGTTAAGCACACTAAACAAGATAAGTGGATGCCTCACTCATGGCTCAAGTGCTTGTTTAGGCTTGAGATGAGATGAGAAGGCCTGGAATGGCAAGATCAACTACCTTGTCCTCATGAAAGGTATGTTGATTCCGCATGAGCGTTGTATGGGGGCCGGGAGTCGGGAGAGGCTGCCAGGACAACCCAAGATGGGGGCCGGGGCCTAGGAAGGCTTACCAGGACAACCCATGACAAGCCATGTGATGACACTCCTGCCTACTGCAGCCTAGCATTCCCTAGTTGTACTCTCCCCATTCGTTATGTGTTGCCTCTAGAAGTTCAGTTTAGTTAAGTTTTGTTGTGATGCTTATGTTATTGCCATGTGTTGTATTGGCGTTTGGTCGTCCTTTTTTCTTGTTTGTCTTTTGTCTACCTGACTGTTATTGTTTGGGACCTCATGTTAACTCCTAGCTCGGGGGGTGGACCTTTGGGTTCCACATGGTCGGGTGGAAGAGCTATTTTATCCATTGGTTATTCTTGTCAAGTTCATGTGCAGAAAAGATTTGTTCCAGTTGTACTTGTCCCAGCTGGTGAAGATATATGCGTATAACTTTGTACCAGATTCGTGTAACAGAACATTCTTTATGTATGTAACTTTTGATGTAGACTAAAAATGGCAATGTAATGATGTCTTGATGTACTTATATCAAAGTATTTCAGTTATGTATTTAATCATGCAGATTCCGTTATTTGAATTATGCAATGATTGTGAATAAGTTATTTATTTAAGCATGAACTTGGATCAGTTACTGATGTATGTTAATTTATGTTAGTTGAATTGTTAAGTGATACAGCCTTGGACCCTTAGAGAATATGTCGTAGTTAGTTATGTTAACATTATTTGTTGTCTTAAACATTAAAAAAAAAAAATTCTTGTTTCATATTGCATAAGTGTGTATTCTTTAAGGCATTCAAGGCGGGCGTTACAGGCCCAGAGATCCTGTTGATCATTGATGGCTACCTTGTAGGGAAATCTGGGAGTAAGCATCCAGTCTGGGAAAAAACCAACACATTGTAATGAAACCTTTACGCAATTCTATGAAAAACTAGACTCACAACAAGATGACAGTCTCTAAAAAGATCTTTTAGTGATCTTCTGACTATCATGATAGTCTTACTTTTGTGCTCTTCCATCCTATCCACATGAGATTATAGAGGTGTCCTTATTCCATATGCAATCTCTAACTTCCATGGTCAATTATTGTACACTATATTGATAGGAAATGCCTTTTAAATATTAAGTTCTAGGTGTTAAACCTCCTTGTGGTCTGATCAATGTGTGACAGCCTTTGAGACATCCACCCTCATCTTGAAGTGCCTACATGGAATAGTCATAGCTCTGAAGTAATCTTCTAATGGTAAAAATCTCAACACCATTGATATCAAGTTTTAGACCAACCTCCTTAGATAATAACTATGATTTGGAAGATCATGAAGGAGGGAGAGAGACAGAAGGAAAATGAAATGACAGTGATGACTGTAGTTACTATTTGACTATGTTTTGCATCTTATGGTGATGAGTAGGTGTCTCCACTAGCACTTTGCTTTGAATAAATGGATATAGCAATATTTAGCATTCCTCTTTGTGGGGATCTCATGATCTTATAAGTACAATAATCATTCATGTATGATTGTTATGGAGGTACTTTGGCTGCATACAAATGTGACTATCACAAGATTTGATGCCTATTTTAATATGACAGTCCATGACAATAGTGTCCACGGAGTTTTATGACTACCCCCACACTAGTGGTGATTACATATGCTTGACTAAATCATGTTGTCTCACTATTGATTACACTTGGGGTGGAAATTTTAGGACTATTGTTTATGGGGGACAAATTTTCATCTTTTCATTAGAACTTTCTTGAGATTGTTTTCATAGTATTGGACATTCTAGGTTTGGGATAGGGTCCACTTCTTGTCACTCCACTTCAAGAATTGTCAGAAATATTTCAAATAGTGTCCATGCCCTCATGGTTGATATAGTATTTATGACAATCCTATGAAGGAACTTGAACTAGGATAGTCCTCTAAAATCAGATATTGCCTCCTTCAATGACTAAACTACCTTTTACCCTAGGCCCTTGGTACTGTAGCATAGAAAGACATTGTTCAAGAAGCTCAAATGGTCAGGTGGGTACTACAAAGAATGAGACACCAACATAACCTAATGTTGATGTATCCTATAACTATTATACTTTGAAGGATGTCCATACCCTGTTCCAAAGCTCCCATTTGGACACAGGTAGGGAGGATGCTCGCAAAAGTTACAAAATTTGGATATATAGCTGTCAATTGCATTTTCTTGAAAGTTTCTAAAGCCTATTCAACAAATCCATTTTGTGCAATCCTACAATCATTGTATTCCCTGAGATGACATCTCTTTGAGGCATTCTATCAAACAGTTTGTGTTCCTTGTTTGTGCTTCCACATTTTTCATATATGTCTATCAGAACATTTCTAACTATAATATCTGACAAAAATCTACCTTCTATTATGCCTTGATAGATGTCCATACCATGTTCCAAAGCTTACCATTTTGATACAGGTAGAGAGGATGCTGGCAAAGGTTATCGAATCTGGATTTACACCTACCAATTTCATTTGTATTAAAGTTTCTAAAGCCTTTTCAACAAATCCATTTTGTGTATATCATGCAATCATTGCAGTCTATTATACCACATTTCTTTCAAGGATTTTGTCAAATAGTTCACATGCCTTGTCTATGCTTCCACATACATCTCTCTTTGTATATGTATATTCAATTGCATTTCCTTGAAAGTTTTTAATGCCTAAACATGTCAAACATCAATTGTGTAGCCAATCCCTTTTTTCTCCTCAAGGTCTTGCTGATATTGGCATTTCAAAAAGACCATCAAGTGAGTCCCACCAAATAGATGACTCTTGCCGATATGTATTTTTCTACCTTATCAGTGTTTCAAAGAGACCGTAAAGTGAGTCCCACCAAATAGACAACTCTCACCAATATGGACTTTCCCACCTTTACCCTATGCACGCACTTTCCATCAGGCTATCAAAGAGATCATAATCAGAGTCTCGCTGAAGTCATAGGGTCCTGCCAATATGGACTTTCCCACCATTACCCTATGCACACACTTGCCATTGGGCTATTGAAGAGCCCATAATTGGAGTCTCGCCAAAGTCATAGGGTCTTGCCGACAATACACAGCATTGGGCCATCATGGGGATGCTGACTATAGTCTTGTCGAACACAAAGGTCACTCCGATGAAGAGTCCATCAAGAAATTGAGGAGAGTGAAAAAATCATCTCAACTACGTCCATGGATCTTTTTAATTCCTCTATCTTTCATCAATCTCCATACCATTTGAACCTCACCCCAACTGCCCACTTTTACATATATGTTTGAGAGAAGAACATAAGTTACAACATTTTTAGGATCGAAATAAAAAAGTAACATTAATGTAAATACTCCTAAGCCTATATTCATATGTGATTTATAGGCACCAAGAAAACACATCCACACAACCACCACAGGTTTAACTGGCATCTTAATGATAAAGTTTAGGTTGTCCTCAAGATAGGCAGCATAGGCAAGAAGGTCAACCATACACATATAATGATCAACTGTAGGAGTAATACAATAAGGGTTACTCATGTGATTGAAGTATGTACAACCCTCATCCACTAAACTTGAATAGTTGCATGCACATAGAACACAAGAAAAGATTACAATGTTAGGATATGCTCTAGAGTGCTTCATTAATTCAAAGATTTTGAGAGCATCCTTGTAAAATCCATTTTGTGCATATATTGGAATCATGGCATTCCATGATACCACATTTCTTTGAGGCATTTTGTCAAACAGGTCACTTGCCTTGTGTATACTTCCACATGTTACATACATGTCTACCAAAGCATTTGTAGCTATAATTTCTAACAAAAATCCCCCTTTCATTATGCTTTGATGGATGTCCATACCTTGTTCCAAAGCTCCCATTTTGGCACGGGTAGGGAGGATGCTAGCAAAGGTTGTGAAATTTGGCTTTAGACCTGCTAATTGCATTTGCTTGAAAGTTTCTAAAGCCTTTTCAAAAAATCCATTTTGTCCATATGTATAAGTAAAATACATGTGATTATACATATGTTGTGAACTGTTTTATTAAATGTCATGATTGCAATTTTATGTTTTCTTAAAGAACTATACATAATATTAAATGTCCATATGTTTTCATCTACATACCAAGTGTTTGTTAAAATGTATAAGATCTAGAAGTGAGTAGCAGTTGTTCTAATTTTAATATTTAGAAATTTTGATTAATCAACATAACCCACTAACTGTTTGACAAAATGTCTATGGGCCTTTTTTGCAATTTACAAGCTTGTTATGTTATTTTTATTGAGCTGATCTACAGTTCTCTCTCACAAAAGATAGGTGGAATAGTAATTGTAGAATTAATAGTTTTCATTGATTTGTAGCTAATTAAGAATGGAAGACGTGTGATCATGATGGGTGATGATACATGGTTACAAGTATTTCTTCTTGAATATTTTCATAATATATGGCTATATTGCTATAAAATTCCTTATCATCCCACTTTGTTTTTCATATTTTAAAGTTTTATAGATCTTTTAAAAATATTAACAAATTTTGAGTTTTTTAATTGTGGATAGGTACAGAGCAAGGAGAAAATGCAAAATCAATACCTTCTAGATGCATTTACAGTCCACCCCATGTGCAACAATGGCATCACTAAAGACATGCATTCACATTGATGGCATTTTAGCTTTAGTTTTAGGTTTTTTTAGTTTTAAAAGCATAATAAATCAGTAGTTTGCATACTACAGAAAGATTTTGTCTTGGAAACTCTATATATAGAGTTCTTTGTAACATATTTTATATATAGTTTGAATTTATAGTGAATTATTTTCTAGCATTATTATTTCAATCCTTTGAGCAGATTTGTTGATAAACGAGTTCTTTGTAACATATTTTATATATAGTTTAAATATACAGTGAATTATTTTCTAGCATTGTTGTTTCAATCCTTCGACCAGATTTGTTGAAGTCTATCAACAAACAATGGCATAGTTGTTGTTTATCATGTACTAGTTGTTTATATATGACTAGTCGATAGAAAAATAATGATTTAAATGACCAAATATACTACTAATGGATGCAAATCAATGACTAAATATACTACCAATTAATGGCAATTAATGATTACAATGACTAAAAAAATTTTGTCGTGAGATAAATGACCGGCAACAAACTGCCAATGGTCACATGACTAAATATACTACCAAATTGATGACTAAATATACTACCAAATTTATGACTAAATATGCTACCAAATTTATGACTAAATATACTACCAAATTAATGACTAAAATTTGTTTGGTCATAAATTTGGTCTCGAGATCAATGACCAACAATAAACTACCAATGGTCACGTGACCAAACTACTGATCACATGACCAATTTTTGGTAGTTTATTTAGTCATTTATTTCTATTTTTCTACTAGTGGATAGAGGTAGTGAATAGGAGTTTGGGAAACTTGTTGAGATGTTTGTTAGAGATAATGCAAGAAGTTGGGATTTGATTCTTTCACAAGAAGAGTTTGTATACAATAATTTAGTAAATAGGAGTACCCGAAGAACACCTTTTAAGATTACTACTAGAGTAAACCCTAGAGGAGTTGCAGAGTTGAGATATATCAGTATGGAGGAAAAGAGAAGTGCAGAAGTAGAAGAATTTGTAGGACACATGGAGACAATGCATAATCAGTTTAAGAAGCATTTGGAGGAGATGAACAGTAAGCATAAGGAGAAGGTAGGTGAGAAGAGAAGACACAAGGAAATTTTAGTTGGACATGAAGTGATGGTGTACTTGAGAAAATAAAGATTTCTAGTTGGGACATATAACAAGTTGAAGATGAAAAAGTTTGGACCTTGTAGGATACTCAGAAAGTTTGATTCAAGAAATGTATATGAAGTGATTCTACTAGAGACATTGTGTATATCACCTATTTTTAACATTGTAGACCTATATCAATATCATGAAGTATACCTTAGAGACAACATTGAGGAAGACTTGAAGAAGTAGTTACCATGATAAGTACCAAAATAGATTGAAGACATTTTGGATAGCAAAGTTGGACATAGCACCAGAGGAAGGTAATACAAAGAATACCTTGTGGAGTGGAAAGGTAGACTAGAAGAAGATTCATCATGGATTTCTCAGGCTAGGGTGGACAGTCTTGGTTTTTCTCTAGCCCCAGCAAAGTGAGGGACTCACTTTTTCAATAATCCCAGATGTCTGATGTAGGAGCATCCCTAGTTCAAGAGAAATATTGCATTAACCAAAAACATTTATATTTCAGTTTGTTTGCCTTTCAGTTGATTTCTTTTCATTTTCTAGTTCAGTTCATGTAGTTCAATCAGTAGCAGTTTCTGTATTTTGGTCCTTGTTCTACTGCAGTTGCATCTAAGATCTTGCGGAGCTAGACTTAGCATCTAGAGAAATTCATGCGCATCATATCAAAAATTTAAAGCATTTGGATTAGGTGGGTGTGTACAAGAAGTTGAGTCCACTTTTTGGCCAAAAAGTGGAAGTGTTTTCCCCGATTTTCAGAATATATCTCATTTGACCTAAAACTTTGAAGCACTTAAAGGTGGAATCTTAGAAAAAGTCAATAAATATGAAATGTTGTACTCAGAGTCTAGTTTCCAAATATGTAGTTATTTTTAATACCTAGATGATACAAATTGATTTTTAATAGGTGTTTCTAAAAACCACTGTTTAAAAGTCACCTTTTTTTACTATACCATGCACGTGTACTTCATCCATATTTTGACCTAAATAATCATATTTTTTCTAAATTCTTTTGGGAAAAGATTTCTAACTCACTAAAGCATGTTTTCCATATTTTTTGTAATTTTTTATTGAATAATTTTTGTTATTTTTATATTGGCCATTTTTGGTGTTTTAAAAAATCGTCGTGTACATCATGCATAAGATGACCTAAACTTATCATTTTTTGGGATTTTTTTTTCAAATTCAAAAGATTTGTCTGAAGTATGTTTTCGTACAATTTTTTTTACAAAAAAAATATTTTGATAAAAAGTTTTTAAAAAAACCCTGATAATTCAAGTTTATGGACCTGTTTCATTAGAAATTAATTGAAAAATAGAAAAATAATCCAATTGTAAAAAATTACATATTTGGAATCTATATTGTCTCATCTATAATGGGTTTTAATTTTGTCAAAAAATTCTACAAAAAAGGCGTTCAGACATATGCCCAAAGTCACTATTTTGTTGTGACATTGATAGGACCTTCAACTTGCAGGTCAAACCAGGTCCAAAGCCAACGGTCGGGTTCTCAAGCCTTTTTGCCAACCAAAAACCCATAGCAAAAATTGGGTCAAAAATTCAAATTTTATGGAATGGGATCCCATTCTAGAAATGAGATTCTGTTTCTAAAAAATGAGATCCCATTTTGAAACAAGATCCCATTTCGTAAAAGGTTAATATTTTAACCTTTTATGAAATGAGATCACGTTCCAAAATGCGGTCCTATTTCTAGAAAACATGATCCTTCTTTTGGCTCAAGATCCCAAAGAGTAACAGGATCCTATTTCATAAAAAGTGGGATCTCATTTTGGTTTACCCGATTTCAGGCTTTTTTCTAAGTCTAAAACTTCCACCTTAAGTGGACTCATATTTGTGCATTTACCCTAGTATCGATAAGATATCGCTAGCATAAGATTGACTATTTTCTCAAGGCAGAGTATCCTCACAGTGTCAAACAATCAATGTAAGGAGAAGACTTGCGGAGCATTTCACAACTCACAAAGCTAAATTTCACATCATTCAATGTTGTATGGTTCGTGGCCAACCTTCCCTAAGATCCACACATCATTCTATGTATTTGGGATTGAGTTCTATTCATTTAGGTTTGACCTATCCATGTACACATGTTACAGCTCTTCATTAGATTTTGTGATCTTCTTTAGTGATGCAGAGGAATCTTTGGTTCCAGAGATGATATATATTGATGTAATAGATGCTTAGGAAATCATTCATTTACATAGTGGTAGTTGATAGTTTGGATTTCTCACGAAGGAGCTACAAAGCTATATCTTGTGCATATTCTGATATTCTGTAATCAAGCTTGTGAGCCCTAATTGCAAGCCCGCATTGATGCAGGACCATTCGGAAGCATCAAGAATAGTCGAGATAGTTAATAGTGAAGTTACAAAGTACTGAGAGAGTGACCTTGGAGAATACCACATTTTACCACATTTGCATATCAAAGGCTATGGAGATAGAATTAAGATCTACACATAGTCATCTACAACATATCCAAAATTTAGAGCATTTGGGTTCATTTTCAGAGAGATATCGGTATCAAAAGATTACATGTTTTCACCTATTTTCACATAGTAGAGCTGACAATGTCAGTGAAGTTTAATCATCTTGTAGAGAAAATCTATGACTTGTGGAGCCTAAAGGAACATTATTCAGTGGAGATCTACATGAAGTTCTATGTACCAGTGGAGCAATACCTGATGTTTAGGTCTGACCTATGCATGTACACATGTTACCTAACTAGTTGTTGCAATTAGGCCAACTTGTTAATATTCAGAAATCTTGCAAAGGATATAAATAAGAGATAAATGATTGTTTCTAGATAGTGATCAATATCATGAAGATATGAAGCAAGATCTTAAGTTGTTTTGATTCGAATGAGTAGTAGAATAGAGTAGAAGGTAGAGTAGAAAGAAGAATGAGTTGTAGAGCAGAGAGTTGAGTTGTAGAAGAAATAAATCATGGAAGACTATTGTTGTATGAATCTTATGTAATCCTTGGGCTGCAACCTAGTATCTATAAATCCCTTGAGGTATGTGTAATTTGGTTTGAATTTATAATATATGAGGAATGAACTTTGAAGGATGGTTTTTTCCCTATTAGGGTTTTCCCAGGATACATCTTGTGTTATGTGTTTATGAATATATGTTATATTTTTGTTAATTAGTTGTTGGGTTCCATTGCATATCCTTTATGATCATGGTGTTATTTGATTAGGCTGCAAGGTTGGACAATCTCTTGACTACATCAAGTGGTATCATAGCTAGTTGGGAATCCGCTAGGAGGATTGCAAATATGTTGGGAAGGGAGAAAGTGTTGAAAGAAGTTCAGAACCCTAGAAATAACAAGTATCATCACTAATGAAGATTAAGGCAAGGAAGATTTGGTAAGATTTTCAAATTAGGTTGCTTATCTGATTTATTTTAATGGGGAAGATTGAAAAAAGGATGAAGAAATAAAATGAAACCCTAATGTTAGAAAAGGATATTTTTGAAGAAGAATTATGTGAAATTGAAAGGTGTAATTTAGAATTGCAGGAAAGGATAAGATAACTAGGAGAAGATAGATATGATGCCCTTGAAGAAAAATTGAATGATGCAAGAAGAAAGAATGAGGAATTAAAGGTAGTGCAAAAATTGTTTGAAGATGTTGAAAAGAGATTTGAAGAATTGGAAGAAGGATTCAAATTGTTTGGGAAGGTGGAAAAGAGAAACAGAGATCTTGAAGAAAGTTTGGAAGAATTGAAAAGGGAGAACAGTCTACAGAAGAAGGAGATATCTGAATTGAAGGAACATGTTAATTAGTTGGAGCAGTCACTAGTAGAATGTAGAAAAGAGAATGAAAGCCTAAGATCTAAGCCTAAAATTTGTGATGTTTCTTGTGATTCTAATTATTTGTGTGATGATGCAGAATCTTCTTTAGAAAATGAAGTGGAAGACGATAGTATAACTAGACCTGTAGTTGTTTGTGATGGTATTGGTTTCAAAATAATGCATAGAATGGGATATGAAGGACAAGGATTGGGGAAGTATCAGCAAGGAATTAATGAACCTATTGAACCAATATTAAGATCAAGAAGTGATGGGCCAATGATGGCATGGTTCGGTGGTTAAGTCGGTCAGGATGTAGTGGTGGCCACCAGAGTTCAAACCCCCGTTGGGCCAACGAGATCACAAGGCTTTATGCCTTCGCTGGGCCAATGATCTCGTGGGTTTGAAGTGTTCTTCCTAGGGGATGAGGTCCCCCAGTTGTGGCCTCACCGGTTCATTGCTCCGGGCAAAAGCATTTGCGTGGAGCCGGAGGACGTGTTGTACCAACGTCGCCGGTCACGTTAAAAAGTTTACCAGGCACATTTTTAAATAAAAAAAGATCAAGAAGTGATGGCCTTGGATATGACAGAGGTAAAAATGTTGTTACAAATTCAAACAAATCAAATTCAGGAAGAAGAGATATGTATTATTCACAATGTAATAGACATGGACATGAAAAGGAATTGTGTTGGGATCTACATCCTTGTAAGTTTTGTGGATTAAGGAAACATTCTGAAAAGATGTGTTGGAATAAAATGAAGAGAAGAAAGCCTATGACAGATTGTATGCAGATGGATTATGGATGGATTGATGGAGCAAAATGGAAACATGTTTCTTGTATGTTCATAAGGTTATATAGATGGAAGTATTCATGTGTTCGATCTGAAGCAAAATGCAGAAGACCTTATGTAGAGTAGAACAAGGACAATAATTCAAACTACCTAGGGAGAAATGATAGGAGTCACAATACTTATCACAGTAAAGGATATAGAAGAGATGAAAGAGGAGGAACCTATTTTCAAGTTTGGAGGAGAAAAGAATCAAGAACTGAATGTCATTAAGAACCTGTTACCAGAAAAGCTAATGAAGGAGAAGCAGTACATAATTTAGAGGCAGTCTGTGCAGAGGAAGAAGAGCATGTTAATACAGAGCTACTCTATGCAGAAGAAGAAGAACTTGTTGATATAGAGATAGTTTATGCACAGGAAGAAGAACCTTTTCAGACATCAGATTTGATAGAGAAACTAGAAGAAGGTGAAGCATTGATCTTAAGGAGATTTGTGTAATAAAACTAAGGAAGCAGTTCAAGAGAGAGTTTATGTGAACAAGTGTGAAACATAATAGTAAAGAGAAACTCATCTGGTAGAGAAAGAGGGAATGACAAGATATTCTACTGGAAGAGGAAGTTTATGAAGTAAATATGGATAAAGAAACATAGATGAGTAAAAGGAAAGTGCATGCTAGAGGAAGCTGTGAGATTTTGATGAGTGCGGAGAAAATTGTGATAAGAACTTGGACTTAGACAGAGTTGCAGAGAAGAATTCAAGAATGTATCAGGAAGTGACTTTATTGCTCCAGATGATTCATATAGGTATTGATTAACTCTTAATTGATTGAAACAAACATAAAGCTTGAGGCAACTTGCGGAGAAGACTTGCTTAGACCACTGATCATTGAGGCAGTGCAAGGCTTGCAAGTAGACCACCGAACACAGAGGAACATGAGGTAGTTTTGTAGGGTGGACTTGAACAAGCCACTGACCTTGAGCCAGTTGCAAGTAACTATGAACAGATCGTTGAACCTTTACAAAGAAACAACATTGAGTTTGATATAATACAGACCAAAGTGAAGAGGCTCACTTTTCAATTAACCCTAAGAGTCCGATGTAGGAGCATCCAGAAGCATCAAGAATAGTTGAGACAATTAATAGTGAAGTTGCAAAGTACTGAGAGAGTGACCTTGGAGAATACTGCATTTTACCGCATTTACATATCAGAGGTTACAAATCTAGAATTCACATCTACACATAGTTGTCTACAACATATCCAAAATTCAGAGCATTTGGGTTCATTTCCAGAGAGATATCACTATCAGAAGATTAGCTATTTTCACAGAGCAAAGCTGACAGTGTTCAGTGAAGTTTAATCAGCTTGTTGAGCAACTCTGTGACTTGCAGAGCCTAAAGGAACATAATTCAATAAAGTATAGGACCTAGCCAACCTTCATGGAGACTCACACAAAGTTTTATGCACCAGTGGAGAAATACCTGATGTTTAGGTCTAACCTATCCATGTACACACATTACCTGACTAGCCATTGCAATTAGGCTGACATGTTAATGTTTAGAAATCTTGCAGAGGATACAAACAAGAGATAAATGATTGTTTCTAGATAGTGATTGATAGCATGAAGATACGAAGAAATATATTAAGTTGTTTTGATTCGAATGAGTAGTAGAACACAGTAGAAGGTAGAGCAGAAAGTAGAATGAGTTGCAGAGCAAAGAGCAGAGTTCTAGAAGAAAGAAATCATGGAAGACTATTGTTGTATGAATCTTATATAGTCCTTGGGCTATAGCCTAGCATCTATAAAGTCTTTGTGGCACATGTAATTTGATTTGAAGTTATAATATAATGCGCTTTGAAGGCTGGGTTTTTCCCTATTAGGGTTTTCCTAGGATACATCTTGTGTTATGTGTTTATGAATATATGTTAGCTTTATGTTAATTAGTTTTTGGCTTCCATTGCATGTCCTTTATGATCATGGTGTTAGTTTATTAGCTTGCAAGGTTGGATAGTCCCTCACTAGACCCTCCTACATTGGCAACATCATGCATGTTGTTGGCCAATTTGTATTTGAATTCTATGTTATGTTGAATGACTAAATCTACATTTGTTTCATATCTTTGAGCATTTCTGTTGTGTTTACTCTAGTTGCCTGGCCTAGGTAGTTCATTCTGTGAACCCTCCTATCATGACTACACCAGTTTAGTTCATCAAAGTGTTTCATCACCAACAAAGTTCATCTATTCAAGAGCTTTCTGATTGAAGAGTTTGTTGATTGAAGATTTCACCAGTTGAAGATTTCACTAGTTGAAGAGTTCACTAATTGAATAGTTCACCGATTGAAGAGTTCATCAATTAAAGAGTTCATCGATAGAAAAAATCATTAATTCATGTTTCGATGATCACATTGTTCATTGATCACATGGTCCATTGATCGCGTGGTTTGCCGATTGCTTGGTTCAACGATAGAATTGCTCACTGGTTTCACTATTCAATTGTTCCTTGGTTTTCCAAAAGTGCAAGTTTGTAGGGCTACTAAATTGATGAAATATGTTTTGAATGAAAAAGTTGAAATTTATTTACTTCAAAGTTATCTGATAGTGCTAAAAACACATAGTTTTTGTGAATTGCTGAGTTCTCTAACCAATAATCTCGCTATCAGAGTTTGTCATAATTAAACCTTGTTGAAACAAAAAAAAAAAAATCCAAGTTTCTAAAGTTTAAATGTTTTATATGGTGGAGTGACTTCACCATAAAGTTAACATTTCATAAGTTCATGGAAATGATTTTCTATCATAAGACAATTGCGCTCTCCATTTGAGGGGCTTGGAATACATTATAAGGATGGGTGTATAGAAATATCCATATACTTTGCTATAGTTTTAGTAATCTATGAAAATATCAAGTGTTTTAGTTGGAGGCCTTGACCATTTAGACACTAGAATTGAATGATTGAGTTCAACTTCTACCAAAGAAGTATATTTAACGATATCTGCATTGTTGTTTGGGGAGGACGGAGAGACAGAAGAATTTGGCATTACAGTCAAAGGATTGAAGATTGTAAATTGATTTATAATATGTACTCATGTAATATGTGATTGTTACGTACAAATGAAGAAAATTTATATTCTTGTGTGTGTTGATTTTGGTAGTCATCTTGATTGTCTGATAAGGCACATGAGGTTTTTTTACACCATAAAATATTTGAATGGTAGAAGCTAACTATACATGAGATTATTCAGTACTAAGTGAGAGCCTATGAAGAAAGTTCTATAGTACATAGTCTATATAAAATAAAGATTTGATTGATATGAGCTTATTTTCAACATTTAATTTCACAGGATCCTATGCTATTAGGGTATTAGCTTGATGTTATTTAGGTTCTTCACGAATGTCAAATCTCGTATTACATTTGATTAGATGCATGTGAAGGGCTTGCACATAGTGAAATTAGAACATTTTGGTGCAAGTGATAAAATAGAGTTAATTCCTAGTTATCTCTTTGAATTTATGTTTGCCACCTATCTAATGTAATTATGCGTACTACATCTTGGTCCAAAATTTTTTATATATACAGGGCTATTTATAATTTGTACGAGGGAAGAACTTTGAGACTAGAAATCTAGAACTTTCTAAATAGTTTACTTTTATTGAGTTAAATATGAATATTACTTAGCACTGTCTTTCTCTATTTAAAATTCTTTTTAGACTATAATTATGTGAGTTTGGTTCACCTAGCTTATACGAGTCTACCTATCAACAACTTGTGTTTTTGCTTAAATGATGTATCTTATGCATTTTGTTAGTGGGTAGATATCACTAGTTGATTTGTGCATGAAATATGGTGTTCTCTTTAGTCCTTATGTGTTACTTTCTATCCCTTGGAGATTGCATCATCCTTCTTTTTGAGTTGTGTTAAGCTATCTACATCACTTGGCTGGGTTTATTATTCTTTAAATGAGGCTCTTAGAAGTTGGTGATCCACATTTGGAAGAAATTGTTGCTGACAAAGTCACCAAATTTACAAAAGGGATTGATAATTAGTTCGGTTAAGTTGACATGGAAAATTTGACATTCGATAACTGCTAAAATGCTTGACAAATAAGCAGTTGGAGAATGAAAAAAGCCATGAGTCACGAATGAGTTTGAATTTATTTTTCATGTAGCATAGCAGCTATATTGAGCTGCAAGGGTTGCTAGTTATAATCGGTTTGATTTACTCAATAATAAAATACTAGATGATTGTGTTTGTGGATGTATCCCACATTGGGTGAACCACATTAATTCTTTGTGTTCAATTTTTGTGTTATTCTTTATTGTTATTTCTATGTGTATTTAAATCTGCATATAATTTGGTAATGTATTCCTCCAGTCTTCCATTGAAATCCTTACATAATCTTAACAAAAACCACCTTGAATCCTTGGAAATGACGCTTTGATTCCTTAAATATCTTTATTTTGAATTGATGCACATTAAATACCTTTAAATACTAAGACATACCTCAACTAATCTCATAAAACTTCTACCAAATCAGCTCATAACGGTTTTATAATAGGTGTGAGAAAAAAATTAATTTGAAAATTTAAATGTCAAGGGTGAGTTTCATGTGGTGCTAGATTGATCAGGTAAGCTACAATATTGACTTCAGATAGAAAGGTGCTCATGAATCTATGGGTGTCAACTTGCATTTCTAGGTGTAATAATGACTAATGTATAAGAATAAATACATATAAGAATAAAATAAAGTCATATGCATACAAATATATGTAAAGAAAAGGAGTGATAGATTAGAAAACGAATCCAACTTTACACCAAAATGCACTATTCATTAATATACAAAAATATAGCTAACATATATTCATATAGATGTATTTAGGATATTATATAAAAACCATGTACTTTAAAGTAAAAAAAAAAATTATATTTCTTTAAGCTCTTTGGTCCAAGGGAGGTTTGAACCTTGGCAGCCAACACAAAAACCTTACAACTTGACCATCAAACCATGCCCTTATTGACCAAACCTTTATAAATATGTAATTCAATAAAAAAGTAGATTTTTAAGATATATTAAAACCTTTATATAATTCGTTAAGTTTTATAAAATAACTCTTAAGTGAAGAAAATAACTATAACATAACTTTTATGTTAGTAAAAATAATTCAAGATTAAAAAATAAAAACAAAAATAACTCAAGCTTATATCTCCTAGTGTTTTTAGATAGATGTATTTAGCATATTATATAAAGACTTTAAAGATAAATAAAATTATATAAACCTTTATATTACATATAGAAACCCCCTTTTATATTGTGGTTTACATAGAGTTTTAAAGAAAAAATAACTGTTTAAGATATATATATATATATGAAAAAGTGGCAAAGCCACTAAAATTATATTAATTATATAATAAAATTACAAAATGCCAGATTCAATAAGGCATACTGGTAGGAAAGAATCGGCAAAGAAAACTTCCAGTTGTAGCCCTTTTAAGCAAATACAATACAAAATCGACTCAAAAGGATGAGTCAACCCAAAAAAATTATGTGGCTCTGAACCTTACAGGATTAATTATGTGTGAAAACAACAGTATTACAAGCTAGCCACTGATAAAATTGACAGATAACAAAACTCAAGCTTTCTTCAAAAAACAAAAATATTAATTGTCCTCTTGCAAATCTTCAACAAGAAAACCCTGCAGATCACGAGCCTCTTCTTCTACTGGCTGGGGAGGAGGAGGTGGAGGAGGAGGAACATAATGCAAAAGGAAATTCCAAGCATTAAAAATTTATGTAGCATCATCTGCCAATTGCCTCCCCGGTTCTCGCCTGTGGCAATGAATAGAATTCTGGAAAGACAAGACAATTGTTTTGGAGGTCATGTAAGAATGCATTGAAAAGATAGTGCAACGTAGGGCCATAGAAGAGAACCCTGCAGTCAAACAAACCTCCCACAAGAGCAGTACCCGAATGCAAATCATAATCCTCTATAATATCATTAAAAGTCTCTACAGAAAAAAGAGCATCTTGAATAAACATAAGACCCAAATTCCTTACCAAATCGAAACTTTGCAAAAGATCCATAGCATTAGAAAGAAAATGCGATATAGCTTGAGACAAATAGATGGACCTAGGAGAGTGTAAAATATGCAAACCACAAACTTGGGTGATATCCCTTTCGACATCATCCTCATATATCTTAAAAACTACCTGCATAGAATTTGGATTAAGAAAACCAAGAGAGGGTCGTTCCCAGTTCTGGATGGGCAACAGAATTCTGCTGTTCTGATGAGCAGAGCCCATACTAGATTTCAATGCTTTAAACCTTTAAATTTCTCCTAGATAAAAGAAAGAACTGAGCAGGAATAAGACTTGCAAAGATTGCATATATCATGCCCAAAAACAACAAAATAGGTTAAAATAATATCCAATTCAATGAATGAAATCATTCCTGTTAGATTTACCATTGTGCGAGAGATGCCACCTTTCAAACTAGAAATAAACCAAAGTACTACACACTAGATGAAGATCTCCTCAAAGCACAAAGCAACATCAGGTGTCAGAACGGAAGATGTCATACAATAGAGGTAATTCTAGCTTTTAACAAACAAAAAATTCCACTAAAAAATTGCATCACAAGCTAAACAAATTAGTTATGACTATCCTTAGCCAAGATGTTGCTTACTCCAGGGATCAACAAAAAAGAACTAGAGTCCCATTCCTTAGAGGAGTCATTAGTGCAAAAAGCAAAGTTAGCCAAAAATTCTGCTAGTAAGTTGCCTTCCTTGTAAGTATGGACTATTTTAAAAGATTGGAAGTGATCAAGTAGATTCCTTCCAAATTTTAAAATATAATCAATTTTCCAACTAGGAGAAGACTTAAAAGAAAAATCTCTTATAATATTTAATGAATCCCCTTCCACTATAAGATTTGTAATGCCACATTTTATAGCTAAATTTAGACTAGCTATTAACGCTAATGCCTCTGCCTCATTGTTTGTGTATATACCAAGCTTTACTGACAAAGCTCTTAGAATTAAACCATTATTATCTCTCAAAACATAGCCAGCACTAGAATTACTAGGATTACCTGTACTTGTGCCGTCAAAGTTTAGTTTAATAAAAGATACAGGCAGCAGAATCCATTTGATAAAGGATCTATCAATCTTGATGTCAGCATTAAAACAATTTGAATTAGGCAAATTTAATAGTTTCCAACTTTTTAAAATCAGATCATCCCACGATGTAAAAACTAAAGAACCTACCTTTTTGGAAATTAGTGAGGTTGAGACTACTTCTGAAATCATTTTCTCAATTTTTATGATAACTACATCAAAAGGATTGTTAATTTTTTTTTAAATTCTAGTATTTCTTTCAAGCCACAGGGACCAAATAACAATACTTGGCGAGACCAACCATAGTGCAAAAAAAGTAGAATTTGTGAATAAGATGGGCCAGCTTTGAAAAACTTGAAGGAGAGAGAAAGGAAGGGGGCCTTGCCAAAACAATTTTGAAAGGAGCCAACACCAAACTTTTGAAGAAAAAATACAATTCAACAATAAGTGATCCACTGTTTCCTCAACTTCAGAACAAACAGGACATAAGAACAGGTTAGCAACCCCAAGCCTAGCTAACCTATCACTAGTAAGGATTCTATAATTCAGAGCTAACTAGGCAAAAGCTCCTGCTTTAGGTAGGCAAGGATGACTCCAACAAAGCTTATAAGGCCAATTAATAATTGAAATAGAATCCTTACTAATGATACTTAGATATCCTTGCTTAAACAAATAATGCCCAGACTTTGAGGGGACCCATATAAGTTTATCCTTTTCTCCTATAATAAAAATTCTTCTTTCCTTCAAGATATTCTTAAACAAAACCTTTTACTCTTGAGGAATCAGAAAATCATCAAAATTTCTCCACATGATTTTATTAATACCTGAATTATAATCAATATCAATATAATCTTTTACTTTTACTCCCCAAGCTTGACTCAAAAATAGCTTAATTTATTAAAGACCTTCTATTTTAGACAAAGGTTGATGATTATTCCAAGAATCATCCCAAAAGAGAGCAGAATTTCCATCATGAATAACCCAAGATAGAAAAGGGGATATCACCTCTCTACATTTTATCAAAAAATTCCAAATATGAGAACCCACTTTTGGATTAAGAATAGTAAATATTCTTTTAGGAGAAAATGAATCTAAATATTTAGCAAACATAACTTTTCCCCATTTGGATTCTGGCTTTTCATATAAATTCCAAACCAATTTGGCTCCAAGAGCCTTATTATGGGCTTCAATGTTATGAATCCTAGTTCCTCCTTTCTTCTTTGGAATACAAATTTTGTCCCAAGAAATTAGAGGGATATTTTTCCCATTCAGATTAGAGCCATTCCACAATTTTTTTTTCAAAATATTCACAAGGCAAGAAAGGATAGACTTGGGAACCATAAGCACTGAAAGCATATAAACAGGCACTACTGATAAAACAGTTTTAATCATAAGGATTTTTCTAGCCAATGTTAACCATTTACCTTTCCAAGAAGAAATTTTAGATTTGATACTTGTAATAAGTTTATCCCAAAACATGTTTTTAATTGACCCCGAGAAAAGAGGAATTCCCAAATATCTTGAAGGAAGGGCATTCACTTGGAAACCCAGAAATTTTGCAATCCTTTCTTGCACTAAAGGAGATGAAAAAAAGACAAAAATTTTAGATTTGTCCTGATTCACTTTCTGACCCGCAACTAGACAATACTTAAAATTACATCCTTCATAATTTTAGCTTCTAACATCACAGGATGCCCAAACAATAAAGTATCATCTGCAAACAAAGCATGAGTAATAGCAAAGGGAACTCTAGGAATTTTAATTGCCTTCCAATTACCCAAGGAGTTTTGTGACATAATCAATCTACTCAAACCTTTAGCCATTATTATGAAAAGGAAAGGGGACAAAGGATCACTTTGCCTTATCCCTTGAGAGGACTTAAAAAATTTAGATTGAGAACCATTAATTAGAACTAAAAAACTTACACTAGAAATACAAGATGAAATCCACTTACACTATTTAGATGAAAATCCAAACTTAAGGAGAACTTGAAACAAAAAGTCCCAAGACACTCTATCATATGCTTTTAACATATCCAATTTAACCAACATGGTAGGAAGTTTATATTGATGAATTGAATGTAAAACCTCATGAGCAACCAGAGCACCTTCAGATGTTTAAGATATATTTACAAACCTTTATGTAATCTTTTAAGATTTATGAAAGAACTCTAAGTAAAGAAAAAAACTACCGAATAATTCTTAAGTAAATAAAATAACTTTTTGAGTAAATAAAAATAACTCAAGATTGATATCTCCTAGTGTTCTTATACTTAGATGTATTTTGGATATTATTGAAAAACCATATACTTTAAAGTAAAATAATATTATATATACAAATTTTTAAATATATGGATTGGATGGATTGTATGAATGGTTGGTGATGTACTTTGGATTGACAAATGCTCTTATCACCTTCATGAGACTAATGAATGAAGTGTTGAATCCATTTCTTGGTAAGTTTGTCATTGTATATCTAGATGATATTTTGATATTCAATAAGACAAAGGTAAAGCATCTGCTGCATGCTAGGGTAGTATTACAAAGATTCAAAAAAAGAAATGTAGTTTTATGCATAAATAATTAGTGTATTTGGGGTTTGTTGTTTTTGGTGATGGGTTGAAGATGGATCCAAAAAAAGTCAAGGTGATAGTGGATTGGCCTTCACCCCATAGTATGTTTGAAGTGAGAAGTTTTCATGGATTGGAAATATTCTATAGGAAGTCCATTCATAATTTCAATGATATTTGTGCATCTGTTACTAAAATGATGAAGGGTAATAGGAAAGAGTTTTTGTGGACAGTTGTAGCAGAGAAAATTTAAATTGTTGAAGACAAAAGAGACTAATCAACTAGTGTTGGTACTTCCAAATTTTTGAAAAGTATTTTAAGTTCATTGTGATGCAAGTGGGACAATGATTGGAGATGTACTAAGTAAATAGGAAAGACCAATTGCATACTTCAGTAAGAAGTTGAATGAGGTGAAAAGAAAATATTTTGTGTAGGATCAAGAGTTTTATGCAATTGTACAGGAACTCAAAAAATGGAGACATCACCTACTACTAAAAGAAATTGTAATGCATACTTATCATCATGCTTTACAATTCATTAATATCCATGGTAAGTTAAATAAAAAACACATAAAATGGGTTGAATTTCTACAGAGTTATCCTTTTTTTATATATATAGGAGTGGAAATTCTAACTAGGTAGTTGATGCATTAAGTAGGAAATGTCTATTCTTGAATTAATTGAGGGTGAATGTAGTTAGTTTTGACTCTATGAGGGAGTTGTATGAGAGAGATCTAGATTTTATGGAAGCATAGGCTACTTGGATGAATCTAGTAGAGAAGGGAAAAATAACATGGCTAGAATATTTTATTCAAGAAGGTTTTTTGTTCAAAGGAAAAAGGCTATGTATACCCGAGGGTCAATGATGGCTAATTTGATTAGAGAAAAGCATAGTGGTGGACACTTTGGTCTTGATAAGATGTAGGCACATTTGAATGAACGTTATTTTTTGTTTGGAATGAATTCACATGTAAAGAAGTTAGTGCAAGGTTGCAGAGTTTGCCAACTTGCAAAATACTAGTTTGTATCAACCATTTCTTATACCAAAGAGACCGTGGGAACATATAAGTACAAACTTTTTTTTAGGATTGCCTTAGACACAAAGAGGTAATCATTCTAATTTTTTTGTTGTTGAAGGATTTTTAAAAATGGTTCATTTTATTCCATGTCAAAAGAGTAATTATGCTTCCCACATTGCTTTGAATTGTTTTTCAAAGGGGTAGTTAAGCTACATGGTTTTCCTAGAAGTATAGTTTCAGATTGTGATGTGAAGTTTGTCATCCATTTTTAGCATACCATGTGGAGGAAAATGGGTACATAGTTGGGTTTTAGTTTAGTGTACCATCCACAAAATGATGGTAAAACTAAAGTTGTAAATAAGAGTTTGGGTAATTTTTTAAGATGTTTGGCAGGTGATAAGCCAATGTAGTGGGAATTGATATTGTCTTAGGTAGAGATTACTTATAATAATTTAGTCAATAGGAATGTAGGGAAAAGT
This sequence comes from Cunninghamia lanceolata, assembly GCA_027924645.1. Classification (NCBI taxonomy): domain Eukaryota; kingdom Viridiplantae; phylum Streptophyta; class Pinopsida; order Cupressales; family Cupressaceae; genus Cunninghamia; species Cunninghamia lanceolata. The sequence goes on from BSBN01000144.1 coordinate 3,922,226, forward strand.
CCTTTTCATATTGTTTATGGGTATAGCATATCACGTCTCATTTTTTTATGAACAATATGATTAATCTAGTTTAGTGAAAAATTACCATGATTTATTTTTACTTTAAGTAATTTTGCTTACATCAATGTAATCATTATGAGTCAATTGATGAAATTTGGAAATTATATATCATATGGAATATTGATGCAGTGATTTGCTTCAGCTATGTTTTGGGATACTAACCTATTGACATCAAGGTGAGTGCAATTGGATGCAGATACTCATCGAAGATGAGAGCATGGCTATGGTAGAAATGTTCTAGACACTTGGCAAGAACTAAAGGATGGGTTTACCTGATGCAAACACACACACCACCTAGTTGCATATGCATTATCAAATGGTATTAATTGCATTAATGCGTGGTTATTTAATTGCCTTTGGATGCATGATGTGATTACTTTAACTTAATATCTTTTTGAAATATGCTCACATGGTGTTTTGTGCATGTGTTATTTTAATAATTAATAAAATATTGCTTTAAGATGTTTGGAAGACAATATGTCTTTAAAATAAATAAATAGATTAAATTAATTGTGCAAATTGTAATGCATTCTCTTTGTGATCATTCAATGCTATTGTTTAAATTAAAATAATTAAATAATGTTAATATTAGCATTATTATATTTAGAGTTTTTGATAAAAAGAATTATATTCATTTTAAATTCCTGTCATCTATGCGATAGTAAGATGTAAAAGGAAGATTTTGTTTTCCTTGTTGTTTTAAATAAAGCTTTTTGTTTTTAAAATAAAAATATATTGTTTTATTATTTACTTTATTCTATCTTTTATTCATGCAAACTAAAAATAAGAGCTTCAGTTCTAAACCTAAAAGGAAGATCTCTTAAAATAAGAAGAGGGAATTTTATTAAAATAGAGGAGAGTTCACACAGCAGAGATTACCGACGAATAGTAGAAGGTACTGGTCTTTATCTGAGTGATAGAAGCTATTCTTGGGGAGCAGCAAGGGAGTTTTTGGCAGAAGTGACAGGGAGGAAGGGAAGCAACGACCAAAGTTGTGAGCCCATCTCAGAATTGATGCCTCTTTTTCCAAGTTTTTCTCTTGTTTAATATAGTTCCAATAAAATTATGTTGTGTGACTGTAATCTATTGTTTCTTGGTCATTACAAATGGTGTTATATGCATGGTTAAGGGTGACTATATGTGTTTGGTCAACCCATGAGGTGCCTAACCATTTATCTTTTGGCCGTTCTACTCTTTTCATGGCTGCCTACCATTATTTTTCTGAGTCTTTTCTATTGTTTTCTGCCTGGGCAATGCTTTTGAATGGTCATCATTTCCTCTTGCCTGGCCGCTATTCCTTGTTTTGGCCATTTACCTTCTAAGCTAGCCGTCAACCCTAATCTAGTCATCGATTTCAATGCTGGACGCCATCCTTCAAATGGCTTTTTTCCTGTTTCTTGGTCATTTTGTAAAGATTGGCCCTTATGATTTGTTGTTACCAGTCTGAGATTAGATAAATTAAATTACAATCAATTCTATATATTGTTGTTGCTAATTCCCTATTGGATTTGATTGTTATTAATTTACGAGTCGATACCTTCCTACTGGCCACATGACTTCATGTTGGCCATATTCTTTCTTATGGCTTCTTCTTGACTATTCTGGGTGACTAATAGAGATCAACCCATGTCTCTGGATAGACTTTTGATTGACTGAATTTATATCTCCATTGATATATTGGCTGAAAACACAAAACGATCTGCAAATCGACTTCTAAATGATGAAATACAGACTCTTAAATAGTTTGAAACTATGGTATTCTTGCAAACATATACCTTATGATTTTCTGTATAAACATTATTTTTATACCATTATCTTGGATGACATGAATCAGATCTAAATCTCTATTTAAATTTCATTTTCAATTGATGTTACAGTTCTTGTGACCACAATGACATGAAGGTTAATGAAAGATTTATGCACATATATTGCATGTGATTTTTGTTTGATTCCTGTCACTAGTTTGATAATAAGTTAGAACAAACTAAAAATGAGAATTTCACACTATTTTTATGACCGAAATTAGATTAATCTATGATCCGTTTTTCATCTTTTTATGGCTGCAACAGCTCCTGTCACAACAGTGACAGGAGGTCTGATTTATTGTTTATTGATTTTATGATTCTTTATAGAATAAACCTCCTATCACAGAAATGATAAGAAGGTTGAATTGTGATTTAAATTGATTTTTATTGAAAGATTAAATGAATGAAATTATGAATTGCTGTATAGCATTTATTTTTCTATATTTGATGTTTGGAAAAGGGGATTGATTCATTAAACTTATTCTTCTAATTCCTTTATTTTATTCCTTTAGTGCTTCTTGGGAAAGGAAGTAGATTTTCATTAGGAATTGTTATTGTGTTACTTTTGGGACTAGGATGCCAAATGTGGATATTCAGAGATGGTTTTTCCTCTTTTCAGGAATTGACCTAGTTACTTAAATAATTATGCATAATCAAGATGACATTGAAATAGATGTTTATAGTCTAGCAAAACTTATTTATGATATCTCTACCACATCCTATTGTGAGACAATTTGCTTTTCATTACATAGAATTGCACATTTAGACATCAGGCATGCATCGGGTGTTCCCTCGTGCAGTTGTTACCAGGTAGCTAGACATTTTGTGTAGGGATGGGTTTCCTTTATTTCAGGAAGGGATCCAAGGAAGTGTAAATACTTCATGGTTGGGTCGAAAAGCACCCAAGTCATGTTCTTGTCTCTCGGCTTGCAAGTGGTGGACCACTTGGTTCATGTAGCTAGAGAGTGTGTTGATTTTCTATTTATTTATGTACTTGTTATTGTACCTATTGGATGTATTATGGCATGTTGCCAAAGGATTTATGTATATTGATTCATAGTGCTTATTACTTAGATTTGGCACATGATTATGTAAGATGTATTGACATTGAGATTTTATTAATAAGATTATCTTTTATTGAGATATTGTGATTAAGCAGATTAATTGCATATTTTATCTTTGAAAGTTGTATTTAAATGGATTATTTACTTCTTTTGACTTTGGTTATATCAATGTTGTATTTAAGTGGATTGTTTACTTAATTTATTTTTGAATTGGTTTAAATCCTTTTACATGATTTGTGAGGCTTTACATTTGGTATCAGAGCTCTAGATTTAACACTAGGGCCTTTGTTTTTGGGACTATTGTGCTAATGTTGCAAACTTGATAACATATTATCTATCATGAATACAAGAAACACTGATCATGGTGATGGATCAGGAAGTAGTCATGGTAGAGGATCACATGGAGGTGCACGTAGAGGTCCTCGTGGTGGTCAAATTGCTAGGGATCATGGAGATTCTAGTAATGACCATGATGGAATATTTGACCGTATTCTTGATCTCTTAACCTGACAGGACATGAGGATGAATAGTCTTGAGCAAGAGATCAGAGGAATCCCTAGAGGTCAAAATGCTAATGGAAACCCAAGGATAGAAGTTCCAATTCCTAAAGTTGGAACTATTGTTGATAATCAAGCAAAGATAACTAAAGAACTAGGGAAAGATCTCAAGAAGTTATCACCTCCAAAATTTGCTAGGAAGACCATAGGGGATGGAGCTATGTCCTGGATAATAGAAATGGAGAAGTACTTTGGGCTTCAGAACCTTTTAGATCACACGAAGGCTATGTGGGGTTCTTACCAATTGACTGGAAAAGCAGCAACTTGGTGGGACAATGAGAAGGCAGATAAAAAGTTGTTACCTGGTGAGATAACATGGGAGGTTTTCTTGCAACTATTTAGAAAAAGGTGGTTATCACAATTATTCTTCAATAAGAAGATGACAGAGTTCTAGAACTTGATCCAAAGAGGTATGTCTGTGACCACTTATTGGGAAAGGTTTTCTCATTTACTAAAATATGTTCCTTAGTATTAGACAGATGGGAGATTTAGGATAAGAAAGTTTATTTTGGGATTGAGGCCATAGATTGTAGCTGTGGTGGACGTTCATAACCCACTCATGATGGATGCCACTTTTGAGAAAGCAATAAAGCAAGAGCATCGATTGCAGCAGATAGTAAATTACCATAAGTAGAGAGATGCTAAGTTTTCAAATAAGAAACCACAGAATAACTAATAGAACTATTAAAAGAATAACAACTAGGGCAATAATAAACAGATTAGGAATATGAAGAGAGTTAATAATTCTCAAGATGGAAATGGTGGAAATAAAAGAGGTGGCAACAACAACAGAAACCATAATCAGAGGGAAAGAGTTGAAGGACTAAGAGAACCTTAAGGAAGATGGAGGAGAACATTATGCAAATGTATGTCCACAGAGAAAAGGAAATAAGAACCTACAAGGAGCACCGTAGCATCAGAATCATGCCATAGTGTATAATCGGCAAGCAAAATTTCAAGTAGCACCTATTCAGTTCCAAGGTAAGCTCTATAGACTACTTGTTTCTATTTTAATTGATACTGGTGCCATAGAATGCTTTGTAGATCCTAGAGTAGTATCTAAGTTATCTATTAGACCTAGACATATGGAAAACTCTTGGATGGTACAGTATGGCAATAGTGCAGAAAAGAGGGTAGACTCATGTCTAGCTTGCAGTGAGTTAGAGCTTCCTAGTTTTCAGACACAAGTAAATCTGTATGTAGCACCTTTGGGCTCTTATGATGTAATTCTAGGAATTAATTAGTTAATTGAACATAAGTCTCTAGTAAATTGTGAAGAAAAGGTTGCTAGATGTTTGGATGACCTAGGGAACCAAGTGCAAATTAATGGGACTAAGAGACCTTTAGAGCTTAGACAAATCTCAGCTATGCAATTGAAGAAACCCAAAAGGAAAGGATGTGCCATTTATGTTGTCCAAGTAAAGGACCTTGATGAATAAGAACCATTGTTTAATGACTATCCAATCCTTAGAGATTTCAGAGATGTTTTCCCTGTAGAGTTGATAGAGTTGCCACCAAAGAGAGAATTTGACTTCTGGATTGACTTGCTACTAGGGACTAAGCCACAATCTAAGGCACCCTACAAAATGACCATAATAGAGTTGTATAAGCTTAAGATTCAATTGCAAGAGTTGTTAAATCAAGGGTTCATTAGACCTAGTGTGTCACCATGGGGTGCACCGGTCATCTTTGTAAAGAAGAAGGATGGTACTTTGAGATTATGTATTGATTATAGGATGCTTAACAAAGCTACTATAAAGAATAAGTATCCACTTCCAAGAATAGATGAGCTCTTTGATCAGATGTAAGGAGCAACAATGTTCTCAAAGATAGACCTTAGATTTAGTTATCATCAATTATGGATTAAGGATGAGGACATCTCTAAAATAGCTTTTAGGACTCAACATGGTCACTACAAGTTCATAGTAGTACTATTTGGGTTAACTAATGCTCTAGTAGATTTCATGAATTTGATGAATAGCATTTTTAGGGATTACTTAGATGATTTTTTGTTAATCTTCCTTGATGATATTTTGGTATACTCTAAATCAGTGGAAGGACATGAAAGGCATTTGAGAATTGTTTTGCAGTGGTTGAGAGAAAGAAAGGTTTATGGAAAGTTATCTAAGTGTACATTCTTTCAAGATAAAGTGCACTACCTTGGTCATGTGATCTCAACTGAAGGAATTGCAGTTGATCCTAAGAAGAATAAAGCAATAATGGAATGGCCTGCATCGTAGAGTGTGACAGAAGTTAGAAGTTCATGGGACTTATATGTTACTATAGAAAGTTTGTGGAAGGCTTTTCAACCATAGCAGCACCAATTACCACACTTCAGAAGAAGGGTAAGAAATTTGAATGGATAGAAAGGTGTGAGAAATCTTTCCAAGTGCTTAATGAAAAGCTCACAACTACTCCTATCATAACCATACTAGATCCTAATGGGCACTTTATAGTTATAACAAATGCTTTAGGGGAAGGATTAGGAGGAGTGTTGATGTAGAATGAACAAGTGGTTGCTTATGAGTCAAGGAAGTTAAAGCAACATGAGTTCAACTATGCACCACACAATCTTGAGTTAGCTGCCATAGTTCATGCACTTCAGATGTGGAGGCATTATCTTCTTGGTAAGCCCTTTGAGTTGAAGACATATCATCTTGGGCTCAAGTATTTATTTACTCAACCTATCTTCAATGCAAGACAGAGAATATGGTTAGAATTCCTTAGTGAGTATGACTTTCAGATTGAGTATATTAAAGGAAAAGAGAATAGAGTGGCAGATGCTCTTAGTAGAAGAAGACATTTGGCTGCCATTGTTTCTATGAGATCCAATTTGAAGCAGAAAGTGATTCAAAATCTTCAAGGGGATGAGCATTATGAAAGAGTTAAGCAAGCTTTAGAAGTAGACCACTTAGATCACTAGTTTGATGGTTATGTTATAGAATTAGATGAAATTTTGAGATATCAGAGGAGGATGTACATTCCTAACTCAGGAGAGTTGAGGTAAGTTAGTGCTTGAAGAGATTCACAATGCACCTTATTCAGGTCACCCTGGTGTGACAAAGATGGTTGAAGGTTTGAAACCTTTATACTTTTGGCCTATACTAAAGAGGGATGTGACGGAGTTTGTAGCTCGATGTTTGGAATGCCAGTGAGTCAAGGCTGAGCATGTGCATCCAGCAGGTTTGTTGTATCCGCATAGTATCCCTGAGAATAAGTGGCAAGTGATTAGCATGTATTTTATTCAAGGGTTACCTATGTCTAAGAATAAGCATGATGTCATCTTAGTGGTTGTGGACAAGTTGACAAAGGTAGCACATTTCATTTTGGGAAATATTTCTAATGGTTCAATGGTCTTAGCTAAGAAGTTTGTTCAGGAGATATTTAGATTGCATGAAGTCCCTGAGATGATCATCTTAGATCGAGACAATCGCATGACATCTAGGTTTTGGATAACTCTTAATGTAGCTTTGGGTACCAAGTTGAATTTCAGTTCAGCTTATCATCCTCAAATAGATGGTCAGATAGAATGAGTTAATCAAGTGGTAGAAGACCTTCTCAGAATGTATTGTATGGATCTGCAGTATAAATGGGAGGAGTACCTTCCATTGGTTGAGTTTTCATATAACAATTCATACCATGCATCTTTGGGAATGGCACCTTTTGAAGCTCTTTATGGGCATAAGTGTTGAACACCTATTAGTTGGGATAGAGTGGATGACATGATTGTGATTGGTCTTGAGATGTTAAGAGAAATGGATGATTAGATGAAGTTGATCAAGGAGAAGTTGAAGCAAGATTTAGATTGTCAAAAGAGCTATGCAAATAACAATAGAACTCCTAGACAGTTCATAGTGGGTGATAAAGTCTTTTTGAGGGTTAAACCTCATAAGAGTTCAGTATCATTTGGCAAAGCATCCAAACTGGCTCCTCATTCTATAGGACCATTCAAAGTTCTGGAAGTGATTAATCTTGTAGCTTACAGACTTGCTCTCCTCCCTGCACTTTCCAAAATCCATAATGTTTTTCATGTGTCTTTACTTAAATTGTATAATCCTGATACATCACATATTCTTGATTGGCATGCCTTATAGGTTCAAGATCCATGAGTGCTACTAGTGGAGCCCACTCACATTCTGGGGAAGCACAACATTAAGTTACGTTGTAGAGATGTGGTATAATATAAGGTCTAATGGGACCAGTATTCTAAGGATAGTGCCACATGGGAGGATGCAGAGGAGATTGATAGCTTTTTTCCTCATTTGAGGATATAGCTTAGATTTATTATTCTTGCGTGGATTATGATACTTGAGTTTGATTATTGTTTGAGATACTTTTAGTTCAGCTATGCTTTGGTACTTTGAGTTAATGTTATTATTTTATGACACCTTGATACACTATTGGTTCTTGATAGACACTTTATTTCTTTGATGTTTAATAAGACATCAGGATGATGTATCTTCCAACTAGGGAAGGATGTCACATCTTGTTTTTTATGAACAATATAATTAATCTAGTTTAGTGAAAAATTACCGTGATTTATTTTTACTTTAAGTAATTCTTCTTACGTGGATGTAATCATTATGAGTTGATGAAATTTGGCAATTATATTTAATATGGAATATTGATGCAGTGATTTTCTTTAGCTATGTTTTGGGATACTAACCTATTGACATCAAGTTGAGTCCAATTGGATGCAGATACTCATCAAAGATGAGAGCATGGTTGAGGTAGAAATGTTCTAACCACTTGGCAAGAACTAATGGATGGGTTTACCTAATGCAAATACACACACACCACTTAGTTGCATATGCATTACCGAATGGTTTTAATTTCATTAATGAGTGGTTATCTAATTGCCTTTGAATGCATGATGTGATTACTGTGATTAGGAAATCCAAATTGAAGGTAAAAACACAAACCAAATGCATTCACAACAAGAAGTTATACCTTGATATGAAGACCCAATCTCATCAAAGGGGAAGAAGCTTGCACCCAAAAGCCTCTAAGATATACCCTAGATAATGAAATCAAATGTGAAATGCTCTATTCTAATGCAACTCACAAGCTAGCTCAATAGATATTTTGGCATGGTAACAATACTTAGAAATTGGATCCCCAAATGGGTTGGAGGATGTTGTATTTATAGATATTTTGGAGAGATTTTGATCCAAGGGTTGAGATTGATTTGGGAGATCAATGGTGGAGGATGAACATGATGTGGAGGGCCCAGATTTCATCTTGGAGGAATGGAGGGCTAGGAATAAAGATGAATTTTAAATTCATCTTGGGAAAGGGGTGGAGTTAATGAGGATGGGTGAGATGGAATATGTGTGAATTAAAAATTCACATGGGGAAGGGTAAAATGAATTAAAAATTCATTTGGGGATAAGTGGACATAAATGAGGCATGGCATGGGTAAGGGGTGTAAGAGATATTAAATATGATGTTGGACATATTTTTATAAAAAAATGACATATGTGGATATATTTCAATTTTTTATTTGGAGGATGTGGGGAAGGGTGTTAAACTGGGTTTGACCACTTCAATGAAATGTTAAGATAAATTAAATAAGGTTTCATTTAATTAATCCTAAGGCTAGGATGGGATAGGCTAGGGTAGGCAAATTAAATAATGGCTATTTAATTACCTAGGGTAGGAATAGGTCAATTAATAGGCTGAATTAATTAGTTAAACATGATTTAGCTAATTAATTAGGTTTAGTGAGGAGGGAGAAATTAGACAAATAAGTATTGCATATTTATTTAATCAATTGGCTAAAGTTGAACTAATGAATTAATAGAATTAATCCAATTGTTGGGGATAAAATAATGAAAAATTAGGTGATGAAGGGATAATTAATTAAATAAAAATTTAATTAATTGATTAGAAGGGAAATTGGTCCATTTAGGGATGTCGAGAGTCGGTTTGATGATAAAGACATTTTTAGATGTCTACATTTGCCCCTCTTTGACGTGGCGTCAGGACCTAGGAGGAAAGTGGTGTCAGGTCAAAGAAAGATATGCCCCAGCTGCTGGGAAGGAACAAAATGGGTGAGGGATGCCCCCTCGAGAGGTTGGTGGAAAAAATAAAAATTCTAAGGGCGAGCTCTCAAAAGGATGTGACGGGAGTGAAAGTTTGATAGGGGAGGGAAAAAGAAGATGACAGGAAGAAAAATGAAGGAAAAAGGTTGTGATCTGCACCTAGAGGGAAAAAGAGTGGACGAAGGATGACATGGTTTACTATATTTAGACTAGTGGGCCCTAACCCCAGGTAGGGCCTAACCCTGGCTTTGTGATTTTTTAATTGTGTCATAGTTTTTATGTTCGAGAATTAGGTTTTGGGATTGTGGCACTATCACAAGATCACGCAACGCGAAAAATAAGTGGATTAGCGCAATCCTCTTGATTGGCACTATCCGCTTGGGTAGAATAGAGGTGGATTGGCACCAAATGCTTAGCATTTTGGTGCCATCCTTTGTATTAGTGCAGGGTGTGCAGGGTTTGGGATTCTGGTACTATGGTACCAAATGGGTATTAGAGTAGCATTATGCTCTAGACTAGCACTATTTTATATAGTGGCACTATATTTAGATTTAGAGCAATGTAGAGGATTAGTGCCATATGTTATATGTGTGCTATCAAGAAAACTAGCACATTTCCATAGATTAGTGCCAAGTGGCAAGGTGGCACCATTTGTGAAAATGGCACAAAGTGGTTTGTGCAGTGGCACTATTATCTGTAATAGCGCCATGAGGAAAAGTGGTAGCGCCATTGTTAAAAATGGCACAAAATATGGTCTGTGTTGGCACTAAATGATTTTGGCTTACAACATTAGAAGAAAGGGGTTGATTCAATAGAAGATAGGTAGATTTTTGACCAAAAAATTGTGGATGCAAGAGACGAGGTCATTTATAGTGTCCTTGCGGGAGTGACGCGTGCCATCTATCATGGAACTATTTGATCAGTTTGATGATGCCACCTAGGCTCAACTGATGAGATTAGGGCTCTTGATAGCTCCGTCGACACCAGTACTGCAAGCTCATAGAGCTCTGAATACCATGGTTGTAGAGCGGTATTGGCTAGAGACCTGTACATTTTTTCTTCCTACTGGTGAGATTACTATCACTCTTGAGGATGTTTATCACATCCTCAAACTACCTATTTGTGGCTGTCGGGTGACATACGACATGAGGAGGGGATGGAGGGACTTGATTAGAGTGTTTGGCTGAGATCACATGGTTTTATCAGTAGATAGGAGGGAGATTAGTTATGAGGGGACACTAGCAGCAGGTGCAGACCACTTTGGCTTATTCCTGTGTGCATTGATTGGTGGTGTAGTGATGCCCGATAGGAGGGGCAGGGGATTTCTAGTTGGATGGGGACAGATGATCGAGGGGATGGTTAGACATGAGACTGTGTATTCCTGGGGACCGGCGATGCTGGCATAGCTCTATCATTAAATGCATACAGTTGTCTATCACTATGATTCAACTTTATCAGCCGGGGTTACTTTGCTACATGTGTGGATCTGGGAGCATATTATGGTCACTCAGCCAAGATGTGGGTATTATCACCATCCATTTGAGGCCTTTGTGCTCCTATATTGGGATGCTGAGCACACATATACTAGACAGGTTTGGTATTGGAGATGGGTGCTGGGTGATGTCATTCAAGTTACATGGTGACCCTACATGGGAGTGGAGCCATGGCCAGATGATGATGTGCACATGACGTTTACTTTCTAGTAAGACTATTTGATAGGTCAAGGAGACCATATGATCAACATGTATCTACTGTCGTGAGTTATGTGACAATTTGGGTTACGGCAGGATCCCCACAGCATATGGCAATTTTTGCACAGACCCGTCAGGATGTCTGTTATTGGCTAGCAGCCATACAACCCTGGCAAAGTACTCTTAGGGATGTAGGTACTACTCGTGCATATGAGACATGGTGGCAGATGTGGTGACTGACTCAGTTCACTGACCTGGCAGATGAGGTTGTTCTTGTGGAGGGGGCGGCTGGGTCAGGGGATGAGGATTCTGATGATGATGGGGATGATGATTTTGATGGAGATGGTCTCCTAGAGGAGGGGGAGGAGATTATTATAGATTACCTCATGGAGGTTGGAATGGATGGAGAGGAGAGGGAGATTGGGAGGGATGGGTAGCTGATGGATGTGCTAGTGGCAGCAGTAGCTGGATAAGTGCCCTAGCAGTAGGTGAGACAACAGGCATCTGTTGAGCAGGTTCAGATTGGAGTGGTGTGACAGCATGGAGGGCCTCGACAGCATGGGGGATAGCCAAGGGTGGACATGGGTGTTCTACCTCCACCACAGGTATCATAGCAACAACAAGTTGTTGCAGCAGGGAAGCAGGTAGAGGCAGGTACCTCAGGGGTAGGTGGAGAGTTAGGGCTTCGAGGGTACACCTCTCGTTGGTGGCCTTAGAGTGGAGAGGAGGAGGAGGTTGAGACTCTATGGGCATAAGTAGCCAGCTTGTAGGAGGCTTTGGAGAGCCGTGAGGAAGAGTTGGTGCAGTTGCGGGGGACAGTGGCATTATTAGATGGTTCAGATGGATAGGTGGCTGCATTGCGAGCATAGTTAGCCTAGGCTCATGGTGATACAGTGATTTTGACTAGAGAGCGGGATGTGACACTTGTGAGGGCACAACAGGCAGAGGCTACGGTGGGTAGTTTGTAGGCTTCAGGTGCTGGTATGGCCCTAGTTTTTACACTGATGCAGACATAGTTGTCTCAGGCACAGGGATAGTTGTTAGAGGCCAGTCGATAAGGAGATTATTATCGGGTTCTCTATCATGCAGTAGTGCCAGCAGAGAAGCGTGCACCGAGCTATAGTGAGCTTAGTGGGGCTAGGTCATCTAGGTCACATAGATCTAGATTAGTTCAGTCTGTCTAGTAGGTGATGGGTCCCCCATCACATGTGCCCCAGTAGGTTCCATAGGTTCAGGTTCAGCCGCAGCCGTAGCCACAGCCATAGCCATAGACATGACTACAGCCACCACCAAGGCCAGGATCCCCCATTACATTAGAGAGAGGGTCCTCTATGTGACAGTGTATCATGTTATCCCTTAGAGGCATTGTATCATGACATGTTATATTTTTTGTTGTATATAAATGGGTGATGCATTTTTGGCGATGGTGATATATGAGATGATGCTTTTTTGATGGCATATTTGTTTATTTATGGTGGTTTTATATGGTTATGATGATGCTTATGTTGATGGATGCAATATTCTCTATGGTTTATATGCTATTGATGTGCCGTGTTTATGCAATTTATTATGTTGATGTTATGGATGTATTTATCGATGTAACCTAATGGATGTAATGATGGTTGAGTTTTATTTGATATATGCATGTTTGTGATCTATGGACTATGATGTATAATGCAAAATAAATGTTCAGATTAATAAACATTTATTATGGATGTAAAATGCAATGGAAATGTATGTTTATGTTTAGTCTAGAAATATGGATATGCAACTAGATGTAAATTAAAATGCAGCAAAATGATTATGATTGTGATTATGCAATGTAACTAAATGATTATGAAATGATATATGGCATGTAATGTAATGATTATGAAATGTAATGATTTATGATTTTAAAATGCACCTAGGTGATGACAAACTAAATGATTATGATATGCAACAAAAGGATTCTAAAATGCACCTAAATGAATTGCAAATTAAATGATTATGATATGGAAACTAAATGACTCTTAAATGCACCTAAATGACATGCAAATTAAATGATATATGATATGGAAACTAAATGACTCTAAAATGCCCCTAAATGACATGCAAATTCAAGGATTCTAAAATGCATCTAAACGAATTGCAAATTAATGGTTCTAAAATGCACCTAAATGAATTGCAAATTAAATGATATATGATATGCAAACTAAAGGATTCTAAAATGCACCTAATGAAAAGTCAATGATATATGATATGCGACTAAATGATATGTAGGATTGAAACTAAGTGATTTAAGAGATGCAAACTAGGTGATATGTGAGATGATTAAGTCTTGATACACATGATGTTATTTGTTGGACCGTGGGTGGTGGGGTTGTGTGATAGGGGAATAGGTGGGGAGAGGATAAGGGTGGATGGATGGGGTACGAGTATGATTGGCTGCGACTAGATTGGGGACGGGGTTGGGATGGTTAATGAGGAAGTTGCTAGGTCATGAAACACCATGTCATTAAGGGGGGATATGATTTGGTTCAGGATCTGTTGAGTGAGAGTAAGTTGGAGGAATGGGATTAGTGAGGGGATTTGGGAGGGGTGGGTGGGGTAGGCTAGGTGGTCACAAAATCTAGGCCCAGATGGTAGAGTTGAATAGATGATTAGCATCATGATTTGAGCTAGTGATTGTAGTTGCATAACATTAATTGAGAGCATTTCTTGGTTTATTATAGCAATGTAGGATACAATTCACAAAGGGATGAGATGACCTAGGTGATGATATATATCCCACAATTGCATGGACTAGAACCACAAATAATAGGTTGATTTCATGCGTGCCCAAGGTAGTATAACCTTGCCTAGCCTAGGAAGGGGACTCATAGCAATGAGTGCTAATAGTGCATATAAGGTTTTGATGCCTGTATATGTAAATGGGGTAAATCATGCTAGAACTGACTTAGGCTTCAAGATATGAATACTATTCTTGGAGTAATGAAACCAACCCACAAGCACAACATATAGAAACAATGACCTTATCTATTCTAGGTGTTGTCTGCCACTTACCATGATATAGTGAGATCAAGGTGGCTTTGGAAATGACCTAGAGTGAGACAAAAAGATAAAAATCAATAATCAAAAAGACCAACGAAAAGATATAAATAACCTTTGTGTGCTCTTGCCAAGATACATGTTGATAGGATGACATATTTTTGTCCATTGTAGGAACGATATATCCTAGGGCACGAATTAGTTGGATTTTGTTGGATAATTTTTGAAAGGTGGGCAAAAGGATAGTCAGGCCATGTGTGGGATTATAGTTGGTATGTCGATTGATGATTTTTGCATTAGGGAACATGCCTCAAGCGTATACTTAGCATGTGTATCATTTATTAGGTCCATTAAGCTTGGTGTATGGGGACCATCCAAATGGGGTGGATGGGTGCATCTTAGGTACCTAAGTACTGGAAACTTCCTTCGTATTCCAGACTATCTACATACCTTGTGCCCACAAGATCAAGGTACTTTCAAGATGAGGGCGAGATGAATATGTAGTTCTGGCATGACTTGATGATGTGGGAATGGTTGAGGATAGATGTGATTCTGAGAGTTGATAGATGTAGATGGTTGCGAGTTGCAGTGAGATTATGTATGGGGGTGATTTGCAGTGAATTGTTTAGGAAGGATTTTTTGGATTTTGGTGATTTTGTATTGTTTTTGGATTTTTTGATTTTGTGTTATTTTTTGGATTTTTTGATTTTGTGTTGTTTCTAGATTTTTTGATTTTGAATTGTACATAAGGAAGCTTACAAAGATCCTTGTTCCATGAATTTCACCTTTGGATGGGATATTGTGGGGTGGGCAATATGACTTAATGTTTTAGATTTCCAAGCTATGGGATGTGTGCAATATGGAGTGTTGTGATGGAGAGAGGACTTATTAGATGGTAGAACCGACCACTACACATGGCACCTGAAATAGGTTTTCACCATGGTACCAATCCCAAGCATCACTGAAGTGATTTTCACCATTGGAAGTCTTTATTGTACTCAGGATTTTCTTTATATTTTTTATTTTTTTATTTTTTTATTGGGGTACTCGATGGGTTATGCATAGAATTTCTTTAGGTGTAGAATGTTCACAGGTTCATCCAGGGGCTACCCCTCAGGTGTTGCAAGCTAGTATACTCCTGATCCATAGGTGGTTGTGATGACATAAGGCCGTAGCCAATTGGGTTCAAACTTTCCTTTCTTAGGGTGCTCCTGCAAGTTTTTCTAGTTTTCCATAAGGATAAGGTCACCTACTTCAAATTTTTGGTTTCTGATTCTCTTATTATAGCTTCCTCTAAGGCGATTTTGATAGGCCCGTAGGTGGTTCAATGCATCTAGATGTTTCTCATCCAGCAATTCTAGCTGATGCAACCTTGCGACTGAGTATTCCTCATCAGTGATTATGTTTTGTAGAGATACTCTTAGGAATGGTAGCTCGACCTCAATAGGTAAAATAGCTTCGGATCCAAAGACTAGGGAAAATGGAGTGGCCCCTGTGGGGGTACGGATGCTTGTACTATAGGCCCATAGGACAGGGTTGAGCTGGAGGTGCCAGTCATGGGCAGTTTCATTAACTGTCTTCTTTAGAATGTGGAGGGTGGTTTTATTAGAAGCCTTCTGCTTGACTGTTTCCTTGAGGGTAATATGGAGTGGAGATGTGGTGTTGGATTTGGAATTTTTCACACAAAGTGTAGACTTCTTGGTTCTTGAATGGATTTCCATTGTCAGTGATAATGGAATGAGGGATACCATAATGACATATGATATAATGGAGGATGAACTTGGATATCTGGGTTCCAATGGTGAAGGTGAGTGGTATTGCTTCCACCCACTTAGTGAAGTATTTAGTAGTTGTGATGATGAACTTATGGCCATTGGATGATGGTGGATGTATTTTTCCTATGAGGTCTAGTCCCCATTGTGAAAAAGGCCACGACATCGTGATTGGTTGCAATTCTTGTGCTGGTACGTGAATGAGATCTCCATGCTGTTGACATGCTAGGCATTTTTTGATAAACCGGTAGGCATCTTGTTCCATGGTTGGCCAATAGTATCTGATCCTTAGGATCTTTCTAGCAAGAGTGGGTCCACTTGAATGTGCCCCATAGATGCCCACATGTACCTCTTGCAAGGCCATGTTAGCTTCCCTAGAGTCTAAACATCGTAAAAGCATGCCATCAAGACTCCTTTTGTATAGGGTATCTCCTACAAGGGTGAAGTGGGAGGCTCGGTGGATGAAAGATTTTCATTTTGAGGTGGATAGGTTAGGAGGGATGATGTATCATGGAGATATAGATAGGTTTCTTGATACCATGGGGATAGGAGACCAATGACTTCTCACACTAGCTTTGATTGAGGAACATCATATGCTGGGATAGGGAGTTCTTCTATCAGGAATTCGTACTTCTTGCTATCTTTCTTCATGTCGACTAGGGATCTGATGGTGGCCATGGCATCTGCATTTTTGTTGTTTAGCCTTAGGATTTGTTCAAAGTGGATGTCATCAAAATAGTCTTAGAAGTCATCAACCATCTTTTTATAAGGCATGAGTTTATTATCCTTGGTCTTGTACTCATTGTTTACCTACTGGATGACTAGTTGAGAGTCTCTATACACTGTTAGCTTCTCAATTCTCCATTTGATTCCCATTTAGAGACCTGTCATAAGGGCCTCATACTCTACCACATTGTTCATACATGGGAATGTGATTTTGAATGACTTGGGGATTGTGTCACCTTGAGGGGTAACAAACAGGACACCTACCCCTGAGCCTCTGTGTGTATGATCCATCGAAGTACATCTTCCATGTTTATGTTACCGGTGCTATTGTCAAGATGGATTTGTCAGGGAACTCTTCTAGTGTAGGATGTTCTGTAGGAATGGGTTCTTCAGCCAGCTGATCAGTGATAACCTGTCCTTTGATGGCTTTTCTCTTAGTATATTCAATGTCAAATTCAGTGAGGATCATGACCCATTTTTCCATTCTCCCAGTAAGAGAAGATCTGTTTAGTAGATATTTTAGTGGATCGATTTTGGCGATGAGCTTAGTTTTGTGATTGAGCATGTAGTGTCTTAATTTTTTTGAAGTAAAGACCAGGGCTAGACATGCTTGTTCAATTAGTGTGTAATTTAGCTCATAGGATATTAGAGTGCGACTGATGTAATACATGGCTCTTTCCTTCCCTTGCTCATTGTGTTGTGCTAATAAGGCTCCAATAGCTATTTCTATTGCTGAGATGTATAATAGAAGGGGTTCTCCTTGCCATGGCGGCGTTAGGACAAGGGGATTGGCTAGATAATCTTTTAGCTAGTCGAAGGCAACCTCACACTGAGTGTTCCATACAAATGTTGTATCCTTTCTGAGTAGATGTTGGAACGATTGGCATTTATCGGTAAGTTGAGCAATAAACCGATGAATGGACTGGAGTTTCCCTTACAGAATTCTTAGTTGTTTTAGTGTTTTTGAAGGAGGCATTTGAGTGATGGCCTTGACTTTTGTGGGGTCTACCTCAATTCCTCTTCTGAAGACTATGTATCCCAAAAGTTTTCCAAAGGTGACCCCGAAGACATATTTCTTTGGATTCAAACGGACATTGTATTGCTCCAGTCGGTCAAAGATATTTGCTAATACATCTAGGTGTTCCTCCCGTGTCTTTGATTTTCCTAGCAAGTCATCCACATAGTCTTCCATGATGTGGTGGAAAAGATCATGGAATATGATAGTCATGGATCATTGATATGTGGCTCCAACATTCTTTAGGCCAAATGGCATTATCACCCAGCAGTACATCCCCCATGGACATATGGATTTGGCCATCTGGTTTGGCTACTGGTACTAGGTTGGAAACCCATTCAGGATAATCAATTGGTCAGATGAACCTGACGTTCAGTAGTTTCTTCAATTCTGCTTTGACTAGGAGGGCCACCTGGGGGTTGATTTTTCTGATCTTCTATTTCACTGGTTTTGCATCAGGGCATACTACAAGGTGATGGATGACCAAAGTAGGATTGAGCCATATCATGTCTACATAAGTCCACACAAAATTGTGATTTCTACATTTGAAGAAGGCCAAGAAATTTTCCTTCTCTTTTGCGCTAAGAGATTCTGCCCTGAAGGTGATTTTTAGCTCTTTTTCCATCCCAAGATTCATCTCTTGAGTTGGCTCGACCAAGACAGGTGATCTGTCAGGATATACCTTGCCTATCTTGGGAAGGCCCATGCTTCCATCTCCTAGCGCCTCCTGGAGGTTTTCACCAGGAGATACATCTTTTATTTTTACTTTTTTGGGATCTGACACTGCCGCGGAATAATTTTCACCATCAGATCCATGTTTGATTTTTGTATTTTTGTGACTAGAAGTAGGGGTTGTCTCCCTAAAATAGGTAGCTGTATCAAGTTCCATGATGCATCCTACTCTATGATCTCCCAAGGGAAAGTGATCTCTAACACCCATCATTTCAGCAATTGCTTCATCGTTTAGTGCTACGTCAAAGACGAGAGGTTCCTATTGGTCCCAATCTGTGAGGTCTAGGTATACAAGGGGTAAATCATTGGATGGAGAAGTTAGGGTGGTAACTGTGTAGATGGTGCATATGGATGAGTCAAAGAAATTGGTGAAGTCACTAAAGGAATCTTGATGGCCCGTTTCGTTGACATTATCGAGTTCAGGTGAGACCATAGTGACCTCAGCTAGGATACATTCACTAGTAGTGAGGATACATTATCACTGACCATATCCTAACCCTTATGTATAAGGATTTCTTGTCACTTGGACTGGTTCCACGATCCCATGTTCATGAAGGACGATACTGCCTTGTCCTTTATAGCCCATGTTTTTGACAATTTCTGACCCTTTACCATAGATCTCTATTGGTATTGTGGGAGCTTCTTGGGTTGTTTCCTCATCTTTATATAGCCAAGATGATATGTCTTCAAGCACATCTTGATCAAGGAGATGTTTCCTCTCAAAGGTAGGTGATGGTTTGCATTTGATGATAACTTTATTGGCTTCTTCTTGCCTTGGGGTACCAAACATTTTAGGGTTGGGTAACGTGCCCACACAAAAGGTGCCATGTAGGTCGTATTGCCCACATCCCATGTCACTAAGCTTGATCTTGATCTCAGGCAGTGGAGGTGTTTGGGATGAAGTGGTGGCGATGTTTGCGGGGTTGATGTATGAGGTGGATGTTGTGAGATTTGCTTTAGTGATGGCTTTGTTATATGGACAGAAGGTGCGGTCATGGCCTTCCAAGAATCTACAGTATTTGAAGGGGTAGGGATCAGCATAGATAGTTACTTCTGTGCCATTGTGAGGGAACTTTAGACATTGATGGAATGTAGAGGGGACTGCTTGCATGGCATGGATCCATGGTCGGCCCAGAAGAATGTTGTAGGGGAGATCAAGATCAAGGACCAAACATTTTGTTTCCATTATCTTTTGTCCCACTTGAATAGGGAGCTTGATAGTACCCTCAGATAATCATTTAGTGTCATCATACCCTTTGATTGTTATGCATTCACTGGTGTCTACAACCACATCCAAGTATCCCAGGTGTTTTAATAATTTAAGAGTGCACAGGTTTAGCCTAGAGCCACCATCTATTAAGACTCTCTTAATGATATGCTTGTGGATACTGACTTCAATGTGTAAGGCATCATTATGTGAGTTTTTGGACGCGGGAAGATCCTTTTCTAAGAAGGTGAGGTGATGAGGCAGGAATTGATTGACATTCTGGTTGGTAGGAACTTGGGTTTCCAAGAGTGCCTTATTAAGGACTTCTTTGTGTATAGGGGATGTGTGGAGCAGCTCAAGTATGAATATTTGCGTAGGGGTCTTTTCTAGATGTTTTAGGAGGTTGTACTGATTGGTAGGTGATGGGCATGTAGATGGATGATTGGGGAGGGAGTCTGATGTGGATGCGGGCATTTGATCAATGGTAGGGGCTATACGGATGGACACATGGCCACGACGAGTTGTGATGGCGTAATCAGGTGCTTGAGCCTGAATGGTGATTGTGTTGATATGGTTGGAGGATGGTTCTATCTTCCCTACAATAGAGTCATAGGATGCTGGAAGTGGGGTGATGTTGTAGGCTTGATTGGATGAGGAGGCTTTGTTATGATTGGGTAGTGGATCCTTGTAAGCTCCTATATTAGCATTAGCCGATGGTTGGGTGCTTTTCTCAAGATTGACTTTGTTCTGATCGATAAGGTCTTGCACACAGTGCTTTAACTTCGTGCAATCAACGGTTTTATGGCCCACAATGTAGTGGTAGTCACAATAATCATTTTCATTGTACCACGTGGCTTTGAGCTCACTCTGTCTTGGTGTGGTTTAACAGGTGGGAGAGTGATCAAACCTTCCTTTAGACATCTATCGAGCATATCCTCAATTGGTTCCCCTAAAGGTGTGAATTGTCTTTGAGGTTTGTTTTGTTTGGGTTGCTCCCTAGGGATATTTACATTGGTGGCATATGTTTGATTCTGTACATCTTGGATGGCTTTGACATCAGTGATGCCATCATTCAAGGTATTTTTGTTCTTTCCCCAATAGCATGGCTTTTCATTTGATTGCGTGTTGTTGTTGTTGTTTGGATTGGGGACATTGATATTAAGTTTGTTGCTATTGTTGTTGTTGTTGTTGTTGGAATTGTTGTCATATAAATTGTTGGAGCCCTTGGCGATGACGGCCCTTTCTATGGTAGTACCTTTGTCAATGACTTCTTCAAAGGTAGACGTACAAAGGATCTGTATATGGAACCCTATTTCTTGATTTAGGTTAGTCACAAACATGGTGACTAATTGTTTCTCAGGAATTGGCCAAGGGAGTTTGCTTGCTAAGCTTCTCCACCTTTGCAAGAAGGAAGTGAAGGATTCTCCACTCTTTTACTTTGTATTGCAAAGGTCTATCATAGATATTTCATGTTTTAAATTATAGGAGAAATGGTTGACAAATTTTTTTGCAAGCTCAGGGAAAGACCTAATGCTCATGGGAAGATGTGTGAACCATTCAGCAGCTTGACTACTGAGGCTTCTTGGAAATAGTGTCATTAGATATGTATCATTGTTTGAGACTTCTAAGCAAGTGAGGTAGAACTCCCTAAGATGATCCCTACGGTCTCCCTTTCCCTTGTATTTGTCAAATTTGGGTGTTTCAAAATTTTTGGGGAAAAGGAACATGTATAGTGTCCAATCAAATGGATAGGGACAAATATCCTAAAAGGAATAATGTTTGCGTTTGCCCCTAGTTTGTATATCATCTACCTTTTGGGTAAAGGTTTGTACAATGCTCGTTAGATCTAGGGTCGGTGGTGGTTGAGGTGTGTGCGTTTGTTGATGGATGAGGTGTTGAAGAATGGGTGGGATTTGATGTTGGAGGTTTTGGGAGATCGTGTTTTGGTTGAGTTGTGCGAGGTGTTGTTGGTAGGCATGGATTTGTTGGAGAATATGGGGAGGTATTTGAGGATTGGGATTATGATGTGTTCATGATGCTACAAGGTTTTGTAGATATGTAAGATTAGATGGGTTGACATTGGATGGGTTGAAATTGGATGGATTGATATGAGATGCGTTGATGTTAGATGGGTTGATCGTGTTATAAGGTGGTTGTGAAAAGAATTGTTGCATGTAGGCTATGGTTTGAGGGTTGAGTGGAGGCACACTCGTTGAGGCAGTTGTATGTGTGAGGTTCCCTTGGATGCCTAAGGTGATTTGCAGAACAAAAGAGTGTATGTTAGTTGTGGTTATGGATGTAGTGACGGGTTGGGAGGTGGTAGGATTGGAGACACTCATGGGAATCATAGATGTGGTAGCATTAGAGCTTGTGGGGGTGGTAGATACAGTGGGTTTTTGATGTGGATGGTTGGGAGGATGTTAGAGGTAGATGGTTGAGACGATGTCATGTTGTGGGGTGTTTGGGCACCAATTTTGAGGAGGTAGTCAAGATATCTATTTGGATCTGACCTTAGGATTTTTTCAAGCAAGTCCATGTTGTCGGCATCTTGTGTAAAGTTCAAGACATATTGGTCATCTTGGGACATGGTGGGAACGTTTTGGACTGTTGGTGGTGGTGGCGGTGGTGGTTGCAAGAAATGAAAGGGATTTTCATTGGGATTATATGTAGGAATTTGAAAGATCATAGGTGGGTTGTGTGTTTGGTTGATTGGTAGGTTGTTCTCGTTGGTATTAGGCATTCCTATGCCCATAGATTGTCCAAAGTCTACCATTACTTGATTCTTCTTATGTTGTGATCTAGTTATGGGAATGCAAGTGTATGGATTTAATTTTGAGGTGGATGAGAGGGGGATGGAGACCTTAGAGAATTTGGATTGATTTGTTGGACCCAAAAGAGGATGTGGTAGTGGAATGGAAGATGAAAGGGTGATTGGTGATAAAGGATAGATTTCTCACTTCTAAGGGATTCCTCAAAAAAGCGTCAATCTAGGGATGATAAAAAAGGGGGGGTGATATTGACGTTTTACAAAAAATTGGACCAAAATGGTAGATGATAGATGAAGTTTTCTTGAGGATGATTTGACGAAAGGGATTTTGATGTTGATTTGGATGGCGAAATTTTTAGATGAACTAGATGTTTGGTATGAGAGATTAGGATGATGTTTTTTTGAAAAGGATTTGAAGGTCAACGGATTGAGCTTAGGTAAGATCTAGTTTTGTGTCGTGCAAATGGATGTTTCTCTTTGTTTGGGATAGACTAATGACCTTACACAAAGAAGGATGATTATTTTACTTGAAAGGTTGACTAATGACTCTCCAAGAAAAATATGATGAAAAAGATGAAATCTAGATCTAGCTTTAGCTCAAAGGGATAACGAGTTTTGGATGTTTAATTGATGGTTCTTTGATGGATGTTTGGATTTTTTGAAGATTTTGGATATACTTTTGATGAGAGAAGCGAAAGTATTATGGAATGATTGTTTATGTTAATGATGTTTATTTGGTCCAAACAGGTATACAAAAATTTGAGTGGATTATGGTATTAGCAAAGGGTCCGATAATGATAATGATTGATTCTCTAAGGTCAAAATGACGGTATGATTGGAAGAATTTGGATAAAATGAGTGGGGTATTGATAGATTTTTGGAAGGTCTTTATGGATTATGGCAAAGCAGGTCCTAAAGATCACAAGGAAATTTTCTCTTGTTTTAAGCAAGTTAATCTACAAATGGCATCAATCCATAGGTGAAATGGCACCAAAAGTAGACAAAGATGGTGCTAAAATAGGCCAGTGTTGATCGAGGCTTTGAAAAAGGTGCATTTTGATGTCAAATTTGGATTTGTTTTGATATGAAGTTTCATCAAATGATTTTTATTGTCTCTTGGCAAGTTTCTTGAAAGCACTTTAAGCACAATAACATACAATAACCAAAATTTTGTTTGTGAAAAGACGTGTGATTTTCTTAAACAAGTACTTTGCAAAACCTAAGGTGAAGATAGGACAGTATTTGTTGAATCCCCTAGCTGTGCCTATTCAAAGAGGGTAGCTCTAGGATCTTGGTAGCACCGGCTCCCCCTTACAGTGCATTCACTTCTCACGCATACCAAGATCTAGGTTTTCATGAAGGCTTGTCCCTCACCAAACCTTAGGATTGTCCCTACTACCTCAGCTAAGAACCGCATGAATCAGGGCTGCTTCAAAGGTTACCCTTCTACGTCAACAAATAGAAGGTTTTTTGCCTTGTTAAAACAAAGGTTCGTAGTAAGTACATTCATTCAGGTGGCCATACGTATGGAAATGCTACTCTCCATTATGGAGTCTCCTAGCCTCCAAGGGTTACATCTTGCAGGGTTTTGGGGGAGGTTGGCTATCGGTATGAAACAACAACACCTGTTGCTTGTGACTTTCATCCAAAACACATTATTTTATATAGCGGATCGAAAGATCTTGGCTTTAACTTGTTGCCGCTTGGGTAATTCCCACCTTTTGAAGTGGGGTGGCAGTCTCTCTAAAGGATTAACAAAAGAAACACAACCACAAAAATATTTCTGATCCCCAAGTTCATACAAGGATGCGAGGGGAGAGGATACGTATATTTTGGGCTTGCATCACATTAAACAAGGTTCATTTTAGTTCTTTGGGTTATGTTGGGAGTGATTTATGCAAGTGTTGTGAGACGTTTTTTGATTCCCAAGGTCACCAATGGTGCGAGGGAAGAGCATACACTTTTCACCACACAAACATCATCACAAAACACTTCACACAAATTTGATTTGTTTTCTTGTTTAGATGAGTGAAAAATGTAGATTGTTGTTCTTTTTAATCCAATGAGTTATGATGCAATTTGTGGTTCTTTTTAAGCCCAAAATTGAAATGTTTGTAGAGTTGTTGGCAAGCACTTGTGAATTTTAGAGCACCAAATTCAAATGTTTTCTAAGCTAAGGCACACAAAGATTTGTTTGTTTGTTTGTTGATCAATTTTAGTGCACCAAATTAAAATGTTTGTCTATGCTAACACACACAAGGGTTCTTTTTAAGCACCAATTGAAGTGTTTTTTTAAACTAAAGATAAAAAACCTTGTAAGAACTTGTTAGTGGCTGTAGAATGATGGTGATGACCTGCAAATAGCTTATCAGTCCCTGCACAATACCCAAAGTCAGCTTGTAAACATAGCGCTAAAATAGAGACCAAATGGTGCCACTACGGACTGCAATGGTGCTAATGACAGAAACAACCTAAAAACTTGACACCCTAGAAAATAGCACTAATATACATACATATAGCTCTTATTAACAAAATGGTGCTAAAACCTGATACAGAACGCGCTAGTATACAAGATAGTGCTACAACAAGATATACAATATGCTAGAACATATGATAGCACTAAAATAGATCACATAAGGCATTAAAATAGAAAATAGCACTAATATGAATATAACAAGGTGCCACTGTGCGTGTGATTGATGGGTTAGGTCAACAGTTGAAAATAGCACTGCTCTAGGTGCCGATAGCACTAATACGGGGTTGAGCTTGTCAGTCATGCAAAACGGAGGTCTTCCTAATCAAACTAGAGGGTTAGATTACAAAGAAAGGACCTGGTTAGTCTTGTTATCCTAATGAATGGAAAACAAGACAATATAAATGCCAAAATGTATGTTTAGTTCTTAATAAAATTTTGGCATGATCTCCCCCCCTTTGTTCGAGATGCTTGCAAAAACTAAGAGCAGATGACCTAAGAAAACATCATGAAGACCAAAAAAAGTCAGACGGATTTGTGAGTGAAAGTTAAGAGAGAAAGTGCTATGGAAAATAGCGCTAAAACTGTAGATAGCGCTAAAATGTGCCACAGATGGCAGCACTATGTAGGTGGATAGAGCAAGACCTATAAAAGCACATCTCAAACAACAAAACTCACAAAAAGTTGATTAGATTTAGACCTTGTGGGTCCCACCAAGCATGCCAATGTGATTAGGAAATCCAAATCGAAGGTAAAAACACAAACTAAATGCATACAAAACAAGAAGTTATACCTTGATATGAACACCCAATCTCATCAAAGGGGAAGAAGCTTGCACCCAAAAGCCTATAAGATATACCCTAGATAATGAAATCAAATGTGAAATGCTCTATTCTAATGCAACTCACAAGCTAGCTCAATAGATATTTTGGCATGGTAAGAATACTTAGAAATTGGATCCCCAAATGGGTTGGAGGATGTTGTATTTATAGATATTTTGGAGAGATTTTGATCCAAGGGTTGAGAATGATTTGGGAGATCAATGGTGGAGGATGAAGATGATGTGGGGGGCCCAGATTTCATCTTGGAGGAATGGAGGGCTAGGAATAAAGATGAATATTAAATTCATCTTGGGAAAGGGGTGGAGTTAATGAGGTTGGGTGAGATGGAATGTGTGAATTAAAAATTCACATGGGGAAGGGTAAAATGAATTAAAAATTCATTTGGGGATGAGTGGACATAAATAAGACATGGCATGGGTAAGGGGTGTAAGAGATATTAAATATGATGTTGGACATATTTTTATAAAAAAATGACTTATGTGGATATATTTCAATTTTTTATTTGGAGGATGTGGAGAAGGGTGTTAAACTAGGTTTGACCACTAAAATGAGAGGTTAAGATTGATTAAATAAGGTTTCATTTAATTAATCCTAAGGCTAGGATGGGATAGGCTAGGGTAGGCAAATTAAATAATGGCTATTTAATTACCTGGGGTAGGAATAGGTCAATTAATAGGATGAATTAATTAGTTAAACAGGATTTAGCTAATTAATTATGTTTAGTGAGGGAGAAATTGGCCAAGTAAATATTGCATATTTATTTAATCAATTGGCTAAAGTTAAACTATTGAATTAATAGAATTAATCCAATTGTTGGGGATAAAATGATGAAAAATTAGGTGATAAAGGGATAATTAATTAAATAAAAATTTAATTAATTGATTAGAAGGGAAATTGGTTTGTTTAGGGATGTCGGGAGTCAGTTTGATGATAAAGACATTTTTAGGTGTCTATAATTACTTTAACTTAATAATTTTTTGAAATATGCTCACATGGTGTTTTGTGCGTGTGTTATTTTAATAATTAATAAAATATTGCTTTAAGATGTTTGGAAGACAATGTCTCTAAAATAAATAAATAGATTAAATTAATTGTGCAAATTGTAATGCATTCTCTTTGTGATCATTCAATGGTATTGTTTAAATAAAAATAGTTAAATAATATTAATATTAGCATTATTATATTTAGATTTTTTGATAAAAAAAATTATATTCATTTTTAATTCCTGTCATCTATGCGACAGTAAGATGTAAAAAGAAGATTTTGCTTTCCTTATTGTTTTAAATAAAGATTTTAAAAAAGACATATATATATGTATATATATATGTATATATATATGTATATATATATATATACATATATATACATATATATATATATATATATATTGTTTTATTATTTACTTTATTCTATCTTTTATTCGTGCCAAATAAAAATACGAGCTTTAGTTCTATACTTGAAAGCAAGATCTCTAAAAATAAGAAGAGGGAATTTTATTAAAAAAGAGCAGAGTTTGCACAGTAGGGATTACCGACAAATTATAGAAGGTAATGGTTTTTATATGAGTGACAGAAGCAATTCTTGGGAGTGATAGTGAGGAAGGCAAGCAATGACCACAGCTATGAACCCATCTCAAAATCGATGCATCTTTTTCCAGGTTTTTCTATTCTTTAATAAGGTTGCAATAAAATTATGTTGTGTGACTGCAATCTATTATTTCTTGGCTATTGAAAATGGTGTTATCTACATGGTTAAGGGTGACTGTATGTGTTTAGTCGACCCATGAGGTGGCTGACCATTTATCTTTTGGCCGTTCTATTATTTTCATGGCCACCTATCATTATTTTTTTTAGTCTTTTCTATTGTTTTCTGCCTGGATGATGCTTCTAAATGGTCATCATTTCCTCTTGCCTCACTACTATTCCTTGTTTTGGCCATTTACCTTCTAAGATAGCCGTCAACCCTAATCTAGCCATCGATTTCAATGTTGGCTGCCATCCTTCAAATGGCTTTTTGCCTGTTTCTTGGTAAATTCGTAAAGATCAGCCCTTATGATTTGTTGTTACTAGTCTGAGATTAGATAAATTAAATTTCAATTGATTCTATATATTGTTTTCGTCAGTTTCCCATTGGATTTGATTGTTTTTAATTTATGAGTCGATACCTTCCTACTGGCCACATGACTTCATGCTGGCCATATTCTTTCTTATGGCCGCTTCTTGACTATTCTGGGTGACTGCTATAGATCAACCCATGTCTCTGGATGGACTTTTGATTGATTGAATTTATATCTCCATTGTTATATTAGTTGAAAACACAAAAACATCTGCAAATCAAATTCTAAATGATGAAATCCAGACTCTTAAATAGTTCGAAACTATGGTATTCTTGTAAACATATACCTTATGATTTTCTATATAAACATTATTTTTATGCCATTATCTTGGATGACATGAATCAGATCTAAATCTCTGTTTAAATTTTGTTTTCAATTGTTGTTATAGTTTATGCACATAGTTTGCATTCGATTTTTGTTTGATTCATGTCACTAGTTTGATAAAAAGTTAGAACAAACTAGAAATGAGAATTTCACACTATTTTTATGACCGAAATCAAATTAATCTATGATCCATTTTTCATCTTTTTATGGCTACAACAACTCCTGTCGCAAGAGTGGCAAGAGGTCTGATTTATTATTTATTGATTTTATTATTCTTTAAAGAATAAACCTCCTATCACAGAAATGATAGGAAGGCCAAATTGTGATTTAAATTGATTTTTATTGAAAGATTAAATGAATGAATTGATGAATTGATTTATAGCATTTATTTTTCTATATTTGATGTTGGGAAAAGGTAATGGATTGATTCATTAAACTTATTCTTTTAATTCCTTTATTTTATTCCTTTATTTCTTCTTGGGAAAGGAAGTAGATTTTCAATATGAATTGTTTTTAGGTTACTTTCGGGACTAGGATTCCAAATGTGGATATTCAGAGATGGTTTTTCCTCTTTTCAGGAATTGACGTAGTTACTTAAATGATTATGCATAATCGAGATGACATTGAAATAGATGTTTATTGTCTAGTAAAACTTAGTTATGATATCTCTACCACATCCTGTTGTGAGATAATTTACTTTTCATTACATAGAATTGCACATTTAGACATCAGGCATGAATCGGGTGTTCCCTCCTATAGTTGTTACTAGGTAGCTAGACATTTCGTGTAGGGATGGGTTTCCTTCATTTCAGGAAGGGATCTGGGGAAGTGTAAATACTTCATGGTTGGGTGGAAAAGTACCTGAGCCATGTTCCCGTCTCTTGGCTTGTAGGTGGTGGACCACTTGGTTCGTATAGCTAGAGAGTGTGTTGATCAATTTGTTATTTATTTATGTACTTGTTATTGTACCTATTGGATGTATTATGGCTTGTTGCCAAAGGATTAATGTATATTGATTCATAGTGCTGATTAGCTGGATTTGGCATGTGATTATCTAAGATGTATTGACATTGAGATTTTATTAATAAGATTATCTTTTATTGAGATATTATAATGAAGCAGATTAATTGCATATTTTATCTTTGAAAGTTGTATTTAAGTGGATTATTTACTTCTTTTGACTTTGGTTATTACGATGTTGTATTTAAGTAGACTATTTGCTTCATTTATTTTTGAATTGGTTTAAATGCTTTTACATGATTTGTGAGGCTTTACATAGCCCAAGGGGTGTTGATGAGTTGAGAGATAGTGTTGATTTGGGTAGAAAGAGTGTTGTAGTAAAATATTTTGCTGAGTATATTCATGATTTGCATGGAGAAGTGAGAGAAACATTGGAGAAGAGTGCCACTAGACACAAGGAGCATGATGATATGCATAGGAGAGGGTAGGAATTTTAGGTTGGTGATTTTTTATTGGCACATTTGAGAAAAGAGAGGTTCCCTCAAGAATCATATAATAAACAGAAGTGGAAGAAGATTAGGCCTTGTAAGCTGTTGAGAAATTTTTCATCAAATGCTTATGGAATTTAACTTCCAGCAGGTATAGATATTTCTCCCATATTTAATGTTGTTGATTTTTATAGATATTATAAAGGAGAAACAAGTTCACAAGGGAATTCAAATTTGGATTTGTAGGATATGCATGGATGGGTACATTAGTTGCCTGAAAAGCAATTTGAATAGGTAGACAAAGAAATTGATTCCTAAGTGACTAAAAGAATAAGGGAAAGAGAATACTGGAGTATCTTGTTCACTGGAAGGATAAACCGGTAGATAGAGCCTCTTGGATGCAAACTTCTGAATTGGCTAGATGTCTAGGAAATTCATTATAGAATTAACTAAATTTCAATGAGTTACAACCTCATGAACCATTTCACTTACCCGACATGTCTAATGTAGGAGCATCTGAGTTCACAAACAATCATATGTCACCTGAAAATATTTCTAAGTTATTTTTTCTTCATTGTTGTTATTGATTATTGTTTTTATATTTTTGTTTCAGGAGACACATTCTGAGTGACTTTTGGCTAAGTAATGGTTTCATCATGAAGAAGAGCTCAATGTGTGTCACTAGTTCAAATTTGGTGTAATTTAGATGAAAAATGGGGAAGTTAGAACATTTCAGCCCAATCCAAGGTTTGCAAACCCTTTGATTCACCAAAATTTATACTTCTACCAAAAAGAGTGGTTCACCGATTTGATGTTTCACAAAGTTTTTTTAGTTCACCGAAGTCATTCACCACCAATATAGTTCATCGATTGAAGAGTTTTTTGATTGAAAGGTTTGTTGATTGAAGAATGAAGACCAATTGAAGAGTTCATCGATTGAAGAGTTCACCGATTGAAGAGTTCACCGATTGAAGAGTTCACCGATTGAAGAGTTCACTAATTGAAAAAATTGCTGATTTCTTGTTTTGATGATCACATCATTCACTGATTGCACAGTTCCTTGATCACATGGTTCATCAATTTCCATGTTCACCGATAGAAATGTTCACCCATTTCCTTGTTTAATTGTTCCTTGGTTTGCCAAAAGTGTAGGTTTGTAGGGCTACTAAATCAACGAAACATGTTTTGAAGGACAAAGTTGAAATTTATTTACTTCAAAGTTATTCGAGTGATTAAAACAAATAGCATCAGTGAATTGTTGAGTTCTCTAACCAATAATCTCACTAATAGAGTTTGTGATAATTAAACCTTATTTAAAGGGAAGAAAAAAATTCCATGTTTCTAAAGTTTAAATGCTTTATATGGAGGAGTGACTTCACCAAAAAGTTGACATTTCATTAGTTCATGGAAATGATTTTTTTTGAAATGCAATTGTGCTCACCATTTGAGGGGATTGGAATACATTGTAAGGATGGGTGTCTAGAGATATTCATATACTTTGCTATAGTTTGAGTAATCGATGAAAAAATCACATGTTTCAGTTGGAGGCCTTGAATATTTAGTTACCAGAACTGAATGGTTCAATTCAACTTCCACAAAGCAAGTATATTTAAGGAGATGTGCATTGTTGTTTGGGGAGGACCAAAAGATAGAAGAATTTGGCATTGTAGTTGAAGGATTAAAGATTGTAAATTGATTTAGAATTTGTACTCTTGTAATATGTGATTGTTGCATACAAATAAAGAAAAATTATATTTTGTTGAATTTGTAAGTTTGTGTTGTGTGTCTTGATTTTCCTACTCATCTTGATTGTTTTGTAAGGCACTCGAGGTTTGTTCTAGACTAGAAAATATTTGAATGGTAGAAGCTAACTATACATGAGATTGTTGAGTACTAAGTGAGAGCCTATCAAAATAGTTCTATAGTACATAGTCTGAATAGAATTAAGATTAGGTTGATATAAGATTATTTTCTACAATTATAGTCACAAGATCTTGTGCTATTGGTGTATTAGCTCAATGTTCTTTAGGTGCTTCATGATTGTCAAATCCCCTATTAGAGCTGATAAGATGCAAGTCAAGGGCTTGCACAGTGAAATTTGAACATTTTGGTAGAAGTGATAGAATACAGTTAATTCCTAATTATCACTTTGAATTTATATTTGCCACCTACCTAATGTAATTATGTGTTCTACATCTTGGTCCTAAAATTTCTATATATATATAGGGCTATTTGTAATTTGTATGAGGGAAGGACTTTGAGACTAGAAATCTAGAACATTCTAAATAGTTTACTTTTATCAAGTTAAATATGAATATTACTTACTGTCTTTCGCTATTTTTAAATTATTTTGAGACTACAATTATGTGAGTTTGGTTCACTATAGATTATAGGAATCTTCCTATCAATAACATGTCTTTTTGCTCCAATGATATATCTTATGTTTTTTGTGAGTGGACAGATATCACAAGTTGATTTGTGCATGAAATGTTGTGGTCTCCTTAGTCCTTAGGTGCTACTTTTATGATTACCGATTCGAAGTAGATTGATAGTCGAATAAGATGAGTACATATAGGTGACAAGAGGAAGTTGGTTAGCTGAGAAATTGACTCCACAACTATGAGTAATAGTGAGTAGCCTCCCTAAAAAATATTGTGAGTGGTGTGATAGAAAAATTTTCAATGCAAACATAAATGAATGAAATAAAAATCAAATACAATTTACCTCCCTTTGCATTCACAAATCCAACTTCACTAATTGAGCGTATTAAAATTGTACCAAAACTCGAATGGATCGCTCCTTGCTATGTTGATATGTGGATTGCTCAATTAAATAGCATAACCTTGTAGTATGAGGATAGTAGATTAAAAAAATCTAGAATGATTTTAGCAGCATGATGTTGTATGAAGATGAGAGATGTGTTGTTAAGAGACACTATCCTAATGATTGAATGTTGTCATTAATGGCAACAAAGGAAAGAGACTCCACCAGTTTGACAAAGAGACATTACTCTAGAAGTAGAAATGACTAAGTATAATAGTATACAGTATAAAGAGTAAGTAATAATGTTTGGGATGCTATGCCTCGGTAGTCAAAGATCAGTATATACAGATCAGGTATGTTTTTTAGAGCTATTTAGTGATGATTTTTTCCAATTCTCAAGTCTTGACTTCCTCCAAAAGTCACATGGTAGAATACCTAAGTCTAGGTGAAAAGAGAAAAGACAGGAATAGTGCACAATGCTAGAGAAAAGGGTCTACATTCCTCCGCAATTGTATATTTTTCTCTATGGTTTTGAAGGTATGCTAAGAGATCCAAAATGATTGTTTGTTATGGATCTCAGAGTCTCATATGGTCCACAGTGGGAATTATGATGTGATAGATGAGTTGATCAAGTATACTCTTAAGGGACAAGCTGGCAGGCATGTTAGATTCTTTTGTGGAGAAGTTATATTGTCTAAATATTCAATCTAAGTGGTGGTATGATTGAAGCCAACCTATATGAATACTTTTGTATGTTTTTTTAAGTCCACATTGTAGATTGTACACAAGTTCAAGCTGACAAGATGTAATATATGTGTACATGGTTTATGTTTTGCTTGCCAACCTGATTATGGGATAAATCTTGTAGAGAATAAGTATACTCAATGGAATTCAATGTTGGACATAGAGGTATTGTGTGTGGTGTACGAATTTGAAGTGTAAAGGATTATGAATAGAGTTCAAAGCAAAAGAAGTTGAACAAGGACAAAAAATAGAGTATATGTAGTTAAGTTGAAAAGAAGGGTAGAATAAATGAAGACATTTGAATTTGTATATTGAACCTCCAATGGAACTATGATCTAGCATGTGGTAGATGCACTTACTAAAGTTCATGTTTTATGGAAGTGATCCAATCCTTTTTCTTTCTTTCTTTTCCCTTGACAGTGACCCTTTGTGCAGTGATCACTTCTACATAGGGCAGTGAGCCCTGGGTAGTGAGCCCTGGCCAGTAAGCCCTAAGGCAGTGAGCCTTCCTGTAATCCAGTATTGAGCTATCATAATATATTCTGAGAAAACACTCCTCATGGTTTTTCCCTTTTTGGGTTTTCCACGTAAAAATCTTGGTGTCCATGTGTTGTGTCTTTATGGTTGCTATTCTTATGCTTATTCTACTTTCATCTTATAGATTTTGGAAATTGGAATAATAAACTTGTTAAGAAGTGGTCTTGTGGAATGTTGATTCACCCCCCCCCCTCTGTATTCCTTATATTCAACAATTGGTATTAGAGCAAGGTTCCTTGGGAAAAGCCTAACAGCTTGAGGAAGATCTGGGAGAGCTCACTCATGGCAGCAAGGGGATTTGGAAATTTCTCAAACAATGTTGAATTAGAAGCAGTTCTTTCTGATCTTGAAAAATTTGATGTAGAAATCAGGGATCTAAAGGATAACATTCAAGAAGCTGATGAATGCATTTTAAATATGAAGGAACAAGTCAAAAAATTCAAAGAAAAAGATAGATGTTAGTGAACAATTGATATTAGCAAATGAGAACCTAGATAATTTGAAAGTAGAAGTTATTAAAAGAGCTAAAGCGGAAGAAGATCTAAATCTAATGGTAAACAACAAGATAGAAGAATGTGTCAAACTAGAAAAAGAAGTTGTGAGCCTAAAAATAGACTTGGAAAAAGCTAAGAGCTATGAAGAAAAGTTCAAGATAAGTTCTGCAAAACTTGATGAGATGATTGCTAGTCAAAAGAGTTTAGATGACAAGGAAGGATCAGGATTTGAGAAAGGATAAAGTTCAAAATTAGGTCAAGGAATCTTTCAGTTAAAGAAAAACAAAGGCAACCAGTTCAAGGATCAAAGAAGAAGACCTAGAAGACCTCCAGTCAGATAGCCAAATGCTCAAAGGAACCCATCTTCCAATAGCCATTGTTTTAATTGCAAAAAGTTTGGTCATAAGGCTACTCAGTGTAGGAGTAGAATAAATCTGAATCAAAATGTTCCATCATTCTCCAATCAATGTTTCAATTGCAAGAAAACTTGTCATAGATCAAATGAATGTAGCAGTCTTGTAAGAAATGGTTTTCACAATTCAAAAAGTACTTAATTATTCAATGGAAGATGTTTTTCTTGCAATAGATTTGGACACATGGCTAATCAACATAGATCAAGGATGAATTCATTTAGAGGAAGGAATCAAGGATAGCGAAACATTGTATGCTACAATTGCAACAAGTTTGGACATGTTACAAGATTTTGTAGAAGCAAGAATGTGAAAAGAAACTACTATGCTGAAGAAAGGAAAACATAGCAGAGGAATGATAAGGGAAAAGAAAAAGCTGATCTAGTTGAAACTAAGAAGGAAATGGACAAGATCTGGATCAAGAAAGAAGTAATTGAAGTCAAGGATGGATCCGCACCAGCATCTAGTGTAGATACTTCCTTTGGGAAGTGAAGTTGTGAGCTCTGGCTCAGGGGGAGCTGCAATGAAAATCTTAACCCCTAGCCAGACTATTAGTGCTAAGATCCAGCATGAAGAGATGTTGAAAGGATTCATATGACAGGTCTTTTGAAGGAAATTCTAGAAGATTAGGATCAAACATGGAACATTGTAGAGCAAACCTAATAAGACTACATCCTACAGAGATGTGTTTAACAACTTTATAATAGGAGCATTTACGGGATTAGGTCAAAATAGATAAAGGATTAAAAGGGGGGTTCATTCAATGGAAAATTCATTTAGCATTCAAACTATCAAGTATCTAAGACAAATTGAAGCAAAACTCCGAGCGACTCAGAGATCTCCAAAGCAATTCAAGCCAAAACAATCTCAGGCAAAGGAAACCCCAATTCGGATAAAGAGGTATTTTATGTTTGAAACTTTACCACAAATTTGCTTGATTATTCATAGAAATGGCAACACCACATGTAATCGATATAACTGA
The DNA here is from genome assembly GCA_027924645.1 of Cunninghamia lanceolata. Lineage (NCBI taxonomy): Eukaryota > Viridiplantae > Streptophyta > Pinopsida > Cupressales > Cupressaceae > Cunninghamia > Cunninghamia lanceolata. The sequence continues at coordinate 3,957,826 of BSBN01000144.1, forward strand.
AAGGTTGAGGCCAAAATTCAAGAAACATCCTTTCAAATCAATATATATATAGACCCAATAGGTGCATTTTTTGATATACCATATGGAGTTATGCATGCGGAGTATGCTAAGGTTTACATCCATGTTACCCTAGAAGAGCATGGTGTAGCAGATTCACAGACCTGTATCTAAAGCTTCTAAGCAGTGATCATTTTGAGCTAAAAGAAGAATACAAAGGTTTGGATGAGAAGAAATTCATTCAATATAAAGACTTCCCTATATTTGCAGAAGATGAACGGATCTCGTATGTCTTGAATAGAATCCATGATGAATTCATGTGGTTGGAATAGCCCTTCAAGATCACCAAGGATGCAATTAGGGATGTGACTAGAATACGCTCTACCGATAGTGTTCCCATGTTGAAAGCTATGAAGAATGATATAGTAATGATGGCCATTGAAGAAAAATTTGATAAAAGGGCTTTAACAATCAATGATATTGAAGATCACGGTGTAAGATTTGGATCCATGGTGTTGGGATACAAAGTCTATTTCACCAACCAAGAGAACTCTCTCTCTGGTACTGCGATATACACTACCTATTAGATGATCAAGGAGAATGTAGACTATGATATCTATGAATTGCTCTGATAGAAAGTGATGCAAAACCTAAGAAAAACAAAAGAAAGCAAATACCCCTTCAAATTTGGTATTTTTATCATCTGTTTATTTTTCTACTTCATGCATTAGTTGCCAAAGATGAAGAATTTTTTTTGGTGAAATAGTTAGCCAGTTGCTGTACAAATTAGGGATCATTTAAATAGCATTGGAAACCATGATGAACAAAATATAGCTCTATGGGGCTATTTCAAGAACTTCTAGGAAATTATGCAATCAAGAGAAAGAATTCCAAAAGCAATTGTGGAAAAATACAAGGATGACATGTGCTTTATTGTAACCAAAGACCAATGAATGACGGAGGTTGTTGAGCCTAGAACTTTTTGGGTTATGCCAATGGGCTATGAAGTAGATGGAACTATTCTTGATAACTATGCACAACACATGCTAAGAAAGCCCCATAAGCCCATAGAGAAAAGATTTGGAACATATGAAGAATTATCTGCTAAAATTCATGTTGAAGTAATAAAACCTAAAATCTCCAAGAAAATGTGGAGAGTGGTAGAGGATTTCACCTTGAGACAAGGCTTCACAAAAGAACAAGTGAAAGAGGCAAGGGAAAAAGCACAAGCTAAAAAGGTAGCCAAAGAAAAGAGAGAAAGTGAATCAGTTAAAGCTCTAAAAGAACCCAATAAAAAAGTAGAAAAACTAGATGTGTGAAGAAGGAAAACTAGAGGATCTACCTCTATAGAAGCTACATGTATTCCCTCTGATCCCACACCATCTACAAGTGTGGAAATTCCTGCCACCAATCACAAAAGGAAGAAAAAAAAGGCTAAAAGAATGCATGTAAGCATTGCAATTGACAAGGAAGAGATAGAAACAAATGAAGAAGTAAAAAGAATGAAAACTAAACCTCCCAAAGTCTCTAGAAGCAGTAAAGGGACAACCTCTGGAAAAGACAAAAAAGAAAAGCGCAAGGAAAAATACATGTGTCATAGCTAAGTGAAGCTACATTAAGCCTAGGGGATGTTCTTAAGGCTGTCACAATGGATGGAAATCTGAAACCAATAGCCCAATTCTATGATGATTATAATGATGTAGATAAAAGGGTTTTGGAAGATGCCATTGTAGAATATCTAAACATATAAAATAGGGCTCTTATTGAAATCATTGGTGATCTTCCTAACAAATTGAACAACATTATGTATGCAAGGAAAGAAATTGCCATGACCAAGGATACTAAAATCAAAGAGCACAAACTTGTTAGGTTATGTCCAGAGATTACCCTAGAAGAAAGGACCATGATCTCCAAATCTCTTAATAACGAATTCAGGACAAAAAGGAGAATGAACACTCTTATGGGAGGTGACATTGAGAAAGTAGTAATGGAGACTAAAGAAATCATCTTGAGAGTGCTAAGGTAATTTCATCTCCCAACAATCGATGACAATAATGAAACAAATGTTGGAGATGATACATCTTTTCTGGAAGCAAATTTGGACCAAGGGTTAGCTGACAAAGTGGCTAAAGAGAAGAAAGCACCTGGTATAGGTAATGTGACTAGTCTCCCTCCAGAACATCCAACAAGTGACAAGACATGAATAGAGAAGACCGAGAAGATAGATAAGGCCGATGATCAAGAAGAGAAACAGGATAAGGAAATCACTAAACTAGAACAAAAGGATGGTGCAAATGAAGCTATGAATTTAGATCCTCTGGAGCTAAACCAAGTAGATGTCTCTTGTATAGCAAGAGAGACTACATAATTGATTAAAGACTTTTTGGAGAAAGAGAAACGGGTCTTGGATAAGGTAAAATTTTTGCAAGGACCAATAATCCTAGACTCAATGTCCCCTATATAGAAATTCAAACTTGTATCAATTGTGTAGGCAAATGCACATGAAGAAATTTTGAAGTCTCACATACAGGACAATGAACTGATTGGTGAGGCATCTAGCATTTTGGAGAAGTTGATGCCTTCATATGATAAGGACACCTCTTTGTCTTCTATAAGTCAACTGAAAGGACTCATAAATTATGTAAATAAGCATTTTGAATCTTTTGAGAAATCTGCTGAGACAAAAGTAAGACAAGAATTTGATGAGAAAAGGTTAAATGAGTTTAAGACTATGATAGTGAATGACAAAGCTCTACTAGGTAATAAAATGAAAGGCATAAAAAGTGCCATCAAAGAAACAAGTGACCTATACAATTTTTGTTTATCCTGACCGATAGTCACAAAACAACTAGAAGAAAGGATAAAGGATCTGAAACTGTAGATGATAAATATTTCTAAATCATTTGACCTAGTAGCTGAGTCGGTGAGAAGCAAAGAAATACAAGTAATTAATATTCATAATAAGTTAAGTGATCTTATAAATAAGAAGGATCAGATGAAAAAAAAATGTGTCAGTTGAGAGGACTAATTAGTCCCAAGTTAGATTCCATGATCAATATTAAAGGAGAAGCATAGGTAGCTTCACAAATTGACACACAATCTGATGTACAAAAGGCAAAAGAACTAGTCTTTCTGATAAATGGTCACATTCAAACTTTGGAAAGAGCTAAGATTCGATGGGATGCAGATATTACACAATTAAAGATTGTGTAGAAGGATATTCTTTCACTGGCAACTAATTGATTTGAAGTATTGTATGTGTACATATGCGGAAGAGTATGAAGATTTTTGCAATTTTGGGCCAATTTTGACTCTTGTACATACACCTTTGCCATTGATGTCAAAGGGGGAGAAGAAGATTAGTGAAAAATGGGCAAACATCTTAGGGGAAGAAGAAACATAGAGTAAGGGGGAGCAGACGCACATTTTTCACTAAGTGTTGCCATCAATGCCAAAGGGGGAGATTGTTGGTAAGAGACACTATCCTGATGAATGAATGTTGTCATTTATGGAAACAAAGGAAAGAGACTCCACCGGTTTGACAAAGAGACTTTACTCCGCAATCATAAATGACTAAGTATGAATAGTATACAGTATACATAGTAAGTAACAATGTATGGGATGGTATGCCTCTGTAGTAAAAGATGAGTATATGCGAATTAGGTATGTTGTTCATAGCTATTTATTGATGATTTTTTATAGTTTTCAACTCTTGACTTCCTCTAGAAGTCACATGGTAAAATACCTAAGTCTAGGTGAACATATCAAAGATAGGAACAGTGCACAGTGCTAGAGAAAGGGGTCCGCATTCCTTCACAGTTGTATATTTTTCTCTGTGGTTCTGAAGGTATGCTAAGAGATCTAGAATGATTCTTTGTTATGCATCTCAGACTCACATATGGTCCATAGTGGGAATTATGATGTGACAGATGAGTTGATCAAGTATACTCTTAAGGAACAAGCTGACAGACATGTTATATTCTTATGTAGAGAAGTTATATTGTCTGATATCTAATCTAAGGGGTGGTATGATTCAAGCCAACCTATATGAAGACTTTTCTATGTTTGTTTAAGTCCATATTGTAGATTGTACACAAGTTCAAGCTAATAAAATGTAGTATTTGTGTACATGGTTCATGTTTTTCTTGCCGACCTGATTATAAGATAAATCTTGTAGTGAATATATATACTTAATGGAATTCGATGTTGGAGGTAGAGGTATTATGTGTGGTGTGAGAATTGGAAGTGTAGAGGATTATGAGCAGAGTGCAGAGTAGAAAAAGTTGAACAAAGACAGAAAACAAATTATATGTAGTTAAGTTAAAAAGTAGGGAAAAATAAATGTGGACCTTTGAATCTCTATATTGAACCTTTAATGGAACTATGATCCAGCATGTGGTAGATGCATTTACTACAGTTCATCTTATGGTAGTGAGCCAATTCTTTTTCTTTGTTTCTTTTCTCTTGATAGTGAGAAATTGTGTAGTGAGCACTTCTACATAGGGCAGTGAACCCTAAGGCACTAATCTTTCTTCTAGTCCGATATTGAGCTATCATAATATATTGTGAGCAAACACTCACCATGGTTTTTCTCCTTTTGGGTTTTCCACGTAAAACTTCTAGTGTCCATATGTTATGTCTTTATGGTTGTTGTTCTTATGCTTATTCTGCTTTCATGTTATTGATTTTAGAAATTGGATTAATAAACTTGTTAAGAAGTGGTTTTGTGGAATACCGATTCACCTCCTCCTCTCAGTATTCTTATATTCAACAAGATGATTCGAGGGAAGAAAGATGTTTCATTTACATACTTTCAAAAGTGAAGATCAATGATTGTGAATGGTTAGAGAGATCAATGGATAGAATTGGTTGAGAGGATGTGGTCAAATGAGAGAGGGACAAGTGTCCTTGTACTCTCATGAATCAGGGGAGATAATAGAATTGATTGATGAGTTGACTAAGCTGATTAATTAGTCAATTGAATTGATTGACTAGTCAACTAAATTGATTGATTAGTAAATTATATTGACTGACTTGTTAACTTATTTGATTGATTTAGTTAACTAATTTGATTGATTAGTTAACTAAATTGATTGAGAGTCAATTATGGAGTTCAAGGAATAATAGGAAATTAAATAAATAAATTATTTAATTTCATGCGCACGTGGATAATATTGGAAAATAAGTAAAATATTAACTTTATTTATATGTGGTGGAGAAAATAGAAATTAATTTGTTTATTTAAATAATTTTAGAAGGAAGGAAGGATTAATTAAATAATTGTAAAATTATTTAATTAATGCTAGGAAATGGATTAATCAAATAATTAATAATTATTTAATTAATACTAGGAAATGGATTAATAAAATAATTATTAATTATTAATTAATGCTAGGAAATGGATTAATTAAATAATTTATAATTATTTAATCAATGCTACGAAATGGATTAATTAAATAATTTATAATTATTTAATTAATGTGGAAGAATAATGTAGTGATTAATCTTCATAACAATGGATGAAATTAATTAGATAATTAAGAATTATTTACTTAATGTGAAGTATGGCCAATGAATGTCTAATCTAGGAATGGGACAATTTTAGGTGTCTACATTTTGCCCCTCTTTGAGATGGTGTTGTGAAGTAACATCATTTCAAAGAAGTTTAAAACATAGCATTGTGTTCGATAGAAAATATATTTTGATTTAGAAGAAAAATACGATTGAATTAGAAGTGATGATGCCCCAGCTGGGTAGGAGAAATGTTTCGTAGATTAATTAATGGGTTGAATGATGCCCCCTCAAGAAGACATATAAATTGGAAGAATACGGGTGTGCTCTAGAAATGAATAGATGTGAGGAGAAGGGAGAGATAAAAGATGGAAAATTAGCAGAAGAAGAAATAGAGAAAAATGGAGAAGATAAAAAAGATGAATGCAAGAATGAGGGATTTATTATGAGGAATAGTTATACTGGCTTGAGTAGAGCAATCCCATACTTTGATATAACACTAATCATTATGAATCAAGCTATAAGGACTAGGGTGATGTTGTATCTTGTGTACCCGACATCATACAACCTTGTATAGACATATGAGGAATGATACTTAGAGCATTAAAGTCCTAATGTACAAAAGGTATGATATGACCTTAGATGCAAAGGATAATACAAAAAGAGATATTCCAACAAACACAAGATATGAATATTAGCTATAATTTGACAAGGACTTGATACAAATGCAAGATAAAATGATAACACACACAAGAAAGCAGGAAAGCAAGCATGCATAAAAGATTCAAGAAACAAACAAGATATTGCCCTTGTCAAGTTATAAAGCAATGATCAATCAATTGATTAATGACTATGATGATAGTTTTTTCTGATTAATGACTATGATGATAGTTTTTTCATTGTGGGGAATGACATATCCCTAGATAAACACAACCATGTGGGAGTGATATATCCCATTGATGATTGATTGATGATGATTAATTCATTTGGTTTATAACAAGATTAGGATCAAGACCAAAGGATGTGATTGATTATTGGACTAGATTAATTGACTAGATTGGTATGGATTAAGGATGACTTGCATTTAAGTTTATTGATTTGATTTTGTGGATATTTGATTATTTTTTATATTTTGAAAATATTTGATGGCTTTGTTTTTGGATATTTTTGTTTTATGGGATGGCATTGTATTGGAGTTTGTATCGCCTTGTTGCCAGATACCAATGACAAGGGAAAACCGGGTCTAGATGCAAGGATGAAGGTGGGATTTAGATAAATGGACAAAAGAATGGGTGATAATAAATGGGATGGAATACACATGGTAATGGGATGGATAAAAGGGTAGGTGATAGTGTGTGGGATGGAAAGATCATGATAGAGGGATGTATAAAAGGATAGGCAGTAGTGGATGGAATGGATGTATGCATAATAAGTGAGCTGGGATGTGATATCCAAAGACTATGTCACATAGGAATAACATGCCCCATTCAAGGTAGTATGTTTAGGATTTTACATGATAAAACTTAGGATGAGACGATGATTGAATTGGTTGGAAATGATGAAGTCTATCAAGAGATTTTCTAAAGCATTTTTCAACATTTCCCCCTATGTCTTTATCAAGGTCAAAAGGAGGAAAGGAGGATGGATGGATAGACGGGATAGGTATGTGGGTATAATGGATAAGGATGGTGGAGTATAGACATGATAGGGAGGTGGAGTAGGTAGACAATGATTATGATGTGGATTATGTATGGAAGGATTATGTAAGGATGGATCAGAGATAGTGAATTATGATGTGGATTATGCAAAAGCATGGACCATAGGGATATGATGGGTAAAAAATGTGGGATAATGGATGGGGAGATGGATGTATGTTTAAATGTTGTGGAATGGAAAGGAACCAAGACCAATGGTTGCACACACCAAATGGGATTTTGAAGTTTTTTATTAGAAGAAGGTGTAGGAAGTAATGGAACTATTTTCATAGGGGATGGTTGATGTAGGAATTTAGGTACCCACATAGACTTAGGATTTTTATGATTTTTTAATTGGGATTCATGGGATGAAGGAATTTGATATATTTGGATGAAGCGAGATTTTTGGGATTTTTGGGATGTGGATGCTTCATTTGACTTGATTTATTTTTGCTTAGGGACTCAAACCATTTTTTTTTTGGACTTTTCTTGTAAAAGTATGTGCTTGGGTAGCCTTTTGGATAGATTTTTCTTTGGCTCTTTGCATTGATGCCCTAAAGTGTTAGGATATTTAGTATTTTTATCTTTATGAGTAGAGACATCCAAATTTTTATTTTTGAATCCCATGGACATGGTGGAAGATTCATGTTTGGTCAATGTGTGCATTTGTTGATCATGATTAGGAATATGAGGGGATTTATGGATGGAGGGATTAAAAGTGGATTTGTGGATAAATGGATAAGGGGATTGGATGATAGGGATATTAGGTGCTGGGATAAATGGAGGTAGATTGGATGGGAGGATGTTAGGAGTTGGAAGTAGTGGAGCTATAGTGGATGGAGGAAGGTGTATGGTCACATGATTTTGGAATTTGTAGGATGATGGGGGAGGAATGGAAACATATTTTTTGGGGATATGATGGAAAGGAGTGGATTTAGAAGGTATGGAGGTAGTACAAACATCTTGAGATTGTTTTTCTTGGGTTATATAACTAAAGCCATATGATTGTGGAGGGAATTTAACATGGATGGGCTCCAAAATACCTTGTTCATGAAGGCCTAAGCCTTTACCTTGATAGTTCATTTTTTGGAGTATGCGATGGACAATGGGATTATAGGTGTTTTGGACATTAGATGCAAGCTCATTATTTGATGGAGAGGATGAGGTGGTGGATGATGGTTGTTGATCTCCTAAGGAGGAACATTCATGGATGAAGGTGGTAAGACCAAGGGGATGGGATGATGGATTTGCAATATGGTCAATTTTGGAGGACAAAGTATCAATAGGATCTTGAATACCTTTATGCTCATTAAGATACATGCTATTTGTTTGATCATCTATGTTTACTTAGGAGAAAAGTGTCTTATAAAGGAAAGTTGATTTTGTTTGATCATGGATAGGACTAGGTGGAGAATAGATAGGGGTAGTTTGGATATCTTTCTCATGGGTAGGTGTGAGATTATGGATAGGTAGAGTGATAATCTTTTGACCATGGAATTCATAAAGTTGGCTAAGAGGATCATCAGGGCTCTCTTGATTATAGAAAATATATACGTTATGGATGTGTTGAACTTTGATTGCTTGCTCATGGTTAGGAACTTGATCATGGATACTATCTTGATCATAGAAAAGATATAGATTATGGATGGGTTGGATGGAGGTTCTTTGATCTTGATTTGGATAAAGGTTTGATGTTTCCACATGATTTAGATTATACTCTTGACATAGAGCTTGGCTTTCTTGAATGGGAATAGAAGACTCATAGTTAGTTTTGATAGGCTGTAGGTACTCAACAACATGAGGTTATAATGGATCTTGATTTGGACTCATGTTAGGATACTCTTCAATAGGATTGATGGGTTGTGGACTATATGATGTATTTAGAGGACTAGACATGTTGTTTGAAGGATCTCTGATAGGCTCTTGGATAAGTGTTTGATGACATGGAGATGGTTGATTCCTTGCTAATAGGATTGGATCACATTCATCATAAGTGTATGGGTGAATGAACAATATAATAGATGGATAATAATGGTGGATGGTGTTGTTGTCTTAGGATGAGGATTAGGTGGAGAGATAATAGGATTGTAGGGTGTAAGCTCATGATTAGGATTAGCTGGAGGGATAAAAGGATGGGATGGAGTGGATTTATGATTATAATGTGATGGAGGAGTAATGGGATTGGATGGAATGGGGTTAAGATTTGATGGGGGGATAATGGGATTGGATGGATTGGGATTAGGATTGGACGGAGGGATAATGAGATTGAATAGACTTGATTGGCATGGTTATGGTGGTAACACGTGTGATTGGGATGGTTTGATTTCAGGAATTTTGATGAGTTTTATTTTAAGTATCCATTGGAAAAACATATCAACCTCATCTTTTGGTGGAGGATTGGACAAACATGGTGATAAAGGTAATGTAGGGCTTTATGGATTAGAAGGTTGATGGACCAATGGGATATGATAGGGACTACATGGAGGTGTTGGGATAGGACTAGTAGGCTCTTGGATTGGCTTTTGATTCGATGATGACGTAGGGTACCCATTAGATGCATAAACAAGAGTGGTGTTCCCCTTGTCAAAGGTACCATAAGGACATAAGGGCACTTGATTTTGGTGCAAATGGTAACTTATAATTGCATGTTCTTGTTGGGAAGGAACTTGATAGCCTTGTGAATGGATTTGGTGGTGAGGTGAAATGTTAAGATAAGTAGTTGGATGTTCTTGAGGTATAGATTGATATAGATATTGGTGAACATTGGAAGTGGGATAAGTTGATTTAGGGGTAACATGATATGTGGTTCTATTAGGTTGGTATAACATTGAGGGAAATGGCACGAATGATTGAGGGGTAATATGTTGATGTTGTATGGGTGATGGTATAATGGATGATGTATTAAATTAAGGTTGTGGTTGTGGTTGTTGAATGGAGATGGGTTGTGTTTGTTGAGTTTGGGATTTGTAGGTGGCTAGGAGTTGTTGGAATTGTTGGTTTTGTTGTAGTTGGGATTGGTGTTGTTGTATGATTTGTTCGTTGAGGACTTATTGTTGTTGGAATTGTTGTTGTTGTAGATGGGATTGTTGGTGCTGTATGATTTGTTGGTCTAAGACTTGTTGTTGTTCAAATTGTTGGTGTTGTATGATTTGTTGGTCTAGTACTTGTTGTTGGAATTATTGGTATTGTGGTAGCGTAGTGACTTGTTCCCTTTTATATAGCATCCTAAGTTCATCAAGCATTTTGTGAACACTATAATGATATTACTCTAGGTTCTTGTTTTTGAGTGTCATAACCATTTTGACAAAGGATAGATTAGATGAGATGCAAGAATGGAATAGAGAATGGGGATGACTTAGATGAAGTGGAATGATGGGATTAGATGATGAGATGGTTGACTAGGATAATTATAGATGATTGGATTGGATGATTTGGAATTATTGAGATTGGATGAGTGACTAGGATGATGTAAGTTGTACTTGTTGATAGCTTGACTTTGGCAACTTGTAAACAACATATTACATATGTACATGCATAAATCACACACATAAGACACAATGGCAAGTTTAACTTTTAAAGATTGATTGTTGTGATTACAAGAGAACTTGAAGACACATCAACATGCCTAATATTGGTCAAATAGTTGCAGACAATTGGTATTAAGCTAAGATAAAGCAAGTTGTCTAAGGATGTCCCCAAATTACATAAGGTACGAGGGGGCTAATTCTGTGAAATGAAACTGAAATAATGCCACACATGTTGGGAATTAAGGTGTCTCAACCTTGGTAATTACTTGTATCATTTTCATTGTATTTATTTATTTATTGCCTATGTTGTAAATTAAATTGTAAATTCATATTGTCATCTTGTGGGATGTGGCACGGTGATGTGTCATCCTACATGGAAGATGACAACTTGTAATTTTGTCCTCACATGAGGAGATAGGTGTACCACTTTTTGGTAGGAATATTTTGCCATGTGTTGGCATCTTGGATGTTATGTAAGGGAATATTGACCGTAACGATCATGAAAGATTCCTATGACAAAGTTATGACATGTAAGAGTCAGAAATAGGAGATTCTATGACAGGTGAAGACATGTGTCGAAGAGCATCTTTGAAAAAGACATGTTTGGGAGCTCCAAGGTGGATTATGACATGTTGTAAGAGAATATACTATTTATAGCTTGTGTATGACAGATTCTCTTACAGCTGTAAGTTGTAACTACTATGACATATTCTATGATGGTCATAAGAGTCATACGAGCATCTGTCATAGCCCATTTTGGAAATAGGCAACCTCTTTGGGATGGGTTGTGTGGAAAAGTGTCAGAAGCATCTTACAATGTTGACCAAGTGTCCATAGGCATGGGTTTTTGGCCATGAGGCCAAGTTGGATGCCCATTCCAAGATAGAGGCAATTTTGCCTTGTATTTTTTATATAAACATGTGCTTGGAAGAGGAGATGTATTATAGGTTTGATAGGTACTATTATGTTACTAGTTTGTCTCCAGATATGAGTTTCAAAGACTCCTGAGATCTTCCATTGAAAGTGTATTCTAAACCATTTCAGTTTTGTTAATACATTGTGCACATTTTGGAGTGGGGTTTTTCACTTGATAAGGGTTTTCCCCACATATATCTTGTGTCTCTCTTCTTCTGTCTTACTTTCTTGTTTATGTGTTTGCTACAATATCTCTAGTATCTCTATTAGTGGGTTTAGCATTGCTATAATAGTAAGGATAAAATTGAATTTGTACTCTCCTCCCCTCATTAGATTAGTGTACGAAGCGATTTCTTCAAACCTAGCTTCCTTTCAGTTGCTATCACATCCTGGCCAGTTTTGGTCCTAGCTACTGAGTAGAGGTTTTTTGAGCTAATCTTAGGTTGAGTGGGAGTGTTGCATAGAGTATTCTATAGATTGTTACAGTAAGGAGATAGTAATCACATCCAGAAGGTTAGAGGTTCAGAAATTCAATGGCACTAATTTTGAGTTGTGGAAATTAAAGATGGGGGACCTACTTGTTGATCGTGACTTATGGAAAATGGTATCCAGTGTAAAACCTATAGCAATGCAACAAGCTGATTGGGATCTCAAATATCAAAAGGCTAAGGGTCTCATAAGACTCTATTTAGCTAACTCTGTCCTGTTGAATGTCCATGAGTAGAAGACAATGAAAGATCTTTGGAACAAGTTGGGTAATATTTATTAGGCTAAGTCCTTGGTAATCAAACTTTTTTGTAAAAGAAGTTGTTTGCTCTAAAGATGGAGGATGGAGGATCTGTTGTAGATCACATGAATGCTTTCAACAAGATCATTGCACAGTTGACATTTGTGGGTGTGAAAATGGAGGAGGATCGATGCATGACCCTACTTTGTTCTTTGCCAGATTCATGGGATCATCTTGTCATGGCTATTGGAAGCACCACTACCACCTTCAAGGTGGAAGATGTGGTATCTTTGTTGTTATCTGAAGAGACGTGGAGAAAGCCTTCTGAGGAAGACAAAGAGGCTCTTGTGGTTCATGGAAGACCCAAAGAGAAAGGGAAGAAGAAGGACAAGAAAGGTGAAAATGGTAGATTCGAATCTCGTCGGAGATCCAAATCTCCTGGAACGTCTAAGGCTCTTTGTTGGAACTGTGGTAAAATTAGGCATTTCCAAAAGGAATGCAAATAGGGGAAGAAAAAGAAGAAGAAAGCTCCTAATTCAGATTCTTACAAGTCACAAGATGATAGTGATGCCTTCATCACAGCCCTGGCTACCCATGCATCTAATGATGTGTGGTTGATTGATTCTAGTGCATCATTCGACATGACCTCCAATCAAGACTAGTTCACCAAGTATGAAGAATTTGATGATGGAAGAGTGTACCTGGGTGACAACTCTCATCTATAGATTGTTGGTCATGGAAGAGTCTCAATCTAATTCCCTGATAGACTAGTGAAGGGGATCACTAGAGTTATGCACATTCCATACCTTGCACGAAACTTGCTTTCTGTAAGTATGTTGAATGATGCAAGTGTGCAGGTTGTCTTTTCGAAGGATGGATGCAAGATGACTAGAGGATCTATGGTTCTTGTGAAGGGTACATGGAGAGGTACTTTATTTTAGCTGGAGGCATGCACTTCATAGTGTAATAGTTATTCTAACTCAAAAAAATGAGTTGTAGTCACTTCATCCCCACCATCTGAATGAGTAGTGAAGAAATCTATTGTAACTAGTTCTAATGGTAGTGCACATGCTATGGAAGCTAAGCTTCTTGTTGAAAAGACTATGTTATAGAATTTCAGATATGGCCACATTGGTGAGAAGGGTTTGCATACCCTAAAAAATAAAAACATCATTGAGGGGTTAAATGATTATAATCTTGACTTCAAATTTTATGGACATTGCATTTATGGAAAGCAAAACCATGTTCAATTTTACTCTATTTCTCACAAGTCTTCTAGTGTATTGGATCTTCTTCATTCTAATGTGTTTGGTCCTATTAATGTTCCTTTGATTTCAAAATCTATATATTTTGTATCTTTCATAGTTGATTATAGTAGAAGGACATGGGTTTATTTTATTAGAAGCAAGATTGAAGTCTTTAGTTAGTTTAAGGAGTTTAAAGCCTTTGCTGAAAATTAGACTAGTAAAAAGATTAAGTGTTTGAGAACTAACAAATGATGGCGAGTTTTGTTCAGAAGAGTTCAATAAGTTCTGCAAAGAGCAAAGGATTGAAAGGCATAAGACAACTCCATATATCCGATAGCAAAATAGAGTTGTAGAGAGGATGAATAGGACACTGACAGAGAAGGCTAGGAGTATGCTTAGTGGAGCAAGCCTTGAACAAAAGTATTGGGCTGAAGTTGTTGCCACTACTTTCTATCTAGTAAATAAATCTCCTACATCATCTCTTATTGGTAAGACACCTATGGAGGTGTGGTATGGTAAGAAGCCTTCAGTTAGACATCTTCATGTTTTTGGTTGTGAGGCATATGCACATGTGCCTAGGGAGAAATGGTTGAAACTGGAGAATAAGGCTGTTAAATGTATTTTCATTGGCTATGGTGTCAGTGTGAAATGATACAATCTTTGGGATCCGGTGGCTGAAAAAGTGTTGTATAGTAGAAGTGTTATCTTTAGAGAGATAATGCCTTCTTCCATTGTTCTATAGCTAGAACAAATAGAAAAGAAAGAGGATGCAATTTAGTTTCCTTCTACCCTTGAGAAGATTGAACATACAGACCCTATGAGACTTGATGATGAGGAGAGCTCTAGCAACTCTGAAAGCTCAGAAGAAGAAGCAAAACCTTAACGTTAGCCATTGAGGAGGTCTACACGAAGAAGAAAGCAACCTGATAGGTTTGGTTATTCATTACTTGATTTTGGTTGTGCTTTTGCTTTACTTACTAACACTGGTGAACCTAGAACTATGTCAGAGGCTATGGGTATGAAAGATGCAGGTTCCAGGAAGGAGGCCATGGAAGATGAGATGGCTTCTTTAGAAAAGAATAAAACATCATGGGACTTGGTGCCTTTGCCTGATGGACAGAAACCTGTTGGATGCAAATGGGTATTCAAGAAGAAATTTGGTGCAGATGGTAGTGTTGAAAAGTATAAGGCTAGATTGGTTGCGAAGGGGCATTCACAAGTGGAGGGAATTGATTATGGTGAAATTTTCTCTCCTGTTGCAAAGCTGACATCCATTAGATTTTTGTTATCTCTTGCAGCTGCTTAAGACTTAGAGGTAGAACAGATGGATGTGAAGATAGCTCTCCTTCATGGTGATTTGGAGGAAGAAATCTACATATCACAGCTAGAGCATTACATAGTGAAAGGTAAAGAAAATTTGGTTTACAAATTGAAAAAGTCATTGTATGGTTTGAAGCAGTCTCCTAGGATGTGGTACTTGAAGTTTGATGCCTTTGTGTTGTCAATTAGATTTGTGAGATCGAAATCAGATCACTATGTGTATTATAAGTTTGATGGTGATCAAATTCTCATTGTTGTATTATATGTTGATTATATGTTGCTGATTGGGAAGGGTAAGAATATGATTTCTGATTTTAAGTCTCAGTTGACAGCATAGTTTCAAATGAAAGATTTAGGGGAAGCCAGGTACATTCTAGGAATGGAAATCATAAGAGACAGAACTAACAAAAAACTTTGGATAAGCTAGAGTAAGTATGTGAAGACCGTGCTGGATAGGTTCGGCATGGTAGATTATAGACCATTGTGTATTCCTATTTCATCGGGGACAAAGTTATCTGTTAGTGATTGTCCAAAATCTCCTAGTGAGGTGTAGGACATGAGCAGAGTACCTTATGCTAGTGTTTTTGGTAATTTGATGTATGCAATGGTCTGCACAAGACCAGACATTGCCCAAGCAATGGGAGTCCTTAGTCGATTTATGGTTAATCCTTGATGGGTACATTAGGATGCAGTTAAGCGAGTGTTTAGATATTTGAGGAGTACTTTTGAGTATTCCATTTTCTATTATGGAAATGCTATAGGACCTCCACATTCAGTTTGTATTCGTGGATTTGTGGATTCTGATTGGGCAGGTGACATTGACAGTAGGAGATCCATCAGTGCATATGTGTTCACAATATTTGGTGGTGCAATTAGTTGGATGAGTAAGCGACAACCTGTGGTTGCTTTGTCCACTATAGAAGTTGAGTATATGGCTGCAAATCATACTTGTAAGGAATGAATTTGGCTTAAGAGATTGTGTTCAGATATTGGTGTTAATGTAGGATAGATTACGATTTGTTGTGACAGTCAGAGTGTGATTTGCCTTGCGAAGAACCCAACTTTCTATGCCAAAACAAAGCATATTGATGTACAGTTTCACTTCGTACGAGACATGGTAGAGGATGGGAAGGTAAATTTGGAGAAGGTAGATACTTTGAAGAATGTTGTAGATGCATTGATGAAGCCAGTGGGCATAGAGAAGTTCAGATGGTGTTCAGAGTCTATGGGCCTCCCGGCCTATAGCAGTTAAATCTTGTTAATTCTATTGGCTCTTACAAGGTGTTCGAAAAGTGGGAGAATGTTGGGAATTAAGGTGTCTCAACCTTGGTAATTCCTTGATTCATTTTCATTATATTTATTTATTTATTGCTTATGTTGTAAATTAAATTGTAAATTCATATTGTCATCTTGTGGGATGTGGCACAGTGATGTGTCATCCTACATGGAAGATGACAACTTGTAATTTTGTCCTCACACAAGGAGATAGGCGTCCCACTTTATGGTAGGAATATTTTGCCATGTGTTGGCATCTTAGATGTTATGTAAGGGAATATTGATAGTAACATTCATCATAGATTCCTATGATGAAGTTATGACATGTAAGAGTCAAAAATAGGAGATTCTATGACAGGTGAAGACATGTGTCGAAGAGCATCTTTGAAAAAGGCATCTTTGGGTACCCCAAGGTGGACTATGACATCTTGTAAGAGAATATGATATTTATAGCCTATGTATGATAGATTCTCTTAAAACTGTAAGTTGTAACTGCTATGATAGATTCTATGACGGTCGTAAGAGTCGTAAGAGCATTTGTCATAGCCCATTTTGGAAATAGGTGACCTCTTTGGGATGGGGTGTGTGGACAAGTGTCAGAAGTATCTTACAATGTTGACCAAGTGTCCATATGCATGGGTTTTGGGCCATGAGGCCAAGTTGGATGCCCATTCCAAGATAGAGGCAATTTTGCCTTGTATTTTCTATATAAACAGGTGCTTGGAGGAGGAGAGGTATTACAGGTTTGACAGGTACTATTATGTTGCCAATTTGTCTCTAGATATGAGTGTCAAAGACTCTTGAGATCTTGCATTGCAAGTG
Source organism: Cunninghamia lanceolata (assembly GCA_027924645.1). Classification (NCBI taxonomy): domain Eukaryota; kingdom Viridiplantae; phylum Streptophyta; class Pinopsida; order Cupressales; family Cupressaceae; genus Cunninghamia; species Cunninghamia lanceolata. The sequence continues at coordinate 3,974,861 of BSBN01000144.1, forward strand.
TATTCTAAACCATTTCAGTTTTGTTAATACATTGTGCATGAGTTGGAGTGTGGGGTTTTTCACCCAATAAGAGTTTTTCCCACGTATATCTTGTGTTTCTCTTCTTTTGTCTCACTTTCTTGTTTATGTGTTTACTACAATATCTTTGTTATCTGTATTAGTGGGTTTAACATTGCTGTAATAGTAAGGATAAAATTGAATTTACACTATACTTCCCTCATTAGATTAGTGTAGGAAGTGATTTTTGCACACCTAGCTTCCTTTCAACACAATCAGGAGAAAGAGGTAAGCCACCCTTCACCTTCACTTCCCAAGGTACAAAGATCTTGGGGGCTTAGCTTGAATGACAAGATTCCAACTTCCAAGAGGTGTGTTTTTTTATTCACTCCTCAATGTTTATACTCCATCAGAACACAAGAGTTGAGGTCATCCATTGGAGTGGTGTGTCTCCAAACAGGCCTCCTAAAAGGATGACAAAAGTAAATCAAGTGGTACTTTTGATCTCTAAGATAACCTTGTGATGCGAGGAGAGAGCATAGACACACACTTGACTCACACTCACAATGTTAAGTGACCCTTAGGAATTGAAATGTGTGTGTGAGGATGCATGTATTAAAGGATGTTTTTTATTCTCAAGATCAAACAAAGTGCATAAGAAGAGCATACACACTGTGAATCACACTCAAATCCACTAAGCAATTCAAGCACAAGTTCATTTTACACCCAAATCCAAGTGCGATGATAAAGAAACATGTTCATTTTAAGGCCAATTTCAAGTATGATTATGCAAATAATTGTTCATTTTAAGCCTAAATTAAAGTGTGATTGCCAACAAGCTTTTGATTAAATGAAAAGAAAAAAGTTAGATTGCGTGCATCTGGAAATTTTTCTTTAGATTTGATGATAAGGCACACTATTAAAGCCACAATCAAGTCCACAAAACAAAGAAAACACAATGTGTCAAATGACATCTTTAACAAGTGAAACATGCAACCCACTTGTTAGTAGTTTTATAAAATAGTATTTGACAAAGTGATATGGCTGCAATCAAAGAGTTAGTGACAAGTAAAATAGCAAAAAATGACTATAATGCCTATTAAATGCAAAATGAGACTATGTTATGGAAAAAATGTACTAGCAAAGCTAAAAATTTAACAAAAATGTAAGCTATGTTAAATATAAACTATATTAGAATTAAAAAATTAAACTAAAACACTATATGACAATTAAAACTAAATTAATTGACCTAGGGTGAAAGTTAAATTGATAAAAATTAAAATCTAAGTTGCAATTTAATACTAAATTAAAAATTAAAATTAAAATGTAATTATAATCTAAATTATAATCTAAAGCTAAATTAATGTTTGAATTTAATATTAAATTAAAATTTATTGCTAAATTGAAATTAAAATCTAAATAAAAATTGAATACGAAACTAAAAGCTAAATTAAAATCTAAAAACTATATTAAAATCTAAATCTAAATTAATGTATATTAATGCTAACTTTTAAAACTATTTTCTAAATTAAAATTAAATTAGAAACTAATTTTAAAATTAAAAAAGCTAAACTTAAAACTATTCTTAAGTTGAAAAGTAATTGAAAAACTATACGAAAGCTAAGTGCTAAAAACTAAGTTAAAATTAAATGAAAGTTGATTAAAAATTAAAAATTAAAAATTTAAGTAAAAAGAATAATAAAAATAAAAATAAAAACTAAAACTAATGACTATTACAGGATAGTGGAATACATTAATTACAGGGTAGTTGAATACATTAATTACAGGATAGTGGGAGACTATTACAGGAAAGTGGCCGATGACTATGGCGAGGGAACGAATAAGGTTTTGACCAGGCAACAAGAGGCAACTTGTTTTCAATAGGTGATAGGGGATATAGAATGACATAATCAGATTTCATGGTTAGGATCAGCAGAGAGTCTGTTGCATTGGTGGCGAGGACCAGAAAGAAAATGGTAGATGATAGGTGTTTAAAAATAGAGGATTAAACCTACAGGGGTTGGAAAATAGCAAACCTATAAAAAAATTTAGCGAGAAACAAATAATAACTTGTGATGCAAACAAAGTGCCCTTATGTCAGTCATACAGATCTATTTGGTACGGTCCTGTGATAGGGGCCAAACCAAAAAAAAATTGTAAAAAATTGTCGTTTCGAAAGCATAGGCTATTTTATGTCAAAAGTCATTTGCGAGGCCTCCTGGATGCAATGGTAAGGTTGGTTTTCACGTAAGAGAGAGTTTGCAAAAGTTAATTACTAAAACTTCCCACAAACAAGGTTAGATCAACAAAAACAAAATGCATAATGTAAATGGAGAGAGTTAGACTACTAGGAGTGCCAAAATGTGATACATAAAATTGCAATGCAAACATAAACAAAACAAGTCAAAATCAAATATAATTTACTTCCCTTTGCATTCACAAATCCAACCTCACTGATTGAGTGTATTTAAATTGCACCCAAACTCCAATTAATTGTTCCTTGCTATGTTAATATGTGGGTTGCTCAATTAAATAGCATAACCTTGTAGTATAAGGATAGTAGATAAAAGGGTCTAGAATAATTTTAGCAGCATGATGTTGTATGAAGATGAGAGATGATGAGAGGGAAGGAAGACATTTCATTTATAGACTTCCAAAAGTGAAGATCAATGGTTGTGAATGATTAGAGAGATTAGTGGCTAGAATTGGTTGAGAGGATGTGATCAAATGAGAGAGGGACAAGTGTCCTTGTCCTCTCATGGATCAGGGGAGCTAACAGAATTGATTGATGAGTTGAGTGAGTATTCAACTAAATTGATTGATTACTTAACTAGATTGACTAACTTGTTAACTGATTTGTTGATTTACTTAACTAATTAAATTGATTAGTTAACTAAATTGATTGAGAGTAAATTGTGGAGGAGAGGGAATAATAGGAAATTAAATGAATAAATTATTTAATTTCATGTGCACATGGATAATATTGGAAAAGAAAATAATATTAAGTTTATTTATTTGTGGTGGAGAAAATAGAAATTAATTTGTTTATTTAATTAATTTTAGAAGAAATGAAGGATTAATTAAATAATTGTAATTTTTTTAATTAATGCTACGAAATGGATTAATTAAATAATTAATAATTGTTTACTTAATGCTAGAAAATGGATTAATCAAATAATTAATAATTATTTAATTAATGATATGAAATGGATTAATTAAATAATTAATAATTATTTAATTAATGCTAGGAAATGGATTAATTAAATAATAAAAAAGTATTTAATTAATACAGAAGAATAATGTCATGATTGATTTTCATAACAATATATGAAATCAATGAAATAATTAAGAATTATTTTATTAATGTGAAGTATGGCCGATGAATGTTTGATATGGGAATGGGACAATTGTAGGTGTCTACAAGTGGCTAATTAGTAGGCAACTTGGCGACACCTCTCCTAACTTCCCAACAACCTCGACACCTTAATTAGACATGTGCCAAGATTGTATAAAGGCACACCTAAGTAAGTTTTAGCCTAAGTGTATGAAATATATACACTCACACCCCCCTTAAGCATATCTTAGGTGGGTACAAGAAGGATGGGTTTTGGCTACTAGGCCTAATTAGGTAGCCATATAAAAAAGTCTATAATGAAGTGGAGATAAGGTAGAAAATCATGTGGGAAAAAGTTCTACCCTCCAAAAGAGAGAAAAAAAGAACTAGAAGGCACCCCCTGAAGAGGATGAACTCTCTAAATGTTGAACAACTTCTCCCGATCATGTCCTGTTAGAAAGAATCTCTAGATGCTCTCTGGGAAGGATCTCTATAATCTCATGTAGTGAAGGAGCAACAACAACTTCTAGAAAGAATCTCTGGATGCTCTCTATGAAGAATCTCTAAAATCTCATGTGGCAAAGGATGTAGGTAATGTTAGAGTAGTAAGATGAGCATGTTGTACATAATTACTAGAAGTTCATGAAGAAGCAACACACAACTCTCATGTAGCAATAGGTACAATAGAAGTGCAATCTAGAAAAAAAGAAGAATTGTTCAAACAAGAAATGTTTGGTAGAAAAAGTTCAATGATACTATTGCACAAAACCAATCGAAGTTCTCAAAGAAGTAAAAATAATCTCTGAAGTGGCAATAGGAGCATCATCCCCACCAGATGTGAAGTGAGAAAATGTGAAGTTGCAGGAAAAGTGAGAAATCTTCCCAATTGCAACAATTTCTCTCCTCTGAGAATTTTGAATTAACACTGAACTAGAAAACTCAACTGTGTTATTTGAACAAGTGAGTTTATATATGGAAAGCAATTTTTTGTCAAGTCAGGAATGAAGATGATATTATAGATGTATAAATTGAAAGGAAGTTAGGTGTGTAGAAATCACTTCCTACACTAATCTAATGAGGGGAGGAGAGTGTAAATTCAAATTTATCCTTATAATTATAGCAATGTTAAACCACTAAAAGATATTACAACAAACACATAAACAAGAAAGTGAGACAGAAGAAGAGAGATATAAGATATATGTAGGGAAAACCCTTATCAGGTGAAAAACCCCACACTCCAAAACCTACACAATGTATTATCAAAACTAAAATGGTTTATAATACACTTGCAATGCAAGCTCTCAAGAGTCTTTGATAGTTCTATCTGGGGATAAACTAGCAGCATAACATACCTGTCAAACCTATAATACATATCCTCCTCAAAGCACCTGTTTATATAGAAAATACAAAGCAAAATTGCCTCTATCTTGGAATGGGTGTCAAACTTGGCCTCATTGCCCAAATCCCACTCCTATGGACACTTGGTCAACATTGTAAGATGCTTTTGACACTTGTCCACACCCCATTCTAAAGAGGTCGCCTATTTCCAAAATGGGCTATGACAGATGCTCTTACGACTCTTACAACTATCATAGAATCTGTCATAGCAGTTACAACTTACAGCTATAAGAGAATCTGTCATACACAGCCTATAAATAGTATATTCTCTTACAACATGTCATAGTCCACCTTGGGGCACCCAAAGATTCCTTTTTCAAACATGCTCTTCGACACGTGTCTTCACCTATCATAGAATCTCCTATTTGTGACTCTTACATGTCATAACTTTGTCATAGGAATCTGTCATGACCGTTTCAATCAATATTCCCTTACATAACATCCAAGATGCCAACACATGGAAAAACACTCCTACCACAAAGTGAGATGCCTATCTCCTCATGTGAAAATAGAATTACAAGTTGTCATCTTCCATGTAGGATGACACATCACCATGCCACATCCCACAAGATGACAATATGAATTTACAATTTAATTTACAACATAGGTAATAAATAAATAAATAAATAAATAAATATAATGAAAATAAAACAAGGAATTAACAAGGTTGAGACTCCTTAATTCCCAACATTCTCCCACTTGTCGAACACCTTGTAAGAGCTAATAGAATTAACAAGATTTAACTATTATAGGCTAAGAGGCCCATAGACTCTAAACACCATCTGCAGTTCTCTATGCCCACTGGCTTTGTGAATGCATCTGTAACATTTTTTAAAGTATCTACCTTCTCCAAATTTACCTTCCCATCCTCTACCATGTCTCTCATGAAGTGAAACTGTACATCAACATGCTTTGTTTTGACATGGAACGTTGGATTCTTCTCAAGGAAAATCACACTCTGACTGTCACAACAAACCATAATCTATCTTGCATCAATACCAATATCTAAACATAATCTATTAATCCAAATGGCTTCCTTATAAGAATTAGTTGCTTCCATGTACTCAGCTTCTATCATGGACAAAGCAATGACAGGTTGTCGCTTACTCATCCAACTAATTGCACCACCAAACATTGTGAACACATATGACTAGTGGATCTCCTACTATCAATGTCACCTAACCAATCAGAATCCACAAATCCATGAATACAAACTGAATGTGGAGCTCCTATAGCATTGTCATGATAGTAAATGGAATACTCAGAAGTACCCCTCAAGTATCTAAATACTCACTTAAATGCAACCCAATGTACCCATCTAGGATTAGCCATAAATCAACTAAGGACTCCCACTGCTTGGGCAATGTCTAGTCTTGTATAGACCATAGCATACATCAAACTACCAACAACACTAGCATAAGGTACTCTGCTCATGTCCTCCACCTCACTAGGAGATTTTGGATAATCACTAATAGATAACTTTGTCCCCAATGAAATAGGAACACACAATGGTCTACAATCTTCCATGCTGAACCTATCCAACATGGTCTTCACATACTCTGGCTTAATTAAAGTTTTATGTTTTCTCTGTCTCTTCTGATTTCCATTCCTAGAATGTACTTGGCTACTCCTAAATCTTTCATTTCAAACTGTGCTACCAACTGAGACTTAAAATCAGAAATCATATTCTTACCCTTCCCAATAAGAAACATATAATGCAACAATGAGAATACTATCACCATCAAACTTATAATACACATAGTGATCCAATTTCAATCTCACAAATCCAATTAACAACACAAAGGCATCAAACTTCAAGTACCACATCCTAAGAGACTACTTCAAACCATACAAAGACTTGTTCAATTTGCAAACCAATTTTTCTTTACCTTTCACTATGTAATGCTCTAGCTGTGACATGTAGATTTCTTCCTCCAAGTCAGCATGAAGGAAAGTTGTCTTCACATCCATCTATTCTACCTCTAAGTCATAAGCAACTACAAGAGATAACAGGAATTGAATGGATGTCAGCTTTGCAATGGGAGAGAAAATTTCACCATAATCAATTCCCTCCACTTGTGAATACCCCTTTGCAACCAGTCTAGCCTTGTACTTTTCAACACTACCATCTACACCAAATTTCTTCTTGAACACCCATTTACATCCAACAAGTTTCCATCCATCAGGCAAAGGCACCAAGTCCCATGTTTTATTCTTTTCCAAAGAATCCATCTCATCTTCCATGGCCTCCTTCTAGGAACCTACATCTTTCATGACCATAGCCTCTTTCACAGTTCTAGGCTCATCAGTGTTAGTAAGTAAAGCAAAAGCACAACTAGAATCAAGTAATGACTAACCAAACATATCAGGTTCCTTTCTTGTTCATGTAGACCTCCTGAATGGTTGAAGTTGAGTTTCTACTTCTTCTTCTGAGTATTTTAGAGTTGGTAGAGCTCTCCTCATCATTAGGTCTCACTAGGTTTGTCTGTTCAGTCTTCTTAGGGGTAGAGGGAAACTGAACTGCATCTTCTTTCTTTTCTATCTGTTCTAGTTGTAGAACAATAGAAGATGGTGTTAGCTCTCTAAAGATAACACTTCTTATATACAACACCTTTATATCCATAGGATCCCAAAGCTTGTATCCTTTCACACCGACACCATAGCCAATGAAGATACATAGAACATCCTTGTTCTCCAATTTAGACCATTTCTCCCTAGGCACATGTGCATATGCCTCACAATCAAAAACATGAAGATGTCTAACTGAAAGCTTCTTACTAGACCACACCTCCATGGGTGTTTTACCAATAAGAGCTGATGTAGGAGATCTATTTACTAGATGAAAAGTAGTGGCAAAAGCTTTAACCCAAAACTTTTGTTTCAGGCTTGCTCCACTAAGCATACTCCTAGCTGTCTACATCAATTTCCTACTCATCCTCTCTACAACTCCATTTTGTTGTGGGGTATGTGGAGTTGTCTTATGCCTTTCAATGCCTTGCTCTTTGTAGAACTTATCAAACTCTACCTAAGAAAACTCACCACTATTGTCAGTTCTCAAACACTTAATCATTTTACTAGTCTAATTTTTAGGAAAGGCTTTAAACTCTTTAAACCAACTAAAGACTTCAATCTTGCTTCTGATAAAATAAACCCAAGTCCTTCTAATGTAATCATCTATGAAAGATGCAAAATATATAGATTTTGAAATTGAAGGAACATTAATAGGACCAAATGTATCAGAATGAATAAGATCTAATACACTAGAAGACTTGTGAGAACTAGAGTAAAACTGAACACGGTTTTGCTTTCCATAAATGCAATGTTCTCAAAAGTTGAACTCAAGATTACAATCATTTAACCCCTCAATGATGTTTTTATTTTTTAGGGTATGCAGACCCTTGTCATCAATGTGGTCATATCTCAAATTCCATAACATAGTCTTTTCAGCAAGAAGCTTAGCTTCCATAGCATGTGCACTACCATTGGAACTAGTTACAATAGATTTCTTCACTGCTCGTTCAAATGGTGGGGATGAAGTGACTGCAACTCGTTTCTTTGAGTTAGAAGAACTATTCCAAAATGAAGTCCATAACTCTAGCTAAAATAGAGTACATCTCTAAGTACCCTTCACAAGAACCATAGATCCTCTAGTCATATTGCATCCATCCTTCGAAAAGACAACCTACACACTTTCATCATTCAACATACTTACAGAAAGCAGGTTCCTTGTAAGGCCTGGAATGCACATAACTCTAGTGATCCCCTTCACTCATCCATTAGGGAATCAGATTGAGACTCTTCCACAACCAACAATCTTTAGATGAGAGTCGTCACCCAGGTATACTCTTCCACCATCGAACTCTTCATATTTCGTGTACCAGTCTCGATGTGAGGTCATGTGGAATGATGCACTAGAGTTAATCAACTACACATCATCAGATGAAAAGGTGGCCAGGGCTATGATGAAGGCATCACCATCATCTTGTGACTTGTTAGAATCTGAATCAAAGGCTTTCTTCTTCTTTTTCTTCTTCTATTTGCATTTCTTTCATAAATGCCTAGTTTTTCCATAGTTCCAATGGAGAGCCTTGGACTTTCCAGGAGATTTGGATCTCCCATGACATTTGGATCTGCCCTTATCACCTTTCTTGTCCTTCTTCTTCCCTTTCTCTTTGGGTCCTCCATGAACCACAAGAGCCTCTTTGGCTGCTTTAGAAGACTTCCTTCACATTTCTTCAGATAATAGCAAGGACACCACATCTTCCATCTTGAAGGTGGTAGTGGTACTTCTAATAGCCATGACAAGATGATCCCATGAATCTGGCAAAAAACTAAATAGGGTCATGCAACGATCCTCCTCAATTTTTACACCCATAGATGTCAACTGTGCAATGATCATGTTGAAAGGATTCATGTGATCCGCAACAGATCCCCTGTCTTCCATCTTTAGAGCAAGCAACTTCTTTTTTAGAAAAAAAGGTTTATTTACCAAGGATTTGGCTTGATAAACATCACCCAACTTCTTTCAAAGATCATTCGTGCTCTTCTCCTCATGGACATTCAATAGGATAGAGTCAACTAAACAGAGTCTTATGAGACCCTTAGCCTTTCGATCTCTGAGGTCCCAATCATCTTGTGACATTGTTGTATTTTTCACATTGGATACCATTTCCCATAGGTCACAATCAACAAGTAGGTCCTCCATCTTGAGTTTCCACAACTCAAAATTAGTGCCATTGAATTTCTCAACCTCTAACCTTCCGGGTGTGATTGCCATCTCCTTGCTACAACAAGATATAGAATCCTCTACACAACACTCCTACTCAATCTAAGATCATCTCAAAAAATCCCTACCCAAAAGCTAAGACCAAACCTGGCCAGGCTCTGATACGAACTAAAAGGAAGCTAGGTGTGCGGAAATCACTTCCTATGCTAATCTAATGAGGGGAGGAGAGTGAAAATTCAAATTTATCCTTACAATTACAGCAATGTTAAACCACTAATAGAGATATTATAGAAAACACATAATCAAGAAAGTGAGATAGAAGAAGAGAGACAGAAGATATACATGGGGAAAACCCTTATCGAGTGAAAAACCCCACACTCCAAAACCTACACAATGTATTATCAAAAATGAAATGGTTTACAATGTACTTGCAATGCAAGCTCTCAAGAGTCTTTGACACTCATATCTAGAGACAAACTAGTAGCAGAACAATACCTATCAAACCTATAATACATCTCCTCCTCAAAGCACCTGTTTATATAGAAAATATAAAGCAAAATTGTCTCTATTATGGAATGGGCGTCCAACTTGGCCTCATGGCCCAAAACCCATGCCTATGGACACTTGGTCAACATTGTAAGATGCTTCTGGCACTTGTCCACACACCCCATTCCAAAGAGGTTGCTTATTTCGAAAATGAACTATGACAGATGCTCTTACGACTCTTATGACTATCATAGAATCTGTCATAGCAGTTACAACTTACAACTATAAGAGAATCTGTCATACACAGGCTATAAACAATATATTCTCTTACAACATGTCATAGTCCACCTTGGGGTGCCCAAAGATACCTTTTTCAAAGATTCTCTTCAACACATGTCTTCACCTATCATAGAATCTCCTATTTCTGACTCTTACATGTCATAACTTCATCATAGGAATCTGTCATGACCGTTTCAGTCAATATTCCCTTACACAACATCCAAGATACCAACACATAGTAGAATACTCCTACCACAAAGTGGGATGCCTATCTCCTCATGTGAGGACAAAATTACAAGTTGTCATCTTCCATGTAAGATGACACATCACCGTGCCACATCCCACAAGATGACAATATGAATTTACAATTTAATTTACAACATAGGAAATAAATAAATAAATATAATGAAAATAATACAAGGAATTACCAAGGTTGAGACACCTTAATTCCCAACATCCATTATCTATCTATAGTATTCCTTGTCTACAAACAATATGATAACAATCATCTATCAGGATTTTGGAGATGTCGGTAGGATCATTTGACATGAAGATGTTAGGATAAGGAGACATGTGATCGATAGTACTAGAGTGAAGAACCCATTGATTTATCTTAGAATTGTTTGAAGATTCCATAGGATCCCAAATATACACACATCCTTGAAGATTTTGCACCCCAAATTTCTTAAGTACCCCCTTGAATCAGGCACTTTATCATGCAATGCTATAGGACTAAGAACGACAATTGAAATCATTCCCTAATACTTAGTCTATTTACAAGAGTGACTTGATTTAACACTAGAAATTTTTAAAATAACCTAAAGATTATTTTGTCCCGTACTAAATGTGACACTTTATAAAGGTAGTGTGTTCAACTAGCCCAATTGACACATGAATATGACAAATGGAACCATTATGAAAAATGAAGCCCCTTTTCCAAAAGATGGTCATATCTATGTTACTGAGAAAACAATATGAATCTTTTAAATTTCCAACCTAGTTAAAGAACACATAAAAAAAACTTACAAATAGTGTATGTTCACACATAGTCCTATAACAAGTGTTTAACTGATAATGAATTAGCTATTATAAAATACTTGTAAATAAGGTACACTCACACATGGTCTTGTAACAAGTGTTTAACTAATAACAGACATGTAAAAATTACTAGTTTCTATTACAAATTTGTGAGGGCCACCCTTGTGTGACTGGATTTGTTGCACTATTAGACCATGTTGTTTTGCTTCACCCAAGCTAAGGGTTCAGTTTACTAGAATCATGACCCTATCTTAGAGACAGTGTAGTGTCATTTTCAATCTTTTGTATAAAGTGGTTGTGTTAATTTGTGGGTGCATAGGTGATGCACACCCTAGTTGGGTTTGATTGGATTATTACCTATTTGTTCTTGGACTAGATCCTTTAGTGTTTTAGTGCGAAGCCACTTTTGTTGCACTTCTATTTTGTGTATGATACTTGTCGTACAGACTAAATATGTTTGATTAATTTCTACACTTATCATGTTGATTGAATGTATTATTGTCAATTCAATTATGATTTAAAAGACTAATTAGAGTAGGATAGAATTACCCTAATGTTATTCATTATGGCATAGTCTTGCTTATGAAAATGAATGTTCTAGAGAGAAAGTTGACGATTAAAAAAAAGATTGGCTTGATTATAAAAGACTAAATTCATTTGAAAAGAAAGCAACTAAAATGAGTGTATGATGCATGTGCTTAACTATTTCCTATTGCTTCAGCTATCTTGATATATATAGTGCATGTAGGTACTAATGTGCATTGTTGTGTGTAGACTAATTCCATTTTCTAATGGAAATCGGAGGTCCACGACTATACCCATGTTTAAAACTAGTGATGCTCAACCAAGTCCCTCCCAGGGACTATGGTGTTGTCTGATTTTAATTGCATGATGAAAATTGATGAAATTTTTGTAATGGTTCACTTTATTGTTTGATCACCTTGAAGGTTTGTATTGATGTATTGTATTGGTTTACACAAAATTTTGTGCTAAATGTTTATGAGCCTTTTTAAAAGTGGATTTATGACTCCCCTTGTATTTATATGGTTATTTAATGATCCTAGGTCATACCCCTAGGGTCTAGGGTCATTTCTAGCATGATAACTCTTGATGTAACCCTTGTATGGTCACCTTAACCTACCCCTAAGGTAAGGTGACGAGTTTGAGAGATGTGAAAGGTGGGTGGCAAGTCACCATCCCACCTTAACTAACCCCACTCACCTAGTGTAAGGTTAACCTTCTCATTGAGTGCTTTGGAAACTTTCAAAACCCTCACATTCGTGATACCTCTTCCCTATGCTCTCACACATTTGTGAGAGCACAAGTGGGGTCTCACATGTGTGATCCCCTCTCGCAATGCTCTCACACATCTATGAGAGTATTTGTGGGACAGTGTGTAGCATAGTTGAATGGGAAGGTGACAAGTGTCACCTCCTCATTCCTGTGGGGTTGTGAGATGGTTGTGTGGATTTTGGATAAGGTGACAAGTGTCACCTTCTCATTAATCAAGTCTTATGGAAAGAGCCTATTTAAGTCCCTCTTGTTGAAGGGAGAAGGGTTCTTTGCTTTTGCATTTTTTCATTCTTTTCTTGTTGGCAGAATTTTTCTTTGGGCTTTGTACTTGGAAGAAAAGTAGAAGCTTGGAGATAGAGTCTATTATGGATCTCTTCTTCAAATCTTTTAACCTTGGAAAGCTTGAGTGGTAGACTCTCAAGCCTATTAACTTATTAGTTTCAAGTTTTCCTTAGTTTTCTTTGTGTTGTTGCATATAGTTGTTGATATGTGTTTTGTGAGTGTTATTCATTTTACTTCTTGTTTTGTGAGTGTGAGAGTTTTTTTTTATTTTTATTTTTACTTTTATTTCTAAATTAAAGGGGTAAATACTTTATTGAAATTTAGAAAAGAACATTAGAAAGCATCAAAGGGCCAAGGCCCCAGTAATCCATAAGAAACAACCATGCAAAACATGAAACAACATCATCCTTCACCAATACCATTCCCATCCTCAGCAAGAATCTTCTCCAAGTCATGTCGGAGCTCATGAGGAACCTGCCCCCATTCATCAATCTTCTAGCCATCTAAATGCTCAGAAGCCCACTTAGCCAAACAATCTGCTGCCCTGTTCCACTCCCTTGGAATATGGACAAAAGACACCATCTCCATCAAAGAACTTATTTGCAAAATCTGCTACACCATCATAGCCAACTGCCAACTAACATCAGAAACCTTCTGTGTATTCAACAAATTAATCAAAACTTGTGAATCAGACTCATAGATAACCTTGCACCATCCCAAAGCATAAGCCCTCTCCAAAGCATAGAGGATCGCCAAACCTTCCATAAAGTTCATAGTTTGCCATCCTTCATGAACATAATAGAAAAAAACCACCGATCCTGAAAAATCCTTGCCAGTCCCACCAATCCCAGCAAGCCCAGGATTGCCCCTTGAAGAACCATCAGTAATGAGCTTCAGAATGCCAGCCGGAGGGGGAAGCCATCTCCCCACCCTTTGAACTTTCTTTTTCACTTGCCTTCCTCTCTTGACACAAGCAAAAGCTAGAGACAACCCCTGAATACCCAATCTATCCACTAGCTAAGCATCTCCTTTCTCCAAAGGGAACACCACATCACACTTAGATTCCACCGTCTCCTGAATCATACTCATAATTTTGTGCCAAACTTGTTGAAACAACAGCTTCTCACCTCGAAATATTCTGTGATTCCTTTCCAACCAAATCTACCATAGTATGAAGGAAGGCCCAACATACCACACATCTTGCAAGAAAGATGCCATAGAAGGAGGTCTACCCAGACTACTCCAAAAATCTACCAGGGAGGAAGCATGAACACAGGGGCTTTTCCAAACTTCCCACCAAAAATGCCAAAGCTACAAAGTCAAGGGACAATGGAGAAACAAGTGAGAGGAGTCCTCTCCACATCCACACATAACACACATAGAAGGACCTTGAAAACCCTGCTTCTGAATATTATCCCAAGTCAAGCACCTATTCCAAGCCAAAGTCCAAATAAAGTAGCTACACTTCAGCCAAGAAAGCTTATTCCACACTTTCTTCCACCAGTGAACCTCCACCCCATCTAGCTGGTTAGATAACAACACCTGATATCCAGAAGCAATAGTATAGACACCCTTGGGATTAGGAGACCAAGAAAGAACATCCCCTTCCCGAAGGGAGCTACAACATCTACAATAAAGGATACTATGAAGCTCAGCACACTCCTCCTCCATACCAACAACAAGACACTCATTAGGATTCTTCCATCTCGCCACCACCAACTACCCATGAGAAGAAAAGGACTTGAAGTCACTCACCCTTGACCAACCTACTTCATAGAACCTCTGGCATAGAGTCACCAAATTAGGAAACTGAGAAACAATGGGAGGAAAACCATCCCAAGAATTAGACCAAAAATGAGCTTTTGTCCCTCTTTTACAAATCCAAAATAAACCATCCTTGACCAGAGCAGCCCCTTTCTTGAGTGTACTCCAAATCACTGAGCCTTTCCCCACCAGCGGATAATGAGGAATATCAATTTGAGGAATCCCATGGAAGTATTTCTGAGTTAATATCCTGGCCCAGATCCCATCTTGCTCCACACACCACTGCTAATACAATTTAGCAGCCAACGCCATCCCTGACAACGACGACTGCCTTAACCCAAGGCCGCCAAACTACTTTGGGCTACAAACAATGTCCCATCTAATAAGGCTCCATTTAGAGGACAATAAGCTACTAGCCCATAAAAATTGTCTTTCTAAGGAATCCAATTCCCTAACAAAACCCAAAGGGGCCACCTGAATCATACATCTATAAATGGGAAGGGCTTGCACCACAGACTTGAGCAATTGAAAACGACCCGCAAAGGACAACCAATGATGGGTCTAATGATTACGAGAGTTATGTCATGTTTGGGTTTTGAGATTTGGAGCACCTCCATTATGATCTTGTTTCTTATGGTTTTGGAAAGGCTTTGGCCTAGTATGGTTATGGCTACATGTGTTGGCCTTGGAAGGAGTTGTGGAATTCTTTTGGAAGGAGTTGTGGAAGTGTTTGAAAGGTTTTTGAGTACTTGGAGTTGTTAGTTTTGTGATATTTAGTTGTATAAGAAAATTGCATGTGATGGCTTGGTTTTAGTAAGAATATGCCATGTGATGGCTTCATTTTAGTAAGAATATACCATGTGTTAGCTTGATTTTGGTAACTCTATAGTTGGAGGGCAGCCCAATCTCCCTCGTCACCATTTTAGTAGCAAAATGGTTGTGAGTGTGTATCCCTTGGATGGGTGTTGGTGTGCTCTTGATGATTGATTTTCTTGTTGTGCTTGTATGAAACCTTGGTAGCCTAGTGGGCCTCATAGCTCGGGGGTGACTTGCTAGCAAGCCTAGGATGGGAAGTGAGAAATCCCTTGGCATTTGGAACCTTGTTGTGTGTAATGCAAGTTTTTAAGTAGGTGGATGAGATAAGGATAGAGAAATCTCCTTTGTGATCTCCTATGGAGTTGTATGAGTTAGTGGTTTTGTTTCGCCATGTGAAAGGCCTTACTTCTTGTGAGCTTGTAAGAAAATGTGGTTAGGGTTTGATTCTATTTCAATGTTATTGTAAAAGTATTCTTCATTTTCAATAAAATGTTATGGCAAATGAGTTTTCTATCTTGATCTTATGAGAAAATAAAATTAGTGTGAATATAATCTACCGCTCACTCTCCCTTTCAATTTTTCATATTACATATATATGTGAGTTTCTTGAAAGGTGAAGAGTAATATCTATGCTTCTATTATTGTTGTTTGAAAGAAAAGAAAATGGTTTATGTTTTGTAAAATGAAAATCATGTAAGACATTAGATTAAAAAAATGAGGACTATAGTTATTCCTTTTGTGAAAGAAATGAAATATATCTAAGCCTCTTAAATGTCCTTGTGTAAATATAACTTGTTGGGTTGCTTATTTAATTCACTATTTTTATTTTAATGAAAAAATAGAGTTAGTATATATATATATATATATATATATATATATATATATATATATATATATATATATATATATATATATATATATATATATATATGATTAGCAATATTAAACATATCATGTAAATGTTACATGTTTTAGTTTTAAATAATGAAAAGTTTTCTTTTAAAAAAGATTATCAAGTAGCTTCATTTAGGGTTTGACTTTATTTAAAGTAACAATAAAAATAAATAAAATAAAATAAAGATGCTATTATGGCCGGGCGGTGGACTCTATAATTTAGGGTGGCCGACTCTAGCTCTAGGCAAAGGACTGGACCCCTGACCCACAGAGTCCTCAAGGGCTTTGTGGGGTAGGTACCCTGCCCCTCAACTAGGCTAGTCGAGGCCGGCAGGCCCTTCAGCCCTATCCTCTGCCCGACCGGCCGACACAGTCTAGAACAAAAACCCCTATGCTATTAAATATAACACTTTGGTTTTTTTGTTACATTCGGCTCTGTATGAATGCTAATACTCTGCTATCATTTAATATGTAATAATAATAAAACTCCATGTGGTATATATACATACAGAGACTTTGTGTTCTTTTTCTTTTAGTATATATATATATATATATATTCTCTCTTTTATTTATTCATAATTTATATATATGCTTCTATATAGTAATGTGTAAATTGAGACCTTTATTTTGCCTAAAATAGTAAATGATTTGCTGGGAAAATGATGGAAGTGCTTCTTAAACTTAATCTATAAACTTAGTTTTGCAAACATTATTCTATTTGAAAATGTGTAGGCTTTTATACATTATACAATAAACCTTTTTGTAATATAGAAGTTTTGAAACAAAGGAATATAGTAAACATGGAGATTATTTAAACCTTGCAAGCAAAAGAAATGTTAGAAAATAGAACTAAACCTCTAGGTTAGTAAACTAGAAAACATGGAAACAAAATCAAAATGTTAGAAAAATATCAGCTTGGGAAAATAACCTTCCCACTTGGGGAAGGGATTTTCCCTCTTCTCGTTCCACTTCCAACCTGCACCAATAAAATAGAAAAAGTAGATTTGTGAGCAAATAAGAATGTTGCATGCCTTTATAAACTTGTTTTAGGGCTTTGTGATGCCCTAGGTTTAGGGAGTGGTTTAAAACTTTAACCCTTCTTAACCTTTTAAAACTTGCTTAGGCTTGCTAGTGTGATTTATTGTTTAAACTATAGGTGATGTTTTATTTACTTCATTGAAATTTATTCTTGTCTAGTTCCATAGTTCAAAAGTATTATTTAATTGTTTTAATTTAATTTAAGAGTATTAGTTCTATAGTTCAAAAGTATTAATTACTTGTTTTAATTTAATTTAAGATAATTAGATCTATAGTTGATGTTATTACGATATTTAATTTATTTAAATTGTTTTAAATTTTGTGAAAGTTCTATAGTTGAATTATTCTTTTAGTTTAATTTTACCTTTCACATTGTCACCACTGTGGTGTTATGCTTCTAAAAATTTAGGGAAATTTTACCCTTAGTATCGTTATGAGCTATCAAAATTTTTAGGAATATTCATAGGATTATTTAATTAATTAATTTCCGCATTTTACTTTCACATTTAATTATATGGTTAAATGTTGTAATTAAAGGCTTGAAACCTTGTAAATTCCTTCAATAGTTGTAGATGGTTATTTTAGCCTTTCTAGCGTTTTCATGTTAGTTTCTTTATTTTTAGTGTTAGTTTAGTTGATAGTTTATTTCTAGGGTTAGGGTTCAACTTAGGTCGAAACTATTTCCTTTTCACCTAGGAAACCCTAGAGTTGGTTCTGGGATGGAAACCACCCCTCCTAGCAAGACTTCTTGCGATGCACAGCCCCCCTTAGCTGCTATTGTCAGTGTGAGGATTGCAAAAGGAGTTTCACATCATCCCACACTATGATTGACTTCCTTGCATTTGTACGACGTGCCTAATGTGTATTGCAAATACAACCACGTTATGTGTGTGTGTCACTGAGCATGCATGTTGCACACGATGGGGTTTTAAAGTCAAGTTGGAAACAAATTTAGTGTTTCATGTCATGACCATATGACAAATGTGGACATGACATGTGGTTTTCGTGTTATGACCACTAGCGATTATGGGCATGAAATTTGGTATCAAAGGCAATGTTTCAAACACTGGGATCTGTAGGTATTTACATTTATTTTTGTTGGGCCAATTGTTGGTCATGCATGCTTGTTTTGTATGTCTAAATCTATCTTGCATAGAAATGAGTTTGTAAGACACCTTGCATGGGAACAACTTGTTTCCCTTGATTTTCCTTCTACTAACTCCCTTGTACGACTTGGTATCGTATGTACTTGGGGAGTGTATTCTTGATGATTAGATTAATTGAAGGACCATGTGAGTTCTAGATTCGAGAGTTAGTCAAATTCTTGTTAATGATCCTAAAAGGAGATTTTTTTTTTTATGTTTTGCTAGGTGTTTCATTCTAGTTAATCCTTTCTTGTTGTCCTAGTTTGTTGGTGTATTTTGATCTTTCTTTAGTGATCGTTGGCAACCTATTACAGGTCACACCCTTGGAAAGCTATTATTAGAGTAAAGTTTTATTCTTGTGGCTACCATGTAGGATTGCCCTATTGAATGTTTTAGTGGCACGTTGCAAGTGTGAGTGTCATTACGTAATTTGAGACTTGTCCTTTTCTAAGAATGTCAAGTTGTGTTTATCATACCAAGTAGGAGCAATAAATGTATTCAAGTGGTATGCTATCTTGGACATGACTCATGTACCCTATTTCATTTATTCTCCACCTTGTGTCATTTTGTTGACCTTTCTTTCATGGGGTAAGTTGTGTCTTGTCTAGAAGATCCCTTGATAGGATGTGAAGAGGTTGTAGATTTGTAGTTGTCCTTCGCCTTGATATAGGATTAAGATACCCTGATGGGTAGTCTTCTCTCAAAGAGTGAAAAGAGGATAAACAAGTATATTCTCTTGTAAGATTCACTTGGTACCCTCATCTTTAGGATGGAGTAGTGGACTTTAAAAGAGTATGGCATGTAAGGCCTTTTATGGCTATCTTCTTAGGTATGCCTTTTGGCTTAAATGAAAGGATAGTAGTGGATTTGAGGACCACTTCATGGTTGTAAATCTTGTGACACTTGTTATTCCACGTCAAACTAATCTCCTTGCAACATGATGGTAGTCTAGTGATTATTAAGTCTATGCACTACATCAACATTAATTTGTAATGTGTTTTGTTCACTTAAAGTGTGGTACCTCATTGGTTGGTGGTATAAAGGTGCTGTAAGTGTATGATGTTGAAACACATTATGATAGTCAAAGAGTAAGATCTAGTTGTAGGTGTAATTCCATATTTTCTCATTAAACAATAACCTAAGTGCAACTTGACCCTTTCCTTGCCACCTTGCTTTGTTGGATTTTACCTACCTTTATGTCTTGTTAGGGTGACAAATTCCCCTTGGGAGTAACATTTGTCATTATGCATAGAAGGCTATAGTGATGCCTTGTGATGGGTGGTAGTAAAGAAAGTTAAGATTTAGTTATGCTTGTCCCTTGGGTTATTGTGAAAACCCTCTTAGTAGTTCCTTCTTGTCTTTTAGTATGGGAGAATGCTTGAGATACTTTGGTGTTTCAGTAATTAATGCAACAAGGTACTTGGAGTGTCAACTCTTCTATCTTGAAACATTAACTTGATGGGTTTTGGTAAATCTTGAGGTGAGTCCCTTGTGTAATTGATTCCATGATCCCACGAAGATGACCCTAATGTATAGAAAAATATTATTTTATAGAATGTAATAATTCTAGATGTTGAATTTATTAAGGATTCACACACTTTGCCTTAGCGTAATGAATGTGAATAGTCACTTGAATGGTTATCTTGGAAGCATTTGGGATTGTAAGGATGTGTTGGGAAGTTGAGATAGTTTTGGGAGTAATAATGAGATGGTTGTGATACCGTTTGGTTGTTAGTGGTTAAGTTTCTGGTCAACACATGTGATCGATAAAGATGTTATGTTCGATCATTTTTTGGAGTTATTAGGGCATTGGCTTTGAACTTGAGTTTAAGTTGAAAACACTTTGGTTGGGCTTCTCTGATTTTGTCACCTTGAACTTTGTACTAGGATAGTTAACGTGATGTTAGTAACATCTAGGGTTGTTTTGACTTAGCCCCCATTCTAGTATCTTGGTACCTTAAGCAGGATTATTGTTGTATTTATGGATTGCCTGGTGTGATTATAAACCTATGGAAGTAAGTTAGTGAATTTCACATGGTTTTGGTAGTATCCATGAAGATGTTAGTATGTTTCCCTTCTACGAGGCACATAAAGCCCCACTTCAAAGGTGACTCTTAGGATACATGATTGTTGGAAATCTTTTCCAAGCATGTCCTCAGTTTCCTAGAAGTTGTGGATGTATGTTTTGTTGGGGTGTTTCAAGACCTTAGTTTTGAGTCTGACCACTATTCATCTTCTCCCTTTCTCTGACTATGTTATATACATATGATGTTTTAATGTGCAATTTTGGATATTTATTGATCAATTTTTTTTTTGTTATTTTGCAAACCCAACAGTATTGGAAATTCTTTTCTTGGGCTACTCAGTCACTTTACTTTCGTGTAGTCCTCTTACCTCTAGGACTTGTTTAATCATATTTTGATTCAATTTTTTTAAATGATTGAATTTTGGCACCACTTTTGAACTTGACTTATCTTTAAAATTGATTTATCTTTTGGATCAAAATCCTTTGAATTTAATTCATTAAAATTTATTCAAGACTTATCTTTTGCAAGATTTTATTTTGAGGATTTTCTTATTGTTGGTACTGCTGGTACATGTGTAGTGTCATAACTTATGTAACCTACCCTACCCATAAGGGGTACATGGTGAGAGAAAAATGGGAATAGTTGGTCTTGGTTTGATGTCTTAAGGTTGAGGTTGTTGTGCAAATCGATAGTGGTGGATTGGAATTCCTTGTTGACCTTGAGTCATGTTGAGTAATACTTTGGTGCTTTCCCTTTTTGGGAGGCTAGATCTTTAAGTAGTAAGAAATGAATACTAGAGAGGTTTGAAGGAGTAGTCAGGTTGAAAAACCTTGAGATCCCCTTGTTGCTATGTGAACCCACTATGCTCATGATATTAACTCCCTTGTTTAAAAAGGGCTCAGTGTTTTCTCCTATGTATTAGAATTTGACCCACAAGTTTTGCAGTGGCATAGGTATTTAGTTCTGTTCCTTGATGCTAGGGATGTACGGACATGTTTGGTTCCTAACTATTCTACAAGTTCAATCTTGGAAGTCTAGTGAGGACCTCTTGAAGAGGCAATCAAAACATATGAGTCTCATGCATTTTTCTTGGAGCCTTAGGTGTTTTAATGTAGCATCAGTGATATGGTGAGCGAGATGCTTGTTTGGGGCTTGATCAGTATGGTAATTGTGGCTAGTTGTATGCCCAAACTTCCTTTTGCTTGTCTTATGTTAGTTAAGTTTTTTTTAGATGGCTGAGAGAGATTAGTAATCTGTTTCAGATAGTTAGTGTTTAGAAAGGGCCTCTCATAGTGCTAACCTTCTTGGTGCATCATCATCTTTCATGACCTTGAATTCTTGGTGCTCTATCTTAGGGCATCTAATGCCCTTGTGTCTTGTAATGCTCGTAAGATATTTGGAGTATGTGTTGCTTTTAGATACTTTACTCCTCCTAGTCAAAGGAGGGTATCATCTGGATTATTGCTATGTGATTACTTATTAAGTTCCTAATTGTTTTCTTACTTTTGTTTTTAAAAATCATTTTTTTAGTTCACCACCATGTTGGAATGGCTTGTTGGTGAGTTTCTCTTCTTTAATTATGTGTTAACTTCCAAGAGGAAGTTTATCTCTAGGGGAGGAGGATGTGAGGCCCACCCTTGTGCGACTAGAATAGTCTCACTATTAAACAATATTTTTTTGCTTCACCCAAGCTAAGGGTTCAGTTTATTGGAATTGTGACCCTATCTTAGAGACAATGTAGTGTTGTTGTGGATCTTTTGTATAAAGTGGTTGTGTTAATTTGTAGGTGTGTAGGCTATGCACACCCTAACTAGGTTTGATTGGATTATTACATGTTTGTGCTTGGACTGGATCCTATAGTGTTTTAGTGCAAGGCCACTTTTGTTGCACTTCTATTTTGTGTATGAGACTTGTCGTATGGACTAAATATGTTTGGTTAATTTTTGCATTTATCATGTTGATTAAATAATAAATGTACTCTTTTTAGTTCAATTATGATTTAAAGGACTAATTAGAGTAGGAGAGAATTATCCTAATGTTATTTGTTGTGGTGTAGTCGCACTTATGAAAATGAACGTTCTAGGGAGAAAGTTGATGATTGAAAGAAACATTGCCTTGATTATAGAAGATTAAATTGATTTGAAAAGAAAGAAACTAAAACGAGTGTATGATGTGTGTGCCTTCCTATTTCTTGTTACTTCATCTATCTTGGTATATATACTGCATGTGGGTACTAATGTGCGTTGTAGTGTGCAGACTAATTCTATTTGCTAATAGAAATCTAAGGTCCACGACTCTACCCATGTTTAAAACTAGTGATGCTCAACCAAGTCCCTCCCAAGGAATATGGTGTTGTTTGATTTTAATTGCATCATTAAAATTGATGAAATTTTTGTAATGTTTCACTTTTTTGTTTGATCACCTTGAAGGTTTGTATTGATGTATTGTATTGGTTTACACAAAATTTCATGCCAAATGTTTATGAGCCTTCTTAAAGTGGATTTATGAGCCCCATTGTACTTATGATAGTTATTTGATGATCATAGGTCATATCCCTAGGGTATAGGTTGATTTCTAGCATGTTAACTCTTGATGTAATGCTTGTATGGTCACCTTAACCTACCCCTAAGGTAAGGTGACAAGTTTGGGAGATGTGAAAGGTGGGTGGCAAGTCACCATCCCACCTTAATTAACCCCACTCACCTAGGGTAAGGTTACCCTTGTCAATGAGTGCTTTGGAAACTTCCAAAGCCCTCACATGTGTTAGACCTCTTCCCTATGCTATCACACATGTGTGAGAGCACAAGTGGGGTTTCACATGTGTGATCCCCTCCCCAATGCTCTCACACATGTGAGAGAATTTATGGGAGAGTGTGTAGCATTGTTGAATGGGAAGGTGACAAGTGTCACCTCCTCATTATTGTGGGGTTGTGAGAGGGTTGTGTGGATGAAGGATAAGGTGACACGTTTCATCTTCTCATTCATCAAGGCTTGTGGGAAGAGACTATATGACTCCCTCTTGTTGAAGGGAGAAGGGTTCTTTGCTTTTTCATTTTTCATTCTTTTCTTGTTGGGAGAGTTTTTCTTTTGGTTTTGGACTTGGAAGAAAAGTAGAAGCTTGGAGATAGAGGCCATTGTGGAGCTCTTCTTCAAATCTTCTAACCTTGGAAATATTGAGAGGTAGACTCTCAAGCCTATTATCTTATTATTTTCATGCTTTCCTTAGTTTTCTTTGTGTTGTTGCATATAGTTGTTGATATGTGTTTTGTGAGTGTTATTCATGTTGTTTCTTGTTTGGGAAATGGGTTGTAGACATCAACTCTCTTAGGAGGGGTATGTCATGTTTGGGGTTTCAGATTTGGAGCACCTCTATTATGATCTTGTTGCTTATGGTTTTGGAAAGGCCTTGGCCTAGTATGGTTATGGATATATGTGTTGGCCTTCAAAGGAGTTGTGGAAGTTTTTTGGAAGGAGTTGTGGAGGTGTTTGGAAGGTTTTTGAGTACTTGGAGTTGTTGGTTTTGTGATATTGAGTTGTGTAGGAATATGCCATGTGATGGCTTGGTGTTAGTAAGAATATGCCATGTGATGGCTTGGTTTTAGTAAGAATATTCCATGTGTTGTCTTGGTTTTGGTAACACTATAGTTGAAGGGTAGCCCAATCTCCTCCTTCACCATTATGGGAACAAAATAGTTGTGAGTGTGTATCCCTTGGATCTATGTTGGTGTGTTTGTGATGATTTGTTTGCTTGTTGTGCTTGTATGAAACCTTGGTATCCTAGTGGGCATCTTAGCTTAGGGGTGGCTTGCTAGAAAGCCTAGGATGGGAGGTGATCAATCCATTGGCATTTGGAACCTTGTGTGTAATGCAGGTTTTCAAGTAGGTGGATGAGAAAAGGATAGAGAAATTTCATTTGTGAGCTCCTATGGAATTGTACAAGTTAGTTGTTTTTTTTGGCCATGTGAAATGTTGTTCTCCTTCTGAGCTTGTAAGAAAATGTGGTTAGGGTTTGATTCTATTTCAGTGTTATTGTAAAAGTATTTGGTGCAGGAGCACCTACCTGACAGCTGGCCTTCATGAGGCAGTTAGTTGTTTTAGGTCTTGTTTATGTTTTCAAGAAGGTCTGATAAGACCAATGCATGTAATAAGGTCATGCTGATCATGATAAGATCATGCTGACCACGCTTTGCTATTTTTAGCCAGTTTGTTAGGACAGTTGTCATGATGTATGATCGGTTGGATCTCCCAGCCGCCTGGAGAGTTCCCAGCCGCTTGGAGTTGGGTCAGTAGTACTCATAGGAAAATCTATTTAAGCATGAGGATCGGTTGACTATAGATCATCGATCAGACTTTGCGAGAGGAGAGACTGAATATTGTAATAGCATCTTTTGAAATCGAATAAGAGATCCTGTTCTGTTCAACTTCTGTTTGGCCTCTATTGTTTAATCAATTTACTGCATCTGGGTGGTTGTATGGATTCACTGATCCATTCCACCGGTTGATTCGTCTGATCGGTGGAATGGTTATGTACAGTAGGGTAGGTGTTAGTTTGTTTGTTCGCATGCAGGTGTGCAGGATCGCGGCTGAAAGGTGTTGAAGACCCTAGCATGGGCATGTGCTAGGTCGAGCTGATAAGTTTGAGTTGGAAGATCACCCTGAGAGTGGATTGGGTCGTCCCTGGAGGATCAGCGAAGTGAAATTTCGCTAAGGCTAAAAGTTCGTGAAAACGGCATCATCAGGATATTTCTGCAAATATCCTGCAGTCGCGTTGGGCATCATCATCCGGATAAGTGGAGGAGAGCATGATGCTTTCGATTGCATGAAGTGAAGGAGCGTCGGGGTGATCATCATCAGGAGGACCGAGGAGGAGCGTATCGGGATCAGGAAGAAGATCGGGTTGATCGCGGGCCGAAAAAGCTAAGTTTGGCCAACAGCAGGATATGACGTCATCGTCATCAGGATATACGTCATCAGGATATTGGGTGACGTTAGCATCAAAGGGACGGTGCAAGAAGTGAAGGTTCGTCATCATCAGGATAAATGGAAGGAACCGGATGTTCTTTATCCTGTTGATTATCATGATGTTGAATATCATGATGCTGAAGGTAGTAAAGATGGAAGTTGTCGCTGAAGTGAACAGTGGACATCAGGAGGATGTTCATGCTGGTCGAACATGATGATGCTGTCGATAATCGAGTAAGGTGATGCTGTTGGAAGGCGAAAGTGCGAAGGTTTGTCTGCAGGAGGATATCGGTCGGCAGGTGAAATATGATGATGATGGTGATGATGATGATGATGATGATGGGCTGCAGACGTCCATGCTATATTGTAAGGTTATAGTGTGGATGCCTCTGCATCATAGTGGTATCAGAGCTCAGCAAAAGGTCTGGGCTGTTGTGTGTTGATTCTGTCACCGAAAGGGCAGAGGTAGAGTTGAATTGTGTGTTGTGTGTTGAGTGAGAGGTTGATAAAATGCCTCCGAAAGGTAGTGGTACTGCAAGGGAATTGCAGGAGATGAAGGAGAAACATGCCAGAGAGATGAGGAAGATGAAGGAGCTTGCTGAAGCACTTCAAGCCAGGCTTACAGCCCTAGAAAAGAACAAAAAAAGGGAAGTGGCAGACAGTGAGTCTGAAGAAGATGAAGATACTGTTGAAGAGTATGAAGAGGTAGCTGAAGATCTGGATGCTGAAGACCAGAGATTGGCAAAACTGTTAAAGGCAGTGCAGAGTGATAAACCTAAGGTAAAGGTTGATGTTTCCAAGTATACTGGAAGTTTGAATGAAGATGAGTTACTGGATTGGATTGCTGCACTGGATAATCACTTTGAATGTGAAGATGTTGCTGAGGATCAGAAGGTAAAGATTGCAAAGACCAAGTTAGGAGGTCATGCTTTGGTTTGGTGGGATTATGTACAATCTGAGAGAAGGAAACAAGGGAAGTCAAAGATCACTTCATGGGATAAGATGGTAGCAAGGATCAAGGGGAAATTCTTGCCAAGGGATTATGAAATCCAGATGTTTAAGAAGCTGCAATTTTTAAAGCAGAAGGAAAGGGATGTGAAGACATATACAGAAGAGTTTTACAAGTTGAGTATGAGATCTGGTCATCATAAGAATGAGGTAGAAAAGGTGGCTAGGTACTTGGCTGGTTTGAGATTTAACATACAGGATGAGTTAATTTTAGCTAACCCTAAGAATGTGGAGGATTGTTATCAAATGGCAATCAGGATTGAAGAAAAGATGAATAGAGGACATGATAAGTCCATGAGAGGAAGAGGAAACAATATGAGGGGAAGAGGAGCAGCCCCTACACAAAAGCAAACAAATGAGGGTCAAGAAGACACTGGTAAAGGACAGGGACAGTCTGATTTCAGAGGTGGATGGAAAGGTAATAGAGGAAGATTTGGAGGTGGTAGAGGTTCTACTACATTTTCAGGAAAATGTTACACCTGTGGTGAGTTTGGTCATCCATCTTTCAAATGTCCAGAAAACAAAGGTTCATCATCTAGAAATGATAGAACTAGTGACAAGAGAGTACAACTTGTGCAAGAAGAGACAGTAGAGCAAAGTGTGCAGAGTTCAAACACTTATCAAAAGGATAAGGAGCCTGATAATTATGCATACCTAGAGAGTGGAGAGTCTCTGATGATGAGAAGAACAACAACTACCTTGAAGGTACATGACAAAGAATCCCCACAAAGAAGAGCTCTTTTCAAGACCATATGTAAGAGCAAAGGTAAAAAATGTAAGGTTGTCATTGATACTGGTTCAACAGACAACATGGTATCTCAGGAAATGGTGGATAAACTGAATTTGGAAAGGATTCCACATCAACACCCTTACAAGGCATCTTGGGTGAGTGATAGTCAATCACTTTCTGTCTCTGAACAGGCATATGTGGATTTTCATATTGGAGCATATCAGGATAGAATTTTGTGTGATATTTTGCCCATGGAATGTTGTCACCTACTGTTGGGTAGACCATGGCAATTTGATAGAAGGGTACTGTATGATGGGTACGCTAATACCTACACCCTCAGGAAAGATGGGAAGACTATGAAGTTGATGCCATTGCAGGCAGATGCTGCAGCACAGGGGGCAGCCAAACTCATTTTGATGGGAAAGAAGGAGTATGTGCAGATGCCTAGAGGAGCAGGCATAAAGGCAGTTGAGGACACTGCAGGAAAAGAAGTTGTTCAGGGCAACAGGCTGAAGAAAGTTTTAGTTGTGACTGACAGAGGTCAGCAGCAAGTGCAGAAACAGGTTTGCACACAGCAATCAGTTGAGAGGAATGACAAGGATGTTGTCATAGTTGGGACTATTGCTTGTCCTATACAGGTTGACAGGAAGACATGATTGAACATTGCAGAAGTTCAAGAGGCAGTTCAGACAGAGGATCTGGTCAGACAATCTGACAAACACAGGGTATATGAGAAAAAGGCCTACATTGACAGGCATGAGGATTTACTTGCCAGAAAGCAAGTTACAGTTCAGAAGACTTGGAGCAGCCAAAAGCCAGCAGAGGACAAAGCTGGAACAGATCAGCATATTGCTAAGGCAAAGTGTACAGGTGGAGGACTTCCACATACTAAACTCATGGGACATGAGTTCTTTTCTGTTGGGGAGTATGGTGCAGGAGCACCTACTTGACAGCTGGCCTTCATGAGGCAGTTAGTTGTTTTAGGTCTTGTTTATGTTTTCAAGAAGGTCTGATAAGACCAATGCATGTAATAAGGTCATGCTGATCATGATAAGATCATGCTGACCATGCTTTGCTATTTTTAGCCAGTTTGTTAGGACAGTTGTCATGATGTATGATCGGTTGGATCTCCCAGCTGCCTGGAGAGTTCCCAGCCGCTTGGAGTCGGGTCAGTAGTACTCGTAGGAAAATCTATTTAAGCGTGAGGATCGGTTGACTATAGATCATCGATCAAACTTTGCGAGAGGAGAGACTGAATATTGTAATAGCATCTTTTGAAATCGAATAAGAGATCATGTTCTGTTCAACTTCTGTTTGGCCTCTATTGTTTAATCGATTTACTGCATTTGGGTGGTTGTATGGATTCACTGATCCATTCCACCAGTTGATTCGTCTGATCGGTGGAATGGTTATGTACAGTAGGGTAGGTGTTAGTTTGTTTGTTCGCATGCAGGTGTGCAGGATCGCGGCTGAAAGGTGTTGAAGACCCTAGCATGGGCATGTGCTAGGTCGAGCTGATAAGTTTGAGTTGGAAGATCACCCTGAGAGTGGATCGGGTCGTCCCTGGAGGATCGGCGTAGTGAAATTTCACTAAGGCTAAAAGTTTGTGAAAACGGCATCATCAGGATATTTCTGCAAATATCCTGCAGTCGCGTTGGGCATCGTCATCCGGATAAGTGGAGGAGAGCATGATGCTTTCAATTGCATGAAGTGAAGGAGCGTCGGGGTGATCATCATCAGGAGGGCCGAGGAGGAGCGTATCGGCATCAGGAAGAAGATCGGGTTGATCGCAGGCTGAAAAAGCTAAGTTTGGCCAACAGCAGGATATGATGTCATCGTCATCAAGATATACGTCATCAGGATATCGGGTGACGTCAGCATCAAAGGGACGGTGTGAGAAGTGAAGGTTCGTCATCATCAGGATAAATGGAAGGAACCGGATGTTCTTTATCCTGTTGATTATCATGATGTTGAATATCATGATGCTGAAGGTAGTAAAGACGGAAGTTGTCGCTGAAGTGAACAGTGGACATCAGGAGGATGTTCGCGCTGGTCGAACATGATGATGCTGTCGATAATCGAGTAAGGTGATGCTGTTGGAAGGCGAAAGTGCGAAGGTTTGTCTGCAGGAGGATATCGGTCGGCAGGTGAAATATGATGATGATGGTGATGATGATGATGATGATGATGGGCTGTAGACGTCCATGCTGTATTGTAAGGTTATAGTGTGGATGCCTCTGCATCAGTATTCTTCATTTTCAATAAAGTGTTATGACAAATGAGTTTTCTATCTTAATCTTATGAGAAAATAAAAATAGTGTGAATAAAATCTGTCTCTCACTCTCCCTTTTGATTTTCCATATTACATATATATGTGAGTTGCTTGAAAGAAAAAGAGTAATATCTTTGCTTCTATTATTGTTGTTTGAAACAAAAAAAATGGTTTATGTTTTGTAAAATAAAAATCATGTAAGATGTTAGATAAAAAAAATGAGGACTATATTTATTCCTTTTGTGAAATAAATGAAATCTATTTAAGGCTCTTAAATGTCCTTGTGTAAAAATAAATGTATGTATATTTTAAACTTGTTGGGTTGCTTATTTAATTCATTGTTTTTATTTTAAAGAAAAATAGAGTTAGTAAATATATGTATATATACTATTAGCAATTTTAAACATATCATATAAATGTTACATGTTTTTGTTTTAAATAAGGAAAAGTTTTCTTTTAAAAAAGAATATTGAGTAGCTTCATTTAGGGTTTGATTTTATTTGTAGTAAAATAAATAAATAAATAAATAAAGATGTTGTTAGGGGTGAGCAGACGACTTTGTAATTTAGAGCGACCAACTCTGGCTATGGATAGAGGCATGGGACCCCCGACCCATAGAGTCCCCGGGGGCTCTATGGGGTGGGCACCTTACCCATGGTCAGGCCAGCTATTATTGGTAGCCCCTTTAGCCTTGATGCCTGGTTGACCGACCGACCTAGTTTGGAACAAAAACCCCTGCATCATTAAATAAAACCCTCTAATTTTTTTTTCTTACATTCAGCTCTATATGAATCCATCATTTAATATGTAATATTAATAAAAATCCCTATGATATATATATATAAACTGAGACCTTTATTTTTCCTAAAATAGTAAATGATTTGCTGGGAAAAGGATGGAAATGCTTCTTAAACATAATCTATAAGCTTAGTTTTGCAAACATTATTCTATTTGAAAACATCCAGGCTTTTATGCATTAAACAATAAACCTTTTTATAATATAGAAGTTTTGAGACAAAGGAATATAGTAAACATGGAGATTATTTAAACCTTGCAAACAAAAGAAATGTTAGAAAATAAAACTATACATGTAGGTTGGTAAAATAGAAAACATTGAAACAAAATCAAAATGTTAGAAAAATGTCATCTTCAGAAAATAACCTTCCCACTTGGGGAACAAATTTTTCCACTTCTCCTTCCGCTTCAAACCTACACCAATAAAATAGAAAAAGTAGATTTGTGAGGAAATAACAATGTTGCATGCCTTTATAAACCTCTTTTAGGGTTTTGTGATGCCCTAGATTTAGGGAGTGGTTTAAACCTTTAACTCTTGTTAACCTTTTAAAACTTGCTTAGGCTTGTTAGTGTGATTTATTGTTTAAACTATAGGTGATGTTTTATTTACTACATTGAAATTTATTCTCCTCTAGTTCCATAGTTCAAAAGTATTTTTTACCTATTTTAATTTAATTTAAGAGTATTAGTTCTATAGTTCAAAAGTATTACTTACTTGTTTTAATTTAATTTAAGAAAATTAGATCTATAGTTGATGTTATTATGATATTTAATTTATTTAAATTGTTTTAAATTTTGTGAAAGTTCTATAGTTGAATTATTCTTTTAGTTTAATTTTACCTTTCACATTGTCAACATTGTGGCATTATGCTACTGAAAATTCAGGGAAATTTTACCCTTAGTATTGTTATGCTGTCAAAATTTTCATAATTATGGATAGGATTATTTATTTAATTAATTTTAAAATTTTACTTTCCTGTTTAATTATATGGTTAAATATTGTAATTAAAGGATTGAAACCTTGTAAATTCCTTGAATAGTTTTAGATGGTTATTTCAGCCTTTCTAGCCTTTTCATGTTAGTTTCTTTATTTTTAGTGTTACCTTAGTTGATAGTTTATTTCTTGGGTTAGGGTTCGACTTAGATCTAAACTATTTCCTTTTCACCTAAGAAACCCTAGGGTTGGTTTTAGTACGAAAACCACCCCTCCTAGCAATGCTTCTTGTGATGCACACCCCCCTTAGTTGCTTCCTTAGCATGGGGATTGAGAAAGGAGTTTTGCATCATCTTGCACCATGATTGACTTCCCTAGCATTGTATGATGCGCCTAATGTTTGTTGCAAATACAACCACATTATGTGCATGTGTCACCAAGTGCACATGTTGTGCGCGAGGGGGTTTTAGAGTCAAGTTGCTAAAATTTTTGGTGTTTCATGTCATGTTGGAGTAATAATTCAATTACTTAATTTATTTAATCATATTGCTTCATTAATTCCTTTACTTTATTTCACTTAAGCTAAACTTAGGCACTTTAATAATTTATTATTAATCCTAGGGTTCTCACTTTTAGGGTTTCCATCTCCTTTTATAAGGATTGATCTTATTGTAATTATTCATTCTTGTTAATGCATATTTTGCTTTAGGTTTGTAGAGCACCATTATTGTGCCTATTGATCTCCTTTATGTGATAGGTTATTTTCTTCAAAGTGTTCATTTGGATCTGTGAGGTTGTTTTATCAACTTCAACATGGTATCAGAACTCTAGATCTACAAGCCCCTTCTCAAATTTGGAGAAAATTTTGAGCAAAATTTTTTTTCTTGGTGCATTTTTATTTAAAATAGAGTATTCCATTAGATTCAGACTAGTCGAAATAGTTAGATTAGCCTTTTATTTGGCTTGATTTGAGCTTTGTAGGCCAAATCTGCAAGGGTTTCATCGGTTACCTTTTTTTCTAGATCTAGAGGGAACCTACAATTTTAGAGAGTTTTGGGCCCAAACGGACCTCACCATCATGCTTTGAAGGCCCAAAAACCTTAAGATCAACTGTCAAATCGTTGAAATTAGTTTCGGGCTCATCTCAGGTAATTTTTCTTTTTGCTAGGGAAGTTGTACGGCCTCCCTAGCATGCATATCAAGGGTTCTAAAGTTGGCGGATCTCCAAATTTGGAGGTGTTTTTGCTAAATTTGGCAAAGGTTGCTTTTTTGCCAAATCTACCCCTCTCCGTTGGGCTTTTCATTCTTGTACTCCATCTTCCAAAGGCCATATCTTAGTCATATGGTGGTATTTTTCAGTGCAATTTTTTTGAAAAGGGGTAGAATTTTTTGCTCTTCGTAGTGGTGTAGGTGTTTTTCAGTTTTGACTTCTTGTTTTTTCTAGAAATCAATTTTATTAGTGTTGTTATGCAATTCTCATTTTGGAGACTGTGATGGCCCATATCTTCTATATAACCGGATGCATTTTTGGGTCCCATTTTTTTTTAAAGTGCATGTTTTTCTGTGTACTTCATCATGGTGCTATTGGTTTCCTCTATTTCTATTATAGAATTGTATTTTCAGCATGTGATCCTTTTTTCAACATTATGATCTTTCATTGTAAGCACTTATCTTATGTAAACACACTGAAATAAAGTGCCATCAGTGTTGTACATGTATTCTTGAGATCTTGAACATCATTTTTGTACCTTATTGTACTTGCACTATGATATAAAGTGCCATGGGGGTTTATGTTTGCCTTTTATTTTTCCATCACACCTTTGTCATGTGTGTGTGCTTTGGTTTGCACACCCTTTTATTTGTTGGTACTTTCATGTTTGCACGTTCATATGTTCTTGTTTTTTCTACCTGCACTTCTTGGTTTGACACAATTTTAGTGTACCTGTCATGGCTCTCCCTTGTCTGCATTATGGGGGGTTTCTACTATTGGTGCTAATGCCTCCTTGGTTTCGTGTTGGATTGAGTTATGTATCTAGTATTTGTTCTTATGTACTAGGTGGATGCATCTGCTGGTTACCCATGCATTTTAGTGAGATGGAGCATTTACCATATGGACACTCTTGCATTCCTTTTTTGGAGGTGACCTTTTAGTTTCACTTGATCAATTCATCAAAATTTTGGTACCTTTGCCATTTGTATCTTTGATTTCCAAATGTTTTGCATTGTTTTGCCATTTGATTCGAGTAGTGTCGGTGGGAGCACTCATGCAGATTCTTGTCTTCTTAATCTTGATCTTCATCTTGTTTTAGAGGAGGTTATTCTTTTAGCACTATAGTAGTTAGTCTTTGATAGTGTTTGCAACTTCTTCATACTTCAGTGGAGTTCTTCATGTTCCTATTATTTTGGGACATCCTTTGTGGAGGCTTCTTAGTCCTTCACTCTTTCTCTCTCTCTTGTATGGAGGTTTGTTCTCTCTTTTGGGGGGGAGTTTTTCCCATGTGGTTTTCTCCTTTTCTCTATTTGTGAGAGACTCTTTTGTACATGGGTAACTCATCAAGCCTATTTGCCAGGACCCATCTTTGCTTTCATGCATTTGTCCTTAGTTTTTTAGCTTCTCCCTAAGTTCATCTTTAGGGGGTGTTAGAGTAATAGGTTCTTTACTGAATTAACTTAATCATATTGATTAATTAATTAAGTCACCTTTACTTTATCCCACTTAAGCTAAACTTAGAAATCTCTCATTAGGGTTTTCTAACTTGCAAATATAAAAGCAAGTGCTCTCATGTAATTCTTAAATCCATTTCATTAATTGCATCCTTTTTGTGCAAATTGCTCTCTTTGCTTTTTTTTTTTTTTTTTCTCTTGTGGAACATTTCTTAGGTTTTGCATGTATTCACTTTGTCCTGTAAGGTTGGTTTCTCAACTTCAACATGGTATCAGAGCTCTAGATCTATAGCTTCCTATTCTTTTTTTGAACAATCCAACCTGAGACCTTTTTGGAGTAGTTTTTTGTCATTTTAGCCATAACTTTTGCATCTAAACTTAGATTTTCAAAAACTAGATATTTATAGAAAGAGGACTCAGAAACCCTATCTAGGTAACTCTTAGTTTTTATATAGATAGCACATATTTTGAGAAAAATAGATCATAATCCACATCTCTATTTTTAGCACTGCTTGTTTTTTTAGTTTTATTTAGAGTAGTTTTGCAAAATCAAGAATAGCTTTCTCATACGAACTTTATTTTTCAAAAACAAGATATTTCTAGAAAGAGAACTCAGAAACCCTATCTGGGTATCTCTTAGTTTTTGTATAAATGACACATATTTTGAGAAAAATAGATTACAATTCACGTCTCTATTTTAGCCTTGCTTGCTTTTCTTGCCCTTTCAAAGCAGTTTCACGAAATTGGGTATATCTTTGTCATCTAGACTCCATTTTTAAAAAAATGAGATATCGTTGGAAAGAGGACTCTAAGTACTATCCAGTGACCTAGGTATTTTTTTTTAATTTTATCTCAATCACTTGTTGTTTTCACCAGAAGTCAGGTCTTTTCTTTAAGAAGTTGCCTTCAATATTTGGAGAATATCTTTTGCATACGAACTCCATTTTTTTAAAACAAATATGCATTGGAAATATTTCAGAAAGATCTACCCAGCCACCTATATAACTTTTTTAGATTCCACCCTTGGTATATTTTAATCAATTTGTCAATTTTATGGCTTCTGTTGGATATCTTGGAAATGCTGCCTCCTGGAAAGGTTCTGTTTGCTTTGATAGGCTTATGTTATCAGCATAAATCTATTTGCATTCTTTGATCTCTAATCATCTAAGGAGATGGGATTCTACCATAAGCATAAATCCAATTTTAGATACTATGGAAGTAATCAACATGAGAAAGAGATGTGTCCTCATTTCTCACATAATCTTTTTGAAATGGTTGCTTCGATCGCTTCTTCTCCTAATGAGATCATTTCTCCACCATCACCTACTCCTACTTTAGAGTTCAGTGTTGCATCATCATTAGCTTCTAGTGATTCTATATAGCAGGTCAATATTAGTCTTCCTGATCCACCTCATTGGGATTCCTATCTTACAGACATATCATCTCTATTTGTGGAGTCTCACATTACTGATTTGGAGGACACATTTGCAAGTTTGTTTCTCTTGTTTGATACTATCTCAGGTGGTTTTGCATCACCACCTTCATCTTATGTGTTTCCAGATGGAGTTCATATCATATCCTCTCCTACTTCTTCTTCTCTGATTGGGCAGATAACTTCTATTTTGGAGAAGACATATTTTCCCAGTATGAGGTCACTTGAGTTGCATTCAGAAGCACACATTTCGATATGGATTCCCTATTCATCCAAGATGTGGGAATGGCTTCTACATTCACCAGTGGACCTGTTTCTTTTGAAAGGGAGAAATGTTGTTTGCAGGTAGTGGATTGGATTTTGTCTTCAAGATCTTTTCATTGGTTTTGTAGCTTCTTCTTGGAGGGGATTCATATTCACTTCTCTCTCTCTCTCTCTCTCTCTCTCTCTCTCTCTCTCTCTTTCTCTCTCTCTCTCTCTCTCTCTCTCTCTCTCTCTCTCTCTCTCTTATGGGGGCATTCATGATTGTACTTTTGTGATGGATTCAGTTCTTGGGGGTCCTATTATTAGTCATTCTTGTATCACATATTCATGTACTTATTTTTTCTCTCTTTTGGATAGGGGTTTTTCCCACAGGGTTTTTCTCCTTTTCTCTACCTTATGGGAGATTCTTGTTGTTCATGGATACCTAACATGGCCTTGTGGCTAGGACCCATTCTTTGCTTTCATGCATTTAGTCATTAGTTTTTTAGCATCTCCCTAAGTTCATCTTAAGGGGGGATGTTAGAGTAATAGGTTAATTACTTAATTAATTTAATCATATTGATTAATTAACTAAGTCACCTTTACTTTATTTCACTTAAGATAAACTTAGGCACTTTAATAATTTATTATTAATCCTAGGGTTCTCACTTTTAGGGTTTCGATCTCGTTTTATAAGGATTGATCTTATTGTAATTATTCATTTTTGTTAATGCATATTTTGTTTTAGGGTTGTAGAACACCATTATTGTGCCTCTTGATCTCCTTTATGTGACATGTTATTTGTTTGCAGGTGTTCATTGGGATTTGAGGTTGATTTATCAACTTCAACAATGACCACATGACAAATGTCGATATGACATGTGGTTTTCATGTCATGACCACATGGCAAATGTGGGCATGACAAAATTCTTGAACTTAAAAAAATTGTAGTGGAATTTAATTGCTTAAATGAAAGAGCATGATAGTAAAATTGAGCATTTTACTTCTTCTAAGTGTTAGTGTCAAAAAGAGAATAATGGTTTTAAGACATTTTTCAAGTAGTTTCCACTAACTACCATAACAATTTATTATAGCTAAGAATATTGGCCTTTCTTGAAACAAAATCTTGTATGTTTCCAATGTAGAAGGGAAGAAAGAAGTGGAAATTTGTCACACAATCAAATTACCATGACCTAAAATGTAATTTATTATAGCTAAGAATATTAGCCTTTCTTGAAACAAAATCTTGTATGTTTCCAGTGTAGAAGGGAAGAAAGAAGTGGAAATTTGTCACACAATCAAACTACCATGACCTAAAAAGTATATAAATAGATTTTTTTATGCCTATAGATGAGAGTGGTTGGGCATTTAAAATAGTTTAGATGCACATTTGGGACACCTCCTATGATAATTAAATTTGAAAGAATTTTAGGATTTTTCTATTGAAATTGCAAATAATAGCTTGTTTGGGGCATTGTAGCCAATTTTAAACCCTCAAAAAAAAGAATAAGAGTAGAATATTTCCCAGAAAACATCTTGAAGGATTAGTTTGTAAGTAATAGGCATTATAAAAATTATTATTTAAGTTAAAAAAAGTGGAAAATATAAGTTAATTAACGTAAGGAAGAGACTGGACCAACTTTGATCTTCTTTATTCTAATTATTTCTTTAAATTAAATTTGTTTGAAATATTTGAAAACTAACTATTACAAATGAATCTTAAAAATTATTAAATGTCATCTTTATTTCTACTTAAATCATGTATAAATTTATTTTTATCTTATATTTATGTATTATTAAATTCATTTATTCTTTTCCTGAATTTCCTATGGGTGTATCCTTTGAACCTCCAAAGGATGCAATTGCTAGTATATAATAACATTAAAATAGCACAGCCATGCAAATTTAACCCTTAAAAAATTATATACTATAATCTTAATGTGAAAGAAACATTGAAATGCTAGACTTTCTCTTTCCATACAATAAAAAATAATTAAAATCATTACAAAGTTCATATAAATCGGAACACGTAATGAAAAGACCACATTCTATGGACATAAAAAGTTAGCCAATGAGTTTATGAGACAAAGTCACCTATTTGATGTCATAACAAAACTAGGACAATGTTGGAATTAGCGCATATATATCATTTATTTGGACAATTCCCTATTTGTAGTAGACAAGGAAGCACTATTTGGTTTGAAGCTACTCTTTTGTTTCAAACATAAACCTGCAAGAAAACATGAGAAACAATTTACTTTTGGGCACATTTAAACCTTACCTCTTGCAATTGCTTTAGCACTCTTAAACTACAAATATTTAATATATTGCACTATAGGCTTACCAAATAGTACATGGCTCTGTGCTATAACTCTAGCATGATGAATCCCTATTGATCCACAAGGATTAGATGGCCAGAGGAATGAAACAAAACTACATTCTTACCGAATAGAGCCCATACATTTAAAGGCCCCATTGAGGCATCAATTGGAAAACCATTGATTAATGTCGAGAGGCATTCTACACAATGGCAACAAGGGGTGGAGTGTAATGGCATGAGTGTGTTAAAAAAAACTCTTACTTTTTACTTTAAAATTAATAGCCATTTACATGTCAAATTATTAATATTTAATAATAAATAAAATATAAATCATCTAAAAATAAAGATATGTTCTCATCAGTAGACAACTTTGGATAATCATCATTTTTCTCATTTTCAAAGTAAATTTAAATAAAATAACTTAAAGTAAATAAAATAATTTCAAATTAATATTTATTGGCATTTAATTAATAATGCCCCAGGAGAGTTGTTAGAGTGTAGTGGAGTGAGTGTGTTAAAAAAACTTACTTTTTACTTTAAAATTGACAGCCATTTACATGTCAAATTATTAATATTTAATAATAAATATATATAAATCATCTAAAAATAAAGATATGTTCTCATCAATGGACAACTTTGGATAATCATCATTCTTCTCATTTTCAAAGTAAAAATTAAATAAAATAACTTAAAGTAAATAAAATAACTTCAAATTAATATCACTTGGCATTTAATTAATAATGCCCAGAGACATTCTACAATGGCAACAAGGGTGGGTGGAGTGTAATGGCATGAGTGTGTTGAAAAAAGCTCTTACTTTTTACTTTAAAATTGACAACCATTTACATGTAAAATTATTAATATTTAATAATAAATATAATATAAATCTACTAAAAAGGGGGCCTGGCTTGATTGGCAAGAGCTTTCTGTGGTAGGCACAAAGTCATGAGGTCCAGTCTAACTTTGGTCAAAAGTGTTTACCCTATTGAATTAAAAAAATATAAATCTTCTTTAATCAATATTTATTTAATAAAAGTACAATTTGAAGCTATTTTATTGATTATTACACTCCTATATGTTTTATATAAATTACACTATTTACTTCACATTACAACCATTTTATTTATTATATACATAATTTTGGTTAATTATTTAATTGTTCAAGCCTTTCCCATTAAAGTTATCTCAAATTAACAAATCAAATTAAAACCTTTTATTGATTATTACACTACTATGTTTTTTTATATAAATTACGCTAAACAAAATTACACCCCTTTTCTTTCATTTAATATATACAAAGTAATGTTCCATTTTCTAACACTTTTTTGAGAAAGTTACATTTAATATATACAAAGTAATGTTCCATTTTCTAACATTTTTTTTTTTTGAGAAAATTACATATCTTTCCTTTCATTTAATATATAAAAAGTATTTGAGTTTTATTTTCTTTAAGCCATAGGCTTTACAAAATTGTAGAAAAAGGATTTATCCAAAGATGATGGAGAAGTGAACAATTTTGGTGCTGATAATGTCATATCTTTGTTTTACCTTCTTATTTTATAAATATTATGTTTATACATGGTTTAGGTTTGAATCTTAAATAATTTATATAAAAAATGTAATATTGTAATAATCAATAAAAGGTTTAAATTTGATTTGTTAATTTTAAATTTTTTCTATTTGTTAATTTAGTTGAAATTTTGATGGGAAATATATAAACCTTAAATAATTAAATAATTAACCAAAATTATGTATATAATAAATAAAATGGTTGTAATGTAAAATAAATAAAATAGGTTCAAATTAATATATCTTCAGAGGAAAAAAGTAGTATATTCTATATATATTTTACACCTAGAAGTCACGTCATGTAATATAATGCATACCAGTATGAATGATAGTGCTGTTATTTTGTATTACTCCTCCATTGGTCATTGTGTTGGGGCATTGAGTAGAACTAATTCCATGCATGTGTTGAGGAAGTAAAGCAGATGGAGGCATTGCAGACGATAAAAATTCTCCGGTATTGGGCGTGAAACTACATGCAGAATCTAGCCATTGTTTTCTCTTGATTCTTGACTTTTTATTTTGGAATGATGCTGGCTTCTACAACATGCCCATATTTTTGGAGCATTTCGGTGATTTCATTATATCTTCTCTCCTAGGATTTTTCATTCTAGATTTGAAAATGTTTTCTAATCTCTTTTTGCTCTAGAAGGGGACTCCATTTTGTCGTTGACTTGGTGCTTTCTAGCTATTCCCAAGATGATAATGTTCCTATAAAAAATAAAAAAGTGAAAAATGTTTTATTCAGAATATATACTAGATTAGGTCAACAAAACATCATATATGAAGGCACCCTAAATCCCTCTTAAAAGGAGAAAATAACATTTCTTATAAGAAGAGTGAAAGCGTGGTTGATAATTAACCTTCATTAGCAGACAACTTTTTGGCAGACATTGTTAAAGATGTCTTCATTTGACGTTGCGGTGAAGAAGGTTCCACTTTGAATAGATCTAGCCCATGGTTATTGATTTGATGCTAGAGTGATGAAGGCTCCACTCTAAATAGATTTGTCCAATGGTTGTTGGAAGCCATATAAATCTCAACTCTGCAAAACAAAAAAAGGGAAAGAAAGGAAAAGAAGCTCACAATATTTTATTTAAACTATTGTCTCCCTCAACAAACATAGTGTTGATGTATAAAATTGTGCAAGTTCCAACACCAACATGGGAAGTTTCAAGAATGTGTGACTTGCTATTTGAAACAACCTCTAGATTTTAAAGAAGCTAGCTCTTTCTATTTCAATCACGTTTTGAGTAAAGGGAAAGAGATAAACAGGATTACAGATACAATAAGAAAATCTAATTTATGGCAATGCATCTAAGTAAAAAAGTACTCCTTTAATTCAAGTACAGTGAAGCTATTCTCAAGATACAGTTATAGTAAAGAGCAGCTACTGCATGATCAACATAAATAGATATAATGAATATTATCAAAGGCTTATAACCAGACGATTTTGCAAAGACACAGATGATATCAACCAAGGCACAAAACAGAGTTCTTATTAATCTTCTAGCAACATAAAAGGCATAGAAACATGCACAGATATATCAACTTTCTTATCAAGAACAACAAAATAAAGACAAAATGACATAAACTGATCATAGCAAAGTCTATGAATCCTCTATTAGATTTCTAATTGAAAACTTATTCCAAAAATTAAAAGTCCCCTTTCAATTACAAATTTGATATATTTATAATCATAGACTTAACTTAACACTATCGGCACAGCCAAAATTACCTCTGCCTATAGCCATTGTCTGGCGATGTCTTTTTTCATTCAGCTAAGTCTTCCCTCATCCATTGGCGTAAGATAAGACTATCGACAAGGCAATTCAAAACTTCACCGATCACCAACTCTGGCCAATGTGACTCCCACCAATTTCCTTTATTTCTTTCTATCGGCACAACATAAGATATCTCTCGCTAATCTCCTTTATTTCTTTCTATCGGTGTAACTTAACACTATCGGTACAGCCAAAATTAACTCCACCGATCACCATTGTCTGGCTAATATCCTTTGTTTGTTTCTATCCATCGGCGTAACATAAGATATCGGCCACCTTCAAAAAATTTATACCGATGCCTTCAGTCATGCCGATACTATCCCCTCAATGTACCTATCGGTCAAACAACTCACCAACTCTCACCGACTCCTATGTATCGGTCAAGCTACCTATCGGCAGGACTTCCATTATCGGTGAACACCTTAAGCCTCCTGCCGATCTCCTTTGTTTGGCCGATGTCCTCCATTATTCGGCTAAGTCTTTCCTCTGTCGGCATGACATAAGATATCTCCTACTAAATCCTTAAATTCCTATCCTTCCATTGGCATAACACAAAACCATCAGTGAGGCCACTATTTTCTCTACTGATCATTATTGTCTGGCCGATATCCCTTCTACTTTCCTTCTATCAACGTAACATTGCCTATCGGCAAGAGAATACAGAACCTCACCGATACCAAAAGTCACATCGATAGCAAAATAAAAGCAACTCCCCGCACCATTGACAGGACCAAACCCTTCGGCGTGAAACTATCATCCAACTCCAATAGCCATAGTTAGGCCGATGTGAACACTTATCGATGAAACACAAGATATCACCAAGACAAAACAACCCCCTGCTGATATCAAAAGTTACGCCGATAAAAGGGGGGGACCCATGCACTGTGCCCTTTGTGTCCAACCTTACTTTCGGGTCCGCACATGCATGAAGTGCCTTGTAAATTTTACCTGCCAAACACACAAACGTGAGATACAAAGTGGATTTAAAACAACAATTTCTTTAACCTAAAACCACTTCAGGTCCACCTGCATGTATATATCAAAACTTTCATCAAAAGCGTACAAGGAAAAAGAAAAAGAAAACAAACAGCCTTGCATATGAAAGCAATATACAAACCTGAATGTACATTTTACCGAAATGATCATAACTTGCAAAATATGGCAAATTTTAAGATGGTTCAAAAAGTAACCCTAGCTTATTTTTCACCAGGAACCCAACCATATCATGCACTGGTACTGGAAATGCATTTTTTCTCTATTTTCAATAAAGTTTGTAGTTTTAACCTCTCTTTTCCCTTTACGACCAAGCAAAACAACACACACAAAAAGCAAAAGCAAAAGTGACAGCAGGGGTCCTCATTTTACTAAGGAGTAAAATGGGGCGTGTTGTGAACATCACAACAACTAGCAACCAAACAAAATAATTAAATTCAAAGAATTTAAGAAAACTAAATGAAATAAATCCATAACTTCCAACTATCTTTCTTGCAAATTGTTTTTCAACTTGAGACATAAGGCATTCAATAAGGATGCATGAATTCTCATTTTCAGTTTAAGTATGTGCACGTGATTAATTATCCTCATCTTGAAGATCGGTTGAACAAACCAA
Organism: Cunninghamia lanceolata; assembly: GCA_027924645.1. Classification (NCBI taxonomy): domain Eukaryota; kingdom Viridiplantae; phylum Streptophyta; class Pinopsida; order Cupressales; family Cupressaceae; genus Cunninghamia; species Cunninghamia lanceolata. Next base: position 4,017,697 of record BSBN01000144.1, read on the forward strand.
TAACTAACATTAGCCTACGTAGGTGAGGATATTCCCTCATAGCCAACCGAATAAAGCCTTGCTGCTAGCAAACGTCTATAGCCCCGAAAAGGTTATCGTTACAATTCTCCTAAGTAGAGTCCCACTGCCAATGAGCATCTATAGCCCCGGTAGAGTTACTTAGATGGCTTAATCTAGATTTTTAGTATAATCTATTTTATTCATTTTATATTTTATATTTTTTGATTTTTGAAAGAGATTTCACAAGATTTTGCAGTTGTAACTTCATGATGCAAGGAGTGAACACTTGCTAAAATTAAGCTGAGAATTGTAATGGTAGCAAGGGTGACCTCAGATTTTTCACTAATATCTACACTAGTAAGTTCAACAAACCCAAGGATTTTAGGTGTGTCATCGTGAGAAACCTCCCTTGAATTCTCAATAACATTTATTGAATACAAAATTTCAGAAGGTAAACAACTCTCTACATTCATGACATTCACAACAAGTTATGCATAAATTGCAAATAATTAACCTAAATATTCTAAATTTTATACTATTTTGAATGGTTGTTAGCTTGCTCCTTAATACTCTAAAGGAAAAACAAAGATCCCTGCTGAGAAGAAATCAACGAACCAAATAGTAGACTGTACAAGAAAAACAAAACAAAGCAAAAGAAGACTATACAAACAAAAGGGAAGAAACAAAACAACAAACAAAAAGAAATAGAAAACAATACTATATAAAAAAACTAAATCTAAAAAAGAAACAGCAAAAGAAAACTATACATTTCTTACACTACATTACACAAAATGGACTGCCACTTTACCTCAAGCCTGGAAGTAGTGTTTCAAATGTTGGCCATTAACTGGTAATGGCACATCTTCTCCTGTCAAGGTCTTGAGTCTAAATGCGTTGTCTCCTATTATTTCTAAGATGTGCAATGGACCTAGCCATAGTTTATCAAATTTTCCATGGCTCCCTTTCTTTTCATGTGCTTTATCCCAGTACAACACTAAGTCTGATATCCTAAATGTCTTGACTCTTGCCCTCTTATCAAACCACCTCTTTACTACTGCTTGATGTTTGGCAAATTTCTCGATGGCTTGACCTCTTTTCTCTTCTAGTTGTAGCATTTGTACCATCCTAGCTTCCCTATGGTTGTCAAAGCCTAGATACTCATTGGCAAACCTCTAGATTGGTATTCTTAGATTTATTAGAAGTATGGGATCAGTCCCATAAACTAAATGATAAGGTGTACTACCTAAATCTGTTTTGAACTTGGTCCTATCTACCCACAGTGCGTATTTTAACAAGGTATTCCACTCTATAGGACTCTTTGCAATTAGTTTTTTGATTATATCTAATAAAATTTTATTCGTAGACTCAGCTAATCCATTACCTTGAGGGTAATAATTTGAAGAAAAATTTAAAACAATCCCATATTTAAATGCCCATTTAGAAAACTTTAAAGAAGAGAAAGCAGGGCCGTTGTCACACACTAATGAATAGGGAGTTCCAAACCTGGTGATGATGTTTTCTTCAAGAAACTTGATAACTACCTCAGTTGTGGAGAATTTGCAGCATGCGGCCTCAGTCCACCTTGTACAGTAGTCCGTCACCGTCAGTATGAACTTGTGTCTTGCAGAAGATGGAGGATTAATGACTCTAATAAAATCTAGGCCACACTGTGCAAATGGTCTTGATTCAATCACAGGTTGTAATGGGTTGGCCTAATTTCTTCCCTTATCTGCTGCAATTTGACAGGTGTGGCAACTCTTAATGTGACTCTCTATATCTCTGAACATCATGGGCCAATAATAGCCCGCCCTTAATATCTTGTGTGTTGTAGCTAGATGGGAACCATGACTGGTTCCATACTTGTCATGCAGTTCTGTTAACACTTTATCCGCTTCAGCTCTATTTAGACATCTCAAATAAATTCCATCATGGTTCTTCCTGAATAGAAGACATCCTTGTACCATATATTGTACTTTAATCTTCAAGGCTCTCCACTGAGAAGCTTTCATCCCATTTGGGTACTTTCCAGCTATTAGAAAAGTATTTAAATCATCATACCAGTCTGATATGTGATGAGAATTCAGCACATACTGCTGTTTTATCAGATCTGGGTTTGTGTTTACTATTGTTTACACCAACACTTGCCCTCTGACTACCTTCATTGAAATGATTTCCATGTCGAACTCTTGCAGCATGGTGATCCATTTGGCTCTCTTTTCTCTAGGTTCATTCTGCATTAGCAGCATCTTTATTGCTGCGTCTGGCACTATAGCCTTGATCTGGCTACGCAGAATGTAATGTCTAAATTTTTTCACGGCCTTTATTAATGCATATGCTTGTCTTTCAGTATCCAAATATCTTAATTGTGCGTCTTTCAGAGGTGTGCTCATAAATGCAATGGGTTTTTCCTCATTGTCTTCACCCTTCTGTGTCAGGGTAGCCACGATTGAATGGGAGGATGTGAAGGAGTAGGTATAAAATGACTTGGTGTAGTTCAGGCTCGCTAGTACAGGGGTGTTAGAAATGGCCCTCTTGATATCTTCGAATGCAGCCCTAGCCATAGGTGTCCACTCCATCTGCGCATCTTTCTTCAACATGGCATTTAGTGGTTGCACGATCTCTGCAAAACCTGTGATAAACTTCTGAACAAAGTTAACCTTACCAAAAAATGATTTTAACTCTTTCCTATTGTTTGGTATTTGCAAACTTTTTATTGATTCTATTCTATCTGGGTCAATGGATATTCCATCTTCAGAGATGACATGCTCTAGTAATTTACCTTCAGTAACTCCAAATGAACATTTTTAAGGATTAAGGGAAATTCCATACCTCTCACATCGCTTAAGTATTTTCCTGAGATCCTCAGCATGAGTGGATGCATCCTTGGAATACATAGTCAGATCATCCATATACACAACAATGCACTTACCTAACAATCCATGGAACGTAATGTCCATGGCTCTCTGAAAAGTGGCACCTGCATTGATCAGACCAAAAGGCATTCTCCTATATGCATAATTTCCCTATTTACAAGTGAAGGTGGTTTTTAATCTGTCATCTCTATTAATTAAAACCTGGTTATAGCCTGAGAAACCATCTAAAAAAGACATCATCTTTGCTCCATTTACTACTTGCAGCACTTCGTCCATGGGAGGCATATGATAATTGTCCTTTTCAGATGCTTTATTCAAATTTCTAAAATCTATGCATAATCTGATGTCTCCATTTTTCTTCCTTACTAGTACTAGGTTAGCCACCTAGACTGAATGTCTGACTGGGAAAATTATTCCAGTAGACAGCAATTTTTTAACTTCCTCGAAGATTAAAGGCTCTAGAATGGCATTTACAAGCCTTTGTTTCTACCTAAATGGTTTAATCTCTGGTCTCAAAGGTATTACATGCATTATGATGGACGTATCATAGGTTTTCAAGTCTTCATATGTCCATGCTATTACGTGTTTGTATTCTTTTAGAACGTCTAAAATTTCATTTCTAATTTTCTCAGAGCAAGCTTTTCTGATTGGCACATTTTGTGGATTTTGCTCTATCCCTAAGTTGTGTAAATCACACTTACCCCCTTCTATTTTGGGTAAATCTTTCTATCTTATTACTCCATCGAAGTCAAAAATATGTTCTAGTTCAATTATCGCTTTGGGTAAAAATTTGCTCTTCAATTTAATTATATCCTCTTCGTCCCATGTTATCTCAGGCCTTTCCTGCTCATCAATGATTTGAGCCTCAAATACCTCATTGCAGGTTAGAAAATCAATAATTTGCTGATCCCCTCCAAATACCTAAAAATGTGTAATGTTGTTTGGGATACTGGGAACATTAACTAGCTCAACAGCAAATCACCTCAATCCTGACAGTGTCAAGGGTTCTAATGTGCTAGCTGCAACTGCTAGTGCATCTGGCCTGTGGTTTAGCTCTCTAGGGATGTGCTCTATGTTGAAAGCATCAAATAAATCTATTAAACCCCATACTCTATGTCTGTAACAAATCATTTTCTTGTAGTTGCAAGCATATAGTTTCCTTACTTGTCTAACTACTAGTTTAGAGTCTGAAAATACCTTAATCATTTTCACCTTTTTCTTAACAGCCATGACAAGTCCCAAAATTAAGGCTTCATATTCAGCAATATTGTTAGTACAGGAAAACTGTATTCTATATGCTGCTAGGTATGACTTACCCTGAGGATCTATGAGTTCAACACCTGCACCCGTACCCTGCTTTGACTTGGACCTGTCACATTTTAATGTCAACATGCCATCTTTACTTTTATGACCTTTCCCCTTGGCATGCTTCATCTTCTCTATTACTTGTGAGGTGTTGGTATATTTATTCATGGGTATTTCTATTTGGTTAACTTGCATATGTGTATTTTTAGCTTGCAAATCAGAAAGAAAACTACCCTTGTCGTTTATTCACTCTTCTAAATTTGAAATCAAAGCATCTACATCACCCTAAATGTATTTCTGTGTTTGATTAGGATTCACATTTTCCTCTTGTAACCCTACCCTCTTCATGCATTTTTTGTATACATATTCGATGATGTCCTTGTACATTCCATAACTCTCCTCAGAATGTGGCCTATCGTGAACTCTACATTTGTTTTTATACAATTTACATTGGACTGGCAGATTTTGTCTAATGCACTCTTCCACCTCTTGTCTAATGGCATGACCAAATTTTTCCATTGCACTGTTTTCTTCTTCCGAAGAATTTCCATCAGACTTAATGAATAATGTTGTCTCCTTGCTTACACATTTTTTTCTAAAGTTTAACATCATGATCTATTCAATTTGCACCCCATTGTTGGTAATCCTATAAACACCAGGTTCAACAGTGGCATATAATATTTCATTTGTTTCATTATACTCTGTTATCATGTGTTTCATCATGGGTTCTGCCTCTATTCTTATTTGGTTTGGGACACCTCTCCAAGGTAGCCACATATGTGAAAAGTCTGTGGCCATATATCTGTTTAATGTCTTCAACCAATCCCTACATAACAACATTTCATAATTTACAGGTATATCCACTATTTGAATGTCAATAAATTGGCTTACCGTGGGGTCTGAAGCTAATTGCATCTGAATGTTCATGAGTTCTGCTATCACACTAACCTCAGTCTTATCTAACTATGTGACAACCTTGGCAGATTTGGTGGGAGTCAGCCTGAGAGTTTTACATATCCCTAAGGGCATTACATTGGCTAATGCACCAGAGTCCAGCATGCAATTGTGTATGTTCTTCCCACACAATCTAATAGTTGACAAGAAAGGAGGAGCATCCTTCTTATCAGCATACATCACTACATTTGTATTGGAAGGCTGCTTAACTTTCTTACTTTTCTCTTTAGGCAGTGAATCTCTATTAGGAACAGTTAAATCAGCAGCAACCCCATTTGTTATGGATGCATCCAGAGATTTTATAAAAGCATTCCTGATCCCTGGAGTTTTCAATAATTCATTTAGAGGTATACTGACCTTTATTTTCTTTATTTTTTCTGATAAGTAACTCATTAATCTTGTTGTCTCTACTATTTCATCTTTACTTGTTTGGGTCTTTTGTACTATTGTTCCACTGTTCGCATTAGCCTTAAGTATGGCAGGATTGTTGCTAGCATTTTGATCTAGGGGGGTATTGAAGTTGTTAGGAGGAATGGAAGTGGTGAAAGGTCCTCCTGGCCTAGTGTTGTTTCTTAAATTGTAGGTGTGGTTTTATTTGTCTGTTGAAAAGCCCGTACCTCTTCTGTTTCAGTTAATACTTCATTTTTAGTTTAAAGGGAAACTGAAAAAGCATTTAACACAAAGGTTGATTCAGGATAAAGATTTTCACAAGAGTATGGTTCATCCTCTAACAATTCATCTTCCTTCTCTTCTATAGTTGCAAAGGTAAAGTTTTCTAAAACTAAAGTTGTATCATACCCTGAGGGTACTACCTCATTACCCTTGGGAATAAGAAACTCAGAAGTAGGAGGCTGCACCTCTATATTAAATATGATGGCTGGTAAATGGAACTGTGGACAGTCAAGCTCAGCATGGGCATTGGTATTGTGAAATCTACACCATTTTTTTTTATTATGTATTGGCCATTTGGATGCCAGCTGTTTGTTTTGCATCATGATTATCTATATTCTCAAAAGGAGAAGCTAGAGTACCATTGTTTGGCCTAGTGTTACATGTTTTGGATGGCCTAGGTTGAGTCTAATTTTTGTTATTGTTACCCCAAGCCCTATTATCTACCACTAGCCCTCTATTTTGCATTGGTTGCCCTTGGTTATGACCTTGATACTGATTATAGTTTTGATTCTGATTTGAATTTTGGCCTTGGCTATTATTTTGGGGTTGACTCTAATTATAGTTTTGATTGTAATGCTAATTTTGATTTGAACTATAGTTCTGATTTTGGCCTTGGTTATTATTCTGATTTTGATTGTATCCTTGGTTACTTCTTCCATAGAGGCTCTCATTTCTTAGTTGTGTTACTTCAGTGGTTAATCTTTTCAAATGTGCAGTGATCTCTTTAATTTCTTCCCTCTCCTCTTGTGCTTTTGCCACAGTTGTATCCCTAGGGGGTTGGATGAAAGGCTGACTATTATTTTGACTGTTATTAGCAGTGTTACCTATGTAAGGAGCTATGGCTTGGATTGGGGTAGGACTATACATAGGTGTGTATGTAGGAACTAGATTTAATAATGGAGTGTGATGCATAGGGATTCCATTCCGAGGTTGTGCTTGATTTTGCACCCCAAAATTTTCTCCATTAACAAATGGACTATAAGTTGTATGCCTCATCTCTTGATTTACTGAGGCTACCTCTTTATAGGCTTTGGATATTGAATCGATGTCAAGTTTTCTTTTGACAAACATGGCAGTTAAAGGATCCAAGGCTGCATAGTACATAGCCAACAAGGTATCATCATCCATAGTGTAAGGGGCTACTAGCCTAGAGTAGGCCTTTTGAAATCAGTCATTGAAATTATCAATTAGTTCTCCCTCACCTCATTTTATAGTAGCCAATTTATGATACAAAACGCAAGGATCAATGGGTCCTCTAAATCTAGACAGAAATGCTTCTTCCATAAGTGATCAGGAAGAAACATAGCCATTGGGTAAATTTACATACCAGTTAGAGGCTTGCTCATTAAAGGTGTAGGGAAACAATCTACACACCACGTCCTCATGTTCTAATTTGGCCCTAAAGCATGCCTCCTTGAATATTCTAATGTGGTCTTTTGGGTCTTGGTGTAGCTGGTATTTGGGACATATAGTTTCCAGATTTTTGGGCATCTCATTATAATCATTGAAGTGTATGGGGGGCTAGTCATTGAAATAAGCCATTGCAGGTGCTTGAGCTTGACCTAAACTTGTAGGAATACCTGGATTTATTTGTGGGATAGGATTTCTAGGAGTGCCTGAACCAAGATTTAAAGATCTGAATAGTGATCTGTTAGGACTCACAATATTACATATGTTAAAATGTGACCCAGGAGGTGTTCCAGATGAACTTCCTGCTCGCAATATTTTAGGATTCCAAATCAAAGGGCTCTTACTTTGCCCTTTATCAGGTAATTGTACAAATATACCCCCTGAACTGGATCTAGACCTGGTCACTCTATCACTGTTATTATCCAGTTTGGAACAAACCCTAACTCAAGTGTCCCTCCTTCTAGCACCAGAAAACTATTGGTCATTATTTTGATGCAATCATAACAATTAGTTAAAATTCACATAAAATGAACCAAAACTAACTTGAAAGATATGAAGGAATTGGTTAAGATTCACTTAATCCCAAGTTTAATATGGTTAGGTCTTGACCTGTTGGGCAAATTCAGTTGGTCGATGTGAAGCTGTAATGTTTAAGGGGCCTTACGTAGTTTAGGGTTTCTTGTTGGTTTACTAGACTCAAACTATGCAAAAGATTAATAAATGTCAATAAGTTGATCATCCCTTTTGCATAAACTTATACTTGTGCTGCAAAACTTTAAATAGTCTTCTCAGATTATTGCAACTTTTTCCTCTTAAATATTTATGAAAACTGTCTACTTTTAACTCTGTTATGCATGCTTCTTTCAAATATGAGACAAATTTCCTTCAAATTTCTACGTTTTAAGCTAAGTATTTTCAAATGGGTTGGGAAAAGTTAGAAAAATCTAATCTAAACACCATTCAAATCTTCCAAAGGATCTAGTTGTTCTATTATGCACTTTATAAATAATATAGCAATTTGATCAAATCCACAGACAAAACCTTAAATGTATATTCTGAACATTTTCACAAACATACACCCAAGATTGCAAGCTCTAAGAGAAAATGTTTCAAACACAAAGAAGAGCAGGAAAACACTTAGGAGATAGATGCAGAATTCCAGATTCAATTGTATTAGAAACAGACAATCATATAAGATTTACAATGTCTGAATGACTCTTAGCTTCATTGACCAAACTACAGAAAACTTACAAGCTTTACAGATACAGTAAGGAAGCTAGATGTTCCACGCATTCCTTATTGTAGACACAGGAGACCTCCTTCTTCTACTTCTAAACTAAAAGGTCCCTCTACTCTAAAATGTTATTTTTACAAATTCTTGCTGCTACAAATCTCTATGTAGCCCCTGTGTAAAGTTTTACAGTGCATAGAGGCACAATATATAGACTTTGATTTTCCTAAATATAGCTCAAAACCTCTAGTTTAAACCCTAGTTCAAACCTTTGGTTACAACAATAAATGATGGAGATCAAATCTCCCAAAATATCTCTGAGCATACATCTAATCTGGGTGAAATATGCCCTTCTAAAACCCTAGCAGCTTAATAGTAACTTCTGTTTGTTTGCCGTGATGATGTTTCAACTACATTTTGTCTTCATCAATGAAGACCTTTGACTTCCTCGCCCTTCATCCTTATCTTCCTCTGCTGTGAGATCAGATTTCCTCCTTCATTATGTCATCACCATCAAGCTTCAACTACCTTCCTCAACTGCAAACCTGCAAAACAAATAGATAACCAATAAGTAATAAGTATTGTCCTTAAAAAACCTATAGTAAGGAAAACAGCTGCCAAAAGTTGCAACTGTGTGAAAATAGAAATCATGCCCCAAATCTGTGAAAATACGTGTTCGGAATGCTTATTCGGCGCCCAAAATAGTCGGGTCAACCACCGTTGACCAAAAATATGCAGTTGGGCTCTAAAATAGCCTTAAATTCCATTGCTATGTCTTTCCCCGCCTATCAGTGTGAGATCCACCCATCGGCGAGTCCAAAAATTATCATACTGATCACTTTTGTTTGGCCGATATGGCCCTTTCAATATTTGGCTAAGTCTTTTCTTCTGTCGGCGTGACTTACGTTCATCGGCACGGGCTATAAATTTTATATCAATCACTCACCTTACGCCGATCGTTCTCTACTTTCTTTCCATCAGTATGATATTGCCTATTGGCGAGGCAATTTAGAACCTCACCGATCACTCAACTCTCTCTGATCACCATTGTTTGTTTCTATCGACGCAACATAAGATATCTCTTGTCGATCTCCTTTGTTTCTTTCTATCGGCGTAACTTAACACTATCAGCATGGCCAAAATTACCTCTGCCGATTGCCATTGTCTAGTTGATGTCTTTTTTCATTCAGCTGAGTCTTCCCTCATCCATCGGCGTAAGACAAGACTATCGGCGAGGCAATTCAGAACTTCACCGATCGCCAACTCTGGCCGATGTGACTCCTGCCAATTTGCTTTGTTTCTTTCGATCGGCACAACATAAGATATCTCTCCGATCTCCTTTGTTTCTTTCTATCGGCGTAACTTAACACTATCGGCACGGCCAAAATTACCTCCGCTGATTGCCATTGTCTAGCCAATATCCTTTGTTTGTTTCTATCCATCGGCGTAACATAAGATATTAGACACCTTCAAAATTTTTATACCGATGCCTTCGATCATGCCAATACTATCCCCTCAACTTACCTATCAGTCAGACTACTCACCAACTCTCGCCGACTCCTTTGTATCGGTCAAGCTGCCTATCGGCAGGACTTCCATTATCGGCGAACACCTTAAGCCTCCTGCCGATCTCCTTTGTTTGGCCGATGTCCTCCATTATTTGGCTAAGTCTTTCCTCTGTCAGTGTGACATAAGATATCTCCTGCCAAATCCTTAAATTCTTATCCTTCCATCGGCGTAACACAAAACCATCAGCGAGGCCACTATTTTCTCCACCGATTGTCATTGTCTGGCAGATATCCCTTCTACTTTCCTTCTATCGGCGTAACATTATCTATCGGCAAGGCAATACAGAACCTCACTGATACCAAAAGTCACACCGATAGCAAAACAAAAGCAACTCCTTGCACCATCAGCAGGACCAAACCCTTTAGCGTGAAACTATCATCCAACTCCGATAGCCATAGTTAGGCCGATGTGAACACTTATTGGTGAAACATATGATATCGCCAAGACAAAACAACCCCCCGCTGATATGAAAAGTTATGCTGATAAAAGGGGGGGGAACCCATGCACTATGCCCTTTGTGTCCAACCTTACTTTCAGGTCCACACATGCATGAAGTACCCTATAAATTTTACGTACCACACACAAATGTGAGATACAAAGTGGATTTAAAATAACAATTTATTTAACCTAAAACCACTTTGGGTCCACCTGCATGTATATATCAAAAATTTCATCAAAAGCGTACAAGGAAAAAGAAAAAGAAAACAAACAGCCTTGCATATGAAAGCAATATACAAACCTGAATGTACATTTTACCGAAATGATCATAACTTACAAAATATGGTGAATTTTAAGATGGTTCAAAAAGCAACCCTAGCTTATTTTTCACAAGGAACCCAACCATATCATGCACTAGTATTGGAAATGCATTTTTTCTATTTTCAACAAAGTTTGCATTTTTAACCTCTCTTTTCCCTTTACCACCGAGCAAAACAACACACACAAAAAGCAAAAGTAAAAGCAACAGCAGGGGTCCTCATTTTACTAAGGAGTAAAATGGGGTGTGTTGTGAACATCACAACAATAGTGTCTGCAAAACAAAAAAAATAGGAAAAAAAGTAAAAGAAGCTCATAATATTTTCTTTAAACTGTTGTCTCCCTTAGCAAACACAACAAATAACAACAACAAAATCTCTCAATTGCATAGAGAATAACTAAGACTAAACAACATCTCGCTTGATATCCTCCATCAGTACATCATTATATACAAATAAATCACTTGCATTGTAGTAAACTTGGGAAGTTGGTCAAAGGAATGAGAGTGCTTATCAAGGCTGAGTAGTTGAAGAGTGCATTCAACTATTGATTTTTCTGAATTTGTAATATTTGTAGTGTGCCAGCTCATCTCATGTTTGTTGCTTACCATGAGTGTATTTTCTATGTAGGTTTTATTTCATATGAACTAAAAATTTTGTGTCTTTTTTTATTGATTGTGGTAATTGTCAAATTTATATTGAATTGGCCTTGAAATAAATTTTTGATTCTTATGGGCCAGGGTTGGCCACCATTAGTGCATTTTCCATTTAGCCTCTTGTGGTATTGACCTAAAAAATATGTGCCATTGTGGTCATTGTCAACTTTATATTGAATATCACTTACGTCATGAAATTATTTTTATGATAATATTTTTTTATTCTTATGAGAGAAAATATTGTAAATTTGTTTTCATGGATGACAATCTTTAAATTAGAAAATTATTAAAAAAATCATTGATAAAATAATGTTAAACCATATTTATGTAAATATTTACATTTTGTATGAAAATATAAATTTTTAATTAACATCTTAAATAAAATAAATAAAACAATTTAATCATAGTTTATAAATTTTTTATTAAATAAGGGAAAATGGCTTTTATAAATTTTCTTAAAAGATAATGTTAGAATTTAATTATATGGTATGTTTCCTAATATTTTAAGCTTACATTTTAAAAATCTTTTTACATGTTTTCATGTTTATATACATCACTTATACTATCAAAACAATCATTAAATTCATTATAATTTTTTAGTAGGCAAGTTGTGGGTTAGCGCCCACTTCCTTTAATAATACAAAATGAAAAATACAGGAATCAACTTCACACACATGAGAGGGGAGCACAAAGGATAAATAAATAATTTTGGAGAATAGAGCCCTATGGTAAAAAGAAAGGACTTCTAGGAAAGAGATCTATAGATGGACATAAGCTAAACATAACTAATCATCTTCAAAGGACAAGAAACTTCAATATGTTAGAATTTGAAAAGATGATTAACTGAGAAAACTAGTGCAATTAAATAGATATTAATCTATGAATGTAAATGATACGAAACCAAAATAACAACATAGAGTTAGTCTCCACAAGAGTAATGCAAATGTTCTAGAAGCAAAATAACATTAAGAGGATGCAAAAGCAAAAGATACAAAATACAAGCTAGGAGGTGAGTATAAATAGACTAGAAACAATGAGAGAGGTGGCAAATATGATCAGTGGGAAGAGTCCACCACAATATCCTAAAATAGAAAAGTGTAACTCTCATGGAAGATGCTGACACTTTGCACCCACTCACACTAATATTCTCTTAATTAAGCCTAAGCAAGCTTAATAATATTATGTTTGAAAAAGATGAATGATGAATACTAGCATGCACACTAAATCAAACCCTCTTCCACAATAACATTCAAGGACAAGATCAAGCCAAATCACCAAAGGGAGGTGGACTCAGCTACAGATCTTGTACTCTTATTTTCTATAGAAAGATCAGATTTAACCAAACTTTTTATCAAACCCTAGGTCATGTATGTACGAAACCCTAGTTCTATTATAATCATCTTATAACAACTAGAAAATGATTGAAACTCAAAATATGAATGCACAAAGATGATCAGAGAGATATCAGAACATGTATCCTGGAAGCTAGAATGTTGGAGAACAAAATAGGAACTGCCAAAGTCCTAGAAGTGAGAATCTACCTAAGGTCTATACTGAGAAAATGTTGTAATTGATGCTCAGATGCTATATCTAGAGTTAGAAAGACCCAGAAGACTAGGGTGCCAACAACCTAAGTCTTTATAGACGAATATTCCCAAGCTTTTGTCAGATCCTAAAACCCTGATTCCTACATAGTCTTCTTGTATCTTCACTTTTCTTGAATCCTGTACATGTAACCTACATGCAAGATGACAAGAGAGGGTTTGGGGTGTTATGGTGTTTAGGGATTTGACTCAGTCAAACCCTAGAATGATAGTCAATCCTTCAAACATTGTTGATATATTAGAGTGTGTGCCCTAGTAGGGTAGAGGCAAATAACAATGATATCACCTTAGAGGTGAAGTTCTTAGGAGAATAAAGATTCTTCAACTCATAAGGAAATGGTTGATGATTCCAAACATACAACACACACAATACAAACACAAATCTACTCTAGAAACATAATGAATGCTTTGAATGGTCTTTTCCCCAAGATCATAATTTTTCTATATACATCTAGGTTCATAATGGATTCAAAAACACACTTATATATGATTTCTCACTAACATTCGTAAAACTAAATCACAAGATATGACAAAGAGAAACCTTTATAAAGGTCCTATGCCAACATAATGTTAATTGGCCCCAACCAATCAGGGAGGACTTGGGCAGTTGATGCCCAAGTCTAGGATCCCCTTTTTAGTCTGGGATGAGATTAAGGAAGGGCCCAATGTCTCAAATTCACATGGGTTTTGGGCAATCTTCTTTAGGATGATCAATTATAATGCATAATGTAATCATGGGGACCTAGGAGCTAAAAAAGGAGGTAAAAAGGCAAGTGTCCACTTTTTACTCCATAACATTTAGCCCCACAGTTAATGCATGTATGATCTTATGATCAATACATACATTAAAGTATGGTCAAAGCATATCAAACACATCAAGCACTAGAGTGAAGACACACCCTAAGTTTGGAGAACCATTTCTAGCCCCCAAGCTTAGGAAAACATAAGAAAACACTTGACAATCACGCAAAACAAAGTGAAGATAATGAGGAAGCACACAATACATGGAGAAGACATGAGTGCAGACATGCAATACATAAAATATACATGACTAAATAATTATATATAAAACCCCAACTAGGCGATGGGGGAGCTCATTGCTATGCGCCACCATCAAAGGCACACAAAACACATAGCGTGAGAGGAGCTCATCGCTACGCACCTTGAAACCATTAAAAAAGGCAAACCACATGGAATGGGAGGAGCTCATTGCTACACATTAGCACTAAAACATGTAAAATACACAAGGAAGACACACAATATACACATGGAATACATGAGTGCCATAGAGTATGTCATTGACATACTATACATCTTATACATAGAAAACATGAGCATTAGGGAGGAGCTTATCACTACGCTCCACTATATAAGACATGCCAAACACAGTTGATGGTTGAGCTACTCTACCACAACCGCCAAAGACAAACTTAAGGGTGCATAACTCAAGATGCAACCCCCCCTCCATAGAGGACTTTCAAATGGATGTGCAACTGCTCAAGGGAAGACATAATCCTACCATCCACATAAGGGCATTCAAAATGCAACCCCACCCCATCTACAGATGCCTTATAGTAGAAAGGAATCATGTACAAAGTATACAACCCCACATGCATCACACAGATGCCTTATAAGGAGGTATACACAAAACAAAACAAAGTACAAAACCCCACGCACATCCACAAATTCCTTACGGTGAAAAGGATGATGGAATTAGGTTTGTCATTGATGTCAAGTGATCAAAGGAGTTATGTCTTTGATGTAATGATCAATCTTGTGCATGATGTATGTTCTTCATAATAGTTGGACTGTCATAGTGATAGTGATCAAAGGTGAGTGATTGATAGGAGTTGTGGACATGTCTACATCAGGAGGTTTGCACCAAGTTACCATGTCATCATCAGGAGGTTTGTATCATGCAATGAGGCATACACCATGACATGCATTTAATGGTTGGAATGTTTGAGAGATAAACATCAGAGATTAGGGACATGCATTTAGTGGTTTGATTGTTTGAGAGATATACATGAGAGATTAGGTTGAGTAGTCATCAGAAGATTAGTTGTTAAGGAATTCTCTCAAGGTTTTAGTTTGATGTTCTTCTCTAGAGTTCATTGTCTCCTGATTAGGAAACCCTCCTTTGTTCTTAACTTCATGGCATTTCTTTATTTCATCCTTTCTTAGAGGTTACATAAGTTACTTATCGATCAAGTTATTCTGACACTTTGGATGCATATTATTTTTCTCATATTAGGTCTTGTCAATCCTTTGAAGACCTAAGTTTCTAAATCTTTAAAACCCTAAATCTTCCTAGAGAAATGAGTTCATTTTCATATTCAAAGGTCTTCTTTTTACTCTACAAAAGAAGTCATTGATAAAGGTACAGATTAAGGGGTGTTATGTGATGCAAGAAATTAGAGTTTGTTAAATATCTAAAGACCTAAACCATAGCATTCAAGCTATAAAAGTTTATGTATTGATGGGTTGCACTTTATGTTTTATTTCAAACGTGACTTATTGTTGTAGGATGAAGGTCACTTAAGTGACAAACTAAGTGTATCACTATCATGATAAAACTGGCCCTCCTAACTTAGGAAATTGGTTTCTACCGGTATTACTCTACCATTGGGCGCTGAAAGGAAGATCAATGTTGTTCGTTTAAGGTTTCGACGGTGTAAACAAGGTGATCAATGGTGCAGGTTGAAAGTATTTTCAACTGACAATGGACATTCTGAATCATTAAATTTTGGCAGGCATATGGGCATACACTATGCAATACAGTTATTTTGATTAGGTTTTATAACGACTTCCTTGAACCTATGGATTATAAGTTTCATACTAAAGTGGAGATGGTTTTTCTTGATGATTTTGTTGAGTTAGAATGTAGTGATAGGTGAGACACTTTGATATATGTATTTTTGATGAGAAATTTGATTTCTAATATAGATATATCAAAAATAGTTTGACAGAGGGTTTGTGTGTGTAATGTAAGAGTAGCATGATAATTGGCAGAGACTTGCACTGGTGTTGAAGGGTGATGATTGGTATCTCATTGTATGTGATTTGTTATGAAAGACTTCATGAAGCTATAAAGTTATATATCTTTTGCAAGAATGTATAAGGAAAGTATGTGAATCTAGGTGATAAAGTTTTGTGATGAACTTTGTGTTTGTAGGGGTTTGGATATTGAAGTAAATGTTGTAGTATAGTATTTTGTAGACAATGACTATGAGCCATGTTGTAAATAGAGAGGGATTTATGAATGCTAGAGAAGTTATATGATAGGTAGATAAATCTTTTTGAAAAGAAGAGATTTCTTGATTTAGGAGTAAATGTGTTTGGATTTAGGTGATCTTGTATTTTCCCATGATGTCACTGTAAACAAAAAAATGTACTTTTGTGATTGGATGTATGATGGTCTTGAAGAGTTATTCTTTTGAAAATTTGTAAAAGAAATGTGTTATTAATATATTCATGCTAATCTAGGAGAGATAGGATGTTCGAATAAAAGAGTTATAGAACTCATCTATAACATATGGTATTAATGTAAAGAGAGTAGTAATCTATATATCTTCATGTTTTGTGATTGGAGTTGGTGCTTTTGATGTGCTAGGTGTCGGTGTTCCTATCTGGATGTGAACAATGAGATCCTTACTAGTGAGGTAAAAATGTAATCAGTGAGATTTTGGTCAGTCAGACCTAATAAATATTTTGGTGAGGCTGGACAGTGGTTTTTCCCTATTTAATGTTTTCTAATTTAAATAGTTGTGTTATTGTTTCATTTTTTTTATTCTATTGCTTTCTATGTCCTTGACATGTTGGCACTAATTAATTCTAGAACTATTGGGCTGGTGAATGAATTAGTTTTATTGGATCACTAATTCACCCCCCCTCTCAGTGATCCATTGTATTCCAACAATTGGTATCAGAGTTGCAGGTTCCTTGTAGAAGTCTAATAGACTTGGGTTGATCTTGGTAGTGGAATACTATGGCAAAAATAAAATAAATAAGAGAAGAAGAAATGCTAAGAAATATGCTAATCATCAAGCACCATCAAAACCTCATACAAATGATAATGTAAAAGTAGTTGTAAGAAATGGCTGACAAGTTGAAATAGATGCAAGGTTAGAAGAAGAATTTTCTGAAGCATCTTTCTTTCATGACACAAACTTTTCTTTATGGTGCATTAGGATAGAATCTTGTTTATCTTGTTTAGGGTTTGATGTGTGGTTGTTAATAGGAAATGGGTATACTATACCTTCTCAACCACCTACTAGTGCAGATGATAAAAAGGCCTATGAATGTAATGTCAAGGCGAAGAGAGCTATTATTTATGTCTTATCTAATGATGTTTCTTGTAAAGTTATGTATTGTGAAACTGCATAGGATGTTTGGAAGAAATTGATTAGCATTTATCAAGATGATGTATTTGAAAGAGAGGACATTCTGGTGATTGAGGATAATGACAAGGAAAGAAGACATTCACATGATGAACAAGAAGTCAAATCTGATCTATATGATGATGATGAAGTATAACTTGAAGAAGAACTCTTTTATGTTTACAATGTGGTTGGAAAACTTAAAAAGGAAAACTCAATACTAAAGTTGCAACTTCAAGAAGAAAAGGACTCCAAGGCCAAAGCACTTTTAGCCCTTGAAAGAGTAGAAAAATAGGTCATGGATTTAAGGGTACAAGTTGAAGAACCAAACAAATTAATTATTAGCCAAAAAATAGAGATTGAAGAGGCAATAAGGATAGCAAATGTGAAAAACTCTAAATTTGAATCCAAAACAATTGAATTGCAAAAACTAGAAGCAGAGATAGTCACTCTAAGAAAATATTTTGATAATCTTAAGATTCAATCTAGAAAAATTTAGAAAGTGGAAAATAGCACCAGTAGATTGAATGAGATGTTGATCAAGCAAAAACATCACAAGGATACTATTGGCTTAGGCTATGAAAAATGGTAGATTTCTAAGGTCAGAGAAACTCCTAATAAGAAAATAGATCTAAACTATCATTCTATTGCTCCTAAGAATGAAGACAAGAAGAAGAAGGAATATCATGTTTCACAAAAAGAAAATACTCCTGCACAAGCCAACAAGAACAAGTTCAGAAGATCCTTTCATTTAGGACAGCATCAAATGACTAGGTTTGAAAACTCCTTTCATGGTTATTGCTATTCATGTTATGAATTTGGTCATGGAGCAATAGAGTGCTAGATGTATGCAAGGAAAGTTGGATGGAATAAGAGTTCTTATAAGTTGTCAAATAAAAGAAGTATTGTCCTATGTTATAAATGCAAGCATTTTGGTCACATTTCAAGGTTTTGTAGTACACAAGTAAGAAATGGTGTTTTTTTATTTTCAAGAAGATATGATTCCTTTGTTCCTCTAGTTGGTAACAATATCATTTTCTTTAAATGCAATAACATTGGTCATAAAGCACAACATTGTAGAAGTAAGTTGATGAAATCACCTAGACATAACAAGAAGAGAGTTACCTTGACCAAGCAAAAGAGAGAACCTATGAAAGTGTGGAGAATAAAACAAGACCAAGACAAGGAAGATCCTAAACTTGTGCATATTGCACAAGAAGAATTGCTAATTTCTTAAAGAGAAACATGAGGTCAAGAGGAGATGTTCATTGTCTTATCATTCAAGCCCCATGCAAAAGAAATTAAGAGGATGTGTCAGCATGAGTAAGAAGATCTTAAAGTTCAGTAATCTATCAGGTGATTGTAGTAGACCTTATTTGCACTAGACAAAATTTGTTACATAATAGATGGCTCATCATTTGTTTCTTGTATTAGACCTTGTATTGAACATAAAATTATGTAGTATATGTTTATTGGTATGTGTTTGATCTTAGTTGATCTTAGTTGTTGGTATCAAGGTCCTAATCTAGTGTTAAGTCTAGTCGTTTATTAGTCTAACAATGAAGGTAGTAAAGGCCTTAATGTTTGTCATCTAAATGTTTCATCCTTTTGACACTATACCAGAATACATGCATCAGATGTTGATTGTTATATCAGAGTATGTCTTAGAGTGCATCAAAGTATGTTTCCTTAAGTGAACTTCATGACGATTTGAGGAGATACTTTTGTCATAGCATTATAGTAAAAGATAGTTCAACATATAGGAGTATTGTCAATGTTCTTCTAGGATAGAATAAGAAAGGATGTTCATTGATACAAAGACATTTAGACAAATTTAAGATAGGTTATATAGTATGCCATCAAGGTCTTAGATATATGTTTTAGTAGTTGTAGTGTTGCTAGTCTTTACAATGATTGCAGGACTCATACAATATAGATTTGTTGAAAAGGCTTTAGCAATCTTCAAGGAACTAGAGTTGGCAAGTATAAAGTTAAATTTTGTAACCTTCATCAACATTCTTGTATCCTATGAGAGCCTTGGAATAGAGTATGGCATCCATCATGAAATTTTGTTGTTGTAAGTGCCTTGGTAGACATCTATGCAAAATGTAGAAGAATAGACAAGGCACATAAACTTGGTGACAAAATGCCTCAAAGAAATGTATTCTTATGGAATGTCTTGTTTCCAAGTTATGTTTTTGCTAAAAGGCCACAAAAACTTATAAGTAAATGCATTTAATATATGTAAATTCTATCTCCTTAACCTTTTCCTATATGTTTCCTATTTTTTTTCAAGTTAGACTTTTGAAAATGGTTGTGGACATACATCACAACATAATTGAAAGTGGATCTTTTTGTTAGATGTAGTAGTTGTAAATGCCACCTTAAATCACTGCTTATGCTTTCATGATATTTATAGGGTCTTTATAAAAAATGGCAATGTTGATAGTATTGGTATGGTATACATGATAGTTGTATCAAACTTGTATGTATGGTAGTAATTGACAGTGGTGTTGTCATTGTGAGAACATTTGTGTGATTGCAACAAAAGATAGTGATTTCTTGGCTTTGTTGTTATCAAGAAGACAATGGTTTGGTTATGTGTATGTGATTTCTGATAGTGTACAATCTAGGATAGTGTTGTTTGTGATTTGTGATTGTGTTGTATGATAGTTCTTTGTATCATTTTGTATTAGATTGATAGTGTTTTAGAAGAAGATACAATAATTTTCATATAGTGCTTTGCATCAAACAAGTGATTTGTATCAGTGTTGTATCACCATAAAGTTTCCACTATATCAAGACATGAGTTTACTATATCAGACTAAGAGTTTATTTACATCAAGCAATGGCTGTAATAGTGGTCTCGTGAGTAGACGTTTGCAGTGTTTCAAGTTCAATGACCTCCATCACAATTAATATATGATCAAAACATTTTACCCTATGACAGAGGTCAATAAGTTAATCCTTTGTTATGGAATGTTTTCATGTATTTATCATGGTCTTGTAAGTGCTCTGACTTATGGTGTGTTAGATGTGATTCACATGGTCATTTTAATGCTTTGAATAGTGGTTTCTTGTGAGTAATTAAAGAATTGATAATGACAAATAGGAGATGATTGTCCAAGGGAGTGTTGTGTTGTATTTAAGATCTTAATAAGCAAGCACAAATGTAGGACAATGCTTCGACTATGTACCAATGTATTTGAACATAATAGTGACAGGGGTGTCATATGATATGATAGTATGCCCAACAATGTAACTGTGTAATTATATATGGATAGTTGTGTAAAGTTCATTTATTTAAAAATAGATGCACTTATTGCATGCAAGACAAGGGGACCTTCATTGACAAGAAGATTATCTCATGCAAAATGTATAATACTTTGTCCTTGATATCAAAGGGAGAAAGATTCAAGAGAGTGGATGGAGAGATTTTTCTATCAATGAAAAAGGCAGAGTTTGTTGGAATTAGGTTTGTCATTGATGTCAAAGAGCATTGTTGTTATGGACTGTCAGTCATTGATCTAAAGTGATCAAGGGAGTTATGTCTTTGATGTCAAAGATGACCAAGCTTTTGCATGGTGTATGTTCTTCATAATAGTTGGGCTTTCACAGTGATAGTAGTCAAAGGTGATCAAATGTGAGTGATTTGTAGGAGTTGTAGACATGTCTGCATCAGGAGGTGTGCATCAAGTTACTATTTCATCATCAGGAGGTTTGTATCATGCAGTGAGGCATACACCAGGATGTGCATTTAGTGGTTTGATTTTTTGAGAGATATACATTAGAGATCAGGGACATGCATTGAGTGGTTTGATTGTTTGAGAGATATACATCAGAGATCAAGTTCATTAGTCTTCAGAAGATCAGGTGTTAAGGAATTCTCTGAAGGTTTTGGTTTGATGTTCTTGTCTATAGTTCATTGTCTCCTGATTAGGAAACCATCCTTTGTTCTTAACTTCATGACATATCTTTGTCTCATCCTTTCTCAGATGTTTCTAAAGTCACTTATGGATCAAGTTATTTTGACACTTTGGATGCATATTGTTATTATCATATTAGATTTTGTCAATCCTTCGAAGACCTAAGTCTCTAAATCTTTAAAACCCTAAAGCTTCCTAGAGAAAAGAGTTCATTTTCATATTCAAAGGTCTTCTCTTTATTCTGCAACATAAGTCATTGATAAATGTTTAGATTAAGTGGTGTTGCGTGATGTAAGAAATTAGGGTTTGATAAATATCGAAGACCTAGTTTATAAAGACCTAAACCCTAATGGCCTAAACTATAGCATTCAAGCTATAAAAGTTTACATATTGATGTGTTGCACTATACATTTTATTTCATAGTTGACTTGTTCTTGTAGGTTGAATGTCACTTAAGTGACAAACTAAGTGTATCTGTATCATGAGAAAACTGGCCCTCTAGACCTAGGAAACTAGTGTCTACCAGTATTACTCTGCCATCGAGCACCAAAAGGAAGATCAATATTGTTCGTTTAAATTTTTGAGGGCATGAACAAGGTGATCAATGGTGTAGGTTGAAAGTATAAGGAAAGTATGTGAATCTAGGTGATAAAGTTTTGTGATGAACTTTGTGTTTGCAGGGGTTTGGATATTGAAGTAAATGTTGTAGTATAGTATTTTGAAGGCAATGACTATGAACCATGTTGTAAATAGAGAGGGATGTATGAATGCTAGAGAAGTTATATGATAGGTAGATAAAGATTTTTGAAAAGAAGAGAGTTCTTGATTTAGGAGTAAATGTGTTTGGATATAGGTGATCTTGTATTTTCCCATGATGTCACTGTAAACAAAACAATGTACTTTTGTGATTAGATGTATGATGGTCTTGAAGAGTTATTCTTTTGAAATTTTGATAAAGAAAAGTGTTATTAATGTATTCATGCCAATCTAGGAGATATAAGATGTTTGAATAAAAGAGTTATAGAACTCATATATAACCTATGGTATTAATGTAAAGAGAGTAGTACTCTATATATCTTCATGTTTTCTGATTGGAGTTAGTGCTCTTGGTCTGAGTGGAGTTGGTGCTTTTGATGTGCAAGGGGTCGGTGTTCCTATCAGGATGTGAACAGTGAGATCCTTACTAGTGAGGTACAAATGTAATCATTGAAATTTTGGTCAGTGAGACCTAATAAATATTTTGGTGAGGTTGGATAGTGGTTTTTCCCTATTTAAGGTTTTCTACTTTAAATAGTTGTGTTATTGTTTCATTTTTTTATTCTATTGCTTTCTATGTCCTTGACATGTTGGCACTAACTGATTTTAGAACTATTGGGCAAGTGAATGAATTAGTTTTATTGGATCACTAATTCACCCCCCCTCTCAGTGATCCATTGTATTCCAACAATTGGTATCAGAGTTACAAGTTCCTTGTAGAAGTCTAATAGACTTGGGTTGATCTTGGTAGTAGAATACTATGGCAAAAAGTAAAATAAATAAGAGAAGAAGAAATGCTAAGAAAAATGCTAATCATCAAGCACCATCAAAACCTCATACAAATGATAATGTAAAAGTAGTTGTAAGAAATAGATGACAAGTTGAAATAGTTGCCAGGTTAGAAGAAGAATTTTCTAAAGCATCTTTCTTTAATGACACAAACTTTTCTTTATGGTGTATTAGGATGGAATCTTATTTATCTTGTTTAGTGTTTCATGTGTGGTTGTCAATAGAAAATGGGTATACTATACCTTCTCAACCACCTACTAGTGCAAATGATAAAAGGCCTATGAATGTAATGTCAAGGCAAAGAGACCTATTCTTTATGTCTTTTCTAATGATGTTTCTTGTAAAGTTATGTATTGTAAAACTGCACAGGATGTTTGGAAGAAATTGATTAGCATTTATCAAGATGATGTATTTGAAAGAGAGGACATTCTGGTGATTGAGGATAATGACAAGGAAAGAAGACATTCACATGATGAACAAGAAGTCAAATCTGATCTAGATGATGATGATGAAGTATAACTTGAAGAAGAACACTTTTATGTTTACAATGTGGTTGGAAAACTTAAAAACGAAAACTCAATACTAAAGATGCAACTTCAAGAAGAAAAGGACTCCAAGGCCAAAGCACTTTCAGCCCTTGAAAGAGTAGAAAAATAGGTCATGGATTTAAGGGTACAAGTTGAAGAACCAAACAAATTAATTATTAGCCAAAAAGTAGAGATTGATGAGGCAATAAGGATAGAAAATGTGAAAAACTCTAAATTTGAAGCCAAAACAATTGAATGCCAAAAACTAGAAGTAGAGATAGTCACTCTAAGAAAAGATTTTGATAATCTTAAGATTCAATATAGAAAAATTTAGAAAGTGGAAGATAGCACTAGTAGATTGAATGAGATGTTGATCAAGAAAAAACATCACAAGGATACTATTGGCTTAGGCTATGAAAAATGGTAGATTTCTAAGGTCAGAGAAACTCCTAATAAGAAAATAGATCTAAACTATCATTCTATTGCTCCTAAGAATGAAGACAAGAAGACGAAGGAATATCATGTTTCACAAAAAGAAAATACGCCTACACAAGCCAACAAGAACAAGTTTAGAAGATCCTTTCATTTAGGAAAGCATCAAATGACCAGGTTTGAAACTCCTTTCATGGTTATTGCTATTCATGTTATTAATTTGGTCATGGAGCAATAGAGTGCTAGATGTATGCAAGGAAAGTTGGATGGAATAAGAGTTCTTATGAGTTGTCAAATAAGAGAAGTATTGTCCTATGTTATAAATGTAAGCATTTAGGTCACATTGCAAGGTTTTGTAGTACACAAGTAAGAAATGGTGTTTTTTATTTTCAAGAAGATATGATTCCTTTGTTCCTCTAGTTGGTAACAATATCATTTTATTTAAACGCAATAACATTGTTCATAAAGCACAACATTGTAGAAGTAAGTTGATAGAATCACCTAGACATAACACGAAGATAGTTACCTTGACCAAGAAGAAGAGAGAACCTATGAAAGTGTGGAGAATAAAACAAGACCAAGACAAGGAAGATCCTAAACTTGTGCATATTGCACAAGAAGCATTTCTAATTTCTTAAAGAGCAACATGAGGTCAAGGGGAGATGTTCATTGTCTTATCATTCAAGCCCCATGGAGAAGAATTTAAGAGGATGTGTCAGCATGAGTAAGAAGATCTTAAAGTTCAATAATCTATTAGGTGATTGTAGTAGACCTTGTTTGTACTAGACAAAATTTGTTACATAATAGATGGCTCATCATTTGTTTCTTGTATTAGACCTTGTCTTGAACATAAAACTATGTAGTATATGTTTAGTGATATGTGTCTAATCTTAGTTAATCTTAGTTGTTGGTATTAAGGTCCCAATCTAGTGTCAAGTCTAGTTGTTTATTAGTCTAACAATGAAGGTAGTAAAGGCCTTAATGTTTGTCATCTAAATGTTTCATCCTTTTGACACTATACCAGAATACATGCATCAGATGTTGATTGTTATATCAGAGTATTTCTTAGAGTGCATCAAAGTATGTTTCTATAAGTGAACTTGATGAGGTTTTGAGGAGATACGTTTGTCATAGCGTTATAGTCAAAGATAGTTCAACGTATAGGAGTATTGTCAATGTTCTTGTAGGATAGAATAAGAAAGGATGTTCATTGATACAAAGACATTTAGACAAATTTAAGATAGGTTATATAGTATGCCATCAAGGTCTTAGATAGATGTTTTAGTAGTTGAAGTGTTGCTAGTCTTTACAATGATTGCAGGACTCATACAATATAGATTTGTTGAAAAGGCTTTAGCAATCTTCAAGGAACTACAGTTGGCAAGTATAAAGTTAAATTTTGTAACCTTCGTCAACATTCTTGTATCCTGCGAGAGCCTTGGAATAGAGTATGGCATCCATCATAGTATAGAGAAGGGGGTTGTTGTCAAATTTTCTTGTTGTAAGTGCCCTGGTAGACATGGATGCAAAATGTAGAAGAATAGACAAGGAACATAAACTTGGTGACAAAATGCCTCAAAGAAATGTATTCTTATGGAATGTCTTGTTTCCAGGATATGTTTTTGCTAAAAGGCCATAGAAACTTATAAGTAAATGCATCTAATATATGTAAATTTAGTCTCCTTAACCTTTTCCTACATGTTTCCTATTTTTGTTCAAGTTAGACTTTTGAAAATGGTTGTGGACATACATCACAACATAATTGAAAGTGGATCTTTTTGTTAGATGTAGTAGTTGTAAATGCCACCTTCGATCACTGCTTTTGGTTTCATGATATTTATAGGGTCTTTATAACAAATGGCAATGTTGACAGTATTGGTATGGTATACATGATAGTTGTATCAAACTTGTATGCATGGTAGTAATTGATAGTGGTGTTGTCATTGTGAGAACATTTGTGTGATTGTAACAGAAGATAGTGATTTCTTGGCTTTGTTGTTATCAAGAACACAATGGTTTGGTTATGTGTATGTGATTTTTGATAGTGTACAAGATAGGATAGTGTTGTTTGTGATTTGTGATTGTGTTGTATGATAGTTCTTTGTATCATTTTTTATTAGATAGATAGTGTTTTAGAAGATACAGTAATTTGCATACAGTGCTTTGCATCAGACAAGTGATTTGTATCAGTGTTGTATCACTATAAAATTTCCAATGTATCAAGACATGAGTTTATTGTATCAGACTAAGAGTTTATTTACATTAGGCAATGGTTTTAATAGTGGTCTCGTGAGTAGAGGTTTGCAGTGTTTCAAGTTCACTGACCTCCATCACAATTAATATATGATCAAAACATTTTACCCTATGACAGAGGTCAATAAGTTAAACCTATGTTATGGAATGTTTTCATGTATTTATCATGGTCTTGTAAGTGCTCTGACTTATGGTGTGTTAGATGTGATTCACATGGTCATTTTAATGCTTTGAATAGTGGTTTCTTGTGAGCACTTAAAGAATTGATAATGAAAAATAGGAGATGATTGTCCAAGGGAGTGTTGTGTTGTATTTAAGATCTTAATAAGCAGGCACAACTGAAGGACAATGCTTCAATTGTGTACCAATGTATTTGAACATAATAATGACAGGGGTGTCATATGATATGATAGTATGCCCAACAATGTAACTGTGTAATTAGATATGGGTAGTTGTGTAAAGTTCATTTATTGAAAAATAGATTCACTTATTGCATGCAAGACAGGGGGCCTTCATTGACAAAAAGATTATCTCATGCAAAATGTATAATACTTTGTCCTTGTTGTAAAAGGGAGAGAGATTCAAGAGAGTGGATGGAGAGATTTTTCTATCAATGAAAAAGGCAGTGTTTGTTAGAATTAGGTTTGTCATTGATGTCAAAGAGCATTGTTGTTATGGACTGTCAGTCATTAATGTCAAGTGATCAAGGGAGTTATGTCTTTGATGTCAAAGATGACCAAGCTTGTGCATGGTGTATGTTCTTCATAGTAGTTGGACTGTCACAGTGATAGTAATCAAAGGTGATCAAATGTGAGTGATTTGTAGGAGTTGTAGACATGTCTACATCAGGAGGTGTGCATCAAGTTACTATTTCATCATCAGGAGGTTTGTATCATGTAGTGAAGCATACACGAGGATGTACATTTAGTGGTTTGATTTTTTGAGAGATATACATTAGATATCACGGACATGCATTTAGTGGTTTGATTGTTTGAGAGATATACATCAGAGATCAAGTTCAGTAGTCTTCAGAAGATCAGGTGTTAAAGAATTCTTTGAAGGTTTTGGTTTGATGATCTTGTCTAGAGTTCATTGTCTCCTGATTAGGAAACCCTTCTTTGTTCTTAACTTCATGACACATCTTTGTTTCATCCTTTCTTAGAGGTTTTTGAAGTCACTTATGGATCAAGTTATTTTGACACTTTGGATGCATATTGTTATTATCATATTAAATTTTGTCAATCCTTTGAAGACCTAAGTCTCTAAATCTTTAAAACCCTAAAGCTTCCTAGAGAAAAGAGTTCATTTTCATATGCAAAGGTCTTCTCTTTACTCTGCAACATAAGTCATTGATAAATGTTTAGATTAAGTGGTGTTGCATGATGTAAGAAGTTAGGGTTTGATAAATATCGAAGACCTAGTTTATAAAGACCTAAACCCTAATGGCCTAAACTATAGCATTCAAGATATAAAAGTTTATGTATTGATGTGTTACACTCTACGTTTTATTTCATAGTTGACTTATTCTTATAGGTTGAATGTCACTTAAGTGACAAAGTAAGTGTATCTGTATCATGAGAAAACTGGCCTTGCGGACCTAGGAAACCAGTGTCTACTGGTATTACTCCACCATCGAGCACCAAAAGGAAGATCAATATTGTTCATTTAAATTTTTGAGGGCATGAACAAGGTGATCAATGGTGTAGGTTGAAAGTATTTTAAAATGACAATGAACATTCTTAATGGTTAAACTTTGATGGGCATATGGGCGTACACTATGCAATACATTTCTAAAGATTAGGTTTTATAACTACTTACTTAAACCCATGGATTATAAGTTTCATACTAAAGTGGAGATGGTTTTTCTTGATGATTGTGTGGATTCAGAGTTTAGTGATACATGAGAAACTTAGATATATGTATTTTTAATGAGAAATTTGATATCTGATACAGATATATCAAAAATAGTTTGATAGTGGGTTTGTGTGTGTAATGTAAGAGTAACATGATGATTGGTAGAGACTTGCACTAGTGTTGAAGGTAGATGATTGGTATCTCATTGTATGTCATCTGTTATGAAAGACTTCATGAAGCTATAATGTTATATATCTTATGCAAGAATGTATAAGGAAAGCATGTGAATCTAGTTGATAAAGTTGTGTTGAAGTTTATGTTTGAAGGGGTTTGGATATTAAAGTATATGTTGTAGTATAGTATTTTGCAGGAAATAACTATGAGCCATATTGTAAATAGAGAGGGCTCTATGAATGCTAGATAAGTTATAGGATAGGTAGATAATGATTTTTGTAAAGAAGAGAGTTCTTGAGTTAGGATTGAATGTCTTTGGATTCGGGTGATCTTTTATTTTCACATGATGCCATTGTAAACAAAATAATGTACTTTTTTGATTGGATGTATGATGGTCTTGAAGAGTTATTCTTTTGAAAATTTGTAAAAGAATAATGTTTTAATGCATGCATACCAATCTAGGAGAGATAAGGTGTTTGAATAAAAGAGTTATAGAACTCGTCTATAAACTATGGTATTAATTTAAATAGAGTAGTACTCTGTATATCGTCATGTTTTGTGTTCAGAGTTGGTGCTCCTACTCTAACTGGAGTTCGTGCTATTGATGTGCTTAGGATTGGTGTTCCTATCAGGATGTGATCAGTGAGATGCTTGGCAGTGGGGCATAAATGTAATCAGTGAGATTTTAGTTAGTAAGACCTAATAAAGATTTTGATGAGGTTGGATAGTGGTTTTTCCCTATTTAGGGTTTTCTACTTTAAATACTTGTGTTATGGTTTCATTTTTGTGATTCTATTGCTTTCTATGTCCTTGACATGTTGGTACTAATTTCTTAAATTACAACTATTGGGCTAATGAATGAATTCATTTTATTAGATCACTGATTCACCCCCCCTCTCAGTGATCCATTGTATTCCAACAATGGAATCTTAGACAAACATGCTTTATCATAATGTCTAAAATATCCAAGCATTTTGTCACAATATATACTCCCACTTGAAAGTAGTTGATCCTACTTGCTAGTATCAAACACATCTAAGGTAAAGTGAAAACACACAAGGGAACAAGAGATTTCGCAAATCCCATGCCCTAAAGTGGCATGTGCTTACGATTGGCAAATGATCCCGACAAACACAAACATTAGTATCACATTCTAATCATCAACAATATTTATGCATATGAATAAGGTAACATACCACATAAACTAACCAAGGATATACTTATGGCTTCATTTCCAAGTATAGGTATTAGTTTATACTAAAGGTATCTCAGAACCAAGTGTATCTACAAGGTGAGATACAAAACAATCCAAAATGCATAGAAGTAGATTTATAGTATGGCAAAGGTTTGTGACAAAAAATTTCACAATATGATACACTTGACCACAACACAAGGTGATTCTCTGAGTCAAGCATTAGTAACATATCAACCCCATCTTCATATATGGACTGGGTCTATTTTATTCTTATTGTAGGGATGCACAATCCTTACCAGTATTTATTTGTTTTTTCCATCCACCAACTAGTAGAGCCACTAAATAATGTAAACATTATAAATGAGTGAGGATACAAAAGTGACTTAGGTTCACAACGTGGGAAGATGCCCCCAAGGAACCACATATGTGACAATTACAATAAGAGAGAGGAATAATAGAATAGTGAAACAAATAGAAGAAGTACCACAACGAAGGCAGTCTCCTTGTATCCTTGACCTTACAAGAGTATCAAGGGTCATGCAAGGAGACGTAGACAACATTTAACACAACACGAGGGAACACAACATAACACAATGACACATATATATCTTTTTCAAAGGAGCCCAAACTTGTGAGCATCTTAGATAGGTACTCCATCAAGTGTGGTAAAATGTGTGAGGAACTCATACCTGTTTGATTTTTATTTCTAAAACGGTCACGCGGTGCTTGTTTCTCAAGAACTTGTATGTTTGAAATCTTCTAATGCTTGAGGGGAGGGGAATCATTACCTTTTTCCATGGATGATTCACACCTTTCTCTTTTCCTTTCTTTTTCTTTCTTATTTTGCTTTGCTTGATGAATGAGCCTTTCACAATGAAATGGAATACCTTTCATCGTCACAACTTTCTCTTACTTCAATTGATTACATGTAGGTTGTTCCATTTGTGTATCTTGTGCATTTTAGTTATCTCCTGATCTATAAAGGGATAATGGAGGAGGAATCTCATCATAGATGCCTTTTCCTTGTGGGCAAGGTGCATCCTAATTTACCATCTTATCTACTTCTATCATGCCAATTATTTTATCATAGTCAAGATAGTAATCTTCAATCTCTATTGTATTTTGTTCCACCATTTTATTATGTTTAGGAAAAGGATTAGTGAAGATTTGTAGGTTTTGATTTAGAGGAGATATTGACTTATTTCTATTGTCATTAACACTGGAAACCTATATCACATTAGAATTGATGAGGTCTTGAACTTCATGTTTAAGACGCATACATCCTTCGGTATCATGTCATGTTGAGTGATGATAGTGACATTTAGCACCAAATTAATGTCCTTTCATTTTACTACTATCTAGTGGATGAGAAAGAGGAAGCTTCAAAAGATTGTTGTTCACTACTTGAGCCATTATCGAATGAACAGAATCTGATAATAGGGTGGATTTTCTCTATTATTGAACTTGAATTTGAAAGGAAGCTAGGTGTGTGGAAAACACTTCTTACACTAATATAATGAGGGGAGGAGAGTGCAAATTCAATTTAATCCTTTCAATTATAGATTATGTTAACCCACTAATAGAGATATTGTAGAAAACACATACACAAGAATGTAATGCAAGAGAAGAGAGACACAAGATATATGTGGAGAAAACCCTTACAGGTGAAAAACCCCACACTCCAAAACATAGCTCAAATGTATTCCATAAACAATGAAGGTTACAATACAGTGATAGAGCCAATGCTCTTGTAGGAGTCTTCGACACTCATATCTGGAGATGATTAGGTAGCATAATAGTACCTGTCAATCACATAATGGATCACCTCTCCAAAGCACCTATTTATAAAGAAAATACAAGGTAAAAATGGCTCCACATTGAGATTGGCATCCAACATGGCCTCATGGACCAAAACCCACACCTATGGACACTTTTTCAACACTATAGGATGTCCCTAACACTTGTCAAGTCACCCCATCCCAAGGAGGTCACCTATTTCCAAAATGGGCTATGACAAATGCTCTTATGACTCTTACAACTGTCATAACTTACATCTATAAGAGAATATGTCATACATAGGCTATAAATAGTGTATTCTCTTACAACATGTCATCATCCACCTTGGGGTGCCCAAAGATGTCTTTTTCAAAGATGCTTCTTGACACATGTCTTCACCTATCATAGAACATTCTATTTTCAACTCTTACAAGTCATAACTTTGTCGTAGGAATCTATCATGACCATTTTGGTCAATATTCCCTTACGCACATTCCAAGATGCTAACACATGGAAAAATATTCCTACCACTAAGTGGGACCCCTATCTCCTCATGTGAGGACAAATTTATATGTGGTCATATGCCATGTAGGATGACACATCACCGTGCCAACTCCCACAGGATGAAAACATAGGATTTGCATCCTAATTATACAATAGGCAATAAATAAATAAATACAATGAAATAATACAAGGAATTACAAAGGTTGAGGCACCTTAATTCCAAACATTCTCCCACTTGTCAAACACCTTGTAAGAGCTAATAGAAATAACAGGATTTAACTACTATAGGCCAAGAGGCCGATAGACTCTAAACACCATTTGAACTTCTCTATGCCCGCTGGCTTTGTTAATGCATCTGCAACATTCTTCAAAGTATCTACCTTCTCCAAATTAACCTTCCCATACTCTACCATGTCTCGCACAAAGTCAAACTGTACATCAATATGCTTTGTTCTGGCATGGAAAGTTAGATTCTTCACAAGGAAAATCACACTCTAACTGTCACAACAAATCGTAATCTGCCCTGCAACAACACCAATATCTGAACACAATCTCTTAAGCCAAATGGCTTCCTTGGAAACATGATTTGTTGCCATGTACTCAGATTCTATTGTGGATAAAGCAACCACAGGTTGTCGCTTACTCATCCAACTAATTACACCACAAAACATAGTGAAACACATAAGCACTGGTGGATCTCTTGCTGTTAATGTCACCTACCTAATCATAATCCACAAATTCATGAATACAAACTAAATGCGGAGGTCCTGTAACATTACCATGATAGCATATGGAATAATCAGAAGTATCCCTCAAATATCTGAACACTCGCTTAATTGCATCCCAATGTACCCGTCCAGGATTAGCCATAAATTGACTAAGGACTCCCACTAATTTGGCAATGTCTGGTCTTGTGTAGACCATAGCATACATCAAACTACTAGCAGCACTAGCATAAGGTACTCTACTCATGTCCTCCACCTCACTAGGAGATTTTTGGACAATCATTAACAGACAACTTTGTCCCCAATGAAACAGGAACACACAATGGTCTACAATATGCCATTCTAAACCTATCCAACACAGTCTTCACATACTTACTCTAGCTTAACCAAATTTTTATGTTAGCTCTGTCTCTTATGATTTCCATTCCTAGAATGTACTTGGCTACCCCTAGATTTTTCATCTCAAACTATGCTGATAACTGAGACTTCAAATCAAAAATCATATTCTTACCATTCCCAATCAATAGCATATCATCAACATACAACGCAATAATGAGAATGTGATCATTGTCAAATTTGCAATACACATAATGATCTAATTTTGATCTTAGATATCCAATCGACAACACAAAGGCATTAAACTTCAAGTACCACATCCTAGGAGACTACTTCAAACCATACAAAGACTTCTTTAACTTGCAAAACAAATTTTCTTTACCTTTCTCTATGTAATGCTCTAGTTGTGACATGCAAATCTCTTCCTCCAAATCACCATGAAGGAAAGTTGTCTTCACATCTATCTATTCTACCTCTAATTCATAACCAGTTACAAGAGTTAATAGAAATTGAATGGATGTCAACTTTGCAATGGGAGAGAAAATTTCACCATAATCATTTCCCTCCACTTGTGAATACCCCTTCACAACCAGTCTAGCCTTGTACTTTTCAACACTACCATCTACACCAAATTTCTTCTTGAACACCCATTTGCATCAAACAAGTTTCTATCCTTCAGGAAAAGGCACCAAGTCCCATGTTCTATTCTTCTCCAAAGAATCCATCTTATCTTCCATGGCTTCCTTCCAGGAACCTGCATCTTTCATGCCCATAGCCTCTTTCATAGTTTTAGGATCATCAGTGTTAGTAAGTAAAGAAAAAGCACAACTAGAATCAAGTAATGAATAACCAAACCTATCAGGTTGCTTTCTTGTTCATGTAGACCTCCTCAATGGCCAAGGTTGAGGTTCTACTTCTTCTAATCTTTCAAAGCTGCTAGAGCTCTCCTCATGATCAGGTCTCACAAGGTCTATCTATTTAGTCTTCTCAGGGGTAGAAAGAAACTAAATTGTATCTTCTTTCTTTTCTGTCTGTTTTGGCTATAGAACAATGGAAGAAGGTGTTAACTCTCTAAAGATAACACTTTTTTAGCCACAGGATCCCAAAGCTTGTATCCTTTCACAATGACACCATAGCTAATGAAAATACATTTAACAGCCTTGTTCTCCAATTTAGATTGTTTCTCCCTAGGCACATGTGCATATGCCTCACAACCAAAACGTAAAGATGTCTAACTGAAGGCTTCTTAATAGACCACACCTCCATAGGTTTCTTACCAACAAGATCAGATGTAGGAGATCTGTTTATCAGATAGTAAGTAGTGGCTATAGCTTTAGCCCAAAACTTTTGTTCGAGGCTTGCTCCAATAAGCATACTCCTAGCCTTCTCCATCAATGTCTTATTCATCCTCTCTACAACTCCATTTTGTTGTGGGGTATATGTAGTTGTCTTATGTCTTTGAATCCCTTTCCTTTTATAGAACTTATCAAACTTTGTCAAACAAAACTCACCACTATTATCAGTTCTCAATCACTTAATCTTTTTACTAGTCTAATTTTCTGCAAAGGCTTTAAACTCATTAAACTGACTAAAGACTTTAGTCTTGCTTCTGATAAAATAAACCCATGTCCTTCTACTATAATCATCTATAAAAGATACAAAATATACAAATTTGGAAATCAAAGGAACATTAACAGGACCAAACAGATCAAAATGAACAAGATCCAATACACTAGAAGACTTGTGAGAACTAGAGTAAAACTGAACACAGTTTTGCTTTCCATATACACAATGTTCACAAAATTTAAACTCGAGATTACAATCATTTAACCCCTCAACGAGGTTTTCATTTTTTAGGGTTCTAAGACCCTTCTCACCAATGTGGCCATATCTCAAATGCCATAACATAGTCTTTTCAGTAGGAAGCTTAACTTCCAAAGCATGTGCACTACCATCAGAACTAGTTACAATAGATTTCTTCACTGCTCATTTGGATGGTGGGGATGAAGTGACTACAACTCTTTTCTTCAAGTCAGAAGAACTATTGTATTGTGAAGTGCATGCCTCTGGCTGAAATAGAGTACCTCTCCAAGTACCCTTCGCAAGCACCATAGATCCTCTAGTCATCTTGCATCCATCCTTTGAAAAGACAACCTGTACACCTGCATCATTCAACATACTTACAAAAAGTAGTTTACATTCTAGACCTGGGATGTACATAAACCCAGTGATCCCCTTCATTCATGCATCAGGGAATTGGATTGAGACTCTTCCATGACCAATAACCTTCAGATGAGAATCATCACCCAAGTACACTCTTCCACCATCAAACTCTTCATACTCTATGAACCAACTTTGATGCGAGGTCATGTGGAATGATATACCAAAATCAATCAAACACACATCATTAGATGCATGGGTGGCCAAGGCTGCGATGAAGGCATCACCATCATCTTGTGAGTTGTCAAAATCTAAAGCAGGGGTTGTCTTCTTTTTCTTTTTCTTGTCCTCTTTGCATTCCTTTCAGAAATTCCCCATTTTCCCATAGTTCCAACAGAGAGCCTTGGACTTTCTAGGAGATTTGGATCTCCCACGAGATTTGGATATGCCCTTTTCACCTTTCTTGTCCTTCTTCTTCCCTTTCTCTTTGGGTCTTCTATGAACTACAAGAGCCTCTTTGGCTGACTCAGATGTCTTCCTCCACATTTCTTTAGATAACAGCGAGGACACCACATCTTCCATCTTGAAGGTGCTAGTGGTGCTTTTGATGGCCATGACAAGATGATCCCCTGAATCTAGCAAAGAACAAAGCAGGGTCATACATCGATCCTCCTCCTCCATTTTCACATCTACAGATGTCAACTGTGCAACAATCATGTTAAAAGCATTCATGTGGTCTGAAATAGATCCTCTATCTTCCATCTTTAGGGTGATCAACTTCCTTTCTAGAAAAAAGCTTGTTCACCAAGGTCTTGGCCTGATAAAATCACCTAGCTTCTTCCAAATATCTTTCATGCTCTTCTCCTCATGGACATTCAACAGGATAGAGTCAGCTAGACATAGTCTTATGAGACCCTTAGCCTTTTGATATTTGAGGTCCCAATAATCTTGTGACATTGCTATAGGTTTTACACCGGATACAGTTTCACATAGGTCGTGATCAACAAGTAGGTCTTCCATCTTGAGTTTCCACAATTTGAAATTAGTGCCATTAAATTTCTCAACCTCTATCGTATGTGGTTGCCATCTCCTTCCTACAATAAGATACAATATACTCTACACAAACTCCCACTTAACCTAAGATTAGCTTAAAAAAGTCCTACCCAGTAGTTAGAACTAAAACTGGCCAGGCTCTTATACGAACTGAAAGGAAACTAGGTGCGCGGAAAATGCTTCCTACACTAATCTAATGAGGGGGGGAGAGTGCAAATTCAATTTCATCCTTTCAATTATAGATTATGTTAACCCACTAACATACATATTGTAGGAAACACATATACAAGAATGTAAGACAAGAGAAGAGAGACACAAGATAAATGTGGGGAAAACCCTTACAGTTGAAAAACCCCACTCTAAAACACAACTCAAATGTATTACGTAAACAATGAAGGTTGCAATACAGTCACATAGCCAATGTTCTTATAGGACTCTTCAATACTGGTATCTAGAAATGATCCAGTAGCATAATAGTACCTATCAATCACATAATGCATCACCTCTCCAAAGCACCTGTTTATAAAGAAAATACAAGACAAAAATGGCTCCACATTGAGATTGGCATCCAACATGGCCTCATGGCCCAAAACCCACATCTATGGACACTTGTCCAATACTGTAGGATGTCTCTGATACTTGTCAACTCACCCCATCCCAAGGAGGTTGCCTATTTCAAAAATGGGCTATGACAGATGATCTTACGCCTCTTACAACCGTCATAGAATTTGTCACAACTATCATAACTTACCGCTATAAGAGAATCTATCATACACAGGCTATAAATATCATATTCTCTTAGAACATTTCATAGTCCACCTTGGGGCACCCAAAGATGCCTTTTTTGAAGATGCTTCTTGACACATGTCTTTACCTATTATAGAACATTTTATTTCTGACTCTTACATGTCATAACTTTGTCATAGGAATCTACCATGACTATTTTGG
Organism: Cunninghamia lanceolata; assembly: GCA_027924645.1. NCBI lineage: Eukaryota > Viridiplantae > Streptophyta > Pinopsida > Cupressales > Cupressaceae > Cunninghamia > Cunninghamia lanceolata. Next base: position 4,054,513 of record BSBN01000144.1, read on the forward strand.
TTAATATTCCCTTACACACATTCCAAGATGCCAACACATGGCAAAATATTCCTACCACTAAGTGGGATGCCTATCTCCTCATGTGAGGACAAATTTATATGTGGTCATATGCCATGTAGGATGACACATCACCGTGCCAACTCCCACAAGATGACAACATAGGATTTGCATCCTAATTATACAATAGGCAATGAATAAATAAATACAATGAAAAAATACAAGGAATTACCAAGGTTGAGACACCTTAATTCCCAACATAATTGAAATGGTGACTGATTAGGCTTTGTAGTAGTAGACACTTGTGATTGAAAATTGTTCAAATGTTGCCCATTGATCTCGATGAAATTTTTGTTATTCTTAAATGAGTTTTGAGATGTTCCAACTGTGGATATAAAAATAGGAGCTGCTGAGATATGATTACCATACTAACTAGGCAAGAGTTGGTAATCTTAGAGAGCTGTACAAAAATGTTGGAAAGAACTATACTTCATCAAAATTATTTTATCTTGTATGTTCAATTGTAAATTTTTAATGAATACTTTTTGAGCATCCTTATCTATAATTGGATATTATATTTGTGCAAAGAGAGCTTTATATCGACTGATGAATATAGCTAATTTCTCTTTCAGACCTAGTTTACAATGGACTATATCAATTAATGAGATAGTAGGTCCAATGTTACAAGAATTGGTCAACTAGATGTGAGAAAGCATGTATTGAATTAGGAGACAAAGAGCAAAACCATTCTAAAGTAGTATCTTTAAGAGATCGAGGTAAAAGTTTTGCTAACAGTGCATTGTAAAAGAAGAAACCACTACACATCATTGTGAATGCTGCCACATGAGTATTACGATCACCTTTCGCATTGTACTTTTCAAAGAGAGGAATATCAAATTTGTCAAGCATTTGAGCTCTTAGGATTGTATAAGATAAAGGATTGTGAGCATGATATGTTGGTAAGGTAGGTTGCGAGAAGCATTAGTCAAATTTGTCACTTTTTGCTACAAGGATTACATACTCTACAAAAGCTGGTTTAGGAGAGCATCATTGGATGAAGTGATTTGCGGATATGAGACAAGTGTATTTGATGTTGCAGTTATGAAATTGAGAGGTGGTTGGTAATAAGTGAAGGTGATGGGTGGTTGTAAATAATTATTCATGGGTATGGACACAGGAGGTGTTGAGTTTGGATAATTAAATGCAACAACTTTGTAATTGTTTCTAGTAGATGTTCCCATGGTAATGGTATCATTACTACAGGCTCGTGAATTAGTGGTGAGAATTGATGATGTAAAAATGGATATTCCAGTAGTTGGGATGGGTACTGATACTTGTGAGTTTATATACTTTGGTAGTGACACATTTTGAATGTTATTCACATGGCTATCCACTGACATAATGTCATGATACACTATGTGGGCTATTCCATGGAGCTTGTCAACACCTTCTTGTCCTTCTTGTAACAATCCTCTTATACCATCAACAATAAGTATCACTTCTTGAACTAGATGTGCATGTTCTATAATTTGTTAAAAATTAACTAGTTGTTTGTCCAATTTCTTGATTTGTCCTTCAAGCACATGTGAAACTATATCAATTACATCTTCAGGATCATGAAATGTTTGTTCTTCTATCATGTTGGTGTTTACGATATCTTGCAAAGATGTTAATTCATCCTTTGTAAAGTAGTTATGTAATGGATTTTTTTATGTTTACATATCGGTGCTATTCAAAGCACTAGGACCCATTAGTCTATGAATTCTCCTTACCAAGGTGTTTGTATTAGGGAAGTGGGTTATATAGCTCATGCAAATTCCTATAACACTCAATACACTAACCAATAGTATGATCAATGAGATTATGAATATTAAGGTAGTTATGCTTGTTTAAATACACAATGTGTAATTCCAAAACTATGAATTTTCAACCATTAATATGAAATAATGCAAGATTTTCAAATGAATGATGAAAAGTATGTAAGATTTAACACTCAGCAAGATGCAAATGCTCAGAGCTATGGGTTCACCAAAATTTTATGTTCGAAAAAGATGAATGACGGAGACTAGCATGCACACTAAATCAAACCCTCTTGCACAATAACATTCAAGGACAAGATCAAGACAAATCACTACCAAAGGGAGGTGGACTTAGCTATAGATCTTGCAGAAGCTAGCATGTGAAAGGATGAAATAGAAATTACCCAAGTCTTGGAAGTGAGAGTCTACCGAAGGTCTATACTGAGAAAATACTGTAACTGATGCTCAGATACTAGATTTGGAGTTAGAAAGGCCTAGAAGACTAGGGTACCAACTGCCCAAGTCTTTATATATAAATATTCCTAAACTTTTGTTAGATCCTAAAACCCTTATTCTTGAACAATCCTCCTATATCTTCACATTTCCCAAATTCTATACCTGTAACCTACACACAAGATAACAAGAGAGGGTTTGGGGGTTATGGTGTTTAGGGATTTGCCTTAGTCAAACCCTAGAATGAAATTCAATCCTTCTAACACCATTGATAGATAATACAACGTACACTAGTATGGTAAAGGCTAGACAAAATGATGATAGAATGATTCAAATAATAATGATATCATCTTGGAGGTGAAGCCCTTAGGAGAATGAATATTCTTCAACTCATAAGGAGATAGATCATGATTCCAAACATGCAACAACAAACACAAATATTCTCTAGAAACATAATGAATGCTTTGAATGCTCTTTTTTCTAAGATCATAAGTTTGCTATATCCATCTAGGTTCATAATGAATTCAAAAACACAATTATATATGCTTTCCCCCTAACATTCATAAAATTATATCACAAGAGCTGACAAAGAGAAACCTTTTCAAAGGTCCTATGCTAACATAAAAAATTAGCCCCAAGTAATAAGGGAGGACTTAGATGGTTGGTTCCCTAGTCTAGGATGAGATTAAGGAAGGACCCAATGTCCCAAATTCACATGGGTGTCCATCAGTCTTCTTTGGGATGATCAATTACAATGCATAAATATAGGAAAAACTTAGAAATATAGGAAAATAAATAACCCAACTAGGAAAATAAAAACCTACACTAATACCCTTCTTAAGCGCAACTTAGGTGGGTGAAAAGATGGGTCCTAGAAAATGAAGCTTGATGAGGTACCCATGTACATAAAATCTTCCTCAAAGAGAAGAAGGCTCCTAGAAAAGAGAGAAAAGGTCCCTCCAATAGAGAGAGAAGACCCCCCAAGAGTAGAGAGAGTCAGGATTCTAAGTGAGAGGACTAAGAATCTCCCCAAAAGATGAAGATACTTGCTTTTTGTGAAGGGTTTAGTGAAGATGTCAACAACCTTCTTGAAAGTTAGATAGTGGAAAAGGTGGATGACATGGCCATGAATGAGCTCTCAAATGTAGTGCATTTGGATTTCAATGTGTTTGGTCCATTAATGATGGACTAGATTCCACGAGATTTTAATGTGACTCTGGTTGTCACAAATATGATTGATGGTCATCTAATCTATATCCAAAACTCAGTGTGAAGATTTTGAAGCCAAATGGCCTTAGTGGTAGCATTCACAATCACCTGATACTTAGCCTCAGTAGAAGATAGAGAAATAGAAGACTGCTTCTTGCTTGACCAACAAACAGGACTTGAACCAAGTGAAAAGATGTAAATTGATGTATACTTGTGATCCTGAGAATCGCCTGCCCAATTTGAATCTATGTATCCCACTAAGTCAAGATCATTATCTATTACATAATGAATACAAAAACTATGAGTACATCCACTTGGGTACTTTCTACTTCAACTCATGGGGTTCTTGCATCAATTGAGAAACCATGCCTATAGCATATGAAATGTTGGGTCTCGTATGAGATAGATAAATGAGAATCTCAACAAGTTGTCGGTATAGAGCGCCATCAACAAAAGGTGAAAAACACTAAGCCTCAAGTTTGAATCCAAAAAGAAGGGGAGTCAGAGCAAGTTTACAATTAGCCATATGAAACTGTGAGAGAAAATCTAGAGCATACTTGGACTATGTGATGGTGATCCTGGAAGTAGACTGGTAGATCTCAATCTCCAGAATCTAATGCAACAAGCCCAAGTAAATCATCAAAAACCTATCATGAAGGGTAGCTACCCCAATTGTAGATGAATTCCCTGTGATTAGCAAGTCATCAAAATAGAGACCAAAAATAGGAGTGAATCATCATGCTACAAAATATAGACATTGGGATTAGAATGACACCGCATGAACTGAAGTGTCAGAAGGAAGGAGTCCATCTTGGCGTAACAGGCTTGAGGAGCCTATTTGAGGCCATAGAGAGACTTTAGAAGGTAGCACACAAGACAAGAATCTTGAATGAACCCATATGGCTGCCCTATGTAGATCTCCTCTTTAAGGTCAATGTGAAGAAAATAATTGTTTACATCCATCTTGTGTACTTCCCAATGATTAGTTGTAGCAATGGCAAGAACAAATTGGGTGGAATTTATTTTGGAAAATGGCACAAAAGTCTCAGAGTAGTCAATCCTAGGAACCTGGGAGAATCCTTTGGTGACCAAGCAAGCCTTATGCTTATCAGCTAACCCATGTGCTGCAAATTTTTCCTGACAGATCCACTTACATTGACCAAGTCTTCTTCCCTTAGGAAGAGGGACAAGATCCCAAGTGTGGTTCCTCATCAAGGAACTATACTCTTCTTGCATAGCTATATCCCAATCAGGAATACCAGAATCCTTTCAAAAGGATTGTGGATTAGAGGTAGTAGCAATGAAGACATGTGGAGAATCCTATGATTGTGAATGAGTCTGCTTGGTGTTTGATGGATCCCAAACCCAATTGCTTGCAAACTTCAAGGTCTGTCTAGTCCGAAGTGGACAAGAAGTCAGAGAAACTATTACATCCCCAAACCTTTATTATATTTTACTTTTACTTTCATGTGATTAAGTGGTTAATTAATCATAGATTAATGATTTCATGTTAGGGAAATTTTAGCATAAATCATTGACTTTATGAATTATGATTAATGCTTAGAAGTAGAAATGGGATTACATATTATTGGAATTATCTAACATGATGTTTAATGACTTACTAATGATACACTGATCATAGTTTGGATGACTATGAGTGTAACCAAGAAAAAAAGGAATTCCAACTTCGAGAATGGAAGGAGAGTATCATTAAAGAGAAGGGATAGATATTTTGAGAAGACTAGTTTTCTATTTGAGTTCCAATTTGAATATTATGTGAACGTTCTTGAGATGAGGTATGTGTCAATTATTTTTCCTTCTTGGGTTAATCTCAGATTGACCATTGTCAATTTGTCATTTTGGAAAGTCTTCTAACAAAAACTTAGTTGCATTGGTTGAGAGATATTCAAGGAATATATCAAGGATAGAGTTTATCATATTTCCTTTGGTATAACTATTCAATGTTCATATATATATTTGTTGTGATACCCAAGGGTTGTATCAAATTTAATCATATATATAATATATTCCTTCAAGAGCTGACTTAATTTTATTGACGTCAGTCTAGGGTGGTGAGGATGAAGAGACCTCAATCCCTTATTCACTTTTGTTGCATGATTAAATTTTATACAACCCTTGGGTATCACAACAAATGTTTTTTAATAGAATTACATTAATAGTAATTGTATATAAATACTTCTGGATAAGTGATATGTTGTTTTATGTCTTGAACTTCTCTTTGCCATGATAATTTGGTCCACAGTAGACCACTACATGGATTATCTTATGCATTTCATACTCCATGAAAGGTGGGGAACATGGAAAGGGTGTTGTTATGACATATTAGCTGAGTCATGCAAAGTGGGGAAACCTAATTTCTCATGCATTCTCTTCTTGAGAGGCTTAGTAGGACGGAGTGGGTGAATTTTCAAGAAGAATTAAGATGTCTTTGTTGTTGGGTCTCATTCGAAAGGAAAGAGACAAAGAAAACTATCATGGGATAGCAAAGAAAGGAGAAAACACTCATGACATAAAGGCTAGGGAATTCAAGTTAAGATTTTATATTGAGCAACACTCAGTAGTTTTGATTACCATAGCTATGGCTATAGTTGTGCTTCAAGCATAACACTTTTCTTATACTATCGATCTCATTTGTGGATATACTATGCTGTGTGTCTAATTTCTTGAGGTGGTTGATGATACTTTTGTTGCTCAACCAATTTATATGCATATCAAGTGATAATTGTAAGGCTTTAGTTCTTGTTTTGAAGTTATCTTAGTGACAGCCATTGAGACAATGACAGTGTTTAGCCGACACGCTAAGATTCTCATTGTGAGAAAGTAAATGGTAATGGTGATGCCTCTAAATTATTGTTATTGTTTATTGCTCTCTATGTAAATAACCTTGTAATGTCTATTTTTGGAAGATATTCTAACCGTGTTGATTGATAGAATGTCAGTAATACCATAAACTTACACTATGGGGATAGCTAACCCTATCATTCTTCGTAGCATGACAATATAGTGGCTAAGATTTTAAGACACCCACCATGTTTGTTTCATCTTTCCTTATATATATATATATATATATATATATATGTATATATTGATTCATTTAACTGCCTATGATAAGTTATATCTTACATGTCTATTTTTAAAATATTATGCTATTCTTTGATAATGAACAGTGAAGGTGGCCAACTGTGGATGACACCATAGGCCGAGGTATGACCTCACAGCCCCATGATTAGAAACTCTATTGAGAGTTAATGATTCTTGATCCAACGAGATTGGTACAGAGAACAAAAGAACTCTTATTTATCAAAGCTTGTTGTCATACTTCATTATAAGTATACTAATTTCTTTATCATAGCATAAAGATAAGACCACTGAAATTAGTGGTAAATAAGGATGACTTGAGGTTGATAAAATAGTGTTATATATTTATACTTTCTTGGTTTGTTACATAAGAGTTCTTTATATTATTTGAAGGAAAAAGGTGTTAAGATTTTAGTCAAAATATTCATTATTGTTATATAGTTGATATTTTTCTATTTTCAAATGTTAAGCTTATAATATTGTTATGGGGTTTTGAGAAAGTAAACCCCAAACATTGTAAGAATGTTCAACACCTAAGTTAAGACTCTTTTCGTCATTGATAGAGTAAAACAAAAGGGATCATTATCTAAGAGGATTAGATAAAGATCCTTGAACCAGGTGAATAGCCTTGGGTGAACATACAAGGTTATTATCAAAAATAAAAATATTCTTATCATGATGAGACATCGAAACCAAATGTATACCTATAAACTTGTGAAACATGGAATAGAGTGATGGGGAGTCACAGATTCCATGTTCCAATAGTAACAAGAAAAATTCTTCAAATGAATGAAGACCTCTATGTGAACCATCTTGGTCTTGTACTCTAGATATCAGAGTAGATAATCAAAGTCAGGGAGACTATGGGTGAGATTTATTCAGACACTCCTTAACTGGAAAGAGTTAAACTTAACTTATTGTAGGTTGAGATAACTTCTAAGTCAAGTTAGATGTGGGTGAACAATCAACTATGTTCATTGTGAAACGTCTATATATATTAAATCTTTGGCCAAAGTAATGCATCCGTCTCTACAAGCATTAGTCGGTTCAGTGTGTTCTAGAAGGCATAGCCATCTAGTAGTGTCATACATAGTTAGAGGGGATCTATTGTTGTATGACTATAATGAGTTATGTAGGGCACAACACTAGAGACTTAGATGGAAAACATATTGGTTCTTTATATCTATCCACTTTGTGAAGGGTAGGGCCACTTCCAAGAAGGAAGTTATACGAGAGACCGATGGTCTGTGGTTGGAGGAAAAGCATTTGGGTGATGCTCTCCTTCCCAAGAAGATGATAAGACAAGACTTATGAAGACAGATATCAAAACTCTAGATGTAGTATATTTTATTTATATGACTTGACAATCAAATTCTATTTAAATTTATCATTATTTCCATGAGCAAAACATTATGATTGTAAAGTGAAGGAACTCACTAGCATGTTATCTTTGAATATGTTGAAAATTTTTAGTTTGAAATTATTCAGAAAAGATATGCTTTTCATATAATGATTATCCAAATGATTATTGTAAAAAAAATGATTACGATGATCATGATTATTTACTTGACAGTAAATTGGGAAAATTAATACGAGTAATATGAGATGGCATGTTACATATGGTATTAGAGCTACTAGGTTCAATACATGGACCTATGAGCTCACTGCATGAAATCTTTCTTAGACATTAATAGTTGCTAATGTTTAGATGTTCTTGTCCCATAATGGTAAGAACAAGAATGACCCCAAGGAAGACGGTAATGGGAAATGGATGTTACCTAAAGGCTATGAGGGAGAGAGCCTTGAGAGTGAAAAGCTTAGGCCAAACTAGTTACCTAGAAAGTGCCTGGTTATCTGATACTGAAAGCTTTGTTGATGCTATTAACCACATTAAGTAGGGTAAGGACAAAGCAGCTAAGGTTATTTTTCCAACCTGTGGAAATGAATCGATGAAACCCTCTGCATCTAAGGACTTACCATTTGGAAGTGGTCCTAATGCTCCTATTATTACTTGGGAGGGAATGGATAAATACCTATGAGTACATCCACCTCCCAAGTTTGATTTGGTAAACCTCAAGGATGAGGATGAATTTGGGAAGATCACCCTTTCTGAAAGTGACTTGCAATTGTAAGATGTAAAAAAATGTAATAAATGATGGATATTATGTGATCCATGGATACTATAATGCAATTTGGAATTTTTGGCAATGATTTCCTTTCTTGTTTAGGATTGCGTAAATGAGAATGGATTTATGTTTATGAATGGATTCAATAGTATGAAAAACTAGTTGAATTTTTAACATACAAACTTCAGGAGAAGTAGATTGTAGCATGGTTCAAATAGGAACTAGCACTGGTGGTAGCCAAGAGGAAGAGCAACCTTCTGGCCACTTTGATTCAAAACTTGACCAGATCCTTGCTAAGCTCCACGAGATGAGATAAAGAATTGGAAATTTAGAGCAGGAGGTCAGGGGTCCGAATGGACCCAGGTAGGAAGCTTCCATAAGGCTGAAGATGAGGAACGTCATGAAAACACTACCCAAAGTGGACATGGAGAGAATAACTCAAAAATGAGACATGATGAGGATAAAAGGAGCCATTTGGCTCTTGAGTTATCCAGAGATATGATAAAGGTTACACCTCCCAAATTTGATGGGATTGTAAGTAGAGATGTTGCAGAGGCATGGCTTACAGAAATGGAAAAATTTTGAAATAACAAATTATTCTAAAATGACCAAAGAAAAATGGGGAGCATACCAATTGGCTGGTGAAGCATCCACCTGGTGGATGAACAAGAAGATGGAGCTAAGATTGAGCTCCTTGAGTCTAACTTGGGAAAGGTTTTTGGAACTTTTTAGGAAAAGATGGTTTCCACAATTGTATTTTGATCAGAAGCTCATAGATTTCCAAAACCTAAGATAGGGTGACTCATCTGTGAATGAGTACTAGGAGAAATTCACTCATCTCCTTAAATATGTTCCCCAATATTAATAGGATGAGAGGTTTCACATTTGAAAGTTCATCATGTGCTTGAATTCCCAAATTGGAGGTGAAGTAGATGTGGATGGTCCCACTACAATGGACCATGTTTATGAGAAAGCTATTAAATAGGAACAAAAGTTGAAATCCATATCCACATACTAGGAAAAGAGCGATAAAAAGTCCTGTTGGTCCCAATCCTCCCAGTCATTTAAGAAAAAGGGAACTAAGAAGAATTTCAAAAATAAAGGTAATAAAGGATTCAAAGATAATCAGAATGAATCCAAGGGTGATAAGAAAAACAATAATAACTCCAAGAAAAATGGAGATAATTCAAGAAAGCCTTATGAAAGGCAAGGACCCGTGGGAGGGTGTTATTCATTTGGCTATGACCATTATGCCAATAAGTGTCCCAATAAGATACAAGGGAATTAGCCATGACGAAATCCTTTACCCTCCCAATAGGCAACTTTTCAACAATGTATACATGCAGTCTTGTATAATCAACAAACAAAATATCAAATTACTCTAGTTGAAACCACATGCATTTTATTTGGTATTCCAATTTCAATTTTGATAGATACTAGTGCTACAAAATGTTTTATTTCTCCAAGAGCTCTAAATAATATTATTAGAAAAGTTGGTTACATGGAAAATACCTAGTTAGTTGAATATGCTAATCAGACAAGGGATTATGTAGAGCAATGTTTATTTGAGGCTAAGGTTGAACTCCTGAGTTTTACACTAAAATGAACCTTTATGTAGCCCCATTAGGCTCATATGATGTCATCCTTGGAATAAATTGGCTATGGATGCATAGGGCTAAGGTGGATTATTTTTCTAAAACAATAGAATGCCTAGATGATCTTGGGAATAAAGTTTTTCTGTAAGGCACTACTAGAGAGATTAAATTGAGGTAAATATCTATCCTACAGATGAAAAGAGCCCAGAGAAAAGGATGTCAATTTTTTGCAATTAAAATGAAGAAAATAAATAACCACAAACAATCTATTTTCCAAGATGATTTGATGTATTATGAATCTCAAAAACTCCAAGTAGTTGAAGAAAGATAATCCATAGATCAAGAGAGATCAGATATGGATAGGTACCACTTTCTTTGAGATTTTTAGGATGTGTTCCCATATGAATTATCATGATTACCTCCTAAGAGAGATTTTGATTTTTCAATAGATATAATTCCAGGATCAGAACCTATATCTAAAGCTCCTTATAGAATGACCACGATAGAGTTAACAGAGCTAAAAGATTAGGCTCTAGGAATTGCTAGAAAATGGATTGATAAGGCCATGTGTTTCACCCTAGGGAGTGCTAGTAATTTTTGTTAAAAAGAAAAATGGCACATTGCATCTATACGTAGATTATCATATGCTAAAAAAGGAAATGGTAAAGAACAAGTATCCATTGCCCCGCATTGATGATCTCTTTGATCAAATGCGAGGGGCAACTATGTTTTCAAAGATTGATCTTTGATCAGGATACCATCAACTGAGGCTAAAAGATGAATATATTCATAAGACATCCTTTAGAATGAGGTATGGGCTCTATGAGTTCACTGTCCTACCATTTGGATCAAAGAATGCACCTACAACATTCATGAACTTAATGAACAGTGTGTTTAGAGATTGTTTGGACAAGTTTGTCCTTATTTTTCTTGATGATATTTTGATTTACTCCAAAAATGAGGAGGAACACCTTCAACATTTAAGGATTGTTCTCTAGAGATTAAGAGAGCATAAACTGTATAGAAATATCTTAAAGTGTACCTTCTTTCAAAAGGAAGTATAGTATTTGGTCCATATAATTTCAACAAAGGGAATTGGTGTGGACTCAACAAAGATTAGAGCCATTTTAGAATGGGTAGCATTGTGAAATGTGCATGAGGCCCATAGTTTCATGGGCCTAGCGAGATATTACAGGAATTTTGTGGTGATTTCCTATCCTATTACTTCTCCACAAAGGAAAGGAAAAAGATTTGATTGGTCATTGAAATTCTAGGAGGAATTCGACCAACTAAAAGAAAGGTTGACTACGACATGCATTTTGAAGGTACCTGACCCAGATGGTCATTTTGTGGTCATCATCGACACCTTAAGAGAAGGATTAGGTGGTGTACTTATCTAGGATGGATAAGTTATTGCATATGAATCAAGAAAATTGAAATTGTATGAGAAAAATTATGCTCTTCACAACCTGGAGTTGCAGCAGTGGTTCATGCATTGTAAATATGGAGACATTATTTACTTGGAAAACCTTTTAAACTAAAAGCAGACCATCAAGGGCTAAAATATTTGTTTAATCAACCACATCTAAATGCTCCCCAAAGAAGATGGTTAGAATTAATATCTGATTATGATTTTGAGATTAAATACATATAAGGCAAGGAAAACCAAGTGGTGGATGCTTTAAGTAGGAGAAGACATATCTCCTTGATGATCTCCATATACATTCCAATTTTAAGAATTAGGTGTTACAAAAGGCCAAGGGACAAAAATTTTATGAGCAAGTAAAATAGGCCCTTATGGATAATCCTCATGATTCTAGGTATGATGGATTCCACTTTGAACTAGATGGACTTTTAAATTTTAAAGGAAAGATGTACATTCCAAACTCTAAGGAGTTAAGGAATATCGTGTGGAAAGAAGTTCATTCTACGCCCTATTTAGAACACCTTAGAGTAACGAAATTCTTAGTTGATATAAAACCATTATATTTCTGGAAAGGAGTGAAGAGGGATGTTGCAAGGTTTATAGATAGATGTCTAGAATGTCAGAGGGTGAAGGTAGAACACCATCACCTGGTAGGACTTTTATACCCTTATGAGATTTTAGAATGGAAATAGGAAATCATTAGCATGGATTTTGTGCAAGGACTTCCTATGTCTAGAAATAGACATAATGCTATTCTAGTAGTGGTTGATAGACTCACCAAGGTAGCACATTTCATACCCAAGAATTTGATAGATGGGGCACCAGTCATAGCCCACAAATTTGTGCAAGTATTCAGATTGCACGGCAATCTTGAGACAATGGTAGTGTTTAGCCAACACATTAAGAATCTCATTGTGAGAAACTAAACAATATCATTGATACCTCTAAATTATTGTTCTCTATGTATATAAACTTATAATGTCTATGTTTAGTGTAATAAGTGAAATCAGAATGAAGATAATAACTAATCAAATGTAAACAACACATGATTATACCTTCATGAAGACCTCACAAATCCATGTGGGAAGGATTGCACCTACGTAGCTCCTCAAATGTTTCCCTTGATCAGAATGACTAAATGTGGATGTGGATTGTTCAAGTGCTCACAACACACTGTGGATGAGAGATAAGTGGTTTGAGATGGAGATAGAGGATGATTAGACTAATTTTGACAGAGTGATGGCATGATAAGGGGATTGTGGAATGATTTTGACAGAGGTCTGATGCATGAAGAGGTCTTATAAAATGGCTTGGGAGAGGGGTCCATTTATAGGATTTTGGAGATGAGGATGGAGGGTCAGGATTCATCTGGTGAGATCAAGGGCTAGGAATAAAAGTGAATCTTTTATTCCTAGGGGTTGAATTAAAAATTCCCATTTTGGGAAGAGTGGAGGATCATGGGGAACAAATGAATTTTAAATTCATGTGAGTGGAGGTGAGTGGGAGACAACTGAATTTTATATTCAGTGATTGGGAGTGAGTGGGAGACAACTAAATTTTATATTCAGTGATTTGGAGTGAGTGGGAGACATCTAAATTTTAAATTCAGGTTAGTGGATGAGTGGGGGACAAGGTTAATTAAGTGTTTTCTTAATTAACTTAAGCATGATTTATCTAATTAACAGGAATTAGGGAAATGGATCAATCAATTAAATGAATATTAGGAATATTCATTCAATTAATAGGATAGGGTTGTAAGGTTAAATGACTCAATTAGGGTGAATTAATTGATCATAAGGGACATGCAGATGGGGAGAATGGATCAGTGCAGAGGTACGTAAAATTGGTTTGCAGAGCAGTCCAATTTTAGGTGTCTACATTTAGAAGAGATTCTAACTGCATTCACTAACAGAACATCAGTAATGACATAGACTCAAGCTAGGGAGTTGCTAACCCTATCATTCTTCATACAACAACAATATAGTGGCTAAGATTTTAAGATACCTGCCCTAATAGTTTCACCTTTCCCTTTATATATATTGGTTCATTTAACTATTGATAATAAGTTGTAGCTTTCATGTCTATTTTGAAAATATTATGCTATTCTTTGATAATGAACAACAAAGTTGGCCGATTGTGGACAACACCATAGGCAAAGGTATGACCTCGTAGCCCCATGATTAGAAACTCTATTGAGAGTTAATGATTCTTGATTCAAAGATATTGGTACATAGAACAATAGAACTATTATTCTTTATCAAAGTTTGTTGATGTACTTCATTATAAGTATATTGATTTCTTTATCATAACATAAAGATAAGACCACTGAAATTAGTGGTAAATAAGGATGACTTGAGGTTGATTAGATAGTGTTATATATTGATACTTGGTTTGTTACATAAGCATTCTTGATATTATTTGAAGTAAGAAGGTTAAGACTTTGGTCAAAATATTTATTATTGTTATATAGTTGATATTCTTCTAACTTCATATATCAAGTTTATAATATTGTTATGGGGTTTAGAGAAAGTAAACCCCAAACATTGTAAGAATGTTCAACATATGATAAGACTCTTTTCGTCAATGATAGAGTAAAAAAAAGGATCATTATCTAAGAGGGTTAGATAAAGATTCTTGAACCAAGTGAATAGCCTTGGGTGAATTTACAAGGTTATTATCAAAAATAAATGTGTTCTTGTCGATATGGGACATTGAAACCAAATGTATACCTATAAACTTGTGAAACATGGAATAGAGTGACAGGGAGTCACAGATTCCACGTCGCACTAGCAATAGGAAACTTTGTCAAATGAATGAAAACCTCTACGTGAACCATCTTGGTCTTGTACTCCAGATATTAGAGTAGATAACAAAAGTCAGGGATACTTGAGTGAGAATTATTGAGACACCCTTTAATTGGAAAGAGTTAAACTAAACTTACTATAGGATGAGATAACTTCTAAGTCAAGTTAGATGTGGGTGAACAATTGAGTACATTCATTGTGAAACCTTTATATATATTAAACCTTTGGCCAAGGTAATTCATCCATCTTTGCATGCATTAGTCAGTTCACTATGTTCCAGATGGTAAAACCATCCAATAGTGTCATACATAGTTAGAGGGGATCTATAGTTGTATGACTATGATGAGTTATGAATGGTACAACATTAGAGACTCAAATGGAAAACCTATTAGGTCTTTATATCTATTCCCTTCGTGAAGGGTACAACCACTTGCAGGAAGGAAGTTGTGTGGGGAACTGCCAGTCTGTGGTTGGAGGAAAAGTATTCAGGTGATGCTCTCCTTCCCAAGAAGATGACAAGCCAAGACTTATGAAGACAAATACCAAAACTTATGTAGATCAAAGTTCAGGGGCCTTATCAAGTGGCAAAACCAAGCAGCAAAAATGATTAACTCGCAACAACAACAACACAAGTGATTTTTTATTCATATGCAACAAGAGTACTATGATAGGAGTGCAATGAGCTTCAAACATGCCCTTGCCTAATCCTAACAATCATTCCAATAGTTAGATAAAGCTAAACCTAGGTTTCTTGTAAAAACCTAGAAAAATCTTAGCCTTCCGATGAAAATCAAGAAAAATCTTAGCCTTTTGGTGAAAACCTAGAAAAAAATAGAAAAATCTTAACCTTTTAGTGAAAACCTAGAAAAACCCAGAAAATTCTTCTAGTGGAAGCCAAAAAACTCACTATGGAGAAGTCTACCACTTTTATTGTGGAATTTCCCTATTTCTAGGTATTTGAGATGGCCACCACACTCATCTCATGCAAAGGACACTTGTCAACCATTAAATAGCTCTTGGATTGATCGTATAGGTGGTTAAAACCTGTTTTTGTCACTTTCTATGTGGTTGTTGGGATAAGTTGCCATTAACTTGCAATTTTAACTAATTCATGTGTCTCCAAAGTTCTTGGAATGTGTTCCCCAACACAAAGACTTTGAGAGATTAATTATTTATTAATTATATCACTTTGACTTTTGCAATCAATTCCTAATTGATAAGTTCAAACTTGGGAATCCATTTTTAGAGTGGGGGCCATGAAGACTTTGTTGACTTCTCCTAAGTCTATTTTGAGAGTTTGATAACTCCTAGTAAGTGGGAGTTAAACTTGGATGTCCCCTGTTGATGGGGACTTATATTTAGACTTGGAGTTGTACTTTTTTACATATATGAGTGGATAATGTTGGGACACCTTGCATGGATATAATGTTGGAGTTAACTATAGTGTTAGAGATACATGAATTGGATATTGCTTGCATGTGGTTAGAATAGCTTGCATGGACTTGCATGTTTTTGCATGTAGCTTGCATGTACTTGCATGTTGTTACATGTTGTTGCATGTTACTTGCATGTCGTTTCATGCTGATGCATGTTGCTCATATGGACTTGCATGTACTTGCATGTTGTTGCATGTCGATGCATGTTGTTCATATGGACTTAAATGTTGTTGCATGTCACTTGCATGTGCTTGCATGTTGTTGCATGTCACTCCTATGGACTTGCATGGCCTTGCATGTTGTTACATGTCACTTGCATGTGCTTGCATGTTAGTCATATGGACTTGTATGACCTTGCATGTAGTTGCATGTCAGTTTTGTGAGATTACTTATAGAACACTCCAACTCCAGAAACTTATAGGATGGTACATCTCAGTGATTCAAGAAATGGGTATTAGTTGCATGTTCTTAAAAATGCTTGCATGTCAGTTTTAAGATATTACTTGCATGACACTCCAACTCCTGAAAGTTGCAGGATGGTACTATTGATGGGTGTTTTTGTACTCAACAATGCAGGTATGATTGCTAGTATCACACCTCTCTTGAAAAAGGTATCCTATCTAAGATAAGACTACCCCAAGGATAATATAGCTAGGTCTTTGCTTGCTTGGAATAATTTTAGTGGAATGTCTAGTTGTGCCAACAAGGGGTCTTACACAAAATGCAGTGTTTACGGAAGATGGCAGCAATGTATATGCGGAAACCCCAGTGGTTTAGACTATAAAGTCTAAAATTTCAGCAGATGATCAATGTAATGTTGCTCAAATCCTAAATCTACCAAACTTTATGTAAAGAAAATGTAAAAGGAATGAGAGAGAGAAAGGGATAAGAGATCCTATAGATAATTGCAGAAATGATAAATAACCAGATAGACAGATTCTCAATAATAAACAAATCTCTTCTTAACCAGGCAACCCACAATGCCACAAAGAATGTGCAATCTTCTAAGGAGATGTAATCATTTTCAAATTGTAGAGGGTTCATCAAACACCCAATCCTTAGCGCAGCTTAATGAAATCATACAATCAAACTTATCTCATAAACTATGCCCAGACTAACCATGCACAATGACATACAATCAACAAGCCATTAATGGTATGGACAGGAAATCCATCAAATATCTGAATAATTAATCACAACTACAACTAAATATCAACTAATTTCATATTGACATGAACCATGAAGACCAAAATAAGACAACACATAATCACAAAATCCCAACAACCTACAAAACTTGCTTTGTATTGATTGTATTTTGGTAGTCTCAGCAATTCATTATCAAATCTTACTTGTTATAATGAGAGAATGATCGCCCTTTTATAGACAAGGCACCATACTGATTTTTTCAATGGACGGTGGAGATTAACTCGATACCAACGGTCTAGATTACATGGCATTTAATGAGATACATCGGTTAGTTACATTTTCGGATTTGCACTTGTCCTTTAGGAAAAAGACAAAATACAACGTGCAAATACATTGAATCTAGATAAAATGGATATCCATTTGTTTGTAAATGATGAAAAGTCAACTTCCAAGGCCTAATAAAGCCAAAATAGAGTCACATGATACTTGAAAACTTGAACTGATGTGGATTCACGAGATTCCAAGTGCTGACTGGATGAAAAGGAGTATTTTGGTGAAGCTATATGCACCTAGATGCTTGTTGGACTGATTCTTGATGACTGGACTACCAGAACAGCTACATGCATGTCTTGGTGATCCAGTCCATGGTCATTTGAATAGTATTTTTGGGAAAATATCAAACTTATAATTTTTGGTATTTTCTACATCGTAGTAAATTACATTTTTGGAGGCCTTTGGAGTAGAATGGGGCTTCAAAACTTCTTGATAGCTTGGCATCAAGCCTTAGCAGCTGGGTAGCTCAAACTAGATAATCAGTTTATCTTTCCAATGAGTCCAAGAAGTTTAAATTCTGATAAAATAGCTAAGAGTTATGACCCTTGGACTAGATCACTAGGATATTGGACTGGATCTGCAGGAATAACAGTGATGTAGGCATGATCTTTAGTGTCTTCAAGCTCCAGGGACTTATTGACATCATACTAACATCCTCTTGCAGGTGCAGTAGTAATTCAGTTGATAGAATGTCAATTTTATAGTTTTGGATCAACACTCCACCTCTTGTGTTCATCCTTCCACGACGGCTCCAATTGACTCCTTTGTCATCCAAGACCTACAATTCATAACGCACAGCATTAATTTCATAATAAAAAATCACTTTCCATCAATTTGAATCAAAACATGTTCATTTGCAACCACGAATCAGTCAAAAATAGTACATTGCCAATGTTGCTTCTTTATAGTCTTTTTCACAAATCCATTGATTTTTGCATGATTTTCTAAGTTTTTTACCATTTTTTAGTACCCATTGGGCCAATA
The DNA here is from genome assembly GCA_027924645.1 of Cunninghamia lanceolata. Lineage (NCBI taxonomy): Eukaryota > Viridiplantae > Streptophyta > Pinopsida > Cupressales > Cupressaceae > Cunninghamia > Cunninghamia lanceolata. Next base: position 4,072,920 of record BSBN01000144.1, read on the forward strand.
TATTGATCTAGGAAGTTTTTGGAGTCAATAGAATCCATTTGCAGACTTTCATTTCATGTTTTTCTAGCATTTTCTACAAAAAGTGGGATTTTTGGGGGTCACGGACTTTTCATGTGCAGTGGCATTAATTATCATAAAACGTGCGAAAAATCTACACAAACTTGATAAAATGTTCATCATGATGTGACAAATAGATATGCAATTCAAATTGACCAAGAAAATTCAATTTATACCTTGGAAAACTCAATTTTTGGCCAAAATAACAAAAAGCACTGATTTTGGGGTCCACCAACTAAAAATTAGTGCAATGCAATTCTAGTGTAGGTTAGAGAGGTTCATTTTTAGTGCAAAATATTTTTGCGCTACTTTTGGGTGCCACCAACTTGCACGAGTTTGTGCTTGAATTGACAAAATAGCATCTCACAAGGTCAGTCAAGGTGGATTGTAGTGCAAGATGGTAAGGTTAATTTTTAGTACAAAACATAATAGGCTTAGTCGGCAGGGATTTTCAATGCAATCGACTAGCACGGGTTTTACCACCAACTGACCTATCTGACTTAATCTGGTGGAAGGCCATTTTAGCACAAGTTGGTAGAAGGCAATTTTAGTGCAAGTCTGTGAAGTGGGTTTTTAGCGCAAAGGTCAGTAGTGACTATTTTTAGCACTAAGTTCGATAGAGGCTATTTTTGGTGCTTTTTGTAGTTGGGGCCATTTTTAACACTAGATTTTGAATTGGCTAGGGTGAAAGTATATTTAAAAATATATTTAAGTATAAGTTTAGATATTTGAGATAGGTTCTAGAGCCATAGGATTTCATATGCAGATTCTAGAATTTTGTGGTTCCACCAGATTTCAAACTTAGCCATTTTTTAGGATTTTCAGGGTTTAAGACTTAGCTAAATCAAGGCTTCATGACCATGCATTAGAATAAAAGTATGTGAACCCCTTAATGAAATCTTGTGGAATTTAACACAATTTTGCTACTCTTAAGACCTGGAAACTAGGAATTTCAACTTGACACATCCTGCAAAAACAATTTCAAGGGCAATATCCAATGACATGGGATTTTGGAGCAAAATACAGTAACACCCAATTTTAGCGCAAAAGGCAACAAATGCTTATCTTTCAAGCACAAGACCACTTAATACACTTCCAAATCAATCATGCAAGACATCAAACAACTCCAAGCATGTTGAATACTCAAATTTGAAACAAATCATGTACTCTAAGCACAAATTCACTTTCTTATCATTATAAGTAACAAAGGTTGAGATTCCAAGCCAAAGCAAAAGAGGGGGTCTCCATTTGGCGAAATGGGGCGTGTGTGCAAGACAAAATAGGTACATCTCAGTGTTTCAGGTAATGGGTATTAGTTGCATGTTGGATCCAGTGTTTGCATGTCACTTGCATATACAGAACAAGGTAATTCAGAATAACATTGAGGACATCAATTGTGCAAGTTGTTGCATGAGAATTGGTGTGTGTTGATCACTTCAATTGACTGAAATAGATTGGACTAACTTGTGCACCCAATCTTGGGACTTTCAGTTGTTTCTTTTATTTTGAAATATGTTTGATGTTTGCAAAGCTAATTTTAGCATCCTTGTGTGCACACATCATGAAGGGGTAGTTAACTCAAAGTTTAGACTTTGTTTGAGTTCAGTCTTCTCAATTTAAGTGAGCTTGATTTTTACATGAGCTTTGGAAGCTATGTTATCAATTGTAATTTATTATAATATGAGTTTCAAGATTTTGAATTAAGAAGCTAAAATATTGAAAAATAGACATGAAGAAAATGATAACAAATTTAAACTAAACAAATGCAAAACTCATATCGACTCACGATGCATTAATAAGGTGGAGAGTGCCACACCCGAAGCACTCTAGCTTTACCCACAAGATTGATATGTTGATTACTCACGATTCAATAGCATAACATGATATAGAGATTGGTAGATGAATGGATGAATGCAAGATAGATAGATGAGAGATGAATGGATGAATGCAAGATAGATAGATGAGAGATTGAGAGGAAATTTTGGTAGAGTAAGGATGCAAGAAGAAGATTCATTCCAAATGGCTCAAGAGAGGCTACCTTTGTAGAAAAAGGCAAATTTGAATGGATGGTCAATATCGATTAGGGTTGGATTAGGGTTTCCGACTCAAAGAGGGATTGTAGTCATATGACAAGTGTGCGATGGAGAATAAAGGGGAATCTAATTCAAAATATTTGAATTAGATTGACATGTGAATGCATATTAAGTGGGAGATGAGACATGTGACATGTGTCGCAATGTTATGAGAGGTGAGGGAATAATTCAAATTTTTAATAATTTGAATTATGTGAGACATGTGACAAAGGGGAATTAGTTAAATAAATGGGGATTTATTTAACTAATTGGAAAGTGACTAAGTTGGACAAATGGGATTAAGATGGGATGAACTAGGACCTAGGGATAAATGGGATTAAGTGGGATGAGGTTGGATGACCTAGGGCCTGGGGGAAAACACACAAGGTCATGTCGACAAAGTGTTATGTCGAGACATGGACAAATTTTAGTGTCTACAGAAGCTTTTGAATTAAAATAGGGTTTTTGATTTAATTAAAAACCCCATATATTTTCTAGAGAGTTGTTTTGAGGAAAAAGACTTAGAAGATAAAAGCAAGAAGTTTTTTGTAAAAGACTTAGAATAAAAAAGCAAAGAGCTTTTTTTGACTTAGAATAAAAAAGCAAGAAGCTTTTTTATTGAAGAAGTTTTCGAAGAAAAAAATAAGAAGCTTTTTTGATGTTTTTTACAGGTTTGAAGATTGAAGAAGCTTTTGACGTGCGTCAAGGACTTAGAGGAATTTTAGTATTGAATGCAATCTTTTCCAAAGAGATTTAATAAAAGCAGGAAAAATCTTTGAGTGTGGAGTATTTTCCCAAAAGGGTTTCTCCACGTAAATACTGTGCAAGTGTTTTCTCTTTTGTTCTCTTCTCTTCTACATTGGTTTGAAAGTATATAATCACTTGTACATTAATTGTTACAGATTAATCTTAATTTTAGCTTTGCATACACAAAATTTAAAGTTTATAGAAGTAGTTCTACCTTCATTTTCAACATTTGGTATCGAAGCTAACAGTTGTGTAGGGTCAGGGATGCCTTTCTCTTAAAGTGTTGAAGGTCTTTTGACTGTAGTGGGAGATTTATTTTGTAGGTTATGTAGATCTGTGAGATTGGAAGCCATAGTATTTTCTCTCTCAGATGGATATTGTCAAAAGAATCTTTGTTGGGCTCTTGAGGCTTAAGGTTATGGATCTTTATGGACTTGATCTTGTGGTAGAGATTTGGAACTCCATTTTGACAATATGTGTACATTCTCTTGTTTGAGTGTTTTATTCCTTTACCTTGTGGTCATGTGCAGTGAAAGGGTGTTTATGTTGGATGTGTTGATGATTGTTTTTACACATTCACAACAAAAGCTAAAGTTCACAAAATAAACCTAACTGTCTTGAAAGATATGAAGAAATCAATTAAGATTTCTTAATCCCAAGTTTCTATATGGTCAGGTCTTGACCTTGTGGATGTTGATAACTGAGAGGGGGGGGTGAATCAGTTATCCTAATTGTTTCTTCTTTTGATCTTTCTTATTAATCAAAGCAGCATTGAATTAAACAAACAAACATTATCATGAAATGAGAAACACATGACACAGTATTTTTGACATGGAAACCTGGTTAAGGGAGAAAACCATGGGGTGGTTAACCCAAAGATTATTCTGTTAGAAGAATAAGGAGTTACAAAAATGGCACTTGCCAATTAGGGCTCACTGCCCGAGCACACTGCTCACAAAGAGGCCCACTGCCTACAAGGAGACACACTGTCTACAAAGAATGTTATATAATACTTGAACTGATTGGAAGCACCTACATATGCTGGGGTTCAGTTCCGGTTAGGCTCAGTACACTGATCTGCTGCACTTCATCTTTCCTCTGTTCTTTATTCTGCTATCTTTTCACATACCGGATCTTTCTTACTACTTCTGCTCTACTCTGTACTTATTCGCATACTGTATCACACTATTACACCTTTCACAACTAAATCCATCCTCTATATATATCTGCACAAGTAATTTCATCACTTTTCTAGTCGGCATCCGGAACAGTCTAGTTTCTTACAAACTCTGTTCTGTCGGCTGAATCCTTGCTTACCAAGCAATGTGGATCAAGCATATACTTGTAGATATCATTAGTCATGTTGGCCAAACATGATTCATGCCTTCACAACCTTTACCATCAACAGTAACATATCCAGAAAAGATTCTGATGCTCTGTCAGTCAGTTCTTCCTTCTGTTCTCATTGTCTTTCAGGAATCCGGTACTCAGCTATTCATATCTTTTTCTTTGTCCATCACCAGAGGCTAAATCCTTGGAATATACTACTCAAGGTAGTCCTCTTGACTTCCCCAAATCCGCACTGCACCAAGACACTTCCTCTGAGAGGTCCGGACCAATCTGTCAGACCTTGCCACATGCTCTGTTCTTGTTCACCGGACCACAACAGTTCTTCATCCTGACTTCCGGTAGAGGCACACCATGACTTGCGGATATGTGGGATGACCTTTGTTGCCATCAATGACAACAACCATGAATCCATATAGTGTCTCTTGCCAACAATCTCCCCCTTTGGCATTGATGGCAATACTTAGTGAAAAATGACTAAGTGTTTACACTATGCTCCCCCTTTGCTGATGCTCTATCTTTATATACAATTTCCGGAACTCCCCCTTAGTTGGATTCCTCATTTTTCACTGCTCCTCACTCCCCCTTTGACATCAATGGCAAAGGGTAGGGTCTGCACACCAAAATTTTCAAAAATTTTCTATACATAGCCGCATATTTACATACTCACATAAACTAAAGAATGTCTGCAAAAGATGTCTTCAGTTGGATCAGTTCTGTAGCCCAACTTTGCTTCATTCTATCCAAAATTGAAATGTGACCACTCAACAAAAATGTAAAAGCTTCTGCCCTCTTGAGATCTGTCGGATCATTTGTTTGGGCGGTAGTCTGAGCATCACTGATGGCCTCATGCATAGTTTCTAACTTAGGGATTATAATCCTTTTAAGTTCTCCCATCCGGTTAGTGATATTCTTCCTTTCCTTCTCAAAGTTCTTTATTGCATTTGTGATTGCAATAGTTTGACATTCTTGATTTACTATGGATGAAGAGAGAGGATCAAAACTTTGAGACAAACTTTGTAGTTTGTCCTGTTCCGCTTTTATTTTCTTATCTATTTCTATTGTTGCCTTTGACCAGGAGATACAAAATTTGTAAATATCACCGCCATCCTTAAGAGCATTTTCTAAGCTCTTTATTCCAATACTCATATTTCTCCTATCGTTAGAGATTAATCCTAATACTTCTGAAAATCTTTTATCCAAAAATTCCTTCCGGACCTTTTCTTCAGCTGATTTTTCTAGAGAATCAAAATGTGTATCAACACTGCTCACTAAGGTTTTGAGATTACCGGAAGAGGAGGCTGTCGGATCTATCTGGATTGATGGCATAATCTTTTCAAGCACTCCGGAAGCAGCCTCTATCAACTCACAGTCTTCCATATGAGACTTTAGGAGTTTTTCATTTGCCTTAGCATTTGCAAATGAAGCTATCTTCATTGTCTGTACCGGAGAGAGAGAGTCAAAGTCGAATGGGCCTTTTAGAAGCTCTGGTTCATCAATCTCTAAAGTTTCTTGGCTTAGAAACTTTTGAACAGTTTGTGCAGTGTCTCTTGCTGGAGACAGACGTTTCTTTTCTTCTGCAGTTTTGTCCTTAGGAGTCTTATCTCCTTCCACATTCTTACCACTTACAGTTGCGGTTTTCTCTGTTGGATTTTTCTCTTTCTCTGCATCCTTGGTGCTATCAGCCTCTTTTTTCTTTTTCTGTTGCTTCTTCCTCCTGTAATTTTTCTTCTTCTTGGGATCCAGAGAATGTAGGAGAAGCCGGAGAAGAGATGTTAGTCTATTCTAGTGGCACTTCTTCCGAAGCAGATGATTCCAAGTCCACAGTTGTTTCTGCACCTAAGTCCTCTGTAATAGGAATATTAAACCTTTTGTATGTATTCTGGAGGATCTCTTCAGTGTCCTTGGCTACTTTGTCGGTCTCACCAAGCATAAGCTGATTCATCCTTGCTTTGCTTCTGAATTCATCCTTGTAGTCCTTGAATATCATGTTCATGGTTTTGTGATCAATTGAGGGATATAGCTGAATAGCTATCTGTTCCCTGATCTCAATGTCTTTTGCCATGGCATTGTTCTTTCTTATTTCTAGTTCCATCTCTAGACTCTTTGGAATTTCAGAGATAATCTCAATAAAAGCTTTATTGTAGATGTTCAAGTACCTAATTATAGCTTCCTGCAGGATCTTTTGATCTGCCTCATTGTAGTCATCATAGAATTCAGCCACCGGTTGAAGGTTCCCATCCACAGTGACTGATTTGACTACACTGTCTAGAGACAGGGTGGGCTTTTCAGAAAATTCTTCTATCATTTCTTCCTTGTCTCGGCCAGAAGAGGGTTTACTGGATCCTTTCTTCTTCTGTTTCTTTATTTCTTTCACTCCCTCATCTGACTCAGTTTCTTCTTCATCCTTTTGGCTTTGATAAGCTCTTGAGGCTTTTGTCTTAGATCTCTTACCGGATCCCTGGACTTCTAGTTTTGAGCTTTTGGTTTTGATAGGTGTAGATCCTTTTGATGATCTGGTCCGGGTTGAGGATTCCACCGGAGCACTTTTCTTGCTTTTCTTATCTGCCTCTTTCTTTTCTTCCTCAGATTTTCTTCTCTTTTCCCGGTTGGCATCAAGTGCCTCTTTTGAGATTCCTAGGCCTTGAGCAGTATGCTCTACTTCTTTTCTCACCTTCCTCTTTATCTCAGGTTCCCTGAGTTCTACATGGATCTTTACACTCAGCTCCTCAAAGGTTCCAAACCTTTCTGCCTTTGGATCTTTGGGCTGACTTAGCATGTGTTGAACATGCAGCTCCACTATCTGTTCATCCACTTCATACCCCATGGGCATGATCCAGATAGTCCTTGGCTCCACTGCCTCCATTAGGCACTGATCAGTGTCCACCATAAAGCACACTGAGTCTTTGTATTTTTCAACAAGAGACTGGGGAATTCTTTCTCTTGCTTGCATCATGCTTTGGAAGTTTTTGAAGTATCCCCATAGGGCTGTATTTCTTGCTTTGGCATCCCCAAGCCCATGTAAATAGTCTCTTATCTGGACTGCAACAGGTTTGTCATTCTGCCATGCCCATCCACTTGATCCGGGCAGCTCATTCATGAAGTAGAAAAATAGACATAATATAAGAGTACCATACTTAAAGGAATTATTTTTGTCCTTCTTGATTTTCTGTATATTTTCCATTAATTGGCTTAAGAGCAGTTCGCAGAGATCATATTCTGCATTCTTCCTTAGCATTTCATAGGCAGTATACACTGCAGTTCCGGATACAGAATTCTCCCTGCTGGAGTGATAGATCTTGTATCCTATTATCATGGATGCATACTTGATATCCGGATCCGAAATATCTTCAATGGTCATTGCCCTCTTATCAAATTTTGATCCGGTGGCCTTAGTTACAATGTTGTTCTTGACAGATTTGAGGATAGGTATCCCTCCGGAAGAGTATAGTCCAGTTACTGCCCTAATTGCCTCTTTTGTGATCTTGTAAGGTCTATCCAGCCATAGGAAGTTGTCATGCATTCTGCTCAATACATATCGGACCCATTCTTCTTCTTCAAAGCAGGGGAAATGAATGAATTGATCAAACTGTTTCTTCTGGATACCCTTGTACTCTGGTTTAAGCTCAAAAGCATTGTCTATCAGTTGTTTGTGATAGAGATCTCTCAATTTGAATTCCCTGAATTCCTCAATGCTTGCATGTATGTAAACCCTAATGTCTTCTGTGTGTAAAACTCCATGAGGAACACTGGAAAATGCTCCTAAGGGATCTACCTCCAATGACTTGTATGGATGTTTCTTAAATTCAGGCCGGGGCCTGTCTGAGATTTTTACTATATTTGGAGTAGCCATTTCTTCAAAAGATTTATAGCAAGATATCGGAAGTGGAAAATACCTTTTGCGTCTTCGGTTACACGGAGTGGCTGGATTGATTTCTGTATGTAATGACTTCGGCAGGAGATCTTCGGTGAACTTGATGAATTTTGTTGCAGAGCTCCGCTTTTTGCTTCTTCTTGGATGTGGAATGATCAAGTGATGGTTGAGAAATCCCTTATATTGTTTCGCAAACCCTAATATCTATTTGCAATAAATGCTCCACCTATATTATTCCGGTTTGCCTTATCCAGATAGCTTGGAGTATCCCAGATCAGTCCTGATGTATGAACATCATGCGGATCTTTCAATCATGAATAAATTGAGGTGACACATTACAAGAACATCCCAAATGTTCTGTCCAGTCCGCAGAGTAAAATAATGTACTTCCGGATCTCTCGGGACCCTTTTGTAGTCCTCTGTCATTCCGGAGCATCTCCCGGAATAGGTCTTACTTGATCGATCACAACTTCTTTACATCTTCATGCGGACCTCTGAAATCTTGTCTGGATCATCTTAGGACTTATATCTTCAAACCCTTTACTCCGCATCTTGTGTCACATCCAGCACCACTTGATTGGCTGGGAGAACAGGATTTTCTTTGAGTCTCCCCCTGAGCCAGAGCTCACTTTTTAATTTCTGGAAGTAATATCAGCACCAGAATCTGGTGCGGATCCAGTTTCTGTATTCTCTGAACTTTTCTTTACCCAAATCTTGCTCATCTGATTCCTAACTTCATCCGCATTCATCTTTTGTTTACCCTTGTCTTGATTCTGATTATACACTGGACCTCTTTTGTCCTGATTCTTTCTTCTACAGACTTTAGCATTATGACCGGACCTATTACAGATTTGGCAAATAACATTTCTTTGCATATTTGACTGATAACCTCTTGATTTGCATTGATTAGCCATATGACCTACTCTATTGCATGTAAAGCATCTACCATTGAATGATTTGTTTACTTGCATATTTCTGCATTCATGAGACTTGTGTCCATACCTTTTGCAGTTAAAGCACTGTCCGGAGAAGGATGGATTAGTTTGATTCATTCTTTTTTTGCACTGATTAGCTTTGTGACCAAAGTGATTGCAGCTGTGGCAGTATCCATTGAAAGATGGATATCTTTGAGCATTGGGTTGTCTTACCGGAGGTCTTCTAGGCGTATTCCTTGGATTTTCTGATCCAAAATTCTTTTGACCGGATCCGGAACTTTCTCCTTTCTCATATCCCAAGCCGTACTTGTCATCTGTCTTCTTTTGACTTCCAAGAAGTACTTCAAGTTGGGCAGAACTTATCTTGAATTTTTCTTTAAATTCATTTGTTGTTTGAAGATCTCTTTTGAGAGAGACAATTTGATCCTCAAGTTTTTTTTCATTATCTTTGGCATCTTCAAGATCAGATTCAAGATGTCTGATAATCCTGTCCATCTGGTGGCATTCTTCTGATTTCTCTTTAAGAGATTGTCTTAGATTGTCTTCAGCTTTTCTTTTTTCTTCAATCTCTTGAGTAAATTTTATAGTTCCTGATTCCATTTCATGTCTTAACATAATGACTTCTTTTGATAACTTTTCACATAACTTGGTTTTCTCAGTCAATTCTTCATTTGTATTGCATTCTTTAGTTTGGCTTGCTAATTGTTGGAGCAGCTCCTTTCTCTTTTTCATAGAGAGACTTAATTTGTCTTTTAGTTCTCTCATGAATTCATCAGCCTGTTTGAGTCTTTCCTTTAATTCATTGACTTCAGAATTTGATTGTTCAAGATCCTCAAGGGCAGTCTTGAGTTGCTCCCTTAAACCATATGCATCCATTGGAACTCCCAGATCTTCCTCAAGCTGTTAGGCTCTATTAGGAGGAACCTTACTCTGATACCAATTGTTGATAACTGAGAGGGGGGGTGAATCAGTTATCCTAATTGTTTCTTCTTTTGATCTTTCTTATTAATCAAAGCAACATTGAATTAAACAAACAAACATTATCATGAAATGAGAAACACATGACACAGTATTTTTGACGTGGAAACCCGGTTAAGGGAGAAAACCACGGGGTGGTTAACCCAAAGATTATTCTGTTAGAAGAATAAGGAGTTACAAAAATGGCACTTGCCAATTAGGGCTCACTGCCCGAGCACACTGCTCACAAAGAGGCCCACTGCCTACAAGGAGACACACTATCTACAAAGAATGTTATATAATACTTGAACTAATTGGAAGCACCTACATATGCTGGGGTTCAGTTCCGGTTAGGCTCAGTACACTGATCTGCTGCACTTCATCTTTCCTCTGTTCTTTATTCTGCTATCTTTTCACATACCGGATCTTTCTTACTACTTCTGCTCTGCTCTGTACTTATTCGCATAATGTATCACACTATTACACCTTTCACAACTAAATCCATCCTCTATATATATCCGCACAAGTAATTTCATCACTTTTCTAGTCGGCATCCGGAACAGTCTAGTTTCTTACAAACTCTGTTCTGTCGGCTGAATCCTTGCTTACCAAGCAATGTGGATCAAGCATATACTTGTAGATATCATTAGTCATGTTGGCCAAACATGATTCATGCCTTCACAACCTTTACCATCAACAGTAACATATCCGGAAAAGATTCTGATGCTCTGTCAGTCAGTTCTTCCTTCTATTCTCATTGTCTTTCAGGAATCCGGTACTCAGCTATTCATATCTTTTTCTTTGTCCATCACCAGAGGCTAAATCCTTGGAATATACTACTCAAGGTAGTCCTCTTAACTTCCCCAAATCCGCACTGCACCAAGACACTTCCTCTGAGAGGTCCGGACCAATCTGTCGGACCTTGCCACATGCTCTGTTCTTGTTCACTAGACCACAACAGTTCTTCATCCTCACTTCCGGTAGAGGCACACCATGACTTACGGATATGTGGGATGACCTTTGTTGCCATCAATGACAACAACCATGAATCCATATAGTGTCTCTTGCCAATAGTGGACAATTCAATAGGTTAATGTGAAATTGTAATATGCAAGGGGCCTTACTTGATTTAAAGTGATCTATGACTCACTGGACTGAAATTATGCAAATTGTTACAAATATCAACAATTTATCCATCTCTTTGCATAAACTTACTACTGTATCACAAGGCTTTATATGATTCATATTAAAACAAGCTTTTCTTTTCAAATATTATGAAAATTGTCAAATATTAACTCAATTGTTCATGTTTCTTTCAAATGCTAAACAATCTCCTTTAAATTTTGGTGTTTAAGCTAAGTATTTCAAATGTTTGGGGAAAAGTTAGAGAAATTTAGACTAAACATCACTTTACTACAGGATCTAAATGCTCTGTTATCCATGTTATAAGAAATATGTCAAACTTGATCAAATCCATAGGTTAAATCTTTAAATGTGAAGCCCTGAGTACTTTCATGAACACACATCCAAGATTACATGTTTTTAAAGAGATAATACTCTCAAACATAAGTAAAAGTCAGAAAACACTCACAAGATGGATGCAGAATCACAAATTTACTTGTATTTGAAGTATACAGTCATGTATGATTTACAATGTATGAATAACTAGTTTTCTTCATTAATCCAATCAATAGAAAACTTACAAACGTCTTACAGATACAATAAGAAAGCTGGACATTCCATGCATTCCTTAGTGTAGACATAGGTGACCTCCTTCTATTCTAAACTAAAAATGTTCTTCTATTTAAAATGCTCAAACAAATTATAATTACCAGCTCTATTTCATAAATCCTTGTGTAAATTATGTACATGTAGCAGAGCTTCCTTTATAGACTTTGAACTTCCGACTTCTACAACTACAAAGCCTTAATCTATGGTTAAGATCCCTCTATTATTGATCGATGGTGCATATTCATCTCTAACCGCCTCTCAAAATATCTAGATGGTATCTTTTACTCTCTCAAAGGATACCATTGGAATCTTTTCAAAAATATGATTCCCTCTTCTTTGACTTCAACCTTTTGTTGACTTTCCCAAAACCACTACTCCCTTCACAATTTCTACTCTTTGAAGTATGTTTTGAAATTATTGATTACACCTTCCACAAAGGTGCAGCCTCCTTGTGGACTCTCTATCCATATATAGTCCTGCAGTGTAACTCCCTCCTTTAGTTTCTTTTCTCTATTTTTTGAACCTTCACTTTTTCTCTTGTATTTTTTCATTTTAGCGCTTTCTTCCATTAATGAGTCAATCATCTATTTACTAAGATAGGCATCACGATTTTCCATGCATGGTGTAAAAATGGCATTAAATTCTATCAAAGCTCTTTCCAATTCATATGCTAGTACATCCAAGCATTCATGACCTAACAGTCTTTCTATTATTCTTTTATGCACTCTAATCATATCATCTGCCTTTTCTTCTAATTCCTAAGCAACTGCTATACTCTTTTTGAGATTATCTTCCTCAAATTTGAGTTCTAATCTTACATGTGGCACCTGATTTGCCATTGAAGGTGTAATTACTCCTTCATTTATCAACTCCTCTACTCTTTCCTCAATTTCTGTTAATTGTTCTAGTTCAGATCTGCATTCTTCCCTCCTAAATTGGCAATTATGAACAAGTATACAACATTTGTTCCTTTCTCTTGCAACCACCTCCCAACTTTTCACCACTTGTTTTACTACTTGTTCACCCTCTTGCATAAAATCTTTGAACCATTCATCAAGAATATTGGCCTTAAGCCTTTTATTTTCCATGTCCTTTATTTCATCCCTAGATACAACTGCTATGTAACTAGGCAATTCTGGGATTGTCGTATTGGGATCAAATATCCCTTTAATAAATTGTTGCAATTGGACAATATGTCCCTTCAAATATTCTTGTTTGTCTTTGTCTTTTCTCAGCATCTCTGCTATTACCTAATGCATGTCTTCCCACTCAATGATGTGTTGCTCCCGTGTAGTATACCCAAGGTCAAAATTTAGTATCTTATACTCATCTAAGGTTATTTGTCCTTTAGTCTTCTCCTTTTGAGGTATGGCTAGATTCAGCATCCTAAATCTATTTGGACCTCTTTGTATGGCTAACATTGTTCTATCCTTTCTCTTTTCCTTCCTTGGAGTTGTATTACCCAATAAACTTTTCATATCAATTGGTACTAATTGTACCTCTTTCCTCTCTTTTCTTATTTCTATTCCTAACCAAGAGGGAATCTCTTTTGTTTCTATAGCAATCTTTTCTTCATTTATTACCTCTTCCTGAGGCTTTTCTTTTTCCCCTTGCTCTTGTTGTTGTTGTTGTTGCTCTTCTTGTTGTTGTTGTTGAGGTGGAGGCTGCTATTCAGGAACTTCCTCTTGTACCATGGGATTATCTTGTTGTTTGGACTGACCCTCATTTTCTTCTTCTTCTATTTCTTTGTCCCCTTTATCCTCAGCTTCTTCTTTAGTACCTTCTCCCTTTGATGGTTCTTTTTCTTGGTCCTCTTCTGTAAGTATTTTTTCTACATTTGGCATGTTTATATCCTCTATTTGTTCTTCAACTTTATGTTCATCAACCTTCTCTATATGTCTTTCACCTTTAGGCCTCTTGATTACATCATCTATATTGATTGCACTCTATGTATCTTCACCTTCCTTTTGTTTTGTTTCAGGCCTACTAATTTCCTCTATAGGTGCAGGGGATCCTACCACTGTATCATCTTCTTTTGCTCTTTTTTCTTGTTGTTTCCTACTTTATGTGTTTTTCTCCTCTTCGCTCTGTTCACCATACATATTCAAAATATTCAATACATCTACTCTTGAAGTGTGAGCTTCTATTTCATCTTTTGCTTGAGCACATTTTTCTATGATTGTTTCCTCAGGTGCACTTTCCTTTTTAGCCTCTTCAATTTTATGTGCCTCTTCTTGCACATCCTTGATGATTTCAGGGAACACTAAGGTACCAAATGGATCTACTGTCCCTGATTCTTCCTATACCTATTCCTTTTCATGCTCTGGGCCTTGTTCAATCTCCATCTCGACCAGAGTGTTTATCTCTTCTTCCTCACTTAGGAATTAAATAGATTCTTCTTCTATTTCATTTCCTCTTCCTGCATACATTCCCTTTTCCTCACTTTCACTACTATCACTCTCAATATTGATAGTCTCAGTGGTTTGTTTGGCTTCATGTGCTTGTGACTTTTGTAGCATTTCCCCAGCCAATTTTGTCTTCACTTCAACATATGCCTATATCTTTTCTGATGAAATGGAAGCACTAGGTATGCTACTCAATTTTGCACCTACTTACTGTGCTCCAATGACTTCACCTTCTTTAGAAGTTTCTCCTTTGGATATACTTATGGGTATTGCTCTTCTAACTTGTCTTGCTCTTTCTTTGGAAGTCTGTGCCTCTTCTGCACTAATCTCATGGCTTAATGATTTTGGATCTACAAATGTATCAGATGATACTGCTACTGTTATTCCCAATGCATAGGGATCCATCAAAGTAGCATTCTTATCTTTCTCTATAATCTTAGCCTCTATAATCTTTGTCTTCTTCTCATAAAAACATTGGGGATCATCACTAGGTTCTCTTACCCTCCTCCTCCCCTTCTTAGGATATGTGATTTACCTCCCCTCAGCTTTGAGTTTTTCAATCCTATCTTTTAACCATGTCTTTGAAAATAATATAACTGGTTTGGATAATATGTCCAAAGATTTGTTCCAAGGTTGTGACCAATCAGACTCTATAATAGGAGTAAGCTTGGCCTCTACATAACTATGATTTAGAAATTTACCATCTTCTTGAACCTTTGGAGGAACATACATATCTCCCATAGTTTTCATTTGCTCAATTGTTAGCCTTTTATGAGCCCTTTTCCTTACCTCCTTATCATTTTTGCAATCTGACCAAAAATCCTCAATATGAATTTGATGCTTATATTTTTTATCAACTGTGTTTTGGATCCTATGGAAAGGATCAAACTTCCTGGCTAAATCAAATTCTTTAAACCCATAATATCTCAGTTCTTGCTCTGAATAACTAGCCACTTCCTCACCGTAAAATAAATTTCTACCTATATCCCAAGGTAGCTTAAGGTTTCCTCTGCTAAAATTTTTCTTTTACATTCTAAAGGCATTTAGATTTTGTCTTGAAAACTCTAGAACAATCAATTTATTAGAAGGATATCAGGGTAGCATAAAAGGCTTTCCTTCAAATCCTTCAGTTCTGATACAAGTAAAATGTGGAAATTGAATATACCATGAACTGTGTAACCCAATTGCATCTTCTACATCCTTAGAAAATCTTTTATTAGGTTCTTCCCTTAGAATTCTCGCCATATAAGTATAAAATACATCATTAACTAAAGAAAATTTCTTCAATCCATTCTCCTCTTGTAGATTAGGGTAATACTCATATACCAATTTCTATCTTGGACCACTGCCTAAGGTCCCAACCCTGTCTATTCCATGTATGAATGGTCTCACTTCTGCTGCACATGAATACAATACATATGAAGACAAGTAAAAAGCAACAACTTTTACTTTCTTAACATGGTCTGTTTCCATATAGCTATGCTTATGGTCTTGGCCCAATGAATCTATCCTTGCTCCTTTTTTGTTTCTCTTATGAACTCAATAACAGTAAACATCCATGGCTCACATTTAGTGCCCTCTCTCAATCCTATTAATCTACTCAGCATTGTGATCATAAGGTATATTTCCTCTTTGAAGTAAATTCTCATCAAATTTTTGTGCACTCTGGCTACAGCTTTGGGTTTGTTTTTTGGGCTATACCAATTGTAAAATATCTTACCTCTACAATTCCTTTCATTAATTTGAAAATCCTCATTGTAATGGTCTATGTCAATGTCTACCATTTTCTCATTAATCTCCAGGCCAAATGTCCTTGCAATACCCTCTGTGGATAAATCTGCAATGAGTCTGTCATAAAACATTATTTTCCTAGTTAAAAGGTCCTATAGAGTTAAACAATCCAAACACAAATCTTTGGTCTCCATAGCCAATGGAAAACCTACAACTCTATACAACCCACTCTCCCATATACATTTCATATCTGGTGTAGCATCTGCAGCTGTAATCTTTTGTAAAACATCATTTGCATCATAATTTCCAATGTTTGTATCTATTCCCACTCCACTGTAACTGATCAACATCAAATATCCTTTGTGTAGTGGTAACTCTTCTTTCTCTATCGCTTTATGCGATTTCCTCTCCTTTTTCACCTCGCCCCCTATATCTTCCTTTTTCTGTTTCGAGGCAATCCTATAGAAAATTCATCCTTTAACTTTTGTTCTACTTTCCTATCTAGGGTTTTACTATGAATTTCTGCTTTTTACCATTTTACCCTAACCCAGTTTGTCCTTTCTATTTTGACTTTCACATTTGTTAAGCTCTACCCAGCTAATTAATAGTTAAAATAATGATTTAACAAATGCCTACGTTTTATTATGAAATTAATAAAATTTACATGCATTTTTTACCATTTGAAATGTAATGGTGTTTTGGGATAAATACATGTATTTCTTGACCACTCATTTTCTGTCGTTGACTTACTTTACTATTTTGCCTTCCATCCAACTACTGTAATTCTATCGCCTTAATGAATTATGTTCAATTCCTGTAATAATTCTCTTTTTCTACATTTTTTTAACTCTTAGCAGTGTAAATCTGAAAGCAAAATGCATTTAAATTTACCCTAATGCCCTTCAATTTTACTCTTTTTGATGTTAGCTCGGCATTAATTATAGCAATTAATGTGCCAAAAGCTTTGGCCTTCTATTTTAGTGTTTATGTTTTGAACTTTTTTACCCGTTAGTTCATTTCTACATACATACCATTTTCCTTGTATATTTCCTTGTATGTTATTCTTTGTATGTTAGCATTGTATCTTTTTAACATACAAACACATATATGCAAGAAACCATAACTAATGCTATTTCCCTTTTTCTTTTTATCTGTACTTGTATCTTTCACTTTGCATATCGCTCTTTGCATGTTTCGTTAGATATAAGCACATATACAAACAACCTGTACAAGTCTCCTTTTACCTTTATCCCCCATGATGTCTTTTATTCCTTTGTATCTCAGCTATGTATATCATAAGCATACAATCATCCCAAACTTACAAAGACTTTTCTGTATTTAAATTTCTTCTTGCATCCGGCTTGCATCTCCTATTTGCATCTTTTCTTGTACATTGGCTTATATATCGAATATATACATTGTTATTATACAAGCCCGATATGCAAGCGGTGGGACCCACTTTACTTTCCACTTGTATTTCCACGCTACAACCATACTTGTGTCAATCTCTTAGATACAAGGCCTGATACATACAAACTCATTTGTATCTCCTTTCAGACTTCTTATTTTTATAAACCGTAATATATAAACCTTCAAGTCCAACACGCATATAAAGTGAAATGTACCTTTTCAATATACATTGAGGTACAATGCATTACATTAACAGATTTTAATTTTCTTTGAACTCCACGTTGTATGTTTATCAAAATGTATAATCCTTAGCATACAATATACAAGCAATGCAACATAACATGAAAAAATGCATTTTAATACTCTTTTCAGGTCCATGACATGTATATCATGTTGTATATTGCCTTGTATGTTTCCCTTTACCAAACATACAAACTTAAGATACATCTGATGGACTTAACCAATTACCCATTTCACCTCTGAATTCTATCAGGTCTGACTTGTATGTAAGGATAAAGCATTAGCAAAATGCATACAAGTATAATGATGTAATAAACCTGATAACCCTTTTATGTGACTCATACAATGACTTTCATACAAATGACTTTGTATATGCAACATACAAATCCTCCTATAGTGCATTTTACCAAAAACACACATATCTTGCAAAATATTGGGAATTTTAAAATGGTTCAAAAAGCAATCCTTACTCATTTTTAACAAGGTATTCATCCCTATTCTTCTTTGGTACTTAATGCTATTTTTCTTCATTTTCAACAAGGTTTGTAACATTTCCCTCTTTTTCCCTTTTACCACCAAGCAAACCCACACCTACAAGTAGAATGCCCCAGCCACAGCAGGGGTCCTCATTTTGCTAAGAAGTAAAATTGGATGTGTTGTGAGTATCACAACAACTAGCAACCAAATAAAATAATTAAATTAAAACCATTAAAGAAAACTAAATTAAATAAATTCATAACTTCCAACTATCTTTTCTGCAAATCATTATCCACCTTGAGACCTAATGTATTTAATAAGGTGCATGAATTTCCAATTCAGTTTAAGTGGGTGCATGTGATTAATAATACTGATCTTGAAAATTAGTTGAACAAACTAGTGACCAATATTAACCTACATAGTTGATGTCATTCCCTCATAGCCAATCTGATAGAGCCTTGCTGCCAATAGGCATCTATAGTCTTGACAAGGTTATCGTTACAATTCTCCTAAGTAGAGCCCCACTGCCAGCAAGTGTCTATAGCCCTAGTGGAGTTACTTAGATGGCTTAATCTATATTTTTTGTAAAATCCATTCTATTTATTTATTTATTTTATATTTTGTGTAAGATAGAGACATTATAAGATATTACATGTGTAACTTCATGATGCAAGGAATGATCACTTGCTGAAATTAAGCTGAGAATTGTAATGGTAGCAAGGGTGACCTTTGATTTTTCACCTAATATCTACACTGGTATGTTTAACAAACCCAAGGATTTTAGATGTGTCATTGTGAGAAACTTCCCTTGAATAATCAACCCACAGTTATTGAATACAAAATTTCACAAGATAAACCATTTTCTACATTCATGACAGTCACAACAAGTTATGCATAAATTTCAAAAAATTAATCTGAATGTTCTGAATTTTCTATTGTTTTTAGTGGTTGTTAGTCTGCTCCTGCATACTTTAAAACAAAATAAATATCCCTACTAAGGAAACACAACACACAAACCAACACAACAAAACAAAACAACAAAAAGGAACAAAAAGGAACAAAACAAAAACAACACCCAACAAAACTGTACATTATTCACATTATGATATAGAACATCCCAACTACCCTCACCTTAATTCTGCAAGTAATGTTTCAAATGTTGGCCATTAACAGGTAATCGTACATCTTCTCCAGTCAAGGTTTTGAGCCTAAAAGTATTGTCTCCTACTATTTCTTTGACCTATAATGGACCCAACCATAATTTGTCAAATTTTCTATGATTTCTTTTCTTTTCATGTGCTTTATCCCAACACAACACTAAGTCTAATATTCTAAATGTTTTGACTCTTGCTCTTTTGTCAAACCATCTTTTGACCACTACTTTATGCTTGGAAAATTTCTTAATGGCTTGATCTCTCTTCTCATCTAATTGTAACATTTGGATTATCCTGTCTTCTCTATGATCATCAAACCTTAAATATTCATTAGCAAACTTCTAGATATGTATTCTTAAATTCACTGGAAGTATGGCATCAGTCCCATAAACTAGGTGATAAGGTGCATTGCCTAAGGCTGACTTAACCTTAGTCCTATCTACACACAGTACATATTTTAACAATGTATTCCATTCTCTAGGATTCTTTTCAATTAGCTTCTTGATTATATCCAATAAAATCTTATTTGTAGACTTAGCTAACCATTCCCCTAAGGATAATAATTTGAAGAAAATTTTAAAACTATCCCATATTCAAATGCCCATTTAAAAAATTTTAGAGAAGAAAATGCAGGGCCATTATCACATACTAGTGAATATGGAGCTCCAAACCTTGTTATGATGTTTTCTTCAAGAAACTTGATAACCACCTCAGTAGTGGAGAACTTGCAGTATGTGGCTTCAGTCCACCTTATACAATAGTCAGTTACTATCAGTATAAACTTATGTCCTACAGATGATGGAGGATTTATAACTCCATTGAAATCTAAGCCCCATTGTGCGAATGGCCTAGACTCAATGACTGGTTGTAATGGATTAGCCTGATTCCTTCCCTTGTCTGTTGTAGTTTGACAAGTGTGACAACTTTGAATATGACTCTCTGTATCTTTAAACATTGTAGGCCAATAGTATCCTTCTCTCAATATCTTATGCATAGTAGCTAAATGAGAACCATGAGTAGTTCCATACTTATTATGCAGCTCTAACAATACCTTATCTACTTCAACTTTATTTAAACATCTTAAATATATGCCTTCATGATTCTTCTTGAATAGAAGACCTCCTTGTACCATGTACCTTTGTTCTTTAATCTTTAAAGCTCTCCTCTGAGAAGATTTCATCTTACTTGGATATCTGTCTGATATCAGAAAAGTATTCAAATCATCATACCACCCTGATGCATCAGTAGTATTCAACACATACTACTGCTTTACCAAATTTGGATATGTGTTTGATATGGTCTGCACTAATGCCTGTCCTTTGACCAGCTTCACTGGAATAATTTCCATATCAAATTCTTGCAATGTTGTAATCTATTTGGCTCTTTTCTCTCCAGGCTCATTCTGCATCAGCAACATCTTCACGGCTACATCTAGGACCATGGCCTTAACTTGACTTTGTAAGATGTAATGTTTGAACTTTTTCACTGCTCTTACTAATGTGAATGCCTATCTTTTTGTGTCGAGATACTTTAGTTGTGCATCTTTCAGAGGTGTACTCATAAAAGCTATGGGTTTTTCTTCATTATCTTCTCCTTTTTGTGTCAAAGAAGTTGCAACTGAATGTGAGAATGCAAAAGAATATATGTAAAATGGATTTGTATAATTTGGACTTGCCAACATAGGAGCATAAAAAATGGCCTCCTTAATATCCTCAAATGTAGCTTTGGCTACTGGTGTCCATTCTATCTTTGTATCCTTCTTAAGCATGGTATTCAATGGTTGCACAATTTTTGTAAATCCTGTAATAAACTTCTTGACAAAGTTAATCTTACCAAAAAGGGACTTTAGTTCCTTCTTGCTATTTGGTAATTGCAATATTCTTATTCCTTCTATTCTATTAGGATCAATGGATATCCCATTTTCAGAAATGACATGCCCTAACAATTTTCCTTCAGTTACACCAAATGAACATTTCTTTGGGTTAAGAGAAATCCCGTACATTTCACATCTTTTAAGTACTCTTCTCAAATCTTTAGCATGAGTAGATGCATCTTTAGAATAAACAGTTAAATTATCCATATAAATAACAATGCATTTTCCTAAGAATCCATGAAATGCAATGTCCATGGCTCGCTGAAAAGTGGCACCTACATTGATTAAACCAAAATGCATTCTCCTATATGCACAATTACCCCACTTGCAAGTAAAAGTAGTCTTCAACCTATATTCTTTATCAACTAAGACTTAGTTATATCCTAAAAATCCATCTAGAAAAGACATCATCTTAGCCCCATTTACTGCTTGCAGCACTTCATCTATTGGAGGCAGGGGATAATTATCTTTTTCAGAGGCCTTGTTCAAATTTCTAAAATCTACACATAACCTAATGTCTCCACTTTTCTTTCTCACAAGTACTAAATTAGCTACCCAGGTTGAATGTCTTACTGGGAAGATTATCCTGGCAGACAAGAATTTTTTCACTTCTTCAAAGATTAAAGGCTCTAAAATAGCATTCACAGACCTTTGTTTTTGCCTAAATGGTTTAACATCTGGTTTTAAGGGTATCACATGACTTATGATGGATGTATCATATGTCTTAAAATCTTCATATGTCCATGCTATGGCACATTTCTATTCTTTTAGAACATCCACAATTTCTTTTCTTAACTCCTCAAAGCAAGCCTTTCCAATCAGTACATTCTGTGGACTCTGTTCTGTTCCAAGGTTATATGGATCACACTTGCCTCCCTCAGTTTTGGGCAAATCCTTTTGTCTTACTACCCCATCAAAGTCAAAAATATGTTCTAACTCAATTACTCCCTTAGGTAAGAAATTTCTTTTCAAGTTGATTATGTCTTCTTCATCCCAAGACACATTAGGCCTTTCCTAGTCATCAATGTTTTGAGCTTCAAACACCTCATTACAAGTTAGAAAATCCACAATTTGTTGATCTCCCTCAAATACCTAAAAATGAGTAACATTATCTAGTATGCTAGGAACATTTACTAATTCAACAACAAATCACTTTAAACCTAACAATGTTAAGGGTTCCAAAGTGCTAGCAGCAACTGCTAGTGCATCTAGTCTATGATTCAATTCTCTAGGGATATGTTCTATGTTAAAGGCATCAATTGAATCAATTAAGTCCCACACCCTATGCCTGTAACAAACCATCATCTTATAATTGCATGCATACAATTTTCTTACCTGTCTGACCACTAACTCAGAATCTGAAAACACTCTGATCATTTTCACTTTTTTCTTGATGGCCATAACAAGTCCATAAATCAAAGCTTCATACTCTGCTACATTGTTAGTACAAGGAAATTGTAGCCTATATGATGCTAAATATGACTTACCATTAGGATCTATAAGTTCTACACCTGCACCTGCACCTTTTTTAGATTTAGATCCATCACATTTCAGTGTCCACATGCCTTCTTTATTCTTTTGACCTTTTACTTTGGCATGTTTTGCCTTTTCTATTATAGGTGAGGTGCTACCATGTTTCTTCATGGGTAACTCATTTTGACCTACTTACCTATTTATACTTTCTGTTTGTAAATCAGAATGACAGACACTCTTATCTTTTGTTCTTTTTTCTAAATCTGGAATTAATATATCCATGTTGTCCTAAACGTATTTCTCTGGTTGACTAGGATTACCCTTTCCTTTTTGCAATTACATCCCCTTTGTGCACTTTATGTATTGATATTCTATTATGTCTCTACACATTCCACAATTCTGTTTAGAATGAGGCTTATCATGGACTCTACACATGCTTTTGTACAATTTGCACTGAACTAGAATATTTTGTTCAATACACTTTTCCATTTCCTATCTAATGATCCAACCACAACTATTTATTGCATTGTCTTCTTCATCAGAAGAATTTTCATCAGACTCAATAAACACTACTATTTCTTTACTAACATGTTTTTCTTTGAAATTTAACATCAGGATTTCTTCAATTTGCACTCCCCTGTTAGTGACTCTATAAACACCTAGTTCAACAGAAGCATACAATATCTCATTAGTATTATTTTATTTTGTAATCATGTGTTTCATTCTGGGTTCAACTTCTATCCTGATTTGATTTGGAACACCGCTCCAAGGTAATCACATGTGTGAAAAATTAGTGGTCATATATCCATTCAACATTTTGGACCAATCCCTACTCAACAACATCCCATAATTCAGAGGTATATCTACTACCTAAATGTCAAAAAAATGACTTACCCTAGGATCTAAGGCTAACTGCATTTGAATATACATTAATTCTCCTATCACATTAACCTCAGTTTTATCCAATTGTGTAACAACCTTGGCATATTTAGTAGGAGTTAGCCCTAAAGTTTTGTATATCCCTAAAGGCATTACATTAGCTGATGCACCAGAATCTACCATGCAATTATGTATGTTCTTTCCAAACATCCTAATGGTTAACAAGAAAGGAGGGGCTTCCCTCTTATCTGTATACATAACTACATTAGTGTTGGAAGACTGTTCAATTTTCTTACTCTTTTCTTTAGGTTGTGAATCCCTACTTCGAACATTCATATTAGCAGAAACCTCACTTGTCACAAATGTATCCAAGGATTTTATGAAAGCATCTCTGACCCCTAGACTTTTCAATAATTCACATAAAGGTATACTAACCTTGATTTTCTTTATCTCTTTTGACAAGTAACTCATCAACCTCATTGTTTCTACCGTCTCTATTTTACCTGTTTGGACTTTTTGTGCTATTGTTCCATTATTCACACAATGATTAGCCTTCAGTATAGTAGGATTATTACTAGTGTTCTTATCTGGGGGAGTATTGAAATTGTTAGGAGTGGAAGTAGTGAAAGGACCTCCTAGCCTAGTCTTATTTCTCAAATTGTAGATATGATTTTTGTTTGACTGTTGAAAAGCCTGTACCTCCTCTGTTTCATATAACACTTCATTGTTAGTTTCAAAGGGAAACTGAAAAGCATTCAATACTAAAGCTAATTCAGGATATAGGTTCTCACAAAAGTAAGGTTCATCTTCTAACAATTGATCCTCTTCCTCCCTAGTTGCAAAGGTAAAAGTCTCTAAGACTAAAGCAGTCTCATATCCTGAGGGCACTATTTCATTACCTTTGGGAATGAGGAACTCAGAGGTGGGAGCTTATACATCCACATTGAAAATACTTGCTGCCAGATGAAACTGAGGGCAATCTAGTCCAGCATGGGCACTAGTATTATGAATTATGTACCAATTCCTTAATGCTACATTAGCCATTTTAATTCTAGTTGTTTGCTTTGTCTCCTAATTATCCAAATTCTCAAATGGAGAAGCTAGAGTGCTATTATTTGGCCTTGTGTTCCATGTCCTAGGTGGCCTTGGCTGATTCTAATTTCTATTATTATTACCCCAGGCTTTGTTATCTATAGCAGGTCCTCTATTTTGCATTGCTTGTCCCTGATTATGATTTTCGCTCTGACTATAATTCTAACCCTGATTGGAATCCTGACCTTGGTTATAATTCTGGTTATGGTTCTGGTTATGGTTTTGACTGTATCCTTGATTATTTCTACCATAGAAATTTTCATTTCTCAATTGTGTCATTTCAGTAGTCAATCTTATCAAGTGTGCAGTAATTTCTTTAATTTCTTCCCTATCCTTTTGTACCTTTTCCACAAACGTATCCTAAGGAGGCTGGAAGAAGGATTGACCATTAATTTGATTGTTATTGGTAGTGTTACCAGTATAAGGTACTATGGCTTGGATTGGGGAAGGATTATACATAGGTGTGTATGTAGGAACTGGATTCAATAATGGAGTATTATGTATAGGGACTCCATTCCAAGGTTGTGCTTGACTTTGCATCCCAGGGTTTCCTCCACTAAGAAATGGATTATAAGTTGTTTGTCTCATTTCTTAGTTTACTGAGGCTACCTCCTTATAAGCTTTGGATATTGTATCTATGTCAACCTTTATTTTGACAAACATAGCCATTAGTGGATCAAGGGCGATATAATACATGGCTAACAATGCATCTGTACTTACTATTTAAGTAGCTACTAACCTAGAATAAGCCTTTTGAAACTTGTCATTAAAATTGTCAATCAGTTCTCCTTCACCTCTCATAATTGTAGCCAATTTGTGATATAAGGTGGAAGGATCCACTAGTCCTCTAAACCTAGACAGAAATGCCTCCTCCATAAGTGCCCAAGAAGAAATATAACAATTAGGCAAGTTAACATACTAGTTAGAAGCTTGCTCATTGAAGGTGTAAGGAAACAATCTACACATAACATCCTCATATTCTAACCTGGCTCTAAAATACGCCTCATTGAATATCCTAATGTGATCCTCTAGATCTTGATGCAATTGATATCTAGGACATATCTTTTTAGGATTCTTTGGCATCTAATGATAATCAGTGAATGTTATAGGAGAATTGACATTAAAATAAGCCATTGCAGGTATTTGTGCTCGACCTAGACCTCTAGGAATACCTAGATTTCTAGGTGGACTAGGACCTCTAGGAGGACCTGAACCAAGATTTAAAGATCTAAATGAAGAACTGTCAGGACTCACAATGTTATGGATGTTAAAAGGTGATCCAGGAGGCATTCCAGATGAACCTCCTATGTGTGATATTCTAGGATTCCAAATTAAAGGACCTTTACTTTGCCTTTTATCAGGTAATTGGACAAAGATATCCTCTAAACTAGATCTGGACCTGGTCACCATACCACTATTATGAGCCAGCTTTACTTAAATGCTACCTTAACTGCAATCAAGCCCTCCTTCTAGCACCAAAAACTGTTGATGATTGTTTTTACACGTTGACAACAAAAGTTAAAGTTCACAAAACGAACCTAACTGTCTTGAAAGATATGAAGAAATCAATTAAGATTTCTTAATCCCAAGTTTCTGTATGGTCAGGTCTTGACCTTGTGGACAATTCAGTAGGTTAATATGAAACTATAATATGCAAGGGGCCTTACTTGATTTAAGGTGATCTATGACTCACTGGACTCGAATTATGCAAATCGTTACAAATATCAACAATTTATCCATCTCTTTGCATAAACTTACTACTGTATCACAAAGCTTTATATGATTCATATTAAAACAAGCTTTTCTTTTCAAATATTATGAAAATTGTCAAATATTAACTCAATTGTTCATGTTTCTTTCAAATGTCAGACAATCTCCTTTAAATTTCTGCTTTTAAGCTAAGTATTTCAAATGTTTAGGGGAAAAGTTAGAGAAATTCAGACTAAACATCACTTTACTACAGGATCTAAATGCTCTATTATCCATGTTATAAGAAATATGTCAAACTTGATCAAATCCACAGGTTAAATCTTTAAATGTGAAGCCCTGAGTACTTTCATGAACACACAACCAAGATTGCAAGCTTTTAAAGAGATAATACTCTCAAACATAAGTAAAAGCCAAAAAACACTCAGAAGATAGATGTAGTATCTCAAATTTACTTGTATTTGAAGTATACAGTCATGTATGATTTACAATGTATGAATAAGTAGTTTGCTTCATTAATCCAATCAACAGAAAATTTACAAACGTCTTATAGATACAATAAGAAAGTTGGACATTCCACACATTCCTTAGTGCAGACACAGGGGACTTCCTTCTATTCTAAACTAAAAATGTTCCTCTATTTAAAATGCTCAAAAAAATTTCAATTTCCAGCTCTATTTCATAAATTCCTGTGTAAATTATGTACATGTAGTAGAGCTTCCTTTATAGACTTTGAACTTCTGACTGCTACGGCTACAAAGCCTTAATCTATAGTTAAGATCCCTCTATTATTGATCAATGGTGCATATTCATCTCTAACTGCCTCTCAAAATATCTAGATGGTATCTTTTCCTCTCTCAAAGGATACCATTGGAATCTTTTCAAAAATAAGATTCCCTCTTCTTTGACTTCAGCCTTTTGTTGACTTTCCCAAAACTGCTGCTCCCTTCACAATTTCTACTCTTTCAAGTATGTTTTAGAATTATTGATTACACCTTCCACAAAGGTGCGGTCTCCTCCTAGACTCTCTGTCCATATATATTCTTGTAGTGTAACTCCCTCCTTTAGTTTCTTTTCTCTGTGTTCTGAACCGTCACTTTTTTTCTTGTATTTTTTCATTTTAGTACTTTCTTCCATTAATGAGTCAATCATCTGTTTACTAAGATAGGCATCAGGATTTTCCATGCATGGTGTAAAAATGGCATTAAATTCTTTCAAAGCTCTTTCCAATTCATATGCCGGTACATCCAGGCATTCATTACCTAAGAGTCTTTCTATTATTCTTTTATGCACTCTAATCATATCATCTACCTTTTCTTCTAATTCCTGAGCAACTGCTATACGCTTTCTGAGATTATCTTCCTTAAATTTGAGTTTGAATCTTACATGTGGCACCTAATTTGCCATTGAAGGTGTAATTACTCCTTCATTTATCAACTCCTCTACTCTTTCCTCAATTTCTGTTAATTGTTTTAGTTCAGATCTGCATTCTTCCCTCCTAAATTGCTAATTATGAACAAGTATACTGCATTTGTTCCTTTCTCTTGCAACCACCTCCCAACTTTTCACCACTTGTTTTATTACTTGTTCACCCTCTTGCATAAAATCTTTGAACCATTCATCAAGAATATTGGCCTTAAGCCTTTTATTTTCCATGTCCTTTATTTCATTCCTCGATACAACTGCTATGTCACTGGGAAATTCTGGGACTATTGTATTGGTATCAAATATCCCTTTAATAAATTGCTACAATTGGACATTATGTCCCTTCAAATATTCTTGTTTGTCTTTGTCTTTTCTCAACATCTCTATTGTTACCTAGTCCATGTCTTCCCACTCGGTGATGTGTTTCTCCCGTGTAGTATGCCCAAGGTCAAAATTTAGTATCTTATACTCATCTAAGGTTATTTCTCCTTTAGTCTTTGCCTTTTGAGGTATGGCCAGATTTAGCATCCTAGATCCATCTGGACCCCTTTGTATGGCTGACATTATTCTAGCCTTTCTCTATTCCTTCCTTGGAGTTGTATTACCAAATAAACTTTTAATATAAATAGGTACTAATTGTACCTCTTTCCTCTCTTTTCTTATTTCTGCTCCTAACCAAGCAGGAATCTCTTTTGTTTCTATAGAAATATTTTCTTCATTTATTACCTCTTCCTGAGGCTTTTCTCTTTCCCCGTGCTCTTGTTATTGTTGTTGTTGTTGTTGTTGAGGTGGAGGCTACTATTGAGGAACTTCCTCTTGTATCGTGGGATTATCTTGTTGTTTGGACTCACCCTCATTTTCTTCTTCTTCTATTTCTGTGTCCCCTCCGTCCTCAGCTTCTTCTTCAGGACCTTCTCCCTTTGATGGTTCTTTTTCTTAGTCCTCTTCTGTATGTATTTGTTCTACATTTGGAATGTTTATATCCTCTATTTTTTCTTCAACTTTATGTTCATCAACCTTCTTTGTATGTATTTCACCTTCAGGCCTCTTGATTACATCTTCTGTATTGGTTGCACTCTCTATATCTTCACCTTCCTTTTGTTCTGTTCCAAGCCTACTAGTTTTCTCTATAGGTGTAGGGGATCCTACCATTGTATCATCTTCTTTTGCTCCTTTTTCTTGTTCTTGCCTGCTTTCTATGTTTTTCTCCTCTTCATTCTGTTCACCATACATATTCAAAATATTCAATACATCTACTCTTGAATTGTCAGTTTCTGTTTCATCTTTTTCTTGAGTAGGTTTTTTTGTGATTGTTTCCTCAGGTGCACTTTCCTTTTCAACCTCTTCTTGTACATCCTTGATGATTTCAGGGGACACTAAGGTACTAAATGGATCTACTATCCCTGATTCTTCTTGTACCTTTTCCTTTTCATGATCTGGGCCTTGTTCAATCTTCATCTCGACCGGAGTATTTATCTCTTCTTCCTCACTTAGGAATTCGCTAGATTCTTCTTCTATTTCAATTCCTCTTCCTGCATACATTCCCTTTTCGTCACTTTCACTACTGTCACTTTAAATATTGACAGCCTCAGTGGTTTGTTTGGCTTCATGTGCTTGTGACTCTTGCAGCATTTCCCCAGCCAATTCTATCTTCACTTGAACATATGCCTATCTCTTTTCTGATGAAGTGGAAGCACTAGGTATAACTACTCAATTTTGCACCTACTTTCTGTGCTCTAATGTCTTCACTTGCTTTAGAAGTTTCTCCTTTGGATATACTTATGGGTATTGCTCTTCTAACTTTTTGTCCTGCTCTTTCTTTGGAAGTCTGTGCCTCTTCTACACTAAGCTCATGGCTTAATGATTTTGGATCTACAAATGTATTAGATGATACTACTATTGTTATTCCCAATGCATAGGGATCCATCAGAGTAGCATTCTTATCTTTCTCTACAATCTTAGCCTCTATAATATTTCTCTTCTTCTCATAAAAACACTGGGGATCATCACTAGGTTCTCTTACCCTCCTCCTCCCCTTCTTAGGATATGTGATTTCCCTCCCCTTAGCTTTGAGTTCGTCAAACTCGTCTTTAAACCATGTCTTTAAAAATAATATAACTAGTTTGGACAATATGTCCAAAGATGTGTTCTAAGGATGTGACTAATCAGGCTTTGTAATAGGAGCAAGCCTGGCCTATGCATAACTATGATGCAACAATTTACCATCTTCTTGAACCTCTAGAGGAACATACATATCTCCCATAGTTTTCATTTACTCAATTGTTAGCCTTTTATGAGCCCTTTTCCTTACTATTGTGATCCTCACAACATGCCCCATTTTACTCCTTAGCAAAATGAGGACCCTTGTTGTGGCTGGCTTTCTTTGCTTTTTTGTGTGGGTCTACTTGGTGGTAAAAGGGAAAAGGAACTGAAAGTACAAACCTTGTTGAAAATGAAGAAAAATAACATTGAGTACCAGTGCATAGTATGGGTGAATTCCTTGTCAAAAATGAGTAAAGGTTGCTTTTTGAACCATTTTAAAATTCAAAGTATTTTGTAAGTTATAAGTATTTTTGGTAAGTGTACAATCAGAGGGTTTGTATGTTGAATATACAAAGTTCTTTGTATATACAGAGTCATTTCATATACAAATGCATTTGTATATCATGCTTTTGTGTTAGTCGCAAAAGGGAAGTCGTCAGGTTTGTGGTATGGGGTTACACTTGTATACATTTTATTGACACTTTATCTTCATATACAAGACGGACCCAAAAAGAATTAAAGTTGAAATGAATAGTCAGTCAATTCTGGTGAATGTATGTTAGCCTTGTATGTTTGGACAAAGGCAAAATGTACAAACGAGATATACAACAGATTATACATGTCACGGAATTGAAAATTTATGAAATAAGATAAAGTGGTTGTATATTTCGTGTTTTGTATGTAGGTATTGAGAGACATGCATTGCAATATATACAAGATGGAATTGAAAGAAAATTAAAGTTTGGTAAGTACAATGTATCATGACTTAATGTATATCAGACATACATTGCACTTTATACAAGTCAGAACTAAAAGGGTTCAAAGTTCAAATGAATAAACAGTTAAGTCCGACATTTGCATATCAGGGTTTGTATATTTGAATGAAAGGAAATATACAAGGAAATGTGCAACACTTTATGCAATCTGAAACTGAAATAACTATGGAGTAAAGTTAAATCATTGTATGTTATGTGCCTTTGTATGTTTGATTTGGTGACATACATTGGGAAATATACAAGGTGGAGTCTAGGGAGGATTAAAATATGGTATATACAATGCATAAAGCCTGATTGTATATTGGAATGTACATTGTGTTATATACATTGGGCGGAATCAAAAATGAATAAACTATGGTTTATAGAATGAGATAAGTCTGAATGTGCATGCAAATATGTTTGTATGTATTAAGCGAAAGATGTGCAAACGGAGAGATACAAAGAAAAGCTACAAGCCAGATGTCAAAGAAATTTAAAAAATAGAAAAGTCTGTATATTTTAGCGCTTGTATGTTTACAATAGACATACCTGATATACAAAGAAAGTAAAGTCATCATGAGAGAGAAAATGAAGGAAATACTTTGTATAAGTTTGTTGTATATGCACTTATACAAACACGATATACAAGTAGCGATATACAATGAAGTACGAAAATGGTAAAAAGGGAAAAGAACCTTAGTTTGATTGTATGCATAAAGTGATTGTATGTTTGAAGATATAATGAGAAGATACAAAAGAAAACATACAAGGGAGAATATAAAGAAAAGTAATGTATGCAGAGATGAGCTAACGGTAAAAAGTTTGAAAATGTGTAAACATTGTAATAAAAGGCCGAAATGGTAGTGCATTAATTGCTATAATTAATGCAAGTTTAACACTCAAGAAAAGTAAAATTTAACAAGGGTTAAGGTAAAATTAAAGTTATTTCACTTTCAGATATACTGCTAAGAGTAAAAATTGTAGAAAGGAGCATTGTTACAGTAAAATTGAGCAGAACAGTGTTGAGGTGACAAAGTTACAGTAGCTGGGCGAAAGCAAAAAGGTAAAAGTTAGTCATCACCAATGGTTAAACGGTCATGAAAAATAGGTATTTATACCAAAATGCTGTTTCTTTTCAAATGGTAAAGTGCGCTATTGATTTCAATAATTTTAGTTTAAAACGTATCCATTTGTCAAAATTACTATTTTAACTGTAAATTAGCTAAGTAGAGCTCAATGAATTCAAAGGTAAAAAAGAGAAAAGACAAACGAGTTAGGGTAAATGGTAAAAACATAAATTCATAGTAAAAACCCTAGACATGAAGTAAAATGAAAGTTAAAATATGCGTGTTTCTATAGGATGGCCCCGAAACAGAGGAAAGATACAGTGGGTGAAGTGAAAAAAGAAAGAAAGCCATGAAAAGAAGTAGAGAAAGAAGAATTGCCATTGCATAGAGGTTGTCCATCCCTGATCAATATCAGTGGAGTAGGTATAGATACAAACATAGGAAATTATGATGTAAAGGATGTGTTGAAGAAAATTACTGCTGGAGATGCCTCACAAGATATGAGATGTATCTGGGAAAGTGGACTATATGAAGCTATAGGTTTCCCACTGGCAATGGAGGCTAGGGATTTATGTTTGGACTGTGTGATTTTATATGATCCAACTACAAGGAAGATCATGTTACATGATAGATTAATTACTGATTTAACCATAGAGGGGATTGCTAGAACTTTTGGATTAGATATTAATGAAAAATGAGGGATATTGATATTGATCAACATAATGAAGATTTTTACACAAATGAAAGAGAATGTTAAGGTAAAATATTCCACAACTAGTACAACCCAGAAAACAAACCCAAGGCTATAGCCAAAGTACCTAAGAATTTGATGAGGATATACTTCAAAGAAGAAATTCATTTGATGATCACTATGTTGAGTAGGTTAGTTGGATTAAGACATGGCACCAAGTGTAAACCATGGATGTTCACTGTCATTGAATTCATAAGAGTGGGAGAAAAGGAGTAAGGGAAAATCCACTGGGCCTGTTGGTTTTTCTTCTGAATCAACATTAGGGGTTGCCAGTTCTAATGCACAGGCAGATTCAGTTAACTGAATATAGGAGGTTGTGTGAGCTCCTCCCCTTCACTTCTGGTTCTGCCGCACCAAGGGGGGTGTCCCTATTTGATAAAGGTATAACCTTGACTAGCTCAATGACAGAAGGATTTAATTTGACAGCAACAGGTAGAATACTCTCATGTAAGGACCAAGATTTGTATAACAAATCACAAGGTTGGCAACATTCTTGGACATAATGTCTGGTTAGGGATGAGAGCATGCAAGGGTTTCCTACTCCTAATTCTACAACTAACAAATGGAAGGATGAGATGGTTTGAAATGGTGTTTGGAGTGATGGGACTTTC
Source organism: Cunninghamia lanceolata (assembly GCA_027924645.1). Lineage (NCBI taxonomy): Eukaryota > Viridiplantae > Streptophyta > Pinopsida > Cupressales > Cupressaceae > Cunninghamia > Cunninghamia lanceolata. Next base: position 4,105,952 of record BSBN01000144.1, read on the forward strand.
CTAGACCCATTGAACAGACAAATTCCCAAACCAGTGCCTTATCTGGGCAGCAGAGTCATATCTAAGACTGTAAATGTCTCCCCATGACAACATAAATTCATGTCTAGAGGACATGAGAATAATGCTACTGCCTGACAGCAACATGTCCAAGAAAGAGTATCATTAATGATCATGCTTAACAGATCCTATGATGCAATCTATTTCCCTTTGTATCTGATCAAAAGCCTATTTAACCACTTCGTGAGCAGACGCAATAAATCAAACACACAGTATGCATACACTGAAAAACTTGGAAGTCCTTGACAACCTTGTTTGAAAGGAAAACAAATGACATACAAGAGACAATCAGAAACAATACACACACAGGTGTTTTTCATTTAAAATCAATCTACATAGAAGGTCATCACAGAGAAAATCATCATTTACAATCCAAGATAGATTAGTACACCAGACTAAGGACCGAGTCTGTAGCAAAAAATGCCTTTCAAAATGTGAACACCTTATGTTCAAAGTCAGAGCCGAAAGCCTGAAAAACCTCCAACCTCTCAAAAGTAACATATCCAAAACCATTTATACAGAACCATGTACATTTAGCAATTAATTACATGACCAGAAGTCAAAAATCCGCCAGATACATCCATCAGAGGGAATGGCGCTCAGAAGCCATCAATGCAGCAGACAAGGGAGGCCTCGAGCCTTGCACCGCCATCTGGGAGTCTTCATTCACAATCGGGTAGTTTAATTGCTTGTACCATCACCCATACTCCTACTACAGTCACCATTGATGGCCCAACAACCCGCAACCATCGAGAAAACTATCGCTGCGTTCAAATGGAAGTTTCTCGCCAAAATGCCCTCTTCGCAGGCTCAAACTACATAGGGGAATAATCCCACATGCATGGTGCCGAGACCACACTAGCACTTTATAAACATAGCTACATGCATAATAGGTGTCGAGTGTTTTGCCGCGCTCAACACACGACCCTTCGCAAAAAGCCCATTGGCCAAATCTACACCATCGGCTTGCCCCAAAAACCTCTCGCCAATCTCAATCGTCTCACCGATGACACCTCCGCAAGCCTTTGTTGGCCAGACATAGTCTATCGGCCAGCCCAAAAGCTTCCTTGGCTGATAGACCAACTCTCCCTGATGGCCACCAAAACACCCTCGTCGGCAAAACCTCCACTGTCCGCCCAACATCTGCCCATTCACCCGACAGTCTATGTCATGCCGATGACCGTTCCAAATCCCTTGTCGCCAAGACATAGACCATCGGCACACCAATGAAAGCTCCCACCGACCTCAAAAGTCCTACTGATGCCTACCTTTGCATTCCCCATCGACTAGAGAAACGCCATCGGGCCAACACATTCCATCCCTACCGACACAACCAGTCACACTGACCACCAACGAGCCACACTCTGCTCCACTATCGGCCAAACACTCATCATCAGAGCAACTAAAAAAACACTGGCCGACACCCTTAGTCACACCGACGTACACCTCCCTAAAGCCTCCAACTTCCACATCGGCCAGAGAAGACCCATCGGCGGACCCTCCAACTGCTAGCCCGATATGCAATCTTACTCCGATGGCATTCCCCATCGGGCAAACTCCTTACATCGGCGGCCCAAAAATTTGCTTCGCCGATAGCAAAACACACGTCGATGGACATCCATCGGCCAGACCAAAACAATCGGAGCACTCAAGAAATCTTTCACCGATGAAGCCAATCACTCCTATAAGACCAAAAACATAAAGCCTTGAACCGTTGAACTCCAAACCAAAAGGGTTCAACACGAGGGTTCAACGCGATGGTTCAAACATCAAAAATGATACTCCATAGGCAACAAAGCTTCGAACCATTGAACCTTGAACCAAATCAAAAAGGTTCAAGCGGTAGGTTCAACGATGCAATATTTGCGCAAGGCAAATGCATAATGCGACCCGTTAGAAGAAAATTAAACCCTGAACCGCTGAACCACTGAACTTAGAGAAAAAAGGGTTCAAGTTCAAACCAAAATGTTGAAGACACAAAAATGAACCCATGCCGATGGAGAAAAGATGAAGACCCCTCCTCAAGAAATGAGATGCAGATGCTAAAAAGTACTGAAGGGGTGCCAAAACTTAGAACCTTTTGGATATTTTGGGATGGTGCCTGCATGAAAATTGCTAAATTAACTGACAATGAATTCAGGCACCAATAGGGCCAAGGCAATAAGAACAACTATTTGGAAGCAGGCCATGCTAAGACAATAGAAAATGTTGCCCTTTTATTTGTCTTCTTATGTGTTATACTCATGTGCTGCAGAAATTAGACCCTACATTCATGGAATAGAAAGGGTAGGTACCCTAGGGAATGGTCATGATCATAAATTAGTGTATGAACACTATCCTAACCCACAAGAGGAGAATGCATTGAAAACGTTTGCTTTGGTTAATGATGTCTTTTATACTTACATGGTCAGGGTGTTGAGAGAAGATCCTAACAAAAGATTATCTAAAGATGCAGAAGATGCAATTGGATTGTATAGTTCATGGTTTATTCAGTTTGAGCATTTTACTTACATAAGGACTGAAGGATTTGAGGGGAAACCATTTATGCTACCTAGGTATCCTTCTGATAAGTTGATTGTGTTGGAATTTTCAAGATAGAACCTGAATGTTTTTAGAATATACAAGAGGAAGTTTAACAATAGAGGAAATGTGAAGCTACCTTGGGCTATTGGTAGAAATTATTGTTTTAGTGAAGAGGTTGCAAGTTGTTTAGAACAAGAATTGAGATATTATGGATTTCAAGAATTTGATTTAGTCAGAAAGTTTGATCCTTTTCATAGAATTCAAAACTTTGTGGATAAAAAATATAAACATCAGATGCACATTGAAGATTTTTGGGCTAATTGCAAGAATGACAGGGAAGTAAGAAAAAGAGCCCATAAAAGATTAACTATTAAGAAAATGAAATCTAAAGGTAACATATATGTTCCTCCAGAGGTCCAAGATGATGACAAATTGTTACACCATAGTTATGCAGAAACAAGGCTGGTTCATATTACAGAGCCTGATTGTTCGAAACCCTGGAATACATCTCTGGATGTATTATCTGAACTAGTGATACTATTCTCAAAGACATGGCTAAAAGATAAATTAGAGGAACTTAAGGTTGAAGGCAAAGAAATCACCTATCCCAAGAAAGGGAGGAAAAGAAAAGCAGAGCCTATTAAAGACCTGCAATGTTTTTATGAAAAGAAAAGAAAGATTGTAGAGGCCAAAATTGTGAAAAAAGATAAAAATGCTACTTTAATTGATCCATATGCTTTAGGGATAACAATAGAAGTGGCATCAGATACTTTTGTTGATGCAAAGTCAATGAGTCATGAAATAAGTGTACAAGAAGTACAGACTACTAAAGAAGCAGCAAGACAACAAATTAGAAGGGCAATCCCAATAACTTTGTCAAAAGGTGAGACTTCTAAACCAATTGGTGTAATTGGAGCACAGGAAGTAGGTGAAAAGATGAGTAATATATCTAGTGCCTCCACTTCACCTGAGCAAAGACAAACATATGTTAAAGTAAAAATAGAGTTCGCTAAAGAAATACAACTAGAGTTAGAAATTCACAAAGCCAAACAAACTGTGGAGACTGTGCATATTGAAAGCAGTGATAGTGAGGAAAGAGCAATCTATAAAGGAAAAGAGATTGAAATAGAAGAAGATTCAAGTGATTTCCTGAGTGAAGAGGAGGAGCTAAACATTCAAGTTGAAATAGAAATGGAGCACAACATAGAACATGAAGAAGAAAAGGTACAAGAAGAAACATGAATAGTGGATCCATTTGGTACTTTAGTTCCCCCTAAAAAAATTAAAGATGTGCAAGAAGAGGCACATAAAATTGAAGAAGCTGAAATAAGAAGAAACACTTGAAGAAGTAAGCATAGAAAGGCATGCTTCAGCAGAAGAATAAACAAAAGAAGATACATTAGAGGTGGATGCCTTAAGTATGCTGAACATGTATGACGAGCCAAGTGAAGAAGAAAATAATATAGAAGATGTGTAGGATCAAGGAAAGGAAGTAAAAGAAGGTAGCACAAAAGAAAATTCCCCTATACACATAGAGAAAATATAGATAGAAGGTACATACAAAGTGGAAGATGAAACTAAGAGGCCTGAAGGTACAGAGGCAACAGAAAAAATGGATGAAAATAAAGCTAATGACCAAACAGAAGATGTTAATATGACAAATATGGAACAAATATATGTAGAACATAATCAGGAGAAAGAACCATCAGAAGAAGAAGCTCCTAAAGAAGAGGCTAAAGATGGAGGAGATACTGAAATAGAAGAAGAGGAAAATGAAGTTGAATCAAAAGAACAAGAAAAGGATCCCATGGAACAAGAGCCTCCACAACAACAACAAATTCCACAACAAGAACAACAACAATAGTAGGAACAACAGCAACAAGAAGAAGTGGAAACAGAGAGACTTCATGAAGAGGTAATTGATGAAGTTAAATCTATAGAAGACAAAAGAAATTCCTGCCTGGTTAGGAGGAGAAATAAGAAAGGAAGGAAAAGAGGTACAATTAGCACCAATTGACATTAAAAGTTTGTTAGGTGAGAAGACCACTAAAAGAAAAGAAAAGAGAAAGGGTAGGACAATGTCTGCTATTCAGAGAGGTCCAGGTGGATTTAGAATACTAAACCTAGCCATACCACAAAAGGAAAAGGCAAAAGGTGAGATAGCCTTAGGGGAGTATAAGATATTGAATCTTGACCTTGGGCATTCTACAAGACAACAACACATCAATGAATGGGAAGATATGCACCAAGTGACAACAAAAATGCTGAGAAAAGATAAGGACAAATAGGATTACTTAAAAGGACACATTGTCCAACTTCAACAATTTATTAAAGGGATATTTGATCCCAGTGCCACAGTTCCAGAATTGCCTACTAACATAGCAGTAGTATCAAAAGAAGAAATAAAAGACATGGAGAATAAAAGGTTCAAATCTAATATTTTTGATGAATGGTTTAAAGATTTTATGCTAGAAGGTGAACAAATAATAAGGCAAGCTATGGGAAGTTGGAGGGTAAGTACAGAAGAAAAGAAGAAGTGTAGGATACTTATACATAAGTGCTAAGTCAGAAAAGAAGAATGCATCTCTAATATTGAGCAGTTGACAGAAGTTCAAGGAAGACCAGAAGAATTGATGAATGAAGGAGCACTTACTATTACATTGGAAATCAAGTGCCACAGACAATATTAGAGCTTAAATTTGAGGAAGATAACCTCAGAAAATGTACAATAGTTATGAAGGATTTAGAAGAGAAAGTAGGTGAGATGATCAAGATGCCTAAGAAGATAACAGAAAGACTCCTACAACATGAATGTATGGAAATGCCAGCATATGATTTAGAAAGGGCATTAACTGAGTTTAATCCCATATTTGCACCATGCATAGAAAATCCTGATGCAAATCTCAGTAAACAGATGATAGAGACATTGATGGAAGAGCATGTTAAAATGAAGAAATACAAGAAGAGAAGAGAAGGATCAGAGAATAAAGAAAAGAAGTTGAAGGAAGGGGTTATGATGCAAGAATACATTTTGGCAAAGAGTCCAGGAGGGGACCGCACCTTTGTAGAAGGTGTAATCAGCAATTTGAAGAAATATTTGAAAAAGTGATAAGACAAGCAAGAGCAAAGGTTTTTGAGAAGAAGTCAAATAAAGAGCCTCAGTGAGAGAAAGTCAAGGAAGAAAGGGGAATCTTATTTTGTAAAAGATTCCAACAACATCCTTTGAGGGAGAGAAAAGATGCCAAATAGATATTTTGTCATATGGTTATGAGACAAAGATGCACCGTTGATCAAGAATGGAGAGATCTCAGTCGTAGATGGAAGTTGTAGCCATAGCAATTTGAGGCTCAAAATCTATATAAGGAACTTTGCTACTTGTATATTATTTACACAGGGATTTGTAGAAACTAGCTAGCAATTGTAATTTGTTCTGAAACTTTGAGTAGGAGTATTTTAGTTTAGAGGAGATCACTTGTGTCTGCACTAAGGAACGCGTGGAATGTCCAGCTTTCTTATTGTATCTATAAAGCATTGTAAGTTTTTGTGAATTTGATTAATGAAGCTAAGAGTCATTCATACATTGTAAATCATAAATGGCTGTGTGTTTTGAATATAAATGAATCTAGAAGTCTGCGTCTATTTTCTGAGTGTCTTCTAGCTCTTCTTTGTATTTGAAATAATCTCTCTTAAAGTTCGCAATCTTGGATGCATATTCGTGAAAATATTCAGGATATTCATATTTAATAATTTACTCTACTGATTTAATTAAATTTGTTGTAATTCTTACCATGTGCATAATAGAGCATTTAGATCATGTAGCAAGTGATGTTGAATTTGAATTCTCTCTAACTTTCCCCAAACTTTCAAATACTTAGCTTAAACACAGAAATCTAAAGGAGATTGTCTAACATTTGAAGGAATTAAGACCAATTGAGTTGATATTTGGCAATCTTTATACATATTTGAAAAGGAAAGCATGTTTTAATATAAGATCATACAAAGCTTCAGGATACAGTTACAGATTTATGCAAAGAGATAAATAATTTGTTAATATTTGCAACAGTTTGCATAATTTGAGTCTAGTAAGTAATCAATCACTTTAAATCACGTAAGGCCCCTTGCATATTACAACTTCATAATAACCTACTAAACTATCCACAAGGTCAAGACCTGACCATACGAAAACTTGGGATTAAGTAATCTTAATTGATTTCTTCATATCTTTCAAGATAGTTAGGTTCATTTTATGAATTTTAAATTTTGTTATGAATGTGTAAAAACAATCATCAATAATTTTTGGTGCTAGAAGGAGGGCCTGATAGGAGTTAAGGTTGAATTTGAGTAAATTGGGCTCATAACAGTAGTAGAGTGACCAGGTCTAGATCCAATTCTGAAGACATATTTGTACAATTACCTAATAGGAGGCAGAGTAAAGGTCCTTTAGTTTAGAATCCTAAAATATCAAATACAGGAAGTTGATCTAGAAATCTTCCTGGATCACCTTTTAACATCCATAATATTGTGAGTCCTGACAATTCTTCATTCATATTTTTAAATCTTGGTTCAGGTCCTCCCAGAAGTCCTAGTTCGCTAAGAGGTCCCAGTCCTCCCAGAAATCCAAGTCCACCTAGAAATCTAGGTATTCCTACAGGTCCAGGTCAAGCACAAATACCTGCAATGGCTTATTTTAATGTCAACTCTCCCATACAATTCACTGATTATCATGAGATACCCAAGAACGATGAAAAGATATGTCCTAAGTACTAGTTACATCAGGATCCAAAAGATCATATTAGGATATTTAAGGAGGCATGTTTTAGAGCCAGGCTAGAGTACGAAGATGTAGTGTGTAGGTTGTTTCCTTACACTTTCGATGAACAAACCTCTAATTGGTATGTAAATTTGCCTAATGGATATGTTTCTTCTTGGACACTTATGGAGGAAGCATTTTTGTCTAGATTTAGGGGACCAATAGATCCTTCCATCTTATACCAAAAGTTGGCTGCAATTAAGAGAGGTGAGGGAGAATTGATTGATAATTTCAATGACAAGTTTCAAAAGGCCTATTCTAGGATAGTAGCTCCATACATAGTAAATGCTGACACATTGTTAGCCATGTATTATGTTGCCTTAGATCCATTAACTGCCATGTTTGTCAAAAGAAAGCCTAACATAGATACAATATCTAAAGCTTATAAAGAGGCAACTTCTGTAAACCGGGAGATGAGGCAGCCAACTTATAATCCATTCCTCATGGAGGAAATCCTGGGATGCAAAAACAAGCACAACCTTGGAATGGAGGTCCTACACATAACACTCCATTACTAAATCTAGTCCCTACATACACACCTGTGTATAATCCTGCCCCAATCCAAGCCATAGTTCCCTACACTGGTAACATTGCCAACAATAATCAGAATAATGGCCAATCTTTCTTCCAACCTCCTTAGGATACATTTGTGGCAAAGGCACAAGAAGAAAGGGAAGATATCAAGGAAATCATTGCACATTTAAGAAGATTGACCATGGAGATGACACAATTGAGAAACAAGAATTTCTACAGTAGAAATAACTAGGGGTATAATCAGAGCCAAAATTAGAACCACAACCAAAATTATAATCCAAGCCCTAACCAAAATCAGAATCAAAATTATAACCAAGGCCAGGGTTCTAATCAGGGTCAAAATCATAGTCAAAATCAGAATCACAGTCAAGGAAAATAGATACAAAATAGAGGATCTGTCGTAGATAACAGAGCCTAGGGTAATAATAACAGAAATCAAAATCAGCCAAGGCCACCCAAAACATGGAACATAGGGCCTAATAATGGGACTCTAGCTTCTCCATTTGAGAATGTGGATAACCAGGACACAAAACAAACAGCTTGGATTCAAATGGCCAATGTAGCATTGAATAATTGTTGTAGAATTCATAATACTAGTGCCCATGTTGAATTAGACTGTCCTCAGTTTCATCTGGCAGCAAGCATTTTTAATGTAGATGTATAGGCTCCTATTTCTGAGTTTTTAATTCCCAAAGGTAATGAAATAGTACCATCAGGGTATGATACTACTTTAGTCTTAGAAACTTTTACCTTTGTAACTAGAGAAGAGGAAGAGGACCAATTGTTAGAAGATGAGCCTTATTTTTGTGAAAAACTATATCCTAAAACAACCTTAGTACTGAATGCATTTCAGTTTCCATTTGAAACTAAAAATGAGGTGTTGTATGAGATAGAGGAGGTGGAAGCCTTCCAATAGTCAAGTAAGAATCATACTTACAATCTAAGAAGTAATATTAGGCCAGGAGGTCCTTTCACCCCTTCCACTCCTCCTAACAATTTCAATACGCCACTAGACTAGAATACTAGAAATAATCCTGCTATATTGAAATCCAATCACCATACAAATAATGGAACAGTAGCAAAAATGGTCCAAACAAGTAAATCAGAGACAATAGAAACAATGAGATTGATGAGTTATCTGTCAGAGAAGATAAAGAAAATTAAGGTCAGTATACCTTTGTGTGAATTGCTGAAAAGTCCAGGGGTTAGAAATGCTTTCATAAAATCCTTGGATGCATCTGTGATAGGTGAGGTTTCTGTTGATGTAAATGTTCCTAGTAGGGATTCATAGCCAAAAGAAAAAGGTAAGAAAACTAAACAACCTTCCAATACCAATGTAGTAATGTATGTAGATAAGAAGGAGGCTCTTCCTTTCTTGTTAACCATTAGAATGTTTGGAAAGAACATACACAATTGTATGGTAGATTCTGGTACCTCAGCTAATGTGATGCCTTTGGGAATATGTAAAACTTTAGGGTTGACCCCTACCAAATCTGCCAAAGTTGTTACACAGTTGGATAAAACTGAAGTTAATGTGATAGGAGAACTAATGCATATTCAAATGTAGTTAGCTTCAGACCCTAGGGTAAGTCAGTTCATCAACATCCAGGTAGTAGATATACCTATAAATTATGGGATGCTATTGAGTAGAGACTGGTCTAAGACTTTGAATGGATATATGGCCACTGATTTTTCACATATGTGGTTACCTTGGAGAGGTGTGCCAAATCAGATCAGAATAGAAGTTGAACCCAGGATGAAACACATGATCATAGAATACAATAGGACTAATGAAATATTGTATGCTTCTGTTGAACTTGGTGTTTATAGGGTTACAAACAAAGGGGTACAAATTGAAGAAATACTAATCCTGAATTTTAGAGAAAAATAGGTTAGTAAGGAGACTGTATTATTCATTGAGTCTAATGGAAACTCTTCTTATGAAGAAAATAATGCACTGAATAATTTTAGTCAGGTCATTAGACAGGAAGTAGAAAAGTGCATGGAACAAAATATTCTAGTTCAATGTAATTTATACAAAGATAAGTGTAGAATCCATGATAAGCCACATTCTGAATAGAATTATGGAATGTGTAGGGACATTATTGAACATTAGTACATAAAGTGTACAAAAGGGATGGAACTTCGAAAAGGAAAGGTTAATCCCAATCAACCGGAGAAGTACTTTCAGAACACAATAAATGTAGAAACCACAGATTTAGAAAAAGAGACAAAAAACAAAAGTGTCTGTCATTCTGATCTGCAAAATGAAAAGATAAGTGTACAAGTAAGCCAAAGTGAATCGCCTATGAGAAACAAGATAGCACTGGACATGTGATAGAAAAAGCAAAACATGCCAAAGAAAAAGGTCAAAAGAATAAGGATGCCATGTGGACACTCAAATGTGATGGTTCCAAATCGAAACAAGGTGCAAGTGCTGGTGTAGAACTTATAGATCCTCAAGGCAAATCATATTTAGCAGCATACAGATTACAATTTGCTTGCACTAACAATGGTGCAGAGTATGAAGCTTTAATTTATGGACTAGTCATGGCTATAAAGAAAAAGGTAAAATTGATCAGAGTGTTTTCAGACTCTGAATTAGTAGTTAGATAGGTAAGGAAAGTATATGCTTGCAATTATAATAGGATGGTTTTCTATAGGCATAGAGTGTAGGATTTGATAGAGTCATTTGATGCTTTCAATATAGAGCATATCCCTATAGAATTGAACCATAGGTCAGATGCACTAGCAGTTGCTGCTAGCACTTTAGAACCTTTAACACTGTCAGGATTGAAAAGATTTGCTGTAGAATTAGTGAATGTGCCTAGTGTACTAGATAATGTAACTCATTTTTAGGTATTTGAAGGGGATCAGCAAATTGTAGATTTTCTGACTTGTAATGAGGTATTTGAAGCTCAAATTATTGATGAACAAGAGAGGCTTGATGTGTCTTGGGATGAAGAAGACATAATCAATCTAAAAAGTAATTTTTTGCCTAAAGGAGTGATTGAGTTACAATAGATCTTTGATTTTGATGGGGTAGTAAGACAAAAAGACTTGCCCAAAACTGAGCAGGGTAAGTGTGATCCATATAACTTAGGAACAGAGCAGAGTCCTCAAAATATACAGATTAGAAAAGCTTGTTCTGAAAAGTTGAGAAAAGAAATTATAGATGTTCTGAAAGATTACAAACACATCATAGCATGGACATATGAGGATTTAAAGACATATGATACGTCCATCATCACTCATGTGATACCTTTGAAACTAGATATTAAACCATTTAGGCAAAAGCAAAGGCCTGTAAATGTAATTTTAGAACCTTTGATATTTGAAGAAGTGAAAAAACTGTTGTCTGCTAGAATAATTTTCCCAGTCAGACATTCAACCTAGGTAGCTAATTTAGTACCTGTTAGAAAGAAAAGTGGGGACATCAGGTTATGTGTAGACTTTAGGAATTTGAATAAGGCATCTAAAAAAGATAATTATCCTCTGCCTCCAATAGATGAAGTATTACAAGCAGTGAATGGAGCCAAGATGATGTCTTTTCTAGATGGATTTTTAGGATATAACCAGGTCCTAGTTGATGAAGAAGATAGGTTGAAAACCATTTTCACTTGTAAATGGGGTAATTATGCATACAGAAGAATGCCATTTGGTTTAATTAATGTAGGTGCGACTTTTCAGTGAGCCATGGATATTGCATTATGTGGACTGTCAAGTAAATGCATTGTAATTTATATGGATGATTTAACTATGTATTCTAAAGATGCATCTACTCATGCTGAGGATCTGAGAAGAGTACTCAAGAGATGTGAAAGGTATATAATTTCTCTCAACCCTAAGAAATGTTCATTTGGAGTAAAAGAAGGAAAACTATTAGGACATGTCATTTCTGAGAATGGTATATCTATTGATCCTGATAGAATAGAAGGAATAAAGAAACTACAATTACCAAACACTAAGAAGGAATTAAAATCATTTTTTGGTAAAATTAACTTTGTCATGAAGTTTATTATAGGGTTTGCAGAGATTGTACAACCACTGAATGCCATGTTGAAGAAGGATGCAGTGATAGAATGGACACCAGTAGCCAAAGTTGCATTTGAAGGTATCAAGGAAGCTATTTCTGAAGCTCCTGTATTGGCAAGTCTAGATTACACAAAGCCATTTTATATTTATTCTTTTGCATCCACACATTTTGTTGTAGCCACTTTGACATAGAAGGGAGAAAATGATGAAGAGAAGCCAATAGCTTTTATGAGTGTACCTCTGAAAGATGCACAGTTGAAATGTCTAGATATAGAAAGACAAGCATTTGCACTGGTAAGAGCAGTAAAAAAATTTAGACATTATATCTTACGCAGTCAAGTTAGAGCCATAGTACCTGATGCAACACTGAAGATGTTGCTGATACAGAATGAGCCTGGAGAGAAAAGAGCTAAATAGATAACAACTTTACAAGAGTTTGACATGGAAATTATCCCAATGAAGTTGGTCAGAGGACAAGCTTTAGTGCAAACCATAGCCAATACAGACCCAAATTTGGTGAAGTAGCAATATGTGTTGAATACTAATGAGACATCAGGGTGGTATGATGATTTGAACACTTTTCTAATATCAGGGAAATACCTGAGCAAGATGAAATCCTCACAAAGGAGAGCTTTGAAGATCAAAGCATAGAAATACATGGTACAAGGAGGTCTTCTATTCAAGAAGAACCATGAAGGAATATATTTAAGATGTTTAAATAGAGATGAAGCAGATAAGGTGTTGCTAGAACTACATGATAAGTATGGAATTGCTCATGGTTCCCATTTAGCCACAACACATAAGATATTGAGAGCAGGTTACTATTGGCCTACTATGTTTAAGGATACAGAAAGTCACACTAGAAGTTGTCATATTTGTCAGACTACAGCAGATAAAGGGAGAAATTAGGCTAATCCATTACAACCGGTTATTGAGTCTAGGCCATTTGCATAGTGGGGCTTAGATTTCATTGGAGTCATAAATCCTCCATCATCTACAGGACACAAATTTATATTGACAGTGACTGACTATTGTACAAGGTGGACTGGAGCCACATGTTGCAAATTTTCTACTACTGAGGTAGTCATCAAGTTCCTTGAAGAGAACATCATAACCAGGTTTGGAGCTCCATATTCACTTGTATGTGACAATGGCCCTACAGTTTCTTCTTTGAAATTTTCTAAATGGGCATTTGAACATGGAATAGTTTTAAAGTTTTCTTCAAACTATTATCCTTAGGGGAATGGGTTAGCTGAGTCTACAAACAAAATTTTATTAGATATAATCAAGAAGCTAATTGAAAAGAATCCAAGAGGATGGAACACATTGCTAAAATATGTGCTATGGGTAGATAGGACTAAGGTTAAATTAGCCTTAGGTAGTGCACCTTATCACTTAGTTTATGGGACCAATCCCATACTTCCAGTAAATCAAAGAATACTAGTCTAGAAGTTTTCTAATGAATATTTAGGCTTTAATATCATAGGGAAGCCATAATTGTTCAGATGTTGCAATTAGATGAGAAAAGAGATCAAGCCATTGAGAAATTTTCTAAACATCAAGTAGTGGTTAAAAGATGGTTTGATAAAAGAGCAAGAGTCAAAACATTTAGAATTTTAGACTTAGTGCTGTGCTGGGATAAAGCACATGAAAGGAAAGGGAATCACGGAAAATTTGACAAGTTATGGTTAGGTCCATTATAGGTGTTAGAAATAATAGGAGACAACACTTTTAGGCTCAAGACCTTGACTAGAGAAGATGTACCATTACCAGTTAATGGCCAACACTTGAAACAATACTTTCAAGCTTGAGGTGAGGCTTGTTGGTCTATTCTGTATCATAGTGTGCATAATGTATAGTTTTGTGTTTTTTTTTTTTTTGTTTTGTTTTGGTTGTGTTTTTCTTTTGGTTTTGTGTTTGTTTGTGTGTTGTGTTGCTTTAGTAGAGATGTTTGTTTTGTTTTGAAATAGATTGGAGTAGACTAACAACCATTGAAAACAATAAAAAATTTAGAACATTCGAGTTAATTATTTGAAATTTCTACATAATTTGTTGTGACTATCATGAATGTAGAAAGTTAGTTGACTGGTGAAATTTTGTATTCAATAAGAATGGGTTGAGTATTCAAGGGAAGTTTCTCACAATGACACACCTAAAATCCTTGGGTTTGTTGAACTTACCAGTGTAGATATTAATTGAAAAATCAGAGGTCCCCCTTGCTACCATTACAATTCTCAGCTTAATTTCAGTAAGTGACCATTCCTTACATCATGAATTTACAACTGTAATATCTTATGAAACCTCTATCAAATACAAAAATATAAAATAAATAAATAAAATGGATTTTACTGAAATCTAGGTTAATTCATCTAAGTAACTCTACCGGGGCTATAGACGTTTGTTGGCAGTGGGGCTCTACTTAGGAGAATTGTAACGATAACCTTGTCCGGGCTATAGACTCCTGCTGGTAGCAAGGCTCTATCCAGTTGGCTATGAAGGAATGACATCAACTAGGTAGTCTAATATTAGTCACTGGTTTGTTCAACTAATTTTTAAGATGAGGATAATTAATCATGTGCACTGACTTAAACTGAAAAGGAAAATTCATGCACCTTATTGAATACATTAAGTCTTAAGTTAGATAATAATTTGCAAGAAAGATAGTTAGAAATTATGAATTTATTTCATTTTTGTTTTCTTTAATGTTTGTTAATTTAATTGTTTTATTTGGTTGCTAGTTGTTGTGACGCTCACAACACACCCCATTTTACTCCTTAGCAAAATGCGGACCCTTGCTGTGGCTGGCTTTCTTTGCTTGTTTGTGTGGGTTTGCTTAGTGGTAAAAGGGAAAAGGAACTGAAAGTACAAACCTTGTTGAAAATGAAGAAAAATAACATTGAGTACCAGTGCATAGTATGGGTGAATTCCTTGTCAAAAATGAGTAAAGGTTGCTTTTTGAACCATTTTAAAATTCACAGAAGTTTGCAAGTTAGAAGTAGTTTTGGTAAATGTACAATCAGAGGGTTTGTATGTTGCATATACAAAGTTCTTTGTATATACAAAGTCATTTCATATACAAATGTGTTTGTATATCATTCTTTTGTGTTAGTTGCAAAAGTGAAGTCGTCGGGTTTGTGGTATGGGGTTATACTTGTATACATTTTATTGACACTTTATCTTCACATACAAGACGGACCCGAAAAGAATTAAAGTTGGAATGAATAGTCAGTCGATTCTGGTGAATGTATGTTAGGCTTGTATGTTTGGGCAAAGGCAAAATGTACAAATGGGATATACAACAAATTATAGATGTCGCGAAATTGAAATTTTATGAAATAGGATAAAGTGGTTGTATATTTCGTGTTTTGTATGTAGGTATCGAGAGACATGCATTGCAATATATACAACATGGAATTGAAAGAAAATTAAAGTTTGGTAAGTACAATGTATCATGACTTAATGTATATCGGACATACATTGCACTTTATACAAGTCAGAACTAAAAGGCTTCAAAGTTCAAATGAATAAACAATTAAGTCTGACGTTTGCATATCGGGGTTTGTATATTTGAATGAAAGGAAATATACAAGGAAATGTTGAACACTTTATGCAAGCCGGAACCGAAATAACTATGGAGTAAAGTTAAATCATTGTATGTTATGCACCTTTGTATGTTTGAGTCGGTGACATACATTGAGAAATATACAAGGCGGAGTCCAAGGAGGATTAAAATATGGTATATATGATGTATAAAGCCCGATTGTATATTGGAATGTACATTGCATTATATACATTGTACGGAATCAAAAATGAATAAACTATGGTTTATAGAATGAGATAAGTCTGAATGTTCATGTAAATATGTTTGTATGTATTAAGCGAAAGATATGCAAACTGAGAGATACAAAGAAAAGCTATAAGTCAGATGTCAAAGAAATTTAAAAAATAGAAAAGTCTATGTATATTTTAGCGCTTGTATGTTTACAACATACATACCTGATATACAAAGAAAGTAAAGGCATCAGGAGAGAGAAAATGAAGGAAACACTTTGCATAAGTTTGTTGTAGATGTGCTTATACAAACGTGATATACAAGTAGCGATCTACAATGAAGTACAGAAAAGGTAAAAAGGGAAAAAAACCTTAGTTTGATTGTATGCATAAAGTGATTGTATGTTTGAAGATACAATGAGAAGATACAAAAGAAAACATACAAGGGAGAATATAAAGAAAAGTAATGTATGCAGAGATGAGCTAATGGTAAAAAGTTTGAAAAAGTGTAAACACTGTAATAAAAGGCCGAAATGGTAGAGCATTAATTGCTATAATTAATGCAAGTTTAACACTCAAGAAAAGTAAAATTTAATGAGGGTTAGGGTAAAATTAATGTTATTTCACTTTCAGATATACTACTAAGAGTAAAAATTGCAGAAAGGAGCATTGTTATAGTAAAATTGAGTAGAACAGTGTTGAGGTGACAGAGTTACAGTAGCTGGGCGAAAGAAAAAAGGTAAAAGTTAGTCAACACCAATGGTTAAATGGTCATGAAAAATAGGTATTTATCCCAAAATGCCATTTCTTTTCAAATGCTAAAGTGCAATGTTGATTTCAGTAATTTCAGTTTAAAACGTATGCATTTGTCAAAATTACTGTTTTAACTATTAATTAGCTAAGTAGAGCTCAATGAATTTAAAGGTAAAAGATAGAAAAGACAAACAAGTTAGGGTAAATGGTAAAAATAGAAATTCACAGTAAAAACCCTAGACATGAAGTAAAATGAAAGTTAAAAGATGCATGTTTCTATAGGATGGCCCTGAAATAGAAGAAAGATACAGGGGGTAAAGTGAAAAAAGAAAGAAAGCCACATAAAGAAGTAGAGAAAGAAGAATTGTCGTTGCATAGAGGTTGTCCGTCCCTGATCAATACGAGTGGAGTAGGCACAGATACAAACATAGGAAATTATGATGCAGAGGATGTGTTGAAGAAAATTACTACTACAGATGCCTCACAAGATATGAGATGTATCTAGGAAAGTGGACTATATAGAGCTGCAAGTTTCCCACTGGCAATGGAGGCTAGGGATTTATGTTTGGACTGTGTGATTTTATATGATCCAACTACAACGAAGATCATGTTACATGCTAGATTAATTGTTGATTTAACCACAAAGGGGATTGCCAGAACTTTTGGATTAGAGATTAATGAAAAAATGAGGGATATTGATATTGATCAATATAATGAAGATTTTTACACAAATGAAGGAGAATGTAAAGGTAAAATATTCTGCAACTGGTACAACCTAGAAAACAAACCCAAGGCTATAGCTAGATTACCTAAGAATTTGATGAGGATATACTTCAAAGAAGAAATTCATTTGATGATCACTATGCTGAGTAGGTTAGTTGGATTAAGAGATGGCACCAAGTGTGAACCATGGATGTTCACTGTCATTGAATTCATAAGAGTAGGAGAAAAGAAGCAAGGACAAATCCACTGGGCCAAGGCAATAAGCATAGCTATTTGGAAGCAGGCCATGCTGAGACAACAGAAAATGTTGTCCTTTTATTTGTCTTCTTATGTGTTATACTCATGTGCTGCCGAAATTAGACCCTACATTCATGGAATAGAAAGGGTAGGTACCCTAGGGAATGGTCATGATCATAAATTAGTGTCTGAATGCTATCTTGGCCTACAAGAGGAGAATGCATTGAAAAAAATTTCTTTGGTTAATGATGTCTTTTATACTTACATGGTCAGGACATTGAGAGGAGAACCTGACAAAAGATTATCTAAAGATGCAGAAGATGCAATTGGATTGCATAGTTCATGGTTTATTCAGTTTGAGCATTTTACTTACATAAGGATTGAAGGATTTGAGGGGAAACCATTTATGCTGCCTAGGTATCCTTTTGATAAGTTGATTGTGTTGGAATTTTCAAGATAGAACTTGAATGTTTTTAGAATATACAAGATGAAGTTTAACAATAGAGGAAATGTGTAGCTACCTTGGGCTATTGGTAGAAATTATTGTTTTAGTGAAGAGGTTGCAAGTTGTTCAGAACAAGAATTGAGATATTATGGCTTTCAAGAATTTGATTTAGTCATAAAGTTTGATCCTTTTCATAGAATTTAGAACTTCGTGGATAAAAAATATAAACATCAGACGCACATTGAAGATTTTTGGGCTAATTGCAAGAATGGCAGGGAAGTAAGAAAAAAAGCCCATAAAATATTAACTATTGAGCAAATGAAATCTATAGGTAACATATATGTTCCTCTAGAGGTCCAAGATGATGACAAATTGTTACACCATAGTTATGCAGAAGCAAGGATGGCTCTTATTAAAGAGCCTGATTGGTTGAAACCCTGGAAAACATCTCTGGATGTATTATCTGAACCAGTGATACTATTTTCACAGACATGGCTGAAAGATAAAGTTGAGGAACTTAAGGCTAAAGGCAAAGAAATCACCTATCCCAAGAAAGGGAGGAAAAGAAAGGCAGAGCCTAGTGAAGACCTGCAATGTTTTTATGAAAAGAAAAGAAAGATTGTAGAGGCCAAAATTGTGGAAAAAGATAAAAAATGCTACTTTAATGGATCCATATGCTTTAGGGATAACAATAGCAGTGGCATCAAATACTTTTGTTGATGCAAAGTCAATGAGTCATGAAATAAGTGCAAAAGAAGTACAGACTGCTAAAGAAGCAGCAAGACAACAAATTAGAAGGGCAATCCCAATAAGTTTGTCAAAAGGTGAGACTTCTAAACTAGTTGGTGTAATTGGAGCATAGGAAGTAGGTGAAAAGATGAGTAATATATCTAGTGCCTCCACTTCACCTGAGAAAAGACAAACATATGTTAACGTAAAAACAAAGTTGGCTGAAGAAATACAACAGGAGTTAGAAATTCACAAAGCCAAACAAACTGTGGAGACTGTGCATATTGAAAGCAGTGATAGTGAGGAAAGAGAAATGTATAAAGGAAAAGAGATTTAAATAGAAGAAGATTCAAGTGATTTCCTGAGTGAAGAGGAGGAGCCAAGCATTCAAGTTGAAATGGAAATGGAGCACAACATAGAACATGAAGAACAAAAGGTACAAGAAGAAACATGATCAGTGGATCCATTTGATACTTTAGTTCCCCCTGAAATAATTAAAGATGTGCAAGAAGAGCCACATAAAATTGAAGAAGATGAAAAAGAAGAAACACTTGAAGAGGTAAGCATAGAAAGGCATGCTTCAGCAGAAGAAGAAACAAAAGAAGATACATCAGAGGTGGATGCCTTAAGTATGCTGAACATGTATGACAAGCCAAGTGAAGAAGAAAAGAATACATAAGATGTACATGATCAAGGAAAGGAAGCAAAAGAAGATAGCACAAAAGAAAATTCCTCTGTACACAAAGAGAAAATACAGACAGAAGGTACAGACAAAGTGGAAGATGAAACTAAGAGGCCTGAAGGTATAGAGGCAATAGAAAAAATGGATGAAAATAAAGCTGATGAACAAATAGAAGATGTTAATATGACAAATATGGAACAAATACATGCAGAAGATAATTAGGAGAAAGAACCATCAGACAAAGAAGCTCCTAAAGAAGAGGCTGAAGATGGAGGAGATACTAAAATAGAAGAAGAGGAAAATGAAGTTGAATCAAAACAATAGGAAAAGGATCCCATGGAACAAGAGCCTCCACAACAACAGCAAATTCCACAACAAGAACAACAACAATAGCAAGAATAGTAGCAACAAGAAGAAGTGGAAATAGAGAGACCTCATGAAGAGGTAATTGATGAAGTTAAATCTACAGAAGGCATAAAAGAAATTCCTTCCTGGTTAGGAGGAGAAATAAGAAAGGAAAGAAAAGAGGTACAATTAGCACCAATTGACATTAAAAGTTTGCTAGGTGAGAAGACCACTCCATGAAAAGAAAAGAGAAAGTGTAGAACAATGTTTGCTATTCAGAGAGGTCCAGGTGGATCTAGAATGCTGAACCTAGCCATACCACAAAAGGAAAAGGCAAAAGGTGAGATAGCCTTGGGGGAGTATAAGATATTGAATCTTGACCTTGGGCATTCTACAAGAGAACAACACATCAATGAATGGGAAGATATGCACCAAGTGACAATAGAAATGCTAAGAAAAGATAAGGACAAAATGATTACTTAAAAGGACACATTGTCCAACTTCAACAATTTATTAAAGGGATATTTAATCCTAGTGCCACAGTTCCAGAAATGCCTACTAACATAGCAGTAGTATCAAAAGAAGAAATAAAAGATATGGAGAATAAAAGGTTCAAAGCTAATATTTTTGATGAATGGTTTAAAGATTTTATGCTGGAAGGTGAACAAATAATAAGGCAAGCTATGGGAAGTTGGAGGGTAAGTGCAGAAGAAAAGAATAAGTGTAGGATACTTATACATAAGTGCCAAGTCAGAAAAGAAGAATGCATGTCTGAGATTGAGTAGTTGACAGAAGTTGAAGGAAGAGCAGAAGAATTGATCAATGAAGGAGCACTTACTATTACATTGGTAAATCAAGTCCCACAAACAATATTAGAACTTAAATTTGAGGAAGATAACCTCAGAAAATGTACAACAGTTATGCAGGATTTAGAAGAGAAAGCAGGTGAGATGATCAAGATGCATAGGAAGATAACAGAAAGACTCCTGTAGCATGAATGTATGGAAATGCTACCATATGATTTAGAAAGGGCATTAATTGAGTTCAATGCCATAATTGCACCATGCATATAAAATCTTGATGCAAATCTCAGTAAACGGATGATAGAGACATTGATGGAAGAGTGTGTTAAAATGAAGAAATACAAGAAGAGAAGAGAAGGATCAGAGAAGAAAGAAAAGAAGTTGAGGGAGGGGGTTGTGATGCAAGAATACATTTTGGAAACGAGTCCAGGAGGGGACCGCACCTTTGTAGAGGGTGTAATCGGCAATTTCAAGAAATATTTGAATAAGTGAGAAGACAAGCAAGAGGAAAGGTTTTTGAGAAGAAGTCAAATAAAGAGCCTCAGTGAGAGAAAGTCAAGGAAGAAAGGGGAATCTTATTTTGTAAAAGATTCCAACAGCATCCTTTGAGGGAGAGAAAAGATGCCAAATAGATATTTTGGTAGACGGTTATGAGACAAAGATGCACCGTTGATCAAGAATGGAGAGATCTCAGTCGTAGATAGAAGTTGTAGCCATACCAATTTGAAGTTCAAAATCTATATAAGGAACTTTGCTACTTGTATATTATTTACACAGGGATTTGTAGAAACTAGCTAGAAATTGTAATTTGTTCTAAAACTTTGAGTAGAAGGAGTATTTTATTTTAGAGGAGGTCACCTGTGTCTGCACTAAGGAATGCGTGGAATGTCCAGTTTTCTTATTGTATTTGTAAAGCATTGTAAGTTTTTGTGAATTTGATTAATGAAGCTAAGAGTCATTCATACATTGTAAATCATATATGGCTGTGTGCTTTGAATATAAATGAATCTGGAAGTCTACATCTAGTTTTTAAGTGTCTTCTGGCTCTTCTTTGTATTTGAAACAATTTCTCTTAAAGCTCGCAATCTTGGATGCATATTTGTTAAAATACTCAGGATATTCATATTTAATGATTTAGTCTACTAATTTAATTAAATTTGCTATAATTCCTACTATATGCATAACAGAGCATTTAGTTCCTATAGCAAGTGATGTTGAATTTGAATTCTCTGTAAGTTTTCCCAAACTTTGAAATACTTAGCTTAAACGCAGAAATTGAAAGGAGATTGTCTAACATTTGAAGGAATTAAGAGAAATTGAGTTGATATTTGGCAATCTTTATACATATTTGAAAAGGAAAGCATGTTTTAATATAAGATCATACAAAGCTTTAGGATACAGTAACAGATTTATGCAAATAGATAAATAATTTGTTAATATTTGCAATAGTTTACATAATTTGAGTCTAGTAAGTAATCAATCACTTTAAATCACGTAAGGCCCCTTGCATATTATAGCTTCATAATAACCTACTGAACTGTCCACAAGGTCAAGACCTGACCATACAGAAACTTGGGGTTAAGTAATCTTGAATGATTTCTTCATATCTTTCAAGATAGTTAGGTTCATTTTATGAATTTTAACTTTTGTTATGAATGTGTAAAAACAATCATCAAGACTTACCTCCTTATCATTTTTGCAATCTAACCAAAAATCCTCAATATAAATTTGATGCTTATATTTTTTATCAACTATGTTTTGGATCTTATAGAAAGGATCAAACTTCCTGGCTAAATCAAATTCTTCAAACCCATAATATCTCAGTTCCTACTCTGAATAACTAGCCACTTCCTCACTGTAGCATGAATTTCTACCTATAGCCCAAGGTAGCTTAAGGTTTCCTTTGGTAAAATTTTTCTTGTACATTCTAAAGGCATTCAAATTTTGTCTTGGAAACTCCTGAACAATCAATTTATTAGAAGGATATCGGGGTAGCATAAAAGGATTTCCTTTAAATCCTTTAGTTTTGATACAAGTAAAATATGGAAATTGAATATACCATGAACTTTGTAACCCAATTGCATCTTCTGCATCCTTAGACAATCTTTTATGAGGTTCTTCCCTTAGAATTCTCACCATATAAGTATAAAATACATCATTAACTAAAGCAAATTTCTTCAATGCATTCTCCTCTTGTAGATCAAGGTAATGCTCTTATACCAATTTCTATCTTGGACCACTGCCTAAGGTCCCAACCTTATCTATTCCATGTATGAATGGTCTCACTTCTACTGCACATGAATACAATACATATGAAGACAAGTAAAAAGGCAACAACTTTTGCTTTCTTAACATGGCATGTTTCCATGTAGCTGTGCTTATGGTCTTGGCCCAATGAATCTGTCCTTGTTCCTTTTCTACTTCTCTTATGAACTCAATAATAGTAAACATCTAGGGCTCACATTTAGTGCCCTCTCTCAATCCTATCAATCTACTCAGCATTGTGATCATAAGGTATATTTCCTCTTTGAAGTATATTCTCATCAAATTTTTGTGCACTCTGGCTACAACTTTGGGTTTGTTTTCTAGGCTATACCAATTGTAAAATATCTTACCTCTACAATTCCTTTCATTAATTTGAAAATCCTCATTGTAATGGTCTATGTCAATGTCTACCATTTTCTCATTAATCTCTAGGCCAAATGTCCTTGCAATACCCTCTGTGGATAAATCTGCAATGAGTTTGTCATAAAACATTATTTTCCTAGTTGATAAGTCATACAGAGTTAAACAATCCAAAAACAAATCTCTGGCCTCCATAGCCAATGGAAAACCTATAGATCTGTACAACCCACTCTCCCATATACACTTCATATACAGTGTAGCATCTACAGCTGTAATCTTTCGTAAAACATCATTTGCATCATAATTTCCAATGTTTGTATCTATTCCCACTCCACTGTAATTAATCAATGTTGGATATCCTCTGTGTAGTGGCAACTCTTTTTTCTCTATCTCTTTACATAGTTTCCTCTCCTTTTTCACCTCGCCCCCTGTATCTTCCTTTTTCTGCTTCAAGGCCATCCTATAGAAAATTCATCCGTTAACTTTTGTTTTACTTTCCTATATAGGGTTTTACTATGAATTTCTACTTTTTACCATTTTACCCTAACCCAGTTTGTCCTTTCTATTTTGACTTTCACATTTGTTAAGCTCTACCTGACTAATTAATAGTTAAAACAATGATTTAACAAATGCCTACATTTTATAATGAAATTAATGAAATTTACATGCATTTTTTACCATTTGAAATGTAATGGCATTTTGGGATAAATACCTGTATTTCTTGACCACTCACTTTCTATCATTGACTTACTTTACTATTTTGCCTTCTGTCCAGTTGCTGTAATTCCGTCACCTTAATGAATTTTGTTCAATTCATGTAACAATTCTCTTTTTCAGTAGTTTTTTAACTCTTAGCAGTGTAAATTTGAAAGCAAAATGCATTTAAATTTACCCTAACGCCCTTGAATTTTACTCTTTTTGATGTTAGCTCAGCATTAATTATAGCAATTAATGTGCCAAAAGCTTCAGCCTTCTATTTCAGTGTTTAAGTTTTGAACCTTTTTTACCTGTTAGTTCATTTCTATATACATACCATTTTCCTTGTATATTTCCTTGTATGTTATTCTTTGTATGTTAGCATTGTATCTTTTTAACATACAAACACATATATGCAAGAAACCATTACTAGTGCTATTTCCCTTTTCCTTTTTTTCCGTACTTATATCTTTCGCTTTGTATATCGCTCTTTGCATACTTCGTTAGATACAAGCACATATACAAACAACCTATACAAGTCTCCTTTTACCTTTATCCCCCATGATGTCTTTTATTCCTTTGTATCTCAGCTATGTATATCATAAACATACAGTCATTCCAAACTTACAAAGACTTTTCTGTATTTAACTTTCTTCTCGCATCCAGCCTGCATCTCCTATTTGCATCTTTTCTTATAGTACATTGGCTTGTATATCGAAGATATACATTGTTATTATATAATCCCGATATGCAAGTGGTAGGACCCACTTTACTTTCCACTTGTATTTCCATACTACAACAATACTTGTATCAATCTCTTAGATACAAGGCCTGACACGTACAAACTCATTTGTATCTCCTTTCAGACTTCTCATTTTTATAAATCGTAATATATAACCCTTCGGGTCCAACATGCATATAAAGTGAAATGCACCTTTTCAATATACGTTAAGGTACAATGCATTACTTTAACAGATTTTAATTTTGTCTGAACTCTGCGTTGTCTGTATATCAAAATGTATAATCCTTAGCATACAATATACAAGCAACGCAACATAACATGACAAAACCTATTTTAATACTCTTTTTGGGTCCACGACATGTATATCATGTTGTATATTGCCTTGTATGTTTCCCTCTACCAAACATACAAACTTAAGATACATCTGACAGACTTAACCGATTACCATTTCACCTCTTAATTTTGTCGGGTCTGACTTGTATGTAAGGATAAGGCGTTAGCAAAATGTATACAAGTATAATGATGTAATAAACCTGATAACCCTTTTATGTGACTTATACAATGACTTGACATACAAATGACTTCGTATATGCAACATACAAATCCTCCTATACTGCATTTTACCAAAAACACACATATCTTGCAAAATATTGGGAATTTTAAAATGGTTCAAAAAGCAACCCTTACTAATTTTTAATAAGGTATTCACCCCTATTCTTCTCTGGTACTTAATGCTATTTTTCTTCATTTTAAACAAGGTTTGTAACATTTCCCTCTTTTTCCCTTTTACCACCAAGCAAACCCACACCCACAAGCAGAAAGCCCTAGCCATAGCAGGGGTCCTCATTTTAACAATAAGTAAAATGGGGTGTGTTGTGAGCATCACAATAGGATGGTTACTTTTGGTACCTTAATCACATAGAAAAAAACTCATTTCTTGGACAACAATTTGGAGTGCTTATGTTGGGTTCATGGTTTCAGTCCATGGTTACATGAAAGTTCTTGAATGATTTATCACTGGTTGTATGGAGGTTGTGTAGTTGGTATTTTTATGCTATGGACACTCTTGAACAACTTGGATTATCCTTTCTCATATTCATGATATTTTGAATATATAGGTTTACATAGTTTTCCTATTTCAAAAGATTGTGGGTTTGTAGATGTGTGATATTCCATTATTTTAGATGACATATTTGATGGTGTTCATTGGTGTGAATGTTTGGATGTTTAAATGGTTTCAGATTTATACAGATATGGTTTTGTAGGTTTTACATGTTAATCAAAATATGTGGTTTGTAGATTTGTGGAAAATTGTGTTCAGACACTTTCTGGATGGAAATAATTTTAGATTTTCTAGGCTGCTTGTTGGGTTCCTATGATCTATGGTTTCTCCTATGTGGATTTATTTGGTAAAATAGATTTAGAGTTGATTATGGTGTTTGAGTCTTGTAAATCTACATGTTATACTTGGTTACATTTGTTTTACATGTTACTGATGTGGGGTTGAATCTATTTTTCAATTATTAAAGATTGAAGGACTGATCATGTTCTTTTATCCTATGAGATCTTGCATGTGTGCAGATCTTGTGAATAAGATGACCAGGGTTCTATTTGGTAGGCCTCTACTTGGTCACCTTAATTACATTGGTATTTTTGTATTGAGACAAAAGGGTAGTTCGGAGTACCTAATTTAGTCATTCATTGGAATCTATAGTAGTAAAGTTATGTTGTATAAGAATCTTTTTCAACTTTCAGGGGAGTTTTGGTAATGATGTTGATCATGATACCATGCATAACTTGGTATCACTTTTAGTTGGAGTTTTGTGCAACTATATAATATGTTCTATCTTCTTTGTTTAAAGATATTGGTTCTAAACTGTTGTTATTGCAGTCTTGTGAGCCATGTAAAATCTTTGATTAAAACATGGATGATCTTTTGCAATGGTTGTTGGTGTCATAAGAAGCTCTTGGATTATGCCTTTAGTTTGCAATAAGGGTTATTTGACATTTTTAGTTCTATTGATAGAGGATGCTAGATCATCATGTTTTTTTGAGAGGTGTTGACATCTTGGTTTTCCATGGAGGACTCTTGGAGTTTTTGGTGAGGTGTTGAGTTTATAACTTATCAATTTTTGATATATGATCCTTGTTTTAGAGGATGTATAGTATTATGTCATGATGCACTCTTGATCATGAGTTAGAGTTTTTTGGCATAATACAGGTGCTCTTAGGAGCAAGATATGTTCATTGGACCATATGATCTTTTTTTTGATAAGATGTTAGATCGTGATGTCTTGATATGTTCCTAATTCTATAGTTGGAATTTTAACAATGGTTTGGTTAGTTCTCTTTTGTTTTGAAGTATTAATCATTTGCTTGGAGCTTCATGATTGTGTAGATTGTATTTGAAGTTAGCATGGATTGATTGTTGAAAACTCATGGATACTAGGGATACTTGGGTGAGGCTTGATATCTCTTGAACTTAGAGATATGTGTTGGAAAGATTTCTCATTATGAGATGTCAACAAAAGGACTAGGAAGCCTACACTTGGAAATGGATGAGTCCATTATAGACCTTATGAGAAGGTTGTCTTTATTATAATCTTTTATTGCTTGGTGTTATATGCAAGGACAATCTTGTATCCGACTATTGGTCTACTCGACAGGTAAATGATCTAAAAGGTGTTTCCCACCTGATTATTAGATGCATTCTTTATATGTATCTTGTCTTCTCTTTTACACTAGTTTTGAAAAGGATTGTTGAGAAGTAGATACATGGGTTTATGGATTTCTGTTGTTACCATTATTATTTGATCTTGAGCTATGGAACTAGTTCTGAGGATTTGTTTTGGAGAGGTACAAAAATGGTTTGTGGTTTTTAGGCTTATTCCCTTTGTTGTGGGAATGTTTGGTTAGTTTGATCTACTTTCAGTGAGAGGTTAACATCTATTGCTGCCATGTTTTCATCATAATTTGGATGTTAGATGTTGATACCTTTTCAGTTTGGGAGTGTTGAAAGAGATCTTACTTTACATAGTTTGGCATAGGTTAGTGTGGTATAAAGACATGGTATGATTTTGTAGTTTCTCTCTTTCCTAGTATATTATCTTCTTCTTGAAGGTTCTCATGTTTATGGAGTTGAGGTTTGTATTAGAGTCAAGTGTTGTTGTTAGCAATAATTTGGTAGCTCTTTGATCTCTTTTTTCATTGGTTGAGAGGACATGGGAGAGTTATTCAAAGATTGGTAAAGAGAGATGTTTTATGCATATCATTATATGTTTTGACACTATATGGTAGAGGAGTTAGCCACATCCTCTAAGAGAAGTTCTCTAGGAGGATTTGTAAATGCCTTGATCTTATTTTCAGATTTGACATTAGCATGCAGTGGGAGTTCTTGGATCTATATGCTCTTTATTGTCACGATATCTTCTTGGTTATCTCAATTTGTAGGTTATTGATGTGAAGATGATTTTACATGTTTCACTATTTAGATCTACAAGTTGTGCAGGTTTAGTGGGTTGTCTTTACCCATTGGTTGCATTGAAGACTTGGATGTGGATTGTCAATATCCATAGATCCATTCAGTGTTATTGCAGATTTTGTTTGTCGGCCTTATCTTTGGTCATTTGTATGTTGGTATGTTGCATTGAGATGAGAGGATGGATGATTAGTAGGATTATTTTATAGGGACTTGATTGCATTTTTGGGTTGGTATGTTGATGGCATGGAGTTCTACCTATGATGGTTTTGTTTACCCTAGTTTTGAGGTATGGATATTTTGGATGAGCTAGCAACTTCTTGTGGTTGCTTTTCCATTTGGTATGAGTGTCACAGACACTCAGAATCTTATGTTATCATATGATTTGATGCTTGTGTTCATGTTGAGATTGGCGCAGGTTTCAATGATAGTTGATATGTTTCACCTTGGCATGTTTCTTGTTTATCATGGGTGACATGATGTAAGGAGTTCTTGTTTCAGATGATGGTTATCATGGTTTCTTTTACAGGTATCTTGTTGGAGCACAAAAGTATGTTGAAGAATCAATGGTACATTGATGGCTAGGGATATTTTTCCCTGTGATTTAAAATTTGATTATATCATTTAGAGTTATTACAGTGTATAATGTCAAGTGGGAGAATGTTGGGATAAGTTGCCATTAACTTGCAATCCTAACCAATTCATGTGCCTCCAAAGTTCTTGGAATGTGTTCCCCAACACATAAAGACTTTGAGAGATTAATTATTTATTAATTATATAACTTTGACTTTTGCAATCAATTCCTAATTGATAAGTTCAAACTTGGGAATCCATTTTTATAGTGGGGGCCATGAAGACTTTGTTGACTTCTCCTAAGTCTATTTTGAGAGTTTGATAACTCCGAGTAAGTGGGAGTTAAACTTAGGTGTCCCCTTTTGATGGGGAATTATATTTAGACTTGGAGTTGTACCTTTTTATGTACATGAGTGGATAATGTTGGGACACCTTGCATGGATATAATGTTGGAGTTAACCACAGTGTTAGAGATGCATGAATTGGATATTGCTTGCATGTGGTTAGAATAGATTGCATGGACATGCATGTTTTTGCATGTAGCTTGCATGTACTTGCATGTTGTTTCATGTTGTTACATGTTACTTAGATGTACTTGCATGTTGTTGCATGTTGATGCATGTTGTTACATGTTGCTCATATGGACTTGCATGTACTTGCATGTTGTTGCATGTTGATGCATGTTGTTGTATGTTGCTCATATGGACTTGCATGTTGTTACATGTCACTTGCATGTGCTTACATGTTGTTGCATGTCACTTTCATGTGCTTGCATGTTGTTGCATGTCACTCCTATGGACTTGTATGATCTTGCATGTTGTTGCATGTCACTTACATGTGCTTGCATGTTGTTGCATGTCACTTGCATGTGCTTACATGTTGTTGCATGTTAGTCCTATGGACTTGTATGACTTTGCATGTAGTTGCATGTTAGTTTTGTGAGATTACTTAAAGAACACTCCAACTCCAAAAACTTGTAGGATGGTACATCTTAGTGATTCAGGAAATGGGTTTCAGTTGTATGTTGTTAAAAATGATTGCATGTCAATTGCATGTCAGTTTTAAGATATTACATGCAAGAGATTCCAACTCCCAAAAGTTGCAAGATGGTACATCTCAGTGTTTTAGGTAATGGGTATCAGCTGCATGTTGGATCCGGTGTTTGCATGTCACTTGCATGTATAGAAATTAGAATAACATTGGGGACATCAATTGTGCAAGTTGTTGCATGAGAATTGGTGTGTGTTGATCACTTCAGCTGACTGAAATAGATTGGGCTAATTTGAGCAGCCAATCTTGGGACATTTAGTTGTTGCTTTTATTTGGAAATATGTTTGATGTTGGCAAAGCTAATTTTAGCATACTTGTGTGCACACATCATGAAGGGGCAGTTAACTCAAAGTTTGGACTTTGTTTGAGTTCAGTCTTCTCAATTTAAGTGAGCTTGATTTTTGCATGAGCTTTGGAAGCTATGTTATCAATTGTTATTTATTATAATTTGAATTTCAAGCTTTTGAATTAAGAAGCTTTTGAATTAAAAGAGGGTTTTTTATTTAATTAAAAACCCTATACATTTTCTAGAGAGTTGTTTTAAGGAAAAAGACTTAGAAGATAAAAGTAAAAAGTTTTTGTAAAAGATTTAGAATAAATAAGAAAAGAGCTTTTTTGACTTAGAATAAAAAAATAAGAAGCATTTTTATTGAATAAGCTTTTTTATTGAAGTTTTTGAAGAAAAAAGAAAGAAGCTTTTTTGAAGTTTTTTATAGGTTTGAAGATTGAAGAAGCTTTTGAAGTGCATCAAGGACTTAGAGGAATTTCAGTATTGAATGTAATCTTTTCCAAAGAGATTTAATATAAGAAGGAAATATCTTTGAGTGTGGAGTTTTTTCCTGAAAGGGTTTCTCCATGTAAATACTATGCAAGCATTTTCTCTTTTCTTCTCTTCTCTTCTACATTGGTTTGAAAGCGCATAAGCACTTGTTCATTAATTGCTATAGATTAATCTAAATTTTAGCTTTGTATACACAAAATTTAAAGTTTATAGCAGTTGTTCTACCTTCATTTTCAATAGTGCTTTCGAGTGAAAAAAGTAGGAAAAAGTGTCCTCACTGGACATTGCGGGAAAAAGTGCCCTCACTGGACATTGTGGGGAAAAGTGCCCTCACTAGACATTGTGGGAAAAGCATCCTTCACTAGACATAGCAAGGAAAACTACCTTCACTAGACATTGCGGGGAAAACTGCCTTTACTAGATATTGGGGGGAAAAGTGCCTTCACTAGACATTGTGTGAAAAACTATCTTCACTGGACATTGCAGGGAAAACTGCCTTCACTGGACATTGTGGGGAAAAGTACCTTCATTGGGCATATCTTGTGACATACAAAAGTGTCACCTATCTTGTCACAGACTAAAGTTCTGCCTAAGCATATTTTCTCAATTTTACTCAGAATCTTGCACAGCTTGGAATTTTGGATACCCATTTGGATTTTTAACAAGATTGTTTCATCACTTGGATTTTTGATCTCTTAGATTTTTGTGGGATTTCAAGGGTCACCTACATATTCCATATCCTGTAGACATTGAAAGTCCCACTTTTGCATAACATGTCCAATTTAGCTCAAATCTTCACCATGATTGAAATGTGAGCACCCATTTGGATCTTCTTCAAGATCAAGTCAACACGTGGCCAAGAATCCTTAGGAAATTCTCCACATATTTGATCATCAACTCTTCTAGTAAAATAAGAAGGAAAACAAACAAGCAAGAAAGCAAAGAAATATTTTTGGTTGATGAGGATTTCTCATGACCTAGATGCTCCTGCATCAAAAACTACAAATGTAGTATATTCTATTTATATTACTTGACAGTCAAATTCCATGTCAATTTATTATCCTTACCATGAGAAAAATATTATGATTATAAAGTGAAGGAACTCATTAGCATGCTATCTTTGAATATGTTGTAAATTTCAGTTTGAAATTATTTAGAAAAGATATGCTTTTCATATAATGATTATTGTAAAAAAAATGATTATTGTAGAGTAAAATTTCTACATTTTGAATATTTGAAGGTTCATGGTAGATTCATTTTGATTCAGGGGAAGAGGCATCAATAGAAAAAATAGTCAATAGTTAGTGTCGCAAAGATGGTGTCAGAGACAAAATATATATATCTATGTGTCAGCTTATACAAGTTTCTTTTGTTTCAAAGAGTTGTGTTTTCTTTTGCAATCAGCACAGGGTTTCCACATGTCTAAATGGTGCTGCTCCGAGCTAGTAATGGTTTCTCCATCTTTTTCTAGTGTTCCATTGGATCAGAGATCCATATGTCACTTCCATGCACATTTTGGGAGCCTTCAGCTCTGACACCTTTATTTTGTTGAGACATTGGTTGGAGAATCCACAAGACACATTTTTGCATTTTGGCAGAGCCCATAGCGATGACATAGTTTTTGTAGTTGCATCATTTACTGAAGGAGTTAGTGGGAGCTACATGTCGCCTCCATACATATTCTATATGGTTTTGAGTCTAACATCTTCTCCCTAGTGCAAAATTGGTCGATAGATCCATGTGTCACCTCTTTGCACATTTTTAGAGTCTTTAGTTCTAAAAGATCCTTTCTGATGTGCTATTGGATGGTTGTGATATGTGGCACTTCCATGCTACATGTAAGATTCATTAAGGAGAAGAGGCATAAAGGGTGGTGAGTCCTGACATATATAGATAAGAATGGACACTTGACAAAGCCATGCTTTTTCAAGCACAAGTTTTCTAACAGTTGCTACCTATTGTGCTATTGGCCAATTTGACTACGCGACAATGTTTTCTTCATGCAAAGAATCATGTGGAGTTTTGTGGTTTTTGATAGACAGTCTATGATGTAACATGAGTTTTTATGATCTTTTTTCTTTAGTTAGTTGTTGTTTTCTAGGGTTTTCTCCAGTCAGTAATTTATTTAAGAGCATGATCTTTTATTTTGTAGTGGTTGGAATTTATTCAAATATAGTAGAGAAGAAGACTTGAGCCTCTGTGGGTGTTTCTCTAAAAGTATTTTGAATATTGGGTATCTGTGCATTTATCTAGAAGCCTTGTATAATCTGGCTCCTTTAACCAATAAAGAGAAATAAAATTCTATGCTATATTCTAAGTCTTTTATCTGTTATATTTGCAATATTGTGATTCATTTAATCTATTTTACTAAAGTAATGAGGTGTAGTCTACTATAAATTCATGCATTCATGCTCATGGAATAGTTGTGATTGTTTCTACTTAATCATCAGTAAACAGCGCAAGTGAGTCTTTTCCTTCATAGAAAGTCTAAATCTAATCCAACGCATCACCTTAGTATAGTTTCAATTATTTAAGCATTGTTCTTTTTGTTTCCATCCCTTTTCCTCAAATCATGAAGAAACTAAGAAGAGCTAGCTTCTCTAAAATTGGAGGTTGTCTCCGAAGTACATCCCACATTATGAGATTTCCCATTGTTGTGTGTGAAATGTAAATTTTACCATCAGCAATTTTTGGCATGCCTAGTGGGACACTTTGAATTTCCTAATCAAGAGATTTGTTTGCATGAGCTAAGGCCCTATAATGAGGAGTCTCTTAGAAAGTAACCCCAGGCTATTAATTCCGTTGTTAGTATCTATCACTCATCGAAGAATTGCAGCAGGAGCATCAATAACACATATGGCAGAACCAATACCACCAAGAAACTTTGTTGACTGGAACAATGGTCATAGATTGATTCCTCCAATGCCACTAGATACTTGGGATCCTATCCCTACGAATGCCTTAAAAGTACTTCCAAAGTTTACTAGGGAAGAGTTTAAGACTTCTGAAGAACACATGCAAGATGTAGCAGATGTATGTATAGTGCACTGTATGACAAATTAGAGTGTAGCTCTATGATTATTGGTGGTATCTTTCAAAGGAATGGCCTTGGACTGGTATCAGTCTCTTAGACCAAATTTAATCAATACATGGGATCAGCTAGGGGAACTGTTCTTTGTGAGATTCAATGAGAAAGGTGATAGGTCTTCGTTATTGCAGCAGGTCATTACCATAAGAAGAGCCCCTTAGGAAGCAATAACTAATTTCAATACTAGATTCTAGAAAACATGGCAGAGGATCCAAGTAATAGCTCATCCCCCAATAGATATGGCTATTGTGTACTATTTAAAAGCTTTCAATTTGGATATAGTCATAATGATTCAATTGTTAGGTGGTCAAACCCTTCCTGATGCATGTGATTTAGCCATTCTAGCTAAAAATAATCTAATAGATGCTAGAAAACTTCCCCCAAGACCACCTTTGCCTATGTTTCCTAAACTATCTATACTTCTTTGGATGGAACTTCTAAATCCTTCACAGCCCAATCCTTCCATGTATGTCTATCTAATGGCCCAGGTCGCAGCTATCCCTACTCAAGTATTGCAAGCATCCAAAATGGAAGATGTGAAAAGCATTTTATGAATTTTTTCAAATGAGATTATAAATCTCAAGAGGCAATAGATCAGCTATCCTAGAGCCCCATATCCAGGTTTTTAGGGAAATAAACAACCTTATCAGCCTAATCACCATCAAGGCTATCATTCTAATCAATATCAAGGGAATGAGAGGCCAAGTCTAGCACAATCATCTAATCAAATTGTCCCAACCCCAACTCCATTACAAATAGTTGCACCTAAGCCTCATCATGAGCTAGTAGCTAGCCAAAATATTCTAGATGAGGATTGAAATGCCTATTGTTTCCAATGTAAAAATTTTCACATGTCTAAAGATTATCCTAGGGGGAATCTACAACAAAGGGTGGCCGAGTAGAGGAGGAAAACACCCCAAACAAAGACTCAACAAGGGCAATACCAATATTAGTTACTTGGTATGTAGAATGTGGTCTTGGTTGCTCTGATGCAGGGGATGTCTATTGAACAAGATGTGAAGATTGCTCCTGAACATGCACTTTTCTCATAGATAGAGGAAGAAGATACAACATTTGCAAATGAGGCATCCACTTCATCCACCCCTCAAGAACAATCTAATTATTATACTCATTTGAAAACAAGATTTTTTGAGGATCTAGTAAACACGTTGTACCTTGAAATTGCTTTCCAGAAGCAACTGATGTTCCTAGCCACTCATCCACCAATATAGAAATAAAACACCTCCTCTGTAGTAGTGCCAGATATTGGCATTACAAATCAATTAGTTGGAAAGTCAAGGTTCCCTTGACCACACCAAAGATTGTTAGCATCAGGCCCACTAAATGTGGTAGAGAAATTAAAAAAGGATCTAGCCAATGTTTCTCTTTGGGATGTGCTGTCAATTCCTAAACAAGAGAATTTACTACAAAATGCATTAAATGCATTAGAGATATCTATGGATCCACTAGTCTTGAAAGATACCGGCATGAAGAAGAAGGTCACATTTGAAAAACCCCCTTAGCAAGATCTCAAGATCTCCCTGGTGATTTTGAAGGTAGGAGGTAAGGAAAAACCTACCCCATTCTATTTGACTTTGATAATAGGAAAGAAGTTGTTGCATAATTCCATGATATACGCACAAGTGCCACTATAATGTCAAAGCAAATAGCTGATGCTCTTTAGCTTGAATATGAGCCCATGGAGAAAGGGGTGATGCAGCTAGATGGAAAAAAGGTACAGATTGTTGGATTCCTTAAAGAACTTCCTCTTATGTTGTATGCATGCCCAAATTTCACTGTAAAGCAGGACATTTTTGTCATAGATATTCAACATATTTTTGACCTCCATTTATCTCAAAATTTCATGGCCAAAATTAGAGGGTACCTTTCCTTAGATTGGTTGAACTTGATTCTAAGAAGCAAGTATGGTTCTAAAATAAAAGTGTTGTCAAAACCATTGCACAAGTAACATATTCCAAAGGAAGCAATGACTAATTTTAAGGCGGTACATACTATAGTCACTCAAGATGAAAGACTTGACATGGAAATGCTTGATGAAGAGGGCATCCTGAGCAATAGAAGTGAAGAAGAAGAAATGTATTTGCTAGAAGCTGCTCATGATGACCCTTTCGAAAAAACTATGATTCCATTGGGCTAGGAACATATGTAATCATTGAAGAAAATTTTGTGTTTCTAGAGATCACAAAGAGGTTCAGGGAGACTAAACAAATCATAGAAATGGATAACTTTCTCTGGACCCAACACTTCAATGGTGCAAAATGTAGAAATGGTTTGGGAGCTAGAGTATGTCTCGAGTCACCAAAAGAGGAGACAATTCCTAAATCCTCACTTCTAGTTTAGTTGTGTTGGTTCCTAAATTAATACAACATAAAACTCTATAAATTTTCTAAATCACCTAGGCTAGGGATTGTCATCAGGGTGATAGAAAGAGGTTTATGAACAAGTTTTGTGCAATTTTAGCCAACTATAGGAGTGGGTAGACTCCTCTGCTCTTTGAGCTCAACATAGACTCTGGAGGGATATTCCAAGGGGCATACCTAAGTAGGTATCAACACCAAAACTAGATGAAAAAATAAAAATATTTGAACCAAACCCATATCGCTTTCGCAATCTCAAATTTGTCATGAAACTGAGAACAACTGGTTGTTACAAGACCCATATATATCTGATAAAGGCAATCCTACATAGTGAGGATGCATAAAACTACTATTGCTTCTAAAGATAAGATGTATTGTTTTGTTTTGAAGATTAGGTGATCTAAGGCTACTCAAACTGGTTCCTATCCATTCAGCTGCAAAGTTTATTGTTCAATAGAGGAAAAA
Organism: Cunninghamia lanceolata; assembly: GCA_027924645.1. NCBI lineage: Eukaryota > Viridiplantae > Streptophyta > Pinopsida > Cupressales > Cupressaceae > Cunninghamia > Cunninghamia lanceolata. The sequence continues at coordinate 4,142,275 of BSBN01000144.1, forward strand.
CAACCATACAAAAGTGTATAATTCCCTATTTAATAAATCAAGTGAAAGAAAATTAATACCACATCACTGAGAATACTTAATAATCCAACAACATACTATGTTCTTCTCTATGCAATACTGAAATGACCATTTACAAAGCTTGAAAATAGATTAAGAACTGTCACATTCATTCAAATAAGATCTTACATTCATACCACTAAATGTGGCAAGAGAAAACTATAACTACGATTATGGTCTACTAAGAAAAACAACTATAGCAATGGAGAAAAATAGTAATTTGATACAAAGATTTGCAAATTATTTTACATACAATTCATGACTGTTGAATTCATGTTAAACAAAGACTGTAAAATATCCTTTTCTGATCTACCTTCTGGAGCTCACAACCCTACTAAGAAATTGCCCAACTGACCAACCCCTATTACAACTCAAACACCTACATATATAAAATGTCAACTCTGCATTCTCCTAGGTGCCACAACATGTCAAGGACTTCACCCATGCTATCAAAAATTCATTTCCTAGTTTGTTAGAAGACTTGCATGTTGGAAGAGAAAACCCATGCTCCATTAATTCTGAGAATGACAGAGGAAGATTGTTTGTGCTCTTCCTGTACTTAGACCAATAAAGAGGGAAGGTTATAATCATTTTCCTGACATTTGCAGTCTCTGGCATATCCATTTTTTTTTTCCAAATGTACCCGTGCATTGAAGGATTCTACTATGTCAACAACCTACATAGCGTCGTTCTGCAAACTCATTAAATTTTGGGTACAAATTAGTTTCTATATCCCTGTAATCATGGCATACTTTCAAGGAATTATCCTTTTAAAGAAATTGTAACTCTCCCAATGTGTTGTATAATTTTTTAGTTTTGAGCCATCCAATCCCTGACTATACCTTTCTACATTTTCCCACCCATTGACAATTATCCCCAGTTTCTAATTTTTTGCTTTGCCACCATTCTTTCTTTTTCATCCATAGCACCATTTTTTCCTTTTTGGAAAATTTGCATTTTCTCAAACTTCTCCCTCTTTACTCATATTTGGCTTTATGTCAGCAAAATTTCATTTTACTAAACTATCTTTTGGCAACCTTTTCTTCCTTGTCGGCAACTTTGAGTTTCATTGAACTTAGACTAGATTTTCCTTTTATCGGCAAATGTTCAATTTGCCAAAATTTCTATTTCTTTATCCTTGGTCAGAAAAACATGACTTTTATGAACCACTATCAGGTAATTTGCCTAATCGACAAACTCTCAAATCTTCAAACTATTAGCAGGTTTGACCTTTCACCGATTAACTGATAAGGTAGCTTGCCTTATTCATTTTTAGGTTTATCGGCAACTTTCACTTTTTTCGGACCAAGCCATGGCGCCACTTTACCTTATCGGAAAATTTCAATTTTTCTTGAACCACATTGCTTTTCCTTTGTTTTATCACCTTATCATTTAAATAAAAAAAAACCTAAACTTTTGGAAAGTTCGAGACTTCACCAACTCTCCAATAACACCTTTCCATAATTAGCCATTTTCACACTTTATTGTACCCTTTATTTGCCGTATCAGAAAAACTCACCCACATCAAACCTTTGACTTTTCAAACCTTTTCCCTTATTATAAAATATTGTTTTTCCCAAACTTTTGGAAAAAACCATTCCATTACCTTATCCTTTTGCTTAGCGAACCCTTCATTTATAGGAAAAATCAGTAAAACATGAACTTTTCGAACCATTGTTGGTGAAATCAGTGGTTTGAAAACCAGCTGATTCACCAACAAATCCTTGGAAGCCCTGTTTCATTCTTTTGCCTTAGAATTTTTCCTTTGGTTAGGGAAGACATTGTCAGCAAAACCTCATACTGGTGAACAAACAAGTTTGCAAACCTAGGCCCCCTATTGATCAAGCCTTCTCCAACTTCTTTTCATGTCATAGGAAGTTTTCAATTGCTACTATTCCTTCCTTCATCTACCCTCTATCGACAAAGTCATCGTTGGCCAAACTTTCAATCGGCAAGCCTTCAGGTTTTTGAACCAAAACATAATGCTGACAAAGATCCCTTCTTTTCTTTTTTATCATCTTTTTGTGGCCTTTTCTTGTCTTCTGTTGTCTTGCCATCGCCCTGTTGATGAATTGGAAAACATACAAACTTTTGAACTAGTTTGCTAGTTTGGACTTTGGCCGATTTGCCGACTAAGGGCAGAAAATGAAAAATTTTCTAAGGGAAAAAGGGGAAAGACGTGGGGACTGATACTTAGTCATTTTTTGAGGAAAAAGACCCCTAAAAACTAACTCTGATCAGATTTAAACAAGGGGTTTCAATGGTAAAGGAATAAAAAGGGAACTTTTGGATTTTTGGGGAAAAAGAGGACATTTCTGGGAGCAAAATTTTTGCATGTCCCAATAGTGGCTCTGGTTGGAGATGTGTGGCAAGTAGTGTCACAATGAGGATTCAGATCTCTAGGCACAAAAGGGAAAAAACACAAACATATTTATAGTAGGGCCTATATACAAGACAAAATACAGTCATAAACATTAGAGCACAAAAGACTATTGACTGTATTCAAAATTAAGGGGAAATGTTACCTAGGAAAAATAATGCTTTAGATGTTGTCCATGAATGGACAACTCCAGAAGCAGTCCTTCTAGAGTCATCATTTATAGTAAACATTTAGCTCCTATTTCTAAGCTACTTCATATGGCCCATGCCATAATGGGTCAAAATTTCCATGTTTCCCCTTATCTTTAGATTTGGCATCCCAAAGCACCAAGTCACCAACCTAGAGCTCTCTTGATACAATACTCTTATCAAACAAGAGCTTCATTTTCTTCTTGTGATTCAACATTTTATCATGTGTAGCTATCCTCTGTTCTTCTAATTCGGTCAACTACAATATCCTCTAGGACATTGCATCACACTAATCCTTTTATGTATCATGCAATAGTTGGTAGACTAGTAATTCCATGTTGATCAACATCTTCACCTCTACTCCATACACCAACTCAAATGGGCTTCTTCCAATGGATCTTTTGAGGTTTATCCTATCAACCCAAAGAGCATACTTCATTTTATCATTGCATCTCTTTTTATTCTGATCCAGTGTCCTCTTTATGATCTTCATCAAGCTTTTATTACTAGATTCAACATATCCATTACTTTGGGGATTATAAGGGGATGAATGCTCAAGATTTATGCCAAACATAGAATACATGTCTAGCATCTCTTAAGACCAAAAACGCATGGCATTATCTGCTAAAATCCTAGCTAGCACTCTATTGTTGATTATGAAGTCAATAACAACTTTTAAAGTTGCATTATGAGTGGGAATTGCTTCTGCCCACTTGGTGAAGTAATTAGTGGCCACAAGAATCCACTTAAACCCATTGTTGGACATTTCCTATATTTCCCCTATAAAATCAATTCCCTACTACTGAAAAGGTGCATCAACAACAAGGGGCAGATGGGGTAATTCTCTAACAAATATCATCTTGCCAGAAAATCATTGGCAAGGAACACATTTTGTTATCTTTTGTGCCACATTTTTGAATAAAGTAGGTGACTATTACCCAACCCTAAGGATATTATGGGGAGTGGTTTTAGCTTTGAAGTGTCCCCCACAAACACCATGGTGACACTCATTCATCACAGCTTTAGCTTGCTCTTGATTCAAACATTTGAGCAATATGCCTTCATGATTTCTCCACATGAGCTCATTCTAGAAAAGAACATACCTTTGAGATTTTATCTTGAGAGTCCTTTTCTGAGTCTCATTCATACATGGTGGACAATTCATATTTTCAAGGTAAAATATCATGTCTTTATACCATGCATTATCTACCAATGAGGAGCTGCATTATCTTCCTCTGTTTAATTTGCTTATACTACTTCAAGATTAAAATTAGTCATTAGTTTGGCTAAGCCTTGGTATATAACCAATTTTGTGACTTATATATCCATGTCATATTCTTGGATCCTATTGATCCATCTACACCTTTTACCTGAAGCTTCTTGTTACATGAATATGTCCTTCACTACTGTGTGGTATATATGTTATGATATTGACACCTAGGAAATAAGACCTAAAATTTTTGTGCCCTTGACCAATGCATATGTGTGCTTCTCCATAATGGAATAATTTAATTTAGCATCCTATAAGGACTTACTGAAGAACCCTATTGGTTGCTCAAATCCATCTGTATTCATTTGCAACAACACAACAACAATACTATAGAATTAAGTGAAGGAGAAAAGTTGGAAGGGCTTTGCATAATCTGGGCTTACCAGAACTGGTGCATTCTTAAGAGATTCCTTTATATGAGGAAAAGCTTCAGCTAGTTCCTTCTCCCATATGATGGATTGTCCCTTCTTGACCATCTTAGAAATCACTTTCATCTTTTCAGCAAAGTTGGGGACAAACCACGTCACAAAGTTAAACTGTCCAAAGAATTACTGAACACCCTTTACTATTTTGGTCTAATAGATAAGGTCAATAGTCTTAACTCTTTCTGGATCAATTCTAACCCCTTCCCTAGACACACTGTGTCCTAGCAACTTTCCTTCTTCTACTCCAAATTGACATTTCTTGGGATTCAAAGAGATGCCATACTCCAAACATCTCTCAAAAATGATTTGAAAATGCTTGCAATGATCTTCTTTATCTATAGAAAATGCAGTAAGATCATCTTGGTATACAACCATGATCTCATCAATGAGGCCAGCAAAAGCCACATCCATTGCCCTTTGAAATGGTGATCCTACATTTTTCAATCAACATGGCATTCTCAAATAAACATAAGTTCCCTAAGGAGCAGTGAATGTTGTTTTGTACTGTTCTGACTCCTTGACCAACACTTGGTTATACCCTGAGAACCCATCTATCATAGACATTAGCTCTGAACCATAAACCCTTTGCAAAATATGATCCATGCTTGGAAGAGGATAATTATCCTTAAGGGATTTGATGTTTAGATTTTTGAAATCCACACAGTCTAATCCTTCCATTCCTTTTCCTTACTAGAACAAGATTAGACACCCATTCAAAATGTTTGATTGCTTTAATAATACTTATATCTTTCATCTTTAACAATTATTTTTGCATCTTGGGAGCTATAGTAGGGTTTATAGGACTCTATTTTTGCCTAAATAGTTTGGCATCAAGTTGAAGGAGGATAGTATGCTAAAATAAATCCTCCCTATAATCTTTCAATTCATCATAGGACCATGCAAAACACTTTCTAAACTTTTCGAGGAAAGCATTTAGCATTTACTTTTGATGAGGCTTCAATTTCTTACATATATAAATCATTTTAGGTGGCTCCTTGGTTCCAAGGTTAACACCTTCAACACTATCCTCTTCAACAGGTTTACCTTTATTCATCCAACGGTCTGCATTGTCAAACATTCTTTCTAGCACCACTAATCTTTTGGGAATGGTATTGGTCTTCAATTGCATGACCTTGCTACAAAAAAATGTTTCCCTACCATTTTCCATTTCTACCATACGCTGCAAGTCTATCACTTGATTGTCAAAGTCATCCATGTAATTGAGGAAACTAAAAATCTGATTATTGTCATCAAACACTTGCCAACTATATATGTTATCAGGGATCATTGGCCTTGTAAGCACTTCAACAACATGATGGCCATGAGGAAAATTTCATCTAGGATCAAATTTAGACATAGATATAGCTAGGGAATCTACCTTTTCATTCCTAGTTCTATCAACCCATTCGATGCCAATGGCATCATACAGCTCCATGGTATACCATACAACATTCCTATGTATTGTTAACCTTTTATTCTTGGTAATAAACTTATTTCTAATCTATTGCATAACTAATTCTGAGTCACCAAATATCTTTAGGCACTTGACCTTTTGTGTGTGAGCAATATTTAATCCTAATAACAATGCTTCATATTCAGCTATGTTGTTAGTGCACTAAAAATCAAATCTAAAAGACATACCAAACTACTCACCATCTGGGGATATTAAAAAAATTCTAGAGCTTGATCCTTCTTTTGAACATGCACCATCAAAATATAGCATCCATAAATTAGATGTACCACAAATAGAATTAACAGGATTAGAAGGTAACATATCTAGGCTATGATCATCATCAATTCAATATCCCATAAAATGGTCTATATTAGTATCAAAGAAATGGGCATGATCCTCCTTTGTTTTATATGTATCCTCTATGTGTTCATCTTCCACCTTCTTCTCCTTCTATAGTTTCACTTCCATGCCCTAGACTAGAATGGTGGCATATGATAGGTCCATCTAAATACTACCACCCACAGAAGCCACCCATTTCCTTGACAATAGCATACCCCATTTGGAAGGGAAATCAACAAAAATTATATCCATTAGGAAGGATTTGTCAGGATATGTAACTTATTGGACCTCAACATCTTTGACCAGACCTATAACATTGACCTCCCTAGAATCCATAGAAAAGCATTTTCTAAAATATTTGGACACCTTTATGTTGCAAATATGTGCTTAAAGTGTTGTCATTGATGTCAACATATTCCTGTTGGCATTGGTGTCAACTGTATCCTAATTTGCTCCCTATATAGAAGATTGGATTGTTGAGGATATTGAGAAAATTAATAAAGATCAATGTATACCAACCAGATGGCTATGTAGAAGTTGTCTAAGGAAGCTATAGTTAATATTTGAGAGGTTCACATTAAGGTCTGAAGAAGTTATGGCCATTAGAGTAGAATCGGTTCCTCCAATATTCATAAGAGACAGAGTGATAGAAAAGAGGTCTGGATTGTTCCAGATATGTCAAATGATGATTTACAGATTTGGAGGCAGGTTTGGGAAGTCAGTGTGTATCATCCATTCAAGTGGTTCATGGTTTGGAGGTCCACAAGTAATCTTTCTAATGTGACAGTCATGGTAGATAGTGTTCTTGAGGTTTTGGAGGAAGATGCAAGTGATTCAGATGATTTGGAGGAGTGCAAATGTTTTTGTTGAATTCAATATTCTTGTGGAAGTCTTTGGATCATGTGACTTCTATGTTGGAGGTCCGCATTGAATTTTGAGCTTGTCAATGAAGATTTTCTTCTTGGTGTTGTTGTTCTTCCTAGTCTTGGTCGACCAGATGATTCAAGCATGTTACGGATGATCTAAGAGAAATTATTTGAAGCATGGCATGTTGATCAAGGAAGATTTGAGTCCCAGTTATGTTTGGTCAACAACTTAGTGATTTGCATTAAGTCAGATGTTTGTAGGGCCGACCTTGATGTTCATTCCAAGGTTGATGAAGTGTATAAATACTTGTTGATGAGTTGTGGAAAATCATCCTTGTGCAAAAACTATATAATTTGAAGAAAGGATCAAAAGATAGAGTAGAACAGAGGAGAAGCAGAAGAACAAGAGTTGTTTTTTATGAAGAATTACAGAAGAAGTTTTTTTGGGGAAAAGTAGAAGTTTTGTGAGCATTCAATGAAACTAAACTAGGAATGAAGTAGATGCTATTTCTTAGTTAATTCTTTCTATTCTAAAATAAATTATGTAGGCAATGAGCCTCTCTTTTGAGCAGTGAGCTCTGGGCTATGCACCCAAAGGCATGTGCCTTCTATTTTTCTGAAGTAATTTTAACAAGGTACAAATCTTTGTGGGTTAACCCCCACCATGGTTTTTCCCTTAACTGGGTTTCCACATCAAAATCTTGGTGTCAAAGTGTGTTGCTTATGTTTCTACTCATATGTTAATCCATTCTTTAATGTTTGCATCATTAATCTAATAGTAAGAAAGTTAAAAACAAAAAAAGTTTATTTTGTGGGAAAACTGATTCACCCCCCCCTCTCAGTTGTCTTGTCTAATTCCACCAATTGGTATTAGACCCATATCCTCTTATAAAAGCTTGACTACTTGAGGAGATCTAGGATGTCAACCTACAAGAAGGATAGTCTAAGATTTGATGGAACAAATTATTCTATTTGGAAGAATCGCATGGAGTGCCATTTTCAATGCATGGGAGATGCTTATTGGGTGATAACCAAGGTTGAGTATAAACCTCTGGAGAAAGATCCTTCAACTCCAAATCAACTCAAAGATGCTGAAAATAACCTTTGAGCTAAAGAAGCCTTGTTGAGTGCCCTGACTGATTCAGAAATGACAAATGTCTTTAGAGTAAAAACAGCTCATCAAATTTGGAAAAAGTTGGAGAATCTATATGAAGGCGATGGATTTATCAAATGTGCCAAGTTGCAAAGTCTAAGAGAAAAATTTGAAAATCTAAGGATGAGTGAAGATGAAAACATCACAATCTACAAGAAAAAGATAAATGAACTTGTGTGTGGTATCAGGTGTGCTAGTGGAACTTTAGAAGAATCAGAGATTGTATCAAAAGTCATCAGATCTTTACCTAATACATACAAACATAAGGTTACTGCTATAGAGGAGATCAAGACGATCTTAGAAGTTACAAGAGATCAGTTGGTTGGCAAAATTTTAGCTTTTGAATTAAGTGAGTTTGGTGATTCTCTTCCTAAGTTTGAATCTACATTTAAAGCCAGTGTATATGGAAAACAAAGATATGATCTGGGTGAAATCTCCTCTACAAGATCAAACAGATTTGTGAAGGCAAGGAAGGATCTTGAAGATGATGAAATTGAGACTGCAGATCTTGAAGTTCTTATTACCAAAAGAATGCCAAGAGGATCCAGTAAGTATGAAGTAAAGTTGCCACTCAAATGTTTTTCTTGTAATAAGAGTGGTCATTTTGCCTCAAGCTGTCTGGAGAGGTTTTCAAAACCAAACCCTAACAGATATAAAGGTTGGAAGAAATATTACTATGTTCAAGAAGTTGGAGAAGGAGTCATAGATGATGAATCTAACCATGGAGGTTCCACTAAAAATGATTGGGTGTTCATTGCTATCAAAGAAGAAGATCCGGTGTCTACTGAATCTACTAGCTATGAAAATATGGAAAGTGCCTTGGCTGCTCAGGTTGTTGAAAAGGATGAATGGGTGATTGATAGTGGATGTTCTCATCATATGATTGGTGATAAAAGCAATTTTGTAAGCCTTGAAAAATATGAAGGTGGGCTTGTAAAATTTAGAGATAACTCAGCTGGTAGAATCCATGGTAAAGGATCCATCTCATTTGATGGTAAGAATAACACCAATGATGTTCTATATGTGGAAGGGCTGAAGCATACTCTTCTCAGTGCTAGACAATTGGTTGACAAGGGTTGTGATCTTCGATTCAAGGATGGCAAATGCAGAATCTAGGAAAGCTCCAGAACTAAGAATGCATCTGGTACACAAACTAGTGGTAACATCTTTCAATTAAGTAGTTCTTATAAAAGTTGTTTGATTGCTCAAATAGATCAAAGCTGGTTGTGGCATAGGAGAATGTGTCATGTAAATTTTGATAACATTGTCAAGATAAGTTCTACTCAAGCTATGAGAGATCTCCCAAGACTTGTGAAACATAATAGCATGTGTAGAGAATGTCAATTAGGTAAACAAAACAAAACATCATTCAAAAGTAAAGAACAATCTTCATATGGGTGATTGGAACTTGTGCATACTGATCTATGTGGTCCTGCTAGAATTAGGAGTGTGCAAGGAGATAGATCTTTTATGTTGCTGATTGATGATTACTCCCGGATGATGTGGGTAACTTTCCTAAAAGAAAAATCAGAAGCTCTTGACAAATTCAAAGTGTTCAAAATTATGGTGGAAAAAGAGATTGGTATGAAGATAAAGTGTCTGAGATCCGACAAAGATGGAGAATTTACCTCTGGTGAGTTTGATACTTTCTATGAAAAGCATGGAATAAAAAGACAATTATCTACTTCTAGGAGTCCTCAACAAAATAGAGTTGTGGAGAGAAAGAACCGAACCATTCAAGAAGCTGCTAGGACCATGATGGTGGAATCAAATGTTCCACAAGTTTATTGGAGAGAAGCTATAAGTACTATTGTCTACACTCTTAACTGGGTCCAAATCAAAGGCAATTCTAGTAAGACTCCTTATGAACTCTAGTTTGGTCATCCTCCTACTGGAAGATATTTCAGAGTTTTTGGTAGTAAGTGCTATATATAAAGAGATGAGGATCTAGGCAAGTTTGAAGCAAGAAGTGATGAAGGAATTTTTTTTGGTTACTCAAGAAAAGCTTACCAATGCTTTAACAAGAGGTTGAAAAAGATTGTTGAAAGTGCTAATGTTAGAGTTGATGAGAGTAAACAAGGAGTTTCCAGGTCTTGCGGATATGATTTAGATGATCAAGATGAAAATCCAAGTCAATGAAGGCAAGTTCAATCCCAAACTTAGATCCAAATTGATCCGGAAACTCTTAGAACTCAAGAGGATAGTACAAATGTTGAGGAACAAGCTCAAGAAATAGAAGTTCAAGCAATTCCCAAAACTCCCAAGTATGTAAGACTAAATCATTCTTGAAGATCAAATCATAAAAGATAAGAGTAAAGGTGTTCAAACTAGGAGAAAATTTTCTAAAGATCAAGAGGAGATTTGTTTGATTTCAAAGATTGAACCTAAATCAATAAGTGAAGCCTACAATGATGAAAACTGGGTAAAAGCAATGGAAGAAGAATTGATGCAAATTGAAAAGAACAACACTTGGGATCTTGTTCCTAGACCTAAGGACAAAAATGTGATTGGAACCAAATGGGTCTTCTAGAATAAACTAAATGAAGAAGGTGAAGTTGTAAGAAACAAAGCAAGGTTGGTATGTAAAGGCTATTCTCAAGTGGAAGGAATTGATTTTGAAGAAACTTTTGCTTTGGTGGCAAGAATAGAAGCAGTCAGATTAATTCTTGCATTTGTTGCTTTCAAATATTTTAAAGTTTATTAGATGGATGTCAAATCAACATTCCTGAATGGAGAGTTGGAGGAAGAAGTCTACATTGAACAACCAGAAGGTTTTTAGTTGTCTGATCAGAGAAATATGGTTTGCAGACTAAGAAAAGCTTTGTATGGACTCAAGCAAGCCCCAAGAGCCTTATATGCTAGATTGGATAAATATTTGCTTAAGATAGGATTTAGCAAAGGTACTGCTAATAGTAATCTTTACTTCAAGATTAATCATGAGGACATCCTGATTGTTGAGGTCTTTGTTGATGATATTATTTTTTGGTAGAAATGAATGTATGTGCAAAGCATTTACTGATCAAATGAAAACTAAATTTGAGATGTCAATTGTGTTTGGTGAGATGAATTTCTTCCTAGGACTACAAATTGTTCAGTCAGATAAAGATATCTTCATATCTCAGTCCAAGTATGTGAAAGAATTGTCGAAGTTTGGTATGGAAGACTCAAAGCTAGTAGGTACACCTATGGTAACTGGATGCAAGTTAAGTAAGGATGATGACTCCCCTAAGGCAAATCAAAAAGGGTATAGGTCAATGATTAGAGGATTTCTCTATCTGACTCAAACCAGAACTGACATCATGAATGCAGTTAGACTTGTTTCTAAATTTCAAGCTGATCCAAAAGAATCCTATGTTATGGTAGTCAAAAGAATTTTTAGATATCTCAAGGGGACAATTGATTATGGATTGTGGTATCCAAAGGATAATGACTTCACTCTTCATGCATATATAAATGTTGATTGGGCAGGAGATGTGTATGACAAAAAAAGTACTATTGGTGGTGTATTCTTCCTAGGAAGAAGACTAGTCTCTTGGATGCACAAAAATCAAGAGGGAATATCTATGTCTACTATAGAGGCAAAGTATATAGCAGCATAAAATAATTGTACTCAAGTTCTGTGGATGAAGCAAATGTTGAAAGACATCATAATTGTGTTTGAGGAGCTAGTCACAATCTTCTGTGATAATTCAAGTGCAATAAGCATCTCAAAGAATCTGATGTTGCATTCAAAGGCAAAGCATATATCCATCAAGTTTCATTTCTTAAGAGAGAAGGTAAATGAGAATGAAGTCAAGTTGGAGTTTGTGTCTTCAAAAGATCATATTGTAGACATCTTCACTAAGCCTCTTCCCAAGGATACTTTTGATTATCTTAGAGAGAAGTTAGGGGTTATTACCCCTCTTGATTAGAACTAAGATGCACTAAGGTGCATCAGTCTAGTGGAATTCATAGTCATATCTTGTGATCCATATTAATGTCAAGGAGATACTACTCACGAGGAGTAGTTAGTATGCAAATTTTGGAGATCAGTATGAAACAAAAAGGGGGAGAAAAGATTGCAAATATGTGTCCTTTTCCATTGATGTCAAAGGGGGAGGGAAGTTCATGTGAAAAACTAGTTGCTGATGAAAGGGAGAGATTGTTGCAAATATGTGCTTAAGTAGTGTTGTCATTGATGTCAACATATTCTTGTTGTCATTGGTGTCAACTGTATCCTAATTTTCTTCCTATATAGAAGGTCAAATTGTTGAGGATATTGAGAAAATTAATAAAGATCAATGTATGTGGACTAGATGGCTATGCAGAGGTTTATCTGAAGAAGCTCTGGTTAAGATTTGAGAGATTCACATTAAGATCTGAAGAAGTTATGGCCATTTGAGTAGAACCAGTTCCTACAATATTTAGAAGAGATAGAGTGACAGAAAAGAGGTTTGGATTGTTCTAGATATGTTAAATGATGATTTACAGATCTAGAGGCAAGTTTGGGAAGTCAGTCTATATCATCCATTCAAGTGGTTCATGGTTTGGAGTTCTGCAAGCAATCTTTTTATAGTGATATACATGGAAAATAGTGTTCTTGAGGTTACGGAGGAAGACGCAAGTGATTCAGATGATTTGGAGGAGTGTGGATGTTTTTGTTGAATTCAATGTGCTTGTGAAAATCTCTCGATCATGTGACTGCTATGTTGGAGGTCCGCATTGAAGTTTGAGCTTGTTAATGAAGATTTTCTTCTTGGTGTTGCTGTTCTTCCTAGTCTTGGTGGACCGGATGATTCAAGCATGTTGCGAATGATCTAAGAGAAATTATTTGAAGCATGGCATGTTAATCAAGGAAGATTTGAGTCCTAGTTATGTTTGGCTGACAACTTAGTGATTCATATTAAGTCAGATGTTTGTAGTGCTGACCTTGATGTTCATTCCAAGATTGATGAAGTGTATAAATACTTGTTGATGAGTTGTGAAAAATCATCCTTGTGCAAAAATAATATAATCCAAAGAAAGGATCAAAAGGTAGAGTAGAGCAAAGGAGAAACATAAGAACAAGAGTTGTTTTTGATGAAGAATTAGAGAAGAAGTTTTTTTTTTGGCAAAGCAGAAGTTTTGTGAACATTTAATGAAACTGAACCAGGCATGAAGTAGATGTTATTTCTCAGTTAATTTTTTCTATTCTAAAATAAATTCTATAGGTACTGATCCTCTCTTTTGAGCAGTGAGCTATGGGCAGTGCACCTAAAGCCATGTGCCTTCTATTTTTCTAAAGTACTTTTAATAGGGTACAAATCTTTGTGGGTTAACCCCCACCGTGGTTTTTCCCTTAACTGGGTTTCCACGTCAAAATCTTGGTGTCAAGTGTGTTACTTATGCTTCTGCTCATATGTTGTTGATCCATGCTTTGAATGTTTGCATCATTAATCTAATAGTAAGAAAATTAAAAATAGAAAAAAATTATTTTGTGGGACAATTGATTCACTCCCCCCACCCCCTCTTAGTTGTCCAGTCTAATTCCAACACTTTAGCCCCAACTTGTTCATGATTTCAAGAGGCATTACATTACTAGAGACCCAAGAAACAAGCATACAATTGTGTAACAACCAACCATTTATGATCAAAGTGGTGTAAAACGGTCTACTCCCATCCTATTGTTAACCATAGATGACCCTAAATAAATCTCAATTGTTTCATCATGACCTATGCCCTCATCATTACCACTGGGAACAACAACATGTTACTTTTATGCATCTACAACAGTAATAAATGACCTTTTCCTATCTTTATGTTCAAGGATTCTAAGGAGTTGCACTATTGGCACAGATATTTTGATTTGGCTAAAGACTTGAGCCATGTCAATAGGGTTATAATTGGGCAAAGGAGTATCACATGAAATAGTTACATCATTTGCACAAGGAATACAAGGTATGATTTGATTGGTTGAAATATCTTTACCTTCTTCCTTTGTCTTCTCTTTTTCTAGTTCCTTTTGTGCCTAAGGATGATCAAGCCTATTGTAGCCTTTCGGATAATGGACCCCTAAAACAAGTATAGCAATTGGTTTCTTTGTTGGTGCTAAATTCTTTTGTACATATTTCTTTTTGGCCACTAGTGGCTGCACTACAAGCTTCTTCTTTTTTAGGCATAGTCTTCTTTGGAGCACTACTACTCTTTTACTCCACATTCCCCTCACATTTGTCCTTATCTTTATTAGATCTTTACTATTTTGATTCCTTGGCAGGGGTATTGTACATAGGAATAGTCTTATTTCTCAATTGATATCCTCCTTGGACTTTTAATATGGTTGCATCAGTCAATGCTTTCATATCCTATTTTGAAGGCTTGGACTACTGATACTTTTTTTCCATAAGGTCCCTTAAATGCCCAAAATCATGAGCTGACAATTTATACTTTTTTCGACCACCATCATAATCATATTGGAAAATATGATCAACTTCTTCATAACTAGCATAATCAGCACCCTGACCCATCTGCTCATAATTTCTAGCATCAGATTGATATATTTCTTCTTCATAATACTCAGCTACACCATCTTCATTTGGAAATTCTTCTTCTCTACTCAATGAATGAGCCACCACACAATTTATTGGGTCATGGGGAAGGAACCAAGCTTGGAACCATAAAGATTTATCTTGAAAATTAACTTGATCTTTTCTCGAAGAATCAGGGGTGTCCCTTTTAGGTTGTTTGAAACTCACGTGCTTTGGGGCAACTTGTCTATTATTTTATTGTGGTGTTTTGGACCAATCAATATTATAAGGCCTATTATGCAACCTTTGACCTTCATTAAAATGTGTTGCAACACCCTAGGGTGGAAACACTTTGCAATTTCTAACAATCTTGTATGACAAATCTTTCACAACCCCCATGAGTTTGTCCAACTTGTCATCACTAGTGAGGGGTTTATTGAAAGCTATCTTATCTAGTTGGAATAATTTTACATCAAAACTTTTGATGTGCTTCCCTAAAGCTTTCATATTACATTCTATGTTTATACTTGTAGCATAGGCTTCTCTTAATGTTTGTGGACTCTTGTCCCTCAAACAATAACCTATTTTTGAATCAAAAGCACCGCAATATAAAACTAAGCACATAGATTCACTGGGTCTCATATGAGGAGGTACCTTTCTCATTATCATGATGAAGTAGTTGTTGAAATTAATTATTCTCTCATTGATGGCCTTTTTGATGGTTGTGAGTTCATGAATGGCAAACTTGGGGTCAATCCTATCCCCATATTGCAGTCTAAACACCTTCATGAATTCCTCTGAAGAATCAATGTTGTTATAAGGGAGAGACTTGTACCATTCCTTGTTACTTTCTTCCAATGAGTGCACAAATAACTTCATTAGCACATCTTGGTCTTCAATCTCATACTCATCATTGATATTAATGAAATGCCTAAGATGTTCCTCACTAGTGACAATGTTATTGCCTTTAAATCTAGGAATCTTCCCTCTAATCTCAGTTATAATAGGAATTAGGAAAATCAGGTATGCTAATGAAATCAAGTTGCTCATACCTTTTAGCTCCTAATGCCTATCTCTATGCAATAAACCTATATCCTTGCCTTTGTTGTTCATGCCCAACATTCTAAATGTTGCCATGATGTTGATTAGATTGATTTTGTGGTGACTGAATATTGATATTTTGGACAAGGGCCTGATTTATGCCCTGCTGTCCCATTTGATGTTGTTGTTGTCTCTAATTATTCTACTGATTGTAGTGCTATTGAGGTACACGTTGTTGTGCATTATGATTTAAACCCTACTATACAAGTTGAACTTCCCACTGATCAAGCAAGGCCTGCACTTCCCTTTGTCTATTTTTGAGATGATCAAGTAAATCCAGTTCATCCTGGATTCTTCTCTCTTTCCTCATCATCAGGTTGCTGTTGTTGATCACCCTCATTAGGGATATTGTCATGTTGACCTTTAAATAATCTAGTGGGGGAATTAGGATGCTTTGTATTGTGATTCATTTCCTCATTTTCACTAGCATTCCCAAATATCCTCAAATATGGAGCATTAGATATGTCCCTACTTCCTCTACCAATAACATTCTTATTTCCTCTAACATCATACTCATCTCTATTTGTTCCTCTGTTTGTTTTGAGCATGTTATCTGCAAAGTCCTCAGAAGTATAGTTATCTTGGCTTCTGAGGTCAACAAATATGTTGTCTTGGGCATTTCTTCAAGGTACCACATTGGGTCTTCTTACCCTAAATCTACTCCTCTTGTTTCCAACATTACTAAAGGATTCCTCACATCCAGGCTACTCTTGGTTTCTTCCTCTATCCATTATGTAACTTTTTCAAATTAAAATTAACTATGGGTTATTAACATAGTCACCACTTCCCTTGTTGGGAAGAAAAACTTGAACAAACATTGTATTTCAAAATCTTACCAACCACAAATGAAATGATTTATTGTTACAAAGGGATTCAAATTTGAATCAAAATATCATCTCCCTAGAAATTACACCAATTAGTTGTTATAAGTTGATGGGCTGCCAAACTTACAAATAGTAACAAACTAAACAATTACAAACTTGTTGTTATAGGGGTGTGAAAAATAATATAGCATTTCAAATCTCTGCATTCTCCCAAGTGCTGCACCTTATAAAGGAGTGCACCCACAATATCATAAATTCCTTTCCTAGTTTGTCAGAATATTTTCACATTGGAAGAGAAAACCCATGCTCCTTTAATTCTGAGAATGACAAAGGAAGATTGCTTTCACTCTTCCTATACTTAGAACAATAAAGAGGGAAGGTTCTAATCCTTCCCCTGATATTTGTAGCCTCTAACATATCCAATTTGTTTTCCAAATGTACCTATGCATTAGAGAATTCCAATATGTCATCCACCTGCATGGTGTTGGTCTGTAGACTCATTAAATTCTAGGTACAAATTAGTTTGTATATTCTTGCAATCATGGAATACTTTTAGGGAATTATCCTTTTAAAGCAATTGCAACACTCCTAATGTGTTGTCTAAATTTTTAGTTTTGAGCCATATGATGCCTGACTATACCTTTCTACATTTTCCCACCCATTGATAATTCTCCCTAGTTTCTAACTTTTTTGTTTGCCACCATTCTTTGTTTTTCATACCTAGCAGCATTTTTTCCTTATCGACAAATTTGTATTTTCTCAAACTTCTCCCTCTTTACTCATACATGGCCTTTTGTCACACTTATAGGATTGAGTTGGGGGAATCACTATTGAATCAAGTGGAAGAGAAATTTCATGCTTTATTGTATCTAGTTTAGTTCCATTCTTAGATTTCTCCTCCTCCTGGGTCACTAGTTGATCTGGATGCAGCTGAGGGCAATTTTATGTTGCAAGATTTGAATGATACAACTATTGGTTAAGTTGTTCACTTGCATTACTTTATTAAACTATTTATGTTATGACTTTTTGTAAGCCCACTTATACAAGGGCCTGTATAGTTCAGTGGTGCATAGTCAAAAGGTTAAACTACTCTTTGTCAGTTGATATTTGGATGGCCGGTTGTTTAATTCCTAGCTTTTTTGGTAATGTGATAGTGGGAGAAGATTTTGTTCTAGTGGATTTGTTAGGATTGTAATTCCCTTTTGTATTAGTCTAATATCTCTAAATTTTGTTGATGTAAATTCTATATAGAAAATTGTAATCATTGAGCTATAACTGGAGGTTTTCTTCCTAGTTCTTTCTTGCCAGTATGCTTTCTAAACCAGGATTTTGTAACTTTTTATTTATAATTATTATATATTATAGTGGTTGACGACTTTTGTTAAAAAAAAACATCATGGAAAGTTTGTTCTTCCATTGTACTTGTAATGGGTGGAATGTCTTGTAATGTTTGGGTTTCTCCTTTTGTAAAGAAGGTGTTCAAAGTACCAATTTCTTCAAGAGTACTAGATCCCATGTGTCTTATGCTTCTTCTTAAAGGAATATTTCTCTTAGGGCAGTGAGTTATTAAACTCATGCAGTAATAAGCTCACTCTCAACACACTCTTGATGCAAATCCAAGATAATGCCAAGTCAAAATATAGTGAAAACAAGTCAAAATAGGCACTTTTTTCACCAAAATTCACTGTAAAAAAGAATAACAAAGGGTGTTGTGAGGAAAATGTTGATGGACAATGAATAATATCAGGAATAATAGCCTCTTGGTGCTAAAATATCCAACACAACATGCTTTCAGTGCCTCTTAAGGTAAAACCGTAGTGAAAATGTAGAAAAAATAGGCTATCAATAATATCAGGAGGTACAAAAAAGAATATCAATAATATCAGTCACTTCAATCCATAAAATTGACCATAACATGCTTGGAGTGCAAACTAGGTCAAACCCTAGGGCCAAAATAGCCAAAATGTGTAGTTTTTCATCGATTTTTCACTACAAGAGTCCATTAAAAGGGTGTTGTGAAGGTTTTCATGAGGGGAAGAAAATTATTACCATAATAATAGAAAATTAATGCAAAAATATCTTTCACAACACAACTATGGTACAAATTTATGAAGTTGATAAGGCCAATTTTAGTGAAAATTATTGTTTTCGAAGCCCTAGGTTTGAGATTTTGGAACAAAATTCTACGTGAATGTTTGAAGTATATTTTTTTATGGAAATTACATACTCTTAGATCTGAAAATGATTTTCAAGCTTAATCATGCAAAATTCCCATGCAAATTTAATGAAAATGCACCAAAATTGCTAGTTTTTGTTGAAATTTTTAATGCAAAAATGCAAAAAATTTAAATTTAAATACAAATTCACACTAAAATACAAGACTACAGCCAAATAGAAATTATAATGAGCCTCTAAAATTAGTAGAAAAATTTGATAAAAGATTTTGCCTACAAACCCTAGATTTTGGAATTACTAGGTTATCTAAAAATTGTCAAAATTTCCACAAAACCTTAGCAATTAAATGATGAAAATGCAAAGCAAGATTTTGAATTTTTGTACTTTTATGTATTTTATATCATATATGATGTAATTATCATGAATTACGAAAAAATTGAAAGAATTGACATAATTTAGTAAGCCCAACAATGTAATTTTTTTGAAATTTTCTCAATGTAATAAATTAAATGCCTATATGAATGAATGAAATCACACCAAATCTATAGACAAAAAATTAGCAAGTTGCTATTTAAGTTCAAATACATGAGTTCACCAAAATGTTTAGGGAAAATTGGATTTGTTAATCTTTTGTGGCTTAGATGTTAAAATCCTCCTTTCACCCTAACATTGAATGATCTAGGGTCGAGTGGTGGGCACTATCATACCCTAGGTCACTTGAAAATGAGGGAAATCTTTGATTAGGGAATTAATTATCAATTTTTCCTTCTCCTATGCTTAATTGACCATTAAAACCCTAATTACTCAAATACGACAACAAATTAATGAATTACAAAAAAATCTCTTACAGACGGGAGTAAAATGCCAAATTATAGAGTACTTGTTTTCAGGGTTCTGAAGAAGAATAGATAGGGACACTGGAGAAGGCACCCAAGTCCAAGGTACCTACTTTTTCAGGGAATCTGGACCTCCTTCGGACACTAATCAGCCCTATAACTTCTATTTTCTAGAATCTGTCTACAAAGGACATTGGAGTGAGCGCCCTGGTCCTGGAAGTGCTCCTTTGTTCATCTTTTCTTCAGATGCTAAATCCTTGATGTCTGCAACTCCTTCTTGTAACTCTACTTTTCCCAAATATGACACCTATAACCTGCAATCACAAGACTTGGTTTGGGGGTTGTGGTGTTTAGAGGTTTGCCTCAGTCAAACCCCAGAGGATACTTAAGTCTCTGAACACCGTTGTCAGATAAAGAGGGCATGCCCTTGTGAGGCAGAGGCCAAAATCAAAGGAATCAATGATAAAAACACAATAATATGTCACCTTGTAGTGAAGCTCTCATGGAGGAAGATGCTCTTCATGCCATGAGAAAATTGATGCTCAAATCTACAAATATCAACACACAAAAAATACAAGCCTTCTCTTACAACACAATAGAAAGCCTTGAATCACCTTGAGAACACAATAGCTTATTATCTAAATGAAATCTCTAGTTTACAAATGAATTCCTACATATGTTTATATATGCATCTACAAGTACTCCCTCCAAGATATTTGAAATTCAAACTTATTGTGTTAGCAAAGGGAGCCAATAACGGTCACTAACCAACATTCAGAAATTAAGGCTACCCGAAAATAGGACAGGACTAGGGCGTAGGCACCCAAGTCCTCCTCCCCTATTTTAGGTAGGGTACAGCTCAAGGGGTCCTCTTAGGTCCTATTTTCCATGGGACTTAGGTCTCATTCCATCGGGGTGTTAAAATATGAACTAAAATGTCCCAAATGCATGCTAAAGACCTGGAAGCTAAAACTTATGAAGGAAAAGCCCCCAAGGGGACATTTTCTGATGTTACACACCCAAGGTTCCCAAGCGCCCTAGTCCCTCCCATGTTTTAGGATGCAATTTAAAGTGACAAGTCATTTTTTATGTTGTTTAGGCTAACCCTAAATTAAAATTTACTTTTTTGGCGTGTTATGTCAGTATTTTAATCCTAATTACTCTTTTTTTATAGCCATGTATAAAAGTGACTTGCCTCATTTTAAAACTAGATGACAAGATTGATTTTGAATGTGAAAAATATCTCTATTGGTACTTTCTCTCTATGCTATTGTGTTATTGCAGGTTCTTGTTCAAGTTGAGATCTACTTTGCTCTTTGAGAGATTTGTATGAAGGCTAGGAGATGAGATCTTGAGTGTATCTCATTGGCTCCTAGGTTGAAGCACTTTGCATGATTGGGAGTAGGGTTGGAACCACAAACTTTCATTTGGCTTAAGTAGCTGCCAAGGGTATGCTTGCATCACCTTCTTATTCTAGAAACCTTCCATGAATCTTCATCCTTAAGGTGAAGTTGTGATCTTCCTAGGATGATGCATCCTATCCTATTTTCTTGAGTCATATAAGATTAGGGTTTGTTATTATTTTATTATATCTCGCATGTTACTACTCATACTTAGGATTTCTAAGCACACATGACATCTAGATTTAATCTTGTCTATCCATGACGTAGGAATACTAAAGTAGGGGCTTGACTAAGGAAAGCTCCTATATAGCCACAAATATTTTCCTCTTCTTTCTTGTGCACAGAGTAGAAGAATAGATTTTAGGAGATACCAATCTTGTTAGAAATGAAGGTACAAGCCACACAATGAAAATCTAATTCAAACCTTATTAATGTCCTCTAAATAATGTAGAATCAATGGAGATTGAAATAGAAATAAAAATCACTACACAGAAGTAACATGGATTAAGAACTGAAGATAAAACACAATATGTAATGTGGAGAAAACCCTTTCAAGTAAAAAATTGACCAAGAAAAGAGGCTCCAAGTTGTATTATGTTCAAATATGAGATTACAATACATGCACTTCCTCTTCTTTTTTAGTCTTCAATCTAGTGGTGCATGTTACTCTTAAATCTGCTAAAAACATAGTACAAATATCCTTATAAATGGGGGTTATCTTCTCGGGAAAGAAAACCAACATAATAATGACCATCAGATCTATGACCTAATTAGAATCACAAATGAATTAGCATTGAGGACCGAATACAAACATGCATCTAAAACAAGATCATTGCTAGTAAAACCTTTCATCCCTTATGGCTGATTTATAAACAATAATAGAAATAATAAGTTACATAGGATTTACAAGGTTGATGGCACCTTAATCCTAACAATTCTACAAGACAACAGATGTTACATGTGTAGACCCGACAAAAGTGAAAGTTTTTGTAAACCCGAAAAGAGGTCTAGGGAACCCAAGCACCCTAGTCCTATGTATTTTTTTCACTAGATCTAGGTTTTGAACTATTTCTTTACTTCTGTTGTTCAATTATTTTCTCAAATCTTGCTTCCGATAGTCATCTGTAGGTTAATCTTTCTTAATTAGTGTTCGATCTTATGCCCTTACTAGGTTGGTTGAATGTGGTTTAACACTCATCTATACAACAAAGTGGCAGAACCCGTGTAGTTTGGCTCTCCTTCAAGGGTAGAAGCCAAGATTGGTTCATGTCTCAATGTTTGTAGAAGAGGGTTTTGACCTAGTTTAACTCCTAAGGCTAGATTACTCTTTTCTACTAAACATTTTGGTGTATCCAAATCTTCTTACACTCTTGCATCCTTTGTCATTTCTAAAAAGATTGTTTTTTGTTATAGATCTAATTTAAAATAGGTGCATTAATCATTTCTTTTATTACATATACTACATTTTACATTCAAATACATCATTAGGATTATAAAATCCTTGCACTTCATAAAAGCATGGCTGTTCTAAAACCTAGGGTTTGAAGATTAGTATGTTTCTTTAGATATTTTTAGTATTGTTAGGTTGACTAAAAGTGAATTCATTTATTGTACCTGTTTAGGGTGAAATTGGGATTGTTTAGTTTTTAGTGTTTAGATGTTTGAATCCTCCTTTCACCCTATACATTCAAGGACCTAGGGTATGATAGGCCACTATCATACCCTAGGTCCTTGAATGTATAGGGTGAAAGGAGGATTCAAACATCTAAACACTAAAAACTAAACAATCCCACTTTCACCCTAAACATTTTGGTGAACCCATGCTTTTGGACTTAAATTGAAACTTTATGAGTATGTGTCTTCATATTTGGATTGATTTCATCCATTCATATAGTCATTCATTTTATTACATTGAGAAAAATTCAAAAAAAATTAAAAATTTTGGAAAAATTCAAAACATTACATTGTTAGGCTTACTAAATTGCATTAATTCTTTCTAAACTTTACTAATTCATGATTTTTGTATCAGATCTGATATAAAATACATAAAAACACAAAAAATCAAAAATATTCATTGCGTTTCTATCATTAATTTGCTAGGCTTTTGTAGAAATTTTGACAATTTTCATTAAACCTAGTAATTCCAAAATCTAGGGTTAGTAGGAAAAATCTTCTTTTAAATTTTTCTAATGATTTTAGAGGCTCATTCAAATTATAATTTGTCTATAATATTTCATTCTAGTGTAAATTTTTATTTAGATTTAAAATATTTGCATTTTTTGCATAGAAAATTTCAACAAAAACTAGCAATTTTCATGCATTTTCATTAGATTTGCATTGGCATTTTGCATATTAAAGCTTGGAATTCATTTTTAGATTTGAGTGTAATTAATTTTCAACATAAAATAGACTTCAAAACATTCACATAGCATTTTGTGTCAACATCTCAAACCTAGGGCTTTAGAAACAACGATTTTCACTAAAATTAGCCTTATCGACTGTATACACTTGCACCATAGGCATGTTGTGAAAAGTATTTTTGAATTAGTTGGCTGTTGTCAGGGTAATAATTTTTTTCCCCTCCTAAAAATCTTCACAACACCTCTTTTAATGGGCTCTTCTATTGAAAATTCAGTGAAAAACTACATATTTTGGCTATTTTTGCCCTAGGGTTTGACCTAGTTTGCACTCCAAGCGCATTATGACAAATTGTATGGATTGATGTGACTGATATCATTGATTTTATTTTCTTCACATTCTAAAATTCATTACAACACCCCTTTTTCTAGGTCTTGGAATTGAAAAACCGTGAAAAATAACCTATTTTTGTTATATTTCACTAGGGTTTTACCTTAGGTGGAACTAAAAGTATGTTGTGTTGGGTATTTTGATATTAAGTGGCTGATATTAATTATATTATTTGCTTTCCATCATCATTTTCCTCACAACACCCTTTGTTATGCTCTTTTGCATTGAGTTTTGGTGAAAAAAGTGCCTATTTTGACATATTTTCACTATAGTTTGACTTGGCATTATCTTGGATTTGCATCAAGAGTGTGCTGAGAAGGATCATATTGCTGTTTTGGACTAATATCAGACATATAAATTTCTATCCTTGATCAAAATCCTTATAACACCCTTTGTTTCACCTATTTACTTTGAAAAAGTACAACAAAATCAAGCATTTGAGGCTATTTTGGACATATCATTTTGCACTCGCCTTTGGTATACTTTTGGAATCTTCAAAAATATGATTTTGCATTGGTGAGAGCATATAAACATGGACTCTAATCACAACAACAATAATAGGTTCCCTCCTAGACCTTACATGAAAAGAAAGGCTCCTGAACCTGACATCGTGTTTACACCTCATGATAGAACAATTGGAGATTCCAATGGACCTCTTTACATCACTGTGAAAATAATGGGAAACCTTATGGATGGAACTCTTATTGATTCCAATTTCATGACTAATGTTGCCACTGAAGAGTTCCTCTTTTCACATCAACTAATGTAAGGTTCTTACTACCCCTCGAACATGATGATTAAGACAAATAAGGGAACCTTTATCAAGCTGTTGATGCTCAGAATTTCACAATTTCCAACACCAACATGGGAAACTCTGAAATGTGGGAATGCTCTTCAGAGTAACCTCTAGATTTTAAAGAAGCTGGCTCTTCTTTATCTCAAGAGTGTTTGGGGAAAAGGGATAGAGTTAAACAGAATCAGAAATGCAACTAAAAAGGGAACTAAACTATGGCGATGCGCCTGGATGTGATTTTGTTTCTCAACACTCAAGCACAGTGAAACTATTTTAGGATTTAGTCACATTAAAGAGAAAACAATGCATAATCAATGTAACAGATGAAAAACAAATAGGATCAAAGACTCACAAATCAGAATATTTTGTAATAACACAGAAAATATCAGCAAAGGCACAGAACTCTGTCTTTATTAATCTTCCAGTTACATAAAAGGCACAGAATCATGCATAGTTATATAAACTCTCTGAATCAAGAAAACAAAACAAAGGCAAATGATATTAATGGCCACTACAAAAGATCTTCAAACTTCTCTAACAATCTGTACTACAGAAAATTCTCTATATCTCCAATGTTGTATATATCTCTCCGGCACTGTGATCTGAACCCATATTTATAGCATAGAACTGGCTCAAAGATTGCCCACACGATCAAATCTCAATAGTCTAACTGAATTGGCGGTTAACTGAAAGTCTCTGATAGAAGATCTCTTTGAATCAGAGGCGGTTAGCCACTCTACAAGTTCATTGGCTGCAACAGATACATGTAACTCTGCTACTTGAATCAGGAAGGAACGCGTGGCAGTTTCTAAAAGTCTTTGCGACTATAAACCCTTGGAACAGCTGGCATTCCTACGCGCCTCTTTCTTGAAACTCTTTCATCTTTCCAGAACAATAAGAAACTAACACCTGACATCCTCTGCATGACTTACTTGATAAACTGCTTCTTTCTCAGCAGACACCAGAACTTGACACTTGGCAGCATCCGTGGCCCTTCCAAAAGATACGTGGCAATGTCTGCTTTACTTTGAGTCTTTACTGTGGCTTATATTAAGAGTGCTCAAGCTTTGCCATCTATCATGGTCTGCTGAACTCTGGAAACTAAGAAACATTAAAAATGGGACCCACCAACAGTCCGTGCCTGAGCAGCTTCAAAAAGAAAAAGGGGTAGGTGGCGCTTTCCGCTGATATGAGAAACTATATATGTGGCAGCTTCCGCTGCACTTAGAGAGACTGTAGATACCTTTACAAGATTCTACAGAAGATGACACATGGTAGTCTCCGCTGCAACTATGAGAAACTCTTAAAACATTACAGGGTTCTGCAAAAGATGACACTTGGAGCTTTCCGCTGAGCTTCGGGAAACTTTAGCATTTCAACAAAAACCTTCGCGGACGCTGCCACCTGGCGCTCTTCACGCAACTCTAGAAACTTAATAAAAATATTAGGGACTCATAAGAATCACGTGGATGGTGACAGATGTCACACTCCGCTGTAACTATAGAAATATTAACAGGGCCCACCAACCTCTTTACTTCGCATTGAAACCAAAAAGGAAACTGCGGAAGATGACACATGGTGCTTTTCGCTGAAACTAAATGGGACACATGGCACCTTCTGTGTAACCTTAGGAAACTCTAAAGAAACATTCCACATTTGCACTTGGTGCTTTCCTCACTCACTGAAGCTCTTAAAGGGACCCGCTACATTATGAGAAACATTCAAAAGGAACGTTTGAAACTTTTAAGAAACTGGAATGGGTGCCGACACTTGGCAGCTTCCGCTGAATACAAAAAGATACATGGCACCCTCCACGGCCACTTTGAGAAACTCCAAAATGTATCCTGACTGCTGACACGTGGCAGTCTCCGCTGCTCTGAAAGAAACTTAAAAAATAGGGCCCTCTAGACTTACTTTGTAGAAAGGGGCTTTTGAAACTTATAGAAACTGAACCTCAAATGCCGACACTTGGTAGCTTTCGCTGATATTAAAAGGGACATGTGGCTCCATCTGCGTAACTTTAAGCAACTTTATAATGTGTCCCGAGTGTTGACACTTGGCGGCTTCCACTGCTTCTCTGGGATTTTGGCAAAATTTACAAAAATGAAAACCCGCGCGCCCACGCTCTTTGTCAAAACCCTCGCTGCAAAACTGAAGCGCTCAGAGACCAAAACTGGAACTCGCACAACCGAAACTCAAAAATCAAAATGTAGAGTATTTTACTCTACAGTTCTTGGCAACCTCGAGGACTTTTTAGCCTGCTCAAAAAGAATCCAAAAAATGTGCATCTGTACAGCAAAATTTACAAATTTTGCAAGGCCGTCTAATATACGGACCACTCAGCATCAGATAACCCCTGCTTGTTCTACAAATCCTGGAAGGCCAAATCCAGGTTAATCATGTCCTTATGCGAAAAGCTTTGCAAAACATGAACTACTGCTTTCAACTGGAAATCAAGTTGAGCCATGGGAATCAAAATAATTTCCACTTCTGACACTGATGAGGCATCTGTCAGACCCTGGAAAACTGATTGATCATTCTATCTAGCTAGCAACAGAGGCTTGATCTCATCAACCATTAATACTGTGTTGCTATCAGGAAAAGGGGAAGGAAGACCCAATTGCACCAGGTCTTCAATGTGTTTCTTCATGTCCTTCACTCCCTCCTTGACCACATCTAGGAGCTCCTGGCAAGTAATTACAACAGAGTTGCAACTGAGAACCTCATTCACCCGTTTAGCAGCAATCATTCTGTCACTGATCCCTGCTGCTGATAATGTTTCATCAAATGTATCATAAAGTTTCCCTAGCAGCAGTTGAGAATCAGAAACTCTCATGGAAACAGTGGACAAAGTGGCCTGGACTGAGGTTTCCACCTTCTCACATAATTGCTGTGCATGCAACAGGAAGGTTAAAGAGGGTTTGAGCTGGATAATCTCCTTAGAGATTCTTGCCCACACTGATGCATATAGCTCCTTGACCAGGTTTAACACTCCTGCATTTTGAGGCCTATTTGCCAACTCAAGGGTCAACTATTTTGCTGTTTGTTTCTCGGCCTAAAGTTGGCCTGTATGGTAGCAACATTATTCTGTTCTTTCAACAGCTACTGTTGCAACTGTGTGGCCTGTTGAGAGGAATCCTGATGCCTCTTTTGCACTATGGCCCTTTCTTGATTCAGGGTAGTCACAACAGACTTCACCTAGATCAGCTCTTCCTTCAAGGAAGCATTTTGGCTCTGTGTAGCCTGATGAATCTGGCATGAAATAGTATTTTGCAACTGTTTATTGAGATCTTCTATTTCATCATTTTTTGATTTGAGCTTAGCAGTCAGAGTCTCACTATGTGTCTTTTCTTGAGTCAGATCAGCTTCCACCTTCTGCAGCTTCCTGGATAACTTCAAATAGTCAATGGCTATGGTAGAAGTGGTTTCATTTAGCAGCTCTACCCTATCTTCTGGTCTGAAGAGTGACATATCCATCGCCACTACACTCATTGTATAATCTTGGGGTTGCATCTGCTCATTAGGTTTTACTACATTTGGTGACAAATGGGTCACAGTTAGCTGCTGCTAAATTAGGTCAAATAGTGACCTCATATGTGGGACAGCCTGAGATTTATTGTCCTTCTTTCTCTTTTTGTCCATCCGAGCTTCCCTAGCCTTCTTAGCGGTGTCTACTTGAGCTTGGAAGGTAGGGGGAGAGGCAATGTATCCGCTCGCAAAAGAATGACCTTCTGGCAAGCCATAAGGGATAGCCAAATGTTGGCTAGGTGGAATCTGAGGAGGTACTCTCCTTGGAAAAGAGGGAGAAAAGGGAGGTAAGGAAGTGGCCTGTGTAGTGACAGGTGGAGAAAATTAAGAAATTGGCACAGCAGAGGTGGTAGAGGATAATATTTGGCCAGTTGGGATTACCACCCCTATTGAAGAAGAAAGAGATTGAGAAGAAGAAGGAGAAGAAGCACGTACCTGAGGAGAAACAAATATACTTGGTGGTGGATGCAACAAAGGTTCTACCTCCTCATCTGAATCAGGCTGAAGTTTCAGCCTCTTATGTTTCCTTGGCCTCTCTTCTTCTTGTTGTGTTTCTTTCTCCTCAACATTTACCACTGTTGCTAGTGGTGTTTGCACAAAACTGGAAGCCCCACTCATTGAAACTGATGGGGTCCCTCTAGGTGGTGATGACACCACACTCTTTTGCTTCTCTATAGCACTGAGAGATTGGGGCTAGGTGGTTATAGCAGTTGTAGATGATGCTTGTCCTGGGGCCTATACTGTATGAGTGGATTCAGGTTCTCCTTCAGATTCCTCACCCTTTTTGTGGATCTTACTTGTATCAGGGATACAAACTGGAGAAGGATGCCATTTGTCCCAAATGGACTCCCATTTCTCATCTGTATCAACATTGCCAAAGGAGTGGGTTGTTTCAAATATCTCCTGCCTATATTTCCAATAGGCTTCTATCTTCTCAGCCTTCCACTCTCTATCTCTTATTAAATGTTTCTTTAATTCGGTACCCATTTTGAGCTTAGGGTCATAGGCCTTTTCCTTTTTATAAAATACCTCCCATGGCCTGGGTCCCTCAAAGGGCAAATCTGTCAACTCTGCATATAAATCAGGGATGTCCTCCTTAGGGTTTCTTCTATATTCCCAACAGGGACGACCCTCATGCACAATTTTGGCAGCAATCTTATTATTCTTGACCCATAAGGTTATGAAACTGACTGGATCATATCTCCATTTATCTTCAACCAAAAGAAAACCCAGGACAGCTAACTTTCTTAGCAATAAGTTTTCAGTATCCTTGACCAATAGGGTCATGTTTTTTTTCACCCAAGGAATATCATACATTTTCTTTTTCTTCTTCCCAATGCCATAATCATTATCAACCACAGACACTTGCCGGGTGACCTCTAAGAAGGCTAGCCTAGGAGTCAAAACCTTAGGTAGCAATATTGGCTCTCCATTAAAACCATGGACCCTGATAATCGTATGGTGAGACCCAAAGAAATAATCACAAGGAATGGGGGAATTTGCCATGAGGCCTCTGATACTTAATGTCAATCTATTCTCAACAGGCTCCGGGCTTAGGTGAGTAAAAGCAGGGGCGATGAAAAGTTCCCAAAATTCGTAGGGGTCAGATGATTCAGACAAAACATGGGTCCATGCAGACACAGGGATAGTTCTATTGGGATCAAAACTTGGATCATACATGTCTAGATGCATATACTGGGAAAAGATAGCATGGTTTTGGTATAACATGAGGTGAAATAGATAAGAAGAATACCTGAAAACCCCTATTGATTTGAAATTGGTGAGTTGTTCGGCCATTGAGTAGGCAATCTACTCTAAAAAATCCAGCTGAAACTCCTGAGACTTATCTACGGTCTTCATTCTGAATAAAATGGCCAGCTGCCAATTATAGACAGTTATGTCTTCCTTCATTCCGAAGATAAATGCCATCATAGATAGCGCTTCCTGACTAGCTTGTGTAAATTGTGCCCTTCCTGTTGGCAGCACTGGCATTTGGGTATTTTCATCTCCTAGCTGCATCTCTAAATTGAGAAACCTTAATTGATGCTTAACGTTGGCCCACGTCTTCTACATCTTGGCAATGGTAGGAAACGTGGCTGTGCTATCATAGTATAGGGCCAACATGTCCCTGATGGCCTTTGGTGTAATTTGCACCATGAAGGGTCCCTTCTGAATGGTTCTTGAGGGTGCATGAAACAGTTCTGCGCATACCTCAATCAGGTCAGGGCATAAATGCACGCTCGGGACAATGAATTTTTCCAATTGGGAGGTCCATATCTGCATGCCGAATGTTTCAAATTGTTTAGCTTTGGCCTTCAGGAGGCACCTTTGGTGTGCTCGCTCTTGCAGAGCTTTGCTGGACTTTTGTAGGGCTGGTTCAGCAATACCATCTGCAAAATCTTGCACCTTAGCTGGGTCAACCGCATAACCAACCTCTGGAACCTTAGTCCTTGGATAGGTCCTTAAAGGTTGCGCAGGGGCTGAAGCGTATGATTTGCTAGTGAGGAACCTGTCAACAGACTCATAAATCCCAAGCCCCTGTTATGAAGATTGTGCCTCTGCCATCTCTGTGTTTGCTGGAAACTGTATAACTTACTGTAAACGAGTAAGGAAGCTTTGCGACAGGTAAGATACAATTAGGAAGTAGGTTTTGCAATGGAAACGCAGCAACAAGAAAGACACTTAGCAAAAGTTGAAACAAATGAAACTTAGTTAAGCTTTAACTCATGTTGTTGGGGTATTTTAATGATGCATCAAGTCTCATAAATGGCATTAAAAACAGAAACTGTTATAAAATTTTAAGCGATCTGAGTGGGACAGAGTGTCAGACACGTCATAAAAAGCGGCTACGCTGGGTACCTTTTAGAAATTTTGGGGATTTGAGAGGTTTAATGAATACAAAAGTTTTGAGACTTTTAAGAGACTTGAGCTGTGGCCACGTGTTTATAAAACACTTATTCAAAACAAAAGCGGGAAAAACAAAGCAACAACAAAAAGAAACTATCTAACTATAATACACAGGAAAGACACTGTCTAATTGAAATGCTTCAAGTAGATCCCATTGACGGGAATCTCTTCAGGCTCACCCTCCATCGTTTCAAGCTCAAAAGAATTCTACTCTTTATAGGAATGGATTTTATAAGGGCTGGTCCATAATGACTCAAATTTACTATGCCAACCTGACTTGGTAGCTCTCTCATCCCATTTCAAAACAACTGATCCTACTTCAAAATGAGGGTTTGAAGTTTTCTTATCGAAACAGTCCTTGATTATTTTCTGATGTTTCAATAATAATTCATGTGCTGAATCTCTCTTTTCTTAAACTTCCAGGAGCTCAGCAAGTCTGACCTGCATGGGGCCATTTTCCTCAATCTCAATTTGTTTCAATAACTGGAGAGCAGGAATCTCCAAGCTTAGGGGCATTACAGCAGGTTTACCATAGACCAATTCATATGGGGACATTTTTGTCACTTGTTTCGGTGTAATTTTGTCTGCCCACAGTGCTATATTAAGCACTTTATGCCACTCTTTGTGATGATCAACCCCTATTCTTTTGATGAGTCTGATTAGATTCTTGTTAGTTGATTTGGCTAAACCATTACCCTGAGGATAATAGTTGGAGGAGGTCTTCAGATAGATTCCATACTTTAGTGCAAAGTCAGATATCTTTGCCCCAAAAAATGCCTTAGCATTATCTGAAATTATAGTACGAGGAGGCCCAAAGCGAGTAGTGATACCCTCCAGAAAATCAAGAATCACCTTTTCTGTTGCTTCTTTTAGTGGAACTGCCTCACTCCATCTAGTAAAATAATCTGTGGCCGTTAGGATCCATTTGTGCCCCATACTTGACACTGGATTGATCATTCCAATGAAGTATAGACCCCATTGAGCAAAAGGTTCATCCACAATTATAGGACTAAGGGGCATTGCTGCATTCCTTCTCTTCCCTACATAGTACTGACAAGATTGGCATTCTTTAACCAATTGATAACAGTCTATGAATAAAGTGGGCAAGAAGTAACCTGCCTAACTTATCTTTATAGCCGTGGTTCTTATAGAAAAATGTCCACCTGACACTCCATGATGCATTTCATACAATATTCTTTGGGCTTCATCTTTTTCTATGCATCTTAAAAGTATGCCATCAGTATTTCTTCTGAAAAGAACTTGATCAATTAAAACAAAATGAACTCCCTATTGCCTATAGTACCTCTTCTTATCCTGAGAGAGCTCCTTTGGGAAAATTCCATGTTTCATAAATTGGATCCTATCTGTGACCCAAGAATTCTGATTAGCTTCTTGTATCCTTAATACATTTTCCTCCTCTGTTTCTTCAGTTATCATTTTTTCAATATCTTGAACCATATACTGGCACAAACCCTTGCCTCTGACGAGTTTAGTTGGCCTAACCTCCACATCATATTCAAGAATCTTTGTTATCTAGTTTGCTCTTTTCTCAGTGATTTCTCCTTCCATAATATATTCTTTGACACTCGGATGAGCTACTAATATCAGAATCTTATTACCTGTGACCATGTGTCTGAATTTCTTAAGGGCTTTTACCATAGCATATGCCTGTTTCTCTACAAAGTTATACCTAGCTTCATACTCCCTAAGAGTCCTTGAGAAAAAGGCTATTGGATGCTCTCCCTCTTGTTGATCATCTTTCTGTTTTAGGACAGCAGCAACACTAAATTCTTCTCCATAGACATACATTATAAAAGACTTAGAGAAGTCAAGGTTTCTCAATACTGGGGCTGTTGAAATTGCTTTCTTGACCTCCTCAAAAGCCTGTCTCCCTTCTGCAGTCCATTTGAATACCAAGTCTTTCTTTAGCATCAGTGTAATTGGTCTTATCAGGCCTGCAAAGTCTGATATGAATCTACTGACAAAATTAATCTTTCCCAAGAAGGACTGAACTACTTTCTTATTGACAGGCAGAGACAGGTTCATTATGGCAGTGACTCTTTCTGGATCTATAGAGACTCCTTCTTTAGAGACTATATGCCCTAATAGTTTACCTTGAGGTACTGCAAAAATGCATTTCTTAGGATTTAGAGATATTCCAAACTCTTGGCATTTCTTAAAAACTGCTTCTAAATGGTCAAAATGATCAATAGCATTTTTAGAGAAAACAGTAAGGTCATCTAGGTAAATTAGAATGATTTTATTGATAATCTCTCCAAATGCTACATCCATTGCTCTCTGAAATGTGGCTCCATCATTTGAAAGACCAAAAGGCATCTTTGCATAGGTGAATGTTTCCCATTTTGTGCTGAAAGCAGTCTTATGTTGGTCCTCATCAGCCAACCAAATTTGATTGTACCCAGAGAAACCATCTAGCAGAGAAAATCTCTCTGATCCAGCCACAGTCTGTAAAATTTGTTCCATAGAGGGTAAGGGGTAGTGATCCTTCAAAGAAGCCCTATTTAGATCTCTAAAATCCACACAGAGCCTTATGTCCCCATTCTTTTTCCTGACTGGTACTAGGTTGGACACCCAAGTTGAGTGTTTGATTGGGAAAATAATCTTTGACTCTAATAGTTTCTGCAACTCATCCACCATCAAAGGTTCAATCCTAGGGTTCACTGGCCTATGTTTCTGTCTAACCGGTTTAGATCCTTCAATCAGCTCTATGGTGTGCTGAATGATATTTCTATCATAACCATGTAGATCTTCATAGGTCCAGGCTATGACCCTATCATATTTCTCACATAAATCAATTAACCTTTTTCTTTCCTGTTGAGTGGCAGAATTCCCAACCTTCAATTTTCTTCCCTCACTAACCTGAATCTCAGAGTAGTCTTCTTTGTTTGCTTGGAATCTCTTCTTTTCTAGGCTAGCATCTTCAGGATCAAACAAGTTTTCTAGGGTAATCAGTCCCTTAGGGAGCTTGTTTGACTTCAGTTGAATTATCTAATCACCATATGCTTCTTCAATTTTTGGTTGTAATTGATCAGCAAATTCTCCTGACTGTTGCAAAAATGAGAGTACTTGAAAATCATTTTCAAAAACTTGCCTATTTTCATCATTGTCTGGGATGGTTGGCCTCACAATAACTTTGACTGACTCATTATTGACCATTAGATCAGTTATTGGATCAAACTGTGAACCAATTTGTGCCATCCTATCTACCTCAGAATTTTGGGCTCTAGGGACTACCTCTATATTAAAGGCTTCAAAACTGTCTATTAAGTCCCAAATTCTATGCCTATAGGATCTCATTCTTACATTTTTGGCTATTGCTTTCCCCTTATTTGTTTCACCACTAGTTCTGAATCTCCTTTGACTATTAGATTCTTTACTCCTTTCCTTTTTGCCAATATAAGTCCATGCACTAAAGATTCATACTTAGCATCATTATTGGTACAGGCAAAATGAAAGTGAATGGCTCTTAAAATCTTTTCACCATTAGGGGCAGTAAGACAAATTCCTACTCCAACTCCATTTTTTCTTCTAGCCCCATCAAAATTTAGGGTCTAGATTCCTGAGTCATTTATAGATTCTTGGGTCTGAGAGGGCTCATTCCTTAAGACATTAGGGATCTCCTAGTCTTCCTCAAATATAACATAAGTGCCCAACCCTATTGAGTCATAGTTTCCAAAGGGGTCACTCTACATCATGGTTAACAACTGGTTATCCTCTACCTACTGATCATATTCAGTCCAATCCCCTATTTCTTCAACAAAAACCTTTTCTTCTTTATTTAACATGGCATGGGCTGCTTCTAACCTTGGGGTTAGTTCATTAGTGATATGGTCCTTTGACAATGGTTCTGATAGTACCTTCATTTTAGTCCCATATTTGGTCCTTATGATGAGATGAGACCAATCAAGTGACATATAACCTCCTATCTTGACTGTGAAATCTCTGAATAGGCATAAGCCAAAAACAGGAGGAATATCTATGACTACAACATCTTGATTAGCAATTATATTGGGATAGGTGTACAGCTGCAGTGGAAGTTGTTTAATTTTCCCTATTGTTTGCACAGACTTCCCATCCAACTGCATAACTCCTTTTGCAAGTGGCTCAAATTTTATTTTCAAAGCATCTGCTATTTACTTTGGCATCACTGTGGTGCTAGCCCCAGAGTCTATCATTGCATTGTGCAATAGTTTCTTCCCAACTATTAAAGTTAAATAAAAGGGATCTGTCTTGGATTGACTTACCTCTGGTGCATTGTTCAGAAGAGCTGTTGTCTGCAGAGGAATAGTGTCTTTGAGCTTTTCTTTATCATTAGGTCCTCCTTTGGCAACAGTCTATTTAGGCACAGCTTGGCTCTGTAAAGCTTCTTGCAATGATGTCTTCCACTCAGGAATGGCCAACATGTCCCATATTGACACATGTGCTGGAGTCCTCTTCAACTGATCCACCACATTCACAGGCCCTAGTGCTTGTATTTTGGGATAATAAGGGTATCTTGCTTTCTCTTGAACTTGTCCAGAAACTACTTGATTCTGTACTGGCTAAGGTATTTCTTGTCCAGTAGCTGTATTTTGATGATCTTGAAATGGTGGAACTCCCATAATTTCATTATTTGTTACTCCAGAATGTTCCATCATCCTTCTCTTGGCTCTAGTATAGTAGTCTGACTGTACGAATGGCTTCTTAGAAGTTGAAGCTTCATTTAAGAATACTGACTCTTCATCTTCAATCCATGAAAAAAGAGCATGCTCAGGGGCTATTTCTTCTTCTTGTTGTAAGAACATTCCTTGCATCTGAGCCACTAGGACTAAATTTTGCATACCAGGGGATTGGTAGGGCTGAGTGATGCAGAGTGGCACAAGGGAAGCAACACACAAAGGTTTACTCTATTGTCCTTTGCCCACTCACCCACTTCAACTAGCCTTCAACCAACCAACCAACCAAAGGCACATACAAGGCATATGAAGGATTTGATGTCCAGACTATTGTCCAACCCCTAAGGCTTCTCCAACACCTTAAGACAGATCAACAAACACCTTCTATGCAGTTGGTTTGATCTCCAACTTCCCAAAACTCTTCAACCTATACCTTGACTACTAAGGCTACTAGCCCTCCAAACTAGGTTTTCTCAACAAAACTTGACAAAATCCCAAAGGTCTAGGCAAACAAATGATGGAATTGAACACCTTTCAGGGGACCCTAACAAACCTCCAAATCTCCTGCTCCAACTCTACTCCAGCAATCCAGAACGCCTACTAGGTCTCTAGGCCTAATTGATCAATTTAGGCTAGGTTACAAAGCAAGTGCTCAAAATTGGGTGCATAGGTCAGGGGCAGGAACTTGGAATGACTCTACCATCCCCAAACAACACAAATCCACCATTCATTCACTCATCCTCTTAGGGTTTTGTCAAATACAACAATAAATTGCATAAATTCAGTCAAATACATAGAGATATTTGACCTAGGGCATCACATTAAAAATAGTAAACTGTATTTTCTTAGAAAATGCTTTTGGAATCAAGTAGTATACACCCCTAGCCTACATTTCACCAAGTGGCATGAAATTTCATCAGTAGAAATGCATTCTAGGGCTAAATTTGTGGGACTGCCCTAGAAAACAGGGTTTCTAGACCAGTTTTGAAAGAAAATTCAATAACTTTTGACTCCGACCACTTTAAGACCTCAAACTAGTTGCATTCAAACCCTGACTCCAAGAGATTTCAGAAAAATATCATTTACACACGTGAAAAGTCTGTACAGTCTGTACACAGCAAGAAAAATAGTGAAAAACAGTTAGTTTTCTTGAATTTTGTGCCCAAATTTCGTACAAAAACTTCCTCCTCCGTACTGGAGTCAGATATCCACCATATTAACCCATCCAAGTTGGTTTCCAGCTTCTACAACAGCATTTAACTGCCCAAAGTGGTTTTTGAACCAACCCAACACATAACACCTTTGACAACTATGGTGTTTTGCATTAACACAAGGAGGTTGATTTGTTTGGCTTGTCCAATGGAGTCCAAATGATCAACACACTCCTTCCAACATACTAAAACATTAAAACAACCAAGAAAAACTTGAAAACCAATCCTTAGACCTTCTAGGCCTAATTGGCACAACAAGGGTCCAAATGGACTAAGAAGGATTTAAGGTTTATATAGTCACCCCAAACCTCTTGACCATACAAAATGGACCAAACAATAATGGCTAAAAGCCTTATTACAAAACACATTGAACAAAAAAACATAACTTCTCAAAATGCCTTTAGGAACCAAGGTGCTCCTAGGTGCCCTGCACCATACACCCACTGTCAAAGAGAACTCAAGTCTCTTGAGTTGGAATGCTGTCAAATGTGAAACCTGCCTTCTCAATGTCTGCCCTGCTCATCCAAGTGGCATCCTCCTGAGGTTTGTTTAGCCACTTCACCAAATAGTCATGATAGGTGTGCCTTCTAGTTTGTTTTGCAATCCTCTTGTCCAAAATGCACTCAATCTGAGTTGGAGATGAAGGAATGAGTTCCTGGAGTGTCTGATCAGTTTGATCTTCTTCAAAAACAGTCTGAGGATCAGATCCTTTATAGGGATAAAGGTCTGAAACATTAAAAATTGTAGACAAAGCAATGCCATTTGGAAGTCTGATTTTGTAGGCATTTTCTCCACATTTCTTGAGCACTTCACAAGGCCCAATCTTCTTCATAAGTAGCTTAGTGTGTTTACCTATAGGGAGCCTCTCCTTCTTCAGATGAACCATTACTAAATCACCTTCCTTGAACTGCAAATCCCTTCTTTTTCTGTCAACAAATTGTTTATATTTCTGAGAAGTGGACAGCAATTTTTGTTGTACTTGTTCATGGACATCTTTCATGACTTGAACGAAGTCTTCAGCCAAGGCACTGCTGTTTTCCAGTCCTTTAACCTCCCTTAGTTCCAAAATACCCCTTGGGTGATTGCCATAAACAATTTGGAAAGGAGACAGGCCGGTGCTTCTATTGACAGTGTCATTGTATGAGAACTCTGCCTGAGCCAAAATTGAATCCCAACTAGCACCCTGCTCCTTGGTTAGGCATCTTAGGAGGTTGCCAAGTGACCTATTAATCACCTTTGTTTGTCCATCAGACTGAGGGTGATAGGCAGATGATAAGGACAAATTTGTACCTAGTCTCTTCCACAGTGTCCTCCAGAAGTGTCCAATGAACTTGGGGTCTCTATCTGAGATTATGGACAAAGGTAAACTATGTAACCTGACTATTTCCTTGAAGAAAAGACCTGCTATGTGTGAGGCATCATGTGTGGTTCTACATGGGATGAAGTGAGCCATTTTTGAGAACCTATCTACAACCACAAAAATGCTGTCATGTCCATTCTTTGTCCTAGGCAAACCAAGTACAAAGTCCATACTTATGGAATCCCAAGGCTTTGAAGGAATAGGTAGAGGAGTGTATAAACAAACTTCCTTACATCGGTTGGCAATTTTGGCCAAAAATAGTACCTCCTAACCAATTCTAGGGTCTTATCAATACCAAAGTGACCTGACATGCTGCCACAATGCTTTTCCTTTATTATATTCTCTCTAATAGATCCTCTTGGGATACACAACATGCTACCCTTGAAAAGATATCCATCTTGCAACAAAAAATTAGAAAAATCAGTATTATACCTTCCTGTCATGGCCTTGCAAGAGAGGTATGGTTCTTTGAAGTCTTCATCTGCTGTATACTGATCTTTAATGGCATGAATACCTATACTTTCCAACTGAATAGTTTGCACAACAAGATTTCTCCTACTTAAGGCATCGGCTACCTTATTGGCCACTCCTTTCTTGTGTTTTATGGAGAAGGTGTATGCTTGGATGTACTCCATCCACTTGACATGTCTGTGATTCAGCTTTTGCTGCCTATTCAAGAAACTTAATGCATGGTTGTCAGTAAAAACTATAAATTCCTTTGGCAATAAGTAGTGTCTCCATTTCCTCAATGACTGAACCATGGCATATAACTCTAGATCATAGGTGGAGTAGTTTTGTTTTGCCTCATTTAACTTCTCACTAAAGAATGCTACAGGCCTCCCATATTGACTTAGGACTCCTCCAACAGCCCTCTTACTTGCATCACATTCTACCACAAAGACCTTGTCAAAATTAGGTAGCACTAGGACTGGTTTTTCTGAAATTTTTTTCTTTAACAGTTCAAAGGCTTTGTTGGCCTCATTTGTCCATACAAACACACATTTCTTGCCCCCTTTTATGGTGTCAACAAGTGGAGCACAAATGCCACTAAACCCTCTAATGAACTTTCTATAAAAGCTGCATAAACCATGGAAACTCCTTACCTCCGAGGCTGTTGTAGGTGTTGGCCAATTAAGAATGGCTGCAACCTTACTTGGATCCATTTTTAGGCTGCCCTTGGAGATGACAAACCCCAAAAATATCAACTCTTCTTGTAGGAAGACACATTTGTCAAGATTGATTCTCAACTTCTCCTCTTGAAGCCTCCTGAGCACTTGATGGATATGCCTTATGTGGTCTTCCTTGCTGTCACTAAAAATTAGTATATCATCCAAATATACAACAACAAACTTGTTAAGGAAAGGTTTTAGCACTTCATTCATCAATCTCATGAAGGTGCTTGGTGCATTTGACAAGCCAAAAGGCATGACAACCCATTCAAATAGTCCTTCATTGGTTTTGAAGGCAGTTTTCCACTCATCCCCTTCCCTTATCCTGATTTGGTGATAACCACTTTTTAGATCTATCTTGGTAAAATACTTAGCCCTACCCAAGCAATCCATTAAATCTTCTATTCTAGGCATTGGAAATCTATACCTGATAGTAATCTTGTTGATGGCCCTGGAATCAGTGCATAGTCTCAATGTTCCTTCCTTCTTAGGTGCAAGCACTGCAGGTACTGCACATGGACTAATACTCCTCCTGATAAGCCCTCTATCCAACAAGTCTTGGATTTGTCTTGCCACTTCAGCATTTTGCTCTGGAGTCAACTTGTAGGCTGCTTGGTTTGGTAGGGTGGATCCAGGGATGAGATCAATGCAATGACTAATCTCCCTCTTTGGTGGAAGAGCATCCTTGCCTTCATCAGCTATCACATCATGGAACCTTTCCAATAATTCTTCCACTTCCTTTGGTCCAATCCTCCTAAGAGGTTGCTGCACTTTGACCTTCTTGGGATTCACATCCTTGGGCTTGATGACTACTGCAAAACATGGCACTTTCTCTTCCTTGAGGTTAGCCAAAAACTCTTTTTCACCTACCAACATAACTGAACTAGAAATGACTTTCTCTTTGCAATCATCAATCAAAGGAGTCATTGTAAACTTTTCACCATTCTTGGACAAATGAATCACATTGTTCTTACCATCATGTTGGGCACTTGTGTCATGTTGCCAAGGCCTTCCAAGAAGAAGGTGGCATGCATCCATATCCACTATCTCACAAAGAACCTTATCATGATATTCACCTATCTTGAATTCAACCCAACATTGCTCTTTCACCACAATTTGTTGTTCCTTGGTTAGCCAAAAGACTCTATAGGGGTTAGGATGAGGCATTCTTTCCAATCCTAACTTAGTCACCATTTCATTAGAAGCCAAATTTTTAGAAGAACCTGAATCTACTATTACCTTGCAAACTTTTCCTTTCACCTTGCAAGTGGTTCTGAACAAGTTGTTTCTTTGGGGCTGCTCCTTGGTGGCTGGCATGATGAGGGATCTATTAAACATGATGCATTCTCCACTCTCAGGTGCTGCAGACTTGGAAGAGGCTGTTTGGTAACTTGTGGTGCTTTGACAGTCCTCTTCTTGAAGGAGTTGTACTCTTCTTTCTTTCTGATTTGCAGTAGTGTTTCCCATCTTCTCCGGGCACCTAAAGGACTGATGTCCAATCTGATTGCAAGAGAAACACCTTCCAGTAAACACATTGGGACCTCTGCCCCCACTTCTTCCTCTGCCATTACCTCTGCCCCTAAACTGACCCTTATCAGCACTGTTTTTATCAGCCTGCCCTTGGCTGCCTTCTTGTGATCCACCACCTTGGAATCTAGAGAAATTATCTCTGTTTTGAAATCTGCCCCTGCCCCTAAAATTTTGATTTCCTCTGCCTCTGCTGCTGCTACCAAAATCCCCTTTTCTTCTCTGCTTATCCTCAATCCTCAGTGCCATTTGAAAACACTTATGGACTGTCTCCGGGTTAAAGAGAGTTAATTCATCTTGAATGGAGAACTTGAGGCCATTAAGATACCTTGCAAGCTTTTGTTTTTCATTCTCAGGCATCTTGGCTTTCAATGTCATCTTGTGAAACTCCTCTGTGTAGGTGCTTACGTCCATGTCCTTTTGTCTCAAGTTGTGCAAATTCTTGTTCAAGTTGACCTCATAATCCTCAGGGACAAATTGCTTCTTGATTTCAAGTACCATCTTCCTCCATGTAGAGATAGGATTCCTCTCATCTTCTATCCTTTCATTTTGAATAAAATTCCACCAACTCAAGGCTGGCCCTTTCATTCTTGCTTTGGCAATCTTCACTTTCTGATTTTCTGCCACTTCTTCACATTCAAAATAGTTCTCCATTGCCTCAATCCAATCAAGGCACTCCTCTGGATTCATCTTACCAGGAAACATAGGTAAGTCTGCCTTAGTGTCCTTCCTACTCAACTTTCCAAGTGCATATAGGAATTGTCTCTCTGACATGCCTCCTTGTGGCTCTTCCATAGGCACTTCTTCTTCCTCATCTTGATCCTCTTCATCTGAATCTAAGATGACTTCTGACTTCTTCTTCTTGTCTTTGTCTTTCTTCAACTTTTCTATCTCAGCCTCCATCCTTTTGTTCTTGGCTGCTTGCTCTCTCACTATCTTTGCCAATTCGGCATTTGTCACCTTTGAAGGAATTTCCTCCTCTTCTTCTCTATCTCCCATCTCTTTGATGGCTCTGATACCACCTGATGCAGAGTGGCACAAGGGAAGCAACACACAAAGGTTTACTCTATTGTCCTTTGCCCACTCACCC
Organism: Cunninghamia lanceolata; assembly: GCA_027924645.1. Taxonomy (NCBI): domain Eukaryota; kingdom Viridiplantae; phylum Streptophyta; class Pinopsida; order Cupressales; family Cupressaceae; genus Cunninghamia; species Cunninghamia lanceolata. The sequence goes on from BSBN01000144.1 coordinate 4,184,236, forward strand.
ACTTCAACTAGCCTTCAACCAACCAACCAACCAAAGGCACATACAAGGCATATGAAGGATTTGATGTCCAGACTATTGTCCAACCCCTAAGGCTTCTCCAACACCTTAAGACAGATCAACAAACACCTTCTATGTAGTTGGTTTGATCTCCAACTTCCCAAAACTCTTCAACCTATACCTTGACTAGTAAGGCTACTAGCCCTCCAAACTAGGTTTTCTCAACAAAACTTGACAAAATCCCAAAGGTCTAGGCAAACAAATGATGGAATTGAACACCTTTCAGGGGACCCTAACAAACCTCCAAATCTCCTACTCCAACTCTACTCCAGCAATCCAAAACGCCTACTAGGTCTCTAGGCCTAATTGATCAATTTAGGCTAGGTTACAAAGCAAGTGCTCAAAATTGGGTGCATATGTCAGGGGCAGGAACTTGGAATGACTCTACCATCCCCAAACAACACAAATCCACCATTCATTCACTCATCCTCTTAGGGTTTTGTCAAATACAACAATAAATTGCATAAATTCAGTCAAATACATAGAGATATTTGACCTAGGGCATCACATTAAAAATAGTAAACTGTATTTTCTCAGAAAATGCTTTTGGAATCAAGTAGTATACACCCCTAGCCTGCATTTCACCAAGTGGCATGAAATTTCATCAGTAGAAATGCATTCTAGGGCCAAATTTGTGGGACTGCCCTAGAAAACAGGGTTTCTAGACCAGTTTTGAAAGAAAATTCAATAACTTTTGACTCCGACCACTTTAAGACCTCAAACTAGTTGCATTGGAACCTTGACTCCAAGAGATTTCATAAAAATATCATTTGCACACGTGATAAGTCCGTACAGTCCATACACAGCAAGAAAACCAGCGAAAAACAGTCAGTTTTCTTGAATTTTGTGCCCAAATTCCGTACAAAAACTTCCTCCTCTGTACTGGAGTCAGATATCCACCATATTAACCCATCCAAGTTGGTTTCCAACTTCTACAACAGCATTTAACTGCCCAAAGTGGTTTTTGAACCGACCCAACACATAACACCTTTGACAACTATGGTGTTTTGCATTAACACAAGGAGGTTGATTTGTTTGGCTTGTCCAATGGAGTCCAAATGATCAACACACTCCTTCCAACATACTAAAACATTAAAACAACCAAGAAAAACTTGAAAACCAATCCTTAGACCTTCTAGGCCTAATTGGCACAACAAGGGTCCAAATGGACTAAGAAGGATTTAAGGTTTATATAGTCACCCCAAACCTCTTGACCATACAAAATGGACCAAACAATAATGGCTAAAAGCCTTATTACAAAACACATTGAACAAAAAAACATAACTTCTCAAAATGCATCAAAATGCCTTTAGGAACCAAGGTGCTCCTAGGTGCCCTGCACCACTGAGTGTCAGAAGTATTTGCAAATTGTCCATCCACTCTTCTTTGCTCTACTATCTTTTGCTGTAGATTACCCCTTGGACAATCTCTGGGCATATGTGCATTATTACAAGGGAAACACCAGGCATTGGTACCATCTGCATAATTATTCTATCCTGGGATAATCTCTCTATTTGGATTGGGAGGAACAGTCAGCAAGGGTGTAGGGACTGCAACCAATTGGTTTGATGGCTAAGGGTTAGTTTGTCTTTGGGGGCCTTGATACTGGTTTGACTGTGAAGGAGGTCTATTCCCTTGATAGCCTTGATATTGGGGTCTGGGATAAGGGTTCTGCTATCTTTTTAGGTTAATTATTTCATTAGAAAATGTTCTCAGGATGTTCTTGACATCATCCATCTTTGAAGACTGGGTAGGGACAATAGCTTTAGCAGGTTGTTGGGGAAACGTATACATGGACATAGGTGGGGTTAAGGGGTTAGGAGCTTCTTGAGGAAATGGTAGGGTAATCTCTCGAAACATAGGCATGGGAGGCCTTAGGGGCAATTTTCCAGCATCTATCAAATTATTTTCGGCTCTGACTGCATAGTCATAGGCTTCTAGCAAGGTCTGGCCTCCAAGTGATTGAATCATTACTGCTATATCTGAATTTAGGGCCTTAAGATAAAATACTATAGCCATACCTGGTAATGGTCTTGTTGTAGCAGGAATCCTTTCCCAAGTCTTCTGAAATCTGGAATTGAAATCAGTCATTGCCTCTTGTGGTGCTCTCTTGATGGTAATCAGTTGTTGTAACAAAGAAGATTTATCACCCTTCTCTTTGAATCTTGCAAAGAAAGCATCTCAAAGCTGGTCCCATGTAGATATCAAATTTGGGGTCAAAGATCTGTACCAGTCTAGAGCCTTCCCCTTAAAAGAAGCACATTTTGCTGTGTGATCACATGTATTGCACAGACATCAGACACATTTTGTAGATGCTCTTCAGGTGTTTTGAAATCTTCACCACTGAATTTGGGCAGAGCCTTTAGGGCATTTCCTGGAATAGGATCCCAAGTGGCTGGTGGTACTGGGAGAATCAGAGCACTGCCAGTATTCCAATTTACATAATTCCTTGGGGCTATAGGTGCTCCCATGTTTGCACTTGGGGTTGCTGTAAATTGATTGACCCTTCTTCTTGAATTATTTATCAATGGTGATAAAAGAATACCTGGGTTCACAGTAGATTGAGCTCTTGTCACAGGTCCGCAGCTCTAACTCCTCGTGACTCTCTGGTTCATACAGTCTTGAAAGAAACTTCAAGAAATGGTCCCACTGGGCGTGCCAAAAACTATTGATGCTTAGAATTTTGCAGTTTCCAACACCAACATGGGAAACTCTGAAATGTGGGAATGCTCTTCAGAGTAACCTCCAGATTTTAAAGAAGCTAACTCTTCTTTATCTCAAGAGTGTTTGGGGAAAAGGGATAGAGTTAAATAGAATCACAAATACAACTAAAAAGGAAACTAAACTATGGCGATGTGCCTGGATGTGATTTTGTTTCTCAACACTCAAGCACAGTGAAACTATTTTAGGATTTAGTCACATTAAAGAGCAAACAATGCATGATCAATGTAATAGATGAAAAACAAATAGGATCAAAGGCTCACAAATCAGAATATTTTGTAATAACACAAAAAATATCAGCAAAGGCACAGAACTCTGTCTTTATTAATCTTCCAGTTACATAAAAGGCACAGAATCATGCACAGTTATACAAACTCTCTGAATCAAGAAAATAGAACAAAGGCAAATGATATTACTGGCCACTACAAAAGCTCTTCAAACTTCTCTAACAATCTGTACTGCAAAAAATTCTCTATATCTCCAATGTTGTATATATCTCTCCGGCACTGTGATCTGAACCCATATTTATAGTATGGAACTGGCTCAAAGATTGTTCACACGATCAAATCTCAACGGTCTAACCGAACTGGTGGTTAACTAAAAGTGTCTGACAGAAGATCTCTTCGAATTAGAGACGGTTAGCCACTCTGCAAGTTCATTGGCTACAACAGATACATGTAACTTTGCCTACTTGAATTAGGAAGGAACGCGTGGCAGTTTCTGATAGTCTTTGCGACTATAAACCCTTGGAACAGCTGGCATTCCTACACGCCTCTTTCTTGAAACTCTTTCATCTTTCCAGAACAATAAGAAACTAACACCTAACATCCTCTGTGTGACTTACTTGATAAACCGCTTCTTTCTCAGCAAACACCGAAACTTGACACTTGGCAGCATCTGCGGCCCTTCCAAAAGATACGTGGTGATGTCTGCTTTACTTTGAGTCTTTACTGTGGCTTATATTAAGAGTGCTCGGGCTTCACCATCTGTCACGGTCCGCTAAACTCTAGAAACTAAGAAACATTAAAAATGGGACCCACCAACAGTTCATGCCTGAGCAGCTTCAAAAAGAAAAAGGGACAGGTGGCGCTTTCTGCTGATATGAGAAACTATATACATGGCAGCTTCCACTACACTTAGAGAGACTGTAGATACCTTTACAGGATTCTGCGGAAGATGACACATGGCAGTCTCCGCTGCAACTATGAGAAACTCTTAAAACTTTACAGGGTCCTGCGGAAGATGACACTTGGAGCTTTCCGCTGAGCTTTAGGAAACTTTAGCGTTTCAACAAAAACCTCCGTGGACACTGCCACCTGGCGCTCTCTGCGTAACTCTAGAAACTTAATAAAAACATTAGGGACTCATAAAAATCATGTGGATGGTGACAGATGTCGCACTCCACTGCAACTATAGAAATATTAACAGGGCCCACCAACCTCTTTACTTCGCATTGAAACCAAAAAGGAAACTGCAGAAGATGACACATGGTGCTTTTCGCTGAAACTAAATGGGACACGCGGCACCTCCATGTAACCTTAGGAAACTCTAAAGAAACATTTTGCATCTGCCACTTGGTGCTTTCCATGCTCACTGAAGCTCTTAAAGGGACCTGCTACATTATGAGAAACATTCAAAAGGAACGTTTGAAACTTTTATGAAATTGGAACGGGTGCCAACACTTGGCAGCTTCCGTTGAATGCAAAAAGATATGTGGCACCCTCCACGGCCACTCTGAGAAACTCTAAAATGTATCCCGACTGCTGACATGTGGCGGTCTTCGCTGATCTGAAAGAAACTTAAAAAATAGGGCCCGCCAGACTTACTTTGTAAAAAGGGGCTTTTGAAACTTATAGAAACTGAACCTCAGATGCCAACACTTGGTAGCTTCCACTGATATTAAAAGGGACACATGGCTCCATCCGCATAACTTTAATCAACTTTATAATGTGTCCTGGGTGTTGACACTTGGCGGCTTCTGCTGCTTCTCTAGGATTTTGGCAAAATTTACAAAAATGAAAACCCCGCGCGCCCGTGCTTTGTGTCAAAACCCTCGTTGCAAAACTGAAGCACTCAGAGACCAAAACTGGTACTCGCACAACCGAAACTCAAAAATCAAAATGTAGAGTATTTTACTCTACACAAGCCTTTGGGTAAAATATCATTGTTGGTAACACTATCTGGAAAGCATGTTGAATAATGGTTTGATGTTGTCCCTATTTCTAACCTCTTTCATATTAAATGAGGACATCCTTGGCTAAAAGAAATGAGAGCTATCCCTTCAACAATGCACCATTGTCTAAAATTCCCTTTTGACAGATGCATGATTACCATCCCCCACAACAAATATAAACCTTTGGTTGAGAAAAAGCATTACAGATTGAATTATTTTTGGGATAAAACTGAAATACCTAGTCCTTCTATACAAGAAACAACAAAAGATAAAAAAACTGCATGTGAAGAGAACTTTAGACCAAAAGGACAAGGTCCCTATGTTGAAGTTCATCCCCCAAAATCCTTACAAGGATTGGGAGGTCATTGTCAACAACAAAATGTTCCACTTTGACAAATGAGGTTTGATCTCAGTGTTTCATCTTCTAAATTGCACAAGCCTCTGAAAGAGGATAGCCCTATCTCACAAGAGATAAGTGGTAAAAGAAAATGAAATAGAAAAGCAAGAGAAAGAAGAAAAATAAGACAAGCTTATGCTATAAACCTTGCCTCTCAACAAGAAAACATTGATCCCAATATTCAACCAAACAATAAGATCCTAACAATGAACAACATGATGAACAAGACATGAATCAGGCTATGGTACCTTATGTCCCACTTTTCTCCAAAATTAGGAAGTGAGAAGATGATGACGATGATTTTATTATAGGCAACCTCTAGCCAGAAAGGGGCCCTACAAGTATCTCTAACCCTTTATCTCTCTCATGATGTACTTGCCCCGTGATGTGTTATGTATTGTTTAGGCCTCTCGGGATGACCCCTGATTCTCTTGTAAGGTTCAGGGTACCAGGAGACCACCTCTATTGTGACCTTCTTCTATTTGTATCATCATTCTTCTAAATTGTTCTCTCTGATTTCATCATTGTGTGTTGTGTCTTACGGAAATAGCATTGCAGTTGGTGACTTGGGGGCACCCTCCTATGTGACTATCCCTAAGACACTTGTTTCTCCTCTATTATTTATTGTTTCCCTTCCTCTAGTGTTTCTATCTAGCAGGCGGATGACCACAAACATTTATAGTGATGCAGACCTAGTGTCCCTTTTGAGAGCAATAAAAAAATGGACTTAGTTCCTAATATGACGATGGGGTTGTATATTTTATCCGATTCTTAGCTAGTGGAAGCACTCGTGATTTTTGCGTAATGAATTTGATGATGTTTCTATCTTATTTACAAACCTTAACAATACTGCTGCTCTATGCACCTTTGTTTGTCTTTGAATCTAGCCTTGGCGGTACTCAATTCAGAGAGCTTCTTGATATAGCCCCACGATTATCCTCAAACTCCAAATTCATTGTATAGCCTTGTCTCTTTGTGTGGTTAATCATATGCATTGATGTTGTTGTTTATCATTATTTTGTAGACAATAACATGTTTCTTGCAGGGATGTGTTTGTGGGAACATTTGGTGATCGTAAAGTGCATGTCACCTCTGGGGGGCATGGGCTTTGCGAAAGCCAGTTTTCCCTTGTGTGTTCTATTCCTACCTTAATGTGCTTGATATCGATACCTGATATCAACCACCTTAAGGTGGGGGCATATAAGGTAAGCTGTCTATTGTAGATGTTAGCAATGTGTTTACCCTCAGAAGCAAAGACCTACGTGATGAGTGCATCATGCATCCTGATTTTGTTTGCAATCAATCAATCATGTAAACCCTATGCAAAGGTGGGATATCACATATATCCTTTTTATTAAGCCCTTAGTGGAGGCAGGGATGGTGTATTTCTCAGAGTAGATTGCATCATCCTGTCATTTTCAAAAGTCCTCTATGGAGGTCGGGAGCAGTTCTGTGACTAACTCAACCCTTAAGCATGTCTTCAGAAATTGATGTGGTGAAGCCCAATCATTAGTGTGTGCCTATAATGTGCCTAAGATGGTGATAAGCCTAGAAATAGGGAACACACCATTTCTTGTATGCCATGTTTTCTCCGTGTCTTCAAGTGTGTGTGTTTTAACATGCTTGTTTTGTGTGGCATGTTTGTTGCCCCATATAGAGTATAAATACTAATGCCTTAAGGTTGCGCTTCCTATATTTAGGGAGGTTTTGTATATCTTGCGTGTGTGTTTCCCCATATCCAAAGACCTGCGCGATGAGTGCATCATGTATTATGGGAGGTTTGTTTACATTCCAGTACTTGCATCTACATTTCATATATATGAGAAAAAGAAAATAATATAATCATGCATGTCTTCCATGCATTAATGTGTCTTCTATGCATTAACTGTCTTCTCTATGTTCTGTGTGACTATAACTGTCTTCTCCATGTTTTACGTGCATGTTACTATCTTCTATGTGATTTTTGTGTCTTCTCTATGCTTGACATGTTTGTTGTGTTTGTGACCTTACTTTAATGCATGTATTGGCCTCACATTTATACATACATTAAAATGGGGGTAAATGTAACGTCAAAAAATGTCCCCTTGGGGGCTTTTCCCTCATAAGGTTTAGCTCCCAGGTCTTTTACATGCATTTAGGACATCTTACTTCATAATTTGGCATCCTGATGGAATGAGCCCTAAGTAACATGACAAATGGGAGCTAGGAGGACCCCTTGAGCTTAACCTTACCCAAAATAAGGGGGAGGACTTGGGTGCCCGCGCTCTAGTCCTATCCTATTTTAGGGCAGCCCTAATTTTTGGGTGTCAATTTATGACTGTTATTTCAGTCCTATGCCAACGCGGTAAGTTTGAATTATGAAAATCTTGGTAGGAGTGTTTGTAGTTGCATAAATAAGCATGTTTTGGCATTCATTTGTAAACTAGAGGATTACAAGATTTCAATTAGATGATTACTAGCAAGCTATTATGTTCTGAAGGTGATTCAAGGCTTTCATTGTGTTCCAAGAGTATATTTGTGTTGTTTATGTGTTTGTGTTTACATATTTGAGCATCCATTTCATCATGGAATGAAGAGTATCTTCCTCCCATGATATCTTCACTACAAGGTGACATTATATTGTGTTTTCGTCATCATTTCCTTTGGTTTTTGCCTCTGTCTCACAAGGGCACACTCTTTATCTGACAACAGTGTTTAGAGACTTAAGTGTCCTCCGAGGATTGACTAAGGCAAGCCTCTAAACACCACAACCCCCTCCCAAAGTTTTCATGGTTGTAGGTTACATGTTGCGCAATTGGGAAAAGTGAAGTTACAGGAAGGCATCTTGAAGTGTCAGAATTGTAGAATAGAAGGACAAACAACCACCTAGACTTGGACACCCGCTCATTAGTCCTCCAACTTCTGTGATGGGAAAATCTCTAGGACAATAGGGAAGAGTTGCAAACTAAGTTTCCAGATCTAGACAAAAAGAAGGGCATTGGGCTTGGGCACTCGCTCTTTTGTCCCTGACTTTTTTGCCTCAGAACCTCGAAAATATGTACTTTGTGATTTGATATTTTACTTCTGTCTGCAAGAGCTTTTTATGTTATTCTTCCATTTATAGTCATATTTGTGAAATTAGGGTTTTAATGGTTAATTAAGCATAACAGAAGGAAATTTTATAATTAAACACCCTAATCCAAGCTTCCCTACATCTCACAATGACCTAGGGTATGATAGTGCCTAGCTACTCGACCCTAGATCCTTGAATGTATAAGGTGAAAGGAGGATTCAAACATCTAAACACTAAAAACTAAACAATTCAAATTTTACCCTAAACATTACCTAATCATACTTTATCTTCAGTACATGCTTTGCATATGTGACATTGGAAATTGCAAAAATAAGCATGTCTTTTTTATGGAAAATAGCCCATGCTTTTGACATTGTTTATGCTTCATGAAATTAGATCATTGTAATGCAATTTAGATTTATGATATGATGTTTAGATCTCATTACAACTAATTTTCTTATACATTATTTAATCATACATATTGCTTTCACTCATATATATTGATTAGGGTTACCTAAAATTTCATTTTATGGTAATTCTAGCTTGAAAATTGATAAATGTTGAGTAAGTTTTAGCTATTTATTGGAAGGCATAGTTAAAGCATTATTGTTCATATATGATGCATTTCCCATTGTGAATAAAAATACTTCATTTCATTCCTCATTCTTTACTTTATCATTATAAAGTTTGGAAAAGTAGGGTATGCAATTATGTTAGCTCACTTTATTGAAGATTTTAATGCATTTGATGAGCTGTTTAGTATTGATGATTTCAATATGTTAGATGAAGCCTTGGATGACTTCATCTTCACAAAATCATCCTCTTCAACTCTTAAACCATCTCTATTTCTAAGAATCATCAATAAAATTTATGTTTCTGGTTCACCAAAAGAAACTGAGAAGCCTAAAATTGTTATGCATCTTCATAATGATGCTCCTCTGTCACCTATCACAATAGGAGGTTCTTTGAAAACACCTCGACCTCCTGGTTATATCTTTAATAATGCAAAACAAATCATTGTAAATAGTCCATTAAATCAAAATGTGTTGCAGCAACCCACTCATCATGAAGTTTCTCACACATACAACACTAGAAATAATAAACCAAGGAAAAAAATACAATTTGTTTCCTGCTTCTCTTCCACCTTCTCAACCTATTCTTCCTCAAGCACCTCATCTTCCTACTCATAATGGTTGATATTATGGTCTTGTTGAGCTGCTCTGAACAACAACAATGATCTCTCTATGGGAGTTGATACAAACATCACCTACATACGACAAAATTCTCCAAGAATCTTTACAAAAGGTGATTGTTCCACCTGCTATTTAGCTAAATGATGTAGTAACTTTGTTATATTGTATGCATATGAATAAATTAGATATTGTATTTCAATCACATGAATTGCCTCTCATAGAAGTTCAAAACCAAAATGAGCCTCTTGTGATATTCATCTTCATTCATAATATGAGAGTTAAATGTACCATGATTGATGGTGGATTAGGTATTAATGTCTATGGCATAGACTTGTTACAAAAAATCAATTCTAATACCTCTCTCATTAAACAAGATAAACTTAACATTCATGGCTTTGATAATGTTTGTAGACAATCATTGGGCACTATCACCTTACCTCTTAAGGTTTGTTCCATGACATTGCCTACCCTTATCCATGTCATGCCTAATTCTCTTTCATATAATATTCTTCTTGGTAGACCTTGGATTCATGCCATGAGGTTAGTTCCATCTACCCTTCATCTATCAATAAAGTTTGTTCACAATAATCAGCTCCATACAATTGAAGTTGATCCGATTCCATAAAGTTGTTTACAAACTCAGGGTAAAAATAACCAATATTTTAAGCCATTTTCTCTCACTTCTCCTCTTTCTAAAATTAATTCTTCTCCCTCTCCTTAGGAGGTTATTGTATAAGAATTTGATTCACCTTCAAATACACTATTTGGTGATGATTGATGTTCACTAGACATTACAGCTACCTTTGTAGGGGAGTATAAATTCTCATTGTCAAAGCCAAAAAGTTCTATGGTGGATTCAATTTCCACTCCAACATCACCTAAAACTTCTTTGAGAAGTAACAATGATAACACTTATTCTTATACTACTAAATATGAGACTTATGGTTTGTCTCCTTCCTCTTTGGAAATGACATCTATTTATGGTCAAGGGTTTCAAATCCTCTCTCAATGCAAATACAATGGTAATGGTTGCGATATAAAGGAGCAAGGCATTAAAGTCTGTTTGGAGGCTAATGCACATTACTCTTTGTTTGGACTTGGATATCATCCTTTAGGGCCCACCAAAGCTGCTTGTCATCCTAATCTAAATGTCAACACAATCTCATCATCAACACTTATGTGGGTATATCTAGAATTGATTGATACAAATTATGATCTTCAAGATACTTTCTTGGATACTTTTTCAATAGATGAAGTTTTGGCTACATTCTTAGGAGCTTATGATCATTTGCCTCATTACCATTATGATCATGGACTTCCATATTATTTAAATGTAGAAGAATACTTTGGGAAGGATGCTTGTTTATCTCATGATACCTAGGTAAATCATGAGTCACCTATAGAATCCCTTCATCCTCCTAACATTCGAGACTGTACTCTCATTAATGGGAAAATGATCGATGTTTTGATGAATAAGGATGATCCTGAAAAAGTCATCCCTACTAGAAGTTGTCTAGATATCAAAGAAAAACAAGAAATCACATCTCTTTTACATGAATATCCTGATCTCTTTGGATAGACATACTCTAATATACCCAACATCAATCCTCAGGTGGTAACAAATAATATTGTCATTCATCTTGATGCTAACCCAGTTAAACAAAAGATACACAAGATGAATCCCAAGGTTTGATTATTGGTCAAATCTAAGCTAGAGAAGATTTTACAAGCAGGTTTTATCCACCATATTGACTACTCACCTTGGATCTTGAATATTGTGGCTATTGCTAAATCTGACAACCATATTCAAATGTGTAATGATTTTTGAGATTTGAATAAAGCATCTTTGAAGGATGACTTTCCTCTTCCTAACATTGACATGATTGTTGATTCTACAACTCGTTGTGCATTACTTTCCTTTATAGATGGTTTCTTTGGTTATAATCAAATATTCATCAGTCCTTATGATCAATATAAAATATCCTTTATAACTCCTTGGGGAACATTATGTTACGTTGTCATGCCATTTGGATTAAAAGACTTCAGTGTGACTTGTCAACAGGCTATGACACTTATGTTTCATGATTTCATGCATAATATTTTAGGGGATTATGTCAATGATATTTTGGCCAAATCAGTTTTGCACTAGGATCATGTCAAATTTCTCCATCAAATCCTTAAACGTATATGTAAATATAACATGCACTTGAATCCTTGGAAATGCATCTTTGGCATCAATAGTGGCAAGCTATTTAGATTCATTGTTTTGCATCATGGTATTGAAGTAGACACAAAAAAGATTGACACCATTGTTAACATGCCATCTCCTAAAAATATATCACAGCTCCATAGTTTGCAAGGGAAGATTCAGGGTATTCATCAATTTAATTCACAACTCATGGATCAAACTCTTCCTATCACACAAATACTCAAGAAAGAATCTACCTTTAAATGGGATAGCGATTGTCAGAAAGATTTTTATGATCTCAAAAGATATCTTGCCAATGCACCTATATTACAACTAGCTGTCTCCAAATGACCATTCATTCTTTACACATCAGCATCCCCTAATGCTCTCATAGCTTTCTTGGCACAACATGATGACAATGGAAAAGAACATGTTGTGTATTACATCAGTTGATATTTGCTTGATTATGAAATGTGATACATGGTGATAGAGGCAATGCCTAACTCTTGTTTTTGTAACACAAAAATTGAGATATTATCTCTTAAATGATGAAATCAATGTAATGGTAAAATTTGATGCTTTAAAGAATCTATTTGCTAAAAACAAATCTTTTAGGATGCTTAACAAAGTGGGTTATGTCATTAATGAATTTTGACCTTAGATTCGTCTCTTAAAAAGAAATTAAAGGGCAAGCATTAATTGACCACTTAGCGGAAGCTCCTTCACCATTCTCTATCGCAAACCAAGAATCTTTCCCTAATGATCAAATCCTTTCTTGGGATGATGATGAAAAATGGAAATTATTCTTGGATGGGTCTAGATGTTGAACTGGCTCTAGTGCTAGTATTATACTAGTACCTCCTTCTGGTAAGCCAATTCCTCTATCTTACCATCTTAATATTCTATGTACCAACAATATTGCAGAGTATGAAGCCTTTGTTGCTGGCTTGCATGCCATTTTGTCTCTTAAAATCAAATATATCTCAATATTTGGTGATTCTCAATTGATCATAAGACAAGTCATTGGATCTTATCAAGCAAATAAGGATAAGTTATCTCCATATCGAGACTTGGCCTTATTGTTATTAAAGAATTTATTATCTTACACAATCAAAACAATTCCACAAAAAGACAATCGACATGTGGATACAATGGAAAGTGTTGCTTCCCTTATGTCCCTTGAAGATTCTGTAGGGAATTACCAAATCATCATCTATAAATTCAAAGAACCTTCAATATCTAAAATCCCTAATATTACCTTTTGTCATTATGCAGATTCAAGAGAATGGTACTCCCATATATTTCAATATTTGCATTATGGTACCCTTCTTGATCTAGCATCCAAAAGCACTTGGGTACACATATGCAAACTTGTGGTGCACTACATCATTTTTTCAAAAATTCTATATCGATGAATCTACAAAGGTCCCGTCATTCATTTCCTTAATGGCTCCAAGATCCTGATTACCCTGGAGGAGGCATATCCAGGTTCCTATGGAGGACATTTTGGTGGAAGATATCTTGTTCAAAAATTACTTTGTATGGGTTACTATTGGCAAGACATGGAATGACATTCCTTTACCCTTGTCAATAAGTCCTTGGAATGTCAATAACATAATAATGTCATTCAAGCTCCTATCTAGAAACTTCGTGCTCAGGTTTAACCATGGCCATTTTTGTGTGGGGCTCGAATCTTATTGGAAAAATTTCTCCTCCTTCTCAAGGACATATTTTCATCATCACATCTATTGATTACTTTATGAAGTTGGTCTAAGCAATTCATCTCCAATCGATGACTACTGAAGTAATTTGTTGTTTCATTCAAGATAACATAATCTCTTGATTCATTATTCCTTTCACTTTGGTTTCTAATAATGGTGCTTCATTTGAGAACAAAGATGTGAAGACATTCCTTGAAAGATATCATATTCAACACCACTTCTCTACGTCATATTATCCTCAATCAAATGAACAAGCAGAAGCTTCTAACAAATTAATTTGACAAATTCTTCAAAAAATGATTAAAAAACATAAAAAATATTGGCATACTCAATTATCATACACATTATAGGCTTATCAAACAAGTGTTTGTATGGCTATAGGTGCTACCCTAGACAAACTTTTGTATGACGTTGACACGATTATGCCATTGGAGTTATAAATTCCTTCATTGTGAATTTCTCTCAAAGTCATCATCAATGAAAATACTCAAAGGGAATTATAGTATCACAAACTTGAAATGCTCAATGAGAAGCATATAAACACTCTCTAACATCCTCAAGTTCATGAAAAGTCTGTGCAATGTTAGTACAATTCACATGTTATTAACCATTCATTCAAGGTTAGAGATTTGGTACTCTATGAAAATCAGCAAAATTTCAATGCACCTCTTGGTGAAAAAGGGAAGTTTAGGCCAAATTGGTTAGGACCTTACATCATCATTGAATCCATTGGATCAAGAGCATATAGACTAGCTGATGAATAAGGTATGCCTATTAAAGAACCTATCAATGCTAATCATTTGCATAGATATTATGCTTAAATTTAGTTTTTCATTTGTATGCTACCATTTTATTTATAAAAGAATTTTTTTGGTAGATAGTAAATGTAAATATTCTATTTCATCATTTTCTTCAGTCTTGAAAAATATGTAGTTCGTCTTGATTCTTTAGAGTAGTTTTCTTAACTTAGAGAATTACTTAGTTATTATCATACAAATTGATAGATGTGCATTATGGTCAATAATTGTTTCATGAGATCAAAACTGAATTATTTCATCATGATTGTACATCTTGTTAAAAACCTAATTAAGCATACATATGTGTGTTTCATTAGAGCATGTATCATTTAAATCATTGTTACATTTGTTAAACAATTATACATAGTTGTTTACACAAATCACTTTTAGCATTTAATTTGACATACATGTATAGAACAAATCTAGATCTTTGTCACATTTAATTTACAAGTAGATCACAAATGGTAACTAGCACAAAAACACTAAATCATGAATCAAAACTAAAACTATATATACATTAATCATAAGAGATTGAGTACATAAGTTCACCACTACATCAAAACATGGTGAATCCAATCATAATACAATAAGATATCATCAATGTGATGGACCATGATACCCAGATCCCTCAAGACTTGGTGGTGAATAAGTGACATATGGTCATCTATGTGAAGATACTAATCATGAGTGACTCTTAGAGGCACTTTGTGATTGTAAGTTCTTAAGGTCACCTCTAAGCTCCCCTATCTCCTGACGGGTCTCTATGTGTAGATGCTAGAAGTGATCTCTCTCAATTCTCATTTGGTCCACCTCAGCCTGTAGATAGCTCAGTAGATTGTGCTCATTACCTAATGTTTCCATGACTCTATGTTGATCTAGCTATGGTTGGAAAGCATCATGTGCCTCCTTAACACTCACTTCCCTCTAAAGGACTTGGTCTCACTTGACTACTAGATGATCACGCTCCACCTATCCCACCTCAAACATTACTCTATGATGTTCTATGGGATCAAATATCTCTGTGTGCCAACCCACCTCGTGTGGTGGCCTATAGCAAGATTACATTGGTTTCTATGTCAACTCAGTGGGTACCATCACTACTATGATCTAACTCACAAAGTCATGCCATGCACTAGAACCAACTGCATAGTGTGAAATAATCATCATATCAATATCTCAATCAAATCAATTTTAGGAATTTTAAAATCACTATAAGAATAATAATAAAAATGTAATCATCACCAAGATCACCCTCTTGTCATAATGGATCATGTGGGATAAACACTACATTGGTATCTATAGTTGTCCTAGCTATTCAGGGATTTGTAGTGGCACCACCACTTGACTCTCCATGCTTGAAGTGACATTGTACTCCTCTAGCTGCATGTCATGGTCCCAGGCTATGAGCTTGGATCGCAGGTCCCTCCTCGTCAACTTTTGCACCCTTTGCTAGCTAGTGTCATGTACCTCTCATTGTCAACACTGGTGGATCCTCCTCCTCCTCCTCTTCATCATCATATTTCACATCATCTCCATTATTTTCTCTATCTCCTCTCTCTAACTCATCTCCTCACTCACCCCAGTATCTAAGATCGCCAAAAGGATGATCGTTAGGAAAAATAGGGGCAGGGCATGCTATCTCCCACCATGCTATATATGTTGGGTTCACACCTACATCAGCAAAATCAAATATAGGATCATCCTTGGTATCATCATCAGGATCACATGGCACTACATCTATGATTATGAGTCATGCCCTATCCTGAGACCACACCCTACAATATGATGACCTCACATAGAATGATCATGTGGAGGGAACCCCCTACATTCATCTGAACTGCCTCATCACTCTATCATAGGAGGAAACTATGATGCAATCATGGTGACTAGTCAACAATTAATCTCTCTGCATCCTTGCTAGCTACCACCTCTATCCCATCCATAGTATGTATCTCCTATATGGTCTCCATGTGACATCCTTTGGCTACAACCTATCAAATACAATCCTCCAGAATAGTAAATCTCCATTCTCGATGATCCTCTTAGCTCATAGGCGTGTGCTTGTGGGTTTGACTGGATAATCTCTATTAGACAACCCACAAGCCTCATGCATGCAATGTACTTGAATACCCACACCTGTAGGAGCATGCATATCATTAAGTTGTGTGCCTCATAATGTACATAGTAACCCAAATCATAATATAAGTGAGTAAGCATACTCCATCCCCAAGAGTATATTGTCATCTACTCCTCCATCATTCTAATGGTATGGACTAGGCCCACATGAAGGTGTCTACCTCACCTATCCTATGTAACAACTAGTGTGATGATAGTGATCATGACGCGATGTACGGTCAGTATAACAATCGTACCTTGCTCTAAAAATGTGATGTTGATGTGTCCTTGAGCACTAGATGGTACTATTTGTCCAAGGTAGTATAGCTGGCTTGGTTGAGTGTAGTCCTTGGACCTCTACTCAACGACCCTCACTTCCTCTCCACATAAAGGCAATCATAGTATCCTACACACATCCTCTAGGGTTAATGATAGGGGAGCATCCCTAGTTCAAGAGTAATCTTGCGTCAACAAAAAACATTTGCATTTTAGTTTGTTTCTTTTCATTTTCCTTTTCAGTTCAGTTAGTTTAGTTTAGAAGTAGTCTTTGTATTTTGGTCTGCATTCTACCATAGTTGCATCTTAGACCTTGTGGAGCTGCACTTAGCATCTAGATTCATTCAACTACATCATATCCAATTTTTAGAGCATTTGGATCAAGTACCAGAAAGTTATCGCTATTAGAAGATCAACTATTTTCTCATAAGTAGAGAATTTTGACAATTCAAATAATTAGCTAAAGAAGTTCAGACTTACGGAGTATTTCCTAATTTGTAGAGTCTAATGAAACATCATTCAATGATCTATGGTTTGTAGCCAACCTTCCCTAAGATCTGCACATCATTCCATTCATTTACAGAGGAACTCTATTCAATTAGGTATGACCTATCTGTGTACACACATTACAGCTCTTCATTGGAGTTTATGATCTTCCTTAGCTGATACAAAGGAATCTTTGGTTCTACAGATGATATAAATTGATGTAATAGATGCCTAGGAAAGAAGTTAGAATAGTCTACAAGTTTTATCATTGGAATTATTTGTGAAGGAGTTTCAAAGCTATATCTTGTGCATATTCTAATATTCTGTAATTAGGCCTGTGAGCCTTAATTATAAGCCCGCATGCTACTAGCCAATCTATATTTGAATTCTATGATATACTGAATGACTGAGTCTACATATACTTTATATCTTTGAGTTGTTTCTATTATGTTTACTCTTATTGAACGGTCTGGATTGTTCATTCTACAAACCCTCCTAATCAGGACTGCACCAAGTGGTATCATAGCGAAACTTCAAATCTTTGGGAGTGAATTGAACAAAGTTGGGGAAATAATTATGTAAGATCTTGTTGTGCATAGATTGCTGAATCCAAGGTAGGTTACTTTTGTTGTAACCAATCACTGATTGTGAGGTAGTTGTCACCTTGTATCCCAATCACTGACCTTGAGGTAGTTTGCACTTGATCCTAGGAAGAATGCCATTGAGGAGAATCCCTATTGTTGGAACAATTGCTATAAGAATGGATGAGATGAAAAAAATGATGAAAACTATGTGAGTTTCCTTAGATGCTATTGAAGAAGATTAGAAAAGAGGATTGACACCTAGACCTAATATTGAAAGTGATGATGATGACAAATTTCAATCTACTAAGCAAAATGGTGAAACCCTGGGAGGTGATGAAGAAGAAGAACCAAATCAAGTTAAGATGTTGTGAGCTATTTCAAAAATTGGGAAGAGACCTAGAGTTGATTTACGTAATTGCACCAACAATTTGAATATGGAAAAATTGATTAACTAGATAAATGACATGGAAGAATACTTTGAGTATGAAGAAGTTGAAGATCTGGACAACATGAAATTTGTAAAGACTAAGTTGAAAGGACATGTTGCTATATGGTGGAAAGAAGTTCAGTTGGATAGAAATAGAAGACGAAAATAAAATATTACAAATGGGATAGGATGGTGACAAACTTGAAGAATCAATTTATACTTGCTGACTATGAGTTGGAGTTGTTGAAGAGATTGCAAAACCTGAAACAAAAGGAGAAATCTATGAAGGAATATACTAAAGAATTTCATAAGATGATCATAAGGACATGACATCATGAAGCAAGAAAGGAGAAATTGGCTAGATACATCAATGGACTGAGATTGAATATTCAAGAAGAACTAAGTTTTGTAAGAATGACATCTTTGGAAGAAGCATATCCATTTACCTTGAAACTTGAAGAGAAGTTGAACAAAAGGAATGATCAAAGATAGAGAAGTAGAGGAGGTAAATTTTAGAGAGGTAGAACATTTTCTGGAGGAGAGAGATCGTATGTGGAGTAGAGCAGACAAGAGAACACATTCATGAAGGAAGATAGAGAACAATGTATACCAGAGATATGATAGAACTTTCTACTGCAGAGTAAACCCTAGTCCTTACTAGAGTTAAGGATACAGAAGAGAAGGAAGAGGACCTAATACAAGAACATTTAGAGGAACTTGTTTTAATTATGGAGGTGAAGGACATAGAGCATTTGAATGTAATCAAGGGAGTACAAGTAAGAGAACTAAGAATAGTTGAAGAGCAACCTATATGAAAGAAGAACCTATTGGATCATCTAGTTCAATTGGTAAACCTAAGAAAGGAGAATCACTAGTGAACCTGTTGGATCACTTTTCAAGCATAATCATATGAAGAACCACCATAGAGGAAAATCTTGTTTAGAACCAGATGTAAATTAGGAGGTAAATGTTGTAAAGTTGTAATTGATAGTGGTAGTTTAGATAACTTAGTTTCAAAGGAGATAGTGACTAAGCTGAATTTGGAAAGACTGAAACACCCTAAGCCCTATCAGATAGCATGGATTTAGGATGATCATAAGGTACTGGTGAGTGAGCAATGTTTGGTGAAATTTCGTATTGGATCTTATCATGATGAAGTATTGTGTGGTATTATACCTATGGATGTATGTCATATCTTGTTAGGAAGACCTTGGTAGTATCATAGGAAAGCTATACATGATGGAGAAATAATACATACACCATAACATCAAATGGAAAGAGAATTACTTTGATTCCTTTGGAAGATGATCCTAAGAGTGAAGTATGTGGAAATGCTAGAAACTGTTTGGTAGATGGAAGACAATTTTTGGATGGTTTGAGACACGAGAACATGTGTTATGCTTTGATCCCTAAGAAGCCTAAAACATTGAAGGAGATTGAAGAATCACAACCAGAAGAGATAATTGAGTTACTGATAGAGTATGAAGACATCATATCAAATAATGTACCTGAAGGATTGCCACAAATTAGGAGTATCAGTCATCACATGGATTGTATACCTGGAGCTAGTTTGCCTAACAAAGGAACACACAGAATGAAACCAACAGAGAATGAAGAATTGAATAGGTAGATACAAGAGTTGTTGAGAAAATGTTTGATAAGAGAAAGCTTTAGCCCTTGTGTATTACCTGTAGTATTAGAACCAAAGAAATATGGAGAATGGAGAATGTGTATAGACTCTAGATAAATAAATAAGATTATAGTTAAGTATAGATTTACTTTACCTAAGATGGATGATATCATGGATTGTTTGAGTGGAGCAAGATATTTTACAAAGATAGACTAGAAGAGTGGATACCATCAGATTTGAATCAGAGAGGGAGATGAATGGAAGACTACTTTTAAGACAAATGAAGAGTTGTATGAGTGGTTAGTGATGCCTTTTGAATTGACAAATGCACTGAGTACTTTCATGAGATTCATGAATGAAGTTTTGAAGAAATTCTTGGGTAAGTTTTTTATTATATATTTGGATGACATTCTAATTTTCAATAAGACAAAAGAAGAACATTTGTAGCACCTTAGACAAGTATTGCAGAGACTGAGAGAAGAGAAATTGCTTATCAACATCAAGAAATGTAGTTTCATGAAGGAAGAGTTAGTATATTTGGGATTTGTGATTTCTATAGAAGGATTGAAGATGGACCCTGAGAAAGTGAGAGCAATTGTTGAGTGGACTACACCTAAGAGCATTGGAGAAATTAGATCATTTCATGGATTGCCTAGTTTCTATCAAAAGTTTATCAGAAATTTTAGTTCAGTTTGTAACCCTATGATAGAGATAATGAGAGGTGACAGAAAAGACTTTAAGTGGACATTAGGAGAAGATAAAAGTTTTGAATTGTTGAAGGAGAAAGTGATAGAGCAACTTGTTTTGGCATTACCAGATTTCACTAAAGTATTTCAAGTGCATTGTGATACAAGTGGAAATGCAATTGGAGTAGTGTTAAGTCAAGAAGGTAGACTTGTAGCATATTTTAGTGAGAATTTGAATGATGTACAGAAAACATATTTGGTTTATGATCAGGAGTTCTATGCCATAATTCAAGCCTTGAGAAAATGGATGCATTACTTGTTGCCTAAGGAGTTTGTGTTTAATATAGATCATCAATCTTTGCAATATTTGAATAGTCAAGGAAAGTTTAATCAGAGACACATGAGATGGGTAGAGTTCATGCAGAGTTATACCTTTGTATTGAAGCATAGGAGTGGTAAATCAAGTAAAGTCTCAGATGCATTGAGTAGGAGAAGGAACTTACTGATAGAGATAAGGATTGAAGTATTGTGTTTTGATGGATTGAAACATATGTATGAGGGAGACACTGATTTTGTAGAGGCTCAGAAAGAATGTAAGTAACCATTGTGATAGAGAGGAGTAGGTGGTTGGACTATTTCATTCAAGAAGATATGTCGATCAAAGGAAATTAGTTATGCATACCTAGAAGTTCAATGAGAGACAACTTGATCAAGCATAAACATACTGGTGGATTGGTAGCACATTTTGGCATTGATAAAATGGTGGCTTTGGTAAGTGAAAATTACTTTTGGCCTCAGATACATAAGGATGTTAGGAAATTTGTGCAAAGTTGTAGAGTTTGTCAAGTTGGAAAAGGAAGTAGTAAGAGTACTAGATTGTATAAACCTTTGACAGTACCAGAGAGAGCTTGGGGAGACATAAGTATGGATTTTCTGATGGGATTACCGAAGACACAAAGAGGACATGATTCAATATTTGTAGTGGTGGACAGATTTTCAAAGATGGAACATTTCCTACCTTGTAAGAAGACAACTGATGCAGTGCATGTAGCTAACCTATTTTTCAAGGAGATTGTGAGACTACGTGGATTACCTAAGAGCATAATTTTAGATAGAGACACAAGATTTCTTGGATACTTTTGGAAGACACTTTGGAAGAAGATGAAGATAGATTTGAAGTTTAGTTTAGCATTTCATCCATAGGCTAATGGATAGACAAAGGTAGTGAATAGGAGTTTGGGTAACATGTTGAGATGTTTGGTTGGAGAGAAGATAGGAAGTTGGGATTTTGTTCTTTCAAAAGAAGAGTTTACATATAATAATTTATTAAATAGGAGTATCAGAAGAACACCTTTTGGGATTGTTACCAGAGTAAACCCTAGAGGAGTGACAGAGTTGAGAAACACTAGCATGGAAGAGAAGAGGAGTGTAAAAGCAGAAGAATTTGTAGAACACATGGATATAGTGCGTAATCAGGTGAAGAAGCATTTGGAGGAAATGAACAACAATTACATAGAACAAGTAGATGAGAAGAAAAGACAAAGAATTTGTACTTGGAGATGAAGTGATGGTGTATTTGAGAAAAGAAAGATTTCCAGTTGGGATATATAACAAGTTGAAGATGAGTAAGTTTGGACCTTCTAGGATACTCAAAAAGTTTGATTTAGGAAATGCATATGAAGTGGGACTACCTTAGACATTAGGTATATCGCCTATTTTCAACATTATAGACCTATATCAATATCATGAAGTAGAGTTTAACGACAAAATTGAAGAAGACTTGAAGCAACAATTACAACAACAAGCATTGGGGAAGATTGATGATATTTTGGATAGTAGAGTTGGACACAACACCAAAGGCATGCAATATAAAGAATACCTTGTGAAGTGGAAAGATAAACTGGAAGAAGATTCATCATGGATTTCTCAACTAAGGTGGACCACCTTAGTTTTCCTCTAGCCCTATCAAAGTGAGGGACTCACTTTTTCAATAACCCTAGATGTCTGATGCAGGAGTGATGCAGAGCCAAAACTCCCTAACATACATTCCCCTTTGTATGTCTACATTTTACTTGCCTATCTGCAAGACTATGCACTATCGGCCAAGTCATAGTTCATTCCACTGACTAAACACCTTACTCTGATAGCCCTCTCTTCGCTGCGAGTTACTTCCATCGGCCGCATTACCAACTATCACCTTGATCTTACTACTCTCCCCGATGTTCCTCTAAACCCTAACTCGTCAGTCGTGGACTTTGCTTATCGGTTGGACTCCTTAGATCGGAAGCCTTGCATTTACTCTGACCGATCCCCATGGGTCTCTATGATGTGTACTTTATTCCTTGCGACCATCGGTGTAATAATCACCATCGGTGAATATTCATCTCCTCACACCGACGTGCCAATTAACTAACCTTTGTACATGTAAGACTTAACTTTCTACTCCCACAACCCAAATGTATCTGCCTGCTCTTTCCCTATGCTGAACACTGGCAGATACATGACATGACTTGCGAACACCAGTTTCCTCCACTACTGCTACCAGTCAACTTCTTGCATCTAACATAATGTATATGTACAATATACATTCAAAACATACAACCCAAATATGCATTCGGTGGGACCGACCATTGACTTTCCTTGTATCATATGAAATGCACTTTCACTACATGTAGCCACAACATGCACTTGCAAGATACACATGAACATTCAACTGTGATATACACATGAAATGAACCCTGACATACATTAGCGATATACACATAGAATGTATACCCAGCGGAACAACATGAATCTTTGCCGATCTGAACCTCTGCAAACCCTGTAACTTCACAACTACATAGATCTGTTCCTCTGCCAACCTAACACAAATCTTTCACCTTGCCAACCTAACATATGACCATGTTAGGATCTATTAATGCATCTTGTATGCGATCCTGCAAACACAAATGAAAATAAAATGAAAACACTGTACAACCATTCCACCGATTCCAAAGAAATCCAACTGGTGGAATGGGCTAAGAACCCATCTCAGCCACAAAATAGTAAATTGATTACACACAGAGAAAACCTTAGGAACTCAAATGATAGAAAGATGGACAATAGAACTTTGTTTATTATGTCTTTCAGAAATACACACAGATGCTTTGTTTCTCAATTACAAATCACTCTGATCTCTCTACAATCTGTCTCTATGATTTCAATCGATCTCATCTTGGGCATTTATCTACTTGCCCTTAGTAGTACTGAATTGACTCCAAGTGACTGGGAGATCACAACTAACTAACAACCTCTAACTACCTAACAACCTTCGTGATTATAGATCGACAAGTGTCCTTGGGACTTACAACATAAACCTAGATACAAACTAAAATAACATGCATTGGTCAAATAGACCTTATTACATAAATGGTCTTATAGGACCTTATTGGAAACAAAAAAATGAACATCAAACAGTTGAATGCCTCATGGAGGCCACCTTGTGTTAGGTTCTCCTACACCATACACCCCACCTTGAAAAGAACTCATGCCACATGAGTTAAGGATTTGTTTTGCTCTACCTGTATCCTCTGCTGTCTCATGTCTTCCCCATGATTTCTGGATTGTAACCTGCTTCCATCGATTCAAAAACTCATGCCTAGCATTGTAGGCTCTACTCACACCTTGCTTTCTTATTGTCATCTCTATCAGAACACCTGCATTATACACCTTGGGTAATGCTTCTTGTACGGCTGTTATGGTAGAATATGCTTGTCTTTCAACTCTTGTTGGTTCTATAGGACAAATAATTGTCCCTACTATGACAACATCCTTGTCTTTCCAATCAACTTGTGGCTACTTGTAAACCTTCTCTTGGACCTTCTACTAATCCATCTAATCTCCATCATCCAAAACTAAAATTACCTTCAAATTGTGATCCTTAGCAACCCCACTCCTTGAGGTATCCTCAACTATCCTTGTCCCATCTGCATTGATCTGTATAAACTCCTTCTTACCCACCAAGATGATTTTGGCTGCCTTCTTTGCTTTAGCATCCCCTGGCAATGGTGTCATCAAAAAAGTTCTATCCTTCTTGATGGTGTAGGTGTTAGCATATCCATCATACAATACTCTCCTATCAAATTGCCATAGCCTACCTAAAAGTAGGTGACAACATTCCATGGGCAAAATATCACATAAAACCCTATCCTAATATTCCCCAATATAAAAATCAACATATGCCTATTCACATACCAAAAGTGATTGACTATCACTTACCCAAGATGCTTTGTAATGGGTTTGATGTGGAATCCTTTCCAATTTCAACTTATCCACCATTTCCTGAGATACCATATTACCTGTTGAACTAGAATCTATTACTACCTTGCATATTTTACCTTTGCTTTTGCAAGTGGTCCTAAAAAGTGATCTCCTTTGTATCATCTCCTTGGATGTCTTCAAGAGTGTTCTTCTCAGCATCAATGATTCTCCTTCTAGAACTAGGGTTGCACTCCCCATTGGAAGGTTAACACTTTCACCTACCTCCTCTTCTTGTACATATTAAACCCTCTTGTCATTCTTCCTATCACTTCCTGATGATGAACCTGGCCTTTCTAGACATTTGAATGTTGGGTGACCAATTTCATTACAATTATAACATCTCCCAGTGAAAACATTAGAACCTCTACTACCTCCAAACCTGCCTCTGGTGCCTTTCCATCCACCCCTGAAATCAGACTGCTCTTGTCCTTTACTAGTCTCTTCTCAGTTCTCATTTACTTGTCTTGTTGTAGGGGCTGATCCTCTTCCCCTTATATTGCTACCTCTTCCCCTCATGGACTTATCCTGTCTCCTTTTCATCTTCTCCTTAATCCTAATTGCCATTTGATAACATTCTTCCACACTCCTAGGGTTAGCCAAAACTAATTTATCCTATATGTTCAATCTCAAACCAACCAAGTATCTAGCAACCTTTTCAACCTCATTCTCATGATGACCAAACCTCATACTTAATTTATAAAATTTCTCAGTATATGCATTCACATCCATTTCCTTTTGTCTTAAAAATTGAAGCTTTTTAAACATTTGAACTTCATAATCCTTGGGTAAAAATTTACCTTTGATTCTTGCTACCATCTTGTCTGATGAAGAAATCTTTGTCTTTCCCTACTTTCTTCTCTTTGATTGTATGTAATCCCACCATACCAAGGCATGACCTCCCAATTTGGTCTTTGTAATCTTTACTTTCTGCTCCTTAGGAACCTCCTCACATTCAAAATGATTATCTAATGCAGCAATCTAATCAAGTAACTCTTCCTCATTTAAACTTCCACTATACTTTGGAACATCAATCTTTACCTTAGGTTTGTCATTCTTGACTGTCCTTAATAGTTTTACAAATATCTAATCTTCAGGATTTAGATCTTCATCGACATCTTCAGATTATTCACCATCCTCTTCTTCTTCTGGTTCACTTTCTTCCATGTCTCTTCTTTTGTTTGTCTCCAAGGCTGCAAGCCTGGATTGAAGGGATTTTGCAAGATCTTTCATCTTCCTCATCTCTTTAGCATGTTTTTCATTCATCTCCTGTAACTCTTTGCAGTACCAGCATTTTTCAGAGGCATCTTGCTAACTCATTTCTGCAACTTTTCAGTTCTACTTTTGCCTTCTCAATGACAGAACAAAACACACAACTGTCTAGACCTTTTGCTGAGCTCTGATAACACTATGATGCAGAGCTAAAACTCCCTAAGATACATTCCCCTTTGTATGTCTACATTTTACTTGCCTATCGGCAAGACTATGCACTATTAGCCAAGTTGTAGTTCATTCCACCGACCGCACACCTTACTCCGATAGCCCTCTCTCCACTGTGAGTTACTTCCATCAGCCACATTACCAACTATCACCCCGATCTTACTACTCTCCCTGATGTTCCTCCTAACCCTGACTCATCGGCCGTGGACTTCGCTTATCAGTCGGACTCCTTAGATTGGAAGCCTTGCATTTAGTCTGACTGATCCCCATGGGTCTCTGCAATGTGTACTTTATTCCTTGCGACCATCGATGTAATACTCACCATCGGTGAACATTCATCTCCTCACACTGACGTGCCAATGAACTAACCTTTGTACATGCAAGACTTGACTTGCTACTCTCGTGACCCAAATGTATCTGCCTGCTCTTTCCCTATGTCAAATGCTGGTACATACATGACATGACCTATGAACACCAGTTTCCTCCACCACTTGTACCGGTCAACCTCTTGCATCTAACACAATGTATATGTGCAATATACATTTAAAACATACAACTTGAATATGCATTCAGTGGGATGGACTGTTGACTTTCCTTGTATCATATGAAATGCAGTTTCACCACATGCAGCCGCAACATGCACTTGTGAGATACACATGAACATTCAACTATGATATACACATGAAATGAACCTTGACATACATTAGCGATATACACATAGAATGTATACCCAACAGAACAACATGAATCTTTGCTGATCTGAACCTTTGCAAACCCTGTAACTTCACAACTGCACAGATCTATTCCTCCGCCAACCTGACACAGATCTTTCACCCTGCCAAACTATCACATGACCACACTAGGATCTATCAATGTGTCTTGTTCACGATCTTGTAAACACAAATGAAAACAAAATGAAAACACTATACAACCATTCCACTGATTTCAAAGAAATCCAACTGGTGGAATGGGCTAAGAACCCATCTCAGCCAAAAAATAGTAAATTGATTGCACACAGAGAAAACCTTAGGAACTTGAATGATAGAAAGATGCACAATAGAACTTTATTTATTATGTCTTTCAGAAATACACACAGATGCTCTATTTCTTAATTATAAATCACTCTGATCTCTTTATAATCTATCTACTATGATCTCAATTGATCTGATCTTGGGCATTTATCTACTTGCCCTCAGTAGTACTGAATTGACTCCAAGTGGCTAGGAGATCACAACTGACTAACAACCCCTAACTGCCTAACAACCTTCGTGATTACAGATCGACAAGTGTCCTTGGGACTTACAACATAAACCTAGATATAAACTAAAATAACATGCATTGGTCAAATAGACCTTATTACATAAATGGTCTTATAGGACCTTATTGGAAACAACAAAATGAACATCAAACAGTTGAATGCCTCATGGAGGCCACCTTGAGTTAGGTGCTCCTGCACCAAGGAGCATCCCAGGTTCAAGAGCAATTTTGCATCAACCAAAAACATTTGCATTTTAGTTTTTTGGCATTTTAGTTTGTTTCTTTTCATTTTCCTATTTGGTTCAGTTAGCTTAGTCAGTAGAAGTTTCTATATTTTGGTCCGCATTCTACTGTAGTTGCATCTCAAACTTTATGGATCCAGACTTAGCATCTAGATTCATTCACCTACATCATATCCAATTTTTAGAGCATTTCGATCAAGTACTGGAAAGTTATCTCTATCAGAAGATTGACTATTTTCTTAGAAGAAAAGAATTCTAACACTTTAGATAATCAACAAACGGAGAAGACTTGCAGATCATTTCTTAATTTGTGGAGCCTAATGACACATCATTCAATGATCTATGGTTCATGGATGACCCGCCCTAAGATCCACACATCATTCCATTCATTTGCAGAGGAACTCTATTCAATTAGATCTGACCTATCTGTGTACACACATTACAACTCTTCATTGGTGTTTGTGATCTTCCTTAGCTGATGTAGAGGAATCTTTGGTTTTGAAGATGATATAAATTGATGTAATAGATGCCTAGGAAAGTAGTTAGCATAATTTACAAGTTTTATATTTGGAATTCTTTCTAAAGGAGCTTTAAAGTTATATCTTGTGCATATTTTGATATTCTATAATCATGCCTATGAGCCCTAATTGTAAGCCTACATGCTACTAGCCAATCTGTATTTGAATTCTATGATATACTGAATGACTGAGTCTACATTTGCTTTATATCTTTGAGTTTTTTCCATTATGTTTACTCTTTCTGCATGGTCTGGATTGTTCATTCTATGAACCCTCCTAACCATGACTACACCAGTTAAGGTCATCTCTCTTGTCAGAAGATGAAAAGTGGATGTATCTGTGTTCCACCATTGCATGAGTGCCATCAACATAGCACGATGGTATGTCATCGTAGGCATAGTGTACACCCACCATAATCCAACATATTGCAGATGTCCCATCTCTATGTCAATAAGTGTGCTTGATTAACTATGCAGCAATGTGAATAGACTAACATCAAAATGCTCTCACATCCTTGGGAGATCTTGAAACATAAAAAGCAAAGTATACACCAGACTTGATATTTAATAATTTCATCAACAATCAAAAAAATTATTTGTATCCTTGATCTTGGAACAGGGCGTCCAGACAGGTCTGGGGCACTTAGGGAGGACCTAGGCACTCAAAAGGGTCTGGGGCACCCTAGGATAACAATGGTACCCTAGGTGGATACAAAAAAGTGTCCCCTAGGCCCATTTTCACTCGAAATTAAAAAAAATCACTAAAATAATCACATAAATGAATTTGCATGTTAGATAGAAGCCTAAATAATGCTCGTGAAGTCATGTGCTACTCAGTCATGTAGTGCTTCTAGCCTTGGTGGTTGATATGTCCTTAAGCTTAGGATGATGACTCTCTTCCTTGCTCTATCTCCTCAATGGCTGGAAATGACAATAGAATGGTTAAATGTTAGAACTACTTCACTATTTATAATAAAAATCTAGAACTCCTAATTATTATCTAGGGTCAAAGACTAGTTTTTCTATAGACATGTCTTCATCTAAACATCAATAACTCAGGTTAGCGAATTCATATTCAAGTATTATTTGTTGTGTCTGAATCATTATTTTGTTGTCTTCACAACTATATGTTTTGTGTCTTGGCATTATTTTTTAGAATGACCCCAACAAAACATATTCATCAGTCTCCTCTCTCTAGAAAGTTTAAGTGGAAAGATCGCCACCCTGTTTCTAAATCCTGAAGTAGTAAGAAGAAATAGGAGGTATATATCTACCCACAAATTTTCCTCCCATCACCTTTTCCCTTTAGAATTTTCAAACTAACACATACATCTATTGGTTACTATTGATGCTTAAAATTGCACTATTTCCAACACCAACATGGGAAGTTTTAGGAATGTGGGACTTGTGACCTGAAACGACCTCCAGATTTTAAAGAAGTTGGCTCTTCCTTATCTCAAATGTATTTTAGGAAAAAGGGATAGAAATTAAATGGAATCACAAATGCAATGAAGGAAAATTTAACTATGGTGATGCACCTGAATATGATTCGTTCCTTAATACTAAGCACAATGAAGCTATCTTTAGGATTCAGTTACATTAAAGAACAAACAATGCATGATCAATGTAAAAGATAAAAACAAATAGAATCAAAGGCTCACAACTTAGACAATTTTGCAATAACATAGAAAATATCAGCAAAGGCACAGAACTTAGTCTCCTTATTAATTTTCTAGTCACATAAAAGGTACTGATACATGCACAGTTATAGAAACTTTCTGAATCAAGAAAATAGAACAAAGGCAAATGATATTACTAGGCATAGCAAAAAGGTCTCCAAAACTTCTCGTAAATCTCTAATAATAATCTATATGCAGAAAACTCTATATCTTGAATCTGCGATCTGGATCCATATTTATAGCATAGGATTGGCTCAAGATTGCCCGCACGATCAAATCCCAATGGTCTAACCGAATTTGAACTTAACTGGAAGTGTCTGACAGAAGATATCTTTCGGATCTAAAATGGTTAGCTTCTCTACAAGTTCATTGGCTGAAACAGATACACGTAGTGCTCCTTCTTGTGAAACAGGTGAGGACACTTGGCAGCTTCCGCTAGTCTTTGCGACTATAAACCCTAAGACAAATAACATAGTCCACACTCTTTACTTGAAACTCCTTCATCTTTTTGGCAAAATAGGAACTTAGCACGTGGCAGCCTCCGCTGCAATTGAAACATGTATGTGGCGGCTTCCGCTGAACTATACTTTACTATACCTCATAGTCGGGAGAATTTTGCCTTTGACATTTGTCACAGTCTACTGCCTTGAAACTCTATCACTTACCGAAAATGGGGCCCACAACACTTCTTGCCCAAGCAGCTTCAAAAGGGGACAAGGATAGGTGGCACCTTTCACACAATTACCAAGTGATACGTGGTGGCTTCCACTCAACCTAGAGAAACTTTAGATACCTTTTGAGAGTCTTGCAAAAAATGAGATATGGCAGACTCCGTCTTGCTTCAGAAACACTATAGAAACATTTGGGACTCATTTAGATTCACACAGATGATGACACCTGGCATGCTCCGCTTAACTTTAAGCAACTTATTGAAACCTTCCACAGCGGCCACTTGGCACCTTCCGCATAGGGAGAAACTTTGAAACAAGGACCCACCTCAGTCTTTGAAACATTAAAAGGGGCTTGAAACTCAACGCGGAAGATGACACATGGCAGTTTCCACATTAATTTGAGACTTCTCAAAATGTGTATTGGCTGACAACACATGGCATGTTCCGCTCAACTCTGGGACTTAGGCAAAAATTAGGCAAAAACAAACCCTTGCTGTCAATCTTCACGACCAAAACTGAAACTCATAGAAACAAAACCGGAACCTACACAACCGCGCTGATATACTGCAACTGAAACAAAATGTAGAGTATTTTACTCAACAGTTCTTGGCAATGTCAAGGACTTTTGAGCTTGCTCAAAAAGAATCCAAAGAATATAGAAAAGAATTTGTATAAAATATAGCAAAAATTAGAGATTCTATAAAGCCATCTAATAAACAGAGCATTCAGCATCAGATAGGCCCTGCTTGTTTTGTAGATCTTGGAAAGCCAAATCGAGGTTGATGATGTCTCTATGTGAAAACATCTGCAAAACATAAACCATAGCCTTCAGTTGGAACTCAAGCTGGGAAATGGGTATTAATACAGCTTCTACTTATTGCACTGATGAAGAATCTATCAAACCTTGGAAAACTGACTGATCATTTTGTCTGGCTAACAACAAATGCTTGATTTCATCAATCATCAGGACAGTGTAGCTATTAGGAAAAGGAGAGGGGAGTCCCAAATGTACCAGATCTTCAATATGCTTCTCATGTCTTTTACTCCCTCTTTGACCACATCCAGGAGCTCTTTACAATTAATTGTAGCGAAGTTGCAACTGAGAACTTCGTTCACCCTTTTTGCAGCAATCATTCTATCACTAATCCCTACTGCTGATAATGTTTCATCAGCTGTGTCATACAACCTCTTCAGCTGTAGTTGAGAATCTAAAACTCTCAAGGAAATAGTGGACAGGGTGGCTTGAACTGAAGTCTCCACCTTTTCACACAATTGCTGCGCATTTAGTAGGAAAGTTAGAGAGGGTCTGAGCTGAGTAATCTCCTTAGAGATTCTTTACCACACTGATACATATAGGTTCCTGACCAATTTCATAACTCCTGCATTCTTTGGCTTATTAGCCAACTCAAGTGTCAACTATTTTGATGTTTGTTGCTCAGCTTGAAGTTGGGTCTGTATGGCAGCAGCATTGTTTTGTTCATTTAGCAGCTTCTGCTAGAACTGTGTGACTTGTTGCAAGTTTTCCTGATATTTTTTCTATAGTGTGGCCTTTTCCTGCCTTAGGGCTATCACCGCAGCCTTCACTTGTACTAGCTCTTCTTTCAAAGAAGCATTTTGGTTCTGTGTAACCTGATGAATCTGACAAGAAACAATATTTTGGAACTGTTTATTGAGATTCTCTATTTCATCATTTTTGGATTTAAGCTTTGCAGCAAGGTTGCCACAATGTGCCTTTTCTTGAGCTAAATCAGCCTCCACCTTCTGCAACTTCTTTGATACTTTCAAATAATCAGTAGCTACATCAGAAGTGGTTTCATTCAGTAGATCAACCTTGTCCCGTGGTCTGAAAAGTGACATATCCATAGCCACTGCACTCATTGTATAATCCTGAGGCTGCATCTGCTCATTTTGCCTGACTACATTAGGTGACAAATGAGTCACAGTTAGCTGCTGCTGGATTGGGTTAAAGAGTGACCTCATGTGCAGTACAGCCAGAGCTTTATTACCTTTCTTCCTCTTTTTATTCATCTGGGCTTCCCTAGCCTTCTTAGCAGTATCTGCTTGAGCTTGGAAGGTAGGGGAGAGGCAATATACCCGCCTGCAAAAGGATGACCCTATGGCAAGCCATAGGGAATAGCCAAATGCTGGCTAGGGGGAATCTGGGGAGGTATATTCTTTGGAAAAGAGGGGGAAAAGGAATGCAATGATGTGGCCTGTGATGACATGGCCTGAGTAGTAATAGGTGGGGCAAATTGGGAAATTGGCACAGTAGAGGTGGTAGGGGCTAATGATGTTTGGACATTTGGGATTACCACCCCTATAGAAGAAGAAAAGACTGAGAAGAAGAAGGAGAAGTAGCACATACCTGAGGAGAAACAGATGTACTCAGTGGTTGTTGCTGTGAAGGCTCTACCTCCTCATCTGAATCAGGCTGAAGTTTTAGCTTCTTATGTTTCCTTGGCCTCTCTTCTTCTTGCTGTGCTTCTTTCTCTTCAACATTTACCACTGCTTCTAGTGGTAATTGCACAAAACTAGAAACCCCAATGGTTGAAACCACTGGAGAAGCTCTAGGTGGTGAGGATACCACATTCTTTTGTTTTTCTATGGCATTGAGAGATTGTGGCCATGGGGAAATAGGAGCAGTTGTTGATGAAGCTTGTCCTATGTCCTGCACTGTATGAGTTGATTCTGCCTCCCCTTCTGACTCTCCACCCTATGTTTGAAATTTGCTTGGATCAAGGCTAGAGACTGGAGAGGGATGCCACTTGTCCCAAGTGGACTCCCATTTTTCATCTGTGTCAACCTTGCCAAAAGAGTGAGTTGTCTCAGAAACTTCTTGCCTATATTTCCAGTAGGCCTCTATTTTATCTGGCTTCCATTCCCTGTCCTTTAATAAATTTTTGTTCAATCCAGTGCCCATTCTGATCTTAGGGTCATAGACCTTTTTCTTAACATAAAAGATTTCCCATGGCCTGGGCCCCTCAAAAGGTAAATCTGTCAATTCTACATATAAATCAAGAACATCTTCCTTAGGGTTTCTTCTGTCTTCGCAAAAGGGACAACCCTCATGCACAATTTTGGCACCGACCTTGTTGTCTTTAACCCATAAAGTTATGAAACTGCTTGGGTCATATTTCCATTTATCTTCTATAAGAAAGAAGCCCAAGATGACTAATTTCCTCAGCAACAAGTGCTCAGCATCCCTGACTTCTAGGGCCATGTTTTTCCTTACCCACGGGACATCATACATTTTCTTTTTCTTCTTTTTAGTGCCATAGTCATTGTCAACCACGGACACTTGCCGGGTGACCTCTAGAAAAGCTAACCTAGGAGTCAAAATCTTAGGTAGCAGCATTGGCTCTCCATTAAAACCATGGACCCTAATGATGGTGTGATGGGACCCAAAGAAATAGCCATAGGGAATAGGGCAATTTGCCATGAGGCCTCTAATGCTTGGTGTTAACCTATTTTCTACAGACTCGGGGCTTAGGTGGCAAAAAGCAAGGGCAACAAAAAGTTCCCAAAAATCATATGGGTCTAATGTCTCAGATAAGACATGTTTCCATGCAGACACAGGGATGGTTCTATTATGACCGAAACTTGGGTCATACATATTCAGATGCATATATTGTGAAAAGATGGTAGGGTTTTGATATAACATGAGGTGAAACAAATAAGAAGAATACCTAAAAACCCCGTTAGATTTGAAGTGGGTGAGTTGGTTGGCCATTGAATAGGCAATCTTCTCTAAGAAGTCCAGCTGAAACTCCTGAGACCTATCCACAGTCTTTAATCTGAACTAAATGGCAATTTGCCAGTCATATATAGTAATGTCCTCCTTCATTCCAAGGATAAATGCCATCATAGACAATGCTTCCTGGCTAGCCTAAGTGAATTGTGCCCTTCCTGTTGGTAGCACTGGCATTTGGGTGTTTTCATCTTCCATCTGCAACTCTGAATTGAGAAACCTCAATTGATTATTGACGTTTGCCCATGTTTTCTGCATTTTGGTAATGGTGGGAAATGTGGCTGTCTTGTCATGGTATAGGGCCAACATGTCCCTGATAGCCTTTGGTGTAATTTGCACCATGAAGGGACCCTTTTGTATGGTGCTTGAGGGTGCATGAAACAATTTGTGCACATCTCAATCAAGTCAGGGCATAAATGTATGCTTGGGACAATAAATTGTGCCAATTGAGAGGTCCATATCCTCATTCTGAATGTTTTAGATTGTCTAGCCTTGGCCTTCTAGATACATCTTTGGTGTGCCCCTTCTCATAGAGCTTTGCCAAGCTTTTGAAGGGTTGGGTCCGTGATACCATCTGCAAAATCCTTTACTTTTTCTAGGTCTACTGCGTATCCAACCTCGGGGATCCTCATCCTTGGATAGGTTCTTAAGGGTTGTGCAGGGGCCGAAGCATATGATTTGCTGGTGAGAAGCTTAACAATGGATTCATAAATCCCAAGCCCCTGTAGTGAAGACTGTGTCTCTGCCATATATGTGTCTATACTAGGAACTAGTGAACTTATTGTAACAAGGATGAAAGCTTTGCAACAGGGAAGACACTTTTACTAAGCAGGTTTCACTAGGAATTCATGAGCAACAGGGATTTTCTTAGCAGAAGTAGAAACAAATGAGACACAGTTAAGCCTTAACTCTTAATATTGTGGTATTTAATGACACATTAAGTCTCATAAATGGCATTAAAGTTGGAAAACCATTTATAGATTTTACGAAATTTGTATGGGATAGAGTGTCAAACATGTCATAAAAGTGGCTGCATATGGTGGTACCTTGGGGAATTTTCGGGATTGGAAAGAGAGATTTAGTGAATGCAAGAGTTTCAAAAATTGAAGAGACTTGAGCCATGGCCACATGTTCACTAAACACTTATTTAAAAGAAAGAGCGGGAAAACAAAGCAACAAGGAAAGGGAAACTAACTATAATACATAGGAGAGACTATCTAATTGAAATGCTTTAAGTAGATCCCATTTACAAGAATCTCCACAGGTTCACCCTCCATAATTTCAAGCTCAAATGAATTTTGTTGCTTATAGGAATGAATCTTGAAGGGGCCGGTCCACAATGACTCAAATTTGCTATGTCGATTTGGCTTGGAGGCTTTCTCGTCCCACTTCAAAACAATCGAGCCTACTCCAAAATGGGGGTTTGAAGTCCTTTTATCGAAGCATTCTTTGATTATTTTCTAGTGTTCCATTAATGACTCATGTGCTTTTTCCCTTTTTTCTTGAACCTCCAGGAGCTCAGCAAGTCTGACCTGCATGGGGCCATTCTCTTCAATCTCAATCTGTTTTAATAACTAGAGAGCAGGGATTTCCAAGCTCAGGGGCATCACAGTAGGCTTGCCATAGACCAATTCGTATGGGGACATTTTTGTCACTTGTTTAGGTGTGATTCTATCAGCCCACAGTGCTATATTAAGTACTTTATGCCACTCTTTGTGATGATCAACCCCTATTCTCTTAATAAGTCTAATCAGATTCTTGTTGGTTGACTCTGCCAAATCATTACCCTGAGGGTAATAATTTGAGGAAGTTTTCAGATAGATTCCATATTTTAGTGTAAAATCAGATAATTTTTCCACTAAAAATGCCTTAGCATTATCTAAAATTATGGTATGAGGGGGCCCAAAGCGAGCTGTGATACCTTCCAGAAAATCTAGGATCACCCTTTCCATTGCTTCCTTTAGTGGTACTGCTTCGCTCCATCTGGTAAAGTAATATGTGGTAGTTAGAATCCATTTGTGTCCCATACTTGACACTGGATTGATCATTCCAATGAAGTCTAGACCCCATTGAGCAAAGGGTTCATCAACAATTATGGGACTAAGGGGCATTGCTGCATTCCTTCTCTTCCCCACATAATACTGACAAGATTGGCACTCTTTGACTAGTTGATAACAGTCTATAAATAAAGTGGGCCAGAAGTAACCTACTTGACTTATATTTATAGTTGTGGTTCTTGTAGAAAAATATCCACCTGAGACTCCATGGTGCATTTCATGTAGTATTCTTTGAGCCTCATCTTTCTCTATACATCTTAGGAGTATACCATCAGTATTTCTTCTGAAAAGAACTTGGTCAATTAAAACAAAATGGACCCATTGCTACCTATAGTATCTCCTCTTGTCGTGAGAGAGCTCTTTTGGGAAAATCCCATGTTTCATAAATTGGATTATGTTTGCGACCGAGGCGTTCTGATCAATTTCTTGTATCCTCAATACATTCTTTTTCTGTTTCTTCAATTATCATTTTCTCCATGTCTTGAGCCATGTATTGGCACAGTCCCTTGCCCCTGACTAGCTTAGTGGGTCTGACCTCTATGTCATACTCAAGGATCTTTGTTATCTAGTTTACTCTTTTTTCAGTGATCTCACCTTCCATAATGTATTCTCTGACAATGGGATGAGCCACAAGTATCAGAATCTTATTTCCTGTGACTATGTGTCTGAATTTTTTAAGGGCTTTCGCCATAGCATATGCCTGTTTTTCCACAAAATTGTATCTAGCTTCATACTCTCTAAGAGTCCTTGAGAAAAATGCTATTGGATGTTCTCCTTCTTGTTGATCATCTTTCTGTGTTAGGACAGCAGCAACACTAAACTCTCCTCCATAGATGTACATTATAAAAGACTTAGAAAAGTCTAGGTTTCTCAGTACTGGGGCTGTAGAAATAGCTTTCTTAATTTCCTCAAAAGCCTATCTCCCTTTTGCAGTCCATTTGAACACTAGGTCTTTCTTCAGCAAAAGTGTCATTGGTCTTATTAGGCCTGCAAAGTCTGATATGAAATGCCTGACAAAATTTATCTTTCCTAAGAAGGACTAGACTGCTTTCTTATTTATAGGCAGAGACAAGTTCATTATAGCAGTGACTCTTTGTGGATCAATAGAGACTCCATCTTTTGAGACTATATGTCCTAGTAGTTTGCCTTGAGGTACTGCAAAAATGCACTTCTTGGGATTCAAGGATATTCTGAACTCTTGACACTTTTTAAAAATAGCTTCTAGATGATCAAAATGATCAACATCATTCTTGGAGAAAATAGTGAGATCATCAAGATAAATCAGAATAATTTTATTTATGAGCTCTCCAAATGCTACATCCATTGCTCTTTGAAAAGTGGCTCCAACATTTGAAAGGCCAAATGGCATCTTGTCATATGCAAATATTCCCCATTTGGTAGTAAATGCAGTCTTGTGTTGGTCTTCATCAGCCAACCAAATCTGATTGTATCCAGAGAAACCATCTAGCAAGGAAAATCTCTCTAATCCAGCCACAATCTGTAAAATTTGCTCCATAGATGGTAGGGGATAATGATCCTTTAAGGATGCTCTATTAAGATCTCTAAAATCTACACAGAGTCTTATGTCACCATTCTTTTTCCTGACTAGTACTAGATTGGATACCCAGGTTGAGTGTTTGATTGGAAAAATTATTTTAGATTCTAGGAGTTTCTGCAACTCATCCACCATTAGAGGTTCAATCCTTGGATTCATTGGCCTCTACTTCTGTCTAACTAGCTTAGATCCTTCAGTCAGTTCTATGGTGTGCTGAATGATGTCTTTGTTATAGCCATGAAGGTCTTCATAGGTCCAGGCTATTACTCTGTCATATCTTTCACACAATTCAATTAGTCTTTCCCTTTCCTGTTGGGTTGTGGAATTTCCAATCTTTAGTTTTCTCCATTCACTCACTTGTATTTCAGAATAATCTGCTTTATTTGCTTGAAACCTCTTTTTCTCTAGGCTTACATCTTCTGGATCAAATAGGTTTTCTAAAGTAATCAAGCCTTTGGGAAGCTTATTAGACTTTAATTGAATAATTTGGTCTCCATATGCTTCTTCAATTTTGGGTTGCAATTGTTCAGCAAACTCCCCTGACTGTTCAAAAATGAGAGTACCTGAAAATCATTTGCAAAGACTTGCCAATTCTCATCATTGTCTGGGATAGTTGGCCTTACTATAACCTTGACTGACTCATCGTTGACTAATAGATTAGTTGCTAGGTCAAACTGTGAGCCAATCTGTGCCATCCTATTAGCTTCAGAGTTTTGGGTTCTAGGAACTACTTCAATATTGAAAGCTTCAAAATCATCTATTAAGTCCCAAATTCTATGTGTATAGGATCTCATCCTTACATTTTTGGCTACTGCCTATTCTCTAATTTGTTTCACCACTAGTTCTGAATCTCCTTTGACTATCAGATTCTTTACTCCCTTTTTCTTGGCTAATATGAGCCCATGCACTAAGGATTCATACTCAACATCATTATTAGTACAGGCAAATTGGAAACGGATAGCTTTTAAAATTTTCTCACCATTTGGAGCAGCAAGAAAAATTCCTACTCCAGCACCATTCTTACTTCTAGCCCCATCAAAATTTAGAGTCCAGATTTCTGAGTCCTTTTCAGATTCTTGAGTCTGTGGTGTTTCTTCCCTTAAAACATTTGGGATTTCATGGTCTTCATCAAATATGACATAAGTGCCTAGACCAGTAGAGTCATAATTTCCATATGGGTCACTTTGCATCATAGTTAATAACTGGTTATTTTCCTCCTCTTGGTCATGTTCAGTCCAGTCACCTAACTCTTCAATAAAGACCCTTTCTTCTTTATTCAACATAGCATGAGCTGCCTCTAATTTTTGGGTTGGTTCATTTGTGATGTGATCCTTAGATAATGACTCGAATAGTATTTTCATTTTTGTCCCATATTTGGTTCTTAGGATGAGGTGAGACCAATCAAGTGACATATAACCTCCTATCTTGGCTATAAAATCTCTAGATAGACATAGACTAGAAACTGAAGGAATATCTACGACTACCACATCCTGATTCACAATTATATTTGGGCAAGTATACAATTGCAATGGGAGTTGCTTAATTTTCCCTATTGTTTGCATTGATTTCCCATCCAACTGCATAACTCCTCTAGTAAGTGGCTCATACTTTATTTTCAAAGCATCTGCTATTTGTTTAGGCATTACTGTAGTACTAGCCCCAGAATCTATCATTGCATTATGTAATAGTTTCTTCCCAACTATCAAAGTCAAATAAAAGGG
The DNA here is from genome assembly GCA_027924645.1 of Cunninghamia lanceolata. Taxonomy (NCBI): domain Eukaryota; kingdom Viridiplantae; phylum Streptophyta; class Pinopsida; order Cupressales; family Cupressaceae; genus Cunninghamia; species Cunninghamia lanceolata. The sequence goes on from BSBN01000144.1 coordinate 4,223,922, forward strand.
CTTTGGTTTGGATTTGCCTACCTTTGGTGCATTGTTCAAAAGGGCTCTTGTCTGCAGAGGAACCGTGTCTTTGAGATTTTCTTTATCAGCAGGTCCTCCTTTGGTACTAGTATGTTTAGGCACTACTTGGCCTTGCAGAGCTTTTTACAACAGTGTCTTTTGCTCAGGAATAGCTAGCATGTCCTAGATTGACACATGTGCTAGAGTTCTTTTGAGCTGATCCACCACATTCACAAATCTTAATGCTTGGGTCTTTGAATAATAAGGATACCTTGCTTTTTCTTGAAAATGTCCAGGAGCTACTTGATTCTAGATTAGATGAGGTATTTCATGTCTGGCAGCTATGTTTTGGTGACCCATAACCTCATTATTCGTGACTTCAGGCTGTTCCATCATCCTTCTCTTGGATCTAGTGTAGTAATCTGATTGTACTGATGGTTTATTGGAAGTAGATGCTTCATTCAAAAACACTGACTCTTCATCTTCAATCCATGAAAACAAAGCATGTTCAGGGGCTATCTCCTCTTCTTGCTGTAAAGACATTCCTTGCATCTGAGCCACTAGGACTGAATTTTGCATACTAGGAGATTGGTAGGGTTGAGTGTCAGAAGTATTTGCAAATTGTCCATCTATTCTTCTTTGCTCTACTATCTTTTGCTGTAGATTACCTCTGGGGTAGTCTCTGGGCATATGAGCATTGTTACAAGGGAAACACCAGGCAATGGTGACATCTGCATAATTATTCTGCCCTGGGACAATCTCCCTATTTGGATTTGCAGGAACAGTCTGCAAGGGTGTAGGAACTTTAACTAATTGGTTTGATGGCTGAGGGTTAGTCTACCTTTGAGGACCTTGATACTGATTTGGCTGAAAGGGAGGTCTATTCCCTTGGTAACCTTGATATTGGGATTTAGGATAAGGATACTGCTATCTTTTTAGGTTAATTATCTCATTAGAAAATGTTCTTAAGATGTTCTTGACATCATCCATCTCAGATGACTGGACAGGGACAGCTGCTTTAGCAGGTTGTTGGGGAAAGGTATACATAGACATAGGTGGGGCTATGGGATTAGGGGCTTCTTGAGCCAAAGGTAAGGTAATCTCTGGAAACATGGGCATGGGAGGCCTTGGGGGCAACTTTCCAGCATCTATTAAATTATTTTCAGCTCTGACTGCATAGTCATAGTGTGAGGCCTACACTTTTTCATTTCCGTACATGTGACTATTTAGCTTATTGTTGTTGGTATTTTTATATTTATGGGACTTTTGTTCCTGGATTTTCAAACTATTAAAATCTTATTCTATAAAGGAAAACTAATTGGGTGATGTTAGAAAATTGTCATGTGATTTCATTATGTTTATAAGAACTGTGGTATGCTTTAGAAATATATGTATTAAATTTGCTTCGGCTATAATATTTATATGTGGAATTAACTTTGAAATTGAGTGTGCAGGTATTTCTAACAAAACTACAAATATAGGAGATCATTCCACACCCTATGTTGTATCCCTTGTGAGCCGATCTAGTTCCACGAGGAACTAAGATCAACCTTGTGTTTGGTAAATTGTTGTAATATTGTATTGTTGTAATGTTGCATGAGGTTAAGGGAAATAGTTCTATCTTCTGAATTAATTATATTGTGATAAGTGTTGTAAGAAATGTTGTTTTGAATCTTGTTTTAACTTTATTTCTTTTTGACCCTCTTCTTGTGTTTTTACATGACTCTGGGAGTCCTAACTAGGTTTAAAACAACCCTAGATTATACCCCATGGGTCTAGGGACCTTTTTGATTAGGATAACCTTGGGTTAACCTCCATATGGTCACTTCAATTTTAGGGTGAAGTTAAGCAACGAATTTGGAAGCATGGGGACAATGAGATGAGTGGAATTCACACTCAGGCCCACTTCCAAGTCATGGAGCAACTCCATGATCCCCTAATAATGGAGTGCTTGTCTCCTTGTGCCTCTCTTTTGGTGGGGTTCCCCTTAATGAGGGTGGTGTGTCACCCACTCTCTCTTATTTTAGTTTACTTATTGTATTTTATTTCTACATGTGGGCTATAATGGGGGACCTCTTGAGTGGGGTTAATTGTTTTAAATCTATTAGGGATAATAGATAATGAGTGGGTTTATTTTATTATTTCCACTTGGGATAGTGGGGATATTTTTTAATTCCACTTGGGATAGTGGCGATATTTTCTTAATTCCACTTGGGATAGTGGGGTTATTTAAATATTACAATCTTAAAACAATAAATTTTTAATTCATCCACCATGAATTTAAAATTTACAGATAATGTGAGCCCTTGATCTCAACTCTTGATCCTCACCTTCTATTCACTTCTCAAATAATCTATAAGTGAGACCCTTCTCTAAGCAATTGGGAGACATGATTTTACAGGGGAACTTCATTTTTTGTGTAGGGGAACTTCATTCTTGCAGGAGGGGACTTCATTCTTACAGGGGGACTTCATTCTTGCATTCTTATCATTCCTAATTTCCTCTAGGAAAATCTTCTTCTGGCATCCTCATAATGCCTAATTCTTTCTTTATTCTTCTCTTCATAGCCTCATAATGTCAAAATTATTCTAGCCATCCTATATCCTTCATTCTTTATCCCTTGCTTGTGATCATAGAGAGATTACTTTTGGGGTTGGATTATTGAGGAAAGAAGGAGAATTTTGGAGAAGGCTAGAGTGGAGCACTTCATCAACTTTCATTCCATAATTGGGCTTTGGAAGGTTGGTGAATCAAGTCTACTCTCTTGTGTATTTATTGTTTTATATGTATGTTTGTTTCTTGCTTGTTGAATGAGTTTGCAAATGTCTTCTATGAGTATTCTGTTATTGTTTTAGGGTTTTGTGTTGGGTGTAAAAAGAGCTCCTTCCAGTTGGAAGGCAATGCTCATCTTGTATAGGGAAGGGAAAGTGTGACCCTCCTCGGGTGTCATCTTGGTTCTTGATGTAAATGCCTTGAGGGCATGTTAGTACTTTTGAGCCTAGAGGGCTTTATGGCTTTGAGAGCCTATTTGGATATCCCTGGTAATTGATTCATTGGAAGGCTTGAGGCCTTGTGGAAGAATAAATTTTTGGCTTGAGGCCTTGTGATAAATTTTTGGCTTGAGGCCTTGTGGAAAGATAAATTGTTGGCTTGAAGCCTTGTGATAAAATGTGATAAAATGTGTAAAGGATGACACCTAGAGGTAGAGATGTCTACTTCCCTACCCTCCCTGAACTCACCTAAGCTGAGTCTTTGTATTGTGAGTCAAACCTTGAGGGTGTGTGTATTATTTGATTTGTTGTTGTTGTTCAATGTTGTGATGTGTATAGTCTATTTTACCCTGGGTATGTGGATGATCTCCCTAACTCAGGGGTGACTCTCTTACAGGTCTATGGTAGGGAGGAGAGCAGCTTATGTGGTGTTTCTTCCCTTGTGTGATATGCAGGTTTTCTGGGAGCTTATTGTGAAGCTTGGAGAAGATTATTGGATCTTAGAAAATATTCTATTTTCCTTAAGTCTTAAGGAGAGCCTGATCTTTTAATAGCTCCTTCCTTGTCGATTTTTTTTAAAAGGAGAAAATTATCTCTCTATTGTTGTATAAATTGTTATTTTTGGAGTTGTGAGGAAATCCTCTCTGTTCTTGGGTTGATAGTTGTAATTTTCTTGTTCATTAAGTTTTACCATTTAAAAATAAAAAAAGGAAAAGAAAATTTGTTTTTAAAAGGATATTAAAATTATCTAGTTCCTTCTTTTTCTACTTGCAACGTTGTGAGTTAGTTGATGTTTTAATTAAGTTTGTAAAAGTATTAAAAAATATCCCCACCATGAAATAAATGAAACTTGGGTTGTAATATTGCTTTTGAAATTACTGCCACCTTGAGGGTCTCATCCTAGGATGGGGACCTTTTCACTTTTACTATGCACTTTTACTATTCACTATTCACTATTCACTTTTACTATTCACTTTTCACTATTTACTATTCACTTTTCACTATTCACTATTCACTTGTACTATTCACTATTTACTTTTATTATTCACTCTTCACTATTCATTTGAAGGCAAACTATATGTAGTTTAAAACATTTGACTTGAAATAGAAATCTTAAATCAAGGAAAGTGGGATTTATGTATGTATAATGTATAATATGAATTGAATAGATGCTTAAACTCAGAGTTGCAATTCAGAAATACATTGTTTATACAATTATAATTTAAAAAGAGCATAGGTAAATATATTTTAATTTTAAGGAAGAGTTTCTCAGAAGTTTTGACAATTATTCCAAAATTAAATTCCAATAAAAGGAAGAGAGGGCAAATGAATAGATGATCGTGCTTTGTTGAAAAATGATCTATCACCTAAAACAACTGTTGTTCAAATGTAAATTGTGAGATTAACCTAAAGCAGGAAACCACACATTTTCTTGTGTAGGGTGTGTGTATATGTACTTGGTACCCTACTAACAACTGTATTGCTTTCGTCTTAAGTGTGCACTGTCGAGCACGCTTATGCATGCGAGGGGGTTTTCAGAGTAGTAAGGAAATTTTTTTGATAGTTTGTATCATAACCACATGACGCATGTGGACATGACACGTGTGTAATGCGTGTTATAACCGCATGGAAAAAGTGGGCATGACACATAGGCTTCTAGTAGTGTCTGACCTCCAAGTGATTGAATCATTACTGATATATCTGAATTTAGGGCTTTAAGATAAAATACTATAGCCATACCTAGTAATGGTCTTGCTGTAGCAGAAATTCTTTCCCATGTCCTTTGAAATCTTGAATTGAAATCAGTCATTGCTTCTTGTGGTACCCTTTTGATAGTAATCAATTGTTGCAATAAAGAAGATTTATCACCCTTTTCTTTAAATCTTGCAAAGAAAGCATCTCCAAGCTGATCCCATGTAGGGATTGTATTTGGGGTCAAAGATCTATACCAGTCTAGAGCCTTCCCCTTAAAAGAAGCTGCTAACAATCTTATAGCCACATTCTGCTGAGTGATCACATGTATGGCACAGACATCATACACATCCTGTAGATGCTCTTCAGGTGTTTTGAAATCTTCCCCATTGAATTTGGGCAGAGCTTTTAGGGCATTCGCTGGAATAGGATCTCAAGTGGCTGGTGGTACTGGGAGAATCATAGCACTGCTAGTGTTCCAATTCGCATAATTCCTTGGGGCTATAGGTGCTCCCATGTTTGCTCCTAGTGTTGCTGTAAACTGATTGACCCTTCTTCTTGAATTAGTTGTTAGTGGTGGTAAAAGAATACCTGGGTTCACAACAGATTGAGCTCTTGTTACAGGTCCACAACTTTGACTTCTTGTAGCTCTCTAGTTCATAAAGTTTTGACAGAAACTTCAAGAATGGTCTCACCGGGCGTGTTAAAAACTGTTGATGCTTAAAATTGCATTGTTTCCAGCACCAACATGGGAAGTTTCAGGAATGTGGGACTTGCAACCTGAAACGACCTCCAGATTTTAAAGAAGCTAGCTCTTCCTTATCTCAAATGTATTTTAGGAAAAAGGGATAGAAATTAAATGGAATCACAAATGCAATGAAGGAAAATTTAACTATGGTGATGCGCCTGAATATGATTCATTCCTTAATACTAAGCATAGTGAAGCTATCTTTAGGATTCAGTTACATTAAAGAGCAAACAATGCATGATCAATGTAAAAGATGAAAACAAATAGAATCAAAGGCTCACAACTTAGACAATTTTGCAATGACACAAAAAATATCAACAAAGGCACAGAACTTAGTCTCCTTATTAATTTTCCAGTCACATAAAAGGCACTGATACATGCACAGTTATACAAACTTTCTGAATCAAGAAAACAAAACAAAGGCAAATGATATTACTGGTCACAGCAAAAAGGTCTCCAAAACTTCTTGTAAATCTCTGATAATAATCTATATGCAAAAAACTCTATATCTTGAATCTGCGATCTAGATCCATATTTATAGCATAGGATTGGCTCAAGATTTCCCGCACGATCAAATCCCAATGGTCTAACCGAACTGGAACTTAACTGGAAGTGTCTGATAGAAGATATATTTTGGATCTGAAACGGTTAGCTTCTCTGCATGTTCATTGGCTGAAATAGATACATGTAATGCTCCTTCTTGTGAAATAGGCGAGGACACTTGGCAGCTTCCGTTAGTCTTTGTGACTATAAAACCTAAGACAAATAACATAGTCTGCACTCTTTACTTGAAACTCCTTCATCTTTCTGGAAAAATAGGAACTTAGCACGTGGCAGCCTCCACTACAATTGAAACATATACATGGCAGCTTCTGTTAAACTATACTTTACTATACCTCGTAGTTGGGAGAATTCTGCCTTTGACATCTATGACAGTCCGCTGCCTCAAAACTCTATCACTTACTGAAAATGGGACCACAACACTTCTTGCCCGAGCAGCTTCAAAAGGGGACAGGGACAGGTGGTGCCTTCCATGCAATTACTAAGTGATACGTGGTGGCTTCCGCTCAACCTAGAGAAACTTTAGATACCTTTTGAGAGTCTTGCAGAAAATGACACATGGTAGACTCCACCTTGCTTTAGAAACACTATAGAAACATTTGGGACTCATTTAGATTCACGCGGACGATGACACCTGGCACGCTCCACTTAACTTTAAGCAACTTATTGAAACTTTCCGTAGTTGCCACTTGGTGCCTTCCACGTAGGGAGAACTTTGAAATAGGGACCCACCTCAGTCTTTGAAACATTAAAAGGGGCTTGAAACTCAACGCGGAAGATGACACATGGCAGTTTCTGCATTAATCTAAGACTTCTCAAAATGTGTCTCGGTTGACAACACATGGCATGTTCCACTCAACTCTGGGACTTAGGAAAAACTTAGGAGAAAATAAACCCTTGCTGTTAATCTTCGTGGCCAAAACTGAAACTCGCAGAAACAAAACTAGAACCTACACAACCACATTGTTATACTGCAACTGAAACAAAATGTAGAGTATTTTACTCTACAGTTACAAGATTATCTTTTCACACTAATGTTCTGGTTTGCCAGATCATTGATTGAGGGCTGCACCCTTATGTGGTGACAATCTACATCCTCTACAGTATCTTTTTTGATATCCTTTTTGCAATATGTTTTTACTTTCCTGTTATTTACCTTGCATATGCACGTAGTGTCATATGACCGCTAAAGTGGGGCCTAAATGTTGTGTCATAAATTATGTACACTCATGTGTAGGCACAATTCCACTATGTTTAGCTCCTTCCTTTAGTGATCCCAAGCCTAGTCCATTTTTAGGTCCACCTTAAAACCTTCTTTTGTCCCCATTTATATAGAATTTTGTGACTCCAGTTAAGGTTTTGTCATGATCCTGAGAAATAAATCAAGATTTAGAATAAATGTAAAAAAAAATTATAAGGCTTCAAAGAAACTTTCAAGCAAATGTGATTGGTGGGTGTAAATCCAAATTCCACAACCTTATTCCAAAATGGGATCTTTAGAATAGGGTTTTGATAGCCATCAAAGCATAAAGGATATAGGATTTTTTTTAGATGTTATATTTTTAGCTACCCTTGTAGACATGCATGCAAAGCATGGAAGGATAAACAAGGTGCATGAACTATTTAACATGATGCCTCGAAGAGATGCCATCTCATGGAATGCAATGATTACAAGATATTCTCAAAATTAATTTTTTGAAAATGCTTTAGAAAATTTCAATAAAATTTAATTGGCATGTGTAAAACCAAATTCCATAACCTTTGTAAGCATCATCCCTGCTTGTGCAAAATTAGGATCTTTGGAACAGGGTATGGAAAGCCATCAAAGAATAAAGGATATATCAATTTTGCTAGATGTTGTATTTGCAACTGCCCTTGTATACATGTATGCAACTTGTGTGGAATCATAGACAATGCACGTGAACTGTTTGTCATGATGCATCAAAGGAATGTTCTCTAATGGAATGCAATGATTGCAAGATATGCAAAAAATGGATTTTTTTATAAGGTTTTAAAGAAACTTTCAAGAAACTACAATTGGTGGGTGTCAAGCTAAATTCCACAACCTTATCCAACATCCTCCATGCCTATGCCAAAATGGGATCTTCGGAATAGGGTGTGGACAGCCATCAAAGCATAAAGGATATATGATTTTTTTCAAATGTTGTATTTGCAGCTACGCTTGTAGACATGTATTCAAATTTTGGAAGCATAGACAAGGCATGTGAACTATTTGACATGATGCACCAAAGACATGCCATCTCATCGAATGCAATGATTATAAGATATGCACAAAATGGATTTTTTGAAAAGGATTTAGAAACTTTCAAGTAAATGCAATTGGAATATGTAAAAAAAATTCCATAACCTTTCCAAGCATCCTCCCTACCTATGCCAAATTAGGATCTTTGGAATAGGGTATGGACAACCATCAAAGAATTAATAATATAGGAATTTTGTTAGATGTATTTGCAACTACCCTTGAAGACATGTATGCAACTGGTGTGGAAGCATAGATAATGCACGTGAACTGTTTGACATGATGCCTTGAAGAAATGTTCTCATGGAATGCAATGATTGTGAGATATGCACAAAATTGACTTTTTGATAAGGCTTTAAAGAAACTTTCAAGAAAATGTAATTGTCAAGTGTCAAACCAAATTCCACAACCTTATCCAACATCCTCTGTGCTTATGCTAAAATAGGATCTTCAAAATAGGGTGTGGAAATCCATAAAAGCATAAAGCACATAGGAATTTTGTTACACATTTTATTTGTAGATGCCCTTGTAGACATGTATACAAAGTGTGGAAGCATAGAGAAGGTGCGTGAATTGTTTGACATGATGCCTCAAAGACATGCAGTCTCATGGAATGAAATGATTGCAACATATGTACAAAATGTATTTTGTAAGGATGATGTCAACATATATATAATTTCCTGAAAATATATATAATTCCATAAAATATAATGTCATAAAAATATACATAATCTCATTTATACATAATGTCAAGCCATATTGGCATGTACAAATAAATCCATACAAGCATATACAATGATATACATCATTAACCTACAAAAGTATGTTTACAAAGCCAAATAGGCATATATAACAAATTGTCCCAAAATCAAATCTTCTATGGTCTATTATCAAATAATTGATGGCTTTTGCTAGGCCATGAAGATGGTGAACTAGTCAATGACTCATCCTCTATTGGTCATCAACTAGACCTCCTTAATAGAGATTTTTGAAGTTCTGCTTGTTAATACAATCAAACAATATCTACATTAATATATAAAATATTCAAAATATATAACACAACATAAGTAATCAATCACTTACCATAAACTGGTGATCCCTCTTGATCATTTATTTTCTCTCTTCTTCTATAGTTGGACATGTAGGAGTTGTGGCATCCTGTGAGAAGAATGAAGAAGAAAATTTAAGTAAACATGAATGTCATTTCTGTACATTAAATGATGTGAGATAAAACAAGAAATACAAAATAACATTTACATGTTATTCACTCATACCTCAATCAAAGAATTTTCAAACCAAACAACTATAGCAATGCCGACCTCCACTAACTAATGAAGATGAGAAGTCTACATATTCAACATCTAAAAATAGAGTTCAAGGTTATTTGAGAAAAATGGATACATAACATTATTTAATTGCATAATGATTAGAAATGTTAAAATTTACCTCAGTGAAAGTGGCTCTTCCTGAAGACCGAGGAAATCATCCTGATGGTGATGCTCCAACATCCACCTATTCATCATCAAATTGTAACTAAATAAGATCACTATTTATATATGACAAAAAGTTTACATGTACTATATTTATGATCTTGTAATAAATTACATATATGTTCACTAGACCTCCTCTCATAACCCTGCACTGGACATCTTATAGATGCAAGATCAATATTTCAACCCTAGAATTTCATAGTGCAGACAATTACGTACATTAAATTTGACTTATAATATCTAGTCATCTAATTAATTAGAGATTTCAAGTATAAATATATTAAATAGAAAAACCTTGTAAAAAATTACCTAGGAGTCAATACCAAATGTATGTTGTAAGAGGTCGTCTATGAGAACAATATTATCTAATATGGATGTGTCCATCACCTACTGCTACTCCTGTATGACATTTTCCTGACACTCTAGAATGTCTACATCCTAGGTAGCTTTCTGGTTCCCAAAATCATGTAATGCCCCACATGACCAGCAAAGATGGGGGACCAATGTAACTTACTACTCTCACCCTCTCCAGCTTGTGAAAGATCACCACCATGTTGTGCTAAAGTCTTGGTAAGGGAACTTACAAAATGCAATGTCTCCACCTCAACACTCTCCTATAAATTTGAAGGGAGTGGGACATGATGTGGCCTCATGATGGATCTTAGTTGATGGTCCTCAGCATGATGTGCACCTTGTCTATCTTGTTCATTTCCACTACCTCTATCCTAGAACTCCTAGATGTCAAAGTAGTTTGGTATGTCCTTGAAGACAAACTCACAATAGATTTTCCTCATAAAATATTGGGGTACCTCTTTATTATTACAAAGCATATCATCGAAAACTACATACCATCTATCCTAGAAGTTTTGGGATATTTTTCAATGCACACACCAATTAATTAGGAATTGTTTGAAACTCCTATGTAATGGTTGTTGCATTTTAGGATCGATGAAAAGTGCACATAAATCACCTTTCAAAGTTTTCTTATCTTTAACTTGTTTGTATGATAATTTATCGGTGTATAATTACTGACACTCCACCTTATAGTCCTTCCAATTGGTGATTTGCTTTGTAATTGAGTCGATAGTGCTGTAAGAATTGATCAACTAGTTCTGAGAAAGAGTTTATTGAATTCATAGGTAATGAGCAAAACCATTCCAAATAAGTATCTTTGAGAGATCGTGGGAAGAGTTTCACTACCAAGTCCTCTTCGAAGAAGAAATCACTACACATCATTGTGAAAGCTGCCACATGAGTATTAGGATCACCTTTACCACCATACTTTTCAGAGCGGCAAGTCTCAAATTTTTCCAGTGTAAGAGTTCCCAAGATGCAATAAGATAAAGGACTATGGGCATGATATGTTGGTAAAGTAGCTTGGGAAGAAGTATTCAAGTTTGTCACCTTTTGTTGTAAAGAAGTCATGCCTTGCAAGAGTTGATTTAAGAGGGCATCATTAGGAGATGCAGTTTGTTGTTGAGAAGAATTAGAAGCTGTGGTCATGAAATTTTGAGGTGATTGGTTTTGAGTGTTAATGATAGGAGGTTGAGAACAAATGTAGGTGCAAGGTGGTTGAGAACAATTGTAAGTGAATGGTGGTTGAGAATAGGTGGAATGAAGAGGTGGTTGAGAGTGATTATTCATATAAGTCACCATGGGTGCTAGAGTTTGATAATTGAATCCCATAGCCTTGTAATTATATGAATTAATGCGACTAGATACTCCAATGCAAGTGGTAAAATTACTACAATCTTGTGCATTAGTAGTAAGAATTGATGATGTAAAAGTAGACATTCTAGTAGTCAGTATAAGTGTCGATACCTGTGTATGAATCAGTGATGACATATTAATAGAATTTGCACATTCAGTCACAAGCATGACATTATGATTCACTATACGTACTAAGCCACAGAGCATGTTAACATCATCTTGTCCTTTTAAAAATTCTCTTAGATTATGAACAACAGGCACAGCTTCTTCCGCTATCCTTTCTTTTTCCACAAATGCTTGAAAATTAGCTAATTCCTTATCAAGTTGTTGAATTTGCTCATCAAGTACATGTGTTATTATATCAATAGGATCTTCAAAGTAATGAAATGTTTATTCTTCCATTATATTTGTAGGAGGTATGATATCTTGCAAAGTTTGTGTTTCTCCTTTTGTAAAGTAGGTGCTCAATGGATTTTCTGATGCTAGTACACCGTTGCTATCGGGAGCACTAGAACCCATTAATCTAAGACTTCTCCTTAGAGGGATGTTTCTATTAGGAAAGCAAATTATACAACTCATGCAAAAGTAAACAACACTTAATGCACAAACTAATAAAACAAACCAAAGGAGCAAGATATACTTGTTGAAATACACAATGTGTAATTTAACAAATTTGTCAATTTTAATTCTAGAGCATTAAATGATGCCAAATTTTAAAATGATAGATGAATATATGTTTGAAATTGAATTTGATATATGAAATGAAAGATATTTATGATAAATGCAATGAAAAAAAGTAAAACTATGCTTGCTTATGCACCTAAAATGCTCAATTTTTTGAAATTTTTCAATGTAAATGCACAAAAAATGTTATAGAATTATGCACAATGATGGATGAATGATATCTACTATGATATAATCTGTAAAATAAATCATATCAGATTTAAAAATGATGTCAACACATTGCAATGCTCAATGCAAAGTCAAAATTAAGGTAAGATGAATGAATATGCTTGTTTTTGTTGAAATACATAATGTGTAAATGTAAAATTTGAAATCTAAATGCAATAACACACAATGATGAAACACTATAGTACAAAATAAGATTTGAAAGAGTGTTAAAATGAGTAATAAAATATGAAACAAGATTTGAATTACAAACCCTAGCTTTTGAAATTACTAGGTTATATGACAAATACAAAATTTCAAGCAAAACCTTAGTAAATGAGAGATGCCAATGCAAGGCAAATGATGAAAAAAAGATGAAATGTTGTAATTTATCTCAGATCTAATACAATTATTAGAAAATTAAATGTTTTGAATGATATGCAAGAAAAATAGTGCAAACTATGTCTTAATGCAAGCTAAATTTTTTTTATTTAAATTTTTTTTTTTATGCAAGATTTTTAAATGTAGGATGATGAAAATGATATATATGAATGAAAATCTGATTTACGACACTTAGCAATATGCAAGTTTAGCAAACACACGGGTTCACCAAAATGTAATGTATGAAAAATGGGGATGCTAAAATATATGTTAATTAGATTCAATCAAATCCTTCTTTCACACATTCATTCACAGACATAAACTGAGTTTAGTCACTTCTCTTGAAAGAGGAATTAGCTACTGGTTTGGTGTAACTTTGTGATGATAGGAAAGATAGAAGAGATTGCTATTTTGTTCAAACCCTAATCTGATTATGCCTTAAACCCTAATTATATGAAATCGTGAACAAATGGAAGAAACATGACAAATGCTCATATAGGAAGGCACTAAATGTATATTAGAAACATACCAAGATTTAGATTCTAGAAAGAAGAAACTTTGAGGACACTGGGACAAGTGCCCTAGTCCAACATACAACTTTCTCTTTAGATCTGGAACTGTAAGGTGATGAATTCTACAACCTGCTTCAGAGTTTTAGACAATAGCAATTGGGAGGACACATGGGTGGGTGCCCTTGTCTAGAAAGGAACATTCTTCACTATTTTCTTCAAATCCCAAATCTTTATCCTCTTCTCTAATCTCCTGCAACTCGTCTTTGCAAGATTCTATACCTGTAAACTGAATCACAAGAGAGGGGTTGGGGGTTGTGGTGTTTAGGAACTTGCCTTGGACAAGCCCTGGAATGGTGTTCAAGCCCTCCAACACCATTGTTAGATAGAATGTGTGTCCTTGGTGGATAGAGGCAAAAGCAAATGATAAGATTGATTGACTGAAACACAAAGTAGATGTCACCTCAGAGATGAAACTCTCACAAGGAGAGGAAGATCTTTCACACCATGAGCAGATGGATTGATGAAGACAAATCTACAACAAACAAGTACAAACACAACACAATATTGTTCTACAACACAATGAAAGCCTGGAATATTCTTTGAACAACATCACAAGTTTGTATTATCCATCTAGGTGTAAAATGAAGTCCTAAACATTTGTATATATGCATTCTCACTAACATTCATAATTCAAATTGAAAAGGCCGACAAAGGGAAACAGGTTTTAATGGTCATTTTTTCAACAATCAAAATTTGGGTTCCAGTAAAATAGGTCTGGACTAGGGCATGGGTGGCCAAGTCCAGGGGCCTATTTTGGGACTTGATTAAGCTTAAGATGTGGCCCCTCAAGCTCCATTTGTCATTAGTTTCAAGAGATTTTGCTCTGGGATAGGTTTTACACATGCATGATTAATCTAAGGGGATGTAGGAGCTAAACTTAGGAGGTAAAAGTCCTAGGGGACATTTTCTGACATAACACCTATAAAATTATTGTTTTGAATGAACCAACTCATCCCAACATTAGTATCATTGTGGTCCAAATATAAGCAATGAAAAATATGATTTGAGGACCTATAGGTTATGGCTGAAAATGTAACTTAAAATAGATTAATGTTATAAATCATGGTGTCGATTGTAAATAGACATAACAAGAATAGTAAAATGTGAGTCAAAATCCACAACAACTAATCAACATGCTAGTCCTACATTGTTTGTAACATGCAACTGAAAGGTTCATGGATATGCCATGACTTCTAATCCTTGGATCGTATGAAGCATGGCATCTTTCAATGTATTTATATGCTTATGTCACTTGCTACACAGTCACACCTTTATATAGTTAACAAAGATTTGAATTTGTCACCTTCAACACTATTTCCTAGTCAACATTGCAGCATATGGAAATATGTACATATAAATTGAATAAATATTTCTTGAAAGCATTTGAAAGCCTCAATATGGTAATTTTCTACAATCTTAATCTTGAAATAGCCAAAAATATCAAGAGAGATAATAAGTAATAATCTATGGACAAATAATGTGATTATGCATCTGTGTATAAATGAATGACCTAAGTCCCTCTATGCAAAATCTAAACTCACTCATATCAATTAGATCTATAGCCAACAATAATTCAGTGATAATTTGCAAGCCACTTTTGAATATTTGATTAAAGATTTGGAATATGAAATATTTATTTTTAACACATAGTAGGAAGTTAGTGGCCTATATTATATTGATGAATAGACCTGAAGCATTCACCCTTATTGAATTTGTAATCAAAACCTTGAGCCCACTACATTAATCCTTGGGGTATATTGCTTTAGGGTCTAGAATAAAATTTAGAATAGATGTACATTACAAAAAAAAGTATATATAGATATAATACCAGGGACAAATGTCTCCTTGAATTTTGTATTCTTAACATTTGCTAGTGGCACTAACTTTGCAAGTCATAGATTTAGAAAACCAATTACATTAGAAGTCCCCCCATTCATTCTTAAATTTTTTTTAATGAGATTATAGTAACCATCTTGACCTTCAATGAACTTTGATCATAAGGCGATTAGAGCAAGATGGGAAAAATTAGGTAGATACTGCAAGTATTTCCTACAATCTCTAACAATGCTGATCTAAGTTGCCTAATAACCTCCTTGGGATCAACTAGTCGTGAAAAAAACATGGTATAACTCTTTCAAGGTAACTGCCAAATGGATTTCAACAAGAAGGAACCAATTCAATGATTGTAAAAAGTGTTGTCTCGACTGCATTATGATGTGGATCATCCAAATGTTGAAAACAAAACAACTCACAATCTTCTCAAAAATTTGTATTACATCTAGACTCCTTTAGACACTTGTAGAAGTTTCTTTTAAGTAGTTTAAAGAAACAACTCTACCCAGAAGGGCTTATCCATCCAGTGCGTTGTAAACGAATGGCTAGTCGAAAACCGTATGACACGTAATAGACAATCGAAACCCAGTCGACCAGAAGTATAGACGAATAGGTCGAGAGCAGTTGAGTGGCTTTGGTCAGTAGTCGAAAATTTCTAATAGACTTGTCAAAAAATCCGTACAGCCAGTCATTTACAACGCACCGGCTATTTATGGTGGATGACTCTAACTAACCAATTTTCACTAACGCAAACCATGATGAATGTTACCAAAAAAAAAACTAAAAAAATAGATCTTTCAAAGTCTTTCACACGTATATTATCCTACAAGAAGTAAAAGGAAACTATGGTGGCTCAAATAAAGTTAGAGAATTTCTTCAGAGGTGGTAGCAACGACCACCTAACTAAACATATATGCAAAAGGTAGAAGTGTGTAGAGAACAAGTGAACTACTTCACAAAGAGATTTACGAAAGGCAAATTTCTTTATGTACTGATATTTAAGGTGCTCAACTCATGGCAGCAGATAAATATTATGTAAAAGGAACTTAAAAGGATGTGTCCCCTCTTTTGAAATGAGGCAAGAAGGCGATAAAAACAAATGTAATAGTCGGTGAACATATAACAGACCTATTAAACAAACAACCAACTACTTATTCAATATTAAGGAGCATACGTAGGCAATAATAGTGGAGCACACCAGTTCTAGTTGGTTATTATGAAGAGTAGAGATGAGTTCCCTGTGCACATCATCATGTTTCATGCCATGATCCTCCTGATCTTTCTCTGGATATGTCCCATCTTTGGGTAGTCGATAAGCTCAACATTCTCTACCTTCCCAAAGGATGAGGGTGCTAATTGATGCTTTGAGGGAAAGATGCCTGAAAGTTTTCCGACGTCCAATATAATTCTTCCTTCAACTTTCTTCATGGTTGAATAGTGAATGGTCTTCCTTCGAGCGGGTGTGACTTTCCTTTAGAAAGGATACGTGTACATTTTTAATTTTTTAACGACTTAACTTTTAAAGGACGCCTTTTTCTATTAGTAAAAATTTGGTCTAAAGCAAGTGACATAGCTTTAACTAATATTCAGCAAAGATCTCGTACCTTAGACTTTGTCTCCTACAAATGTTTTAACAAAGCTCACATATAACACATGCTTTATGTTTTCCTACGAAATCTTTAATAAGGCTTGCGTAATAATACATACTCATTATGCTTTATTTTGTTGTTTTATTTTTGTCTTTCCTTTTCTAAGGCTAATAACGTCCTTTAAAGATAGGAAACAACCCTTCTAACATATACCTTGGTCGAATATAGGATGAAGCTTGAAATGTAACGTTATTTTTGAAAATGAAAATAAATCCACGTACATAGAAAGGACGTCGAACAAATTAAAAATGATCGACCTATTTTTTGTTTTAATCTATTGCAAGTCCTATCACGCTGTCACTGAATATTTGCACGGTTATAAAGATAAATCCAAGGGGACACAGGAAGTGAGGGTGTATCTCAGTGTTTTATTACATACAAAATAGAAATATTTGCGTATGAGGCATAAAATTCAGTTTTTCTTTTTGCATAGTTATCTACTTTAATTTATTGTTACTCAACTTTTATAGTTATTAGAACTCACTATCTACATTTTAATTTTTTTTATATTTTTAAATAGTTGTTATAATTATCAATTGCTTTCTATCTAGTTATGCATACACTTGTCTTATATTTACTTTATTTCTATTAGCCTATTTAAATGTGGATTGTACTTAACTTTCTAAATATAGTCCACGTCCTTATTATTTGCTCCTTGCTTAAAAGAAAATTTATCTTTTATATGAGATTTGGGAATTTCTTTAAGGAATATAATTCAAACTACCATTTGATCTCAATTCATTGAGTTAATTTATAGCTAACAATCTATGTAGTATTTTTTTCCCTTGTGATTGGTGCAAAACCCCAAGCAAAGTATTTTTGGCCAATGATTCCTCAAAACTAGGAATGACAATCTCAAGATGAGTGATAGAAATATGCCCTTCCAAGTGAGATCACTCATACAACTTGAGACTGCTTATATTGACAACATTAAGGATTCCAAGTTAAGCTATAAGACAAAGTTGAAAGGTGTATTTGATTCAACTTGTGATAACAATCACCAACTTGAAAGGAATGAGGAACTTAATGTTAATTCCTAAAATTCCCTGAACATGGCTCTGATACCAAATGTGACGCTCCTTTTCCCTAGAGTCATTTAATTATTTGTAGCGGATTTATTATGGTTAATATTTAGAGTTAGGATAATAAAGAATATTAAATAATGTGTAAACAACAAAAGTAAATTACAACATTGATAATTTAATAAGATCTTTAATGTAAATCATTAACAAGACAAATTGGATAACATAATCACATAATCACACACACACACACACACACACACACACACACACACACACACACACACACACACACACACATTCCCAATATCTTTATTAACAATAAGTTTGATACTTATCTGTGAAGCACTGAGATGATGTTATACTACACTCAGAGGAATGATTACAGGTCTCGGCTATTCCCAGAAAAGAAGCACCCTTAGAGGAACTGGTTCTTACACATAACCAACCATGTGTTTCCCAAGCATTCAGCTCTTCTTCAAAAAACACACAGACAAGTGCTCTAGAGCCATGTTCAACAAAGCTTGGTCAACACAACTGCACACACAAGCCCTGGCCAAGACAATCCTAGGTGTATGTTGTACCCCGGATTGGACACATGTTGTGTGCCCCTTCTCTAATGGTCACTGCCTATCAAATCTATAATCCTTCTACTTTTGTGATTTCTTGCCTTTCTTTTCTTATCTTTCTTGAGTGTTCCCCATGCCCATTTCAAGTCTCACACAAATGCCTTATATAACCTTTTAAGGGTGATTTTTAAACCATGACACCTTTTCACAAAGGTTGTCATTAATAATGGTTTAATAAATATAAGAACTCCCCACTTTTAAAAGGCGTTTTTCATAAATTTTCTTTATTTATCTCCCTTTTAACCAAAGGATCATAATATCCTTTATTTTCCATCTCCTTTTTAATTATAAAGGGTAAATAAACTTACCCTCTAATAATTTCAAAGGCTTATTCATAAAATAGCTTTATTTTCTATTTTGGGGAAAAAGTCCCATAACACTCACCCTATACTTGTCTAGTTGACTAGTAGATAAGGGAATATGGTATGTCTTTAAGACTAATATGGTATAAACATGTCAAAGAGTGATATAATATATATGTTATAAACTAAATTATAAGAATGTTGTCTCCAAGTCGAGAAAAGAGTGAGTGAACATACACCTTTATTTATATGAAACTTCAGCTAAAGTAATGGAAAAGTCATTGCTTGCATTCTTAGTTCACTCTATACTAGATAGCTGAATAGTCAGAGTGGGTGATACATAGCTAGAGCTAGACTAGAGTTGTAAGCCTGATTGTCATTAGCTAGGTCACATCACTAGTTCTCAAATCACATAAAGAATTAGTTGATTCTCATTATCTATCACCCTCGTGAAGAGAAGGTCCACTTAAAGAAGGAAGGTTTGTAGGGGACCACCGATATGTGGTTGGAGGAAAAGCACCAGGGTGATGCTTGTCACATACCCAATTTAGGCTTTGCTTTACTTTTTACTTTTAACTTGGACATAAGTAAATGTATTATGATATTTAAATTAATGACAAGGAAAAATATGGATTATATGGAATGTCATTTATTGAAATTATAGGAATGATTATGCTAATATCAATTTAATAATTATTTTATGAGATTTGATTTATTAGTTGAATTAATTCGATAATGATGCACTGATCACATGTATTGTTTGATGACAAGTGAAATAGGATTACAGGTTATCAGATGACTCTCAGAGAAGAGAGAGAGTATCTTTCCAGGAGAGAGATATAGACCTTGGGATATGAATGGTTTATTTGCCAAACTGAGTTAAAAGTATTTAATGGAAAAGTGATCCAATGTGTCATTTGAGGTAAGCTTAGTTTGTTAGTTTACTTTTTGAACCAATTTGATAGCTAGTTGATATTGATTTATAATCATTTTTAAGTCATATTAAGTCGTTGAGGTCGTTAAATATGTTAACAACGTCATTAAGTTGATTTATGACTATTTACGTTTAACGTAAACATTATGACATTATTATTGTAAAAAGGTGGTCATATTATTACTAAGTCTTTTGAAGTGTTTTAACCCATTCTTAATGTTAAAACTTTATCATCGAGTTAAGATGACTTGTTTTGTCGACGGATCGTGATGAGGAGACTAGCTCAACTCAATCACATTTTCCGTAACTTTCATTTTAAGTATTATTCTATTATTAATTAAATCATGAAATCAAATAGAGCTAATGTTATATGAATATTATTTGATTTGATAAAATTATATATATATATATATATATATATATATGAATGAGTTGAATGAGGAAATACCTCATGATATAATAGTATGGTTTGAGTTGAGCAGCCAAATGCATCTTTTCAAGAATATATATATATATATATATATATATATATATGAATGAGTTGAATGAGGAAATACCTCATGATATAATAGTATGGTTTGAGTTGAGCAGCCAAATGCATCTTTTCAAGAATGCTTTGAATGATAACAACATGATGGTCGAGCATACTCATTAAGATTAACTGTTTGCTTTGGTAAGTTAGAGAAGTTGGTGGCTTCGTATAGGAGGAGTGGCAGATGACTCCACCACTATCACTGATCTCCTTAAATGATGTATTCATCATTTACATTTGTAAAGGTTTGCGCATTTTTAGCTTAGTGGAAGTCGAACTGATGGTCCTTACCATTGGTTTTATTATGAGTTTTGATAACTATTTTGGGAGTGGAGTGAATAGATAGAAATGACTCTTTATGAGTCTGTTTTAAGCTCTTTAAAGAAATGACTTGGCTGGTCAATGGCAGATATCAGGAAGTGTTTAAGATTTTGTAGAGGTTGGGAAGAGAAGGAGAAGAGAGTCGCGGCGGACAAAGAGGAAGCTAGTTAACTTAAGTAATAGTGTGGCCATCAGGGATGAACATAGTAGTTTGTCACTAGTCTTTAATCTCTTTTAAATTGACTTTGTCAGGTAGACATTCTTATGATGTTTTATTAGACAGAGATAAACATATTGAATATTTGTTATAAGTAATAGTTATTACATCTATCTATTTTGTTAGTGGTTAAATGTAGGCTATGATATAAATCATTTGTGTCTACTTTTATACTATCACCGTGCCTATTTGTCTGAGCCGATGTTAGAGGGCTGATGCTAACTCAGGTTTTGTATTCAGTTTTGAGAAAAGCATTGTGAGTCGTTATTGCATCTATCTATAACCAATAGAAAGACTCTTCTATTGTTTAGTTTAGTATAAACAAAGTTCTTAGGAATATTTATAATCTTCTTTTGACTGGAAAACCAGTCGCATAGTGAGAAGAGTAATGTTTAGGATTAAGTCGACTATCCTTATCGTAGGAGAAATATGTATTGAATTCTTATGAGAATAGTGTAGAGGAATTTCTTTACTAAAACTCTCCATTCAAGAGTAATACATAATAGAGTTTTAGAGAAGTTGACGGAATTGAAATCAATCATGTTTTCTTTTATGTGTTTTCTCTAAATGGTATTTTATCCAAGAAACTAGAATCATGGAGAACAATGGTGACTTTGAGATATTCTTTCAATCAACAGATTAACTATTGATAGTTAGTTGATTAGGGTATTGAGTTAAAGTTCTTTTCTTATCTAAAATAGAACCATGATGAGATTGGTCAGTAGTAAACTAGTTTACAGAAATAGACCAAGTCTATATGGTATAAACTTGTATAAAGCATATAAGGGTATAAGTTTGTAGAAATGAGCTTTGACTTCATGTATAGTTGAATTGAAAAGGTACTCATATTCTTATTGAGTAGAGGAGAATACCATAGCAATATGTATTGTAAACCTAGTTATGGTTGGGTTAAACTAAAGATCTTTTCTAAATCTTTTATGATGAATGATATAGTAGAAATATTATAAGTACTCAATGGTTTTTTAAATACCTAGAGTCGATTTGGACCAAATGAGGGTTAATGTTATTTAGACTTAACTATGTCTATGTAGACTATTATCAGGTCATGATGATTAAACTAATTATGTATAGATAGTCTGATTGAATAAATTGTATGAACATGACATTATCCAAGTCGAGTAGGGGTGGGTGAACACAATGACTATGTTCATATGAACATTATTTATAGTAAAAACTTTGGCCAAAGTAATACATTTGTTTTCTGCATGCATTGTTAGTTCACTGTATTCGGATTTCTCAACATATCAAAAATCATACTTGGCTAGAGGGTATCTAGGGTTGTATGATTGATAGAGTTGAGTAGAATACAACACTATGTACTCAGAAAAGGCAAATAACTATTGGTCACCTATGGTCTATATCCCTCGTGAAGGGTAGGGCCACTTCCTATGTGGAAGATGTGTGGGAGACCGCCAGTCTGTGGATGGAGGTAAATCACTAGAAATATGCTCTCTCTCCAAGCAGGAAACATGCCAGGACTTGTGATAAAGATGTCAGATATTCAAAGGCAGTAAACATTCCAAAATTTCTATATTGTAAAAGATTTACTTTTGTGAACATTTATATTTATGATGAACAATATAGTTTATTGTATTTGTATGAGAAATCTTGTAATTGGAATTACTTGATTATATGATGAATAAAAGATTTTTTTTTCTATCTCATTTTGTTTTACCTTGTTAAAAATTACTTGATGGTAAATGAATCGATTTTGCTATGTCTATGGAAATTGGATGTTACAGTGGTCCCCCTCCCTCTTGTAGTTGACTATTGAAGACTTGTGAATAGGAAAACATTACTTATTCTATAAATGAATTGATAAATTGTAGGTCATAAGGAATGCGACCATGTGATGTATGTGGAATTTTCCAATCGCTTGTGAAGTGATCATCTTTTACAATTATATATTGTACATAGAAATTACAAATGTAATATTTTAATTTTAGTTATTTATAATAAAAAAGAAATTGAGATTTTTGAATTATTTGTATTTAAAGATATTTAATATTTTAGTTGGGATGTTACATGTGGTATCAAAGCTACTAGGTTCAACACTTGTACCTTGGAGCTCATTGTGAGGTTTCACAAGATTGGCAAAACATGCTAATGATAAAACATTTGTTCTTGTGCTAGAATGGCAGGAAAGAGAAGAACAAGAAAACAAGCCAAGAAAACAAAACCTACTGATATGCCTAAGATCACTATAAAGAAAGAGCCATCTTTTGAACCAAAGATGAAAGAAATAGTGAGCTATGCAAAGGAAGCTTGGTTCACTAATTTGAAACACTAACTGATGCACTCAAACGTAGCCACCTAGAAAGGATGAAATGGATTGAGGCAAAAAGATTGCCAATCCCTGCTATTGTAAAGATTAATAAACCATCCACTCATTGTGAGATGCCTTTTAGGTGTGGTTAGGATGCACCTATTATGGGTAAAGAGGTGTTGATGGAGTACTCATGAGTACATCCACCCACTAAGTTTATGCTACTTGATTTTGATAGAGAGGAGGAACTTGAGGAAATTCCTTTGTCAAAAAGTGATATCTAGACATTTCTTATACATGAAAAATAGAAAAGTGTTCTATTTGAATAAGGATGTAAAAATCTAGAAAGTGAATAAAGTATAGTTTTAGCTTTTAGAATAAGTAAATGTTTATGTGATCAATCTTTGAGTTTTAGTATTTGTGAACTTGTAATTTTATGATAGAGTATCAAAAAGTTATATGCCTTTTTATAAATCTCTATGGAAATGATTTGGTGTGGTAATGTTATGGTACATTCTAGAAACCAACCAAGAGGGAACCCAGATGGGCAAGATCCTAAGAATAATCCTATGGAAAAATTAGATCAAATTTTGTCAGTTTTAAATGAAAAAAAAGAAAGATTGAAAACCTTTGAACATGAAGTTAGAGGGGGAGAAACCAATCAAGAACATCAATCTGAAGGAAGAGAAGAATCTAATTTTCATGGTGAACCAATAGTAAATAATCACGACTCATTAATTCAAAATGAGGCAAAAACTCATCTTACTAGTGAGCTAGCCTAAGATATGATCAAAGTTATACTTCCTAAGTTCGATCGAATGGTGAGTGGAAATGTAGCCAAGGCTTGGATGATGGAGATAGAAAAATATTTTGAGATAAGAAATTATTTGGAGATCACCAAAGCTGTATGGACATCATACTAGTTAGTAGGAGAGCCATCCACATGGTGGATGAACAAGAAAATAGAATTAGGATTAAGTTCCTTGAGTCTAACTTGGGATCAATTTGTGGTCATATTCAAGAAAAGGTGGTTTCCCCAACTTTACATTGACCATAAATTAATAGATTTCTAAATTCTACTTCAAGGAGATATGAATGTCACTAAGTACAAGGAAAATTTTACCAGATTATTGAAGTATGTTCCACAGTATCAGAAGGATGAGAAATTTAGAATAAGAAAGTTTATTATGAGCTTGAATTCTTAGATTGGTGGATGTCCATAGACCCACAACCATGGATCAAGTCTTTGAGAAAGCCATCAAACAAGAGCAAAAGCTCAACTCTATCTCTATGTATCAAGAAAGTGTTGAATGCACAAGACAAATGAGAGGGGGGTGAATTAGTTGTATCAAAAACTTTATGCCTTTACAAACATAATCACATCCACATCAATTCACTTAAACCCTAATTCTGTTATGAAGATTAAACATGAAAAATAGATAACAAAAACTTAATCACACCAACACCATGTAGAAGAGAACACCATATTTTTACGTGGAAAACCCTAAAAGGAAAAAACTACGATGAGGATTAGCTCACAATATATAGTAATATCAATACCAAATTACAAAAAGGATCACTGCCTAAAAGAATGCTCACTACAATAGGCTCACTGCCAAGAGAGGTCACTCACTACCATGAACTGATATGATAGCATCTACCACATGCCTGAGTTCTATTCCAATGAAGCACAATACATATCACCTTGTCTTCCTCACAACACAAACATCTTCATCTTTGCACCCCCACACTAACACACAAATCCTTTACACATATTTATATCAATCATCAACCTTGGAACATACATCAAGGTCAGCAACACATTCTACAACCTTTCGAATGGTCTTCAAGGTTAGCAAGCATACACAATTCAAATTACGTCTGGACCTAAACAATCTTGCAAAGAAAATGAATGAAGGTTGAACACTTCACAACTTAGCTCAGACCTAAATACATCTTCACATGCTTCAACATGCTTCCACAATCGATGAAACACATCCGCAAAGAGTGTTAGCACCCAAGTCATCCAAAGTTGTGCAAACACCAAGAATACTTAAGTACACGCTTCCAAGAATTCAATCATAGCTTGCAGACCAAGCACAAGACTTCAACACAATCTGGAGACATCTAGAAACAACATGACATCACCTAGGAGCCAAAAAATCTAGAAACAATAGTTCTCACTTCAAGACAACAAATCTCACTTGAAGACAAATCATAGATTGCTCACAACAAACACTGTCAAACTCTGCAACACAAGAACTTGCTTTCCAGAGAATCAAATCACAAATCCATTGTAATGAAGATAACTAAGGACCTTATAAGCATATGTCCAAAACCACATCACCTAAGACCACTTTGTAGAGAAATGCGGAGCAAAATACTTTCTCCTAGACACCTCTGCATAACCCAGAAACTCTGTCAAATACAGTCGTCAAACTGGTGAACATAACTTCCATTGCACAACAATTCAAACCATCAAATTCTAGATTTAGTATGTTCAAACACTTCTCTAAAACATATCCAAATCTCACACTTTAGTCTTTAAAATAGAAGAAATGTGGAGCAAAAACTTAGATAGTATCCTGCAAGCTAGAATACCATGCAACACATTGTTTCCTCTAGAGAGAAAATTTTCTCAAAAGCACTTGAAAACTCATAAACAAGAAAAATATAACAACATGATTAGCACTTCTATAAGGCATTCAAATCACTTTAACATAACAACTCAATCAAGCAACAACCAACAATATCGGAACACACAGTTGACATTAGTGACAACACAAGCATGTTGACATCAATGCCAACACCAGTTAGCACATACTTGTAACAATCTCCCCCTTTGACATTGATGACAACATATGATGTGAAAAACCATCATGACACAATTCTACACTAATCACATTCTCCCCTTTCTTTTATACATATTTCTCTCTCTTTGTTTTTCACATGAACTCTCTCCCCCTTTGACATCAATGGCAAAGGGTAACACATCTTCTTCAATCTTTCTCCCCATGAATATGATACTGCACATACTTGCACTTGTTCTTAACTGCTCTGAACACTTCCCTCTGACTACAATAATCTTCATTTCCACTACATACTCCCCCTAAGGAGTAGCCTCCAACTCAGTTCCTAGAGGAAGCATCTATACTAGAGGCTGGCACAGGCTCATCCTTGACTTCATTGACAGCATTTTTGATCCATATCTTGTTCATCTCCTTCTTCATTTCTGCCATATCATCTTTTTGCACTATTTTCTTCTTTTCTATAGGGTTATCCTTCTTCATGTTCTTGCTTCTCCAAAACTTTGCAATATGTCCAGGCCTATTGCAATCATAGCACACAACATTCCTTTGATTGTTGTTCATTCTATTCATTTTAGACATGCATTAGTTAGCCTTGTGTCCAAATCTATTGCATGTAAAGAAACTACCATTGAAAGATTGAGCATTCTTTCCATCACTATAGCCCTTCCTTATCTGACTTCTATATTCACTATCTCTATGACCAACTCTCTTGCAAGTAAAGCATTGATTAAAGAAGGATGGAACATTTTGATTCATTTTTCTCCTACATTGAGTTGCCTTATGACTGAACTTATTGTATGAATGACAATAACCATTGAAAGATGGGTACCCTTAAGCATTTGGTTGCCTAACCGGTGACCTTCTAGGTCCATTCCTTTCATTTTGCTTCCCTTTGTCCTTCATGTTCTTAGATTTCACTACTTAATCTGATTTGGAAGTTTCACTTTTCTCAAATCCCAATCCTTCTTTGTCATCGGGGCTTTTAGCAATTATCTCATCAAGTTTTATAGAACTTATCTTGAACTTTTCTTCATAGCTCTTTGCCTTCTCCAAGTCTGACTTCAGTTTCACAACTTCTTGTTCAAGAATTGTATAGTCTTTAGTTTTATTTTTTAGACATTCCTCAATTATTACTTTTTCTTCAACTTTAACTTGTAGATCAATCATGGATTCATTTTCTAGCCTCAATTTTTCACTATCCTCTTTAGGTCTTTGTTTAAGCTTCTTGACTAGTTCTTTTAAATTTTTTATGCATTCATTTGCTTCTTTGATATTCTCCTTCAAGTCCATGTTTTCTTCTTTAGAAGTTTTTAGGTCTTCAAGACCAATTTTGTGAGGCCTACCTTTTTCATTCCCTTATATTTGACTACTTTATTTTACTGTTGGTGATACTTACTAGACTTGTGGGACTATTGATCCCAAATTTCAGGACTATTAGACTTTATGGTTTATGTGGATTTATTATGTTTAGCAAGATTATGATGTGATTTGACCTTGTTATTGGTTCACTACTGAGGTTAGATATGTGATCTACATTATGATGTTATATGGATATTATGCATGTGATTTTAGTTAGGAATTTGTTATGTAAATTATATCTGCAATGGATGTTTGAAATGTAAAATTTAGAATTTAACTATAATGTGATTTCCTTGATGCTTATATGAACTTGTGATGTTGTATGTGCTTGTTTCACTTTGCTTCGGCTATCATGAACATGTCAGATTAACATTTCAATTAAGTGCACAGGTGTTTCTAACGAAGCCACAGAAATTCAGAGATCATTCCACACACTGTGTTGCTTTCTCGTGTGAAGCCGATCTAGTTCCAAGAGGAACCAAGATCAACTATGTTTGCATGATGAAATTTTGTAATGTTGTTGCATGGTGTTAGTTGGGTTAGGTCTACCCTTCTTCTGTTTGATTTCTAATTGGTGTTGTAAGTTGTAGTGTTTTTTGAATTTCATTTTTGAGTTATAACTTTTTGTGACCCCTTTTATGTGTTTTTACTCAACCCTGGGTGCTCAAAA
Organism: Cunninghamia lanceolata; assembly: GCA_027924645.1. Taxonomy (NCBI): domain Eukaryota; kingdom Viridiplantae; phylum Streptophyta; class Pinopsida; order Cupressales; family Cupressaceae; genus Cunninghamia; species Cunninghamia lanceolata. The sequence goes on from BSBN01000144.1 coordinate 4,251,779, forward strand.
TGGGTTAAACTTGATCCTGGGTTGTACCCCTAGGGTCTAGGGACCATTTGGACTTGTGTAACCTTAGGTAAACTTCCATTTGATCACTTTAACTTCACCCTGAAGTAAAGTGATGAAAATGGAAGCTTGAGAGGGAGACGATGAGTGGGTCAAACACTGAACCTCTTCCTTTCCTCTTCCCTAGGTTCGGGGAGTCTTCAAGACCCCTTAATTGTGAAGGACTCAACTCCAAGCCTCTCCCACAATTGGTGAGGGTACCTTGGAGTTGAGTGGTCCTTCTTAGGAGGAGAGAATTGGAACACATGTGGCACCCACTCCTTCTTGGGCTCCACCTTTCTCTCCCACATAATCAAGAGAGGACAAGTGGATGGGAGAAAGACTTGGTAGGGTGGGTGAATGACATGTGTCACCACCCCATTTCAAGAATCTTGCTTGTAGTTGGGAGGAGGAGTGATGAGGTGACATATGTCACCTCCCCATTCCTCGAGGCTCATGAAAAGAGCCTATTTTAATCCCTCTTGGAGAGAGGGATGGGGTTGTTGAATTTTTGGCAATTTTTTATTTTAATTATTTTGGGGAAAAAGTTGGAGGAAAATTGGTGGCTCAACTTGGAGAAGGAGTTAGAGGAAGTCTTCTCAACTACATTCCAATTGGGCTTTATAATGTAGGATTCAAGGCTAATGCCTTCCCTTATGCTTTTTATTTACTTGTGTGATGTTATGTATGAGTTTCCATTTTGAGTTTTTACATGTTGTTGTGGGGAAAAATTGTATGGGAGTTGTGAGAGCCTCTCCTACTTGGGAGAAGATGCTCAACATGTGTGGGGTGGGGGAGGATTGAACCTCCTCAGGGTCACATCCTTAGTTTTATGGAGTTTTAGCCTTGATGGCAAATTTTGTGAATTTGACTAGTATGTGTATAAGAGAAAGTCATGAAATTAGGTTTATATGTGTGGGCTTGAGGCCTTGAGGGATATATGTTTTGGGAAGATTTTGGAGTGACACTCTTGAGTTGAGTGAAGTCCACTCCCTTACCCCATTAAACTCATCTTGAGTGAGTTTTTGTGTTGTGATAGCCATGGGAGTAATTTGTTTTTGGGTGTTGAATGCAATGTTGTGTTGTGGTTTGAGCTTTCCTAGTTTGAGGATGACCTCCTAGCTCGAGGGTGACTCATGAGTGAGTCAATGGTAGGGAGGAGAGCATGTCGTTGTGGCTTCTCCCCCCTTTTTGTGTTATTGCAGGATATTGGGAGCTATGTGAAGTTGCGAAAAATTATCATTATTCTTAAGAGTTGTTATCTTATTTATTTTTTTAGCTCTTGAGAGAGCATGGCCAAGTTAGGCTTTTGTATCATTCTTAGATTTCAAAAGAGAAGAACCTTGTTCTCTCTCTAATGTTGTAAAAGTATGTTGTTACTTGTGTGTATGAACTATTTACATTTGCAATAGAAATTTTAAGTTGTTGATTCTTAAAGCCATATGAATTCAAAATAAAAAATAGAGTGTTGGAGGAAAAATATGGTCTTATTGCTATTTTATTTATATGTTATTTTTTAAAATAAAAAAATAGGATAGTTGTTGTTTTATCTATGTGGGGTAGAATGAAAATTTTTACATTTTATTTCCTTAGAAAAGAAATTTAGTTGTTGCTATATATTTGAAGGATTTAATTAAATGCATTTGCTTTTTTTTTTAAAAATAATGAATAAATTCTTTGAAGAAATGTTTATGTGGAAATATGTTCTTTTATGTTTTTACAAAAAAAAAAATCATTTGCTCAATGTAAATCTGTTAAAGGAAAATGTTCTTTTGCTTTATTACATTAAAAAAAAAAATGTGAATTTTATGAATGACAACTATATTTGAAATTTCAGTTATTTAAAGCGTATATATATACAGCAACACAACTTCATTTCAATTCATAGTTTATTGTATATACAATAAACTATGAATTGAAATGAAGTTGTGTTGATGTATATATATATATATATATATATATATATATATATATATATATATATATATATATGTTCTTTTATGTTTTTACAAAAAAAATTCATTTGCTCAATGTAAATCTGGTAATGGAAAATGTTCTTTTGCTTTATCACACTAAAAAAAAAAATCTGTGAATTTGATGACTGACAAATATATTTGAAATTTCAGTTATTTAAAGCATGTATATATATGAGGGTATATATTTAATATATTTAAATTTAGATTCTTTTTAATATGCTATTAAACAAAAAAAGAGACTGCATTATATATACAACAGAATATATATATATATATATATATATATATCCAAATCAAGATAAAAACCATTTAAAATAAACGCTGCGTAAAAGAATGAAAAGAGATTGTGTTCTCTTTGTTTATGGAACGTAGTTTTTTTAGACAGAAAAAAAAGAATGTTTTGGTGGGGGGGTTCGAACCCCCCCACCCCCGTTGTATGCATATGGGTGTGGGGTGGGGTGGAGCCCCCACCCACAGACCATTGTGTGGGATGTGGGTGGGGGCTCCGCCCCCTCCCGACACTCCCACTTCCCCTTTTCCCCATGGACCTCTCCAAACCATCGTCTGTAACCCTCGCACAGACCACAACCACAGCACCTCCCCTCCGTCACTCCACTATCCCCATGCCCCACGAACTCCCTCTCCTCTGTGTCTTCCCTTTGGCCACAAAACCACCCTCCATGGGATCTGCCACCCATCTCCACACCATGGCCCAGGACCTGCAACTTACCCTTCTTAAATCTTTCCCTATATATATATATATATATAAGCATGAATACTAGTGGCCATGAATGGCTCCTCCATTAAACTTGCAACACCAAACAAGAGGAGAGAAAAGAAAAATGAGAAGAGAGGAGACGAAAAATGAAAAGAAAAGAAAATGAGGCTTATAGAATAGGGTTAGGGTTCTCTAGTTTCTCATAAGGATACTATTATCTTACTTGGAGGCTTTTAGGGAAATAAGAGAGGACTTTAAAATTGGTTTTAATTAATTCATTTTGTGCTCTCATTCCCCCCCTTTTTTTTAGAGCTCTTTTATTTTGGAGATAATTTTAATGATGTGGGTAGTTTTAATTTTTATTTTAAGAAAAACAAAAATAAATGACTAATATTATTATTGTTGTTTAGGGGTAAGGTAAATATTTAAATATGGTAATTTAGGCTAGAAGGAGACTATAGACTATTGTCTTAAATTTAGTTATTTGAAAAAGAATCTAATTTATTTATTTAATTTTGTCCCTCCGAATAATTATTGGGATGTTTTTTTAATTCAAATCAACGGGATTAATCAATGTCTTACAAACCTTTATCAACAAGGGTTGTGGAAATTCAATTGTTATTAGTTTGGTAATTAATTTAATTAACCTAGAGCGATTTTATTAGTTAATGAAGATGTCATTTTAATCCAACATGGAAACCTAGTAAACTATCCAAATGAAGTTAGTATAACATGCTTCTATAATCTGGTCTACCAAAAACATAAGGAATAATAAAATGGAAGCAGTGATAACTCCAACTGATAGAAAACATGAAGGAGAACAAATTGATCGAGCTTTGTTGAAAAATGTTCAATTAATCTATTTAACTATTCTACCAATTTAACTAGTGTAATGTAGGTAATTTAAAACCAACCTAGTACACTTTTGATCAAATTTAGTTTTATTATAATAAACCCTAATCACGCTCGTGAGGCGTTATGCTACTGAATTTTTCTAGAATTTAGGGTTTAGCTAGGTTAGTGAAATTTAACCTTGCTTAGGATTAAATTATTGTTTTACCAGTTATCGACATAAGGTTTTGATATTAAATTATATTTTTCTCATGCACTTGAATTTGTCTTTTGATTTTGACTTACATCAAAATCCCATCATTCACATAGGTTAACTTAGGGTTTTGATCGTTGATGCTAACCCTATTGGTGACGTTAACCGCATCGCATCAACCCCTTAGTTGGCCTTTAATGAAAAATGGTATGTGCAAGTGAACGCATTACCCCACATTAAACTAACATGTTTACACCTTATGCATAACGCCACCAAGCATGCTTACATGTGCGAGGGGGTTTCTAGGGAAGCAATGTAAAATTTTTGATATTTCATGTCATGACCACATGATAAATGTGGACATGACATGTGTGATGCCTATCATGACCGCATGGGAAATGTGGGCATGACATTTGGTATCAGAGCCTAAGTTTAAACACCGAGCTTAGTTGGGCACATTACTTATTCCACAACTATAATTAATCAGTGATTACCTTGTTTTGTAGGATGCCTCCCTAATGAGTTCGGCAAGCACGTTCACATCACATTGCGTTCATCGAGGTGCACAGTGATTCTTCAGCCGAGGGTTAGGCACCACCGGCACCATAGGTCCTACCTATACCTGACATTAGACCACAGATACTTCAGGCACTATAGGCATTGTTAGATAGGTTACCACTGGCTAAAGATGCACTGCACATAGAGCGACGTGCTGAGCCCTGTGTTGATCTGTGAAAGGAGCCATGTGTGGAGCCTCGAGTAGAGTCACGTGAGGAGCCATGTGTGGAGCCCAGTGTCCAGCTGCGAGAGGCACCACATGTGGAGCCATTTGTGGAGATACCAGATACAATGGTAGAGGAGGTTGGATCAGCCTAGAGGGCCTGTAGTAGGAGCCCTCCACATCATGATAGGCATGAGGAGATAGTGTGAGTGGAGCAGATCATTCATAAGCCATATGATTATTATGCAGAGGAACCCATTAGAGGGTACAAAGACCTAGGAGACCCTATCAGGGAATTGATGAGATTGAATCCTCCTACTTTTCCTGAGACTATAGAGGGGGCTGAAGTAGAGGCTTGGCACATCAGTCTAGATAGATGCTTCACATTGCATCCTTACGAGGTCAACACGAAAGCACGTGTAGTAGTCCACCTATTGTGAGATGCAATAGCTACTTGGTGGCACACTAAGGAGTGAAAGTGTCATCTATCATTGGACACACTCACTTGGGAGACCTTCATTGAGTGCTTCAATGTGTGGTATTTATTAGATCACGATAGATAGCATCGTATAGATGAGTTTCACGATCTTTAGGAAAGAGGGCTTACTGTTTCTTAGTACGAGGGCAGATTCATAGAGTTGTCTCGATATGCAGAGTATCTCCATGATGAGAATCTCCTAGTTCATAAGTTCATCAAAGGATTGAACCATAGATGGCAGAGCCCTAGACGTTGAGTGATGCTACTGAGAAGGCATACATAGCTAAGGAAATACAGGGACGAGGGCAGGGATCATGCCCCTAGTTTCAAGATCGTGGCCAGCAGTAGTACCAGTAGAGTTATCGTAGACCACCACTACCACCACAAAAAAGAGGATTTAGTTCTCCATTGTTACCTCCTAGACCTCCACAAAAGTAGTAGCAGAATCAACAGAGGTCTAGACCCCAACAGAGGGCACAGGGAGGGTAGAATCGAGGATAGTAGCAACAAGGTCCAAGTAGAGACCAGAGGTAGCAGAGACCACCTGCAGGACCTATGAGGTCTCAGTAGTCATATAGGGGTTCATAGGGTTCCACAGGTAGATCTGGACAACAACAGTCAGGTAGGACTCAGTTAGGACAGATACAAGCTCGGAGCCCATGCTATGTGTGTGGTGGAGGAGGTCATCTAGCCAGAGAGTGCCCATAGAGCTTTACAACAGGGGGACAACCCTATTTAGGAGGGTCAGAGTAGACTATAGGGGATGTGGGCAAGTCCCACCACATGTTTGCATCAGTTGATAACCGCCAGGCTGACTATCAGGCATCTGTGATTGACACATTAGGTATGATCGAGGGTGCCCCCATCTCTATTTCTTTTTACTATAGAGCTACTGATTCTTTTATGTCTACATCGTTAGTGGAACATTGCAGGTTGGTGGCTTCTAGGAAGGACATTAGGTGGGAGGTTGAGTTGGCCTCTGGGGCCAGGATGTTAGTAGATACCTTGGTTCGGGATTGTGAGATCTCTTTGGGGTCCTTCACTACATCTTGTGACCTTAGAGTTATGCCATTAGGATCCTATGGTGTAGTTTTGGGTATGGATTGGCTTGCAGCTCATAGAGCCAAGCTAGATTATCACTAGAAGGTGATTAGCTGCTTAGATGATCATGGTGCACCGATTGAGATAGTGGGCTTTTGGAAGCCCATGACAATTCATATGATATCCGCTCAGTAGCTTAAGTTCTATATGCAGAAGGGATGTTAGATGTTCGCTATCACAATTAGTGACGGATCAGAGGAGGAGCCTGAGGCATCATTGGATGATCACCCTATCTTGAGGGAGTTTGCCAACATGTTTTTGCCAGAGTTACCAGGGATGCCACCCCATCGCCAGGTAGAGTTTCATATTGATTTAGTGCCAATTGTTGAGCCAGTGTCTCGTGCACCCTACAGGATGACCACTCATGAGCTTAAAGAGCTCAAGCTGTAGTTAGAGGATTTGCTCAAGAAGGGGCACATCTGACCGAGCATTTCACCTTGAGGCATTATGGTTATCTTCATAAAGAAGGATGGGTCTCTTCGCTTATGCATGGATTATAGATAGTTGAATAAGGTGACGATAAAGAACTGTTACCCTCTACCTAGGATTGATGACCTTTTTGACCAGATGTACGGAGCCAGAGTGTTCTCAAAAATTGATCTGAAATCCAGGTATCACCAATTGCACATCATAGAGGCAGATATTCATAAGACTTCTTTACGAACTAGATATGGCCACTATGAGTTCACAGTGGTACCCTTCGGTTTGACGAACGCTCCTGCAATGTTCATGAGTCTCATGAACGGGGTGTTCCGCACTTGCATCAGTTCGTGATCATTTTTCTCAATGATATTTTGATCTATTCGTGGACCGAGGAGGAGCATGTGGATCATTTGTGTTAGGTTTTGCAGTGCTTGCGAAAGCAGTAGCTTTATGGTAACCTGGTGAAGTGTGCCTTCTTCAGGACATAGCTACATTACTTGGGGCACATCCTATCAGGCGATGGCATCTTTGTAGATCCATCGAAGATCAGAGCTATCATAAATTGGCCAGCACCCACCAGTGTGATAGAGGTCAGGAGTTTCATGGAATTAGCCAATTACTACTGCATATTTGTAGATGACTTTTCCAAGATAGCGCACCCCATCACTTCCCTTCAGCAGAAAGGAAAGAGTTTCACTTGGACCGAGTAGTGCGAGAGGGCCTTTGGGGTCCTCAAGGAGCATCTTATTAGGGCTCCCATCTTAGTGGTTCCTGATCTTGCAGAGGATTTGGTAGTTTGTACTAATGTTTCACTTGAGGGTTTGGGAGCCGTGCTTATGCAAGGTGGTAGGGTGATTACATATGAGTCACGTAAGCTCAAGACACATGAGCTGAACTACCCTACTCACAATTTAGAGATCGCAGTAGTGGTACATGCTCTTGTTCATTGGAGACACTTTCTTTTGGGTTATCGCTTTGAACTTCATTCAAATCACCATAGTTTGTAGTACACATTCACACAGCCTCATTTAAATGCCTGCCAGCGGTGTTGGATGGAGTTTCTATGTGAGTACGACTTTGATGTCCACTACATCAAAGGGAAGGAGAACGTGGTCGCTGACGCTTTGACTCAGAGGCACCACGGGATCCTGACCTTGACCTTGAGTGTGGACTTGAAGGAGCACATCATACAACATCTGCCTAAGGATGAGTAGTATCTTGAGGTGCAGCAGGTGATCTAGAAATAGAGGGCCCTTAAGGACAAATTTGCAGGATATTCCCTTGAGTCAGATGGGTTGCTTAGACATCGACAGCGCATCTACCCCGTGTCAGTGACCTTAGTGAAGTAGTTCTTTCAGAGGCTCATAGAGCACCTTATGCACCACATCCAGGGGTGAAGAAGATGCATGCCAACTTGCGACAATTATACCATTGGGTGGGTATGAGATGAGATATTGTAGAGTATGTTGCTCATTGCCTTGAGTGCCAGAGGGTCAAGGCCGAGCATCAGCATCCAGCGGGTCATTTATACCCTCACGAGATACCTGAGTGGAAATGGGACACCATTTCCATGGACTTCATTGTTGGTCTTCCTATGTCATCACTCCGCCATGATGCCATCATGGTGATGGTTGACAAGTTGAATAAGGTGGCGCATTTCTTACCTATATGTATAATGTACAATGCACCATCTATGGCGAGAGTATTCTTGCATCAGATTGTTAGATTACATGGGCTACCTCGCCATATCATTTCTGACAGGGATTCAGTGTTCACTTCAGCCTTTTAGAGAGCCTTGCAGTAGGCATTAGGCACACAGCTCAATTTTAATTCTACTTATCATCCTGAGACTGATGGACAGACTGATAGAGTTAATCAGGTTCTTGAGGATATGCTCCATATGTATATCATGGATCACAAGAGTAGATGGGAGGAGTATCTGTATCTAGTTGAGTTTTCCTACAACAATGGGCATCACAGCTCGTTGGGTATGCCCCCTTTTTAGGCCTTGTACGGCAGACCTTGCAGGACACCTTTGAGTTGGGACTATATTGAGGATAGGGTTGCGATAGGACCAGAGTTGGTGTAAGATATGGAGCAGTAGGTGACTTTGATTAGGCATAGACTTCAGGAGGCACAAGATTGACAGAAGAAGTATGCTGATCCTAAGAGGGTAGATCGGAGCTTCTCAGTTGGGGACAGAGTGTTCTTGAGAGTGTGACCGTACAAGAGTTCAATCCGTTAAAGAAAGGGTTCTAAACTTGCACCTCATTTTGTTGGACCTTTTGAGATCTTGGAGTGGATAGAACCCATAACCTATCATCTAGCCTTGCCACCTAGCCTGTCGCATATCCATGATGTTTTTCATGTTTTTGTTTTATGACGTTACATATCTGATTTATCTCATGTATTGGATTGGAGTGCTCTTCACACAGAGGTAGATGAACAACTGGCTTTGGAGCCAATTCACATATTGGCTTGTCAGACACTGGGCCTTTGAGGTCGAGAGCTGGACCTTGTTAGGGTCCAGTGGGACATGTACGATGAGATCATGGTGACATGGGAGGATGCAGCAAGATTGAGGGCCATTTATCCTCACCTCTTTGATGACTTCCAGGAGGAAGCACAGTCTTATGGGGGGAGGATGTGAGGCCTGCCTTTTTCATTCCCTTATATTTGACTACTTTATTTTACTGTTGGTGATACTTACTAGACTTGTGGGACTGTTGATCCTGAATTTCAGGACTATTTTTTTAAAGATAATGCACCTGGTAAACTTTGTAACGTTATTGGTGACGCTGGTACAACACGCCTCTATCTCCACACAACACTTTTTCCCAGAGCTATGAACTAGTGAGGCCACAACACGGGGTACCTCATCCCCAAGAAAGAACACTTCAAACATGCGAGTTCATTGGCCCAGCAAAGGTGTAATGCCTTGCGAGCTCATTGGCCCAGCAGGGTTTGAACTTTGGTGGCCACCACTACAACCAAGCAAATTAACCACCGAACCATGCCATTATCGGCCAAATTTTAGGACTATTAAACTTTATGCTTTATGTGGATTTATTATGTTTAGCGAGATTATGATGTTATTTGACCTTGATATTCGTTCACTATTAAGGTTAGACATGTGATCTACAATATGTTGTTAAATGGATACTATGCATGTGTTTTTAGTTAGGAATTTGTTATGTAAATTATATCTGCGATGGATGTTTGAAATGCAGAATTTAGAATTTAACTATAATGTGATTTCCTTGATGCTTATATGAACATGTGATGTTGTATGTGTTTGTTTCACTTTGCTTCGGCTATCATATACATGTCAGATTAATATTTCAATTGAGTGCAAAGGTATTTCTAACGAAGCCACAAAAATTCAAAGATCATTCCACACACTATGTTGTTTTCCTGTGTGAAGCCGATCTAGTTCCAAGAGGAACCAAGATCAACTATGTTTGCAAGATGAAATTTTGTAATGTTGTTGCATGGTGTTAGTTGAGTTAGGTCTACTCTTCTTCTATTTTATTTCTAATTGGTGTTGTAAGTTGTAATGTCTTTTGAATTTTATTTTTGAGTTATAATTTTTTTGTGACCACTTTTATGTGTTTTTACTCAACCATGGGTGCTCAAAATGGATTAAACTTGACCCTGGGTTGTACCTCTAGGGTCTAGGGACCATTTGGACTTGTGTAACCTTAGGTAAACTTTCATTTGGTCACTTTAACTTCACCCTAAAGTAAAGTGACGAAAATGGAAGCTTGAGAGGGAGAGAATGAGTGGGTCAAACACTCAACCTCTTCCTTTCCTCTTCCCTAGGTTGGGGGAGTCTTCAAGACCCCTTAATTGTGGAGGACTAAAATCCAAGCCTCTACCACAATTGGTGACGGTACCTTGGGGTTGAGTGGTCCTTGTTAGGAGGAGAGGATTGGGGCACATGTGGCACCCATTCCTTCTTTGGCTCCACCTTTCTCTCCCACATAGAGGACAAGTAGATGGGAGAAAGACTTGGTGGGGTGGGTGAATGCCATGTGTCACCAACCCATTTCAAGAGTCTTGCTTGTATTTGGAAGTATTGTAATGTTCACAACACGCCCCATTTTACTCTTTAGCAAAATGAGGACCCATGTTGTTGCTTTGCTTTTTTTTCTTCTGTTTGGTGGTGAAGGGAAAAGAGGGTTAAAATTACAAACTTTGTTAAAAATAGAGAAAAATACATTTCTAGTACTAGGGCATGATATGGTTGGATTCCTTGTGAAAAATGAGCCAGGGTTTCTTTTTGAACCATCTTAAAATTTGCCATATTTTGCAAGTTATGATCATTTTGGTAAAATGTACATTCAGGGTTGTATATTGCTTTGCATATACAGGATCATTTGTATATGCAAAGGGTTTTATTTTTGTACTTAGTCTCATTTGCCATTTGCAATTGGGTTGCATATGCATTTGATTTTGTATGTTGGGCCATTGTATGTTGCACATACAAGATACTTTGTATATCGTGTCATGCATATACAAAGTCTCTTGTATGTCGCTCACATGCAAAGTCGCGAAATGGGTTTTGTATATTGGATTTACATACAAAACTAATTGTATATTCTTTTTTTTCTTGTATGCATTTGGTTAAGGTTTTGAAATATACATACAAGATGGACCCGAAGTGGTTTTAGGTTAAAATGAATTGATGTTTCGAATCCGCTTTGTATCTCACGTTTGTATGTTTGGCAGGTAAAATATACAAGGCACTTCATACATGGCGGACCCAAAAAGGTTATTGAACGGGGCTAAATTGTTGTATCTTCCCAGGCTTGTATATTTTGGTGGTATACAACAAAATATACATCGAGCAGACTTGAAGTTTATTAAAAGTGGTTAATTCATTGCATGTATCCACGATGTATATATCTTACATACACTACCAAGATACAAGGTGTTGTATACATTATGCGGACCCAACGGACTTATTAAAACGAGTTACGTCATTGTCTATTCGGCGCTTGTATGTTTAAACATACAAGTAGAACATACAAGCAAAATATGCAGGGCCGATATACAATGCGGAATCAAAAAGAAAGTAAAATTTGATTAAATGCTTGTATCACGTCTGAATTGAATATCCAAAGCATACAATGCATTTATACAGTGAGCAAAATTGTAAGGTTATAAATTGGACTTAAGTGCTTGTATATTTTTGTGTTTGCATATTGCGATATACAAACTGATATGCATTGCATACATACAAGTCACGTAACTAAAGGAAGAATGAAATCCGATTTAATGGAAGAATCACGTCCGATTTGTATATCGGATATACATGGATTTAAACAAAGAAAAGGATCGATGTAACAAATGCGATCGGTCAGGAATTTTTGGGACTCGCCAATGAATGGATATCATGCCGATAGGTGGGAAAGGATAGTGCGATAGTTTTTTTGAAGCATTTTTTACGTCCGAATGTATATTTTGAACATACAAATCAATACACATTACGAAATATACATTCGTGGATGCGAGGGAAAAGTCAAGAATAGAAAATTCTTTGTATGTTTTGGTACTTGTATGTTCATGAGATACAAGCCGATATGTGCAAGGAATGTAGACAAGGATTTAAATTAAGAAATGAGTGGGAAACAAAGTGATGAAATTTTAGAGGTTGGTTTTTGGAGCCCGAATGCATATTTTTGGTCAACGATAGTTGACCTGACTTTTCTAAGTGCTGAATATGCATCCTGGACGCGCGATTTTCATAGATTTGAGGTCTGATGCTTGCGTCTACATAGTTACAACTAGATTTAATTACTATTTGTCTTCCTGTGGGTTTATTAGGTGACATGATACTTATTGCTGGTCTATTTTTTTGCAGGTTTGCAGTTGCGAAGGAGCTGAAACTTGATGGCGGTGACATCACAGAGGAGGAAATCTGATTTCAGGAGCAGAGGAAGATAAAGATAAGAGGGCGAGGAAGTCAAGGGTCTTCATTGATGAGGACAAAATGCAGATGAAGACATTATTGCAGTAGACCACAGAAGTTAATATTAAGCTGCTAGGGTTTCCAGAAGGGCATATTTTACCCAGATTTGATGTATGCTCAGAGATATTTCTGGGGATTTGTTTCCCAACATTTATTGTTGTAACCAGAGGTTTGAACCATTGCTTAACTAGGGGTTTTGAGCTATATTGAGGGCAATCAAAGTCTATATATTGTGCCTCTATACACTGTAAAACTTTACACAGGGGCTACATAGAGATTTTGTAGCAGCAGAGATTTGTAACACAGGGATTTTTAGAATAGAGGGACCTTTTAGTTTAGAAGTAGAAGAAGGAGGTCGCCTGTGTCTTCAATAAGGAATGCATGGAACATCTAGCTTCCTTACTGTATTTGTAAAGCTTGTAAGTTTTTTTGTAATTTGGTCAATGAAGCTAAGAGTCATTCAAACATTGTAAATCTTATATGACTGTCTCTTTCTAATACAATTGAATCTGGAAATCTGCATCTATCTTTCGAGTGTTTTCTTTCTCTTCATTGTGTTTGAAACATTTTTTCTTAGAGCTTGCAATTTTAAGTGTATGTTTGTGAAAATGCTCATAACCTACACTTAGAGTTTTGTCTGTGGATTTGATCAAATTGCTATATAATTTACAAAGTGCATAATAGAACAATTAGATCCTTTGGTAGAATGAATGATGTTTAGATTAGATTTTTCTAACTTTTCCCAACCCATTTGAAAATAATTAGCTAAAACAGAGAAATTTAAAGGAAATTGTCTCATATTTGAAAGACGCATGCATAACAGAATTAAAGGTAGACAGTTTTCATAATATTAAAGAGAAAGAAAGTTGCAATAATTCAAGAAGACCATTTAGAAGCTTTGCAGCACAGTAACACTTTTTTGCAAAAGAACAAACACACTGATATTTATAATCTTTTTGCATAAATTCAAGTCCAGTAAACCAACAAGAAACCCTAAATCGTGTAAGGCCCCTTGAACATTATAGCTTCACATTGACCAACTGAATTTGCCCAACAGGTCAAGACCTGACCATATTAAACTTGGGATTAAGTGAATCTTAACCAATTCCTTCATATCTTTCAAGTCAGTTTTGGTTCATTTTATGTGAATTTTAACTAATTGTTATGATTGTCTCAAAACAATCATCAACAGTTTCTTTGGTGCTAGAAGGAGGGCCTGATGGGATTTAAGGTTAGTTTTCTGAGTTTTAATTCTTTATTCTGAGATACATCAGATCTCATAAAATCTCAAAAGCCTAAAAGGGTTGAAAACAAGTCCTAGTTTCAATGGACTCATATGGGGACAATTTTCAAGTTGACATTCCTTTATTTTAGGAAACTTTAAATAGACAATTTTATCCTAAAAAATTATCTAGCTATGGCTTATTTGGAAGGTGTAGGATACATAGGTCCACAAAGAACAGTGAAATTAATTGTTTGTATTTTCTTACAGGGTTAGATTTATATTTAAAAGGACTAATCTCTCTCTCAGATGTGTATAAGGCTAAAAAGTTGGCTGGAAAATGAGGAGATTATGGAGCAACAAGAGGATACAGCATCAGCGGTCATTAAATGTTCAGAGAATGCAAAGATGGAACCAATGCTAGAAATAAAGGATAGTGGAATCTCTTTTTTGGAGTCATGTGATGGTAAGAAAAATAATCTGCCTTTTTGTCAAGGTCTAGTTGTGATTAATGTTAGTGAAAGGTATAAATATCCAAAAAAATACAGAGAAGAAATCACAGCTCATGTTCATTTTCTAGATGATAGGCAAAGTAGATTTAATGAAAAAGAAAAGAAAGGTGAGGTTGGTCTTGATGTAGTTGATAAAAATATGGAAGTGCTAGGGAATACTTGTCAAGAAGAAATCTCTGGGTCTGACCTGAAAAGTTTTAATGAAGATGACTTGGCAAGGAAATTTTTTGTATCAGCAAGTAATAGAGTTGTAGGGAATAATAGTAGGACATCTTTCCTTAGGTCATTTTATGATGGGATTGATAGTAGGTCTCTACCTCCTAGTACAGGTAAAGGTGAGTGTAGGTATAAGCCTTTTAAAGCCTGTAGAGAGGAAACCATTTGTCAAGATAAGGTCTTTATTGCTAATCCTAATGCTTTTGGAAAAGATAGTAAAATATCTTTCTTTGAGTCATTCTATGGTAAAGACAAAGGTGGAAAGATGGAAGAATTAAAGTACACTAAAATTGAAGAGGTTCCCATGATAGTTACCCATGAAGTCATAGAAAAGAAAGTAAATCTTAATTTAATGGCTGATAGCTTTAAACTAAATGACCAAGTTCAAAATTGTTGCAGATTGATGAAATCAGACTCGACACTAGATAGAAAATCTAAATTATTTGATGAACTATTCTTGAAAATGGAGGATACAGAGGATTATGCTATTGATGTGCATAATCAGGCATCGCCCCAGCATTATTTTGAAAGTGAAATAGGGGAGTATTCCTACCAATCAAGAGATGTTGTTCCACCTTTACTCTCAAGTGATCTAGAAATGATTAATTTCTGTATATCAGATTATGATGATGAATATACTCACTTAAGTGCTGATGTGCAGGGAACTAATGAGAACATTGAGAGATTTGATGAAATTGAGGATAAATTGAACATCCAGAATGAAGGAACAAAGCTAGATAAAGATGAAGAAATGATACATCTAGAGTCATTCATCTTTCAATTTGAAGAAAGACCTGACATGGAGCTAGGCAATGAAAGTATAAGGTTAAATGGAGAGCCAACTGTCAATAAACAAGCATGTCCAGCAGAGCTAAAAATACATCAGGTTGTCTCTTTCCTTTCCTTAGTGAATAATATTGAATACTATTTTGATTATGGAGATTTAAGAGATAGGACATGCATATGGAATAGTCATGAGCATAATGGGTTGCCTCAATTGCTGATAGTTAGAGATTATCCTATCATATACAGTGAGGGTAGAATAAAAGAGCATTTTTTAGAATACAAAGATAAATTTGCTAAGTTAAGAACCATAACTAATGCCCTGATGCTACTGCACAATCTAAGGAGATATGCAAATGCATGTCTTTGGGTATTTTCCTAGGTTCCGTTTGCCTTGTAGAGGCTTGTATATAGTTTGGTAGAGTAGTTGTTCTATTTTCTTTTCTTTGTTTGCTTGTCTTGCTTTGTAGGTTAGTTGTTTGTATAGTTTTTTCCATTTGACTCTTTTTCTTTGTTTTCTATTTTTTCTTTTTTCTTTTATTTGTACATTCTGTTGTTGGTTTGTTGTTGTCTCCTCAACAGGGATCTTTGTTTTACTTTAGAGTATTAAAGAGCAAGCTAACAACCATTGAAAATAATATAAGATTCAAAATATTCAGGTTAATCATTTATAATTTATACATAACTTGTTGTGACTGTCATGAATGTAGAGAGTTGTTTAGCTTCTGAAATTTAGTATTCAATAATAGTGATTGGGAATTTGAGGAAGGTTTCTCACGATGACACACCTAAAATCCTTGGGTTTGTTGAACTTACCAGTGTAGATATTAGGTGAAAAATCCGAGGTCACCCTTGCTACCATTACAATTCTCAGCTTAATTTCACCAAGTGCTCATTCCTTGCATCATAAAGTTACAAATTTCTATATCTTGTGAAATATCTATCAAGCATCAAAATCAATAAAAATAAATAAATAAATAAATAAATAAATAAAGCAGATTATACTAAAAATCTAGATTAAGCCATCTAAGTAACTCTACCGGGGCTATGGATGCTCGCTGGCAGTGGGGCTCTACTTAGGAGAATTGTAACGATAACCTTGTCGAGGCTATGGATGCTCGCTGGCAGTGGGGCTCTACAAGAGAATATCCTCAACTGCATGGGCTAATGTCAGCCACTGGTTTTTTCAACTGATCTTCAAGATGAGGATAATTAATCACATGCACACACTTGAACTGAAAATGAAAATTCATGCACCCTTATTGAATAACTTAAGTCTCAAGTTGAATAATAATTTACAGGAAGGATAGTTGGAAGTTATGGATTTATTTCATTTAGTTTTCTCAAATGCTTTGAATTTAATTGTTTTCTTTGGTTGCTAGTTGTTGTGATGTTCACAACACGCCCCATTTTACTCTTTAGCAAAATGAGGACCCCTGCTATTGCTTTGCTTTTTTTGGCTTCTGTTTTGTTTCTATGGGTTTGTTTGGTGGTGAAGGGAAAAGGGGGCTAAAATTACAAACTTTGTTAAAAATGGAGAAAAAATGCATTTTCAGTACCAGGGCATTATATGGTTGGATTCCTTGTGAAAAATGAGCTAGGGTTACTTTTTGAACCATCTTAAAATTTGCCATATTTTGCGAGTTATGATCATTTTGGTAAAATGTACATTCAGGTTTGTATATCGCTTTGCATATACAGGGTCGTTTGTATATGCAAAGGGTTTTGTTTTTGTACTTAGTCGCATTTGCCTTTTGCAATCGGGTTGCATATGCACTTGATTTTGTATGTTGGGTCGTTGTATGTTCCACATATAAGATACTTTGTATATCGCGTCATGCATATACAAAGTCTCTTGTATGTCGCTCACATGCAAAGTCGCAAAATGGGTTTTGTATATCGGATTTACATACAAAACCAATTGTATATTCTTTTTTTTCTTGTATGCATTTGGTTAAGGTTTTGAAATATACATATAAGATGGACCCGAAGTGGTTTAGGTTAAAATGAATTGATGTTTCGAATCTGCTTTGTATCTCACATTTGTATGTTTGGCAGGTAAAATATACAAGGCACTTCATACATGGCAGACCTGAAAAGGTTATTGAATGGGGTCAAATTATTGTATCTTCACAGGCTTGTAGATATCGGTGCTATACAAGAAAATATACATCGTGCCGACTTGACGTTTATTAAAAGTGGTTAATTCATTGCATGTATCCACGATGTATATATCTTACATACACTGCCAAGATACAAGGCACTGTATACATTATGCGGACCCGACGGACTTATTAAAATGAGTTAAGTCATTGTATATTTGGCACTTGTATGTTTAAACATACAAGCGGAACATACAAGCAAAATATGCAGGGCCCATATACAATGCAGAATCAAAAAGAAACTAAAATCTGATTAAATCCTTGTATCATGTCTGAATTCAATATCCAAGGGATACAATGCATTTATACAGTGAGCAAAATTGAAAGGTTATAAATTGGAGTTAAGTGCTTATATATTTTTGCATTTGTATATTGCAATAAACAAACCGATATGCATTGCATACATACAAGTCACATAACTAAAGGAAGAATCAAATTTGATTTAATGGAGGAATCACGTCCGATTTGTATAATGGATATACATGGATTTAAACAAAGAAAAGAATCAGCGTAACAAAGGCGATCAGTCGGGAATTTTTGGGACTCACCAATGAATGGATATCACACCGATAGGCAGGAAAGGATAGTGCGATAGGTTTTTTGAAGCATTTTTTACATCTGAATGTACATATTTTGAACATACAAATCAATACACATTATGAAATATACATTTGCAGATGCGAGGGAAAAGTCAGGAACAAAAAATTCTTTGTATGTTTTGGTACTTGTATGTTCACGAGATACAAGCTGATATGTTTAAGGAATGTATATAAGGATTTAAATTAAGAAATGAGCGGGAAACGAAGTGATGAAATTTTAGAGGTCAATTTTTGGAGCCCGAATGCATATTTTTGGTCAATGATAGTTGACCTAACTTTTCTAAGCGTTGAATATGCATTTGGGATGTGCAATTTTCACAAATTTGGGGTCTGATGCTTGCGTCTACATAGTCACAACTAGATTTAATAATTGTTTGTCTTCGTACAGGTTTATTAGGTGAGATGATACTTATTGCTAGTCTATTTTTTTGCAGGTTTGCAGTTACGAAGGAGCTGAAACTTAATGGCGGTGACATCACGGAGGAGGAAATATGATTTCAGGAGCAGAGGAAGATAAAGATAAGAGGGTGAGGAAGTCAAGGGTCTTCATTGATGAGGACAAAATGCAGATGAAGACATTATTGCAGCAGACCATAGAAGTTAATATTAAGCTGCTAGGGTTTTCAGAAGGGCATATTTCACCTAGATTTGATGTATGCTCAGAGATATTTCTGGAGATTTGTTTCCCAACATTTATTGTTATAACTAGAGGTTTGAACCATTGCTTAACTAGGGGTTTTGAGTTGTATTAAGGGCAATCAAAGTCTATATATTGTGCCTCTATACACTGTAAAACTTTACACAGGGGCTACATAGAGATTTTGTAGCAGTAGAGATTTGTAACACAGGGATTTTTAGAATAGAGGGACCTTTTACTTTAGAAGTAGAAGAAGGAGGTCACCTGTGTCTACAATAAGGAATTCGTGGAACATCTAGCTTCCTTACTGTATCTGTAAAGCTTGTAAGTTTCTTTGTAATTTGGTCAATGAAGCTAAGAGTCATTCAGACATTGTATATCTTATATGACTGTCTGTTTCTAATACAATTGAATCTGGAATTCTGCATCTATCTTCCGAGTGTTTTCTTGCTCTTCATTGTGTTTGAAACATTTTCTCTTAGAGCTTGCAATTTTAAGTGTATGTTTGTGAAAATGCTCATAACTTACACTTAGAGTTTTGTCTATGGGTTTGATCAAATTGCTGTATAATTTACAAAGTGCATAACAGAACAATTAGATCCTTTGGTAGAATGAATGATGTTTAGATTAGATTTTTCTAACTTTTCCCAACCCATCTGAAAATAATTAGCTAGAATGTAGAAATTTAAAGGAAATTGTCTCATATTTGAAAGAAGCATGCATAACAGAATTAAAGGTAGACAGTTTTCATAATATTAAAGAGAAAGAAAGCTACAATAATTCAAGAAGACCATTTAGAATCTTTGCAGTATAGCAACACTTTTATGCAAAAGAATGAACAAACACACTAATATTTATAATCTTTTTGTATAAGTTCGAGTCCAGTAAACCAACAAGAAACCCTAAATCATGTAAGGCCCCTTAAATATTATAGCTTGACATCGACCAACTAAATTTGCCCAACAGGTCAAGACCTGACCATATTAAACTTGGGATTAAGTGAATCTTAACCGATTCCTTCATATCTTTCAAGTCAGTTTTGGTTCATTTTATGTGAATTTTAACTAATTGTTATGACTGTCTCAAAATAATCATCAATAGGGAGGAGGAGTGAGGAGGTGACATGTGTCACCTCCCTATTCCTCAAGGCTCATGAGAAGAGCCTATTTTAATCCCTCTTGAAGAGAGGGATGGGGTTGTTGAATTTTTGGTAATTTTTTAATTTAATTATTTTGGGGAAAAGGTTAGAGAAAAATTGGTGGCTCAACTTGGAGAAGGAGTTAGAGGAGCTCTTCTCAACTACCTTCCAATTGGGCTTTATAAGGTAGGATTCAAGGCTAATGCCTTCCCTTATGCTTTTTATTTACTTGTGCAATGCTATGTGTGAGTTTCTATTTTGAGTTTTTACTTGTTGTGGGAAAAAATTGTACGGGACTTGTGAGAGCCTCTCCTACTTGGGAGAAGATGCTCAACATGTGTGGGGTGGGGTAGGAGTGAACCTCCTCGGGGTCACATCCTTTGTTTCATGGAGTTTTAGCCTTGAGGGCAAATTTTGTGAATTTGAGCAATATGTGTATAAGGGAAAGTTTTAAAATCATATTTATATGTGTGGGTTTGAGGCCTTGAGGGATATATGTTTTGGGAAGCTTTTGGAGTGGCACTCTTGAGTTGAGTGATGTCCACTCCCCTACCCCATTAAACTCATCTTGAGTGAGTTTTTGTGTTCTGATAGCCATGGGAGTAATTTGTTTTTGGGTGTTCAATGCAATGTTGTGTTGTGGTTTGAGTTTTCCTAGTGTGAAGATGACCTCCTAGCTCGAGGGTGACTCATGAGTGAGTCAATGGTAGGGAGGAGAGCATGTCGTTGTGGCTTCTTCACCCTTTTTGTGTTATTGCAGGATATTGGGAGCTATGTGAAGTTGAGAAAAATTATCATTCTTCTTAAGAGTTGTTATTTTATTTATTTTTTTAGCTATTGAGAGAGCATGGCCAAGTTAGGCTTTTGTATCATTCTTAGATTTCAAAAGAGGAGAACCTTGTTCTCTCTCTCATGTTGTAAAAGTATGTTGTTACTTGTGTATATGAACTATTTACATTTGCAATAGAAATTTTAATTTGCTGATTTTTAAAGCCATATGAATTCAAAAGAAAAAATAGAGTGTTGGAGGAAAAAATGGTCTTATTGCTATTTTATTTTTATGTTATTTAAAAAAAAAAAATAGGATAGTTGTTGATTTATCTGTGGGGTAGAATGAAATTTTTTACATTTTATTTCCTTAGAAAAGAAATTTAGTTGTTGCTATATGTTTGGAGGATTTAATTAAATGCATTTGCTTTTTTAAAAAAAAATGACTAAATTCTTTGAAGAAATGTTTATGTGGAAATATGTTCTTTTATGTTTTTTTAAAAAAAATTCATTTGCTCAATGTAAATCTGTTAGAGGAAAATATTCTTTTGCTTTATTACATTAAAAAAAAAATCTGTTAATTTTTATGAATGACAACTATATTTCAAATTTTAGTTATTTAAAGCATGTAAATATAAAAATATATAGATTTGATTGTATATATTTAATATATTTAAATTTAGTTTTTTTTTAATATACTATTAAACAAAAAAGAGACTGTATTATATATATATATATATATATATATATGTACATATATATATATACATATGTACATATATATATATATGTATACATATATATATATACATATACATATATGTATATATACATATACATATATGTATATATACATATACATATATATGTACATATATATATATATGTATTTATATATATGTACACACATATATATGTACATATATATATACATACATATATATATATATGTGTATATATACATATACATATACATATATATACATATATATACACACACATATATATATACTTTGCTATATTTTATTATACAATAAACTGTGAATTGAAATGAAGCTGTGTTGCTCTGTATATATATATATATATATATATATATATATATATATATATATATATATATATATATATATATATATATATATATATATATATATATATATATATATATATATATATATACAAATAAAAAAATCATTTAAAAATGATTTAAAATAAACGTTGTGTAAAAGAATGAAAAGAGACTGTGTTCTTTTTGTTTATGGATCGTAGTTGTTTTAGATAGAAAAAAAGAATGTTTTGGTGGGAGGTTTGAACCCCCCCACTGTTGTTGTATGCATATGGGTGTGGGGAGGGGGTGGAGCCCCCACCCACACCGCATTGTGTGGGATGTGGGTGGGGGCTCTGCCCCCTCCCCACACTCCCACTTCCTGTTTTCCCCGCTGACCTCTCCAAATAGCCGTCCGTAACCCCCATGCAGATCGCAACCATAGTAACTCCCCTCTGCCACTCCACTATCCCCATGCCCTATGAACTCCCTCTCCTCTGCATCTTCCCTCCGTCCATAGTGTTGCCCTCCATGGGATCTGCCACCCATCTCCACACCATGGCCCTGGACCTGCAACTTACCCTTGTTAAATTTTGCCATATATATATATAAGCATTAATACTAGAGGCCATGAATGGCTCCTCCATTAAACTTGCAACACCAAACAAGAGAGCAGAAAAGAAAAATGAGAAGAGAGGAGAAGAAAAACAAAAAGAAAATAAAATGAGGCTTAGAGAATAGGGTTAGGGTTTTCTGGTTTCTCATAAGGAAACTATTATTTTACTTGGAGGCTTTTAGGGCAAGAAGAGAGGATTTTAAATTTGGTTTTAATTAATTCATTTTTTGCTCCCATTCCCCTCTTTTGTTTTGTTTTTTAGAGCTCTTTTATTTTGGAGATAATTTTAATGATGTGGGTAGTTTTAATTTTTATTTAAAAAAAACAAAAAACAAATGGCTAATATTATTATTATTGTTTAGTGGTAAGGTAAATATTTAAATATGGTAATTTAGGCTAGAGGGAGGCTATAGACTATTGTCTTAAATTTAGTTATTTAATAAGGAATCTAATTTATTTATTTAATTTTGTCCCACCAAATAATTATTGGGATGTTTTTTTAATTTAAATATATGTGATTAATCAATGGCTTACAAACCTTTATCAACAAGGGTTGTGGAAATTCAGTTGATATTAGTTTGGTGATTAATTTAATTAACCTAGAGCGATTTTATTAGTTAATGAAGACGTCGTTTTAATCCAACGTAGAAATCTAGTAAACTATCCAAATGAAGTTAGTATGACATGCTTCTATAATCTTGTCTACCAAGAAATTAGTAATAATGTAAAGGAAGTAGTGATAACTCCGATTGATAGAAAATGTGAAGGAGAACAAATTGATCGAGCTTTGTTGAAAAATGTTCAAATAATATATTTAACTGTTCTACCAATTTAACTAGTGTAATGTAGGTATTTTAAAGCCAACCTAGTAAACTTTTGATCAAATTTAGTTTTATTATAATAAACCCTAATCACGTCGGTTATCGACATAAGGTTTTGGTATTAAATTATATTTTCCTTATGCACTTGAATTTGGCTTTTGATTTTGACTTATGTCAAAATCCCATCATTCACATAGGTTAACTTAGGGTTTCGATCACTGATCCTAACCCTATTGGCGATGTTAACCGTGTTGCATCGACCCCTTAGTTGGCCTTCATTGAAAAATGGCATGCGCAAGTGAATGCATTACCCCACTTTAAACTGACATATTTACACCTTATGCATAACACCACCAAGCATGCTTACACATGCGAGGGGTTTCTAGGGAAGCACGGTAAAATTTTTGATATTTCGTGTCATGACCACATGACAAATGTGGAAATGACACGTGCGATGCGTGTCCTGACTGCATGGGAAATGTGGGCATGACAAATTTTGAGTTTTTCAATGTTTGCAGATATACATTCTCCTTCTAAAGACTTGATATCATTGCAAGCCTTAGTCACTATTTTAGGTTCAACTTAAGAAATCAAACACAGATTTATTTGTTCTTTAACAGATCTACATCTTGTCAATGTGCCTTTTCTTTTACGACTAATGATTTGATCCTCAGTGTGATGTCTTTGCATGTACTTGGGCATTTCAAAGATTCTTTCTAAAGCTTCTTGTTCTTCAACCTACATTTCTTTTTCTTCAGTTTCTTCTCCTTTAGTCTGTACTCCCCTTTTTGTAGCATTTTCTTTTTCTCTACACGAGAATCCACCTGATTCTAATATATATCCATTAACTTCTGAATACTTTTGTATGTCTTCATAAACATTGACATCAGTACTTTCCACAATCTTCCCTATCTTTTTGTTATAGCATTGGTAAGCTTTTCTCTTAGTTGAATACCCAAGAAAAATACTTTCATCATACTTTGCATCATCCTTTCCTACTTCTTCCTTTCTTTTGTTAAAACATTTGTTTCTAAAAATTTTGAAGTATTTAACAATGGGAGTCCTTCCATACCATAGCTCAGAGGGAGTCCTTGTATTATTTGCTTTCACCTATACTTTATTTTGTATGTAGACAACAATATGAACTGCTTCTCTCCAAAGTACTTCTGGTAGATTTACTTCCTTTATCATTGTCCTTGCAGCTTCTTGAATAGTCCTATTTTTCATTTCAATTACTCCATTCTGCTATGGAGTTCTTAGACCAGATAACAGCCTATTTATCCCATGATTCTCATAGAACACATTAAACTCATTAGAAGTAAATTCTCCTCCTCTGTCAGACTTCAAACATTTGATCTTAATATCTATTTCATTTTCAATCATTACTTTAAATGCCTTGAACTTGTCTAGGACTTCTAGTTTTTCTCTAAGAAAAGTGACCCAAGTCATTCTAGAATAATCATCAATGAATAACATAAAGTACATGTCTTCATAGAAACTCCTTACTCTTGTAGGACTAGAAAGGTTTGTATGAACCAACTCCAACAATCTAGTAGAATATTTTTCTTCATCTTGTAAACTTTCTCTTACTTGCATTCCACCTTGACACTCCTTGTAGATGATACTGTAAGGTTTAGTAATATCTGGCACATCTCTCACAACTTGAACAGAACTTATCCTTACTAGATTATCAAGATTGATGTGACACAATCGCCTATGCTAGAGCCAACTCTCACTGATCTGAGTCATAGAGTAATACCTATCACCTTTTCTAAGATGTTAAAGGTGTCCTTCTATACTCTTTGTAGCAGCTATCACAATTCTGGACTTCTCTCTAATCTCAAAACCATCATCCTGAAATATATGACTATATCCTTTGCTACACAACTGTCCAACACTCAAGAGATTTTGCCTTAAATTTTTAACATAAAGAACATCATCAGTATGATGTTTTCCATCAAGCATGATTGAGCCTCTTGCACATATCTTACCAGTATAGTTATCTTTGAATATAACTGATCCTCCATCACATTTCTCAAAATTGATAAACTTACATCTATCACCAGTCATGATTTGAGCAACTACTTTCAATAACCCAATAATTCTTTTCTTGAAAAGTATCTTCACTATCATGACTTATGTCTAGAACATTTTCTTTCATACATCCTTCAAGGTCAACACCACAAATGTTATCCTTTGAGTTAGTGAGCAAGCATTTATTATTTTCATTATCTTCAACAACATAGTACATTCTTCTTTTATTTTCATTTTTCTTACTTCTCAAAATTCCCTTTGGACATTTTGATGCATAATGACCAATCTTGCCATACCTGAAACACTTGAGAGACAACTTATCCTGGTGCATATCAGTATCCAATTTTATTCTTCTCCCAAAGTCATCTTCCATATTATCGGTATTCTTCTGATCTATTTCCACAATCTTCTTAGATTTGCCA
Organism: Cunninghamia lanceolata; assembly: GCA_027924645.1. NCBI lineage: Eukaryota > Viridiplantae > Streptophyta > Pinopsida > Cupressales > Cupressaceae > Cunninghamia > Cunninghamia lanceolata. Next base: position 4,277,226 of record BSBN01000144.1, read on the forward strand.
ATCTTGAGTGTAGTTACAACTAAGTTCTAGACAACATATCCAAGAATGATTAGATAGCTTACTATTCTCATTTTTAGAAAACAAGTAGAGACACATCCTACCTATGCATCATCCCAGATCTACCTTAAGATGTTAGGCTTTCTTTCAAAGAACTTTAGCCCTAACACCAATTGTTGAATGTACAAGACAACTGAGAGGGGGGTGAATCAGTTGTATTAAAAAATTTGAAATCCTTACAACCATAATCACATCCAAATCAATTCACTTAAACCCTTATTACATTATGGCTTGATTAAACATGAAAAACAAATAACATAAACTTAATCACACCAACACCATGCACAAGAGAACACCAGAGTTTTACATCCAAAAAACCCTGAAAGGGAAAAACCATGGTGAGTATTATCTCAAAATATATAGTAATATCATACCGAATTATAAAGAGGCTCACTACCCAAAATAATGCTCACTACACTAGGATCACTACCAAGAGAGATGACTCACTGTCAAAAGGGCTCACTACCAAAAGAGGTGGCTCACCACCATGAACTGATACGATAGCATCTACCACATGCCTCAGTTCAGTTCAATAAATAAAGTACAATACATATCACCTTCACTACCTCACAACACAAACATCTTCATCTTCATACCCCCACACTAACACACAAATCCTTTACACTTATTATATCAATCATCAACCTTGGAACATACATCAAATTTGCCAACACATTCTACAACCTTTGGAACAGTCTTCAAGGTCGACAAGCATACATAATTAAAATTAAGTCTGGACCTAAACAATCTTGTGAAGAAAATGAATGAAGTTCAAACACTTCATGGCTTAGATCAGACCTAAATACATCTTCAATCACTTCAATGTGCTTCCACAATCCATGAAACACATCCGCAAAGAGTGTTAGTACCCATCTCAGCCTAACTTGTGCAAACACCAAGAATACTTACGCACACGCTTCCAAGAACTCAATCATAGCTTGTAGACCAATCATAAGCCTTCAACACAATCTAGAGACATCGATGAACAACATGAAATCACCAAGGAGGAAAAAAATATAGCTACAATGATTCTCACTTGAAGACACCAAATCTCACTTGAAGACAAATCACAAACTGCTCACAACAAACACTGTCAAACTCTGCTACACAATAACTTTCTTTCTAGAGCATCAAATCACAAATCCATTGGAACAAAGATATCTAAGGACCTTATAAGAATATGTCTAGAAAATCATCACTTGAGACCACTCTGCAGAGAAATATAGAGTAAAATACTTTCTCCCAGGGTATGTGCAGGATCATGATGGGCCAAACTATACCTCTAAGTGGCAATGAAAATACAAAAAATCAGACTTTATCAAGTTCATGTGAAATTTTGAATGGATTATCTATACAATTTGAAAAAGATGTAAGAATGAAATTTGTAGAGAATTGAATCTAGTTTATAGGCTACTATTTTTTTAAAACAAAAACTAAATTTACTTAGTGAAAATTGAATATTTCATTGAACAGCTATTAAATTTTTTAGAAAAAAATAAAAAGTGGGTGTGTGTCCAGCCAACCTAACTATGAGTAAAAATATATATATATATTTTTGAAACTTTCAAAATAAGTAGAGGACTCATGTCCGGATGTGATGCATATTTATTTGAAATTTTTTTCTAATAAAATAATTAGTTATGATTTTTTTACTGTGATTTTTTTTTAAAAATAAAAAGTAATTTTCCAGCCAACCTAACTTGATAAAAAAAAATCAAAATTCAAATTTTTTTTTTAACCTATAGCCAGAAAAGCATAGAGTGTGACGCAGGTTTCGGATCTCAAAAAGGTGAAATGGTTTGAAAGTTATGGATGTTTATCAATCAGTGTGTCCATCAGGATTTCAGAGACACGGTATATTGAAAATTATTAATAATTATTTAATAAAATGATAACCAAATAAATCTTATATTTTTAAAAAGCTAACAATTTTTTCTATAAACCCTTTTCGTTTTATCAATTTTGCATTAAAAAAAAGTTGTCAGCACGAAGGGTGAAGTTCGAAGAAGAGACTAAAACATTAAAACACGTTACAATCCATAAAAAGTCAACAATCAAAACAGATATCCGTCTTGCTTTGTACCAAAGCAAGATGGATATCCGTTTTGCTTCGGTAAAAGCAACTAGAAATGGATATCCGTTCTGAAAACGGATATCCATTCTGAAAATGGATATCCATTTTGAAAACAGATATCCGTTCTAGAAACGGATATCCGTTTTCAGAACGGATATCTGTTTTATTGATTTAACAAAAAAATTTTGCCATTGGTTTTGGATGAAGAGAAGCAACATATTTTGTACCATTGGTATTGTTTCACCGAAGATACAATCCATGGGTATATCGTTTATGTATGCGTGGACATTTCGTGTATATCCTGCTATCGTTTATTGTGGTTGTAAATGGTGAATGTACATGTCAAAGGATACAAAGGTTGACCGGCCATATCGGGAAAATTGGGAAAAGATACGTTAGTTGACCGGTGATAACAAGTCATGTTATGTATAGGCTAAATCGAAGACATCAGACTAACAATAGTTATCAGAGAGACAAAGTTCCATTGAGCTGACAACATTGATCTCACAGATCAAGTCATATCGGGGTGACAATCATTAAGTGTCACCGATGGGTTATTTATCAGCACATCGGAAGAACAGTTGAGAACTACACCGATGAGAGGGAGTCACACCGACAGAAGGAACATCGGAAAGAGATGGACTCTCAGAGGCTAGAAGAAAAGTGTCACTGATAGAGGCGGTCTGGCCGATGGTGTAGTTCGGTGTTTATTCTTTCGGTGTGAGATACGATATCAGAAATCGAAGAGAATGTCTGACTGATGTAGAAGTCTTACCGATGACTAATGGACAGTAAACACATCAGGGAGAGTTATAACTTCAGAATGCAAGTAAAAAGTCTCACCGAAGGTATTGGTCTTACCGATAGACAAGGGTGGTGAATCTCACATCGGAGTAAGTGTGTATATATCCTACAATCATCTTATTCCATGAGACCACATTTCTTTGAGGCATTTTTTCAAACAGTTCATGTGTCTTGTCTATGCTTCCACACTTTCCGTACATGTCTACCAGAGCATTTCCAACTAGAATATCTACAAAAATCCCACTTCCATTATGCTTTGATGAATGTCCATACCCTATTCCAAAGTTCCCATTTTGGTAGAGGTAGAGAGGATGCTGACAAAGGTTGCAGAATCTAGCTTTACACTTGCCAATTGCATTTGCTTGAAAATTTCTAAAGCCTTTTCAAGAAACCCATTTATGCATATCCTACAATAATAGTAGTCGAGGAGACCACATTTCTCCAACTAGACTTCTACCAATTCAGAAAATGTGTGCTTCTGGACTAATGTTTGGTACAAGAAACATACCAATAGAGTGGTTGATGCAGAGGAAATTCCACATTTCACCCTAAATGGCGCTGTCGGCCTGTATCGGCCAAACCCTTTCGACGTTCCCCTGAAAAAACCCCTATCTGTTACCAATTTGATAGGGAGCGCGCTGCGGAAACATAAATGTCTTGCCGATAGTAAAGAAAGAGTGTATTTCGGTCTTGTTTGGACCTTGGGAAGGATATTTTAAAAGCTATTTGAGCAATTGGTGGGTTAATGGGTATTTTACACCTTGTTTGTAAGCTTTTGATGTGTTGCTCTGCATCACTTGTCTACAACATACAAAGTTTACCTTTCTCACCGATACCTTCAGTATATAAAGGAAATTAATAAGGAATTTGTAATTTCCACTCAGTCAGTGCAATCTAGGAGAGGATAGATTGTCTAAAGTTGTGATCTATTTCCATTTACACTTGCCATAACTACAAATGCTTAGTGTTTATTCTCAACCCCGGTATATGAATAAAATGTGACCTATTGTTCTAATAGGCCTATAGGGACAAAGAGGTGATAAAGCCTTTAATTTTAAACATGACATGGTTTTGATAACTTCCCATATTGGTAAGGTCCTGGATGACAATCCTTTGATGCACCTAATTATAATAGGTGTTATGATAGTCCTTGGTATCTTTTCATTTCTTTCTTGAATGGCCTGCAAATAAGACATAAGACATATTAGATCCTTCATAAATAAGAATTCTCATACATTACATTTAAACTTAAACTCCCTAAACATCCATCAATCCATCCATTAATATCAAAATGCCATGAATATCCTACTATGATCAACCATTCTAATTCCTAGGATAGTCATATATTGCAATTTTGCTTCTCTATACTAAAATAGCCCAAGGAATATCTAACCTCGAATTTGTATTTTAACAATCTAATGTCTTTACGAATAACATTGAGTCTTCTTTTGGGACAACATTTTTGCCTTTAGAAGCTCCTCATTTGATGATAGCCTAAAATCAAATAATGGCTTATATCCAGAGCTTTATTAAGTTGATACCTAGGTGGATTAGTGTGTAAACATTGAAATTAGATGGTAATTCACAAGTTTATTGAATAATACAATGAATCCCTAGTATAGAATCCAAATGTGCATAATAAATCGGATATCTATTTTGTAGTAGGCATATGGACGTTGCAAGTGTCCATTGCAAAGAATTGGGTTTTCCAAAATGGATATCAAAGCAGATATCCGTTTTGGAAAAGCAAAAAAAAGACAAAAGGAATATTTCTGGGCCCGACTTCCACAACCAGAGACCCTCTGCTGTCAAAATACTCGTGATTTCTGGCTATGACAGTGAAAGGAATATTTTTATGCACTTTTGGAGACACAATTTTCTTGTTACAATCATAAGGGTGATATTTTTGTTCCCCTAATGGGGAGCAATAGTCGTCGTAAAGCAAAAAGGAGGAGGAAAGTTACATTGGAGGAAATTGAAGCAATTAGGAAAAAAGATAGGGAAAGGAAGAGGATTGGAAGGGTGGGTTTGGTGGATGCTCATCAAGGTGAATCTTCTTCTTTACCATCTAATGACATGCAATTTGAAGATGCTAATTTTGATTATAATGAAATGTTAGATAAGAATGAAATTCACCATGATATTGCAAATGAAAATATTGAAAAATGTTATGAAACACCTATTCATAATAGCAATACCATGGACAAAGAAGAAGAAGAAAAATGAAGACGTGCACTTGAAGAAAGTGGATATGAACATCATGATATTGAAATTGCACTCCATAATCCATTTGTTGATAAAATTGATGAGGTTGAAAACATGGATGAAACAAGAACAATCAATGTATCTCCAAATTTCATAAGAAGAGAGGGCATTTGTCAAGAAGAGAATAACCGTGATGAAATTGGAAAACACCCAAAAACCCCAAAATGGTTACTTGAAATTGATGAGAACATAATGGAAAAACTTGAAGGCAAGAGGTCATCACGAACGGTTCAGTTGTGGGCTACAAAACTCTTCAATGAATACTTTGAGAAGAAAACATTAACCGAACAATGCCAACTTTTTGTGCAATTACTAAAGATGTACAAAATGAGACCTTTACTAAAGAAATTAAAGATTCGGTTAAACAAAGTGTCCGATCGGAATAAAATTATTGTAAGAAGCCTTTTCAATGCACTCAATTCTATTGGAAAGACTAGCAAGGAGAAAGATAAAAGAGCTGCCCATAGAGTAATAACAACCTCAATAGTAAGCAAACAATTAAGAAATGCTTGATTAATGAGGCAAACTTGTGTTGACTTAAGATTTAATTGTAAAACATTGTCAAAAGCACTAGCATTAAGATCAAGGCTAGATAGTCCTGTTGCCAATGATACTTGGGCTTTCAGTGGTAGGCTTCCACGAGTTGACAAGAAGCTAATTGATAGCACAAAGGAAGAAATTGAACGATTTTGGCACACTAACTCTAGGGTATCACCGAATGCAAAAGATGTTGTAAAGTTAAGAATTGGTGATAAAGACCGCACACCACATCCTAAACATTACTTGGAATGTAGCCAAACAACATTGTACAAACAATATTGTGAAACTCACCCAGGTATGACAATCTCACAAAGAGCATTTGAATCTCTTAAGCCATTTTATTGTGTTCCTCTTAAAGTTCATAATACATGTTGTTGCAAATACCATGTAGAATTTTCTATGTACCATGAATTATTATGCAATATTCGTTCTACTTTGCACACTAACGAAATGTTACAGGACTGTGGTGCAATTCAACTACCAAAGTCATCTAGGGACTTATTGGATTTATTTCTATGTATTAGAGATGATGGTTGCATGTTCTACAAGAATGATTGTTTAAATGAAAAGTGTTTACAATGTGGTGGGTTATCAAAGTTTGTATCATGTTTTCATGAGGGCAACGAGCATGATTTTGGAAAGAGAATGGTTGAGAAAAAGATATATGAGACAGTGAAATACAATTTGAAAAGTGGAGGTGAAGGTTCTAGATGTGAGTTGATTGTAAGAGAGGTAAGTATTGCTGATTTTATTGATGATTTTAAGAAAAATCTTTTCTACAAGTATGTCAAACATAGCCACAGGTCTCGATGGTTAGATCAACAGTTCAGGATGTGTAAAGACTCTTTCCCGATTGGAACTATTGTCTCTGTAGTTGATTTTGCAGAAAACTATACATTGCAACCCCAAAGTGAAGTTCAATCCTAGTACTACAATTCTATTCAGATTGCTATTTTTGTTCACATCACATACAGACATGCCCCCGAGAGTACAGAAGAGAACAGGAAGATTGTCAGAGAATACCATTTTTACATGAGTGATGATCGATCTCATTTAGCAGAATTTGTGCAATATCGTTTTCAACATTTTTATGGGTTCTTGCAAGAAAAAGATATTAGAATAGATCAACATCTCATTTGGTCAGATAATTGCACTGGTCAATTCAAGTATGCTCGTAATTTCTATTGGTTGAGCAAAATGCATGTAGAGAAGGGTATACCTCATATTTGGAATTTTTTTGAAGTCAGGCACGGAAAAGGTGAACATGATGGAGCAGGTGCATGCATGAAGAGAGCTCTTTTTAAAGAACAACTAAAGATTAGAGGTGGTGCTACATTCAGTGATGCAAATTCCATTGTTAAGTGGTGTAACTATGCATTGTCACGAGGAGTGGCTCTTGATTCTGAAGTGCACAGGTTCTTTTGGTTGGTTGATGATGGGATAGCGATAGAGAAATTGGAATGTCAGAGAATCAGTGAATCATCAAAGATGCATTCATTTCAAAGCTCAAATGCAAGTACATGGACTATTTGGACACGAGAATTAGCTTGTTTTTGTCAGAGCTGTATTAAATGTAATTGGAACAATTGTGAGTCAAGTGAGTGGGTAGATGCATGGATTCCACAATATTTAGTCCCTTTATATGAAGGTCAATCATCTTCCGTCAATGACATGGAGAGCTCATTTGACTATGAACATCTTTCAGACCTTGTACAGCCAGGTCATGTTTATGCAGTTGTTGCACTGCATGGAAATGAAGAGAGGTCAGACTATTGGTTGGCACGATGTGTACAGGGAAAACAAAAGCTAACACAACCTATGACAGATGATGATGGGTTCACATATCCTACAGAATCAGTTGTTATTGCTGGGACTTGGTTACGAACATATATGGTTAAAAAGAATGGCATCCCAGCCTTTGAAGACTTTGAGAAGCATAAAACCATATTGATGTATTCTCACCTAGTTGTAGCAACAAATGTCAAGTTACTAAAGCATCGTGGAAGACCAAAATCAAAAGAACTATGGACAATTAGTAATGCTGATCATGAAGCAATATTGGATACTTTGAAGGTAAGAGATGACCCCTTAGGTATGCTTGACTAGCATTTAAACTTCCAGATGGGTAGGTATGACATTTTTTATATTAACTTGTTCTTGTTTTTTCTATTTTTTAGAATTGTTTTATTAAAAATCTTGTTACTTTAATAACTATAATGCATGCTTTTGACTATACAGGACAGCGAATAAAGTTATTTTAGATGGCATCGTAGATTATTTTACATGGCATCGTAAATTATTTTGTATGGCATCGTAGGTTATTTTGACTATACTCGAGTTATGATTTTTAGTTCTCATTTGTATTTCTTAATACTACACATTTGTACCTTTTTCTACGTAAGGCATTCCATAAGGTGACATGTATTTGATGTCTTTTGCCAAATAGTTCATGTGCCTTGTCTATGCTTTCACATATTACATACATGTGTCACATGGCAATTGCAACTACAACATCTAACAAAATTCTCATTTCTTTGAGGTATTCCACCAAACAGTTCATGTGCCTTGCCTATGCTTCCTTACTTTGCATTCTTATAAAAGTCCTATAATAGTCATAATTAATCTAGCCTTGATCTTGCCATCATTGTATTCCATGAGATGACAATCCTATAACAGTCCTATACATGTCTACTAGGATAGTTTTAACTACAACAGTCCTACAACAATCCTAAAATAGTACTAGAACAGTCCTATAACAAGTGTAGCATTTAATGTACATATTTATGATATTCATGTTTACTTTTAAATCTGCTTGTTCATGCTTCTCACAGGACGTCACCTCCCCTACCCATCTAGCTCTATAGAAGAAGAGAGACAACAAATGATCAAAAGGGATCACCAATTGGTGGTAAGTGATTGATTACTTATGTCATGTTATATATTTTGAATATTAAATTCTATATTAATGTGCACGTTGTTTGATTGTATTAATAGGTGGAAATTCAAAAATCTCTATCGAGGAGGTCTAGTCGATGAGCGATGGAAGATGAGTCATTGACTGGTTCACCATCTTCATGGCCTAGCAAGAGCCATAGATTACTTGATAGCAATCCATAGGAGATTTGATTTTGGGACATTTTGTTACATATGTGTATTTGGCTTTGTAAACATACTTTTGTATGTTATCGATGTATATCATTGTATATACCCATATGGTTTTATTTGTACATGCCTATATGGCTTGATATATACACTATACATTATTTTCATGACATTATGTGCATATATGTATATATAAGATCCTAATTTGGCAGAAGTAGGGAGAATGCTTGCACAGGTTATGGAATTTGGTTTTAAACGTTCCAATTGTATTTGCTTCAAAGTTTTTAAAGCCTTTTCAAAAAATCCATTTTGTGCATATCTTGCAATCATTGCATTCCATGAGATAGCATCTCTTTGAGGTGTCATGCCAAACTATTCACATGCCTTGTCTATGCTTCCACACTTTGGATTTACACCCACCAATTGCATTTTCTTAACATTTCCTTTCAATCTTTATCAAAAATTTTGTTTTGTGCAAATATTGCAATCATTGCATTCCTTCATTTACAACACATGATTAAATAAGAAGATGCATATTTACAACACTTAAGACCTTCATGAAATGATACATTGGTTTCTTGATATTCAATCATGCATTGGAGATCTTCAAAGTGTTAAATATGTTTGAAGTGATGAAGAAACTTGTTATTTTGATGTATTTCAACTCCAAACTTCTGCCTAGAAATGAAGGCGCTAATCCTTTATCAAACTAATCTAAAAGTGCGCCTTGGTACTTAGGTCACTAGATTATGATTGATCAACCTAAAATGTGTGCCTAAGGCTACATAGTGAATAGGAAGAATAAAATGCATCATCAAAGGAGTTTATAGTTATTGAAGGCATCAAATGATGACTTGGGCGCACATCTACCTCTCTACACCATATGTGACTAGTGCCAATTATTGAATAAACAAACTAGAATGAGTGCCTCACTATTTGAGGTGCTAGTTCATGTTTCTAGAACACCAAAAGTGCACCTTGATGTTGAGGTGCTAGCTCTTGCTCAAGCAACCTTGAAAGTGCACTTTCACAAGGAGGTTAAAATGTATTATCAAAGGATTAAGTTGAATCAAGGAATCATCATTGAAGACAAGTAAAACATGACTATGAATGAGGCACACTTTTCATCATCTTAACCTCACAATTGCGCCTTCCATTGGAAGCTCATATTGTGCCTAAAGGAATAGTACTGAGATATCATCCATGTCAATGATTGAGAATGTGTCAACTGGAACAATATTTTTTGTTCTACTCATCGTGGGGTTGAATGGACTGTGGCAACGCATCGGGGTGGGTGGGTAAATGCTAGTGGAGGTCTCATTTTGTGCACCAAGTATCCCAGTCATTCCGGGCAAGAGGCTACCAGCAAAGTCCTTTAAGATCCCTGAGACCAAAAAACTGCCAAATTTTGACCAGGTAGTTCTCAGAATTCGTGATAGTAATTTATGCTCTGTTTGGACCTACAGGAGCATGTGACATCCTTCCACAATAACCTCTCTCATTTTTGGTCAACTCCATTCCATTTGACCGTGTTGAAATCAAACGCATTGGCGCAAAATGCTTCAATTTGATGCAGTGGAAAGGTGCTAGGTGCAACATTTTTCATTCTATAGCTCGTGTGATCAAATGGATTGTGCTAACGCATCGGGGTGGGTGGGTAAATGCTAGTGGAGGTCTCATTTCATGCGCCAAGCGTCCCAGTCATTCCAGGAAAGAGGCTACCAGCAAAGTCCTTTAAGATCCCTGAGACCAAAAAACTGCCAAACTTTGACGGGGCAGTTCTCAGAATTTGTGAAAGTTGGGAATGTTCTATTTGGACCTACAGGTGTATGCGGTATCCTTCCACAATAACCTCTCTCGTTTTTGGTCAACTCCATTCCGTTTGACCGTGTTGAAATCAAACGCATTGGCGCAAAATGCTTCAATTTGATGTAGTGGAAAGGTGCTAGGTGCGACATTTTTCATTCCATAGCTCGTGGGGTCGAACGGACTGCGCCAATGCATCGGGGTGGCGGAGTAAATACTAGGGGAGGTCTTGTTTCGTGCACCAAGCGTCCCAGTCATTCCGGGCAAGAGGCTACCGGCAAAGTCCCTTAAGATCCCTGAGACCAAAAAATTGCCAAACTTTGATGGGGTAGTTCTTGAAATTCGTGAAAGTTGGGAATGTTTTGTTTGGACCTACAGGTCCACATGACATCCTTCCACAATAACCTCTCTCATTTTTGGTCAACTCCATTCCGTTTGACCGTGTTGAAATCAAACGCATTGGCACAAAATGCTTCAATTTGATGCAGTGGAAAGGTGCTAGGTGTGACATTTTTCATTCCATAGCTTGTGCGGTCGAACGGACTGCACCAACATGTCGGGGTGGGTGGGTAAATTCTAGTGGAGGTCTCATTTCGTGCACCAAGCATCCCAGTCATTCCGGGCAAGAGGCTACCGGCAAAGTCCCTTAAGATCCCTGAGACCAAAAAACTGCCAAACTTTGACGGGGTAGTTCTCAGAATTCGTGAAAGTTGGGAATGTTCTATTTGGACCTATAGGTGCACGAGACATCCTTCCACAATAACCTCTCTTATTTTTGGTCAACTCCATTCCATTTGACCATGTTGAAATCAAACGCATTGGCGCAAAATGCTTCAATTTGATGCAGTGGAAAGGTGCTAGGTGCGATATTTTTCATTCCATAGCTCATGGGGTCAAACGGACTACGCCAACACGTCAGGGTGGGGGGGTAAATGCTAGGGGAGGTCTTGTTTTGTGCGCCAAGCATCCCAGTCATTCCGGGCAAGAGGCTACCAGCAAAGTCCCTTAAGATCCCTGAGACCAAAAAACTGCCAAACTTTGACGGGGTAGTTCTCAGAATTCGTGAAAGTTGGGAATGTCCTGTTTGGACCTACAAGTGCATGTGACATCCTTCCACAATAACCTCTCTCATTTTTGGTCAGCTCCATTCCATTTGACCATGTTGAAATCAAACGCATTGGCGCAAAATGCTTCAATTTGATACAGTGGAAAGGTGCTAGGTGCGACATTTTTCATTCCATAACTTGTGCGGTCGAACGGACTACGCCAATGCATCAGGGTGGGCGGGTAAATGCTAGTGGAGGTCTCTTTTCGTGCGCCAAGCGTCCCAGTCATTCCGGGCAAGAGGCTACCATCAAAGTCCCTTAAGATCCCTGAGACCAAAAAACTACCAAACTTTGACGGGGCAGTTCTCAGAATTCGTGAAAGTTGAGAATGTTCTATTTGGACATACAGGTGCACGTGACATCTTTCCACAATAACCTCTCTCGTTTTTGGTCAACTCCATTCCATTTGACCGTGTTGAAATCAAACGCATTGGTGCAAAATGCTTCAATTTGATGTAGTGAAAAGGTGCTAGGTGCGACATTTTTCATTCCATAGCTCGTGGGGTTGAATGGACTATGCCAACGTGTCGGGGTGGGGGGGTAAATGCTAGGGGAGGTCTCGTTTCATGCACCAAGCGTCCCAGTCGTTCCGAGTTGTAACCTACCGTCAAAGTCAAAAGTTGCTAGGATTGAAATTTTTTATTCCACAGGTCCTGGGGCCGAACGGTTTGCGCCAACACGTTGGGGTGGGCAAGTAAATGCTAGGGGAGGTCTCGTTTTGTGTGCAAAGCATCCCAGTCATTACGAGCTGTAAGCTACCAACAAAGTCAAAAGTTGCTAGGATTGAAATTTTGCATTCCATAGGTCCTGGGGCCGAACGGTTTGCGCCAACGCATCGGGGTGGGCGGGTAAATGCTAGTGGAGGTCTTGTTTCGTGCACCAAGCGTCCCAGTCGTTCTGAGCTGTAAGCTACCGGCAAAGTCAAAAGTCGCTATGAAATTTTGCATTCCATAGGTCCTGGGGCCGAACAGTTTGCTTCAACGCGTCGGGGTGGGCAGGTAAATGCTAGTGGAGGTCTTGTTTCGTGCACCAAGCATCCCAGTCGTTCCAAGTTGTAACCTACCGGCAAAGTCAAAAGTTGCTAGGATTGAAATTTTGCATTCCACAGGTCCTGGGGCCGAACAGTTTGCGCCAACACGTCAGGGTGGGCAAGTAAATGCTAGGGGAGGTCTCGTTTTGTGTGCAAAGCATCCCAGTCGTTCTGAGCTGTAAGCTACCAGCAAAGTCAAAAGTTGCTAGGATTGAAATTTTGCATTCCACAGGTCCTGGGGCCGAACGGTTTGCGCCAACACATCGGGGTGGGCGGGTAAATGCTAGTGGAGGTCTTGTTTTGTGCGCCAAGCATCCCAGTCATTCTGAGCTGTAAGCTACCGGTAAAGTCAAAAGTTGCTAGGATTGAAATTTTGCATTCCACAGGTCTTGGGGCCGACGGTTTGCGCCAACACGTCGGGGTGGGCGAGTAAATGCTAGGGGAGGTCTCGTTTTGTGTGCAAAGCATGGTGCAAACCATCAGCCCCAGGACCTGTGGAATGCAAAATTTCAATCCTAGCAACTTTTGACTTTGCCGGTAGCCCCAGGACCTGTGGAATGCAAAATTTCAATCCTAGCAACTTTTGACTTTGTCGGTAGCTTACAGCTTAGAACGACTGGGATGCTTGGCGCACGAAACAAGACCTCCACTAGCATTTACCCACCCACCCCGATGCGTTGGCGCAGTCCGTTCGAGCCCATGAGCTATGGAATGAAAAATATCGCACCTAGCACCTTTTCACTACATCAAATTGAAGCATTTTGCGCCAATGTGTTTGATTTCAACACGGTCAAACGGAATGGAGTTGACCAAAAATGAGAGAGGTTATTGTGGAACGATACCACATGCACCTATAGGTCTAAATAGAGCATTCCCAACTATCATGAATTCTAAGAACTACCCGGTCACAGTTTGGCAGTTTTTTGGTCTCAGGGATCTTAAGGGACTTTGCCGGTAGCCTCTTGCCTGGAATGACTGGGACGCTTGGCACATGAAATGAGACCTCCCCTAGCATTTACCCCCCCACCCCGATGCATTGGCGTAGTCCGTTCGACCCCACGAGCTATGGAATGAAAAATGTTGCACCTAGCACCTTTCCACTACATCAAATTGAAGCATTTTGCGCCAATGCGTTTGATTTCAACATGGTCAAACGGAATGGAGTTGACCAAAAATTATAGAGGTTATTATGGAAGGATGTCACGTGCACTTGTAGGTCTAAACAAAACATTCCCAACTTTCACGAATTCTGAGAACTGCCCCGTCAAAGTTTGGCAGTTTTTTGGTCTCAGGGATCTTAAGGGACTTTGTCGGTAGCCTCTTGCCCGGAATGACTGGGATGCTTGGCGCATGAAACGAGAGCTCCAATAGCATTTACCCATCCACCCCGACGCGTTGGCGCAGTCCGTTCGACCGCATGAGCTATGGAATGAAAAATGTCACACCTAGCACCTTTCCACTGCATCAAATTGAAGCATTTTGCAGTAATGCATTTGATTTCAACACGGTCAAACGGAATGGAGCTGACAAAAAATGAGAGAGGTTATTGTGGAAGGATGTCACGTGCACCTGTAGGTCCAAACAGAACATTCCCAACTTTCACGAATTCTGAGAACTGCCCCGTCAAAGTTTGGCAATTTTTTGGTCTCAGGGATCTTAAGGGACTTTGCCGGTAGCCTCTTGCCCGGAATGACTGGGACGCTTGGCACACAAAATGAGACCTCCCCTAGCATTTACCCCCCCACCCCGACGCGTTGGCGTAGTCCATTCGACCCCACGAGCTATGGAATGAAAAATGTCGCACCTAGCACCTTTCCACTGCATCAAATTGAAGCATTTTGCGCCAATGCGTATGATTTCAACACGGTCAAACGGCATGGAGTTGACCAAAAATGAGAGAGGTTATTGTGGAAGGATGCCACGTACACCTATAGGTCCAAACAGAGCATAAATTACTGCCACGAATTCTGAGAACTACCCGGTCAAAGTTTGGTAATTTTTTGGTCTCAGGGATCTACAAAATATTTTCAATCGCAGGCTCCATGCTCCAATTTTTTAAAATTTTTCCCACTCGAGCCTTTTCTTTAAAAGGTGATAAAGTTTTTTTAAAGACAAAAACCACCGAACTTGATCGTTTTCCTTGATTTAGACTTTGCCACCCGATGAAGAAAGATGGGGCCAGTGGTCACAATGTATAATAACCCTTTGGCCGGTCAACATAAGTGAAATGACCTTAAATCTTAGAAATTGAACAACCATTCTTTAACCAAAACTTGAAGAATGAGTAACCAGTGACAATCAAGGTAGGAGAATAGAAGGCATCAAAAGATATCAAAAGGGCTATGCCAAATTCTCATCCTCTAATGGCTATGCCAATCTCAAAAGGGCTAGTGTAGTAATCACTCAAGAAGGCATCAAAAGATATTTAATATGGTAGGAGAGATGAAAAGGAGCAAATCCTTGTAGGAAGATTTCATGAGGTTCTTATAGTAACAACATTATTCAAAGGAGTGAACCTTGATGATAATGTGATAACATTCATTATCAATCTAGAGGGAGAAAATGTACTTAGAGAAGGCATATGCCTTGCTCATATAGGGGTGGAAATCTTAAGAACATGAAAGAGGACTAAGTTCTCCAATTTAAGGGGGACATTGTTAAACATATACCCTAAAAAGAGACTATGGAGGAGCACGAGAAAGAGAGTGCATGATTCTCCTTGAGGTAAATAGGTGTCACAAAAGAATTAAAATACTTCCTTTAGTATGTTGTATTGAATTGGTCATTGTTTACTAGGTAGGATATACAATGAGTATCAGGGGTTGACTTTGCCAAGGAATCCACTCATGAGTGGGTTTTATCATGAATCCTTTCCTAAGGATTAACATCAACCTCCTTAACATGAAGTTTTCCCTCATGGAGAAATTGAACCACCTTGAATGGTAGAAGGAAAACCTGCATAGCAATAGTCCAAAGACATCCCAAAATCATATTATGTGATAAGTCAAGACTTAGAATGCAAAACTCAACATGAATTGTTTTAGGACTAGGCTTGACCCAAAGATTTATGTTTCCCACAAGAAAAACTATGATTTTGAAACCAACACAATTATGGTGCGTCTTAAAACTTTCTATGACTTATCTAAAGCTAGTCAAACACCTACATGGACATGATATTTAGTGTTGAGCCATCTTTGATGGATTAAATCTTAAGGGAGACTCTTGATGTTGGGTTCAAAAAGTAAACAAAAGATGACACACCTTCCATACACGATCCTCCTAGGTGAAACCAAGCTCAAAAAAGTGACTAATTATTGATAGAAACATAGTTGAACCAAGTTCCAAAAGGGGATACTCCAAAGAGATCAGAGCTCCTCAATCATAAGTAAGGTTGAAGCTACACATTAGAGGGGATATTCCATTAAAAGTCCATGTAAAATTTGGAGTTGTTTACCCCTAAGTCTTGACTAGAAGGTAAGAATATTGGTCCAAGTGAGTAGAAACGAGACACTCATAACTTAGATTATCATCCACATTGATATCTATGATCAGCCTACCACTCCACTAAAAAGGTTCATCTTTGATGAATCTAAATAAGCTTGGCTAGAATCAATAAAATGACAGGAGTGAGAGATTGAGTACTTGTCTCACCTTTTATTAGACTTTCCCTTCTTCTTTTCATCATTGTTCTAACATTTTACACCATACTCAAATAAGCACTTCTTCTAGACATCCAAGAAGTAGTTGGGGCCTAATTAGGGAATTACAAGAAACACTCACCCTTAGGCTATGAAGATGTATTTTGATTAGCACACTCATCCTTATTACGATCATAGAAACACTAGAAAGAGCAATAGTTGGAAGGATTAAAAATGGGTGTATAATTCTTCTCACTCTTCAATTTGGCCTTCATAGAGACCATCCATACATCCCTCTTCAACTCAACTAAACAAGCCAACTCAACTGACAACACTTATTCTGTCCATATGACCAACTGACAATTCCTAATGTATGAAGGCACCAATTCAAACTCAAAACCATATTGATATCAAATATTCATCCTAAAGATATCCTGAAACACTCTGCATCCCTGAAACATTCTCAAAACTCTCTTGAGAACATATTATCAATATGAACACACTAAAGTAACTCCAAACCATCAATACCTTTTTGACTCAATGACAAGCTGACTCCATCAAGTTTATGTATATTTATACATGATTTGAGGGAAACCAATAGTCTCCAACTGACTCTTGAGTACTTGACTATTCATCTTCCATACTTTTGCATTTTTTTTACATTTTTCATATGACAACTTTGACATATTTACAAAATTTGACAAGATGAAGACTAAATACATGATGAAATGGTTTATCATGACCTTATTTGATTAGGGCATATATAAGGAATTTTTTCATATTGATTCTATTGATCTAAAACCATTCTCTTGATCTAAAACCATTCTCAATGTTAAACATATCATCAATGGACTAAAGAACTATCATCATAATGTATGGCATCATGGGAAGTATCATGACTTGCACATAAGGAATTTAAATTATATTGTATATCAAGGTGTATATACATTAAAATCTAGTCCATAATGGTAGATATATACAAAAATTTGGCAAATATGCCAACTCAAAATATTTTTTACAAAATGTGGCATATGCCATGTCTCAAAATCTATATACAATCTACATGCCAAATAGCTACATCAAATACTACAAGTCCACTTGACCCTCAATCTATGATGGATCCACAATCTGTGATGTATCCACAATTTGTGATGGATCCACAATCTGTGATGTATCCACAATCTGTGATGGATCCTGAAAAAGTGTCCTCTTTGTACCAAAATGTCTAATAATTGATGGAGGTGAAGTTTCCTGCATTAACAAGTCAAAACACAAGTTAAAGTTAGTAAATACATTCTTATCTACTACAATTAAGAACTTTCATTTATTTAGACAAACTATCAATTATTTAGAAAAATTCAATTCAATTACCTCAACTCTATGTTGTTGTTCGGACAATCATTCTGCAAATGATTTTCTCTTAAGACGATCAGGTGTCCTAGTGAAGCATGATGGCAAAGGTGGCACATCACTCACATTCTCAACAGACTACATAAAAGCAAAGTAACATTGAAATAAATTAATATATAATTATTAAACAAAATAGGAAATGCACTACACAAAAACTTATCTACTAGAAAACAAGCACATACCACCATCGAGGCCTCCTGCATCAATTAAAAAGGACAAGAATGTAAGACTCTAAATGACTATAATCAAATATTTAAGTTTTCTAAATTATCAATTAAAGTACAATTCAATCAAATTACCTCCACCCTTTGTTGGCGTTGAGAAAGTCGTTCTGCAAATGATAGTCCCTTGGGTCGATCAGGAGTTCAAGAAAAGACTATTGGCAAAGATGCCACATCATTCACATTTTCGATTGGCTATAAAATAAAATTAACATCAAGATATAAATTAATATATAATTACTCACAAAGAAATAAATGCATAAAAAAAAAGTTAATGTGTACAACAATTTATACCGGCAAGTCCAAGCCAAATTGGATGGCAGACAAAGTTGCATGATGAACTTCTGTCAACTCCTCCTCTGTCATCAACTGTTATCCCACTTAGATACATTAGTACTAATAAAGTTGTTTATATATTCAAATGGAATAGACCATAAAATTTAACTTTAAATTTTACCTGCACAAAAGATTGCTCATGCATTTCTCCTTCTCTAATGTTTACTAATCCAGTAGCTTCTACTCTTGTCCCTGACCCCTCAGCTTGAGTTCTGGACCCCATTGCTTCATCTCGTGAATGGAGATCATACTCTGATGTGTTCAACGGTGGCTCACTACTCTCCATAATAGGACCCAAGCATAAATGATTGCAAGAAATGCAATGATGGGGCACACGTATATGTCTGGACGATGATGGTCTAGTGATACCAGGTGATCCAATATCATCACCTTCATCATGTGCTTGTGCAAACTGAGATGTCTGTATGATCAAATGCTCGGTCAAAGAGTGTATGGCACTAAGGCCCTATTGTGTTGCACTTGCAACAACATCTAGGTGCTGCATTGGGGGTGGAGAAGGGATAGCAGGAGGGGGAATATAGGGACCTTGTACTTGTCTAATTGCCCCAGGTCTATCTTGAGGCATTCCTCTGCCCACTCCTTGAAACTCTCTAAAATCAAAATAATTAACATGTTGACCCATGACAAACTCTGCATAGAGTTTATGGAGGAAATACAAAGGCACATCTAAATTGTTGTTGGGTGGTTTATCAAAAACCATCCACCAACGATCCCAAAAGTTTTGACTAATTCCCTCATGAATACACCATTTGATTGAAAATTTGGGTTTACAGACATCAACATGCAATCCGGTTTTAGGATTGACAAAGTGTTGGGCCAACATAGTTTTTGTAATCTCTAAATCTTTGACTTCCTCATATGACAAACCGTCAGCATATTCGGCCTTCTTGGCTTCTCGCCATTGCCGAAATGATTCGTGTTGGGTGGACAAGGTTTGAATATGATTAATGGTTCCCTCTAAATTCGATGTCATTATAAACAGTCGAGGGTGGTGGTGATACATTTCTATGATCCTGCTTATATGATCAATATTTCTTTGAATATTCTCTTCTACTATTGGAGGGGGAGGGTTTGGTGGTGGAGGGTTTGGGTTTTCATTTTGTGCATCCATTTTACCTAATTAAATTATAAAACATACCCACTTAGCATAAAAACCAAAAAAATTGCTTGAAAATACAAAACAAACCAAAAAAATGCATGAAATCTTACCTCTTTGGATCAGATATCTGTTCCTCAGCGCTGATATCCATTTTTTTGAAGATGAGACTGCGTTTTTGCAAGCCGTGGGTTTGCAAAAATGCAGTCTTTTTTGCTTTTTATGATCTCCAAAACAGATATCCGTTTTATCCGTTTTCCTTTTCCTTATTGTATTTCATTTTTTTTATTTTATTTTTTTACCATTGTATACATTTTAAGTATTTAGACATTTTAGCTATAAAATACTATCAAAATTTATATAGGATTATGATGATATATATATTTGATTTTTATATGATTTACTTATACTAAGGTATCTCATAGTATTTTTAAGGCACTTTTGAATAGATACAGGAGAGAGGTAGATGCGGGTTAGGGGTTAGGGATTAGGGCCATTATTTAGGGTTTACGGATTTAGAGAGAGAGAGAGAGACTACTTTTGACATGCAACTGTAAACCCTAAATAATACCCCTAAACCCTAAACCCAAGTAACCCTAAATAATTCTTCCAAATACTAAACCCTAACCCCTAAACCATAAACCCTAAATAATTACCCTAAGCCCTAAACCCTAAACCTGAGAAAGGGAGTCCTAGTTTTCTTGTTTCCATTTGCTTCGTCAATAAGGGAGAGGGAAAGATAGAGAGGAGAGATAGGATATATAGGAATGATAGGGGAATGACTGGGACGCATGATTAAACCTAACCCCTAACCCCTAACCCCTATTTCCTAACTCCTAAACCCTAAACTTGAGAAACCATAAACCCCTAAATCCTAAACACTAAACCCAAGAAACCCTAAACCTCTATCGAGCTCTATCTCCCTATCTCACTATCTCCCCATCACTATCATTCCTTTATCTCTTAATCTCTCTCCCTATGCTTTAGCCATGTCCCTCACTCTATATCTCCCTATTGGTCCTCTCTCTCTAAACACTAAACCCTAAACCTCTAAACCTTAACCCCTAAACCCTAAACATGAGCAACCCTAAACTCTATCTCCTATCTCTCCCTTATCTCCCTATCTCTATCATCCTTCTACCTCTCAATCCTTCTCCCTATTTCTCTAGACATATTGCTCAATCTCTATCTCCCTATCTCTCCCCTTTGTCACCTCTATCTCTCCCTATCTGTCTCCTCTCTCTTTCTATCTAAACCCTAAATCCAAAACCCTAAACCTCTAAACCTAACCCCTAACCCCTAAACAATAAATCCTAAACCCTAAATTATAATGCCCCTAAACCCTAACCCCTAACCCCTAAACCTGAGAAAGCCTAAACCCCAAACCCCTAAACCCTAAACCCAAGTAACCATAAACCAATATCTCCCTATCTCTCCCCTATCTCCCTATCACCTTTGTCCCTCTACCTCTCAATCTCTCTCGCTCACTCTCTATCTCCTTATCTCTCCCCTTTGTCACCTCTATCTCTCCCTATCTGTCTCCTCTCTCCTTCTATCTAGCTATCTTTGAAACTAAGAAACCCTAAACCCAGGTACACCCTAAATCCATTCAACTCTAAACCTATATCTCCCTATATCTCCCCTATCTCCCTATCTCTATCATCCCTCTACCTCTCTTGATCTCTCTCCCTATGTCCCTGGCCATGTGCCTCACTCTCTATCTCCTTATCTCTCTCCTCCATCTCCTCTCTCTATCTCCCTATAATTCATCTCTCTATAAACCCTAAAACTCTAAACCTAACCCCTAACCCCTAAACAATTTAAATCCTAAACCCTAAATAATGCCCCTAAACCCTAACCCCTGACCCCTAAACCTAAGAAACCCTAAACCCCTAAACCTTAAACCCCAAACCCCTAAACCCTAAACCCAAGTAACCCTAAACCACTATCTGCCTATCTCTCCCCTATCTCCCTACCACCTGTGTCCCTCTACCTCTCAATCTCTCTCCCTATGTCTCTAGCCATGTCCCTCACTCTCTATCTCCCTATCCCTCCCCTAAGACTCCTCTATATCTCCCTATCATTCCTCTCTCTCTATAAACCCTAAATCTAAAACCCTAAACCTCTAAACCTAACCCCTAACCCCTAAACAATAAATCCTAAACCCTAAATTATAATGCCCCTAAACCCTAACCCTTAACCCCTAAACCTGAGAAACCCTAAACCCCAAACCCCTAAACCCTAAACCCAAGTAACCATAAACCACTATCTCCCTATCTCTCCCCTATCTCCCTATCACCTTTGTCCCTCTACCTCTCAATCTCTCTCGCTCACTCTCTATCTCCTTATCTCTCCCCTTTGTCACCTCTAACTCTCCCTATCTGTCTCCTCTCTCTTTCTATCTAGCTATCTCCAAAACTGAGCAACCCTAAACCTAGGTACACCCTAAATCCAATCAACTCTAAACCTATATCTCCCTATCTCTATCATCCCTCTACCTCTCTTGATCTCTCTCCCTATGTCCCTGGCCATGTGCCTCACTCTCTATCTCCTTATCTCTCTCCTCGGTCTCCTCTCTCTATCTCCCTATCATTCCTCTCACTATATAAACCCTAAATCCAAAACACTAAACCTCTAAACCTAACCCCTAAACAATTTAAATCCTAAACCCTAAATAATGCCCCTAAACCCTAACCCCTAACCCCTAAACCTGAGAAACCCTAATCCCCTAAACCGTAAACCCCAAACCCCTAAACCCTAAACCCAAGTAACCATAAACCACTATCTCCCTATCTCTCCCCTATCTCCCTATCACCTTTGTCCCTCTACCTCTCAATCTCTCTCTATGTCTCTTGCCATGTCCCTCACTCTTTATCTCCCTATCTCTCCCCTCAGACTCCTCTATATCTCCCTATTGGTCTGATGCAGAGCACACAGTGGAAGCTCTCAAAACACGGTGAAATACCCATCAAAACCCATAGTTCAAATAGATTAAAGCTTAATCAGCTTTAAGAAACCTTCTCAAAGTCCCAAATAACATCAAATCATATACATTCTTCCTATCGGCAAGATAAACACTATCGACCAACTCAAAAATTCTTATACCGATGCTCCGATCACTCCACTTTTGACGAGCCTTTGAACCTTTCATTGTGACATATATCCATCGGCCCAACTTTAAACTAGTCTTTCGATCTCCCATACCACCCATTTCTCACTCCACAACCTATATTAACACATGATTAAACCTAACCCCTAACCCCTAACCCTTATTTCCAAACCCCTAAACCCTAAACTTGAGAAACCATAAACCCCTAAATCCTAAACACTAAACCCAAGAAACCCTAAACCTCTATCTCTCTATCTCCCTATCTCACTATCTCCCCATCACTATCATTCCTCTACTAGGTCTCAATCTCTCTCCCTATGCTTTGGCCATGTCCCTCACTCTATATCTCCCTAATTGTCTTCTCTCTCTAAACACTAAACCCTAAACCATAAACCCTAAACCCTAAATAATGGCCATAAACCTTAACCCCAAACCCCTAAACCCTAAACCTTAAACGTGAGCAACCCTAAACCCTATCTCCTATCTCTCC
Organism: Cunninghamia lanceolata; assembly: GCA_027924645.1. NCBI lineage: Eukaryota > Viridiplantae > Streptophyta > Pinopsida > Cupressales > Cupressaceae > Cunninghamia > Cunninghamia lanceolata. The sequence continues at coordinate 4,300,331 of BSBN01000144.1, forward strand.
CTTATCTCCCTATCTCTATCATCGAGCTCTACCTCTCAATCCTTCTCCCTATTTCTCTGGACATCTCGCTCACTCTCTATCTCCTTATCTCTCCCCTTTGTCACCTCCATCTCTCCCTATCTGTCTCCTCTCTCTTTCTATCTAGCTATCTAGAAAACTAAGAAACCCTAAACCTAGGTACACCCTAAATCTAATCAACTCTAAACCTATATCTCCCTATCTCTCCCCTATCTCTCTATCTCTATCATCCCTCTACCTCTCTTGATCTCTCTCCCTATGTCCCTGGCCATGTGCCTCACTTTCTATCTCCTTATCTATCTCCTCGATCTCCTCTCTCTATCTCCCTATCATTCCTCTCTCTCTATAAACCCTAAATCCAAAGCCCTAAACCTCTAAACGTAACCCCTAACCCCTAAACAATTTAAATCCTAAACCCTAAATAATGCCCCTAAACCCTAACCCCTAACCCCTAAACCTGAGAAACCCTAAACCCCGAAACCCTAAACCCAAGTAACCCTAAACCACTATCTCCCTATCTCTCCCCTATTTCCCTACCACCTTTGTCCCTCTACCTCTCAATCTCTCTCCCTATGTCTCTGGCCATGTCCCTCACTCTTTTTCTCCCTATCTCTCCCCTCAGACTCCTCTATATCTCCCTATCATTCCTCTCTCTCTATAAACCCTAAATCCAAAACCCTAAACCTCTAAACCTAACCCCTAACCCCTAAACAATAATTCCTAAACCCTAAATTATAATGCCCCTAAACCCTAACCCCTAAACCTGAGAAACCCTAAACCCCAAACCCCTAAACCCTAAACCCAAGTAACCATAAACCACTATCTCCCTATCTCTCCCCTATCTCCCTATCACCTTTGTCCCTCTACCTCTCAATCTCTCTCACTGTCTCTTGCCATGTCCCTCACTCTTTATCTCCCTATCTCTCCCCTTGGACTCCTCTATATCTCCCTATTGGTCCTTTATCTCTCTCTAAACCCTAAACCCTAGACCTCTAAACCTTAACCCCTAACCCCAAGACCCTAAACCATAAACCCTAAATAATGCCCCTAAACCCAAGCAACCCTAAACCTCTATCTCCCTATCTCTAATATCCCTCTACCTCCCAATCTCTCTCTCTCTCTATGTCTTTGGAGATGCCTCTCACTCTCTATCTCCCTATCTCTCCCCTCTGTCTCCTCTATCTCTCCCAAACTCTTTTAGTCCCCTCTCTCTATCTCTCTTTAAACTGTAAACCCTAAACCCCTAAATGCGAGCAACCCTAAACCTCTAAACCCTAAATAATTCCCCTAACCAACCTCTAAACCACTTCTCTATATAGGTGCAACTAATACCACTATTTCATTGTTCAACTTGATGTTCATCTTGTTGGTTCTATGTCATATAATGTTCCACATCGAGCTCTTTATCTCAGTCATCCGGTTGTTCTTTATCTTTCTCTTTATTCTCATCAACTGGATGTTCCTCTGTTTCCTGATCTTTTCCGAGATCCAAATACACTTCCTGTTGTTCTTCTTGATGCTGGTCATAAGGATGTGTCACTTCACCTTGTTGCTTTTTAAAATAACCAAGAAGAGGCAACAAGAGGCAACAAATTGTTACTTTTCGTAGGCAAATTTAAGTTTTCTAATTACTACTGAAATCTTTTTAAAATAATGTAAAGAACATGCGAAGCTTCAAGGAATCTTTTTATGGCACCTGTGCTAGCTTTTGTCCTCAAGGATCCAACATTTTGGTATCCTCCTTTGTAGAAATTAGAACATCCTCTTGATGACAATGGGAAGAATAAGGATGCCTTGAGAACTTGGAGATTTTATGGAGAGTGTAAGAACCTTCAAATCCTTAAAATTGAAATGGAAAAGGCTCACAAAGTTAGGACTGTAAAAGTATAATAATTATTATGGGGGTTGTAATGAAAATATGGCTTAACTCTTTTGAGGTGACTCACTATCCATGATGTGTTGGGATCAATGGAAAATGGAATAAGAGATATTAACAAGAATTTGACATAAATGGAAGAAATGGATAGTCTCCCCTAAAAATGATGGCGAGAGATGTATTAATAGTAGAAGAAGCAACATGAATGGTGGGGTTGGTTGGGAGTGGACTAAAGAATTGATTGAGAGATTATAGAAGACTAATTGGGAGTGGACTAAATAATTGATTGAGAGATTATAGAAGACTTATTAAGAGTGGACTAAAGAATTGATTGAGAGTCAAGAGGATAGGAGAATTAGTTAGGGGAAGTAATGGTTCAATCAGGGGTGGAGAGAACTCTCAATCACAAGAATAAATGATGCCAAAATGGATGGAACTAAAAGAAATCATGCATTCCAAAAGATGACAAGGTTGCCCCTTTCATATGATACAGTCTTTCTAAAATTTAGATTGTATTTTATAGCTAAAATGCCTAAATAGTAAAATGCTAAAATAATAAAATAAAAAACAATGAAAACAATAGAGAAAAGAAAACGGATATCCATTTTGAGAATGGATATCCATTTTGAGAACGGATATCCGTTCTCAAAACGGATATCCGTTTTGGTTTGGTACCAAACCAAAAACAAACCAAAACAGATATCCGTTTCAAAGTCAAACTTTGCCAAGTCACAAATTTGGCTAAGTAAAAACGCGATTTTTTTCCTATTGCCACTGTTTGGCCCGCGATGATCCTGCACATACCCCCCAGACACCTCTACACAACCCAGAAACTCTATCAAATATAGTCTTCAAACTAGTGAACATAACTTCCATTGCACAGTGATCTAGACCATTAAATTATGGATTTAGCATCTTCAAACACTTCTTTAAAACATATCCAAATCTCACACTCCAATCTTCAACATTGAAGAAATGCCGAGAAAAAACTCAGGCAGTTTCCTACAAGCCAGAATACTCTGTAACACATTGTTTCCTCTGGAGAGAAAATTTTCTCAAAAGCACATGGAAACTTAGAAATAGGAACAATATACCAACATCATCAGCAATTCTATAAGGAATTCAACTAACCTTAACATGATAACTCAATCAGACAACAATTAGCAATATCAGAAGACATAGTTGACACTAGTGACAACACAAGCATGTTGACATCAATGACAACATTGGTTAGCACATACTTGCAATAGATAGATGTTGAAAGAAATTTAACTAGAGTCATCCTTCGACATCCTTTAAAAAGAGAAACATGAATTAGGAGTCCAAAGAGAGGAACCATGTTAAAAGTTCTAGATTTAATAGAAATGAATCCAAGGATGGAAATAGGTATTTTAATCCAAAAAAGAATGATGATAATTCCAAACAATCTTTAGAAAAGAGAGGTCCTCCTAGAGGGTGTTTCACATGTGTAGGATATCATTATGCTAGCTAGTGCCCCACAAAAATTCAAGGGAATTCATATGGAGGCAAACCTCTACCTTCACATCAAATGACTTTTCAGCAAAGGATTCATGCTTCTCTGGATAGTTGTCAAGTTGAGTATCAGGTTACTCCTATTGAAACCATAGGTACTATATTTGGAACCCCAATTTCTATTCTTATAGACACAGAAGGAACTAATTTTTTTGTGAACCCTAGAGTACATGATAAAATGTCTAGGAAAGCTAGTTTCATGGTTAATTCATTGACAACTTAGTTTGTAAACTATTCAAGAGCTAAGGTAGAGCAATGTTTGTTTGATGACAGATTAACCCTACCTAATTTCTCAACATAGGTCAATCTATATGTAGCACCTCTAAGATCTTATGATGTCATTTTAGGGATGAAATGGTTATCATAACATAGGGAAAAAGTTGATTCTCTTTCCAAAATAGTAGAATGCCTAGATGATGATGGAAATGTTGTCCTTATCAAAAGTTTTCAGTGCAAAATGAAAATCAAGAAAATTTTTGTGATGCAATTGAAAAGAGAAAAATGGAAAGGATGCTAGGTGTTTGTAGTTAAAATGGAGGAGATAAAATATGAAGAGGAGAAATGATGCAGGAGAATCCCTGGTTCAAGAGCAATCTTGCATCAACCAAAAACATTTGCATTTTAGTTGCTTGTAGTTTAGTTTATTTCTTTTCATTTTCCAGTTCAGTTTAGGTAGTTTAGTCAAAAGTAGTTTCTGTATGTTGGTCCACATTCTACCATAGTTGCATTTCACATCTTGTGGAGCTAGACTTAGCATCTAGATTCATTATTCTACATCATATCCAGAATTTAGAGCATTTGGATTAAGTACCAGAAAGTTATCGCTATAAGATCAGTTGTTTTCTTAGAATAGAGCATCCTGATAGTCTCTGATAATCAGCTAAAGGAGAAGACTGGTGGAGCATTCCTTGACTTGTCGAGGTTAATGACACATCATTCAAAGATCTTTTGTTCATGGCTGACCTTCCCCGAGATCCGCACTTCATTCCATTTATTTGCAGAGGTGTTCTACATGATTACATCTAGCCTATTCGTCTACACACATTACAACTCTTCATTGGAGTTTGTGACCTTCCTTAGCTTATGCAGAGGAATATTTTGTACCAAAGATGACATCTAATGATGTAATAGATCCCTAGGAAAGAGGTGTCATATAGTGATAGTTCATAGTTTAGATTTTTGCATGAAGGAGCTTCAAAGCTATATCTTGTGCATATTATAATATTTGTAATTAGGCATGTGAGCCAAATCGTAAGCCCACAAGATGCCAACCAAATTGTATTTGAATTCTATGATATACTGAATGATTGAATCTACATTTGTTTCACATTTTTAAGTTGTTTCTATTGTGTTTACTCTTGCTGCACGGCCTGGACATTTCATTCTATGAACCCTCCTACCATGACTACATGAAGTGGTATCAGAGGGAAAGTTTGAATCTTTGGGAGTGAATTGAGTGAAGTTGGCTAGGGAATTTTGTAAGATCTTATTCTGGGTAGATTACCAAATTGAGGCAAGTTACTTATGTTACAACTTGTAGCCTGATTGTCGAACTAGAGGTAGTTTGCACTTGATCCTATGAAGAATGCCATCAAGGAGAGTTGTTTTTGTTGGAACAATGGCTAGTAGAATGGATGAGATGATGATGATGATGAAAATGATGTGAATTCATTTGGATGATATTGAAGAAGATAGGCCAAGAGGATTGACACCAAGACCTAATGTTGAAAGTGATGATGAAGAAGAATTTCAATCTGCTGAACAAATTGGTGAAACCCTAAGAGGTGATGAAGAAGTAGAATCGGATCAAGTCAAGATGTTCCATGCTATTTCAAAGATTGGAAAGAGACCTAGAGTTGATGTGCCAAACTATACTGGTAATTTGAACCCTAAAGAATTGATTAACTAGATAAACGACATGGAAGAATACTTTGAATATGAAGAAGTTGAAGATTCAGAGACGATGAAATTTGCAAAGACAAAATTGAAAGAACATGTTGCTATATGGTGGAAAGAAGTTCAATTGGAAAGAAATAGAAGAGGGAAAGAAAAGATTATGAAGTGGGATAGGATGGTGACAAAATTGAAGAATCAGTTTATACCTATAGACTATGAGTTGGAACTGCTGAAAAGATTGTGGAAACTGAGACAAAAGGAGAAATCTGTGAAGGAGTACACTCAAGAATTTCATAAGATGATTATAAGGAAAGGACATAGTGAAGGAAGCAAGGAGAAAGTGGCTAGATACATCAATGGACTAAGATTGAGCATTCAAGAAGAACTAAGCTTGGTAAGGATGACATCTTTGGAAGAACCATATCAGTTTGCCTTGAAAGTTGAAGAGAAGATCAATAAAAGGCATGATCAAAGACAAAGAGGTAGAGGAGTTAAATTTTAGAGAGGTAGAACATTTTCTAGAGGAGATAGATCATTTGTGTTGCAGAAGAAGCCTGACAGCCCATTCAAGAAGGATGACAGAGATAATAATGCTTACTGGAGAGAGGACAAATTTTTTTACCAGAGAGTAAACCCTAGTGCATACCGGAATGAAGGATATAGAAGAGAAGGAAGAGGATTTAATAAGAGAACATTTAGAGGCACTTTTTTCAAGTGTGGAGATGAAAGACAGAGAGCATTTGAGTGTAATCAGGGTAGTACATGTAAGAGGACATAGAACAGTGGAAGAGCAACCTATATGGAAGAAGAACCCATTGGATCACCAAGTTCAGTTTGTAAACCTAAGAAATGAGAATCACTTGTGATGAGGAGAGCACTATTTCAAGAAGAAACAAATGAGGAACCACCATAGAGGAAGAGTTTGTTCAGAACCAGATACAAATTAGGAGGTAAGTGTTCTAAAGTTGTGATTGATAGTGGTAGTTTTGATAACCTAGTTTTAGAAGAGATGGTGACTAAGCCTAAGTTGGAAATATTGAAAGACCCTAAGCCCTATTAGATAGCATGGATTCGGGATGATCATAAGGTAGTGGTGAGTGAACAATGTTTGGTGAAATTTCATATTAGATCTTATCATGATGAAGTTTTGTGTGATATTATGCCTATGGATGTTTGTCATATCTTGTTGGGTAGACCTTGGTAGTATGATAGAAAAGCTATACATGATGGGAGAAAGAATACATACAATATAACAACAAATGGAAAGAGAATTACCTTGATTCCTTTAGAAGATGATCCTAAGAGTGAAGTATGTGGAAATGCTAGAATTTGTTTGGTAGATGGAAGAAAATTTCTAGATGGTTTGAGACATGAGAATATGTGTTATGCTTTGATTCCTAAGAAGCCTAAAGCATTGAAGGAGATTGAAGAATCACAACTGGAGGAGATAACATAATTGCTAATAGAGTATGAGGACATCATATCAGATAATGTGCCTAAAGGATTGCCACCTATAAGGAGTATCAGTCATCACATGGATCTTATACCTAGAGCAAGTTTGCCTAAGAAAGAAGCACACTAAATGACACTAGAAGAGAATGAAGAATTGAATAGACAGATAAAAGAGTTGTTGAGGAAAGGTTTGATCAGAGAAAGCTTGAGTCCTTGTGTAGTACCTGTAGTGTTAGCACCTAAGAAAGATGGAGAGTGGAGAATGTGTACTGGCTCTAGAGCAATCAATAAAATCAAAGTTAAGTATAGATTTCCTTTACCTAGGGTGGATGATATCATGGATTGTTTGAGTGGAGCAAGATATTTCATGAAGATAGACTTGAAGAGTGGATACCATCAGATAATAATCAAAGAAGGAGATGACTGGAAGACTACTTTTAAGATAAATGAAGGATTGTATGAGTGCTTACTGATGCCTTTTGGATTGACAAATGCACTGAGTACTTTCATGAGATTGATGAATGAAGTCTTGAAGAAATTCTTGAGTAAGTTTGTGATTGTATACTTGGATGATATTTTGATTCTTAGTAATACAAAAGAAGAACATTTGTGGCATATTAGACAAGTTTTGCAGAGGTTGAGAGAAGAGAAATTGCTGATAAACATCAAGAAGTGTAGTTTTGTGAAGGAAGAACTAGTGTACTTAGGATTTGTGATTTCTGTGGAAGGATTGCAAATGGATCTTGAGAAAGTAAGAGAAATTGTCGAATGGCCTACACTGGAGAGTGTTGGAGAGGTTAGATCATTTCATGGATTGGCTAGTTTCTACTAGAATTTGATCATAAATTTTAGTTCAGTATGTAACCCTATGACAAAGACAATGAGAGGTGACAAGAAAGACTTTAAGTGGACATCGGGAGAAGATAAAAGTCTTGAATTGTTGAAGCAGAAAGTGACAAAGCAACCTATGTTGGCATTACCGGATTTCAATAAGATATTTCAAGTTGATTGTGATGCAAGTGGGAGTGCAATTGGAGTAGTATTAAGTCAAGAAGGTAGACTTGTAGCATATTTAAGTCAAAAGTTGAATGATGCAAGGAGAAGATATTCATTTAATGATTAAGAGTTCTATGCCATAATTCAAGCCTTGAAGAAGAGAAGACATTACTTGTTGCCTAAGGAATTTGTGATGTATACAGATCATAAAGCTTTACAATACTTGAACAGTCAAGGTAGGTTGAATCAAAGACACATGAGTGGGTAGAGTTCATGTAGAGTTACACTTTTTGTGTTGAAGCATAGGAGTGGAAAATCAAAAAAGTTGTTGATGCATTGAGTAGAAGAAGAAACTTGTTGACAGAAATGAGAATTGAAGAACATGTATGAGGGACACTAATTTTGCAAAACTTTGTAAAGCATGTAAGGAACCTGTTGTGATAGATAGGAGTAAGTTGCTAGATTATTTCATTCAGGAAGCTATGTTGTTTAGAGGAAGTCAGTTATGCATACCTAAGAGTTTAATGAGAGATAATTTGATCAAGGAGAAACATAGTGGTGGATTGGAAGGACATTTTTGCATTGATAAGATACTGGCTTTCATATGTGAAAACTACTTTTGGTCTCAGATACATAAGGATGTTAGAAAATTTCTGCAGAGATGTAGAGTTTGTCAAGTTACAAAAGGAAGTAGTTAGAATACTAGATTGTATAGACTTTTGACAGTACCGGAGAGACCTTGGGAAGACATAAGCAAGGATTTTGTAATGGGATTGCCAAAGACACATAGAGGATATGATTAAATATTTGTAGTGGTTGACATATTTTTCAAAGATGGCTCATTTCATACCTTGTAAGAAGACAACTGATGCAGTGCATGTAGCAGACCTATTTTTCAAGGAGATTGTGAGATAACATAGATTACCAAAGAGTATAGTTTCAGACAGAGACACAAAGTTTGTTGGATACTTTTGGAAGACACACTGGAAGAAAATGAAGACAGATTTGAAGTTCAGTTTAGCTTTTCATCCATAAACTAATGGATAGACAAAGGTAGTGAATAGGAGTTTGGGAACCTGTTGAGATGTTTGGTTAGAGAGAAGGCATGAAGTTGGGATTTGATTCTTTCACAAGCAAAGTTTGCATACAATAATTAAGTCAATAGGAGTATTGGAAGAATACCCTTTGAGATTGTTACAGGAGTGAATCCTAGAGGAGTTGTAGAATTGAGAGACATTGGTATGGGAGAAAAGAAAAGTTCAGAAGCAGAAGAAATTGTAGATCACATGAAGACAGTGTATAATCAGGTGACGAAGCATTTGGAGGATATGAACATTAAGTATAAGGAAAAAGTAGGTGAGAAGAGAAGACATAAGGAATTTAAAGTTGGAGATGAAGTGATGGTATACTTGAGAAAAGAAACATTTCTACTTGGGACATATAACAAGTTAAAGATGAAGAAGTTTGGACCTTGTAAGATACTTAGAGAATTTGATTCAGGAAATGCATATGAAGTGGAGTTATTAGAGACATTGGGTATATCACCTATTTCCAATATTGTAGACCTTTATCAGTATCATGAAGCAAAGTTCAGTGATAGCGTGGAAGAAGACTTGAAGAAGTAGTTACCACAACAAGCATCAGAGCAGATTGAAGACATTTTGGATAGAAGAGTTAGATGCAACACTAGAGGAAGACAATACAAAAAATATCTAGAGAAGTGGAAAGATAGACAGGAAGATGATTCGTCATGGATTTCTCAGGCTGAGGTGGACCGTCTTGGTTCTCCCCTAGCCCCAGAAAAGAGAGGAACTCACTTTTTGAATAACCCCAGATGTCTATTGCACAAGCATCCCTAGTTGAAGAGAAATCTTGCAGCAACCAAAAATATTTGCATTTTGGTTGCTTGCAGATTAGTTTGTTTCTTTTCATTTTCCAGTTCAATTCAGGCAGTTCAGTCACTAGCAATTTTTGTATGTTCATCCATTTTCTATTGTAGTTGCATTTCACATCTTGTAGAGATGGACTTAGCATCTAGATTCATTCATCTACATCATATCCAGAATTCAGAGCATTTGGATTAAGTACTATAATGTTATCGCTATCATAAGATCAACTCTTTTCTCAGAACATAGCATCCTGAAAGTCTCTGATAATCAGCTAAAGGAGAAGACTGGCAGAGCATTCCTTGACTTGTGGAGATTAATGACATGTCCTTCAAAGATCTTTGGTTCATGGTAGACCTTCCATGAGATCTACAGTTCATTCAATTTATTTGTGGAGGTATTCTACATGATTAGGTCCGACCTATCTGTGTACACATGTTATAGCTCTTCATTGGATTTTGTGACCTTCCTTGGTTGACGTGGAGGAAACTTTTGTACCAGAGATGACATATAATGATGTAATAGATCCCTAAGAAAGTAGTGAATCATATAGTGATAGTTGATAGTTTAGATTTTTGTGCGAAGGAGCTTCAAAGCTATATCTTGTGCATATTCTGATATTTGTAATTAGGCCTGTGAGCCGAATCGTAAGCCCGCATCATGCTGGCTAGATTCTATTTGAATTCGATGATATACTGAATGACTGAATCTGTATTTGTTTCATGTTTTTGAGTTGTTTATGTTGCGTTTACTCTTGTTGCATGGCCTGGACAATTCATTCTGTGAACCCTCCTACAGTGACTGCACCAAGAAAGAACTTGAGGAAAATTCTTTTGAAGCATACCCTTATCTCCATGATTTTTAGAATGTGTTTTTGGAAGACCTTCTAGGTCTGCCCCTGAAAAGAGTTTTTATTTTGCAATAGATGTTATTCTTCATTCCAAACCAGTGTCTAAAGCACCTTATCAGATGGCTACTACTGAGTTGATGGAGCTAAAGGTTCAACTCCAAGAATTGTTGCAAAAATGATTGATTAGACCTAGTGTGTCACCTTGGAGAGTGCCAGTGATCTTTGTTAAGAAGAAATATGGTACTCTATGTCTTTGTCTAGATTATTGTATGCTTAACAAAGAAATGATTAGGAACAAGTATCCTCTCCAGCACATAGATGACCTCTTTAACCAAATGCCTAACACAACTATATTTTCAAAGATTGACCTTAGGTTAGGTTATCATTACTTGGGACTAAAGGAAGAAGACATTCACAAGACAGCCTTTTGAACAAGGTATAGGCATTATGAGTTCATAGACTTACTTTTTAGTTTGACCAATCCCCTAGCAACATTCATAATTTTTTTTTTGGTGTTTTTAGATGATATTTAATCTACTCTCACAATAGGAGGAACACTATCAACACTTACGCATAGTTCTTCAACGTCTTAGGGAGCACAGACTTTATGGAAATCTATCTAAATGTACCTTCTTTCAAAAAGAGGTGAAGTACATGGGCCATATCATATCAGATAAAGGAATTCATGTAGATACTTTGAAGATATAAGATATTTTGAAATGGCCTACACCTAAAAATGTGCATGAAGTGAATAGTTTTATGGGATTAGCAAGGTATTATAGGAAGTTTGTTTTGAACGTTTCTAGAATTGGCCATCCTATCACTTACTTGTAAAGAAAAGGAAGGGGATTTGATTGATCTGACAAGTGTGAAGAAGCTTTCAATATTCTTAAAACAAACTTGACTTTGGCACCGATTTTTAAAGTGCCAGACCTAGAGGGGTCATTTTTTTGTTTTGACCGACACTTCAGGAGAAGGGTAAGTTGGAGTGATCATGTAAGAAGACTAAGTTGTGGCCTATAAGTCGAGGAAGTTGCACCCTTATGACCAAAATTATGCCCCTCATGATTTGGAATTAGTGGCAATTGTGTATTCTCTCCAAGTATGAAGGCATTATTTGTTGGGAAAACAATTTGAACTAAAATCTAACAATCAAGGTTTGAAGTACATCTTCATCTAACCTAACCGTAATACCTAGCAAAGAAGATGGTTAGAGCTCATCTCTAATTATGATTTTGAGATTAACTACATTAAAGGTAAAGAAAATTGAGTGGTTGATGCCTTGAGTCAAAGAAAACACATAATGACAATAGTGTCAGTGCACGCTGATTTCAAAGCTCAAGTATTAAAAATTTTGACCGGTGATGAATATTATGAGAAAATTCTAAAAGCTCTAATAGAAAATCCTTAGGATAAAAGGTATGATGGATTTTATTTTGAATATGATGGGTTATTGAGATTCAATAACCAAATTTATGTTCCAAATCATGTAGATTTAAGAAGAACCATGTGGAATGAAGCATATTTTGCACCATATTCAGGTCATCAAGGGGTGACAGAGTTATTAGCTGATGTGAAACCCTTACATTTTCAGAAGGGAATGTAGAATGATGTTGCAAGACTTGTGCTAGGATGTCTAGAGTGTCAATGAGTTAAGGCTAAACACAAGCACCCGATAGGACTTTTGTATCCTCATGATATTCATGAATAGAAATGTCAAACTTGATCAGTATGGATTTTGTCTAGGGATTCCCTATTTTACGCTATAAGCATGATGCTATTCTTGTAGTGGTGGATAAACTTTCTAAGGTAGCTCATTTTATAATTGGTAATCTTATAGATGGAGCACCCATTTTAGCTAAGAAATTCATGCAAGAAGTTTCTAGATTGCATGGAATTCTCAAAAAGATAATTTAGGGTAGAGATGATCAGATAACTTCAAGGTTTTGGCAAACCTTGTTCTTGGCTTTGGGAACACAACTGAATATAGTCTTAGCCTATCATCTAAAAATGGATGGACAAATTGGGAGAGTTCATCAAATACTGGAGGATCTGTTGAGGATGTATTACATGGATCAACATTATAAGTGGGAAGAGTATCTTCCACTAGTTGAATTTGCATGTAATAACTCTTATCATTTTGCAATTAAGATGGCTCCCTTCAAAGAATTGTCTGACACGAAGTGTCAAACTCCTATAAGTTGGGATACGCTGGAAGATAGGATTTACCTTGGGCTAGAAATGCTTTCAGAGATGGAAGAGCAAGTAAAGTAATCAGGAAAAGATTAGAAAAATTAAATGATAGATACAAAAGCTATGCTAATGCCAAGAGAATACCTCGATAATTTTTAGTAGGAGATAAAGTTATCTTAAGAGTTAAACCACATAAGAGCCCAATTAAATTTGGAAACTCTTCCAAACTAGCACCTAGATATGTTGGAATGCTTGAAGTCCTAGAAGCGGTTAATCTAGTTGCTTATAGGATAGCTCTACCACTAGCTCTTGATATAATGCATGATGTTTTTTGGGGTAAGGTACCATGAACCTTGTAAATCCCAATATTGTAGTTATTCCATTTATTATATGTAATTTCTAATTATCCATGAGGAGATGTACTAGTTTCACTAGCAGGGGTAATTTAAGAGTAAACAGACGTAATTACGGAGTGACTTTTGCTGTTGGCAAATGTAAAAACTCAAAGTAAATGAGGGTAGGCATTTTCCCTTGAGGAATCTACTATATTTGGCATGTATGACAACTGTCATAATGTTTGGTAAGTGAATCTATGACAATTGTAAGTTGTCATAAGATTCTGTGATTCTATGATGCATATAACATATATGTTAGTTGTATATTTTCTATATTTAGCCCAAGGTTCCTATCTTTGAAAGATACTATTTTGTGGAATCTATGATAGTTATGACACATCATATGATGCTATAAGAGGCCAGATTTAGTCTTGGGTGCCCAACCTTTGCATGGCTATTTTTGGACAAGTGTAAGATGCTAGTAAGATGGTAATTAATGTTTACAGGTTTGAGAATCTTAGGATAGAGAAGGTGAATGCCTAGAATGGAGTGGAAAACATTTGTATAAGTATTTTCCATGTATTTTGTTGCTGCAATATAGACTTTAGGTACTTAGGTGCTGCAGGAATGCTATCAGATTGAAGACTAAAGGAGAGATTGGTGATGTTGTTGTATTGTACAATCTTTTGCAGATTAATACAAACATTGGGCCTCTTTCCTAGGTGGAGTTTTTTACCCGCAAGTGTTTTATCCATGTTAAACACTATGTCATTGTGTCTTGTGTTGAGTTATTCATGTTTGTCATTTTCTCTATAGTGGATTTTAATGTTTTGTTACAATCTCCATTGTTAATGCACAGTTAAAGATTGCTAAAATTTATTCAAATCAGATTTCCATTAAGGTAGTGTTTCTTTCATTTCTAACATTTGGTATCAAAGTCGAGCCAGCTTTGACTTTGGGGTGGTAGTGTGGAAGCTATAGTTGTAGTGGGACATTTGGTTGTATTTGTTTTGTAGATCTTATGTTGTTATTATGACTGCATCCATCATTGCATCAACCTCTTGAATGGACATTGAGAAGTTCAATGGAATAAGGTATGAGTTGTGGAAGCTGAAAATGGAAGATTTATTGGAAGAAACAAACCAATGGTTAGTTGTTCAAAAAGAGAAGAAACCTGATGATGTCTCTTTGGATGAGTGGGGAAAACTAGATAAGAAGGCACGGGGAACCATCCATTTGTGTTTGTCAGATTCTGTCATGTTGAATGTCACAAAGGAAGAGAATGCACACAAGTTGTGGAAATGATTAGGTGAGATCTATCAAGCCAAGAGAATGGTAAATAAAATTTACTTAAAAAGAAAATTATTTTCCTTGAAAATGAAAGAGGGTGAGTTAGTTGCAAAGCATTTAAATTCATTTAATTTGTTGATGAGTCAACTTGCTTTAGTAGATGTTGAGGTTGATGAGGAAGATAAATGTATCTTGCTTATTTGTTCTTTACCTGAGTCTAGGGATAATTTTATCCTTTCTATCACTGCTAACCTCATAGATCTGAAGTTGGATGCCCTTGTTGTAGGTTTACTATCACAGGAATTAAGGAAGAAGAGTTTAGGTAGATCAGGGGATTCTCTCAGTGTCAGGGGAAGGTCTAAGGAAATGGGACCTAAAGGAGATCAGAAATGGGCTAAGGATAAGTCCAAGGGTTGTTCTAAGACTCCTAGTAAAAAGAACAGAGTTAAGTGTTAGAACTATGGTAAAAGGGGACATGTGAAGAAAGAGTGCAGAAACCCCAAGAAATAGTGGGAGAGTGCTATGGATAAGTCCTCAAATGTAGGTGAAGATGTTTTACTTTCTACCTGTAATGTTGTTTCTAGTGAAAACTAGTTGCTTGACTCAAGATGCTTGTTTCATATGACCCTACATAAGGAATGGTTCTCCACATATGAAGAATATGATAGAGGTAATATCTACCTGGGTGACAACTCTTCATATCTGATTGTTAGGAAATGAAAGGTATTGTTGTGTTTTAGTGATGGGAGGATTAAAACCCTCAATGGTGTTTTGCATGTTTTTGGATTAGCTAGAAATCTAATTTTTGTTTCAAAGTTGAATGATTTGGGAATGCATGTTACATTTGACAAGCATGGTTACAGATTGGTGAGAGGAAACTTGGTGGTAATGAAAGGGAAGAGATTCGAGAACTTGTTTAAGATTGAAGCCACTACAGTTTCTAATGCCTCTTATGTTTTTGAGGCTTCTAAAAACACTTGTACATTGTGGCACCACAAATTGGGCCACAAAAGTAATAACATACTAAAAACTATTAAGAATAAAGAAAATTTGGATGGTTTCTCTTATTCTGATGAGCATTTTGATTTCTATGAGCATTGTGTGTTTGGTAAACAAAATATAAAATTATTTCCTTTAGGAAGTAATAGAGAAAAAGGCAAATTAGAAATTATTCATACAGATGTGTTTGGACCTGTGGATAATGAATCTATTGAAAAATCTAGGTATTTTGTCACCTTCATTGATGATGTATCCAAATTTATATGGATTTATTTTATGAAACATAAATCTAAAGTTTTCACTAAGTTTAAGGAATTCAAAATCTTAGTAGAGAACCAATCAGGTTTAAAGATAAAAATATTAAGATCTAACAATGGAGGAGAATATTGCCCTAAAGAATTTGATGAGTTTTGCAAGCATGCATGTATTATCAGACAAAAGACAACTCCATATACACCACAACATAATGGTGTTGAAAGGATGAGCCAAACAATCATGGAAAGAGCCAGACGTATGCTTAGTAATGCACAGTTGGATAAATGCTTTTGTGTAGAGGTTGTGTGTACTACATGCTAATTGATAAATAGATCTCCTTGTAAGGCTCTTGATTCAACACCTTATGAAGTGTAGAGGGGTAAGAAATCTTCTATTTCACATTTAATGGTTTTTGGCTATGAGGCTTTTGTTCATGTGCTTAAAGAAAATAGATCTAAGTTGGATCCAAAAGCTGAAAAAGTGTACATTCATTGGATATGGTGATAATGTGAAAGGTTATAAGCTTTGAAATGCACTAACCCGCAAGATTATCTTTTCTAGAGATGTTATTTTCAAGGAACTTAGAGCTATTTCTGAACCCGAGTAGCCAAAAGAAAAAGAAGAAAAGTTAAGGAAGGTGTATTTTGATTTAGAGAAGAAAGATGCACCTTAGGAAGAACAGAATGATGGATCTGGGGGTGAAGAAGAAGAAGAAGATTTGAGTAGTTCTAATGAAGATGAATATGTTGTGATAGAAGAAGTTGGTGCAGATGATCATGCAGAAGAATGAGTAGAGTCTTTTACTCCACCCTTGAGGAGATCGAAAAGACAATGAAATCTAGTTGATAGGTATAGGCCACTAGATTTCTATTGTGCATATGCTTTATTGAGTACTAACGGTGAGCCTAGATCCTACAAGGAAGCTCTTTCTATAGATAATAGTGAGTCCTGGCAGTTAGCCATGCAGGAGGAGATGATGTCTTTTGACTCTTGTAATACCTTGGATCTTGTTTGTTTGCCCAATGGAAGAAAGGCCATAGGTTGTAAGTGGGTCCTCAAGAAGAATTTTACATTAGATGGGTCATTGGAGAAGTACAAGGCTAGACTGGTAGCCAGGGGCTACTCCCAGAGAGAGGGAGTTGATTTTAGTGAGATATTATCTCCTGTTGCTAAATTGACTTCTATTAGATTTCTCTTATCCATTGTTACAACTTATGATTGGGAGATTGAGCAAATGGATGTTAATACTGTATTCTTGTATGGAGATCTTCAAGAAAAAATTTATATGCAACAGCCTACAGGTTTTGAGGTAAAAGGAAAATAACATTGGGTTTATAGGTTAAAGAGGTCTCTTTATGGTCTGAAACAGTCCCCCAGAATGTGGTATCAAAAGTTTGACTCATTTGTTTTGAAATTGGGTTTTATTAGAAGCAAGGAGGATCACTATGTTTACATTCATTGTGTTGATGATTCTATACTGGTTATTGCTTTGTATGTTGATGACATATTGTTTTTTAACAATACTAAGGGTATGATCAGTGAGCTTAAAGCCCAACTTTTAGGTGCATTTGAGATGGAGGATCTTGGAGCTACCAGGTATATTCTAGGAATGGAGATAAGGAGGGACAAAGTTAACATAAAGCTTTGGTTGTCACAAAGTAAGTATGTGAATACTATTTTGCAGAGGTTTAGTTTGCAGGGCTGTAACCTGGTTAGAGTTCCTTTACCCATTGGTACTAAGCTTTCATTAGATATATGTCCAAAGATTGAGGATGATCTTGAGGATATGTCTAAGTGCCATATGCTAGTACTATAGGGAGTTTGATGTATGCAATGGTTTGCACTAGACCAGATATTGCCCAAGAAGTGGGAGTTTTGAGTAGATTTATGTCTAACCCTGGTAGACAACATTGGAACTATGCGAAAATGGTGTTTAAATAGCTTACATGTACTCCTGATCATTGTTCGGTTTATTTTGGTACTGGTAGTGTTGATAAATCTATGGACATATAGGGTTTTGTTGATGCAAATTGCGCAAGTGACTTGGATAGTCAAAGGTCCACTAGTGGCTATGTGTTTACTCTGTTTGGAGGTGCAGTGAGTTGGATGAGTAAGAAGTAGCCCACAGTTGCTTTGTCCACTAGAGAAGCAGAGTCTATGGCTTCTACACATGTCTCTAAGGAGGTAGTTTGGTTGAGAAGATTGTGTACATGTATTGGTTTTGATTGCAGGATCAGTTAGATTGGTTGCGATAGCCAGAGTGCTATATATTTGGCCAAGAATCCTATGTATAATGCTCAGACTAAGCATGTTGATGTTCAGTATCACTTTTTTTGAGAGTTGGTTGCAAATGGAGACATTGAGATGAAGAAGATAGACACTCAGGATAATGTTAGAGATTCATTGACCAAACCTCTGAGCATAGAGAAGTTAGTCTGGTGCAAAGAGCCCATGGGCCTTGTTTCTAGTGCCTGATTTTTTTTCATTTGATTTCCTATAGTTTGATTTACAATGTATAATATCAAGTGGGAGAATGTTGCGATAAGGTTCCATTAACGTTGTAAATCCCAATCTTGTATTTATTTCATTTATTATATGTGATTTGTAATTATCCTTGAGGAGATGTACTAGTTTCACTGGCAGGGGTAATTTTGGAGTAACCAGAGGTAATTACAAAGTGAGTTTTACTATTGGAAAATGTAAAAACTCAAAGTAAATGAGGGTAGGCATTTTCCCTTGAGGAATCTACTATATTTGGCATGTATGACAATTGTCATAATGTTTGGTAAGTGAATCTATGACAGCGGTAAGTTGTAATAAGATTCTGTGATTCTATGATGCATATGACGTATATGTTAGTTGTATATTTTCTATATTTCACCCAAGGTTCCTATCTTTGAAAGATACTCTTTTGTAGAATCTATGATGGTTATGACGCATCATAATATGCTATAAGAGGCTAGATCTAGTCTTGGGTGCCCAACCTTTGCATGGCTATTTTTGGACAGGTGTAAGATGCTTGTAAGATGGTAATTAATGTTTACAGGTTGGAGAATCTTAGGAGAGAGAAGGTGAATGCCTAGAATGGAATGGAAAACATTTTTATAAGTATTTTCCATGTATTTTGTCTACTACAATATAGATTTTAGGTACTAAGGTGCTGCAGGAATGTTGTCAGATTAAAGACTGAAGGAGAGATTGGTGGTGTTGTATTGTACAATCTTTTGCAGATTAATACAAACATTGGGCCTCTTTGTTGTGTGGAGTTTTTTACCCGCAAGGGTTTTCTCCATGTTAAACACTATGTCATTGTGTCTTGTGTTAAGTTATTCATGTTTGGCATTTTCTCTGTAGTGGGTTTTAATGTTTTGTTACAATCTCCATTGTTAATACACAATTAAAGATTGTTGAAATTTATTCAAATAAGATTCCATTAAAGTAGTGCTGCTTTCATTTCTAACAATGTTTTCCTTGTGTCATAGTTAAAGAAATATATATCAGAATCTAATCATATACTTGATTAGAATGCTCTCTAGGTACAGGACCCAGGGGTGGTCATGATTAAGCCTCTGAAAGTGCCTAAGGTAGGCAAGCTCCACTTGCATAATAGAGAGGTTACCTAATGCAAAGTCCAGTGGGACCAGTATTTGAAGGAAAATACTACCTAGGAGGATTACAATGATATCTATCAAATGTTTCCACATCTTTTTATATGAACATGATGTGATTTAGAACATATTTGATATATTTATTCTATTTGTACATAATCATCGAGGAGGATGATCTCTAAGGGGGGGATATGTCACACCCAATTTTTAAACTAACATATTTATTTTCTTTAAGAAAATTTTATGATTAAAGTAATAATAGAAAATGCATTTATTTTACATTAGTTTTTATGCAAAGAATAACTATTTAGGATGTTATTATTAATCACATGGTTAAATGATTTAATGGACTAACTACTATCATGTGACTAAGGTGGATGTAGGAATAGTGTTTTTCTCCCTTTAAGATGAGGAGAGATAGATTATATCACCATGGACTGGATGCTAGATCACATGAATACAATGATCCTTATTCCATTTGGAAACACACACACATGTACTTATTAGAGGATACGTCTATTTTAGGATAAAGTCTTAATCTCTATCTCTGGTTGTCTTGGAAATTTTTTAAGCATAGAGATCATTTTATTCTTGTCAATTTTTGTCATCATCATCAAGTTAATGACTAAATGTTATTCATTGATAGTTAGTAATGTATGTTGAAATGAATCTGTTGTGTTATTATTGATGTCTCTAAGGCATAGAAGACGTGAAAAGAAGAAAATTTATCTAAGGTAGAAGGGAAGGAAAAAACACTAAGGCATAAGTTTTGCCTTTAGTTAGCAAAAGGTTTTGTTTGTAAACTTGCAAGTTCATCAGTTTCAAATTTCATTCATTCACCGACATAAGAGAAAGGAGAAGTGTTTTTGATGAAGACTTTGAATATAGAAAATGTTTAAGTCTTGACCAAAGTTTAGTTTCAAATTTTTGAAATTCATCTATTCATTGGTTTCAAAAATTGTCTATTTATTGACAATGAAGGAAGCATTGAAAAAGAAATCTTGAAGAGCAAAGGCTTAGTTATCAGAAAAACTTTTGTTTGGCAAACTAAGTTTGCTGATTTGTCGACTAGGCGACAAAGGGCTCAGGTAAAATTTTTTGGTTTCAAATATTTACCAATAAAGAAGAGGTGGAATAGTAAGTTCATAAAAATCTTGATTCACCAATAGAGGAGACAAAAGCTAAGGGTGGAAAAAGATAGAATTTTCTGATAAAGAAGATAAAGGCTAAAGTTCATAAATAGTAATATTTTCTGATAAAGGATTAAAGGATGAGGTTCTAAAAATGATAATTTTTCCGATAAAGGAGTTGAAGGCCAAGGTTAGTGAAATAATAAATTTGTCGATAGAAAAGGAAGATTAACAAATGAAAGGTATAGATAGCTATTTTGGCACATAAACTAGATGTTTAATTAACTATTAAGGACTAACTATGGGTACATGGCGATGACAATGAAAACAACATATAAAAGAGGATTTTTTACATGCACAAAGATATATATAGAACTATGACTATGGTTGTTTTTTAAGGATGGATAAACAATAGAAAATCTTAATTGTTGTATGCATAAAGACACATGCAAAGTTGATTTTCTGGAATATGTAGAGTTGATTTTCTATACATCCAAATAAGGGGTAGTATAGACATGCAAATGAGTACTGACAGTTTTACACATATATAAAAGAAATTGTAATAGATGAGATATGTATGCGAGAGAAGAATTCAGTGAACAAAGCAAGGTGGTGTAATGTGGATCAAGGTTGTAAGTTGAGTTGATTAGAATAACGATGTTGAATCAAAATTGATTATTTAGAACGGGAGTAGAGTGAGTTGCAGTCAATATTGTAAAATTTGATGTATTTCATTTCTATGTTTGTATGAAGTTGGTGTTTCATATTAGTGAGGTCGGTACCTCCTGTGGACTGAGTTGGTGCTCATATCATAGGATTGGAGTCTCCTTAGAGTTGGTGCTCTTAAACATTATAATCAATTGTTTCATTTGTGAGGCTGGATTAGGATGGTAGATCCTAGCATAACTTTCTCACCAAGGTTTTTCCCATATTGGGTTTTCCATATATATTTAGTGTTCGTGTGTGCCTATTTTCTTCTTCTTGTTGTTGTTAACGTGCTAAAAGTTAATTTGATCTACATTCTAGAGGATTGAAGTATTAAGTTTTATTGATCTACTGATTCAACCCCCTCTTAGTAGATTGCTTGTGTTCTAACAATTGGTATCAAAGCAAGGTTCCTTGGAGAAGCATAACAACTAATGTTGATTTGGAGATTGATCACATGGCTGGTCAAGAAGGATCTCACTGAAACAAAACATCATTATTATATGGAATAAATTATGCATTCTAGAGTATAAGGATGGAAACCTACCTGACTTCAATAGGCTTTGATGTATGGCAATCTGTGAAGGATGGTTATATTGCTCCTACAACTCCTCTAATAGACTAGGCAGGTAAGAAGGAATGTGAGAATAATGCTAAGGCTAAGAATGCAATTCTATGTGGCTTAGCTAACTTTGAATTTGTGAAAGTGATGCAATGCAAGTCCATGAAAGAAATCTAGGATAAGCTTCAAAGTATTTATGAAGGAGATACAAAGGTGAAACAAGCCAATCTGAAAACCTTTGAAGGAATTGAGGTTAAGGAAATCAAGATGAAGATAAAACACAAAGAAATATAATAAAAAACACAAGTTATACCTTCAAGATGAAATCCCAACTCCTTGCTAAGGTGGAGAGCCTTGCATCTTTAAGCTCTTTCTTTACCCATGGTTTCTTGCAATGTGAAATGCTCTACTCAAATGCAAACCACTACAAAAACCTAGGTCAATGAGATGAAATCGATGGACATTTTGGCATATTGACTTTGCCCAAATTGTGGATGATCAAATGGCTTGGATGAGAGTGTATTTATAGGCTTTTTGGTTTTGGAGGGGGATTTGATCCAAGGGTTGAGATTCATTTGGGAGATCAATGGATGAGGATGAATGTGAGGTTGAGGGCTTAGATTTAATCATGGGAAATGGAGGGATGAGAATAAAGATGAACTTTTAATTCATCTTGGGAAGAGAAGTGAATTAAATGAGGTTGGGTGAGATGGATTAGATGTGAATTAAAAATTCACATGGGGAAGAGAGGAGGATTAGAAATGAATTAAAAATTCATTTTGGGAAGAGCTCCAATTAATGAGTTATGACATGTGTAAGGGGTGTAAGATGTTATTAATGAGGTTTATGACAAGTGTTTATAAAAAAATGTTTTATGTGGCATAAATATCATTTTTTTATTTGTGGGATGTGGGGAGGAGTGTTAAACAAGGTTTGACCATATTAAGTAAGGTGATTAGCATAATTAATATGGCTGTAGTAGATTAGTGGATGGGTAAATTAGAGGTTATGATTAATTAAATAATGTTTAATTTAAGTAATCCTAGGTCTGGGGTCATCTAGGTTAGACTAGCTAATTAAATAATAGGTATTTAATCAACTAGGGTAGGGATAGGCTGATTAGTAGGTTAAATAAATCAAATAAACATGATTTATTCAATGAATTAGGTTTAATGAAATGGGTGAATTAATCAAATAAATATTTGCACATTTATTTAATTAATTAGGATAATGTTAGTGAAGGGGAACTATTGAATTAATTAAATTAATTCAATTTAAAGGGGGAAATGATGAATAATCAGGTTTTGGAATGAGTAATCAATTAAATAAAATTTAATTAATTAATTGGAAGGGTAATTGGTGATATTAGTGATGTCAGAGGTTGGTTAAGTTGTAAAGACATTTTTAGGTGTCTACAGGAATATTTGAAACCCTGAAAATAAGAGAGGAAGAAAAGATTGCAGATTAGCTGCTTAGAGTTGATGAAGTTGTGAATGGTATGACAGAACTAGATAAAGTAAAAGAGCCAGTGATTGTCATGAAGGTACTTAGATTTTTACCTTCATGGTATGATTCTAAAGTCTCTACTATAGAAGAAAAATATCTTGATAAGATAATTGTTGATGAGCTACATGATATTTTTATTGCCTATGAAATGAGGACTAGTGGTACTAAGATTTCCTAGAGAGAAGCTACATTTAAGGCATCAAATAAGGCAAGGAATATAGAGCCTAAATGTGAGACAGATGAGCAAAAGGATAATTTTGCAAGAAGATTGAAGAGAGGATTTGGGAAATATAAAAGTAAGTTAGCTTTTAAGTGTTTTAATTGTGGAAAGGTTGGTGACTTTGCTGCTGAGTGTCCTTTTGAAGGAAAAGATAAAAGTGATGAATTTGATAGTAAGAAAAGTAACAAGCAATTCTATCTAAAGAAGAAATTTTTTTAGAAGAACAAGAAGAGTCTATACACAAAAGGTGACAATAACTCCTTTGAAGAAAGCTCCATTTCAAAAGACAACAATGAAGGTGTTTTTGAGGCTAAAGAAAATAGATTCTTGTTTATGACAATGGAGACTACTAATAAAGATTAGAACAATACTGATGTGGATGACCCTAACAATGAAGAAGATGGAGAAGTAGACTTGGAAGGAGAGCTAGTATGTACTTGACAAGAGATTGAGAAACTTAGGACGAAAAACTCAAAATTGAAGTTGCAACTTGTTGCCCCAAAATTTAAACTTAAAATTTTCAAATTTTTAAGGATTGATATGATCATCGGTTCACCCTAGTCTAGTCATTTTCCATTCCAAAAAATTTGGAAGTCTTGAAAACTTCTCTATAAGTCTTTTTCGTTAGGCAGTTTTCAAATCATGAATCTTTTGTTTATGTAGTGCCCCTCCGTTTCCACCTTGGTGAGTCAAGGGTTGTATGAGGATGCTGATCAAGTTCCAAAGGATGTTGTTGGTAACATTCGGTGAAATATTCCTTCTAAAAATTGTAAGAATTGAACTATAACTTGTTTGGATTTCACAATCATAGCAGAAAAGGAATAATGCATAGTATATTGATATTTCTTTATTCGATTCAAAGAAAATATCTTTGGGTGCTTTACAAATCATCAATGATCTTCTGATCTAAGAGTAATGCTATTTCGATAGGCTTATAGAGTTTATAGATAACCTACTGAGTTTAGAATAGATTAGTTCTAGTTTGTGCATAGGTACCTTTTTTCCACTTGGCCAACTGATGACTATCTGATAGTATTGGTAAAGTTGTATAAATGTATAAACCTGTTGAAGCATTTGTATTTCATTTTGATGAATGTTGATATACTTTGATTATTGATTGAAGGTTTACTAAGATATGCTTTGTAAATTGATATGTTTTAATTTTATTGAGTTGATTATTGCTAATTTCTAGGTAGGTATTACCAATGGTGCATGTATTCATTTGGTACCATTTTACAAACCATGACTGTTAGTTAAAACATGTTCATAATCAGTAAGGTAGTCATGTAATTATATATAATTTGAATAAGTTTTGTTTCTTGTTGAAAAATTGTTTAGTTACTTTAATGCAGTCATGTTATCCCTAGAGATGTTTGTTAACTTGTTGTATCTGACTATATTATATTTTGTTATCATTATTTCTACTTTTAAAAAAAAAATCCACCTTGTTATTGCTTTAGTTGACTTATCTCTAGGGTTACATGGCAGGGCATTACATTTGGTCTTAGAGATAGGTTTGTAGCACTGGGATCTTGGTTGAGGTTGTCACCCATGTTTAGTTATAGTAATTCTTTTTATGCATGTGATAGGAACTCTTGTGTTGGATATCATGCTTTAATCTAAACACCTAGATTGATGTATTGGATAGATGATCACAATATTGAGATTCAGCATCGTGTGATACGTAAAAAAGTAGAGTGGAAGAAAACTGGAAAAGGGAAGGGGATAGCAAGTAATGTTATGATTTTGTAAAGAGAATCACATTGGTTATAGAAATAAATGTAATTATGGTAGTAATGAATTTGTGTATGAAAATATAACCTTCCCCTATAAACGTGGAAAACCAGTAACTGTGCAATGGTTGAGTGTTGTGAATACCCCATACATGTTTTGTGTGCCCATGGGATGGTGATACTGGGTACCCATCCATGGGGAATGTGTGTATTTTTGGTGTGAGATTAGCCATACCATTACGTATGTTTGTATGCTTGTTACCCGATTGAGGGCCAACCCTTGTGTGGTTGGAAATATATATCTAAGAGTAGCCAAAAGTTAGATTCATAGATTCTCTTATTTTGGTTCTCTAGTCCCTTAGTCTATGAAGGGTTACTAGAAGCCACAAAGTTCCTTGGGCAGAGTGTACAGCATACACTTATGATGGCACAGAGCGGTCCTTCACTCAATTGAACCTTAGGAAACATACTCACTACTTCCCCTTATGATGGATTAGGGTACTTGATCCATATGTGTTAACCTAATCCCCATAGTTTCTGAGCATCTGGATGGTATTTCTTTGAGGATCATTTACCTTATCTCCACGAAAGGCATGATATGCCACATGAGTTGTTAGTTGGGGGTCGGGGTCTACCTACATGGACAACCCAACTAGAACTATGTGATGACATGAGTCGTCACTTGGGGGCTGGGGTCTAGGACCTGCATGGATAACCTAAGTGAGACCATGTGCCCCATGTATATTTGAGTTCCAACATGTGGAGGGAGATTCGTTACCCATGTTGAGATAGATTCCATATATGCACATGTTCTGACATGATGCAATAGGTATAATGCCACACCCCACTGATGTTTTGACATAGTGTTGGTGATGATGCCATGTTGCTAAAGGTAGTGAACTGGGCTCAAGGACATGATGCCATGTGCATAGACACGTGAAGGTGTACTATGAGATTGTGTTATAGCCTACTTGTGTGATGAGTGTAATGGGGCCTTGTACACTTGTAGAAGGATACTCATGTTTGCTTTCGACAATGTTTGGGTCGGTTAGCATATGGGTATGACCTAGCCATGTATGCCTTTGGCTACGACGAGTACCTGTGTGTGCTTTTTCCATGAGGTGTCGCTATGTGGGGTGTGTTCTGCGCGTGCCTACTTCCACGGAGCCAAGACACACCATCATGCGGTATATGACCAGTACATGCCTTCTTTGGCTGGTGTATGACAATGTTGTGCCGAGATGTGATGTGGGATGTGGCCGAGGTGCACATTCCATGTGGGCATCCCAAGAGTGTACGGACCACTTGGTTAGTCCGTGTCGCGTGACGACGCGATGTAGGGTGTAGCCGAGGAGTACAACCTGAGCCATGTGGATGGCATGCTCACTCCACACCACATGAGGGCTACTGTTATAGCCTAACGTTGTTCCCTCCTTCCTCATTTGGTGGCTAGTATCTAGTCACACAGTGTTGTATAGTGCAATTTTGAAGATTGTGGACTTTATTTGTGGTTATTGATGGTTTTCTAGTGATTGTGAAGGCTTACACTTTGTTTCTATTTGATTGTGATGGTTTAGCCATGCCTTGTGATCTTATTTGTAAGTAACCCTTGTGGTTACCTTTGATTTAGTGATTGAAAGTGCACACATTTCTTGCTTTATTGTTCAAATTAAATTTTTATTAAATCTTTCTTTATGAATTTTGTGGCTAAACTATTTTATCCTTATTGTTTTTGATGTCGGTCATGTGTCGTATTGTGATTCCTCTCCGAGGACGTATGAGGTAGACTGGGTGAGTGTATACGAGGAAGTAGACCCAAGGAACCTTGAGGATGGGGGTACATGAGGCTATTATATGGCTAGGACCCACTACCCACCTATATGTGATGACTATCTCTTAAAGGCTAACCATCTTATACAAGAAGAGAGGTCATTATGGCTTGTTTGGATGGTCTCACCCTGTGAGTGTGGCCTAACACCAACAAGTCATTGAGTGTGAGGTATGGATTATGTGAGATGGATTTTGGCTCTTGGCTCATGGATTACGTATCATGGATCAGTATGCTACTTTTTGGTATCCAGATAGACCCTTGTGTAGCCTTGTGATGTGATTTTTGGTGATATGAATTTGTGTTTATGTGAAGAATGTATGTTAAATTATGAAAATTGCAGTTATCAAATGATAAATTGTGTTTGGATTTAGTGGGATACAATAATTAAAGTAAAATGTTTTACATGTCTTGAAAGAAAATTGATGGGTGTCAATGTTAACATGTAAGAATTTTAGGTGACTTATGAAATCATTTTATTTTTTATTTTTTATTTTTTTGAGATGCAAGCTTTGATGGTGTTACTATGTGATATTGAAAACTAGAAAGGTAGATTATGTTTAAAATCGAGTATATAAGTTTATATTTTGGTTAGATACATCCTTTCCATAGACAAACTAGTGCATATTATTTTTCGTAAAATGAATCAGCTTTAATGTTGGTACTAACATGTTATGTTTCCACCCTATTTTGCAACTTCTAGGAGTAAGTCAAGTTTTAGCGGGGGCGAATGTAGTGCCCCTCCATTTCCACCTGAGTCAAGGGTTGTATGAGGATGCTGATCAAGTTCCAAAGGATGTTGTTGGTAACAATCAGTGAAATATTCCTTCTAAAAATTGTAAGAATTGAACTATAACTTGTTTGGATTTCACAATCATAGTAGAAAAGGAATAATGCATAGTATATTGATATTTCTTTATTCGATTCAAAGGAAATATCTTTGGGTGTTTTACAAATCATCAATGATCTTCTGATATGAGAGTAATGTTATTTAGATAGGCTTATAGAGTTTATAGATGACCTGCTACGTTTAGAACATATTAGTTCTAGTTTGTGCATAGGTACCTTTTTTTCACTTGATGAACTGATGACTATCTGGTAGTATTGGTAAAGTTGTATAAATGTATAAATCTATTCAAGCATTTGTATTTCATTTTGATGAATGCTGATATACTTCGATTATTGATTTGAGGTTTACTAAGATATACTTTGTAAATTGATATCTTTTCATTTTATTGAGTTCATTATTGCTAATTTCTAGGTAGGCATTACCAATGGTGTGTGTATTCATTTGGTACCCTTTTGCAAACCATGGCTATTAGTTAAAACATGTTCATAATCAGTAAGGTAGTCATGTAATTATATATAATTTGAATAAGTTTTGTTTGTTGTTGAAAAATAGTTTAGTTACTTTAATCCAGTCATGTTATCCCTAGAGATGTTTGTTAACTTATTGTATTAGAATATATTATATTTTGTTACCATTATTTCTACTTTAAAAAAAATAGTCCACCTTATTATTGCTTTTTTTGACTTATCTCTAGGTTTACATGGCGGGGCATTATAGTTTACCCGACTTATGTTCTTAAGTTCTTGAAATGGCCGACTCCCTGACTTCTCCTTTGTGTTGGGGAAGTTCAAAGCTTGTGAACACTAATAGTTTGAAGGACCTTATTTATTTTTAGGAACTTTCAAGTCTTGTTCAAATTCCTTCTCTAAAAGTTCAAAGTTCTGAATTAGCTCCGACTGCTGACTAGTCAGCATTTTCATGGTGCCTATTTTCTGAGATATTGCCAACTCATTAGATTGCTCGTGTGGTATGCGAAGAGAATGTCTATACAAGAGCTATGAAATGCAAGCTCAAATCTTGAGACCCATTTCCCAAGATACAAAATTAATGATGCATTAATGACAAGTGTAATGAATCTCATTAAGATGGTGGCACGCCGTTAATAAGTTTAAAGACATCATTACCCACTATATGTAATTAAGTAAAGGTGGCAGTGGTCTTTGTGTTCAGTTTTCTTGTCAGGCAATCTATTTTTTAGAATGGGACTTCTAGCAAATGATGAAATCTAGAATGATGAACTCATGCCTATTCTACAACCTAATTTACAATGGCCTAAGGAGGAGTAGATCGATATCATCTCTTAGCTACGCATAGTCACTTGGAAGGAGAAAACTAGTTATGCTAAATATTACAGGATAATTGATGTTCTGGAAGAAGAAGAAGAGTGTGCTGAACTACGGCAACTTTTTATAGAAATACGCCTAGAATTGGGGACAGATTAATGCCACTTGTCTTGCATATTTGAAATCTTTTTGTATTTAGTGATCATTATTACCATTTTGATATGATGTAACCATTTCCATTTTCAGAAGTCACTTTCTTGATTACAATTACTCAAAAGGACTATTTTCAAACAAATATAATTTTGGGAAGTTATATAAGGGGGAGGGATTTCAAAGAAAAAGTATCTTTTTCTGGTGCTTTCTGTGAATAGGGGAAGAAGAGAAAGTTTCTTTTATTCTCTAATTATATTTTATTTTTAGCACAAGTTTATGTATTTAGAAGTTCTGTAAAAACATTGAGTTTTGTTGTGTTAAAGAAATGAAGAATTACTTACAGAACTTTGTGTCTCCAAGTATCTTCTATGATTGTAATTGTTCTTATGTCAATTGGTAATCTATCTTCAATATTACTTCTTTTATGTTGGTCTGTGTTAAGAAGGAATATAGTTGTGTCCTCAAATCAATTTACCTATGTTTGTGAATGTGGGATAGATGGGTTGTGTATCATTTATTTGCATTCATTTCTTTCTTATGTTGGCCATGCACATCTATTTCATGGTGATGGGTAGATGTTAATACACCTTTCCTACTTTCTAGTTAAAAGCATACCCTACATCTTTATTCATTGTACATTTTAAGAGGGAGCTCTACCTCTAAAATTCAGAGGAAAGTTGTCAACCCAATGATGACTTCTCCAACTGTTAGTGCTGTTTATCCTTCTTCCTAGGCACCTTGAGTCATTTTCTATATTTATTTCCAAAGGACAAATTTGTTCACTAACAGATTTTTGGCAACTCCACTGGGGATTGAAATATAAGATTGGTGCTCTTATGTTTCTAGAAATTTGAAGGTGCCTCCCCGAGGATGAATGTTGGCAACTCTGTAAGATGAACATACCCAAAAACATTTTGTTTGATGAAGACTAATGTTGATTTAACTTTCAGATATACATTATGGCTTTGGTTTCTTCCTAGCCATGGGGAAATCATTTTAGGCCTCTTTCCTTGCCAGTATATTCATCATTGCCTAAAGGATCAAGAAAGCATTTCTTGAAGTTCAGTGGAGAAGGTTCTTAAGATGCTGAAAATCACATTCTTCCATGTACGGTTGCATGTGGGATCTTGGGGGTAAGTAAAGCAGACATTTGTATTTGGTTATTTATTAACTCTCTTATTGGGACTGCAGCAAAATGGTTTAATCATTTAGAAGAAGGATGTATAACTAATTAGAATTCATTGAGAACTAAGTTCTTAGGGAGATTCAAGGGTCATGTGGATGAAGCTGCTATATTGTGTCAATTCTTCCACATTTGCAAGAAAGAAGAAGAATCCATCAGAGACTTTGTGGACAAATTCAATCGACTACTCAAAAAGATCCCAACTCCTCTTCAGCTGGGTAAGCAACTCTAGCTATGTACTTTTATTTCTGCATTGCATCCAAATGTTTGATATGAGTTGAGGCAGAGTGGGATAAATGATGTTGAAATTGCACAACATGAAGCTGTAAAAATAGAAGATGATATGATATTGAGTGGCTTATGGAAAATAAATTAGATTATAGATAGCCTGATTCATGAACCTATTATAAATAAACAAAATTTCAAACCTATAGGTTTCCAATCTTCTTCTGCTGAATGCTTTAATCTCTCTATTTTTTATTCCAAACATTTTGGTAGAAGTGAAGTAAGTACTGCAGAAATTAAATCTCATGTGAATAAGAGAGTTGAAGCTTATTATTTACATTATAAGGAAGACAATGATAAGTCTGTAGATGAGTAACCTAAAGCTATATGACATGAAGAAAAAGTGCTGAGAACCTTTTCTCCAATATGCATGCAAAGCTCGGGTGATAACTTTTTGTGTGGAATCATGGATGAAAATGGTGATATTAATGAAGACAAAATAGATGCATGTCAAGATAGAACTAAGGCCAAGCCTAGAGAAGGTATGGATGAATTTCATTATCAATCTATTTATGCTCTCCATGATTATTTTATTTGTACGATTGGTGAGAAAGTTGCAATGTCCAATCTGCATGAAAATGATAAAGTATGTCATGAAGTTGTCAAGCCAAACCTTGTAGAGGAAGATGAGGTGCTTCCTGTCATGGGTGATTTTCAATCCCATGAAAATATTGTTTGCAATTCAGATTTTCAAGATACATGCTTGACTAATGGTTGTTTTCAAGAACAAGATATCGATTTACCTACTAACGGAAATGATAGCATAAACATTGGGGTAACCAAAAAAGAGCTATCATCTTATGATTTATATGTGGGTTGTCCAATCTGGGGGCTAATTTTTCCATGCTTGTTAAATCAAATGCCTTCTGATAGTTTACATGAGGTCATACAAATAGGTGCTAGTAGTTATGTCCTGGGTAGTTTTGGTATGAGTCATCCAATTAGAGACACATATAATGAAGAGTGGCTTTTTGAGCATCAAGATACATCTAAAGAATTCTTATGTGAAGTCGTCTTTATTAGCCTAATCATGATGGTCACCAATTGGCAATTGGTTGCTTGTGGGATATCCATTCATCTAGCTTTCTCCCGCACAAGATGCTATTTCTCCCAACCAGTTAATAGATTTATATGATCATTCTGGAGCCATCTGAGGTAGGGTCTTCATGACCATGTACATATTAGGAGTTTTTGGTGTGCGGGTAGTGTAGTTTCTTTTCCTAGTGTTGCCCTATTTTTGGCTTGGTTGGGCACTTTTCCTCTGTACTCTCTTGACACTATTGCCCAATGAATAAAACACCGGTCTATACCTGTGATTCTAGGTTCCTTGCTTCGTCCTTTACAGTCCTTGTCCCCAATCAGAGCTTGTTGTTGCCCCAAAATTTAAACTCAAAATTTTCAAAATTTTAAGGATTGATATGATCATCACTTTACCCCAGTCTAGTCATTTTCCATTCCAAAAAATTATGAAGTCTTGAAAACTTCTCTATAAGTTCTATCGTCATGTTGTTTTCAAATTCATGAATCTTTTGTTTACCTGACTTATGGTCTTAAGTTCTTGAAATGGCCGACTCCTTGACTTCTCCTTTGTGTCGGGGAAGTTCAAAGCTTGTGAACGTTGCTCTAATAGTTTGAAGGACCTTATTAATTGTCAGGAACTTTCAAGTCTTGTGAACTCCTTCTCTAAAGTTCAAAGTTCTGAATCGACTCCTACCACCAACTAGTCAACATTTTTGCGGTGGCCATTTTCCAAGGTATTGCCAACTCATCAGATTGCTCGTGTGGTAGCGATGAGAATGTCTTTTTCGGAGCTGTGAAATGCGAGCTCAAATCTTGAGACCCATTTCCCATGATAGAAAATTAATGATGCATTAATGACAAGTGTAATGAATCTCATTGAGATGGTGGCATGACGTTAATAAGTTTAAAGACATCATTACCCATTGATGTAATTAAGTAAAGGTGGCGGTGCTCTCTATGTTTAGTTTTCTTGTCAGCCAAGCTATTTTTCAAAATGGGACTTCCAACAAATGATGAAATTTGGGATGATGAACCCATGCCTATTCTATAACCTAATTTACAATGGCCTGAGGAGGAGCAGATCAATATCATCTCTTAGCTGAGCATAGTCGCTTGGAAGGAGAAAACTAGTTATGTTGAATACTGCAAGATAATTGACATTCTAGAATAATAAGAAGAGTGTTGTGAACTGTGCCATCTTTTTATGGAAATACACCTAGAATTGGGGGCAGATTAATGCCACTTGTCTTGCATATTTCAAGTCTTTTTGTATTTAGTGATGATTATTACAATTTTGATATGATGTAACCATTTCCATTTTGAGAAGTCACTTTCTTGATTACAGTTATTCAAAAGGACCATTTTCAAACAGTTATAATTTTTAGGAAGTTATATAAGGGGAGGGATTTCAAAGAAAAGTATCTTTTTCTGATGTTGTCTTTGAACAGGGGAAGAAGAGCAATTTTGTTTTATTCTCCAATTATATTTTTTGTTTAGCACAAGTTTATCTATTTAGAAGTTCTGCAAAAAATTTGAGTTTTGTTGTGTTGAAGGAATGGAGAATTACTTACAGAACTTTGTCTCTCCAAGTATCTTCTATGATTGCAATTATTCTTATGTTGATTGGTAATCTATCTTCAATATTAATTCTTTTAGATTAGTCTGTGTTAAGAAGGAATATAGTCGTGTCTTCAAATCAATTTACCTATGTTTGTGAATGTGGGATAGATGGGCTGTGTATCATTTATCTGCATTCATTTCTTTCTTAAGTTGGCCATGCACATCTATTTCATGGTGATGGGTAGATGTTAATACAACTTTCCTACTTTCTAGTTAAAAGCCTAACCTACATCTTTATTCATTGTACATTTTAAGAGGGAGCCGTACCTCTAAAATTCAGAGGAACGTTGTCAACCCAATGACGACTCCTCCAACTATTAGTGTTGTTTGTCCTTCTTCCCAGATGCCTTAAGTCATTTTCTATATTTATTTCTAAAGGACAAATTTGTTCACCAACACAACTTCAAGAAGATATGGTGTCTAAGAAGCTTGTTTTATCAAAATAATTGATTGTTGCTATGAAGACACTATTGAAATTAGGACAAAAAACTAAGAGGGGGAGTGAATTAGTTGTCTCAAAACTTTATCTTTTGTTGCATTTAGTCTTTACCACTTATTAACAGATTAATGATATAACCATGAAAGCATGAATCAATAACAGATGAGCAGAAACACAATTAACACACATAACACAAGGATATTTATGTGGAAACTTGGTTAAGCAAAAAACTATGATAGAGGTTAACCCTCAAGACTTATTCTGTGTTAAAAGAATCAAAAAATGGGAAGGCACTTGCCTTCGAGCACACTACCCAAAGCTCACTGCTTCAAGAGACTCACTATCTACAAAAACATTCAAATGATTAACACTGAAAGGTTGAACTGAGAAACAACATCTTCTCCATGCCAAGCTTCAGTTCCATTGAAGCTCACAACACCTCTGCTCTGCCCCTAAACACTTCTTCACTACTTCTGCATCTTCACATGCTTGGACACATTTACAGGACTTCATTATACTTATTTAGAAATGACATCAACTTTGGAATGAACATCAAAGTCAACCTTACAATCATCTATCTGGAACATTCTCCAAGATAGGCATTGCAAGCAATTACAATCACAAGAATTGACTTAAAACAAAATGCTACATGTGGACCACTACACTATCAGCCAAACATAGATAGGACTCAAATATTCCTTGAACAACAAACCACACTCCATAGAACTTCTCTTAGATCATCTACAACATGCACCAAGCATCAGATTGGCCAAGACTAGAAAGAACAACACCCAAGGAGAAATCTTCAACTACAAGCTCAATACTCAATGCAGACCACCAACACAATAGGCACACGATCCAAAGACATCCACAAGCACAATGAAATCAACAAGAACAACTACACCACCTCAAATCACCAGAATCACTTGCATCTTCATAAGAAAACTTAAGAACACTAATTGTCATGACTGTTACACTAGAAAGATTGCTTGCAGACCTCCAAACCATGAACCACTTGAGTTGAGGATACACACCAACATCCCAAACATAACTCTAGAACTGTAGACCATAATATTCCAATGCAGAGCAATCCAGACCAAATTCTCATCACTTTGTTACATTTGAACAACTGTAAAACCCAGTTTTACTCAGATGGCCATAATTTCACCAATCCTCCATGTAGAACTCTCAAATCTTAACTAGAGTAACTTTAGACAATCCTCTGCAAAGTCCTTTAATCCACAGACTTTGATCTTTGTCTCACTGGGAATGTGGAGCAATCTTCTTTACTGATCTGCACTATCTTCACAGTTTCTAACAAAGAGATATGTTGACATCAATGCCAACATATCATAGGCACATATTTGCAACAATCTCCCCCTTTGTCATTGATGGCAAGATATGATGTGAAAAATTAATTCAACCATCAAGACAAGGACTTCTCCCCCTTTCTATTATCACACCTGCAACCACTTTCTTCACTACTCTCCCTTTCACCAGCAACTACTTGCTTATGATTTTTTCACATGACTTCTCTCCTCCTTTGACATAAATGGAAAAGGGCGCATATTTGCAATCATCTCTTCCCCTTTTTTGTTTCTGAGATAAAAGAAAACTAAACTCCAGAATTAACATATTGACTGCTCCCCCTGAGTAGCATCCCCTTAACATCAATCCAAATCAAAATATATGATTGTGAGTTCCACCGGACTAATGCACACTAGTGCACCTTAGTTCTGAACAAGAGGGGTAATAACCCCTAGCTTCACTTTGAGATACTCAAAAGTGTCCTTAGGTAGAGGCTTAGTGAAGATATCCACAATCTAATCAATTGAAGAGAAAAACTCCAATTTGACTTCATTCTCATTTACCTTCTCTCTCAAAAAGTGAAACTTGATGGATATGTGCTTTGTCTTTGAATGCAACACTGGATTCTTTGAGATGTTTATTACACTTGAATTATCACAGAAGATTGTAATAGGCTCTTCAAACACAATTCTAATATCCTTCAACATTTGCTTCATCCACAAAACTTGAGTACAATTACTTGCTGCTACTATATACTCTACCTCTGTAGTAGATAGAGATATTGCCTCCTGCTTTTTTCTCAACCAAGAAACCAATCTCTTTCCCAAGAAAAATGCACCACCACTAGTACTCTTCCTATCATCCACATCTCCTACCCAATCAACATATGTATATACATGAAGAGTGAAATCATCATCCTTAGGATACCATAAGCCATAATTAGATGTCCCCTTCATATATTTGAATTTTTTTTTACTGCTATAATCAGCTTGAAATCTAGCAACAAGGCCAACTACATTCATAATATCAGGTTTGGTTTGAGTTAGATAAAGTATTCCTCTAATCATTGATCTTTTCCTTTTCTAATATGCCTTCATGGAATCATCATCTTTACTCAACTTGCATCCGGTTATCATAGGAGTACTCACTAGTTTTGAATCCTCCATTCAAAACTTTTCCAACAACTCTTTCACATACTTAGACTGAGATATGAAGATGCCCTTATCTGACTGAATGATTTTCAGACCTAAGAAGAAATTCATTTCACCAAACATGGACATTTCAAATTCACTTTGCATCTGATTAGCAAATTTCTTACACATGCTCTCATTTCCACCAAAGATGATATCATCAATAAATACCTCAACAATCAAGATGTGTTCATGATCAATTTTGAAATAAAAATTATTGTCAGATGTGCCTTTGCTAAAACCTAACTTTAGCAGATACTTATCTAATCTTGCATACTATGCTCTTGGGGCCTGTTTAAGTCCATACAATGCTTTCCTCAATCTGCAGACCATATCTCCTTGATCAAACAACTAGAATCCTTCTAGTTGCTCAATGTAGACTTGTTCTTCCAACTCTCCATTTAGGAATGTTGACTTGACATCCATCTAGCAAACTTTGAAATTTTTGTAAGCAGTAAAGGCAAGAAATAATCTGACTGCTTCAATTCTTGGCACTGGAGCAAAAGTTTCTTCAAAATAAATTCCCTCAACCTGAGAATATCCTTTGCACTCCAATCTTGCTTTGTTTCTCACAACTTCACCATCTTCATTTAATTTATTTTGGAGGACCCATTTAGTTCTAATTACATTTTTGTTTTTAGGTCTAGGAAGAAGATCCCAAGTGTGATTCTTTTCAATTTGCATTAATTCTTCTTCCATTTCTTTTACCCAAGTCTCATCATTATAAGCTTCATTCACTGATTTTGGTTTAATCTTTGAAATCAAACAATACTCCACTTGTTCTTCAACATTTTTTATTCTAGTTTGAACACATTTATGTTTATCTCCTATGATCTTACCTTCAGAATGATTCAACCTTACATTCCTAGGAGTTTTGGGATTTTCTTAAACTTGTTCCTCAACATTTGCACTAGCTTCTTGAGTCACTCGATTCTCCGGAGCAATCTCAATCAAAGTTTGAGTTTGAACTTCCTTTCCTTTATTTGGAATTTCATTTTGATCATCTAATTCATATCCACAAGACTTGGAAGGTCTCTCCTTTCTTTCATCAACCTTGACATTAGCACTTTCAATAATCCTTTTTAGTCTCTTGTTAAAGCACCAGTATGCCTTGCTTTAGTTAGCATAACCCAAAAATATTCCTTCATCACATCTTGCATCAAACTTGCCTACATCTTCATTCATCATGCCAGATTCAAGCATACAAACTTTGCAAATGGATTTATGATTTCCTTTGCTGCTCCCCCTGAGATAGAACCTCTAGCTCAATTTCTAGAGAAGGTACCAGTACTGGATGTTGGTGTGGATCCTTCCTTTGACTTAGAATCATCCTCTTTAACCCATATCTTGCTCATCTCCTTCTATGTTTCCACCGCATCCACCTTTTGCTTGCCTTTGTCCATCTTCTGCTCTGTTCTTCCTTTACTTGCCTGTGAGTTCTCTTTTCCCTTTTTGCTTCTGCAAAATTTAGCAATATGTCCAAATTTGTTGCAATTGAAACATACATTCTTATTCCTTTGACAATTAAATGTTGGAGCAGGCTTAGATATGCATTGTATTGCAATATGCCCAAACTTGTTGCAAGTAAAGAATCTTCCATTGAAAACTTGTTTATTCTTAGGAGGATTCCTTGATCCACTTCTGCAATCCTTAGCCTTATGACCTATCTTTTTGCAATTAAAGCATTGACCAAAAAAAGATAATGCATTTTGATTCACTTTACTTCTACATTGATTAGCCCTATGACCATACTCATTACATTTGAAACAATTACCATTGAACGATGGATACTTTTGAGCATTAGGTTGTCTGACCAGAGGTCTTCCAGGTCTATTTCTTTGATTCCTTGATTCAGAATTTCTTTGATTGGATCTAGAGATTTCACCATTCTCATATCCCAGACCATGCTTATCATCTACCTTATTCTGACTATCAAGTAGTACCTCAAGTTTAGCTAAGATTATCTTGAACTTTTCTTTGTATTCATTTGCAGCTTTTAGCTCATGTTTGAGAATGATAATTTGCCTTTCAAGTTGTTCCTTATTATACTTGGTTTCTTGTAGATCAAACTCTAGATGGCCAATTATTCTATCCAATCTACAACACTCTTCTATTCTTTCTTTCAAAGACTGATTTAGGTTTTCTTCAGTCTTCTTCCTTTCCTCGATTTCTTTGGTTAGCCTTATCACCCCAGGTTCCATTTCATGTTTTAGGACAACTTCTTTTGCCAGCTTCTCATATTTCTTTGTCTTTTCCTTTAGAGCCTCATCCATGCCATTGTCTTCCTTCTAATTTGGTAACTGCTGAAGTAGCTCCTTCCTCTTTTCCATAGATTTGCTCAGTTGCCCTTTTAAAGTCTAAATGAAATCGTCGACATATTTAAGGTTCTCTTGTAGTTCTTTGACTTCTGCTTTAGACTGATTAAGGTTTTCTTTAGTCTTCTTCCTTTCCTGAATTTCCTTGGTTAGCCTCATCACCTCAAATTCCATCTCATGTTTTAGGACAACAACTTCTTTTTCCAACTTCTCACATTCCTTTGTCTTTTGCTTCAGAGCCTCATCCATGCCATTGTCTTCCTTCTAATTTGCTAATTGCTGAAGTAGCTCCTTCCTCTTTTCCATAGATTTGCTCAATTGTCCTCTTAATTTCTAAATGAAGTTGTCAGGATCTTTAAGGTTCTCTTGCAGTTCTTTGAATTCTTCTCTAAACTAATCAAGATCTTCTAAAGCAACTTGAAGTTGTTCATTGATGACATTAGAATACTTGAAAGAACCCATTGAAACACCTTCCTAGATCTTCCTCAAGCTATTAAACTTCTTCCAAGGAACCTTGCTCTCATACCAATTGTTGAAATTAGGGCAGACAACTAAGAGGGGGGGTGAATTAGTTGTCTCAAAACTTTATCTTTTTCCTCATTTAATCCTCTTTACCACTTATTACTAGATTAATGATATAACCATGAAAGCATGAATCAACAACACATGAGATAAAATACAATCAACACACATAACACAAGGATTTTTACGTGGAAACATGGTCAAGGGAAAAACCATGGTGGGGGTTAACCCACAAGATTTATTCTCTATTAAAAGAATAGAAAAATGGGAAGGCACTTGCCTTCAAGCACACTGCCCAGAGCTCATTGCTCCAAGAGACTCACTATCTATAAAAGAATTCACATGATTAACACTTAAAGGCTGAACTAAGAAACAACATCTTCTCCATGCCAAGGTTCAGTTCCATTGAAGCTCACAATACCTCTGCTCTGCCCCCAAACACTTCTTCGCTACCTCCGCATCTTCACATGTTTGGACACATTTACACGACTTCATTACACTTATTTATACATGAAATTGACTTTGGAATGAACATCAAAGTCGGCCTACAATCATCTATTTGGAACATTCTCCAAGATAGGCATTACAACCAATTACAATCATAAGACTTGACTTAAAACAAAATGCTACATGTGGACCACTACACTATCAGCCAAACATAGTTGGGACTCAAATATTCCTCAAACAACATGCCATGCTCCATAGAACTTCTCTTAGATCATCTGCAACACACACCAAGCATCTGATCGGCCAAGACTTGAAAGAACAACAACACCCAAGGAGAAATCTTCAACTACGAGCTTAATCCTCAATGCAGACCAACAACACAATAGGCACATGATCCAAGGACCTCCACAAGCACAATGAAATCAACAAGAACAACTGCACCACCTCAAATCACTAGAATCACTTGCATCTTCATATGGGAACTTAAGAACACTAATTGTCATGACTGTTACACTAGAAAAATTGCTTGCAAACCTCCGAACCACAAACCACTTGAGTTGAGCATACACAACAACATCCCAAACATACCTCTAGTACTGCAGACCATAATATTCCAATGCAGAGCAATCCAGACCAAATTCCTATGACTCTGTTACCTCTGAACAACTACAAAACCTGGTTCTACTCAGACGGCCATAACTTCACTATTCCTCCATACGAACCTCTCAAATCTTAATTGGAGCAACTTTAAACAATCCTCTACAAAGGCCTTTAATCTGTAGACTCTGATCTTCATCTCACTGGGAATGTAGAGCAATCTTCTTTACTAAACTGCATTGTCTTCATTGTTTCTGAAAAAAAGATATGTTGACATCAATGAGAACACATCATAGGCACATATTTGCAATAGACACAAGTGGAAGAAGCTAAGAGAATAGAAGAAGTTACAAAATCTCAATTAAAAGTAAAATCTGAAGAATGTATAATGTTGGAATCTAAAATTGTGTCTCTGAGAAAAGAATCAAAAAAGGCTAAGAATCAGATTGACCTAAGTATGAAGTTTTAAAAGAGCAGTGGTATGCTTGACATAATGGTAGTAGTCAAATATTTCCAAAGGGAATGACTAGATTAGGATTTGAAAAAGGTCAGCATTCAAAATCCAGTGATCCTCCTAAAAATACTAAAGAAAAGAAGTAGAAGAAGGAAGATGATTGCTTCACAAAAGTCAAAGATCTAAAGGACAAGAGCTACAAAGGAGCCCCTCTTAGAAAATATTTTGTTATGATTAGGATTTCTAAATCCTTTTATGGCTATTTTTATTCATGTAATCAATATGGTCATAGGGCTGTTAGTTGTAGAATTGTTCCTAGGAGAAGAACTTATTTTGCTAAAAAAAAAAAAATTTGCACCTCTAGGAGGTTTTAGAGTAGTTTGTCATAATTGGCATAACTTTGGTCATATTGCAAAATACTATAGAACAAATTTTGTGAAATTTAATAGACAGGAAAGAAAGGAGAATGTGCCTCCTAAGAAGGATAATGTATCAGACTCTCTTGTGGATTAGAAGATGGAGACTAATAAATTCTAGAAGGAGAACAAGGACAATCAAAAGAAAGAAGAATCTCTAATAGTACAGACATCATTTCATGTTAAGAGATAGAATCGATGGGTGATAATCAATGGCTGCTCTAGTCACATGACTAGAGATAAAAGTAAGTTTATAAGTCTGCAAGAATGGAATGGAGGTTTAGTTAAGTTTGGTGACAACACATCTATGAAGATCTATGGTAAAGGAACACTGATTGTTGATGGAAAATCTAAGACTCACAATATCTATTATGTTGAAGGACTAAAGCATAATTTGCTTAGTGTAAGGTAGATGTGTGATAATGGATATAATATAACATTTAATGCAAAAGGTTGTGAGATAAAAAAGGGAAGTTCTGGTATGCTAGTTGTTGAGGCAAGTAGAACATAAAATAATCTTTACAATCTCAAAGAGATTTAAGGAAGAAGTTCTTTAATGGGACGAGTTGATGAAAGTTAGCTGTGGCATAGAAGATTGGGACATATCAATTTTGACAACCTTGTGATTGTAAGTTCAAAAGGTGTAGTTAGGCACTTGCCTAAAATCATCA
The DNA here is from genome assembly GCA_027924645.1 of Cunninghamia lanceolata. Classification (NCBI taxonomy): domain Eukaryota; kingdom Viridiplantae; phylum Streptophyta; class Pinopsida; order Cupressales; family Cupressaceae; genus Cunninghamia; species Cunninghamia lanceolata. Next base: position 4,341,955 of record BSBN01000144.1, read on the forward strand.
AGCTAGAAAATACAATATGTAAGGAATGTTTACATGGGAAACATACAAGGTCTAGTTTCAAAACAAAAGAATACTCTACTTCAAGACTCTTGGAGTTAGTTCATATAAACCTAAGTGGTCCAACCAAGATACAATCACTAAAAGGTGAGAGATATTTCATGTTATTGGTTGATGATTTCTCAAGAAGGACATGGGTAACCTTTCTTAAGGATAAATCAGAAGGCTTTGAGAGATTTAATACTTTTAGACATATGTTTGAGAAGGAAAGCAGCCTGACAGTCAAATAATGCTTAATATCAGATAGAGATAGAGAATTCAGCTCTGATGAGTTTATGGAATACTGTGAAAAAAATGGCATAAAAAGACAATATTCCACACCTAGAACTCCACAACAGAATGGAGTTGTGGAAAGGAAAAATAAAATTGTAAACGAGATGGCAAGAACTATACTAAATGAGGCAAAATTACCCGATGTTTACTAGAGAGATGCAGTACACACAATATTGTATGTATTAAAAAGAGGGAAGTTAAGGGTAAACACTGATAAGACACCTTATGAATTACGCTATGGTAGACCTGTTTCTGTCAAATATTTCAAGGGGTTTGGTAGCAGATTCTAGATCAGAAGAGATAAAGCCGGTCTCAGAATTTTGGATTCAAGATGTGATAAAGGCATATTTCTTGGATATTTTAGCATATCCAAAGCATATAAGTGCTACAATAAGAGACTGCATAGAATTGTAGAAAGTGCTAATGTCAGGGTAGTTGAGGACCAGCCGCATCTAACACATAACAAAGAAAGGTGCTCAGATGGATCAGTTATCACAGAATAAGAAGAAGCTACTATTGAATAAGAAACTTAAAGGTTAACCATTAAGGCACCTACTAGGTATGTGTAAAAAGATCATCCTAAACAAAAGTAATAGGAGACAAAAATGGAGGAGTGAAAACTAGAAGAAAAATTGCAAGGATAAATTACCAAGTAAATTTCTCATTACTAACTAAGATTGAACCTAAAACATTTACTAATGCTAGTGAGGATGAAGGATGGATCAATGCAATGAAATATGAACTCAGTCATATTGAGAAAAATGAGACTTGGGAATTGGTTCCAAGACTTATAGACTAGAATGTAATAGGCACAAAATGGGTGTTTAAAAACAAGTTGATTGAGGATGGAGAAGTTATGAGGAACAAGGCTTGATTGGTTTGTAAAGGATATGCACAAGTTGAAGGCACAAATTTTTAATAAACATTTGCACTGCTAGCAAGATTGGAAGCCATTAGGATGTTTTTGGCATTCTATGTTTGTAAGAACTTCAAAGTTTTCCAAATAGATGTTAAATATGCTTTATGAATGGGAACCTTAATGAAGAAGTTTATATTGAGCAACTTAAAGGTTTTTAGCTGTTAGTGAAAGATGATTATGTTGGTAGATAGAAAAAGGCATTTTATGGTCTGAAATAGGCTCCTAGGGCTTGGTATTCTAAGATGTATAGTTACCTCCAGCAACAAGGATTTAGAAAAGGATGTGCAAATAGCAACTTGTACTTCAAATCAGAAGGTGAGCACATGTTGATTGTTGTTGTATATGTTGATGATATTATTTTTGGTTGTTACAGTGATGATAGGATGTGAAAAGAATTTGCCAATCTGATGTAGAATGAGTTTGAGATGTCCATGCTTGGAGAACTTTCTTTCTTTCTTGGTTTACAAATATCACAATTAGACCAAGGTATATCTATATCCCAAATCATGTATACAAAGGAAATGCTCAAGAAGTTCAAGATGGAGGACTATATGGCTATTAGCACCCCCATGATGGCAGGATGCAAGTTGAGCAAGAATGATGAATCACCTAATATAGATCAAACAATGTGTAGATCTATGATAGGTAGCTTACTGTACCTAATTGCATCCAGAACATATATCGTGCAAACAGTATGCATGGTGGCCAAGATACTCCCAAGAAATCTCATGTTCAAGCTGTGAAGATAATTTTTAGATACTTGAAAGGTACTATGGATTAGGGATTATGGTACCTCAAAATAATGATTTTACTTTGACAACATATATAGATGCTAATTGGGTGGGAAGTACAGATGACAGGAGAAGCACTAGTATGGAGCTTTCTTCCTTGGTGATAGGTTAGTATCATGGCTCAATAAGAAGCAAGATTTAGTCACATTATCCACTGCTAAGGTAGAATATGTTTCTACTGTTTCATATTATACACAAGTTTTATGGATGAAGCAAATTCTCAATAACATAACTGTAGAGTTTAATGATCCTATTTCTATTCTTTGTGATAATACAAGTGCAATAAATATCTCAAAAAATGGTCTCATACATTTAAGAATAAAGTACATCTCTATTAAATATTACTTCTTGAAGGAAAAGGTTGCAGATCAGGAAGTAAAGTTGGAGTATGTCACCAAATAAGATCAAATTGCCGACATTTTTACAAAGTCACTTCACAATGATACTTTTGAATATCTCAGGTGGAAGCTAGCAGTTATTGGTCCTTCTTCTCACATGTAGAACTACAACTATAACATTTGTCTAGGGAGAGAAACTCAAGGCATATCTTTCATCACTATTTGGATAGTGACTACCTCTCAGGGGGAGCAGGTAGATAGATAGAGTTTAGATAATTATAGACAAGGGGAGCCTATCTTGGCAGTAGCAGGTTGTTGTTAGAAAGGAGGTTGATTACCTCCCTTTACCATTGATGACAAAGGGGGAGAGTAAGAGTAAGGAGGAGCAGATGTAGAAGACCTAGAGAAGCACTAATGCAAAAGAATTAGAGTAGCACTAAAGATAGATTATACATAAGTGTTGCCATCAATGACAAAGGGGGAGATTGTTTAAATATTGTCATTCATGTCAAAGGAATTTGTTCAAGTGTTATTATTGATGTGTCTACGACATAGAAGAAGCAAAAAGAAGCGAAAGTGTCTAAGGTAGAAGAGAAGAAAAATATAGCAAAAAGAAGCGAAAGTGTCTAAGGTAGAAGAGAAGAAAAATATACTAAGGCATAAGTTTTGCCTTTAGTCAATAGAAAGTTTGGTTTCCAAACTTGCAAGTTCACTGGTTTTTAATTTTGCTGATTAGCCGACAAAAGAGAAAGGAGAAGTGTTTTTTATGAATACTTGGAATATAGTAAATGTTTAAGTCTTGACCAGACTGCAGTTTGAAAGTTTTGAAATTCATCGATTCACCAGTTTCAAAATTTCTCGATCTATCGACAACAAAGGAAGCATTGAAAATTAAATATTGAAGAGCAAAGGCTTAGTTATTAGTAAAAATTTTGTTTTATGAACTAAGTTTGCAAGATCAACATTTTGTCGATTCGCTAATTGGGCCATAATGGGATCACAGGCCAAAGTTCATGGTTTGACATTTTTGTTGATAAAGAAGAGCTAAAAGGGTAAGTTTGATAAAAAGCTTGATTCAATGATAGAGAAGACAAAGGCCGAGGTTAGCAAAAGACAAAATTCATCGATAAAGAAGATATTGGCCAAAGTTCGTAAACAGTAGGATTTTTTGATAAAGGTTCAAAGGCTAAGGTTTGAAAAATGATAATTTTGTTGATAAAGGAGATGAAGGCCAAGGTTAGTGAAATGGTAAATTTGCTGATAGAAAAGGAAGATTAACAAATCAACGGTATAAACAGCTATTTTGGCACATAAACTGAATGTTTAATTAATTGTTAAGGACTAACAATGGATGCATGGTGATGGCGATGAAAACAACAAATAAAAGAATTTTTTTGCATGTTCAAAGATATATATAGAACTATGTCTGTGGTTGTTTTTAATGACGGATAAACAAGAGAAAAGCTAATTTGTTGCAATGCAAAGCCACATGTAAAGTTAATTTTCTGGCACATGCAGTGTTGATTTTCTAGACACCTAAATAAGTGGGAGCATAGACATGAAAATGAGCAGGAATATGAAGTGATAGTTGTATACATATATAAAAGAAATTGTAATAGATGATATATGTATTCGAGAGAAGAATTTAGTGAAGAGAGTAAGGTGGTGTGATGCAGATCAAGGTTGTAAGCTGAGTTGATCAAAATATCAATGTAGAATCATAATTGATTACTAAGAATAGGAGTAGCACGAGTTGCAGTCAATACTGTAACATTTGATGTATTTCATTTCTCTATGTGTGTGCAATTGGTACTTCATATTAGTGAGGTTGGTGCCTCCTTTGGATTGAGTTTGTGCTGAGATTAGGGGATTAGAGTCTCCTTAGAGTTGGTGCCCTTAAATCAGGGGTTTGGTGACTCCTTAGAGTTGGTGCTCTTAAACATTGCAATCAATAGTTTCATTTGTGAGGCTGGATTACGATGGTATATCTTAGCAGAATTTTCTCACCATAGTTTTTTCCATATTTGGTTTTCCATGTATAGATGGTGTTCATGTGTGCCTGCTTTCTTGTTGTTGTTGTTAATGCACTGAAAGTTAATTTGATCTACATTCTAGAGGCTTGAATTTTTAAGTTTTATTGATCTATTAATTCACCTCCCCTCTCAGTATATTGCTTGTGTTCTAACAATGTATTGTATGTCTTTGAATGCTAAATTGATGTGAGTAATCGAGCAAACATGTTTAGTATTATCGTAGAGGTCCTAGTTGACTTTGCGTGAATCCTTCATTGATAATTGTGCTTATAAATAATCATAATTAAGCATTTGAAAGTATGCATTAGTGATATATATAATAGGTCTACTATTGTTTATTTTATATTATTATCTTTTATTTAAGCCTAGTTCTGGTTAAGAATAAATTATCTAGTTAAGAGGTAAAAGTCTCTTTTTTCACCCTAGGTGTTCTTCCTAGGTGCTTGGGAAGTGGGAGAAGGAGAAGTAGCTCAATACTTCCCATATTTTTTTGCATGTGAAGAGTTGTAGATGAGTGGAGAGAGCATAGTGGGAATGCATTTACTATGCAGCCCATAATTAATTAAGAACTAGAGAAAGGAAGCATAATCTCTTATCAATCTTCAAGCTCGAAAGCATAGGGTAGAGGAGGAGAAGATAAGAACATAGGTAATTTTGGAGAAACTAAGGCTTCGGTGAACCTACTGCTTGTTACATCATATAGGTAAGCATATCATAACTTATGGAATAAATCGAATACATTACTTCTTATTCATTGATATCTGTAAGTAAGACATGTATGGAGTTTACTATTAAACTATCGATTGGCATGTAGGCTATCAAGAATCTTAGTGATATTTAAACTTGTTGTTCAACCTTGACAGAGGACTATCTATGTATCCTTATATTGAATATTGGTAATCAAGACAGTTATGATAACTCCTTAGGATATATCTATCCCATGTCATATAGTGATTACTATTGGAAATGATTGTATATTTTGATATCTCTGGTCAAGAGTACCATGTGTATATATATATTATAAACTCATGTCATTCTCTATTGATAACAATACACAAGTGTATTAGTGGTGCAATAGTTGAATGATTGTGTATCAATTATGATGGCTTATGATATTTAACAACAAAACAATGTTATGTATGTAATATAACCTCAGTATAACAATATAGGCCGACTGTATAATAAGCCAATTGTGTAATATAGGCCAACTGTATAATATATGCTGACTGTGTAATAGAAATAACTCTTTGGTTTTGTTATGGAGTAAAAAGTGGCCACTTGCCTTTTTCCCTCCTTGTTTAGCTCCTAGGTCCCATTTATTACATTATACATGCAAAATGATAATCCCTATGCAAAATTGCCTAACTTTATGATAAATTGGGAATATGGGCCCTATGCTTAACCTTACCCCAGACCCAAAAGGGAGTGAAAGACTTGGTTTCTAGCCCACAAGTCCTGTCTAATTGGTTGTGGCTAATTTGAGTGTCAGTCAGCCTTGGATGTTTAAAAAGGTTCCTCTTTGTCAGCTCTTTTGGTTAATTTGATGAATGTTAGTAGGAAAGCATATATAAGTGCATTTTTGAGTTCATTTGTAACTTAGATGGAAATAACTAACTTATGATATTGAAACAAAGAAAGGAAGAGAATTCATGGTGATTCTAGAGTAGATTTGTAGGTGTTGTTATTATGTTGTTGCAGGTTTGAAGCTATCATCTATCTCCTTAAGAGTTGAAGGATCTTCATCTTCTTAAGGATCTCATCACATATGTGATATCATTGTGTGTTTATTATTATTTTAATCATTCTATCATCATTGATCTCATCCTCTTCCCTACAAGGGCATGCTCTCTTTATCTATCAATGGTGTTGGGAAGCTTGAATGCTATCTCAAGATTTGACTAAGGCAAGTCCCTAAACACCAAAACCCCCAAACCCCTTCTCTTCTTCTTGTGTGTAGTTTACAGGTGTAAATTTTGAGAAATGAAGGCACAAGATGAGTGAGTGAGGATAAAGGTTTCATGATCCAACAATATTTTAGGAATATTCCTCTATGCAAGACATGGGCACTTGCCAAATTGTCCTCTTACCATTTGGGGGTCTAGATCTGGCTTCAGGGCAGTCTTTATAGCATTTTCTCAATTCAAACCTTCGGTAGATTCTTACCTCAAGGAATTGGGTGCCCCTAAAGTTGTCCTTCAATACCTCTACTTCTAGAATCAGGTTCTCCTCTATTTACTAATTTCTAGGCTTCTTTCAGATTGTCTGTATCTATCTCCATTTGTCTATTATGCTCTTATCATCATAGAACTAGGGTTTAGTAAATATTTGACCTAGGGTTTTATAAGCTTGATTAAATTAGATCTTTCCATAGAACTCTTGAGTGCAAGATCTATAGCTAATTCCACCTCCATTAGGTAGTGATTTGGCTCAGTTTTGTCCTTGAATGTTATTGTGGAAGAGGGTTTGATCTAGTGTGCATGCTAGTCTTCTTCATTCTCTTTTTCATACATAACATTTTGGTGAACCTATAGATCTTACACTTTTGCATCCTTCTTGCATCATATCTGAGCTATTTTCTACCCTAGATCTAATTTGATTCAATTCATTCATCATTTTGAATAGTTTCATAGCTTAACATCATCATTGGGGCTTCAAAAATCCTTGCATTTTAAGGAAAACTAGCTAATCTTCAACCTATGGTTTCAAGATTGGTGTGTTGTGGTAAATCTTGTTGCATTATTCGATTGATTAAGAGATTTTAGGCTTCTGTAACTTATCATCCTCACTATTTTAAGACATATTCTCCATATTTGCATTGAAAAAGGTGAAAAAATTAAATATTTTAGGCTTGGAAAAAGGCATAGTTTTGCATTATTTCATTGTATATATTATATATCATCTTAGAGAGATTTAAATCTCTAATTTTTGCATCAGATATTATTCATATTATAGTAGATAATCATTTCATGGTATTGCATCTTGCATTTGAAGCTCTCATTTTGTAGAATTTTATTGGAAAAGTTGCATTTGTGATAACCTAGACAAATTCAAAATCTAGGGTTGGTAGTTAAAATCTTTTTTCAGATTATACTACTGTCATAAACATTTCAATTTAGATCTAGCATTAACTTATAGAATATATTCATTGAAAATTTTGCATCATTTCATACCTTGGTTTGAAAATTCATATGCTTGTAATTACACATTGTGTATTTCAACATAAGAATTTTGACATCTCTTTAACATTTCATTGCAAGAAATGTTAAAATTTTCTATATTACCTTTTGTGTAGCACCTTTAAAATCTTGATAAATCCATTTGTAGTAACACTAGTGTGTTTTTGATCTTTGCAAAAAGATTTAAAAACCCAGTTTCCTCAAACTAGTGTTGTGGTGTACAAAAGTCTCTCATATTGGTTGTATTTGATAAATGAGTAGATCTTACTATACATTATTGTTCAAAGATATTTCATTATGGCAACTTCTAATTGTTTATCTTTGGTATCTTTGCATGCATATATCAAATATTTTGAATTTTTTTACAAATTCGTTAATATGTATCCTTATGTTGACTTATATAGCATCCATGTATGATAGGGATATCTTTAAATGCTCTTCATTTGAAATCCTTGATTATGTATCTGGTTTCAGTAACTTCATATCTCTAACAAATGAATATCCTTTGATATTAAAGGACTTTACTAATTTCATCTCCATGTGAATTGTCATGAGAAATATGATGGTGATTTGGATCCCTCTCCTGAAGTTGTTCCCACTTGTGAGGACATTTTGGTGCAAGAGGATGAAATTATTGATGCATCCCTACCCTCTCTTCATTCCAATGCTATGCCTTTAAAAGATGAAGCATTGGTGGCTAAAGAATGGTCTCTCACATTAAATCCTTTGGTGATGGATGTTGAGCTTAATCAAAGTAAAAACAATGTTAATTCAATCATCACTAATAGACTTATTCCACCTACTAAGGGGATAGTGAATAAGCATACTAATATTCCTAAAATCATTGTGCATGGGGCTCTTAATGTGTCTTCTCACTTCAAACTAGTGATTATGGTTTAAGGTGCTCCAACACCACCTCCACCACTAGGTTACATTCTCAATTTTGTAAGACAAATTACTCAAGGAAATCAAATACAATATGTGAAATAATAAAAAAAGTAAATAATAGTCAAGCATTTTGATCACTTTACCAACTTCTCATCCTATGCTTCGTCAACCACCTCATCTTACTCATAAAGTTGGTCAAGATTATGATCTTCTTGAGAAGCTTTGTGCTACTTCCAGTAAGATCTCTCTCTCAGAACTCATACAAATATCACCTACATAACATAGATGCTCCAGGAAGCTTTACAAAACATGATTGTACCACTAGTTGTTAAGCCTAATTATGTAGCATCTCTGTTAGATTGTATGCATGCAACAAAAATAGATATTTTGTTTCAAAAACATGAGTCACCATCAATTGAAGTTCAAAATCAACATAATCCTCTTGTAATATTTTTTACAATAAATAAAAAGTTGATAAAATTGTTATGATTGACAATGGATCAACTCTTAATGTTTGTGGCATTGATTTGCTACATAAAATCAAGATTGATACATCTTTAATCAAATCAAATAAACATCACATTCGTGGCTTTGATAATGTTAGTAGACAATCCCTGGGTACCATAACCTTACCCATAAAGGTTGGACCCATGACATTATCTACCCTTTTTCATGTCATGCCTGGTGCACTTTCATATAACATCATTCCAGGTAGACTGTAGATTCGTGCCATGGAGGTAGTTTTGTCTACCCTTCATCAATCAATAAAGTTTATTTATCAAAATAAACTTCACACCATTGAAGTTGACCCAGAACCAAAAAGTTGTTTAAAGATTGAGGAAGAAATACAAGTCATCAATCACAAGTTTCTCAATAACTTAAAAGTTGATTCATAAATACCTCTTTCCGCAGATAATGTTGTGCCAGATTCTAAATCATTGTCGAATGCACTATTTGGTGATGATTGGGGTTCATTAGATTTTACTTCTTCCTTATGGGCGAATATAAGATTAATAAACCTAATCCTGAAACATCAAAAGTTGTCTCAATTTCATCCAAGCCATCTTTGGAAATGCCTAAGAAACCTAAGGTTTATTTAGTAGCAAACAAAGATAACACTCTTACTTATACTACATAATATGAGACTTATGAGGCACCACCTTCTTCTAAAGATGGAGTCTCTCTATGGTTGTGGATTTCAAATCCTTTACAAAAATTATGAGTACATAGGTAATGGTTATGGTGTAAACCAAAAAGGAATCAAAGTACCTTTACAAGTTGTTGCAATCAACTACTTAGTTGGTATTGGATACCATTATTTGAAGCCCACCAAAGCTTATCATTGTCCTAAACTTAATGTTAATACAGTATCAACAAGTCCAACACTCAAAATGATATATCCTAAGATGATAGACATGGATGGTCTATAAGGAAATATCCCATTGAATCAAGTAATTATTCTCCCTCATTTTACCACACTTGACATAGCATGTATTCCAGTTGCTTTCAAGGGTGGCCTCCTCCTAGATATATATGTTCATAGTTTTGTGTTGTGTTCCCTTGTATTGTGTTAAATGTTGTTTAGGTCTCCTTGGAGGACCCTTGATACTCTTTTAAGGTCATGGATAAAAGGAGACTACCTTCATTGTGACACTTCTATTTGTTTGTCTATTCTTCTATTCTTCTCTCTCTTATTGTAATTGTTGTGTGTACTTCCTTGGGGGCATAATGTTGTAGAGAATGTCTCAGAGGCATTTTCCCACATTGTAACCCTAAGTCACTTTTGTCTCCTCTCTCCCTTTTCATGTTTTCATTCTTCCATGGCTCTACTAGTTAGCAAATGATGATAACAAATAAATATTGATAAGGCTCATGTGTCCCTACAACAAGAACAAAAATGGACCTCATCCATATATAAAGATGGGGCTAATATGTTACTAACATTTGACTAGTAGAGTCACCTTCTATTGTGAAATTATTCTAACAAACCTTTTCAATACTCTAAATCTACCTCTAGGTACTTTGGAATGTTTTATATTTCATCTTGTAGCTACACTTGGTTTTGAAATAGCTAAAGTATAACCTAAGGGCTATACTTGGAACTCTGAACCCATAAGTGTAGCCTTGGTTTATTAAGTGATATATGATTTCTGTGTAAGTTTCATGAGATGATTTAGTCGTTATCTTAGCTTAAATTTTCTAACCAAATCTTATTGTTGATCAATTGTTGTTAGCAAATGATATTGATGTGTTTTTTGGAAACAACCAACAATTGCAAGCACATGTCACTTAGGGGCATGGGCTTTGGAAAAACTCTTGTTCTCTTACATGTTTTCAACTTTACCTTAAATGTGTTTGATACCGGCAAGCGAGATCAACCACTTTAAGGCAGGGGCATATAATGTGGTTGGATATTTTAGATATTATTGATAAAACATGTTTGTGTATGCTTCCTTTTCACCGTAAGGGATCTCTATGATGTAGGTAGGGTTGTGTACTTTGACTAATTTTGTGTATATGTCCATTTCACTATAAGGCATCTGCGTGATGCATGAGGGGTTGTATACTTTCTGCATGTGCTTCCTTTTCACCATAAGGCATCTGCAGATGCAAGTGGGGTTGCATTTTGAAATCCCTTCTATGGAATGCAGGATTGTATCTTCCCTTGAGCGGAGCACATTCTTTTAAATGTCCTCTATGGAGGTGGGGTTGGATCTTGAGTTACTAACCCTTAAGCGTGTCTTTGGTGGTTGTTGTAGCATAGTTGAATTGTCAACTATGTTTGGTGTGTCTTAGATGGTAGAGTGTAGCGATGAGCTCTTCCCCCTCACACGTGTTTGTTGTCTATAAGATGTATAGTGTGTTGACGACTCACTCTACAATGCTCATGTATTCTATGCATTTTCTCTATGTGCCTAGTGTGTTTTATGTGTATTTTGCATGTTATTTTATAGTGATGCATAGAGATGAGCTCCCCCATCACCTAGTTAGGGCTATAATATATATATATATATATATATATATATATATATATATATATATATATATAATCATGTGTTCTCTTCATGTATACCTTATTTATTGTGTGATTGTACTCATGTTTTCTCTGTGTATTGTGTGTTTTTCTATCATCATGTATTGTGTGCTTCCTTACTATATTCACTATTTCTTATGTGACTGTCAAGTGTTTTCTTATGTTTGCCTAAGCTTGGGGGCTACAAATGGTCTTCTAAACTTAGGGTGTATCTTCGTTGTAGTGTTTGATGTGCTTTGACCATACTTTAATGCATGTATTGATCATAAGATCATACACACATTAAAGTGGGGCTAAATGTTATGGAGTAAAAAGTGGCCACTTGCCTTTTTACCTCATTGTTTATCTCCTAGGTCCCATTTATTACATTATAAATGCAAAATGATCATCCCAATGCAAATATTCCTGACTTTATGATAAATTGGGAATATGGACCCTATGCTTAACCATACTCCAGACCCAAAAGGGGGTGAAAGACTTGGGTGCTAGCATCTAGGTCCTCCCTGATTACTTAGGGTTAATTTGAGTGTAGGTTAGCCTAGGACATTTAAAAAGGTTCCTCTTTGTCAACTCTTTTGCTTAATTTGATGAATGTTAGCAGTAAAGCATATATAAGTGTGATTTTTGAGTTCATCTGTAACCTATATGGAAATAGCTAGCTTATTATATTGAAGCAAAGCAAGTAAGAGAAGTTCATGGTAATTCTAGAGCAAATTTGTATGTGTTATTATTATGTTGTTATAGGTTTAAATCTGTGATCTATCTCTCCTTTGGAGTTGAAGGATCTACATCTTCTTAAGGATCTCATCACATAAGGGATATCATTGTATGTTTATCATTATTTGAATCATTCTATCGTCATTGTTTTCAGCCTCTACCTAGTAAGGGCACTCTCTTTTTATCTATCAATGGTATTGGGAAGATTGAATGCTATCCCATGATTTGACTGAGGAAAGTCCCTAAACACCATAGCCCATCAAAACCCTTCTCTTCTTCTTGCATGTAGGTTACAGGTGCAAAATACAGGAAATTAAGGTACATGAAGACTAAGTGAGGATAAAGGTTTTAGGATCTAACAATATTTTTGGAATATTCTTTTGTTTAAGACTTTGATGCTTGCAAAATTGTCCTCCTACCATTTTAGGGTCCATATTTGGCTTCAGGATAGTCTTTACAACATTTTCTCAGTTTAGACCTTCAACAGATTGTTAGTCCAAGGACTTGGGTACCCCAAAATTAATCCTTCAATACCTCTACTTGTGGAATTAGGTTCGACTCCATTCATTAGTCTCTGGGCTTCTTTTAGATTGTTTGTATCTATCTTCGTTTGTTTGTTATGTTCCACTCATTATAGAACTAGGGTTTAGTGCATATTTGACCTAGGGTTTCATAAAAAGGCTTGATTAAATCATATCTTTTCATAGTACTCTTAAGTACAATATCTATAGCTCCATTTGGTAGTGAAAGTGGGTTTGATATAGTGTGCATACTAGTCTTATTCATTCTCTTTTTCATACATAACAGGTTTAAATGACGCAATATGGGCCAAAGGTAAGTATATTGAGAAACTTGAGAGAAGGTCAATATTAATCATAGTATTTTACTCATAGTAGTAGCTAAACAAGATGGTAGAGACTATTTTTTTTAAGATTAAAATCTAGTTAATGAGTCGATGTCATTGAGTAGAAGACATTAGACTTCATTTTTTGTGTATATATGAAGAAGTATAAGTTGTTTTAGATGCTATTCTTAAAACTATCTTTATTCTAGTTTTGTAGAGGAATATTAGTCTACCTAAGTTTAGGCTAAGAATAGCCACAAGATTGTCAAGAGATACACTCAATATGACAATGAAAGATCAAGATTTAGACTAATTACTATTTTGGAATTGTCTTTTGACATACATAAGGAAGTGTATTCAATGTGTAGGATTATGAAGTTATTGTTTATCTTTGATAGATTATGAGTCGACTATATATTCATAGATTAAGACAAATAGAGTCTTTAATTGTTAATCCATATGACTTAAATGTCAATCTTGCATATTGTTATAGAAGAATACAGACAAGCATAGAAATAGGCAAACAAGCCATTGAGTAGATGCCATGATGTCATAGATATGTGATTGCAAGGAATGCAAAGAGGGACTCAATGTATGTTACGTAAGAAATCTAAGATCTTACCCTATACTTGTCTAGTTGACTAGTAAATAAGGGAATATGGTATGTCTGTGAGACTAATATGGTATAAACAATTCAAAGAGTGATATCATATATATGTTATAAACTGAATTATAAGAATGTTGTCTCCAAGTTGAGAAAAGAGTGAGTGAACATACAACTTTATTTATATGAAACTTTGGCCAAAGTAATGCAATTTAGGACACTGCTTGCATTGTTAGTTCACTCTATACTAGATAGCTAAACAAACAGAGTGGATCATGATACATAGCTAAACCTAGACTAGAGTTGTAATCCCAATTGTCATTAGCTAGGTCACATGACTACTTCTCATATGGCATAAAGAATCAGTTGATTCTCATTATCTATCACCCTCATGAAGAGAAGGGCCACTTCTAGAAGGAAGCTGTGTGGGGGACTGTCAGTCTGTGGTTGGAGGAAAAGCACTAGGGTGATGCTCTCTCTCTCTCTCTTGCAATTGACTACCGAAGACTTGTGAATAGGAAAATATTACTTATTTTATAAATGAAATTGGTAAAATATAAGTCGTAAGCAATGTGACCATATGATATATGTGGAATTTTCTAGTCACATGTGAAGTGACCATATTTTAAAATTATATATTGTACTTGGAAATTACAAATGTAATAATTTGATTTGAGTTATTTATAAATAAAAATCTGAGATTTTTCCATTAATTGTGTTTAAAGATATTTAATATTCCACTTGGGATGTTACATAATGATCCAAATAAGATGGAAAATGAGTTGTGTTTTGTAGTCATGAGATCTTGTTAGGTTGAAATAAGTAAATATATTATAATAAGGGGAGATCTCTTTTATTGAGAGTGTATGTGAAAATGGAGTGTGACTCTGGTCATCCCCCTACACATTCAAATGTTATAATGCATGGTGTAAGATAATATTAGTCATGTGCTCAGAGAGAGGCTTTATCTATTAGAAGATATAGACCAGTTGATTTGATTGGTATCCAAAATCAACAAAATCCCATTCCAAATTAAGTTAGAGACCATTTTCCCAAGTTTAATGGAAAAGGTTTCAAATCAGTAACCAAACACCTACAAGCACTCAATGATTCAATGAGAGACTATGAGTTTGAGGAAGATGATGTCATAATGAAGCTATTTGTGGAATCCCTAAAAGAAGATACAAGAGATTGATTCTCTGAATTACTAGTGCTCTCCATTGTGTTGGGTTCCAAAACTGGAACTCCACTTCCTAGGATAGAATCACACTCACAAGGCCAAAGTTGTCATCATGTAATCATAATCAATCCATCAACAGAACATAGAGGGTTAAAGGCCAACTCTATAGTAGTGGGTTTCATTCCCTGCACTTCAAGCTCAGCTTAGACTCTAGAGGTCTATTCCTAGGGGTATACCTTAATAGATGTTGAGTTCAAACCAAATGAACAACTAAAAATAAATGGACAACAAAAACCAACTCATCGTCTTGGCCCCAAAGACTGTCACTAAACTGAGAATAACTAGCTATCAGAAAACCCCTATATAGGTGATACATCTGTGTGAATATACATGAACAAAAAGGATGGTTTTTCCCCTAAACCACTAGTAAATATTTCTTTTATTTAAAAAATGTAAGATTAGTCTAGTGGAGGCAAGACTGGTGCCAATCCAATTTGGCTATAGAGTCACAGACGATAGAAAAGAAACAAATGTAAGGGAAACAAATTAAATTTGATCTAAGTATACACTTTATCAGATTGTAGGTTTTGTGCTTCAAGCATACTTAATAATCTAGAAAAGAATTGCATGCATTCAAATGTAAAGAACATATGATAATTACAAGGCTTGTAATATAATTAAAATGTTGTCACATTTTTAAATGTTCAATACAAACTTATTAGCAAATGTGATAAGAGGAAAGACCCTAAATATATATAGATGATCATGGATCGAGACATTCTATAGACAATCCCTAATACACACTATCTTTCACCTATCTCACCATTCCATTACTTCTCTGCAACTAGACATGGCATAATTTGGAGCCGTAGAAGTGTTTTTGGACCTACACAACCTCTAGCCACCAACAAAGAACCAACTCGTAATGCATCTAAAACATATGAATTTATAGCAATTTAGCTCACTATGCAATTTAAAGTTTTACACTTAGTCATTGACTACATCCATTCTTCACTAAAGTCTAGACCATGTTCATGTCACGCAATCTATCAGATTGGAAGGAATGCCCATTCCCTGACAACTCTATAAATTTGTAACTAAAGATTGCCCACACTCTTTCTATACATGGAGCAATAATGAGGGAAGGTTTGAGTCCCTTCCCTAATGCCTGCAATACCTAATTTATCCATTTTGTCCTCCATGAGTACCAACGCATTGTAGAATTTCACTATGCTACCCACATGAATGGCCTTGTTCTACAAATCATTAATGTTGAGTACAAATCTACATGTTTCATCCTGCAATCATGGCGTGATTTTCATGAAATAACCCTTTAAAGCTCTTACAACATTTTAAAAGTGTTGTCTAGTTTTCATTTATAGGGCCTCTTTGAATTTGGCCGTATCAAAAGAATTTAAAATTTTGTCTAATTATCATCAATTTTACCTCTATTAGCAAATCTAGTTAGTAATTCTCTTAATCGATGAACTTTCAAGTTTGTGAACCATCAATTTCATTCACAAGGGCTCTTTATGGGTTTTCTCCTCTTTTATTTACTTTATCAGTGAAATTTTACTTTCATGAACCATGGGGAAAACACTCTTTTTCCTTTTGTTTATTCATCCTTGGTACTATTTGCCTTATCGAAAAATCTTCAAGTTGGCGAAGTATCCAACTCTTCGTTTCTCTTTCTTTTCCACCATTTCTTTCATTTATTTACAATTTTCCTCATCGACAAACTATCCTTCATGCCTTAGCCTTTGTTGTAGCCTTCTTTTAATGCTAACTTTCCTTTACCTTATGTCTCCCTTTGTCAGGGAAAAAGCCTATTGGAAAAACCTTTCATCGGTGAAGCCAAGGGTTCACGAGCCTAGGTTTTCTTTGACCAAGACTCAAACATTCCTTTATGTACTTAGAAAACTTCCCCCTCATTGCAAACCTTGTTTACCTATTCTTTAGTTGGCAAATCTTCACAGTGACGACGTTGGTTGTCAATGAACCTAATGGTTCATGAACCAAGCCTTTCACCAATAAAAGTCTGCTGCAAATATGTGTCTAATTGGTGTTGTCGTGGATGTCAACATATCCTTGTTGTCATTGGTGTCAACAATATCTCATTATAGAAGACTTGTATGTTGAGGATATTGAGAAAATTAGCCTCTCTAGAAGAAACAAATGAGTTACATATCTCTCTATAAGAGATAGTGAAGGCAATGTAGTTCAATGAAGTAGATTGCTCCGCATTTCCAGTGAGATAAAGATTAGAGTCTACAGACCAAAGTGTGTTGTAAAGGATTGTCTGATGTTTCTCTAGTTAAGATTTGAGGGATTGGCATTAAGAATTTGGGAAGTTATGGCCATCTGAGTAGAAATGGATTTTGTTGTTGTTCAGAGGTGACAGAGTGACAGAAAATTGGTCTGGATTGATCCGCAATGGAATATTATGATCTACAGATCTAGAGGTGTGTTTGGGATATCTGTGTACATCCTCAACTCAAGAGGTTACTTCTTTGGAGGTCCGCAAGCAATCATTCTAGTTTGATAGTCATGACAGTTAGAGTTCTTAAGTTCCCGAATGAAGATGGAAGTGTTTCTGGTGAAGTGAGGTGGTGTGTTTGTTCTTGTTGATCTCATTGTGCTTGTGGTGGTCTCTAGATAGTGTGGCTATTGTATTGGTGGTCCACATTGAGGATTGAGCTTGTGGTTGAAAATTTGTCCTTGGGTGTTGCTGTTCATTCTAGTCTTGGTCGACCGGATGCTTTGTGCATGTTGCGGATGATCTAAGAGAGGTTCTATGAAGTGTGGGATGTTGTTTGAGTAAGATTTGGGTCCCAGCTATGTTTGGCCAATAGTATAGTGTTTCATATAAAGTCATATGTTTATAGTACCAACCTTGATGTTTATACCAAGGTTGATGAAGCATATAAATAAGTGTGGTTGAGTTGTGGAAAATCATCCTTGTGCGAAAATGATAAGCTCCTAAGAAAGGAAAGGTAGACCAAAAAAGAGGAAGAGCAGAAGAGGAAGACTAGTAAAGGATGAGGAGATAGCAAAGAAGTGTTTGGGGGAAAAACATAAGTATTGTGCGCTTCAATGGAACTGAACCTTGCATGAAGAAGATGACATTTCTCAGTTCAATCTTTATGTGTTAAACATTGAAAATGTTCTTGTAGGTAGTGAACCTCTTTTGAGAAGAGAGCTCTAGGTAGTGCACCCGAAGGCAAGTGCCTTCCCATTTTCTATTCTTTTAATAGAGAATAAATCTTGTGGGTTAACCCCCGCCATGGTTTTTCCACTAACTGGGTTTCCACGTAAAAATCCTAGTGTTATGTATGTTGATTTTGTTCCTACTCATGTGTTGTTGATTCATGCTTCCATGGTTATATTATTCATTTGTTAATAAGTGGTAAAGGAGTTTAATTATAGAAAAGGACAATAAATTTTGTGACAACTGATTCACCCCCTGTCTCAGTTGTCTGCCCTAATTTCAACAATTGGTATCAGAGCCAGTTCCTCTAAAAGAAGCTTGACCACTTGAGGAGATCTAGGATGTCGACTTACAAGAAGGATAGTCCAAGATCTGATGGAACAAATTACTCTCTTTGGAAGAGTCACATGGAGTGCCACTTGCAATGCATGTGTCATGCTTATTGGTTAATAACTAAAAATGAGTATAAGCCTCTGAAGAAAGGTCCTTCAACTCCAGATGAACTCAAATATGCTGAAAACAACATTCGAGCTAAAGAAGCTTTATTGAGTGCCTTGATTGATATAGAAATGACAAATGTCCTGGAATTAAAAACTGCTCATGAAATCTAGAAGAAGTTGGAAACTCTATATGAAGGTGATGAATATGTCAAATGTGCTAAGATGCAAAGCTTGAAGGGTAGATACGAAAATTTAAGGATGAGTGAAGATGAAAACATCACTTCCTACATGCAGAAGGTGAATGAACTTGTATGTAGTATCAAGTGTGTTGGTGGAACACTGGAAGAATCAGATATTGTTGGAAAAGTTCTCAAATCCTTACCTACTTCATACAAGCATAGAGTTGCTCCTATTGAGGAAATCAGGACTGTGACAACTGTTACAAGGGATCAGTTGGTTGGCAAGCTCTTAGCATTTGAAATGAGTGAGTTTGGTGATTCTCTTCCTAAATCTGAATCTATATTTAAGGCCAGCTTTTTTGGAAAGCAAAGATTTGATCTAAGTGAAAGCTCTTCAAGAAGACTAATCAGATTTGAGAAGGCAAGGAAGGATCTCGAAGAAGATGAATCAGAGCTTGAACAACTTGAAGCCCTTTTTGCCAAAAGACTACAAAGAGGATCCGGTAAGTATGAAGGAAAGTTGCCTTTCAAATGTTTTGCTTGCAATAAGATTGGTCATTTTGCATCAAGATGTCCGAAGAGGGTTTCAAAGCTAAACCCTGATAGACCTAGGGTTCACTAGAATTGCTACTATGTCCAAGAAGTTGTTGAAGAAGGAGTCACTGATGATGAATCTGATAAGGGAAGTACCTCAAGAAATGAATGGGTGTTCATTGCCATCAAAGAAGAAGATCCGATGCCTATTGGATCTGCTAGCTATGTAAATGTGGAATGAGCCTTGGCTACTCAAGTTGAAGAAAAGGATGAATGGGTAATTGACAGTGGATGCTCTCATCATATGACAAGTGATAAGAGTAAGTTTGTAAGTATGGAAA
The DNA here is from genome assembly GCA_027924645.1 of Cunninghamia lanceolata. Taxonomy (NCBI): domain Eukaryota; kingdom Viridiplantae; phylum Streptophyta; class Pinopsida; order Cupressales; family Cupressaceae; genus Cunninghamia; species Cunninghamia lanceolata. The sequence goes on from BSBN01000144.1 coordinate 4,361,511, forward strand.
GGTATGAAGTTGGAAATGTGAAGTTTGGAGACAATTTAGCTAGTAGAATCCATGAAAGAGGATACATCTCTCTTGATGGTAAGAAAACACTAATGATGTTTTGTATGTAGAAGGGTTGAAGCATAATCTTCTTAGTGTTGGATAGTTGATTGACAAGGGATATGATCTCCAATTCAAGGAAGAAAAATGTAGAATTTTGGAAAGCTCTGGAACTAAGATTGTATCTGGTACACAGACTAGAGGTAACATCTTTCATTTAAGTGGTACTAGTAAAACTTGTTTGATTGATCAGAGTTGGCTACGGCATAGGAGAATGTGTCACATAAACTTTGACAACATTGTCAAGATAAGTACTACTCAGGATGTGAGAGATCTTCCAAACCTTGTAAAACTTGCTAATAGCATGTGTAAGGAATGGCAGTTGGGCAAATAGAGCATAACTACATTCAAGAGTAAAGAAAAATCTTCAAGTGGATTGTTGGAACTTGTGCATACTAATTTGTGTGGTCCTGCCAGGGTTAGGAGTTTGCAAGGAGACAGATACTTTATGTTGATGATTGATGATCACTCCTAGATGATGTGGGTCACTTTCTTGAGAGAGAAATCAAAAGCTCTTAACAAGTTTAAAGTGTTTAAGGCTAGGGTGGAGAATGAGATTAGTCTGAAGATAAAGTGTCTGAGATCTGACAGAGGTGGATAATTTACCTCCAGTGAGTTTAATACATTTTGTGAAAAGTATGGAACAAGAAGACAATTGTCTGCTCCTAGGACTCCCCAGTAGAATGGAGTTGTGGAAAGGAAGAACTAGACTATTCAAGAGGCTTCTATAAACATGATGATGGAAGCAAATGTTCCACATGTCTATTGGAGAGAGGTTGTAAGTACTACTATCTACACTCTTAACTGAGTGCATATCAAAGGTAATTATGGTATGAACTGTGGTTTGGTAATGCTCCTTCTATGAAATATTTCAGAGTTTTTGGTAGTAAATGTTATATCAAAAGAGATGAAGATCTAGGCTAGTTTGATGCAAGGAGTGATGAAGGAATATTTTTGGGTTATTCTAACCAAAGCAAGGCATACCAATTCTTTAACAAGAGATTCAGAGATATTGTTGAAAGTGCTAATGTCAAAGTAGATGAGACCATGGAGAGACCTTCCAAGTTCTGTGAATATGAATCAGGTGATGAAAATGAAAAACAAGTTCAAGCTCAGACTCAGATTCAGAGTGCTCCAAATAATCTAGTGACTCAAAAAGCTAGTTAAAATAATGAGGAACAAATTCAAGAATTAGAAGCTCAAGAAAATCCCAAAACTCCCAGGTATGTAAGGTTGAATCATTCTGAAGATTAGATCATAGGAGATAAAAATAATGGTGTTCAAAGTAGAAGAAGAATTGCTAAAGAACAAGAGGAGTATTGTCTGATTTCAAACATTGAACCAAAATTAGTGAATGAAGCTTGTAATGATGAAAGTTGGGTAAAAGAAATGGAAGAAGAATCAATACAAATTGAAAAGAATCATACATGGGATCTTGTTCCTAGACTTGGAAACAAAAATGTAATTGGAACTAAATGGGTCTTTCGAAATAAATTGAATGAAGATGGTGAAGTTGTGAGAAACAAAGCAAGATTGGTGTGCAAAGGTTACTCTCAGGTAGAGGGAATTGATTTTGAAGAAACTTTTTCTCTAGTGGCAAGAATTGAAGCTGTTAAATTATTTCTTGTCTTTTCTGCTCACAAAGATTTCAAAGTCTACCAGATGGATGTCAAGTCAGCATTCTTGAATGGAGAGTTGGAAGAAGTCTACATTGAGAAACTGGAAGGATTCCAATTGTCTGGTCAAGAAGATAATGTCTACAAAATGAAGAAAGTATTGTATGGACTTAAACAAGCCCCAAGAGCTTGGTATGCAAGATTAGATAAGTATCTGCTAAAGTTAGGCTTTAGCAAAGGCACTGCTGATAGTAATCTTTATTTCAAAATCGATTATGAACACATCTTGATTGTTGAGGTATTTGTTGATGATATCATCTTTGGTGGAAATGAGAGCATGTATAAAAGTTTTGTTGATTAGATGCAAAGTAAATTTTAGATGTCCATGCTTGGTGAGATGAATTTCTTCTTAGATATGAAAATCATTCAGTCAGAAAAAGGCATCTTCATATCTCAGTCTATGTATGTGAAAGAGTTGTTGAAAAAGTTTGGAATGGAGGATTCAAAACTAGTGAGTACTCCTATGGTAACCGGATGCAAGTTGAGTAAAGATGATGATTCCCCTAAGGCAGATCAGAAAAGGTATAGATGAATGATTTGAGGACTACTTTATCTGACTCATATCAGACCTGATATTATGAATGCAGTTGGCCTTATTGCTAGATTTCAAGCTAATCCTAGAGAATCTCATGTTGTAGTAGTCAAAAGAATTTTTAGATATCTAAAAGGAACATCTAATTATGGCTTATGGTATCCTAAGGGTGATGATTTCACTCTTCATACATCTACAGATGCTGACTAGGTAGGAGATGTGAATGACGAGAAAAGTACTAGTGGAGGTGCATTTTTCTTGGGAAAGAGATTAGTTTCTTGGTTGAGTAAAAAGTAGGAGGCAATATCTCTATCCACTATAGAGACAGAGTACATAGCAACAACAAGTAATTGTACTCAAGTTTTGTGGATGAAGCAAATGTTGAAGGACATCAGAGTTGTGTTTGAAGAACCTGTTACAATTTTCTTTGATAATTCAAGCGCAATAAACATTTCAAAGAATCTGATGTTGCATTTAAAGACAAAGCACATATCCATCAAATTTCACTTTTTGAGAGAGAAGGTAAATGACAATGAAGTCAGATTGGTGTTTATTTCATCAAAAGATTAGATTCTAGAAATCTTCACTAAGCCTCCACCTAAGGATACTTTTGAGTATCTCAAAGTGATGCTAGGGGTTATTACCCCTCCTATTTAGAACTAAGGTGCACTAAAGTGCATCACTCTAGTGGAATTCACAATCATATCTTGTGATCCAGATTGGTGTTTAGGAGATGCTACTCAAGGGGAGTAGTCAGTATGATTCTGGATTAAGAAATAAAAAGAGGAAGAGATGATTGCAAATATGTGCAATTTTCCATTGCTATCAAAGGGGGAGAGAAGTCATGTGAAAAATTTGGAAGTAAACAGTGATGGTGAAATGGGGAGTAGTAAAGAAAATGGTTCCAAGTGTGATAAGAGAAAGGGGGAGAAGTTCTTGTATTGATGGTTGAAACAGTTTTTCACATCATATGTTGCCATCAATGACAAAGGGGGACATTGTTGCAAATATGTGTCTAACTGGTGTTATCATTGATGTCAACATATCCTTGTTGTCATTGGTGTGAACTTTATCTCATTATAGAAGACTTGTATGTTGAGGATATTGAGAAAATTAGCCTCTCCAGAAGAAACAAGTGAGTTATATATATCTCAGTAAGAGATAGTGAAGACAGTACAGTTCAATGAAGTAGATTGCTCCGCATTTCTAGTGAGATGAAGATCAGAATCTACAGACCAAAGTGTGTTGTAAAGGATTATCTAAAGTTGCTCTAGTTAAGATTTGAGGGATCCACATGAAGAATTTGTGAAGTTATGGCCATTTGAGTAGAACCAGGTTTTGCAGTGATTTAGAGGTGACAGAGTGACAGAAAATTAGTCGACATTTATTTGCAATGGAATATTGTGATCTATGGATCTAGAGGTGTGTTTGGGATGTCTGTGTGTATCCTTAGCTCAAGAGGTTTGTGGTTTGGAGGTCTGTAAGCAATCATTCTAGTGTGACAGTAATGACAGTGAGAGTTCTTAAGTTCCTGGATGAAGATGCAAGTGTTTCTAGCAAAGTGAGGTAGTGCAATTGTTCTCGTTGATTTCATTGTGCTTGTGGTGATCTCTAGATCGTGTGCCTACTGTGTTGGTGGTTTACATTGAGGATTGAGATCATGGTTGAAGATTTATCCTTGGGTGTTATTGCTCTTTCCAGTCTTGGTTGACTGGATGCTTTGTACATGTTGCAGATGACCTAAGAGAGGTTCTATGAAGTGTGCCTTATTGTTTGATGAAGATTTGGGTCCCAGCTATGTTTGGGTGATAGTATACTGATTCATATTAAGTCAGATGTTTGTAGTGCCAACCTTGATATTTATTCCAAGGTTGATGAAGAATATAAATAAGTGTGGTTGAGTTGTGGAAAATCATCCTTGTGCAAAAATGATAAGATCCTAAGAAAGGAAAGGCAGAGAAGAGAAGAGGAAGAGCAGTAAAGGAATAGGAGATAGTGAAGAAGTGTTTGGGGCTAGAACATAAGTATTGTGCACTTCAATGGAACTGAACCTTGCATGAAGAAGATGTTGTTTCTCCGTTCAATATTTTTGTATTAAACATTATAAATGTTCTTGTAGACAATGAGCCTCTTTTGAGTAGTGAACTCTAGGCAGTGTAACTGAAGGCAAGTGCCTTCCCATTTTGTATTCTTTTGACAAAGAATAAATCTTGTGGGTTAACCCCCACCATGGTTTTTCCCTTAACCGGGTTTCCACGTAAAAATCCTGGTGTAATGTATGTTGATTTTGTTCCTTCTCATGTGTTCTTGATTCATGCTTTCATGGTTATATCATTCATCTGATAATAAGTGGTAAAGATGTTTAATTACAACAAAGGACAAATGTTTTTGTGACAATTGATTCACCCCCCTCTTAGTTGTCTGTCCTAATTTAAACAAAGACTATTAGCCTTCTCTTTTCTTTTATTCTTTAGACAATTTTACCTTCCACTATCGCTTTCTCTTCTTTGAAACCCTTTGTGTTTCACTGCTTGGTTGACTTATCGGCAAATCAACAAAAATAGAAACTCATTAGTTCAATCGGCGAAGTCTATAGTTCATGAACTAATCGATTCATCAGAAAATGCCTTTACTTGAAAACATTTCTCAAAGAAGACATCAAGATTTCTCTCAAACTTCTCTTTTCTACATCTTTATCATTAAATTAGTGAATTGGCAAAAACGTGTGAACCTAGATGGCTAGTTTGGCAGTTCGTAATTTCATCGATTTGCTGACAAAGGCCTTAAATGGACAGATCTTTTTGCAAGGAAGGAAAAATAATGACAAGGTGAACATTATACATAGAAAATATGAAATAAAAAATTCCCTACAAATTATCTCAAATCAGATCTAAATGGGGGGTTTTAACTGCAATGAGAAAAGTGGGAATTTTTAATGGATTTTTTGGGCAAAATAATGCATGTTTGGGAGCTAATTTTTTAGGTCCCAACAATGGCTATGGTTGGGGATGTGTGGAAAACTTGGCATAGTGAGATTCCAGAACATCTCGGGGAAGTCAAAAAAGACAAAAACAAATAGGGGAAAAAAGACAACACATGTTTACAAGAAAACAGATAGTCTATTATATAACTTTTTCAGGAAGAATAAAACAAAGATAAGAAAAAGTTACTTGAAAGTTACAAATAAATAAAATATATTAACAATAAGTTGGAATTAAACATTATTGTATTAATGTAATGGAAGGGTGCAAACATTACAACTACCCTTTGGGTTATTGTTTTAACTCATGGAAAAGAATAATGTAAAGGCATATAGGAAAAATACAAGAAAATAGAAGATCATTCAGAGATCATGAAAGAGAAGGGTTATATGTTTGATAGGTGGTGAGAATCAGAGAAGGGCACACAACGTGTGTCCAACTCAGGGTACAATATGCACCCAGGATTGTCTTGGCTAGGACTAGTGTGTTACAAAGCATGGTGAGTTCTGCATAAGAACTTGTGGGCTTTAAACAAGAACCTGATTCCTCCTAGAAGTGCTGACTTGCTGAAAGGGGTTGAGTTTATAATCTATTCTCTAGAGTGTGTTTTGGAGAACTATCAAGATTTTAAAAATAAGTATTATCTTCTCAATTATACCAATTGTTGAGATTGAATTCATATAGTTAATTGCATTGTTTAAGATATTCATTTGCATTGTTAAAATTGAATTAAAATAAGTATTCCTACATAAAAGATTGTTAAATAAATTATAATAATTTTTCTTTATAATTTAGATTATATTCCACTATACATTTTATTTACCTAAGAAATAGCCTTGATTTGATAAATACATGCTATTGTTTAGTTTTAAAAACTTTATTTCATTTGTCACATAATTCAATGTTAATATTAATGAATAATCAATTTTGAGAATTTGAGGAATTACATTAGGTATCAGAACCATCAGATCCTTTAGATTAATAATTACCCTTTTACATAACTTGGAAAGACAAAATAATAATAATATAATCAAAACTTATATTTGTAGTTTTAAAGTCACTCCAAATCATAATTTTTGAAATTTTAATTACTATATTTTTTCTCTCTTATTTGTTGGTAGCCTTTTAAATTTAGGAAAACCCTATTTTTACACAGAATAATCTTGGTTAAATTTTAGAAAATCCTATTTTTAAATAGAATAATCTTATATTACTAGATTATTGTTGCACAAATTATTAAAGTCAAATAAATTATAGATAAGAGCATGTATTGGTTTACGAATGGACAATAATAAATTATTAGTCAATTGGATTGAAAGTTCACAACAAGAGAATCACTTCTGTTTCAAGCTTTTAATAAATCATTTTTCATGAAATATTTTACCACTCATAAACATTTATTTATGTTCCCCCAACTGATTTGGAATTGCATGAACCCTAATACATTGTTAATTCGCCAAAACAAAATTACATACATTGTTAAATAATTGAAATGTAGTGATATTTCTCTCACCGTCACCAATAATTTCGTCTCATTAGTGCTTCTCTTCTATTGTTTCTGGTGTCATTTATTTGAAGTTATGTATTACATCTACATATTGTTGGTTTATTGTTGGACATATACTAGCAGTTACACACATATTTTATGGAACAGATTTGCCAATGGGATATTAGTAATGGAAGCAATTAATTGTGGAATAAAATATAGAAATTTAAAAATTCGTACTTATATTGCAAGATGAGATAATGACAATGTTGTTTTCTTTTTTGCAATGTATAATAAGAATTTTTAATTTACATTTAAAATATATAGTATTTAAGTAAATGTTCCTTATATGAATAGGAGTAATACAAGGTTTATAGAATTTGTGTTTTTATCACTTACATAGGCATTCTCTTGTACTATAGTATTTAGGGTAGTATCAAATGCATGTGTATTGAAGGATAAAACATTAGTATGATGTTGTAGATGATTACATAAGTTATAGATATTTTTCATATTTTTAATGCAGCAAAATCCATTTGAAGTTGTATTGAGTTCTTGATGATGGTGTGACAAAGTATGTAGATTATATTATTGGTGTTAGTAACCACATCAAGCATAGAAGAATGAAAAGAATATAGATCATTTAATTTCTTTCCTCAAAACCACATTTTTAATATTACCAATTGCTTAACTGCTAACATTACATATTGACCATCTTACAATACTAAATACTATAGCTAATACAATCACCTAGAGCTCATTTTAAGCCAAGAAATTGAAATTGCATAAATAATAAAAAATAAGAGATTGAAAACACAACCACTAAAAAATATGCTATACAAGAATAAATACAATTATATTAGAGACTATATATTATATATAAAATAAATATAATTATGTTATCAATACTAAATATTAACAGTATCAATTACGACACAAATTAACCAATTTTTAACATAATTGTTGGGTTTTCAATACGGTTTCTTAGTGTTTATGTGTTTCTTTTGTTTAATTTTTTGTTACTATTATTCTTTTGTACCCATAACTTTAAGAGGAGGGAATTTGCATACATTTCATTTGGATTCATATGTTTCAAAGTAGATTCTTAGCTCCATGTTTGTCAAAGAGTGGAAGCATTTTTGAAACTTTAATTGTATAATGAAATCATTATTCTTCTCTAAATAGTTCCATTTTGAAAAGTGTTAGGAAAGTGGAGACCACATTGCATTATATGGTTGACCATGCTTGTTTTATAGTGTATTTGTCTAGTTACCTCCATTATTTTGAGAGTGTCTTAAAATGTAATTGATAGCCTCTAAGTAATTGTAGCATGTAGGAAAAAAATTTATGCAAACAATATATCAACTTGTTTTATTCTAAATGATGAAATGTATCCAATTAGTTAGCATGAGTAATCTCTTTCTCTATTCCTCTCTACAATCTCCTTCCCCTCTCTCTCCTACTGTGTGTGTGTGTGTGTGTTAATCTATCTCTCTATCAATCCCCTTCTCTCTTCCTCTACCTCTCTTTCTCTCTTCCCATCTCTTTCATTCTCTCTATATCTCTCCACTTCTTTATTCCTCTCTCTTTATGTATCCCTTTATCTCTCTATCTCTCTGCTTCTTTCTTCCTTTACCTCTCTTTCTCTCTTCCTCTCTCTTTCATTCTCTCTATCTCTTTCTCTCTTCCTCTATCCTCCTCCATGTCTTTATCTCACTTCCTCTCTCCCTCCCTCTTTCTATATCTCTCTTTCTCTAGCCTGCTCTATGTCTCTCTATCTCACTTTTACATAATTTACATTATATAAAACATGCTATATAATAACAAATACAACTATATTAGTATATTAGATATTATATATTATATATATAATAAATATGATTAAATTATAAATAAATATTTAATATAGATAAATGATTTTATAATATAATAGTACTTTAAATATGTTAAATAATTTACATTATATAAAATATACCATGTAATAATAAATAGAATTATATTAGTGAATATATATTATATATAAAATAAATACAATTAAGTTATAAATATTAAATATATCTATCTCTCTCTCTCTATTCGTCTCTCTCTGTATTATGTCTCTCTTTGTATTAATCTATCTCTTGGTCTCTCCCCTTCTCTCTTCCTTGACCTCTCTTTTTGTCTTCCTCTCTCTTTCATTATCTTTATCTCTCTTCACTTCTCTTTTCCTCGAGCTCTTTGTGTATCCCTTTATCTCTCTCTATCCATCCCCTTCTATCTTCCTCTACCTCTCTTTCTCTCTTCCTCTCTTTCATTCTCTCTCTATCTCCCTCTCTTTCTAAACCAAGAACAAAATCCATACTAATATCCTCCCATGGCCTCTCTGGTATAGGTAATATTTGAGATAGCCTTGTATTATGACTTGTTCCTTTTACCATCTAACACACTCTGCAAGTCTGCACAAATTTCCTCACATCTTGCTACAATTGTGGCCAATAATAATGCTCACTAACAATAGCAGTGGTCTTATCTCGACCAAAGTTTACATTATATAAAATATGTTAAATAATAACAAATATAACTATATTCAATATTAAATATTATATAAAATAAATATGATTATATTATAAATAAATATTTAATATAAATAAATGATTTTATAATATAATATTATTTTTAAAATATATTAGATAATTGATATTATATAAAATATACTAAACACTTGAATAAATACAATTATATTAGAGACTATATATTATATATAGAATAAAAATAATTAAATAATAAATAATAAATATGTTTATTTTATGCTTCTCAAGGTAGATGACATATGAGTGATGAAAAGATATAATAAAGGGATATTTAATGTGGAGATGTACTTTTGCATATGTCAAAGCAAATTTTACATTACCACTTGAAAAGAGGGGATTGAGAATGCCACTATTGTCCAATGAATATCACTTTTCTCAATTGTTTCTTTCTTTGGTGTAATTTCCTTTTAGCATAAAGTAGATTGATATATATTAGTAGTATCAATTACGACACAAATCAACCAAATTTGAGCATAATTGGTTGTTTTTCACTATAGCTTCTTAGTATTTATGTGTTTCTTCTTTTTTTTTTTTTTACTATTATTCTTTTGTATGTATAACTTTAAGAGGAGGGAATTTGCACATTTCATTTGGATTCATATGTATTGGAGTGGATTTTTAGCCCCATGTTTGTCAAAGAGTGGAAAGCAATATTGAAACTTTAACTGTATAGTGAAATCATTATTCTTCTCTAAGTAGTGTCATTTTGAAAAGTGTTAGGAAGGTGGAGACCACATTGCATTATATGGATGACCATGCTTGTTTTCTAGAGTATTTGTCTAGTTGCCTCCATTGTTTTGAGAGTGTCTTAAAATGTAATTGGTAGCCTCTAAGTAATTTTAGCATGTTGGAAGAACATTTATGCAAACAATATTGACTCATTTTTATTCTAATATTTGGAGATTTAACAATATAGAGCTAATTCAACATTGAAGAGACCAGTCTAACAATGAGAAAACTTAAGAAAAAACCAAATGCAAGTACAAATGGGAACCAGCGGCAGCTGGTTCCTTGTTGCTGCTCTTAAAAAACAATAAGAAAACCATGCCTTTATAGTCAATTAAAGAAGAATGTATTCTATATAAAGTGTGTTCATATGTGAAAATAATATTCACTTGGCCAAAGAATCAGGTATTCTCCACATGATTTGTAAGCAAAGCAAGTGTCTAAGTTTGTGTTTTAAAATCTAAGAAAAATAAAATTTAAAAAACTCTAAAACAAAAAAAATTAAAACATTTTGAGTGACTACACAATTGAAATAAATTATACATTTCCAATAGCTTTCCATTTAGTAAACTTCAAATTATAAAAAATTGAAATAAATTATACACTTACAATAGAGCTTTCATGTCAATGAAATATTTGGAGACTTAATACTATAGAGCTAATTTAACTTTGAAGAGACTAGTTTAATAGTGAGAAAGCTTAAGTAAAGAACAAATGAAAGTACAAATGGGAAGCAATGGCAGCTAGTTCCCAACTGTCGCTGCTCTTAAAAAACAATAAGAAAACCATGCCTTTCTAGTCAATTAAAGAATAATGCCTTCTATAGAAAGTGTGTTCATCTATGAAAATAATATTCACTTGGATAGAGAATCAAGTATTCTCCACATAATTTGTAAGAAAAGTAGGTGTTTGAGTTTGTAGTTTAAAATCAAAGAAAAATAAAATTTTAAAATCTAAACCAAAAAAATTAAAATATTTTGATTGACTATACAACTGAAATAAATTATACACTTCCAATAGCTTTCCATTTAATAAATTATTTTATATTGTAACCTTAACCAAGTCAATAAATTTAAACATCATAAAAAATACATTTACATTTAAAAAAATTACCATCAAGGCTTCCTCAATATGGATACATGTAAAACATCCTAGCTTAGTTACATCCTAAAATACAACCAATACAAAAAATGTAAAATAATTAAAGAAAACATAAATGTGAAAATAAATGGGGAAAAACAAAAAGAAATAATATGCTTGCGCCCACAATGATGCATGTCAAAGATGTGAATATCTGAATAGCTCAAATGATTTTAACCTTGATTGATCTTTCTATCCTGTATGTATAAAGAAGCATATATGTGTGTAAAAACCAAAGTTGCATGGACATGGATATGGATACGGAGAGAGACAATGCCCTGCAAGTTCTATCTTTTATATTTAAGAACTTACCAAACTGCCATTGAGCATGATCCTCAAGGAGTGATGGTTCTATTAGGATTGTTGGCTTAGATGGACAAGTGATCAAACCTTAACCTTATGTTGTGAATGTTTGGATTTATTTTTTTGGGGTGACAAAATCTCCATTTTATGAGGCTCACAGAAGATACAGATCATATCAATTCATTAGGTTCTCATTATGTTAATTTTGGGCACCATTGAAGTCTATCAGAATGATAAATTGGTAAATTACCCATCTGGACTACTCCCTCCTCTCCCACCTCAAGTCAACAACAAATAAAGTTGATTTTCACACAAGCTATCACATTGCATTTCATTTTCCTTGGATTGGAACTCTCTTCATTTTTGGCACCATCTTTATCATTAAATACAATTTTGAATTATAATTCACCTCTACAAACCATTAAAAGTATAACCGACATTGTATTTCATTTTCATAGGTTGGCTTGTTGTCACCCTTTTTTTTAAATACAATAAGAATGGTAAGTTACCTTTTTAGAATATCAACAAATATATTTTTGAATGTACTTGAGATAACATATTGATTTGTCTTTTTTTTAAAGTGATCATTCCCTTCATTGTTGGTCCCATCCTTACAATAATTTACAATAAAAATGATAAGTTACCCCTTATAAAATATCAACAAATATAATAGGACTGTACTTGATCCTACATGTTGAATTTTTGTCCTCTTAAGTGGACATTCTATTATTGTTGGCCCTGTTCTTATAACTAAATATAGTAATAATGATAAATTATCCTTAATAATTTATTAACAAGTACAATTGGAGTGTATTTGAGCTCACATATTATAGTTTAATTTGCTCTTCACTTTTTGACACCATGTTTATTGTTGAGGTAATGGGAACGATATTTTATCTTTTAGAAACCATCAACAAAAATTAGATTATACACAAGTTGAAATATAACATTTCTTTTTGCTATTTGTAATGCCCCGCCATGCAACCCTAGAGATAAGTTCAACTAAAGCAGTAAAAAGGTAGATTTTTTTTTTTTAAAAAAGAAGAAATCACAACAAAACATAACATAAAATAATAGCATCAAGTTGAACTATCATCTCTAGGGATTACATAGCTACATTATTGCAACTTAACAATAATCAACAACATACATGATTTGATCGATCAAATGAATCAAACTAACATTTTAGGTTACAACATCATATGAATATATCAACATTTTTGCAACTGAGATTACAAGTACGAGATAGTATATCTTACAAGAATAATTACATAATTTCAATGATACAAAAGCTCTCTTTCTAGATACATCAATTACATAAGGATTTCTTCTGATACAAAAGATCTAAATACAAATAGTACAAATGTCCATCTTCGATATAGTTGCAAAATTAGAATCAAGAGAAATACATCTTTACACATGAGCCACAATGCCAAAAAAACCAATGGAATAAATCACAACCACCCAACCATGTGGAACCCTGAGGTCCACCCCCCATGCTAGGAGATAACAATGAGGTCCCACAATGACAATAGTCAAGAAGATAGTAGGCTAAAGAGTGCAAGGACTACACATGATTCCAATACAACATGGATCAATATGAAAACCACAAGTAACTTAAACAACACTTCAAGAGGAAACCACACAAAAAAAAAGAAAAACACACTTAGGGAATGCTAGGCTATAGTAGGGAACAATGTCATCGCATGGTCCTAACATGGGTTATCCAGGCAGTCTCTCACTAGACACCAGCCCCCATCCATGGGTTATCCTAGCTATCCAAATGGTGGGCCCCATCTATGGTTATCTTGGTACTCTATCACTAGACACTAGCCCCATAGGGTGACACATGTGGAGCCAACATTCCTTTCATCACGACAAGAAAGTTAATTTTTCTAACCATGGCCTTCTCATCCCATCCTTAGCCTGAATGAGCACTATAGGCATGGGTGAGTCATCTAATTATCTTATTTAGTGTTGAAACTACCCAACCCTCTAAATTTATTATTATCACTAGATTAAAATCTTCCAATGGGTTATCTTGGCAGCCACTTTGGGCACTGGCCCCACATTGAAAGCCACTCCCCTACCTACATCTAGAAGACCCTATCCATGAAGCAAGACAATTACCATCACAATGACAAGTAACATATACAAAGTAAGGCATTTACCTTCTTGCATACAAAACATAATCACAGGGACCAATTATTATATCCTTGTCCCAAAACATAAACCAAGCATGAACTATCACATTCTCATCATGATGCATTTACAACACAAAATACACATCATTTCACATCACATAGAGCAAGACATTATCCATCTTACATAGTCATCATAACCACATGAATAGGTACACTGAACAAGGCATTATTCATCTTGCACATGTATCATACTAACATGAAACAAGATACAATATTACAAGAGTGCATTTCATTCAACTCACATTCACACCCTCCTAGGCCTCTGGAAACTCTTCTACAACACTTGACATCATTAAAACATAATGGTCATACATCACATTCACTTTCCAAAGCACATCCTAAACCAATATCAATAATTCAATCAAAACCACAAATGTAACATATGATCTGATGCACTAATAATAGTCTTAAAGAATGTAACATTATTCCAATCATGATCAATCATCTAACATAAGGTAACTCTAATGCAGACAATAATTACTTGAAGGGATACCAATTATTCCATAATAGGAAATTCAGTCAAACAAGATACTACCTGTTGTTAGACTAACCCACTTTCTACACTGATGTGGATCTTATTAAAATTCTAGACAACTTTGTGATTTCTATTCAAAATAATTGTATAAGCAAAACATAAAGGATCATAATGTAGATTAAAACTAATCATCCATTTAAATCTTTAGAAAGTATATGAGTTAAATTCTAAACATTTTATATCATATCAGACCTAACCTCCACTTACTCACCCAATTTCATAACTAAGCACAATCTTTAATTTAAGTCATAACTAATATTAGACTCCATTATATGACCACAAATTTCCTTCAGGTGAAGAGGAAGCTAGATATATATAAAAATACTTGACAAGTCTTACTAAATCTAAACTAAATGTTATCTTCCACCAAAAATATCAAAGATATCTAGACATATAACAATCATAAATTAAATTCATAGACTAACTCTGTGCACACTACTTAAAATATTCTAATTCATACTACAATTAAAAACTTAACTAAGGTCATCATACACACCTTATAACTAGATCTAAAATAACAATTCAACATTTATAATATGATAATTTACATAAATTTAACTAAGAAAAATATATATTAAGAAGCCTTATTTATTATCCATAGCCTACTCTCTTACAATAGATAAAACTACTAATATTATTAAATATACAAGATAAAATAATAAACCAATAAATTATTTTAAAAGGATTTGACTTTTTTATTTATAAAGTAATGCTTAAATATAACATATCCCTAAATAATAGGGATGAAATAAAATAATACTTAAATATAACACATCCCTCAATAATAAGGATTTGATTTATTATAAATAAAATAACACTTAAATATAAGACATCCCTAAATAATAGGGATTTGATTTCTCATAAATAAAATAACACTTAAATATGACACATCCCGTAATAATAGGGATTTGATTTCTCATAAATAAAATAACACTTAAATATAACACATCCCAAAATAATACGGATTTGATTTGAAATATAATAATACTTAAATATAACACATCCTAATAATAGGAATTTGATTTTTCTATAAAAAAATACTTAAAAAATAAAACACATCCATAAAACTATTCTTCCCTATTAAATAGGGAGTTGACATCACACCTTCAAAAAAATAAATAAAACTTAAATTAAAACAATAATTTATTAAAGGACAATTTTAAAGATAGTTAAAATTTATAGTTAACATTATGCAACATCAAATACTTAATATTTAGCTAAAAAATGTTTAATTATTTAAATGCTTAAATTAAAATTAAAATAAGTTATTATATGCAAGAATTAATTAAATCAAATTCAAAAGAATAAGATTTTATAGTTTCATAATATGTAATTTAATTTTAAAAATAAGAATACTTTCTAAACTCTAACAAAATTTCTAATTCTAATATGGTAATACAAAAGGCAGATTTTTATGTTACTAAAACTTACCTTTCCTATTTCCTATCAAGGTTAAAATAAAATTATTTAAGCACAAAGAGATTTATTTATTGACTTCTATTCATTATGAAAGCTATTCATTTATTCATATAAAATATTCACACAAACCAGAATTAAAATTGATACAATGAAAAGAATTTATGTGAGAGCTTGGCTGAGCCAGGCCATATGGCTGCCATGGACAAGAAGAGGGATTCTGAAGAATTTAATTCAGGTAAAATTTTATTGTTTTACATACTAAAATTTATTGTTTCAAATGCATAAACTATAGACCAAACTTCATTTGCAATATTTTTGGTTTCAGGCAAAGAAAGTTTCATAAATTTTTAAGTGTAAAAGCTAATAAAATATAAAATCTCCTATACCTTGGTCTGAGATAACAATTGGGCTACAAATACTAAGTTTTAAATGTCATTTTAGGCATATATCTATGCATATGGGGGTTGTACAAATAGGCAGGCTGGAGGAATAGAAAATATAAAAGTTTTGTTAGAATGGAATTATCTCTATTGGCATTATTACAGCAAGTCATCAAATGGCATGAGATTTTAGACAAAAGAAATTTGTTTGATTGATTATATAGATTAATGACTGGAAAGAAAGAAATAGGTTTGCATGACAATAAATTTTGATCTCTTCAGGCAAGGGCAACAGTACCAAAGTGGAGGTTTCTTTTAATAAAAGAAATTGACATAGACAGAGGAATGTAGAAAAATATTTCATTTAGCTAAGGTGTCTACTGGTAATATGAAAATATGATGATAGTGCAATAGCAAGATAGGTAGGTGTGAAGAAAGATAAATAGGTGTGAAGATTGGAGGATCAACAATATTTAAAATTACTACAATTATAGTATATGCACGATTAGATTGATGAAGATAACATGCAAGCAAATGCAAATGATAGGATTAAATATAATGGGGTTTATAGAAAAGAAAAAATAGATTACATAGCTTTTACATATGATTGCAGATGGAAACTGACTTTCAAAGGGTTTTCTATTGTTTGGGATGATTAAGAGAGACCAAACTACTACCAAAATTTATCAAATAATAAAAAAGTGCTCAAACACATACAAGATTTTTCTTAATATATAGACAAGCAGAAGAAATTTTGTTTAAAACATTCCCATAAATTCTTTAGACTTCTCTTGCTCCCTTCCTCTCTTCCTCCACCAATTCCTCTTATTTTTGCCCAAATTTCTCTGCATCTTTTCAAAGAACTATCCCCTCAAAATAATCTTCCCAAAACCAAAAATGGACTAGGATAATAAATTCCTAAATCCCCCAATCTTCTATTACTCACATCCAATATCCAAAAATTTAAATGCATTTCTACCACCACTATCTGGAATATTTTCAAATCTTAAAAATTATTTCCATCAAACACTTCCTCAAAACAATTAATGACAATATCAAAATAATATCTTCCAGCCCAAAATTTAATCAATTACTAAAGTATTAAATATTAATAATTGTTTCAATAACTTTATTATCATTATTATTATTAACTATAAATACCACTAACAGGAATAATTTTTAAATTTCTGACAACCCACTCCAACAATAAATTAATGGAAAAATAAAATAAAATCTCACATATCAAATAAACTCAATAGAGAAGATTCAAAGAAAATTCCTTTGGACAGGGATGGAAGACAAACAAGAATGTCCTTAGTTAGCTTGAAGAAAGTTTGTCTTCCCAAATCTCACGGAGGTCTCAACATTAGATCTGTCAGAAAAATGAACAAGGCCCTCCTCTCCAAAATAAACTAGAATTTGCTACACAACAATAAAGAGTGGGGAGATATTATGAGTGCTAAGTATCTTCATGAAACTAATCACTTTAGTTTTATCCATCAGGAAAGGCTCCCATAGGGATCTGTTATCTGGAACAAAATGTTGAAGTCTAGAGGTCTGCTCAAGCTTGGGCTAAGATGGAAAATGGGGAACGATAAGTCTGTTAACTTCTGGGAAGATATTTGGATGAATGATAAAGCCCTTGTTACTCTAAGTGATTATGGAGCAATTGTTATCATTGCTACTCAATTTTTTGGGGATAAAGTGTGCAATTTTCACACTAATAATGGGATTAGGAGTTGGAAGAATATCATGGACTGCTGCACTCATTATCTTGAATTCACTCCTCGGATAAGGGCTATTCAAAATCTTCTTCATGAGATCAGAATTCCTCTTTTCCCTAGGGGGGATGAGTTGGTTTGGTGGCTGGACAAGAAAGGTTGTTTCTCTCTTAAGTCTTCTTATCATCTATTGATCCCTGAAGTGCATAAAAATGATATTTGGAGGAAAGTGTGGAATTACAAACTTATCCCTAAAATCAACATGTTTTGGTGGGTTGCTACTCATAACAAAATCCTAACTCAAGATAACCTTCAAAGAAGGGGATTCACCCTGGTTAACAGGTGCTTTCTGTGCTTGGAAAAAGAGGAAATTGTTTCTCACTTTATCCTTCATTGTGACTTTGCCAAGGAAATCTAGACCATTATTTTAAGGAACTTTGGCATACAATGGGTGTGTAATGCTGATATTAGGGAAGTCATAGCTAATTGGTGTCCCCCCTTTTCTCATCCTTGGATTGGTGAGCTCTGGAATCAAACTCTTCCCTATCTTGGTTGGACCTTATGGAAGGAACGGAATGATAGAGTTTTCAGAGATGCTGCTAGGGAAACTTCTCACGTTCTTCACTCTTTTTCTAAGATTCTTTTGGAAAGTGTGACCAATTCCCATATCAAAACTGCAGAGAAACCTCTTTCTCAAGAAGAGGAGCAAATTGCTACGAATTGGAGGGTTCTTAGTCAAATCCCGACCCATAACAACTCCAAACTGGTGCAAAGATTGAATACTAAATGGATACCCTCAAAGCCAGGTTGGCTCAAACTAAATTTTGATGGGGCTTCCAAGGGGGATGGTAAGGCTAGCGGTGGTGGAATTATAAGGGATGACAGAGGTTGGCTGGTTGCTGCTTATGCTAGTGGGATTGGCTTCCAAAGCAATAATTATGCTGAAGCCTTTGCTCTTTTATGGGGGGTGGAGCTGGCTATTTCCCTTGATATTAGACAACTGCATATCCAAGGGGATTCAACACTGGTTATTGATGTGGTTAATACTGTGTCGACTTGTGGCTAGAAACTAAAAGACATCATTATGGACATTCAGCTCCTGCTACAACGGATTCCCAGTGTGGATATGTCTCATATCTACAGAGAGGGCAATGTTGTCGCTGATGCTTTTGCTGACATTGGCCAACAATTTTTAAATTGGCATTGTTGGTGTCAAGCTTACAGCATCCCCCTTAACATAAGGGACTTAATTCAAAAAGAGTCGACGTGTCAATGATGAGTCAGTATATAAATATTTTCATCTCTCTTCATAGGCCTTGGTGGAAGAGGTAGACATGTATTTTGATGTACGGGTTTTGGAGTACTACGTGGCTAGTTGTCATATCAGTCTTATTACTTCCTGGTGATAAAATGAGTTGCTTACCTATTAATCATAGTGGATGCCTTGGAATCATGTCCGAGCATGGGAAGTGTACGTGGCAGGTGGTTCTCATTAATTCCAATGGATGCAGATGTATGATTATCATTATTTCCTATCAAGTGATCATTTTCCCCTTCTCCATTAACTCTGTGAATATCTAGTGCTGGGGTTTCTGTGCTACTATCTGTAAGGCTAAGATGGGGGGAGATAGGATCCGAACAGAGCCTGTTTCATGCTGTGAGTTTAAAGACAATGCGATGGTTTGGAACTACTATAAGGAGGGTGGCATCAGTTCCTACTTGGAATGCCTTAATGGCTATGATGAGAATTTATCAGAACAATTTGCGAGATCCTGGCATAATCGTAGAGTCATAGTGGGAAGAATTGGGTTTGAGATCTCTGAGAAAGTTATCGGTATGGTGTCTAGTATGTCGATTATGGGGACTAAGCTGCAGAGAAAAGCTAAGGTGGTCGATCATTCTAACCAAAAGCTTTTTCTTGGGGAAGGTGAGGAACTGGTTCCTTACCAGGGAGGGTTTGATAGGGCCAAGCTGCCGGAGCCATGGGATGCTATGTGTTTCCTGATAATGAAGTATTTCACCCTAGAAGGGCGCTTTACCAAGTTTTACAACTATCATCTTCCTCTTTTGAATCATTTTAGAAGTAATAGTCTCATTAGCTTCCCATTTTATCTTATGTCCTCCCTTTAGCATTCAATTTTTAGGGTCAAAGATAAACTAGTTAAAAAACCCTCCAAGCAACCTATTCCCCTGCATCAGGGCCTCATCTTTTGTTTATATAATTTCCACCTTGCTCTTGAGCCAGCTAAGCCTCTTCTGTCTCACAGTGGGGAAAAGTCTGCTGACCCTGAGGATATTCCTGCTTCTGATGAGCCTTACCATTCCCCTAGTTCCCCTAAGTCTAAAGGGGTTTCCTTTCCTAATGATGATAGTCCTATGGTGACCACTACCCATACCCCTCTGTCCAAAAGTACAGTAAAGAGTAAAAAGAGGAAATTCAAGGGGGTTGAAGTAGAGATTATGGGGTTTGTTGTGGGGACACCTAATAATCCCTGTAGTACCCCTGTGGGTCCTGGCAGTAAACCTAATTTGGCTATTAAGGGCACGTAGGAGTGCTTTTCCTTACGAGACAGAAGGTCGGGGAGGATCGTAGGTAAACCTACGACCAAAGCCAAACTCATTGATTACTCAGAGTTAGCGTCGGATGAGTCCACTCAGGGTGGTGCGACCAAGGTTCTGGAGGTCCAGGAGATTTCTGAAGAGGTGGAAGGAATGAATGAGAATCCTCAGATGGAGACTGATGGTGGTGTTTTTGGGGACTCTGTTCACAATGTTGACGAAGGTGATAAGATGTTTGTGGAGGAAGCTACTGATGAAATGGAGGAAGAAGTTGGTTACAGAAAGGACATTGATGCCCTAAGGTGCCACATTGTTAAGCTGGAGCAGTCTTTCTCCACTATGCTTAGGCGGGTGGTTTTATTTAATCTCTCTATTTTACAGGATCTTGGAGCTACTGCTGCAGCTGACAAGGATGAGAACTACAAAAAGTTGGATGATTTTATGGAACCCATGGCTAAGAACTGGGAGAATCCTTCTCCTTAGCTCTAGTCTCTTTTATACTATTGTTCCTCTGCTTTCTGCTTACTTTCTGTATCTGGACTGGTTGTTGTATATGTTGTCTATGCTGACTAACTGGGTGATGCTATGACTGTTGTGAGGTATTTTTATTTTGTTTCCTCTGGGGTTCCTTTTTGCTTTGTAAGGGTTTGGCCCCTTGTTTCTACCGCCTTATGTTATCAAAAACAATATTATTATTATTTCTAGCTTTGAAAGCTACTAATTTCATTTAATATAAAAATCAACTAATTAATATTCTCAATTTTCTACATTAATTAAATAACTAATATTGATGTATATATAAAAACATATTATTATTATTACTATAATAATTAATAAATCTCCAACAAATACACATTGACTATATAACCAAAATGATCAAACATCAACACATCTATACACATAGATCACTTATTCTATAAAATGAACCAAATGACTATAATCAACAACTTAATACCTTGGTCACTAAGTTCAATAAAATGAACCTTAAACTACAATAAACAAACAATAACAACCACATACCAAAGGATGACCAACACCCGAGGACTAGTACCAACTGAGCGACAACTACACCCATGACTGGAAATGCATGGATGATGACAAACTGAAGACATTGGCTGATAGAGGGAACCCCATGTTATCTCCCATCCGCATTATCCATTGGTGTAAAAGCATGCTCAGAGCTTCTAATTTAGGTGGAGTCGATGCCTGGTACTAGCAACCTGCAACAAAACAAAGTGTTATATGTGTGTGTGTATATATATGTATATGTATACATATATACATATACATATATTCATATACATATATACACATATATATACATATACATATATACATATACATATATATATACATATACATATACATATATAAAATCAAACACACTTTGACAAGGAATTGCAGCATAGTAGGGTACTCATTATGAGCAATACTACACTGTCCCCTCACAAAACACATCACAAATATCCATATTAAACAAGTTTATTAGTAACTAAATAACCAAATAACACATAGTCAGATAGTCACATAATTGACATAGTAAAACAAATCTACATAATCAATTAATCCATCCCTAATCACAACATAAGCATAATGTACTACTCATAAAGTATCAACAGTGGCATCATAGTAAACATCAATGAGTGTCATCAACTATATCAAAATATTTAACTTGCCATCAACATGTCTAACATACCCTAATTATTCTGAGTATCTTACCTTCATCTTCATGTTCCTTACCCCGACCACCTGCTCATCCAAGGTGAGAATGGAGGGGCACTACATCCTCCCCCCCTAAAACTTGACTTCCTCCTAGAAGTCATAGACTAGGGTGGAGACATAATATAGTAGTATTGCAACTTTCTATTGCCTACATACGCATCCATATTAAGCAATTGTTCATAAAATAGGCACAATCATTCCATAACAATAAGAAGAACATTAATTCTTTACCTTTAAGGATTATCATGTGATCTACTTATATCTAACCACACATATTTTGAAATTTTGATACAATTTAGAGAATTACTTTCACATATACTCAAGGAAAAATACTTCTCATATCTTATTTCCACTATGCTTTCAACTATTTAGTAACATACGAAGTAAAATTCTCTGTGGAGTCCTCCCTTGAACTATTTACAAGAATAATTACATAATTTCAATGATACAAAAGCTCTCTTTCTAGATACATCAATTACATAAGGATTTCTTCTGATACAAAAGATCTAAATACAAATAGTAGAAATGTCCATCTTTGATATAGGTGCAAAACTGGAATCAAGAGAAATACATCTTTACACATGAGCCATAATGCCAAAAAAACTAATGGAATAAATCACAACCACCCAACCATGTGGAACCCTGAGGTCCACCCCCCATGCTAGGAGATAACAATGAGGTCCCACAATGACAATAGTCAAGAAGATAGTAGGCTAAAGAGTGCAAGGACTACACATGATTCCAATACAACATGGATCAATATGAAAACCACAAGTAACTTAAACAACACTTCAAGAGGCAACCACACACAAAAAAGAAAAACACACTTAGGGAATGCTAGGCTATAGTAGGGAACAATGTCATCACATGGTCCTAACATGGGTTATCCAGGCAGTCTCTCACTGGACACCAGCCCCCATCCATGGGTTATCCTAGCTATCCAAATGGTGGGCCCCATCTATGGTTATCCTGGTACTCTATCACTAGACACTAGCCCCATAGGGTGACACATGCGGAGCCAACATTCCTTTCATCATGACAAGAAAGTTAATTTTTCTAACCATGGCCTTCTCATCCCATCCTTAGCCTGAACGAGCACTATAGGCATGGGTGAGTCATCTAATTATCTTATTTAGTGTTGAAACTACCCAACCCTCTAAATTTATTATTATCACTAGATTAAAATCTTCCAATGGGTTATCTTGGCAGCCACTTTGGGCACTGGCCCCACATTGAAAGCCACTCCCCTACCTACATCTAGAAGACCCTATCCATGAAGCAAGACAATTACCATCACAATGACAAGTAACATATACAAAGTAAGGCATTTACCTTCTTGCATACAAAACATAATCACAAGGACCAATTATTATATCCTTGTCCCAAAACATAAACCAAGCATGAACTATCACATTCTCATCATGATGCATTTACAACACAAAATACACACCATTTCACATCACACAGAGCAAGGTATTATCCATCTTGCATAGTCATCGTAACCACATGAATAGGTACATTGAGTAAGGCATTATCCATCTTGCACATGTATCATACTAACATGAAATAGGAGACAATATTACAAGAGTGCATTTCATTCAACTCACATTCACACCCTCCTAGGCCTTTGGAAACACTTTTACAAGACTTGACATTATTAAAACATAATGGTCATACATCACATTCACTTTCAAAAGCAAATCCTAAACCAAGATCAATAATTCAATCAAAACCATAAACATAACATATGATTTGATGCACTAATAATAGTCTTAAAGAATGTAACATTATTCCAATCATGATCAATCATCTAACAACATAAGGTAACTCTAATGTAGACAATAATTACTTGAAGGGATACCAATTATTCTATAATAGAAAATTCACCCAAACAAGATACTACCCATTATTAAACTAACCCACTTTCTACACTGATGTGGATCTTATTAAAATTCTAGACAACTTTGTGATTTCTATTCAAAATAATTGTATAAGCAAAACATAAAGGATCATAAAGTAGATTAAAATCAATCATCCATTTAAATCTTTAGCAAGTATATGAGTTAAATTCTAAACATTTTATATCATATCAAACCTAACCTCCACTTACTCACCCAATTTCATAACTAAGCACAATAGTTAATTTATGTCATAACTAATATTAGACTCCATTATATGACCACAAAGTTCCTTAAGGTGAAGAGGAAGCAAGATATATATAAAAATACTTGACAAGTCTTACTAAACCTAAACTAAATGTTATCTTCCACCAAAAGTATCAAAGATATCTAGACATATAACAATCATAAATTAAATTCATAGACTAACTCTATGCACACTACTTAAAATATTCTAATTCATACTATAATTAAAGACTTAACTAAGGTCATCATACACACCTTATAAGTAGATCTAAAATAACAATTCAACATTTATAATATGGTAATTTACATCAATTTGACTAAGACAAATATATATATTAAGAAGCCATATTTATTATCCATATCCTACTCTCTTACAATAGAAAAAACCACTAATATTCTTAAATATACAAGGTAAAATAATAAATCAATAAATTATTTTAAAAGGATTTGACTTTTTTATTTAGAAAGTAATGCTTAAATATAACATATCCCTAAATAACACAGATGAAATCAAATAATACTTAAATATAACACATCCCTCAATAATAGGGATTTGATTTCTCATAAATAAAATAACACTTAAATATAACACATCCTGAAATAATAGGTATTTGATTTCTCATAAATAAAATCACACTCAATTATGACACATTGTGAAATAATAGGGATTTGATTTCTCATAAATAAAATAACACTTAAATATAACACATCTCAAAATAATAGGGATTTGATTGGAAATATAATAATACTTAAATATAACACATCCTAATAACAGGAATTTGATTTTTCTATAAAAAAATACTTAAAAAATAAAACACATCCACAAAACTATTCTTCCCTATTAAATAGGGAGTTGACATCACACCTTAAAAAAAAAAAAACTCAAACTAAAACAATAATTTATTAAATGACAATTTTAAATATAGTTAAACTTTATAATTAACATTATGCAACGTCAAATACTTAATATTTAGCTAAAAAATAGTTTAATTATTTAAATTCTTAAATTAAAATTAAAATAAGTTATTATATGCAAGAATTAATTAAATCAAATTCAAAAGAACAAAATTTTATATTTTCATAATATATATTTGGTTTTTACAAATAAGAATACTTTCTGAACTCTAATAAAATTTCTAATTCTAATATGGTAATACAAAAGGCAGATTTTTATGTTACTAAAACTTACCATTCCTATTTCCTATCAAGGTTAAAATAAAATTATTTAAGCACAAAGAGATTTATTTATTGATTTCTATTCATTATGCAAGCTATTCATTTATTCATATAAAAGTATTGACACAAACCAGAATCAAATTTGATACAATGAAAAGAATTTATGTGAGCTTCACTGAGCCAAGCCATACAGCTGCCATGGATAAGAAGAGGGATTCTGAAGAATTTAATTTAGGTAAAATTTCATTATTTTACATACTAAAATTCATTGTTTCAAATGCATAAACTATAGACCAAACTTCATTTGCAATATTTTTGGTTTCAGGCAAAGAAAGTTTCATAAATTTTTTAAGTGTAAAAGCTAAGAAAATCTAAAATCTCCTATACCTTGGTCTGAGATAACAATTGGGCTATAGATACTAAGTTTTAAATGTTATTTCAGGCATGATCTTATGCATATGGAGGCCGTACAAATAGGTAGGCTGGAGGAATAGAAAATATGAATCTTTTGTTAGAATGGAATTTATCTCTATTGGCATTATTATAGAAAGTTATCAAATGGCATGAGATTTTAGACAAAAGAAATTTGTTTGTTGATTATACAGATTAATGGCTAGAAAGAAAGAAATAGGTTTACCTGGCAATAAATTTTGATCTCTTCAGGCAAGGGCAACACTATAGAAGTTGAGATTTCTTTTGATAAAAGAAATTGACATAGACAAAGGAATGTAGGAAAAGATTTCATTTAGCTAAGTTGTCTATTGGTAATATGAAAATATGATGATAATGCAATAGCAAGATAGGTAGGTGTGAAGAAAGATAAATAGGTGTGAATATTGGAGGATCAACAATATTTAAAATTGCTACAATTGTAGGATATACATAGCTAGTTTGATGAAGAGAACATCCAAGTAAATGCAAATGACAAGATTATATATAATGGGGTTTATAGAAAAGTGAATAGATTATAGAGCTTTTGCATATGATTGCAAATGGAAACTGACTTTCAAAGGGTTTTCTATTGTTTGGGATGATTCGCATAGACCAAACTACTACAAAAATTTATCAAATTAAAAAAAGTGCTTAAACATGTACAAGATTTTTGTTGATATATAGACAAGCAGAAGAAATTTTGTTTAAAACATACCCATAAATTCTTCAGACTTCTCTTGCTCCCTTCCTCGCTTCCTCTGCCAATTCCCCTTCTTTTTCCCTAAATTTCTATGCATCTTTTCTAAGAACTATCCCCTCAAAATAATCTTCCCAAAACCAAAAATAGACCAGGATAATAAATTCCTAAATCCCCCAATCTTCCGTTATTGACATCCACTATCCAAAATTTTAAATGCATTTCTACCACCACTATCTAGAATATTTTCAAATCTTGAAAATTATTTCTGAAATAATATCTTCCAACCCAAAATTTAATCAATTACTAAAGTATTAAATATTAATAATTGATTCAATAACTTTATTATCATTATTATTATTAACTATAAATACCACTAATAGGAATAATTTTAAAATTTCAGACAACGCATGCCAACAACAAATTAATGGCAAAATAAAATAAAATCTCACATGTTAGATAAACTCAATAAAGTACTAAATATTAACAATATTATTAATATTGCTAGCTTGCAAAGCTACTGATTTAATTTAATATAAAAAACAACTAATTAATATTCTCAATTTTCTACATTAATTAAATAACTAATATTGATGTATATATAAAAACTTATTATTATTATTACTATAACAATTAATAAATCTCCAACAAATACACATTGACTATATAACCAAAATGATCAAACATCAACACATCTCTACACATAGATCACTTATTCTATAAAATGAACCAAATGACTATAATCAACAACTTAATACCTTGGTCACTAAGTTCAATAAAAATGAACCTTAAACTACAATGAACAAACAATAAGAACCACATACCAAAAGATGACCAACACCCGAGGACCAGTACCAACTTAGTGACAACTACACTCATGACTGGAAATACATGGATGATGACAAACTGAAGACATTGGATAATAGAGAGAACCCTATGTTATCTCCCATCCACATTATCCATTGGTGTAAAGGCACGCTAAGACCTACTAATTTAGTTGGAGTCAATGCTTGCTACCTATAACATGCAACAAAATAGTGTTGTATACAAATATATATATATAATCAAACACACTGTGACAGGGAATCACAGCATAGTAGGGTGTTCATTATGAGTAATACTACACTGTCCCCTCATAAAACACATCACAAATATCCACATTAAACAAGTTTATTAGTAACTAAACAACTAGATAACACATAGTCAGATAGTCACATAATTGATGTAGTATAACAAATCTACATAATCAATTAATCCATCCCTGATAACAACATAAGAACAATGTACTAATCATAAAGTATCAACAATGTCATCAACTACATCAAAATGTTTAACCCGCCATCAACATGTCTAACATACCCTAAGTATTCCAAGTATCTTGCCTTCATCTTCATTCTCCTTAGCCTGATCACCTGCTCATCCATGGTGAGAATGGAGAGGCACTACACTATTGGTACTTAATGTTAAAATTATCACATTGACTTTAATAAACTTATTATTGGACTTCATGTTGTATAAAGTTATAGCAACCTCATAGTACTAACTTAAAATGCACACAAACAAGTTAATCAAAACCTAAAGTAATTTTTCCTTATTATAAATTATATTGTCATATTTAACGTAGACCTAGGCTTAAGATACTTATCCATCAATTTGCTATTATGCAAACTCCCAGAAAGTAGAAATTGTCTATAAAGAAATCTTTTGGTGCAGTAAGACTTTAATCTAGCATGCCTAAGAGCTCATGAAAAGACTATTCATTAACTGATAATTGGCATTTGCTGCAAATGTTATACCATAATGACTAGAAAATCATGGCTACTTAAAGCTTGGTTGTCTTCAGTGGGTTGAATTTTTCAAAATCAACTTCTTGATCCAAAGTGACCCTAATTTCTTATGTTTGGACATATAATAACATATGATTAAGTAATTGTGGTTTTCACAAACTTTCACAATATAAAAAATGGTTGTAAATTTTGTGAATAGATTATAATAGACTATAGTGTGAAGGCTCCATTTTGCATTATCAAATTCACTCTTTGCAATCTAGGGGTTTAAGGGATAGCTCTGACTGAGGGGAACCAGATATGCAAAGCAATTTTTTATTGTACTATGAAGTACTGTTAAATGTCTATGAATCATTTATGCATTTAATTCAAGTTACCCTGTTAAACAAGGAGTTATTTCCCAATAGCAAAAGCCTAATTAGAAAGGTTGGCAAAGCCCTAGATGTATAGCTAGATTTTATGGTACCTATTAAATGATTGCAAATACACCAAAAATTACTATGAATCACATAGTTTTGTTGCAAGTTTTGGCTTTATAATTTAGAAGCAAATTATTGTTCAATAATTTTCCACTCATTTTAATGGTAAGGAAAGGAAAAATATTACACATTTATTACATTTCAACAACCAAATTCCAATATAGGTCAAATTCCCTATGGTCAACTAGGAAATTTTAACTGCATCTTGAAAGCAAGAGTTTTAAAGGAGTGTTTAGTGAGACTCATCATTATTTTGTTGCAATAATCTTCTAATTGACAATTGTGTTTAGATTCCTGCAAGTTAACCAACAAAAATGAGTTTCAATATTGCAAGACTAGTTTTATGGTACAATTGTATCCATATCCTTATCATAATACTTATTATGTACCAAAGTATGTGGCTAGTAAGTATTTGTTTAAAATTGTAGAACATAGAGAATGTTGTAAACAAAGAAAAACATGATTGTAGATCAAATAACACTAAGTAATACAAATTATATATTTATAATCATTTGGGATGATCACAAAATATTATGTAAATGCTTATAAAGAATTGTATTCTCACAAACTTCCCTATGGGAAACTAAACCCCCAATAATTAACAAAAAATTAACATCACTAAATCACTAAAGTGACTTTATTACAAATATGAATCTGAATTTCGAAAAATATTACTACATACTATTATATCATAGTTTTTCTTTGGAATTAACAATTTAGGAACCAAATCCTTTATATCTCTTTGAAAACAAATATAGTCCTTTATCAATTTAGTATATATATATACAATGTAAACTGATATACTTCATTGGCTATTTTCGGCTCTAGATAGTGTATAATTTCCTTATGTTCAGTTACAAAACTACTGCAAAAGAAAAAAACTTCAACAAATTTATAGTAACATTGAAAGGGTTAAACAAGAGAAAATACGTATGCACATTTGATTGCCGCACATTCTTAAATTTTATAGAATGAATCACTTCTTTGAAAATAGTGTGGAAAGACTAATCTAGTTAAGGTGATGAAGGAATTCAAGTGCCATTCCAATTCTTAGTAATGTCCTACTCCATGCCTCTTATTAAAATATGAAAATGAATATGAATCTAATTGTTTGTTTCACCTAACATAACAATGCCCCTTTCTTCATTTTGTAATGAACCACCAAAGAAATGAATGAGTATATTTATTTCATCTAAAATAACAAGAGGTATGGAAAAGGAATATATGCACATATATAATGCTTTGGTTGGACTCTGAGTTCAAGTGGTAATCAAAATTGGCATATGTTGCTTTCCTCTAGACCACCCTCACATTAGGTGCATAGGATGCCTACTTGTTGTCTCTTTGCTCAAATCTAAGTTTCATTCTTATTTCTAAATGACATCACTCTTTTCCCATAGTGAATATATGAAAAAATAGGTATGGAAACTCATTTCTATTCTTCCATGCAGGTATTTGAGGAATTCTATTGTGAAGAATAAACAGACATAGGGGAGGACAACAATAAAATAATTTCCAATAAGGAAAAACATAAGAAGTCAATTTGACATTCCCAATTTGGTAATTAATACTGCCAGGATGCATTCTAAAAGGTTTCAAATAGAATTTATAATTAGGTTGTTCTCAAACTTCTGATTGAATTTTCTCCCTTTCCTATATCGAATTGGTCATCTGCATGTCATATTATTATAGCCCATATTCTATGCCTGGAAAAAGTAGTTTTAACTCCACTGTGTGTAGAATTATCCCCCTCTCCTATACAGGATCTCATAGAATTTTCTCTTCTTCACATCAAACTAGACATATGCATGTCATAGAATTATACATCGTCTTCTATACATGGTAAAAGTATTATAAATCTTTCCTGTAGAACTATTCCACTTCATCCTATGCAGTAAAAATCCAAGCACCTTCTCTGCCTCTTCTAGAGTAAATATAAACATACATAAAAACACACGTATGTTCAAGGCATATAATTATAATTTCCATAGTCCATGATAATTGTAATTGAGGGTTCAAGGATTTAACCATGTTACAAAGCCAAACAACTAGAGAAGCTAAGAATTTTTTAATTCTCTTCTCTTCCTCTCTACATCCTAATGATGGATCACAATAGTGTGATCTGAAACGTTGAGGGAAAAAGTATTACAGAATTAAATCTTGAAATACTCATTTACAATTATCATGGATTGTGGAAATTTGATGTCTATTATTGATACCCTTCATGGGAGAGAATCATGTTTCAAATCCAAACAATTGGAGAAGCTGAGAATTTTCTAATTTTCTTTTCTTTCTCTCTACATCCTGATGATGGATCATGGAGTGTGATCTGAAACGTTGAGGAAACAACTATTAGACAATTAAATCTGAAACACTCAATTACAATTATTATGGACTATGGAAATTTGATGTCTATTATTGATACCCTTCATGGGAGGGAATTATGTTACAAACCCAAACAACTCGAGAAGCTAAGAATTTTCTAATTCTCTTCTCTTGCTCTCTACATCAAAGTGTAATCTGAAACATTGAGGAAAAAACTAATACACAATTAAATCCTGAAACACTCAATTACAATTATCATGGACTGTGGAAATTTGATGTCTATTATTGGTACCCTTCATGGGAGGGAATTATGTTACAAATCAAAATAGCTGGAGAAGTTGAGAATCTTCTAATTCTCTTCTCTTGCTCTCTAGATCCTGATGATGGATCATGGAGTGTGATTTGAAATGTTGAAGAAAAACTATTACAGAGTTAAATCCTAAAACACTCTTGATTACAATTATCATGGACTATGGAAATTTGATGTCTATTATTGATACCCTTCATGGGAGGGAATTATGTTACAAATCTAAACAACTGGAGAAGCAAATAATTTTCTAATTCACTTCTCTTGCTTTATACATCCTAATGATGGATCACAGAGTGTGATTTGAAACGTTGAGGAAAAAATATTACATAGTTAAATCTTGGAACACCCAATTACAATTATCATTTGGCATCAAGTTCACTTCCCTAATTAAAATCTACAAAATATAAAACATGGTGATGTGAGTTATGAAG
Source organism: Cunninghamia lanceolata (assembly GCA_027924645.1). Lineage (NCBI taxonomy): Eukaryota > Viridiplantae > Streptophyta > Pinopsida > Cupressales > Cupressaceae > Cunninghamia > Cunninghamia lanceolata. The sequence goes on from BSBN01000144.1 coordinate 4,393,345, forward strand.
AGTTTTAAAATTTTACCTTTTCCAATTGCTCTTGAAGCGGATTATATTTAAAACTAATTTCTAGAATAAAATATTCACTAAACAAGTAGGGTCACAAGATATCAATCACTTAATATTTTAGCCTTCGTCTATATAATTTGTAATGTTTATACAAATTTCATTTCTCATATTGAGTCAGAAAATATTTTCAATGTATAAAAACAATATTTCAATGAAAGATTCATTGTCCTACACTGAAACCACGTAAAAGAAATGATTGATGAAATAATATTATCTTCATTATTATATATTATATTCTATATAATGTTTAGTTTTTAATTTCAATATTTATATATATTTAATGTTTTAAATATTTATATTCATATTAATATACAATATTATAAATTTAATATTATAATTAGTTAAATATTTTATATATAATATTTTTATATATTTATTATTTTATTTAATATAATTTTTAATTTTGATATTATATTTTTAATAACATATTTAATTTAATTGTTTATCTATTTATTATTTTAAAATCTTAAATACTTTATAAATCTTAAATACTTTATAAATAGTTTTTTAAAAATTAGGGGAGGAATAAATGGCTGTGTCTATCAAAGAATTAGAGATAATACATTCTACTCCTCTTATTTTTATCCCTATTCACCATTTTATTCTCACCAATCACACCTCCCTAACCCATATAGCTTTGTCCTTAAATAAATAGTGTGCTATTCTTTTTTCTTATGATTCGACTTAGCTACACTTTTAAAGATCGTGCTCCTCTCTTCGTAGGATATTAATAGCTTTAGTAAAGGTTAAATTAAAGTAAAATAAGAAACAAATGAAAGCAAAATTACATACGAATCATAGTGGATCGACCAACGATCTGCTAATTTATCAACACTTAATAAGTATTATGGCCATTCATGACGATTTAAAAAGTTTGTACCCGGCGTAAAGAGTGAAGCTCACCTAATAAGATTTCTACATTGCTTTAATTGAAGAGTTTGCGTCTCTAACTTGAGTTTTGATGATTCATTGAAAAGGCCTGCTGCAATCAATTTATTCATCATGCAAAATCATTAATACCAATACCTAGATAGGACACTCCGCACGCGACTCCAAACTTACGATGACGAAACAGAAAAAAGTGGCATCGGGAAAAAAATGTTCCAGCGTCTGACAATTTAACGGGAGAAATCTCCCACATATCAGCCTATCGGCAAAATAGAATGTATAATTTTACCATAGCAAAGTAAATCCATAAATTTTTATGGATTAATATTGCTAACTACCAAGTCACATAAAATAACATTTTTATTTTACCAATTTAACCCGCATGACAAAATAAAATATCACATTGAAACTTGAACTCAAAACCTCTCACACAAGGACAACTTTTACCATTACACCATATATCATTTTGTGATTTAAACTTCTGGCAATAAAAGGAAACTAGTAATCTTTAGTGGATAAGTCTTTAAAACAAAATTTATAACATTCACAAGAGAGTTATACATTTTTTCGACCAAAACAATTGCTTGTCTAAATAGGAGTACACAAGGAACAACTCAATATCGATCACATTCTGATTGAATTTTTTTAATTTAACACAGATTGACCTATAAAAATGACATCTTAAAATGACCAAACATCTTATGATGCCCTAGAGAGAACCGTTCATGCTTTGTTAAATGAAGTTATTGAACTAGTAGCTTAAGTCAAATAACTTAAGCAAGAATCCATAAAACGAAACAAACAAAAAGAGATAGAAATTCATAAAGAAAGAAAAGTTTCTAATCAACTCACAGGAGAAAGAAAAAGCATAAATGAAAAATAAGAGATGACAAAAGTCATCTGAAGAAAGTACAACTTCCAAATCAAGCAGTTTCAACACCTCTAAATTTGAATCCTCAAAGAACACATCATGTAAACAAACACAACAAGAATTAGATAATTTCGCTTACAAAATAAAGTTACCTGAATATAGTGGTGATACTAGTATAGGAGAGGAAGTTGAACAATGGTTGACCAACCTAGAAATATATTTTTACCTACAAAACACTAGTAGCTATGCTAGAACCGGGATTGCCACCTATCAATTAAAAAATAGTGCATTAAATTGGTGGCAAGATATTGTCTAATCTTTAAAACTATGAGCTGACAAAACAAAATGGTCACAATTTAAATAATGATTTTAGAATAAATACCTTTTTGATTACTTTCTACAATAAAAGAAGAATGAATTCTTTGAATTAAAACAAAGACTACAAACTGTAAATGAATACAAACACAACTGCTTAAAAAATAATAGGTTTGTACCATTCCTTGAAGGACAGGACCATATGGTTAGATTTATCAATTCCTTAAGGCATGAATACCAAGCTCAAGTATGGTGTTGTAAGCTAGTTTTAGTAGATGAAGCCACACAAATCAACAAAAAAATTCAAACTTATCATCAAATTGCGAAACAAAAAAGGGAAAATCGCAAAAGAAATAGGGAGGGATCATACAAGAAAACATTAAAACAAGGTAGAAACTATTCCAATCAGAATACAGTTCAATGTCGATCTACCAATATGTCCCATTCCAACAAATACAGACTTGCTCCACGAAGACTTTAATGATGGACCTGTGGTGGGAATCACTTTCAAGGATATTGTCATCGCAAGACTCCACAGTGTTGGACATGTGGCAAAACCATTATAAACAAGATTGCCCATGCAAAACACAACAATATAAAAACAAGAATAACAATGCCTCTACTCCTTCCAACATGAAGCTTATGCAACCATTGGTACATGTACAATACATTGCCAACCTTCTCTAATTGAAATTAAAAGTTCCATAAATGGTCACCCTATTCTTTTTCTTATAACTTTATTTCTCCTAAAATTGTTTCTAAATTAAAAATTGTATCTAAGTTGATTTAACCTTTAAGTGTGGAAATCGCTGATGGTAGCATAGTTAAACAAACTAGTCAAATTATTGAAAACCAAAAATTTGAGTTAGACAACTTTGTAACATGTGATCATTTTTATATATTAAACCTTGGCAAATATGATGCTATCCTAGGTATGAGTTGGATAGAAAAAAATAATGCCCTCCTTGGTTGTGAAAACAAACAAGTTATCTTAAATTCTAACATGAGGACATGTCATATTTTATAGGGGGAGAAAAGACTTGTCCACCTTAAAACTATTTCAGCCATGCAACTCAAGCGTAGTGCTAGAAAAAAATGCAAAATCTTTTGTGCTATGTTATTCAAAAAATTGATAAATTTAAACTAGACATTAATATTAAACCTGTAGTGCTAGAATTCAAAGATGTTTTCCCTAAAGAATTAGATAGTTTGCCACCTAAATAGTCTATAGAACATGTAATTGATCTAATTCCTAGAACAGAACTTGTCTCGAAAGCTCCCTATCAATAGTCAATTCCTAAACTAACTGAACTAAAAATTCAATTAACACAGTTACTTAAAGAGGGAAAAATAAGGCCAAGTGTCTCCCCTCAGAGTGCACCAGTATTTTTGGTCAAAAAGATAGATCGAACCATGATTGTATGCATAGGCTACCGACAACTCAATAAATTAACCATAAAAAATACGCACCCTTTACATTGAATCGATGATCTTCTAGATCAGTTACATGGTGCCAAATGTTTTTCCAAAATTGATTTATGATCAGGATATCATCAAATTCATATTAAGGAATCAGAAATTGCCAAATCCACCTTTTGAGCATGATATGGCCATTATGAATTTGTGGTAATGCCTTTCAATTTAACCAATACACCTGCAACCTTTATGACTTTAACGCATGATGTTTTTCAACCATTTCGAGATGTATTTGTGATCTTTTTTATATGACATCTTAATATAATCAAAGAATGAGGAAGAACATGAAAAACACCTCAGGATGGTACTTGAAACCTTACAAAAACATAATCTATATGCCAAACTCAACAAATGTGAATTCATTAAATCTGAAGTATACTATTTAGGTCATGTTGTTTCAGAAAAGGGTATTTCACTTGACCCTAGAAAAACTAAGGCAATTCAAGATTGACCTATTGCCAAGGATGCTCATGAAATCAAAAGTTTCCTAGGATTATCTAGTTTCTACTGTCAGTTTGATAAAAACTATTCAAAAATTGTTGCACCTTTAAATGATTTAACTAGGAAAGAACAAAATTACAAATGGACCCTTAAATGTGATAAGGCTTTTGAAACATTGAAAACATTGTTAACAATTGCACCTATTCTTTGCATTCCAAATTTTAGTAAAGCCTTTGTTGTGATTAGTGATGCATGCAGTACAAGTATAGGTGGTGTTCTAATGAAAGATAATCGAGTGGTATGTTATGAATCAAGAAAGTTACAACCTGCTGAAATAAATTACCCTATTCATGATCTTAAATTATTATGAAATGTCCATGCTCTAAAGGTCTAGCACGTGCTATTTTTAAGGAAAAAAATATACTAAACACTGACCATCATAGCCTACAACATATTTTCACTCAGCGTCAATGTAATATGAGACAACGAAGATGGATGGAACTTCTAACTAAAAATGATTTCACCATCTAGTATGTTCCAAGAAAAGAAAATGTAGTGGCACACACTTTAAATTGAAAATGATTATGTGTTAATGCCTTGACCCTAGAGAGAATCCAATTTGAACAAGATATCAAATCTAGGTTACCTATCGATGATTATTTCCAACCCTCTTATGAATGTCTCCAAATTCAATCCCCTAATGTCCATTTGAATGATCAACTAGAAAATTATTTTCTAAGTAGCAATAGTCTCCTCTATTACAAAGGAAGATTATGTATCCCCAATATACCTAACCTTAAATCACAAATATTGAAGGATTCTCATGATATACCGATAGTAGGACACCCTGGATTCCAGAAAACCTATCTCTCAATCAAGAGAAACTATTTTTGTCCTCAAATGAAGACTGATATCTGTACCTATGTCCAACAATGTTTAACTTGTCAAAAGGTAAAAGCTAAACAATGTAGACCCCCTAGACTTTTACAATGCTTGTTGATTCCAAATTGGAAATGGGAGCCAATTAGTATGGACTTTATCACTGGTTTGCCACGAACATGAAAAATTCATGATGCTATCTTCATAGTAGTAGATAGACTAACCAAAATGGTACATTTTCTACCCATCAAAATAATGTGTTTTACTTTTGACATTGCTCATATTTTATCAATGAGATTGTTAGATTACATGGTCTTCCAAAGAGCATTATTTCAGATCAACCCTAGATTTACATCATCTTTTTGGAGACCTCTTTTTTTTAACTTGGCACCAATTTAAGTTTCAGTATAGCATATCATCCTAAATCTAATCGACAAACTGAATGAATTAATAGAATCTTAGAAGATATGTTTCGAATGTATGCTATGGATAAACTTGAGTCATGAGAAGACTATTTGCACTTAGTTGAGTTTGCATACAATCAAGGCTATCATTCCACCATTAAGATGTCACCTTGTGAAGCTGTGTATGGTTGAAACTATAATACACCTATCACTTGGTCTGACCCTGTCCATAAGATTTGGTATAAGAATGAAAACCTATTAGAAATAGAAGCCATTATTAACAATGCCAAATGAAACTTGAAGGATGCCCAAGAATGATATAAAAGTTGGGTTGATTCCAAAAGATCTATCCGACATTTTGATATTGCTGACCAAGTATTTCTTATAGTCAAACCCAAAATGAGTTCATTGAAACTTGGTAAATATTCTAAAATAGCTCCTTTCTATTGTGGACCCTTTGAAAGTTTGGAACAAATAGGTGATGTCACCTATAAACTTGCCTTTCCACCACAATTACAAATTCATAATGTGTTCCATGTTAGTTTACTTAAGAAATATGTGTATAGTGTTGATCTTGTTATTCATTGGAAAACTATTTCTATTTAGCCTACATGTGAATTAAAATTGAACTAGAGATAGTCATTGAAAAAGATCTAGAACCCTAACAAATCGAATTATAGATGAACTTAAAGTCAAATGGAGTCATTGTAGTATTGGTAGTGCTACTTGGGAAAATGTTTATTTTATTAAAGATCAATATCTAGATTTGTTTAGCTAAAGTTGTTCCATGTGTTTTTCTGGTGTAGAAACTCCTCGTGCTACTGATGACAGAAGCTAAATCATAGGGGGGGAATTGTTACGTAAAATTTTCCCAGAGAATTAAAAAATAGAAGAAAAAGTTAGTTGAAAGTTACAAATCAATTAAATGTATTAATGGGAAGTTGTAATTAAATATTATTGTATTATTTTTATGAAAGGGTGTGAACATTACAACTACCCTTTGGGTTATTATTTAAACTCATGGAAAAAAATAATGTCAAGGCATACAGAAAAAATAAATGAAAATAGAAGATCATTCGAAGATCATGAAGGAGAAGGGTTATAGATTTGATAGGTGGTGAGCATTGGAGAAGGGGCACACAACATGTGTCCAAATCAGGGTACAATGTTACACTCAGGATTGTCCTAGCCAAGGCTGGTGTGCTACAAAGCACGATGAGTTCTGCATAAGAACTTGTGGGTTTTGATCAAGAACCAGATTCCTCCTGGAAGTGTTCACTTTCTGAAAGGGGGTTGTCTATAATCTATTCTTTGGAGTGAGTTTTGGAGAACTATCAGGATTCAAAAGATAAGTATTATCTTCTTCGCTATACCAATTGTTGAGTTGAACACATACATTTAATTGTATTGTTTAATATATTCATTTGCATTGTTACAATTGAATTAAAAGAATTATTGATGTAGAAAAGATTGTTAAATAAATTCTAATGTCATTTAATTAATTTTTTATAATCTAGATTATATTCAATTGTGCATTTTATTTACCTAAGAAATAGTCCTAATTCGATAAATACATGCTCATTGTTTAGTTTTAAAAACTTTATTTCATTTGCTTCATAATTGAATGTTAGTATTAATGAATAATCAACTCTAGGAATTTGAGGAATTACATAGTCAAAGGCATGAGGGCACACAATAAAATTGACTGTATCCAAAAATTTGAAACATTATACACCAACCTATTGATGATGATTGTTAGTCATAACAACATGCATAAAAATTTGTTGATGACTCCAAGTACGATCATGTATGATGATTGTTAGTCATAACATGTATAACAAACCTTTATTATCTTCAAAAGTACGATCAGCTTAGGATAAGTTGATGACTCCAAGTCTCTGTTGATCAGGTCATGATCGTCTGATGTTACTCAGACGTTGATGTGACATGTTGTTTTCCATTTCAAGGGGTCTTAAATTTGTCTAGATGATCAGTATTATATTGTTTCCTATAAATTCACTCCGCAGAGAGGTTAATTCTACTCTATTTCCAAAGATAGCTAAGATATTTGCAAGTTTGATCCATTCTTCTGATCATTGATCATTATGAACTTGTGCTTTCTTCTACACTACAAATCTATTTAGATGATGTGTCTATTTGTGGTTATTTACATGTATTCCATTGATATTTGTCTGAATTTACATGATATTTGTCAATTTGACATGCTTTTACTCTAAATATGCTCTATATTTTCAATTATCTACGGTATATATGCATATATCATGTTATTTACTTTTGATTCTCTATTAACTGCAATTATGGAGATGATCTGTTATGAAATTGAAAGAAATTTAAAAGAGTACGTCTACTTTAGTGAATCTTTAGTGATTGAATCACATACATACAAGATACATTCATGAGGAGAAGAAATCAAACCATAGGTCACCAGGATGTTCCACAGCTAGATATGGTTGATGCTAACTTCATAGGGATTAGGAATGAAAACAACACATGCAGACTACAAAGCACTCCAAGGGACGCAGCTAATCAATGCATGTATCTAGATTTAAAACACAGATTACTCAAGATTTATGATGATTTGTAATCAAATATGCTTCTCTTTCATTCAGTATGCATAACATGTACATTTACAACAACTTTGATATGAGTCCTGAAATTTCAGCAATCAAAGTTCAATTAAGTTTTGAATGTTCAAAATAGTGCACCCCTGCACCTTTTATAGAATAAGGTGAGGAGACAGTTACAAATGACCAATGGTCAAGATTTGTCAATTAAGATCAATGGTTGATAATTACCCTTTGACTCAGTCAACTCTTCCTCTTGGCATTATTGATGAGTATCTTATTCATATGTTCTCTTGGTGATGCATCTTCATTCATTCTTCAGGCTCTTCTTCATTCTTCTTCTTCATCATTGTCATCATCTTCATTACTTGCAGTATCACTGTCACTTTGGTATACATCCTCCTATATGTGGACCTTCATCACTGTCTTGATGTGCTCATATGCTTGTACTGTTTTATCCACCTCTCCCCCATCTTGGATTCTGGCTTTTGTTATGGCATGTTTGTGAGACTAGAAATTAGCCTTGAGAACCTCCAACTTACCTTTCCTGCTATTCAAAGTCTCATTGTATGTTTCTATCTAACCTTTATCCTCATGACATTTCCATCACTTCCTCTATTAGGTGGGTGAGTGGGTCATCTGCTACTGACTTGAAATTATCATGTAAATCTTTGATAGCAAAGTCTACATCTTGATTTTTTATCTTTCCCTTTATTTTACCCTCCAAAGCCTCAAGGATCTCTGCTTCATGTGCCATCATGTTGTACAACTCTATACTTACATCCCTGAGCTTTGCACTGCATTTCTTAAAGATATCACATTCAAACCTAATATCTTCATACCATATGCCTATCAGTAGGGCAATATTATTATCCAACACTTGGTTGCCTATTAGGACTTGAGGATCAATCCTCTTCATTTCACTTAAAGCAGTTAGGTCCTTTTCCAATTGGAATGACTATTTCCCTGTTTCATTTTGCATTTTATCTACCTTTCTCTTTAAACTACTAAAAGAATTACATCTCTGTAATGAGGTTCTCAAAACATCCTCAGCTCCAGTGAGGGCTGACAACATCCATTTCTCCATGACCATTGCTTCATGCTTCATGAGGTCCAACTTGGTGACCTCCTCCTGGGATATGATAGTCAGTGGGACTACCAGATCAACTGGCGTATTATCAGGGTTAATTAATCATTTTTATGTATGAATGTAAATGAGCAATGTGCTCCTTATGCATTTTATTTTTCTCTTTCTCCTTCTTTACCCTTTGGGTCAAAGAATCAATAATGTCCTTTCCTTCTTGACCTTCCTGGTCCTTATTAGAAAAACCCAAATCAACAGTTGTGATTTAAAATTCCTCTAGGGTGATTTTGCCTTTCTCCTTTTCTACCATGGGAAGTGCTACCTGTGTAGTCCTTCTGCTTGTAGCAGGATCTCTTTTTATGGCCGATGTTAATCTAGCCTTCCTCTTCGGCTTCATCATTGTTTCAGTAAACAAGGTGGAAACATCAAATTCCTAAATTTTGAGACCCTTGTTCCACACCTATTTCTCTTTCTAGCCATTAAGGCACATCATCTCTAGATCCTTGGTGTTCTTTGTCAACATCACATCTGCCTTGTTAACTAGTATCTACTTCTATTCTTTGTGGACAAGGCACTTTTTTAATTTATTCCTCATGTAGTTCTTCATGAGGGGGATCTTGTTGCATTTCTTCTTATTGAGGGGCTTCTTTCTGCAAAGGAGGATCTTATGGAATGTCCACATTATGATCCTACTCCTAATCTTGTACTCCCTCCTTTTGACTTTCATCTTCTTTATTACATTCCTCATCCTAAGGTACATTGACATTTGTGGATGTCTGTGTGTGTTGGCCTTGTGCATCACCCTGATCAAGGGTCATTTCTCATTCTCCACTTGATGCACTAATATCCTGTGGCTTGGGGTCCTCGTGACCTAATTTATCTTTTGCTCCTGAGGCATCTCCCGGATCTTCCTGAGTCTAAGTAGCAACAACACCTAATATATCTTTATCACCTCTGCTCTTCTATTGAACATCAACTATTTTTGGCTCTGCGGGTATCTCATGTTGTTGCTAACCCATATCAGGAGCAGTGCTTTCCTTTTCCACCTACTTGGCCACTTCACTCTTCTCTACTTCAACAGGTGCACCTGCTTTATCCTTAGGGATTACATCACCCCTCTATGTTAAATCTATAACTGTAGGGCTAGTCACCTGATCAACCAAACTATCAAGCCCTATCTGTTGGGCTGCCCTCTCTAGGCTACTCTATTTTACTTCTTCCTCTGTTTGTTTTATTTCTTCCAACACTGCCATTTGTGCTAATGGGGTCCCATGAGGGGTCATGCGGGTGTTGGAAGCGAGACTCCATACATTGAGAGGCCACACTCTAAACTACCTCATCATCGGATAAGTCTACGGTATCCTCCAAAGAGAAAGGACCACCCTAACTTTCTTTGAACACTTCTCTTGTTTGTTCCTCTACCTTTTGAGTTTTGAATTTTATTATGGTGGGAAGCGGAACATCATGTTATAGTTCCTTCCTAAATACTTCATCACCAACTCCTCTCAATACAATAGGGTCAGCCCTGATATCCCCCCTCATCGATGTTCTTTGCTTCTTGGGTGGTGGCATCAACGACATCGCCCTCCTCTTCTTACTAGCTATTATAAGGTCATCACATGTAGATTCCTTGTTTACCTACTCTTCTTCCAAAGGGAAGCCCTCTCCCACTTCCTTCTGCAAGGCTTGGCCCTCTACCTGCACTTCTGTAGTTTCAATAGCTATCCTCAAAATCCTCTTAGTCTTTGGCTTTTCAATCAAAGGTGTGCAGATGATGCGGATACCTGAGATGATGTTGATGCACCTGCAGCCGGTGTGGCAATCCTTTCAATTATCACCCCCTTTGGTTCATCTTTAGTTTTCTTACCTCTAGGGGGACCCCTCCTTTGTTTTTGTGTTAGCAATCTCTCCCCATTGGATTTTCTCTTCTCACTAAGGAAATCATCATATTCCTCATCATCTATTTCTTGCCTCATCTTTTTGGCATCAAATGTAAGGGCCACACCCCTTTTCTTCAATCTATTTATTTCTTCATCCACCCAAGCTTGAGTTAACTATATCACCCCACCTGTCAGCTGATCTAGGGATATATCTTTCTGACCGTGTAAGATCGGGGGCTGATATAGTGTCATTATACACCTTGTCTTCATATTCATTGGACATAATCTTTCCATCATCCTTCCTCAGCTGTGCTGGCACTGGGATGCAATCAAATGTCTTTATTTGGTTCAAGGTGAGACTCTGGTACCTCCTTCTCCTCCCCTTAGCTTCATCCTCACATTTGGCCTAGAAATCTTCCAGATGCTTATGATGTATAGGTTTTCCTACTATTTTCTACATCCTACCATAGGGGTCATAAGATCTAGCCAAGGGAAATGGTTGCAGATACATCAGTTTTAGCCCTCCCATGACATGTTTTATGCTATCTGAGTCTGAGCACATATAATAGCCCATAGACACTGGAAATAACAACGGAGGTATCTTCTTTTGTGCCTTGTATGCTTCAACTATGGTAGACACCTACCTGACAAATTCCATCAAGACAACCCCATCGGTAGGGTATCTTGGCAACATAAGGGGTTGTTCTTCAAATCCCTCTATCCTTATGTATGAAAAGGTGGCAAACTAGATAAACCAAGCCCCATGCCTATAAACAACTTCCTGAGTTTCCATGCTCAGTCTTTTGGTCCTATCCTCCTCCATGGTTCTGACTAGATGTGTAGAGAATGCATCATTTACTAGTTTGTAGTCTAGGAGGTAATCTTTTCTCTGTAGTGGAGGATAGTGATCCCATATGTGGGCATCATCTGCATCACCTCTAGGTTTACCCACTGTCTTCAAGGCATCAAAAGTTCCCTTGTAAGCACATGAGTATACAGCTTATCGGGTCATATAGAACAAGCATGTATGGCCTCCCAGGTTCCTCATCCCTTCATCTAATGTGTCACTGATGATCTTAGCCCATAATGGCCTATTATCTGCATATAGGACCATCTGGATGATTCCAAACATCTAATTCTCAAATTTTCTAGAATGAGGTTTACCTGTCATCTTGCTTAGAAGGGCAATCATATACTGGTATTCATCATCGAAATCAAACTTATATAAATGTATGGGCAATTTGGCTAAGGCAGTGTAGGTGCTGCTATTTGACCTCCATTTATACATCCTCTTCCTTGTATTCTTCTTATTATTATTGTACTCTATTTCTACCTTGTGTAGGTCCACACTAACCACCTTATTTCTAATTGGAAGATTAAAAGTAGAGGTAATGCCCTTAATTGAGAAGTTTGCATATATTCTTCCATGCTTCTCCACCCACCAGGTCTCAGGGTTATGATTTCTGGCACATTCCACTATCAGCTCTAGGGTATCCATAGCATACGGAAAGCTGGCTACATGCCACATTCCTGAAACATATACTCCATCTAGAATGGGATTATCCTTATCATGCTCTACCCTGGTTGACCATACTGCTAGGTCTATATCTCCTTGGTGAATATCACCAATAACTACATATTTAAACTATACCCCTTCATGTTGGACAAACATAGGCTTGAGAAATTCTAAGTCAAACCTATTGCTTCCAAGATCCGCCATGGATTCCTACAACAAACATGATTTGTCTTACCTTACAATGTCCACATGCATTCATACAATATTATGTACTTTTCTATAACATCATGCATACTCTATCTATTATCCTTTACTTCATCATGATATGCATATTCATAGAGCCTAACCATACGAAAGAACATATACCCTTCTTGAATATGCAAAAAATGACAACAGGAGGGTTTTTAGTTACATACCTGACAATGCTTTCCTCCTGGGTTAGATGACTGATTATGGAAAAGGGTAGTAAATGCTAAAGATCACCTATTCCATTATGCTGAAGGATCTAATCCTTTAACAGGTAGCTGTATGAGTGTTTGACTTCTCTACTTTGTAATTTCTCATTTTTTTGCAAGGTAAATGAAAATAACCTTCGAAATTTACCTTTAAAGTAGATCAACAAGACAAATTAGGGTAAAACTGCATTGGGTCGATTAAATCCATTGATCTTTTGTAGGGAATCCAGGGATGATGCCAAGTTTTCAATATGTATTTGCAATCAGTGGGAATCCATCTACTATATTTAAGTGCATTTAATGTCAAGAAACAGGGGGGTGATCTTCGAAAGATTGGGTGATTTTCAAAATATGACCCCCTTTGCATAAAATGATCCCCACCCCTTGAGTGATAAAACTGAATGCAAAAGGAGATCGAGTGATGTGGTCAATGTTGACCACATGTATATTGGGTCATGAATTTAAGATCAGGGGATGTTCAAAATATGACCCTGCAAATAAAATGACCCCTGTGGGAAAAGATCGGGGTGATGTCAACGTGTTAGTGACTTTGTTTAATCGTTATGTTTTAATGACGTCACCATCATGTTAAGGAATATGATGGGCATCGGATATATACCCCTCCGGCAGATAGAATGGAATAATGACGTCACCATTAGCATGACTTCTTTCATTCGTTGGACTTAGATGACATCTGTGTCATATTGGCATAGGGTGATATATTCAAAGAGGGTGATATTCATAAGATGACTGATGTTTAAAATATGACCCCCCCTCAGATATCAGGTTTGACCAATCTTTGACTCAACATAACTTTCTCCCCTTAGACAATTTTGGGGTGATCCAAAAGGCAAACCTGCTTGGAATTCTATGCACTTTCCAGCCATAAGGTTAATGATGTGAATTACTAAATTTGGCAACTGACCTCATCATGGGGACATATCCACCCTCTTGTAGGGTTACATGCATGACTAATTTTACCAAACTTCCCAAAGTAGAAAACAACAAGCCAAAGAAGCAAGAAAAAGTTGGGTCCCTATTTTGTGAAGGCAAAATGGGGTGTGTTGTGTAGCCACACAACGACTTGCCACCAAAGAACATAACCAAATTCCAATGATTCAAGTGATGTGATCACATTCTAACATAGTATTTTAACTCTTTCTAAGTATAAGTATTATAATCTTTCTGAATGATAAGGTTTTCATCATGGCAATAATGCTAGGAAAGGATCATGTGTGTGCAAATGATAAATTATCCTCATCTTGAAAGTAAGTTGAAAACATGCGTAACTAATGTTAAGCTACATAGTTTAGGAGCATCCCTCATAGCCAACCTAGATAGAGCCTTGCTACCAGCAGGTGTCTATAGCCTCAACAAGGTTATCTATATAATCCCCCTAAGTAGAGCCCCACTTCCAGTAGGCATCTATAGCCTTGGTAGAGTTACTTAGATGGCCTAATTTTATTTCTTTTGGATTTTCAATATTTATTCTTTCTATTCATATGATGTCATCATGTAAGCTTGATGTGCAAGGCATGGTCACTTGCTGATTTAGGTTGGAGATTACATTGGTAGCAAGGGAGTCCCTTTAAATTTTTCACTTAACACTTATACTTATGTGTTCCACAAACCAAAGGCTGTTAGGTGAGTCACTGTGAAAAATCACTTTGGTTAAGAAAAGGCACCCTGATGAAAAGGATATTACAGACCTGATCACCAATACTTCTCAAAATTAGTCATAACCTATATAGGAATTTGTTCTCATCACTTGAATCTTAACAATTTGTCATTTTCTTAGGGTGATGAGTTGCATCATCTTGACTAACCAAAACAAAACTTAACAAGAAAACAAACAAACAAAACAAAACCGTACAAAAAACTATACAATATGCACACTATGATACACATGAATTACATGACACTATTTGAGGCTTGAAAATAATGCTTAAGGAACTGCCCATTAACTTGTAATGGGGCATCTTCACCAATTAAAGTCTTTAGCCTGTAGGTACTATCTCCTAAGATTTATGAAACTTGAAAGGGACCTATCCAAAGTTTATCAAATTTACCATGATCTTCTTTCCTTTCATGTGCTTTGTCCCACATAAGGACTAAATCTAAAATTCTAAAAGCCTTAACTCTGGCTCTTTTGTCAAACCAATGCTTGACAACAGCTTAATGTTTAGTAAATGGATCAATTGCTCTATTCCTTTTTTCTTCTAGGTGCATCAATTGAAGCAACCTGACTTCTTTTTTTTTTTATCTATACCCAGATATTCTTGTGCAAACTACAATGTGGGGATCTTTAGGTTAATAGGGAGGATAGGATCCACCCCATATACTAGGTGAAAAGGAGAATTTCCTAATGCAGCCTTCATCCTAGTTCTATCTATCGACAATGCGTACTTTAATAGGGTGTTCCACTCCCTTGGGTTCTTTTCTATCAATTTCTTTATGATCAATAAATTCTTGTTTGTGGATTCTACTACTCCATTCCCTTAAGGATAGTAATTTGAAGAAAACTTCAAGATAATTCCATGGTCAAAAGCCCAACTTGATAATCTTATTGATGCAAAGGTAGATCCATTGTCACATACTAAAGCATAAGGGACTCTATACCTAGTTACTATGTTGTTTTCCAAGAACTTGATTACATCCTTAGCATTGCATGTCTTACTACTAATAGCTTCAGTCCACCTAGTACAATAATCAGTAATAGTCAACACATACATGTGGCCTAAAGATGTTGGAGGGTTGATAGGTCCTATGAAATCCATCCCCAATTGAGCAAATGGGCACATCTCCATCACTGGTTGCAAGGGTTGAGCAGCATACTGTTCTCTATTTCTAGCAACCTAACACATATCACAACATTTGATGTGTTTAACAGTATCTTTAAAAATAGTGGGCTAGTAATACCCTATCCTGAGGATAGCATGAGTGGTAGTTAATTATGATCCATGTGCAGTTCCAAACTTGTCATGTAATTCTGTTAGCACTTTGTCTGCTTCTTGCCTCTCTAGGCATCTACGGTATATTCCCTCATAATTCTTCTTGAAAAGGACTCGTCCTTTTATCATGTATTTTTGTTATCTTATTTTTAAGGCTCTCCTCTATGAGGCCTACAACATTGAAGGGCATCTTCTAGTAATCAAGATATGCCTGATGTCTGAATACCATTCTCCAGTTTCCTTTGTATTTATGACAACTGATGGCTCATGATGTTAGGATCAATTTCTGATATCATCTGACTCAAGGCCTGTCCCCTCACTAATTTCATGGGTGTTATGTCCATATCATACTCTTGGAGCATTGTTATCCATTTGGCTCTCTTTTCACCTGGTTCACTTTGCATTAAAAGCATCTTTACTACTGCATCCGGTACTACAACAATCACTTTACTTCTTAAGATGTAATGTCTAAACTTCTTGACTGCTCAGACTAGAGCAAGTGCTTGTCTTTCAACATCCATGTATCTGAGTTATACATCCTTGAAAGGACAACTCATGGAGGCTATAGTCTTTTCTTCTTTAGCCTCATTTCTTTGATTTAATAATGCTGCAGATGTATGCTCTGAAGAAAATGAGTATATGTAAAAATCTTTGGTATAATCTGCACTAATTAGAACATGAGCATTAGATATGGCTTTCTTGATATCTTCAAAAGCTGCTCTAGCTTTAGGTGTCCACTCAATGTTGGTATCCTTCTTGAGCATGGCATTCAATGGTCTGACAATCTCTGCAAAACTAGTAATGAACTTTCTAACAAAATTGATCTTACCAAAATAAGATTTGAGCTCTTTCGTACTTCCAAGAAGTTGTATCTTCATGATTGATTCTACTCTCTCAGGGTTGATGATGATCCCATTCTCTATTATCAGGTGGCTTAATAACTTCCCCGTGGTTACCCCAAATATCCATTTCTTAGGGTTTAGGGATATTCCATAATGTTCACATTTCTTTAATACTTTGGTGAGGTATTCCTCATGATTCCCTCTTTCTTTAGAGAAAACTATCAAGTCATCCATGTATATGATGATGCATTTACCAATTAGGCCTCTGAAGGCTATATCCATTGCTTGCTAAAAAGGGGCTCCAGCATTTATCAGTCCAAAAGGCATGAACCTGTAGGCAAATATTCCCCACTTAGTAGTGAATAAAGTCTTTAATCTATCTATCTTGTCTACCATCACTTTGTTGTAACCTAAAAAACCATCAAAAAATGACATCATCTTTGCACCATTTACAATCTGCAAGACTTCATCCAGAGAAGGCAAAGGATAATTGTCCTTTTTAGAAGCTCTATTTAAATTTATGAAGTCTACACATGACCTAATGTCACCATTCTTCTTCCTTACTGGGACCAAGTTGGCCACCCATGTGGAATGTCTCGCAGGAAATATGATACTGGCATTAAGCAATTTCTTCACTTCTTCAAAAATGATGGGCTCCAACAAAGCATTAACAGGTCTCTGCTTCTGTCTAAAGGGCTTGACATTTGGCCTTAACAGTATAGTATGAGTGATGATTGATGTATCATAACTTTTCAACTCATCATATGTCTAGGCAATAACATGGATATAATCTTTAAGTGCTTGGGTTATCCCTTCCATTTCTTCTTTTGTACACACTTTTCCAATCAAGACATTCATTTTTCTTCATCATGTCCTATGTTAACTTGTGAATACTCTCCTCCATCTACTTTAGGGAGATCTTTATATTTCAGCATGTTAACTAGATCAAATTCTCTTTCCAACTCTATCATTCCTTTGAGAATCTTGTTTCTAGGCAACTCTATGATCTCTTCTTCTTCCCAGATATGATCTTCCACATTTCTTTCATCTATGATCTATGTATCAAACACATCTCTATTGGATATGAAGTCTAAAATGCGCTGGTCATCATCAAACACTTGAAGGTTAACTACATTATCTGGTATAGAGGGTACTGACACTAATTCAACTGAAAATCTCTTCAAACCAAATATGGACAATGGTTCCAGAGTACTTGCGTCTTGGGCCAAGGCATCTGCCCTATGATTCTATTCGCTAGGCACATGGGTGATGTTAAATGCATCAAAATCTTCTAGCAAATCCCATACCCTATGTTTGTAATTAGACAACTTCTTGTAATTACAAGAATATATGCCTCTTACTTGTCTTACTACCAATTCTGAGTCCCCATAGACATGCATAATCTTTTCTTTCTTTCTGAGTACAAACAATATCCCATGAATTAGGACTTCATATTCTGTCACATTATTTGTGCATGGGAATTACAATCTATATGCTGCTAAGTAGGATTTGCCAGCTAGAACAATAAGATCTATTCCTACTCTAGCCCCTTGTTTTGATTTAGATCCATCAAACCTGAGGATCCATGGCTTGTCTGGGCCTTCTCTTTTATTTTTAGCTCTGGAAGCTGCTCCATTTGATATCCATTTCAATTTTGGTGTTTCAGTCTTCTCAAACTTCACCTTATCTGGCTGATGTGGAACTGATATTCCTTCTTCTTCCTTATTATCAAAAGGAAAATCCTCTGGACAAGGCAATGTCTACTTCCTCAGAATATGCAAACATAATGAACAAGTAGTTTCTAAATGTGGTGCTTCATGTAAGCTATACCATCCCTCAATTAGAACATTTTGTGGGGATCTTTACTGCTGTATCATCTTTTGAATTTATTTTGATAAAAATTCCTTAAACTTGTAAAAATTACCACTTCCATCTTCATCAGATATTTCATAATCTAACTCAACCAAGAAATCAATTCCTGGGGTGATTTTCTTGTTACTCTTAGAATTATTCTCGCTACACACCAATATCTCTTCTATTGCTTGAATAGGACTTTCATCATGATATGTTCTTTCTTATGCTCCTGTAGATGACAAATAAAAATCAGTATCACTATCACTATCTATAGAACTTACCACGGATGATGATGATGGTGCCTCACTGCATGCTTGTTCCAGTTCCATCATGTCTAAGAAAGCATCACAGGTCTTTTCAGAATGCGCCTCATCATGTAACCTACACCATCCTTCAATTAGAACATCATGAACGTGCATTTTTAACAATTGGCAATCTTAAACTTCTTTAGACAACTGCATCTCAAAGTTCTCGAAGTGATCTACTTCTATCTCATTTTTAGAGCTACAATTAGACTCTAAAATTATCCTATCATCCTGAAGATTGTCATTATGAACATGAACATCATACATGGGGATCTGCTCTATCTTGACAGTCTGGGGTCTGATGGAGTACACTCCAAGTTCAACATCTACATACATAATCTCATTGGCTTTATTGTATTCAGTGATCATATGTTTCATGCGAGGTTCATCATCTATCCTTATTCGGTTAGGTATTCCTTTCCATGGTAACCACATGTGATTGGAATCAGTGGACATGTATCCATTGAGTGTTTTTGACCAATCCTTGTTGAGCTACATCCCATAGGTATCAAGTATATCCACTACCTGAATATCAATGTAGTATTGGATTCTTTGATATGATGCTAACTATATATGGATGTGAGTTAATTCTCCTACTACACTCACTTCTATTTAATCTAACTATGTTACTTTCTTCAGTGACTTAGCAGGATGCAACCTTAAGGCATTGCATATGGATAGGGGCATCACATTTGTAGATTCTCCTGAATCTACTAATCAATTATTCAAATTCTTACTAAACATCCTTATGGAAAGGAGAAAAGAAGGTGACTCAGTTTTATCTTTGTAAAGAGTCATGTGTGAAGTCTCTACAACTTGAACAATGGCTAGAGCTTTGTGTTTAGCATTAATATCCCTAATTGCATGATCTTTATTCCAAGTCTGACTTGAGGTATGATTATCCTCTTTTGGAGTAGGATCATCTAAGGATTTCATGAAGGCTTTCTTGATAGCTAGGGTTTTGAGTAGTTCTGACAATGATAGACTGATCTTGATCTTTTTCATTTCACTTACTAGGTATGTGACCAATTTATCAAACTTAGGAGGCAGATTACCAGTTTTTGGTACTGTATTATGTGGTGCTAAGTACTGAGCATTAACTTTAGGAAATCTAGGGTTATTGCTTGCCTTTGGATCAGGAGGAGTGTTGAAATTATTTATAGGCAAGGATGTGGTCAAAGGACTAGTAGGTCGGTTTGAGTTATTCCTAAGGTTGTAATTATGTCTACCCTGATACTGTTGTTGATAAGCATGTACCTCTTCATGTTCAACTGATGGCTCATTTTCATCTTCAAATGCAAAAAAAATTGGTTTCAAAAGCCATGGCTAACTCTCCACATGCTAAGGTGTAATTCTGATGAGGTAACATTGCCTCCTGATGAGGATGATTGATGAAACTTTCTAGCACAAGAGCATAATCATATCCACAAGGGACAATTTCCTTTCCTTCAACACAAGGTGGATTACCTGCAGTATTAGATACTTCAATTTAGAATATATTGGTGGCTAACCTAAATTGAGGACAATCTAGCTCTGCATGAGCATTGGTATTATGTATCCTACACCAGTTTGTAAGAGCTATCTCTGCCAAGTTCACTCTAGTGGTCTACTTAGGTTCACTAGGAGGCTGATGATCTAGGGGTGATGGCAGAGAACCATTGTTTGGCCTAGTGTTCCACACTCTAGGCTATCTAGGGGGATTATTGTTACCATTTTTTTATTGTAATTGTTATTGTATCCCCTATCAAGATAATTAGATCTATAATTGCCATATCCTCTATTTTGATTTGGTTGAGAATAGAAATTTTGACTCCTCAAATGAGTGATCTCAGTGGTGAGTTTCCTCAGTTGTGCTGATATCTCATTAATTTCTTCCTTTTCTTCTTGAACCTTGGATACTACATTCTCTGTTTGAGGTTTGAAGAAGGAAGAGCCATTGTTATTGTTATTAGACTATTCAACAACCTAAGGTACCTGTGTATGTCCTGGATGTTGTAACATTTGACCATTTCCATTTGGAGGTGGCATGATACTAAGTGGAGGTATCTATAAAGGACTTTGCATTATAGCTAGAAGTATAATGGCTCCATTGGTCTGTTGTTGAGCAGGATGTGTAGAATAAGAAGGGAGTGTAGGAAATGCAATATTAGGTGTTGGAGCAGGGATCAACCACTGACTAACTTTGATAGCTTCTTCAAAAGCTCCTGTCAAGGTTGTGACACCATGATGTGTTCTCCTAATAAACATAGAAGTCAAGGGATCTAAGGCTGAGTAGTATATGCTCCTAGCAGCTTCATCTGTTACAGTATAGGGAGCAACTAGCTTTGAGAGCATCTTTTGGAATCTTGCATTGAAAATTGACAATAGGTTCGCCCTCAAATCTTTTGATTGTGGCAAACAGATAATAATTCATTAAAGGATCTATAGGTATTTTGAATCTATCCTTAAAGGCTTTCTCCAAGGCAGCCCATGAACCGACTGAACCTTGACCAAGACTGATATACCAGTTATATGCCTCTTCCCCTAAGGAAAATGGAAATAACCTACATACCACATCCCGATGTTCAATTCTAGCCCTACAACAGGCTTCCTTGAATGTTCTAATGTGATCATCAGCATCCTGATATGGATGATATTTAGGACAAATCTTATCAAGATTTTTAGGTAAATGATGATATGCGGTAAAAGTCAGAGGTGACTTTGCAGTAAAGAATGACATTGTGATTGGTGGAGGTTGGACCTAAGGTGTGATAGGTGGTCCTGTAGCTGTTTGTAACCCAATAGGAGTTACTGGAGTATGTTTTGGTGAAGCTCTTGACGCACTACAGCTAGGAGAATGATGAATATCTACTATTCTAGGTCTAAATTGCCGGATAGGCAATTCTTCAAACAGTCCATTGGATTTGGACCTGGTATTTGGCCTAACAGCCAGGATTTCTTGAATTTAAGGAAAATTCAGCTTTTTTACTATAAAGATTAGCTAAAACACTCTAGCAAAGGCTGTATTTATGATCAGAATCTAAAACTGACTATATATTTATGCAATATTTGCAAAAATGATGCAAACGTGAGGTGATGTGAGACTTTTATGACACAAGCAACGGAATATCAGTTCTCTTAAGTAAATTATCTCAAATCTTTTAGCAAAAAGATTTGAAATATAGCTTATCTTTGAATATCACAGTGATTGACCACAAAGTTTGAAATATTTATGCTAAATTTTGAAAACTTTGCAACAGACAAGTATACACAGACTCAAAACAACAAATCTTTGCATATAGCTTAAAATACAAAGTTGCATGAGTATTACCTTTCCCTCTGTCTCATCAAATTACTCAAATCTACTGATGAAAAGGCCCTCCTTCTAGCACCAATTTATGTTGATGATGATTGTTAGTCATAACAACTTGCATAAAAATTTGCACAACAAACCTTTATTATCTTATAAAGTACGATCAGCTTAGGATAAGTTGATGACTCCAAGTCTCCATTGATCAAGTCATGATCATCTAACGTTGCTCAGAGGTTGATGTGACATGTTGTTTTCCATTTCAAGGGGTCTTACATTTGTCTAGATGATCAGTATTGTATTGTTTCCTGTATATTCACTCCACAGAGAGGTTACTTCTACTCTATTTCCAAAGATAGCTTAGATATTTGTAAATTTGATAAATCTTCTAATCATTGATCATTGTGAACTTGCTATTTCTTCTACATTGCAAATCTATTTAGATGGTGTGTCTGTAAGTGGATATTTACATGTATTCCATGGATATTTGTCTGAATCTACATGATATTTGTCAATTTGACATGTTTTTACTCTAAATATGTTCTATATTTTCAATTATCTACAGTATATCTACATATTTCATGTTATTTTCTTTTGATTCTCTATTATTTGCAATTATGGAGATGATCTGTTATGAAATTGAAAGAAATTTAAAAGAATAATTCTACTTTAGTGAATCTTTAGTCATTGAATCACATACATACAAGATACATTCATGAGGAGAAGAAATCAAACCATTGGTCACCATGATGTTCCACAACTAGTTATGGTTGATGCTAACTTCAAAGGGATTAGGAAAGAAAACAACACATGTAGACTGAAAAGCACTGCAAGGGACATAGCTAATCAATGCATGTGTCCAGATTTCAAACATAGATTACTCAAGATTTATGATGATTTGTAATCAAATATGCTTTTCTTTCACTCAGTATGCATAACATGTACATTTACAACAACTTTGAAAGGAGTCCTGAAATTTCAGCAATCAAATTTCAATTAAGTTTTCAATGTTTAAAATATTGCACCCGTGCAGCTTTTATAGAATAAGGTGAGGAGGCAATTACAAATGACCAATGGTCAAGATTTCTCAATTAAGATCAATGGTTGATAATTACCCTTTGACTTAGTCAACTCTTCCTCATGGCATAGGTTGCCAACTGGCAACCATCTGTATGACTCATTATTAATGAGTATCTTATGCATATGTTCTCTTGGTGATGCATCTTCATTCATTCTTCAGGCTCTTCTTCATTTTCTTCTACTTCATCATTGTCATCATCTTCATTACTTTCAGTATCACTATCACTTTGGTATACATCCTCTTGTATGTGGACCTTCATCGCTATCCTGATGTGCTTATATGCTTGTACTATTTTATCCACCTCTCCCCCATCTTGGATTCTGGCTTTTGTTATGGCATGTTTGTGAGACTGGAACTTAGCCTTGAGAACCTCAAGCTTACCTTTCCTACTATTCAAAGTATCATTATATGTTTCTACCTTGACTTTTATCCTCATGATTTTATCCATCACTTCCTTTGTCAGGTGGGTGAGGGGGTCATCTGCTACCAACTTGAAATTATCATCCAAAGCTTTGATAGCAAAGTCTGCATCTTGATTTTTGATATTTCCCTCTATTTTACCCTCCAAAGCCTCAAGGATCTCTACTTCATGTGCCATCATGTTGTGCCACTACATTTCTTCAAGATATCACATTCAAACCTAATATCTTCATACCATATGCCTATCAGTAGGGCAGTATTATTATCCAACACTTGGTTGCCTGTCAGGACTTGAGGATCAATCCTCTTCATTTCATTTAAAGCAGTTAGGTCCTTTTCCAATTGGAATGACTATTTCCCTATTTCATTTTGTATTTTATCTACCTTTCTCTTTAAACTACTCAAATAATTCTATCTCTATAATGAGGTTCTCAAAACATCCTCAGCTCCAGTGAGGGCTAACAACATCCATTTCTCCATGACCATTTCTTCATGCTTCATGGCATCCAACTTGGTGACCTCCTCCTGGGATATGACATTCAATGGGACTACATGATCAACTGGCGTATTATCAAGGTTAATTTACCCTTTTGTGTATGAATGTAACTAAGCAATGTGCTCCTTATGCATTTTATTTTTTTCTTTCTCCTTCTTTACCCTTTGGGTGAAAGAATTAATAATGTCCTTCCCTTCTTGACCTTCCTGGTCCTCATTAGAAAAACCCAAATCAACAGTTGTGATTTGGAATTCCTCTAGGGTGATCTTGCCTTTCTCCTTTTCTACCGTGGGAAGTGCTACCTATGCAGTCCTTCTGCCTATAGCAGGATCTCTCTTTATGGCCGATGTTAATCTGGCCTTCCTCTTTGGCTTGATCATTGTTTCAGAAAACAAGGTGGAAACATCAAATTCCTGAATTTTAGACCCTTGTTCCATACCTATTTCTTTTTCTAGCCATTGTGGCACATCATCTCTGGATCCTTGGTGTTCTTTGTCAACATGATGTCTGCCATGTTCTCCAGTATCTACTTCTATTCTTGGTGGAGAAGACACTTTATTAATTTCTTCCTCATGTAGTTCTTCATGAGGGGGATCTTGTTTCATTTCTTCTTGCTAAGGGCCTTCTTTCCGCAAAGGGCGATCCTATGGAATGTCCACAGTGTGATCCTACACCTGATCTTGTACTCCCTCCTTCTGACTTTCATCTTCTTTATTACATTCCTCATCTTGAGGCACATTGACATATATGGATGTCTGTGTGTGTTGGCCTTGTGCATCACCTTGATCAAGGGTCATTTCTCATTCTCCAACTGATGCACCAATATCCTATGGCTTGGGGTCCTCATGATGTAATTTATCTTTTTCTCCTCAGGAATCTCCCAGATCTTCATGAGTCTAAGTAGCAGTAGCACATGATATACTTTATCGCCTCTACTCTTTTGTTGAACCTCAACTATTTTTTGCTCTATGGGTATCTCATGTTGTTGCTGACCCATATCAAGAGCAGTTTTTTCCTTTTCTACCTGCTTGGCCACTTCAATCTTCTCTACTTCATCAGGTGCACTTACTTTATCCTTAGGGCTTACATAACCCCTATATGTTAAATCTATAACTATAGGGCTAGTTACCCAATCAACCAAATTATCAAGCCCTATTTGTTGGACTACCCTCTCTGGGCTACTCTGTTTAACTTCTTCCTCTGTTTGTTTTATTTCTTCCAACACTGCCATTTGTGCTAATGTAGTCCCATGAGGGGTCATGCGGGTGTTGGAAGTGAGAGTCTCCATACATTGAAGCTACACTCTGAACTACCTCATCATCAGATAAGTCTACAGTATCCTCCAAAGATAAAGGACCACCCTGACTTGCTTTGAACACTTCTCTTGTTTGTTCCTCTACCTTCTTAGTTTTGAATTTTATTATGGTGGGAAGTGAAACATCATGTTGCAGTGCCTTCCTAAATGCTTAACCACCGGCTCCTCTCAATACAATAGGGTCAGCCATGATATCCCCCCTCATTGATGTTCTTTTCTTCTTGGATGGTGATGTCAGCAGTATCACCCTCCTCTTCTTACTAGCTATTATCAGGTCATCACCTACAAGTTCCTTGTTTACCTGCTCTTCTGCCAAAGGGATGCCCTCTCCCACTTCTTGCTGCAAGGCTTGGCCCTCTACCTGCACTTCTATAGTTTCAACAGGTGGCCTCAAAATCCTCTTAGTCTTTGTCTTTTCAATCAAAGGTTGTGTAGATGATGCGGATGCCTAAGCTGATGTTGATGCACCTATAGCTAGCATGGAAATCCTTTCAATTATCACCCCCTTCGGTTCATCTTCAGTTTTCTTACCTCTAGGGGGACCCCTCCTTTATTTTTGTGTGGGCAATCTCTCCCCATTATATTTTCTCTTCTCACTAAGGAAATCATCATATTCATCATCAGCTATTTCTTGCCTCTTCTTTTTGGCATCAACTGTAAGGGCCACACCCCTTTTCTTCAATTTGTTTATTTCTTCATCCACCCAAGCTTTTTGTTAACTATATCAACCCACCTATCCGCTGATCTAGGGATATATCCTTCGGCTATGTAAAATTAGGGGATGATATGGTGTCATTGTACACCTTCTTGTCCTCATATTCATTGGACATAATCTTTCCATCATTCTTCCTCAGTTGTGCTGGCACCGGGATGTAGTCAAAGGTCTTTATTTGGTTCAAGGTGAGCCTCTGGTACTTCCTTCTCGTCACCTTAGCTTCATCCTCACAATCAATCTAGAAATCTTCTAGATGCTTCTGATGTATAGGTTTTCCTACTATTTTCTACATCCTGCCATAGGGGTCATAAGATCTGGCCAAGGGAAATGGTTGCAGATACATCAATTTTAGCCCTCCCATGACATGTTTTATGCTCTCTAAGTCTAAGCACATATACCAGCCCATAGACACTGGAAATAACACCAAAGGTATCTTTTTTTGTGCCTTGTATGCTTCAACTATGGTAGACACCTGCCTGACAAACCCCATCAAGACAACCCCATCGGTAGGGTATCTTGGAAACATAAGGGGTTGTCCTTAAAATTCCTCTATCCTTATATATGAAAAGGTGGCAAACTGGATAAACCAAGCCCCATTCCTATAAACAACTTCTTGAGCTTCCATGCTCAGTCTTTTGGTCTTGTCCTCCTCCATGGTTTTGACTAGATGCATAGAGAATGCATCATTTACTAGTTTGTAGTCCAGGAGGTAATCTTTTCTCTGTAGATGAGGATAGTGATCTCATATGTGGGCATCATCTACATCACCTCCAGCTTTACCCACTGTCTTCAAGGTATCAAAAGTTCCCTTGTAAGGACATGAGTATACAACATATGAAGTCATATAGAACAAGCATGTATGGCCTCCCAGGTTCCTCATCCCTTCATCTAGTGCGTCACTAATGATCTTGGCCCATAATGGCTTGTTATTTACATATAGGACCATCTGGATGATTCCAAACATCTAATTCTCAAAATTTCCGGCATGAGGTTTACCTATCATCCTGCTCAGCAGGGCAATCATATACTGGTATTCATCATTGAAATCAAACTTATATAGGTGCTGCTCTTTGACCTCCATTGATACATCCTCTTCCTTGCATTCTTCTTCTTATTATTGTACTCTATTTCCAGCTTGCATAGGTCCACACTAACCACCTTCTTTCCAAATGGCAAATTAAAAGTAGAGGTAATGCCCTTAATCGAGAAGTCTGCGTATATTCTTCTATGCTTCTCCACCTGCTTGGTCTCAGGGTTATAATTTCTAGCACATTCCACTACCAGCTCTGGAGTATCCATAGCATACAGAAAGTTCATTGTATGCCACATTCCTGAAACATATATCCCATCTAGAATGCGATTATCCTTATCATGATCTACCCTAGTTGACCATACTACTAGGTCTGTATCTCCTTGGTGAGTATGACCAATAACTCCATATTTAAATTGTACCCCTTCAGGCTGGATGAACATAGGCTTGAGAAACTCTGAGTCAGACCTATTCCTTCTAAGATCCACCATGGATTCTTGCAACATACATAATTTTTCTTACCTTACAATGTCCACATACATTCATACAATATTATGTACTTTTCTATAACATCATGCATACTCTATCTATTATCCTTTACTTCATCATGATATGCATATTCATAGAGCCTAACCACAAGAAAGAACATAGACCCTACCTAAATATGTAGAAAATGACAATAGGAGGGGTTTCAGTTACTTACCTGACAGTGCTTTCATCCTAGGTTAGATGACTGATTACGGAAAAGGGCAACAAATGCTGAAGATCACCCATTTTGTTACACTAAAGGATCTAATTTGTTAACAGGTGGTTGTATGAGGGTTTGACTTCTTTGCTCTGTAGTTTCTCATTTTTTCGCAAGGTAAATGAAAATAACCTTTGAAATTTACCTTTAAAGTAGATCAACAGGACAAATTGGGGTAAAACTATGTTGGGTCAATTAAATCTTTTGATCTTCTGCAGGGAATCCATGGATGATGCCAAGTGTTCAATCTATACTTACAATCAGTGGGAATCCATCTACCACATTTAAGTGCATTTAATGTCAGGAAATAGGGGGTGATCTTTGAAAGATCGGGTGACTTTCAAAATATGACCCCCTTTGGATAAATGACCCCTGCCCCTTCAGCGGCAAAATTGGATGCAAAAGGAGATTGGGTGATGTGGTCAATGTTGACCACATGTATATTGAGTCATGAATTTAAGATTAGGGGATGTTCAAAATATGACACCGCAAATAAAATGACCCCCCTAGGAAAAGATCGGGGTGACATCAGCATGTCGGCAACTCTGTTTAATCATTATGCTTTAATGACGTCACCATCATGTTAAGGAATATGATGGACATTGGATATATACCTTCCCCCCCCGCAGATAGAATGGAACAATGACATCACCATCAGCATGAGTTTTTTCATTCATTGGACTTAGATGATGTCACCATCATATGGGCATAGGGTGATATTTTTGAAGAGGATGATATTCGTAAGATGACTAATGTTTAAAATATGACCCCTCCCTCGGATTTAGGTTTGACCAATCTTTGACTCAACATAACTTTCTCCCCTTAGACAATTTTGGGGTGATCCAAAAGACAAACCTGCTTGGAATTCTATGCACTTTCTAGCCATAAGGTTAATGATGTGAATTACTAAATTTGGCAACTAACCTCATCATGGGGACATATCCACCCTCTTGTAGGGTTACATGCATGACCAATTTTACCAAACCTCCCAAAGAAGAAAACAACAAGCCAAAGAAGCAAGAAAAAGTTGGGTCCCTATTTTGTTAAGGCAAAATGGGGCATGTTGTGTAACCACACAACACAACCCTGCAATAAACTGGTGAAGCTACTTGCCCCTGTTGAAGACAAGCCTATTGAAAGAGTTGATTTCTCTCAATCCTTTGCTACACTGATCACCTGAGATCAACATTAAAATCAACTTGCATGCATGCACATGCAAACTATAGCTATTTGTATCATTATGCTGAAAATGAAAATGATTATCACCAAGACATGATAGCCATAGGTAATAGGTCTCATCATCATGCTGGCTCATATAGCAATGCTCACCATTAAGATCCTTGTTAACATGATGTGTATCTAAACCTACATAAATATCAGCATGAAGAAAATTATCAAGCTATAATGCATCCAGTTTAGGTGTGATCTCAAGTTGGGCCATGTCATATGACTATTCAATTTCTTGTGATCCAGCTGCACCACAAATGCTAATGCATTCCTCCATTATCGAATCGAAGACATGATTTAGATTCAATTTTACATTATTAGCATATAGATCAGAAATTTGAGGCACTTCAAGTGAAGACACAATCTTCAAGTTGTCTCTCTATTTTGTATTCTTTTATACATTCTTTTGTGTAAAAACTTCTGCTAAGAAAATCACTCTTGGTTTTCTCCTCTTCACCCTACAAAATACAAACTTGACCCACATGAGAATGCCCATCTTCAATGTTATCAGGCCCAGGCAATGAGCTCAAAAATGTGCTCACAACACAATCCACATCAACAAGAGATAACTTCCCCAAACAAAGCTCTAAAAAAGCATCTATGATAGAATCTTCATAATTGGGAATTGTTACATCCATATCATTAGTAATTGTAGTAGTGCCTTCATGATGTCTAGTTGTAGCATAATCCATATGAGAAAGAAAGTGACCCTTGCATCATTGACATAGGGTTGCACATACATTTGCATGTTCCTCATGCTCACAACTCACATAGGCAAGGTCTTCAACTTGAACCTTACTAGTTGCACCATCATTTATCTCTGTAGCTCTATCATCCAATGCAACCAAATTCTCCTCTTTCATAATTGATAGCTCTTTGACTTGCTACTCTTCAATCCCATTAAAATCTAAGTCACTTTCAAAAATAGGATAATCCTATGCACCAATGATAATCATTAATTACGCTACCTGATGGATTTTCATGTTCTTCATAGAAGACATTATGCCTTATGCTCATCCCTTCATCATTATTTGCATCATCAATGTATAGATGATATATACAATCAACTACATGAGCTGAGTTATTCAATTTTTCATTTGCATACATACCTTCCTAGTGGTCTACAATACTACAACAAGTAGCAAGGTCATAATTCTCTTCACTAAATTTGGAATCACCATTGATTTTCTCATCTTCATCATCCACTGATGACTGATCCAATTGAGTGAAGCTGCAATCACTACTATTTTCATCTGAATCACTATAATATATTGCACTAGCACCTTCTTTTACCCTCCTGCACACACAATCATTACTTGACATTGCACTTGGATCAGATGGAGAATCCATGTCCTTCCTGCCTACAACAACCTACTCATTACCAGCTACCTTTGCATCAGAGAAAAGGGATTTTACAATCATATTCCTCTTAGTTCTATCAACATAATTAGTGAGTAGGTATGCCTATTGCATGCTTCAAAGATTGAACTCCTCCTATATAGAACGAGCTTAAGGTAACATCATAAGCTCTCGGATACATGTCAATACAAGCACGAAGATTAGGTCTAAAATCCTCTAGGATGTGGGATAGGGAAATGACAAATCTATGGTTGATCTCCATGCTAGACTCCTCCTCATGGCATCTAATATTTTCAAATTTTTGGAAGAAAACAACAGGGTCCAAACCACTTGCAAACTTTTCAAATGTAGCCACTAAGTCATTCCACGACGCAAAGTGATGGTCAAGGAAACCAAAAAGCTATTTTCATACCACTCCACACAAAGATCTAAAAAAAAATCTCATCCACATGTGTTCATCTTCAAATCAAAATTTATCCATGAAATCTGAAAATGCAAGAACATGTGCCTTACCATCATAAACTTCACACCCATAAAATAAAGGCTTCTAATAATATATTTTACTATGCATGGACTTCTTTTCATAATTGGCTCAAGAGAGATCTTTCTATTTAGATGCCTTACAAATGTAGCACTAAGTCATTCCAAGAGGCAAAGTGATGGTCAGGGAAACCAAAAAGCTATTTTCATGCCACTCGACACAGAGATCTAACAAAAAATCTCATCCACATATGTTCATCTTCAAATCAAAATTTATCCATGAAATTTGAAAATGCAAGAACATGTGCCTTCCCATCATAAACTTCACACCCATTAAATAAAGGTATCTAATAATATATTTTATTGGGCATGGACTTATTTTCATAATTGGCTCAAGAGAGATCTATCTATTTGTATGTGGTCTCATTAGCAATGGGAGGGGGCCAAGAAAGTGAGTTATTGACAACAATAGGAAGGGCATTGGATTGCAGCCTAGACTAACATATCATGGTTTGATTCTCTAATTCCTTTTCCTATTACAACAGAAACTCTAAAAACTTCTTTTCTTTTTCAATTTCATATTGCAGCCTAGTCGACCCATTTTGATTATGCAGAGGTGCATATAGGCCTGGGCTATATGAACAATAGGGACCTTCATCCTCATCATACTCATGGACACTTTCTCTATCATAGTATCTAGGACTTCCATCATATGATACATCTAAAAAAATTTCCCTATGGTAAACTGGTCTATTCTATTCAGCCATAGCTGATCACAAATCACTTGTGCACTGGGAAGGAGAGCAAATAATATGTTTCTTTATTGAGAGAGAAACATGGTTCAAAGTTGAAAGAAAGAACATGTACCTTAACCAACTATATTCTCTTTGAAATGTGCACACAGTAGCAACACTTTGTTTTCATTGTGACAATAGAGTTGCCACCTCATTGAATGAGGAAATCCCTTGAATTGTTACTAATCTTCAAGGCTGTAAAATAAGCCTAGGTTCTCCAACCAACAGAGTCTTCAAATTCTTCCCAACTAAGATATAATCTATCCTCGCCAACAAATCCATTGTATTGGGTCCCAAAACCACAACTCCATTTCCTAGGATAAAATCACACTCGCATGGCTAGGGTTAATGTCATGTAAGCATAATTAGTCCATCACCAAAATATGGAGGGTTAAAGGCCAACTCTACGGGAGTTGGTTTCATCCTCTACACTTCAAGCTCAACTTAGACTTTGGAGAGATATTCTAAGGGTTATACATTAATAGGTATTGAGTTCAAACCAAATGAACAACTAAGAAAAAATGGACACCAAACCCAAGTCATTGTCTTGCCCCAAAAGACTGCCACTGAACCAAGAACAATTGGCAATCACAAAACCCCTATATAGATGATACATTTGCCTGAATATAGATGCATAGGAAGGATGTTTTTTCCCCTAAACCACTGGTAAATATTTTTTTGATTTAAAAAGTGTGACATTGGTCTAGTGGAGGCGACCAGTGCCAATCCAATTGAGCTACAAAAACACATATCTCCGAAAAGAAACAAATGGAAGGGAAACAAAGTCAATTTGATCTAAGTATATGCTTTATAAAATTGTAGGTTTTGTGTTTCAAACATACTTAATAATATTGAAAGAACAACATGCATTCAAATGTAAAGAACATATGACAATTACAAGGCTTGTAATATCTTTAAAGTGGTGTCACATTTTCAAATGCTTGATACAAACTTATCAGCTAATGTGATAAGAGGAAAGACCCTAATTACATACAAACAATCATGGAGATAGTCTGTAGAAAATCCCTACTACTCACTATCTATCACTTGTCTCACCATTCCATTACTTCTATCTAACTAGACATGGTATAATTTGGAGTCCTAGAAGTGTTGCTAGACCTACACAGCCTCTAGACACCTACAAAGAACCAACCCACAATGCATCTAAAATGTATATTCATTTATAGACATTTAGCTCATTGTGCAATTCAAAGCATTACACTCAGTCATCAAGTACATCCATGATTCATTAAAGTCTCGCCCATGGCCCTGTCATACAATCTATTAGATTGAAAAGAATGCAACAGAAGATTGCCGACACTCTTTGTGTACTTGGAGCAATAATGAGGGAAGGTTTGAATCCCTTCCCTAAAACCTACAACATCTTATTTATCTATTTTGTCCTCCATGAGTACCTACGCATTGAATAATTTCACTGTGCTACCCACCTGAATAGCCTTGTCCTACAAATCATTAATGTTGAGTACAAATCTATAAGTTTCATCATCCAATCATGGCATGATTTTCATGAAATCACCCTTTTAAATCTTTTACAATACTTTAAAAGTATTGTCCAATTTTCTTTTACAGGCCATCTTTGAACTTGGTCATATCAAAATAATTTAAAATTTTGTCTGATTATCTTCATTTTTTACCTTTCTCTACAAATCTAGTTGGCAAGCCTCTTAGTCGGTGAATGGTCAAGTTTGTGAACCATCAATTTCATCCACAAGGGCTCTTTGTGGCCTTTCTCCTCTTTTATTCTCTTTATCAATGAATTTTTTCTTTCATGAACCATGGGAAAACACCCTTTTTCCTTTTGTTTATTCATCCTTGGTACTATTTGCCTTATCAAAAAATCTTCATGTTGGCAAACTATCCAACTCTTCCTTTCTCTTTCTTTTCTGTCTTTTCTTTCCTTAGAAATTTTCCTTTCTGATGAACTATCCTTCATGCCTTAGCCTTTGCCATAGCCTTCTTTTCTTGTTGACTTTCCTTTACCTTATGTCTCCCTTTGTCAGGGAAAAAGCCTACTGGAAAAACTTTTGTCAACAAAATGAAGGGTTCACAAAACTAGGGTTTCCTTGACCAAGATTCAAACATTCCTTTGTTTACTTAGAAAACTTCCCCCTCACCACAAACCTTGTTTCCCTTTTTTTCAGTTAATAGATCTTTGGGATGACAAAGTTGGTTGTTGGCAAACCTAATGGTTCATGAACCAAGCCTTTCACTGATAAAAGACTACAAGCCTTGTCCTTTCTTTTATGCATTAGACAATTTTACCTTATGTGGCCACTTTCCCTTATTTTAAACCCTTTATCCTTCACCACTTGGCTGCCTTATCCAAGAATCGATGAAAACATAAACTCATGAGCTTGATCGATGAAGTCGGTAGTTTGTGAAGTAGCTGATTCACTAACAAAGGCCTAAACTTGCACAAATTTTCTGAAGAAGACATCAAGCTTTCTCTCAAACTTCTCTTTTTTGCCACTTTGTTGTTAAATCAAAAATTGGCAAAAAAATGAACCCGCAAACTTGGCTAGTTTAGCAATTTGTGATTTTGCCAAAACACTGACAAAATCCTTAAATGAACATACCTTTTGGCAAGGAAGAAAAAATAGTGAAAAGGGGAATATTATACTTAGAAATTATGAAAGAAAAAAACCCTACAAATTGTCTCAAATCAAATCTAGAAATAGGGGGTTTTGATTGCAAAGGCAAAAGTAGGAATTATTAATGGATTTTTGGGGCAAAATAATGCATGTTTAGGAACTGATGTTTTAGATCCCAACACTTTGCTCGATGGAAAGAATTTAAAAGAATACTTGTAGATTAATTTGATGAAAGAATTGATGTGAATTCATTTATCAGTAAACTCATCTACATTCAGAAGGATGAAGAGGAATTGGTCCTTGTTTTTAATATGAGATATGAAGAAACTATAAGAGACATTGCATAAAATATAAGGCTAAATAATGCAATGTGTCTAGTTTTATATTTATGTGCATTCAATGAAGAGATGGGTTTCTTATTGAGAGATACAAATCCTACATTACTCTAATAGGCATATGTTATGGCTAGAGACATTGAGAATAACCTAAAATTTTCAATGATGAAAGGTGTCATACCTATAGGTGTTTATTGTTGGGAATTAAGGTGTCTCAACCTTGGTAATTCCTTGCATTTATTTATTGTATGTATTTATTTATTGCCTATTATGTAATTAGGATGGAAATCCTATTTTGTCATCTTGTGGGAGTTGGCATGTTAACGTGTCATCCTAAGTGGATGGTGACATGTAATTGTTGTCCTCACATGAGGAGATAGGAATCTCACTTAGTGGTAGAGGTATTTTTCCATGTGTTGATACTTTGAATAGTGTGTAAGGGAATTTTGACTGAAACGGTTATGACAGATTCCTATGACAAAATCTATGATGTGTAAGAGTAAAAAATACAAGATACTATGATAGGTGAAGACGTGTCACAAGGCATCCTAAAAGAAGGCATCTTTGGGCACTCCAAGGAGGGTTATGACATGTAAGAGAATATGTAATTTTTAGTCAGTGTATGACAGATTCTCTTACAACTATAAGATATGTCAGTATGAGTGATTCTATGACGATCGTAAGAGTCGTAAGAGCATTTGTCATTGCCCAACTTGGGAATAGGCGACCATTTTGGGATGGGGAGTTATGAAAAGTGTCATGACCATGTTACAGTATTGGACAAGTGTCCTTAGGTGGGGTTTTGGGCTATGAGGCCATGTTGGACTCCCATTTCAAGAAAGGCACATTTTTGCCTTGTAACTTGTATATAAATAGGTGCTTTGAGAGGAGATGTATTATGTGATTGACAAGTATTGTTATGCTACTAGATTATCCCTAGATACGAGTGTCGAAGACTCCTACAAGAGCATTGGCTCTATAACTATATTGTAAACCTCATTGTTTAGATAATACATTTGAGCTGTGTTTTGGAGTGTGGAGTTTTTCACCTGTAAGGGTTTTCCCCACGTATATCTTGTCTCTCTTCTTCTGTCTTACATTCTTGTGTTTTGTATTGCTGCAATATCTCTATTATTGGATTAATAACTCTATAATTATAAAGGTTGAAAATAATTTGCACTTATCTCTCCTCGTTAGATTAGTGTAGGAAGTGATTTCCGCAGACCTAGCTTCCTTTCAGTTGGTATCAGATCTTGATCACGTTTGGTCCTAGTTGTTGGGTAGGGGTCTTTTGAGCTAATCTTAGATTGAGTGGGAGTCTGTGTAGAGGATTCTATAATCTTTTTGTAGGAAAAGAGATGGCAGGCACATCTAGAAGATTATAGGTGGAGGAATTCAATGCCACAAATTTTGAGTTATGGAAACTTAAGATGGAAGACATGCTTGTTGATCGAGACCTATGGGAAACCGTATCTAGTGTAAAACCAACTACAATAGCACAAGCTAATTAGGATCTCAAAGATTAGAAGGCTAAGGGTCTCATAAGACTCAGTCTAGCTAATTTTGTCCTGTTAAATGTCCATGAGAAGAAGACTACGAAAGATCTTTGGAAGAAGCTGGGAGATGTTTATCAGGCCAAATCCATGGTGAACAAGATTTTTCTAAGAAAGAATCCATATTCTCTGAGGATGGAGGATGGAGGATTTGTTGTAGATCACCCTAATGCTTTCAACATGTTAGTTGCACAGTTGACATCTATTGGTCTGAAGATGGAGGAGGAGGATCGTTGTATGACCTTTCTTTGTTCTTTGCCAAACTCATGGGATCATCTTGTTATGGCTATTGGGAGAACCACATCCACATTCAAAATGGATGAAGTGGTATCTTCACTATTATCTGAAGAGATATAGAGAAAGTCTTCTGAAGTAGCCAAAGAGGCTCTTGTGGTTTGGGGAAGACCCAAGGATAAAGGGAAAAATGAGAAGAAACTTGAGAAGGGCAGATCCAAATCCCATGGGAGATCCAAATCTCCTGGAAAGTCCAAGGCTCTTTGTTGGAACTATGGAAAAACTAGGCATTTCCAAAAGAAATGCAAAGAGGAAAAGAAAAAGAAGAAGAAAAATGTCCCAGACATAGATTCTGACAAGTCATAAGATGATGGTGATGCTTTCATCATAGCCCTAGACACCCATGCATCTGATGATGTGTGGTTGATTGATTTCGGTGCATCATTCCACATGAGCTCACATCAAAGCTGGTTCATGAAGTATGAAGAGTTCAATGGTGGAAGAGTGTACCTAGGTGACAATTCTCATCTGAAGATTGTTGGTCATTGAAAAGTCTCAATCTGATTCCCTGATGGATGAGTGAAGGGGATCACTAGGCTTATGCACATCCCGACATGGCACAAAACCTGCTTTTTGTAAGTATGTTGAATGATGTAGGTGCAGAGGTTGTCTTTTTGAAGGATGGATGCAGGATGACTGGATGATCTATGGTGCTTGCAAATGGTACTCAAAGAGGTACTCTGTTTCAGCTGGAGGCATGCACTTCATAGCGCAATAGTTCTTCTAACTCAAAGGAAAGAGCTACAGTCAGTTCATCCCCACCATCTGAACCAGTAGTGAAGAAATCTATTGTCACAAATTCTGATGGCAATGCATCATGGGTACCCAAGACTGCTCATGCTTTGGAAGTTAAGCTTCCTACTTAAAAGACAATGTTATGGCATATGAGATTTGGCCACATTAGTGAGAAGGGTCTTAGAACCCTAAAAAAATAAAAACCTCGTTAAGGGGTTAAATGATTGTAATCTCAAGTTTGACTTTTGTGAACATTGTATATATGGAAAGCAAAACCATGTTTAGTTTTACTCTAGTTCTCACAAGTCTTCTAGTGTGTTGGACCTCATTCATTCTGATGTGTTTGGTCCTGTTAGTGTTCCTTTCATTTCCAAATATATATATTTTGTATCTTTCATAAATGATTACAATCGAAGGACATGGATTTATTTTCTCAGAAGCAAGTCTAAAGTGTTTAGTCAGTTCAAAGAGTTGAAAGCTTTTGTAGAGAATCATACTATTAAAAAGATTAAATGTTTGAAAATTGACGATAGTGGTGAGTTTTGTTCGGTAGAGTTTGATAACTTTTGTAAAGAGCAAAGGATTGAAAGACATAAGACAACTCCATACACTCTGCAACAAAATGGAGTTATAGAGAGGATGAACAAGACATTGATGGAGAAGGCTAGGAGTATGCTTACTAGAGCAAGCCTCAAACAAAAGTTTTGGGCTAAAGCTATAGCCACTGCTTGCTACCTGGTAAACAGGTCTCCTACATCATCTCTTATTGGTAAGACACCTATGGAGGTGTGGTCTAGTAAGTAGCCTTTAGTTAGACATCTTCGTGTTTTTGGTTGTGAGGCATATGCACATGTGCCTAGGGAGAAATAGTCTAAATTGGAGAACAAGGGTGTTAAGTGTATTTTCATTGGCTATGGTGTCGGTGTGAAAGGATACAAGCTTTGGGATCCTATGGCTGAAAAAGTGTTGTATAGTAGAAGTGTTATTTTTAGAGAGATAACACCTTCTTCCATTGTTCTACAACCAAAAGAAATAAAAAAGAAAGAAGATGTGGTTCAGTTTCCTTCTACTCCTGAGAAGACTGAATCGACTGACCCTGTGAGACATTATGATGAGGAGAACTCTAGCAGCTCTAAAAGCTCAAAAGAAGAAGAAGCACCTCAACCTCAGCCATTGAGGAGGTCTAAATGAACAAGAAAGTATCCTGATAGGTTTGGTTATTCATTATTTGATTCTAGTTGTGCTTTTGCTTTGCTTACTAACACTGATGAGCATAGAACTGTGAGAAAGGCTATGGACATGAAAGATGCAGGTTCATAGAAGGAGGCCATGGAAGATGAGATGGCTTCTTTGGAGAAGAATAAAACATGGGACTTGGTGCCTTTGCCTAAAGGATGAAAACTTGTTTGATGTAAATGGGTGTTCAAGAAGAAATTCGGTGTAGATGGCAGTGTTGAAAAGTACAAGGCCAGACTAGTTACAAAGGGGTACTCACAAGTGGATGGAATTGATTATGGTGAAATTTTCTCTCCTGTTACAAAGCTGACATCTATTTGGTTCTTGTTATCTCTTGCAGTAGCTTATGACTTAGAGGTGGAGTAGATGGATGTGAAAACAACTTTACATGTCACAGCCAGAGCATTACATAGAGAAAGGTAACGAAAATTTGGTTTGCAAACTGAAGAAGTCTTTGTATGTTTTGAAGTGGTCTCCTAAGATGTGGTATATGAAATTTGATGCCTTTGTGTTTTCGATTGGATTTTTGAGATCAAAATTAGATCATTGTGTATATTACAAATTTGACAATGATCGGATTCTCATTATTGCATTGTATGTTGATGATATGTTGTTAATTGGGAATGGTAAGAATATGGTTTCTAATTTGAAGTCTTAGTTGTCAACATAGTTTGAGATGAAAAATCTAGGGGCAGCCAACTACATTCTAGGAATGGAAATTAGAAGAGACAGAGCTAACAAAAAACTTTGGTTAAACCAGAGTAAGTATGTGAAGACTGTGTTAGATAGATTCATCATGGTAGATTGTAGACCATTGTGTGTTCCTGTTTCATTGGGGACAAAGTTTTTTGTTAATGATTATCTAAAATCTCCTAGTGAGGTGGAGAATATGAGCAAAGTACCTTATGCTAGTGTTGTTGGCAGTTTGATGTATGTTATGGTCTGCACAAGACCAGACATTGCCCAAGCAGTGGGAGTCCTTAGTCAATTTATGGTTAATCCTGGATGGGTACATTGGGATGCAGTTAAGAGAGTGTTCAAATATTTGAGGGGTACTTCCGAGTATTCCATATGCTATCATGGTAATCCTAAAGGACCTCCGCATTCAGTTTGTATTCATGGATTCATGGTTTCTGATTGGGTAGGTGACATTAACAGTAGGAGATCCACCAGTGCTTACGTGTTTACTATGTTCGATGGTGCAATAGTTGGATGAGTATGAAGAAACCTGTGATTGCTTTGTCCATGATAGAAGCTGAGTATATGGCAACAACTCATGCTTGCAAGGAAGCCATTTGGCTTAAGAGATTGTGTTTAGATATTGGTGTTGATGCAGGACAGATTACGATCTATTGTGATAGTCAGAGTGTGATTTGCCTAGCAAAGAATCCAACTCTCCATGCCATAACAAAGCATATTGATGTACAATTTCATTTCATGTGAGATAAGGTAGAGGATGGGAAGGTGAATTTGGAGAAGGTATACACTTTGAAGAATGTTGTGGATACATTGATGAAACTAGTAGGCACAAAGAAGTTTAGATGATGTTCGGAGTCTATGGGCCTCTCTGCCTATAGCAGTTAAATCCTGTTATTTATATTGGCTCTTACAAGGTGTTCGACAAGTGAGAAAATGTTGGGAATTAAGGTGTCTTAACCTTGGTAATTCCTTACATTTATTTATTGTATGTATTTATTTATTGTCTATTATGTAATTAGGATGCAAATCTTGTTTTTCATCTTGTGGGAGTTGGCATGGTGATGTGTCATCCTACGTGGAAGGTGACAACATGTAATTTTTATCCTCACATGAGGACATAGGCATCCCACTTAGTTCTAGAGGTATTTTTCCATGTGTCAACATTTTTAATAGTATGTAAGGGAATGTTGACTGAAACAGTTATGACAGATTCCTATGACAGAATCTATGATGCGTAAGAGTCACTAGTAGAAGATACTATGACAGGTGAAGACATGTGTCACAAGGCATCCTATAAGAAGGCATCTTTTCGTGCCCCAAGGAGGTTTATGACATGTTGTAAGAGAAGATGCTATTTTTAGTCACTGTATGATAGATTCTCTTACAACTGTAAGTGTAGACACCCTAAAATGACCGTGTCATCAAATCACTTGCATTTCGTTATCTGTCTCATCACCTGCATTTCAACGTTAATTAAATAATCTAATTATTTAATTAATTTCATCAAATTCTTCTAAATCTCCTAAATTCAACATTAATTAAATAAATCCTTTTTATTTAATTAATTAAATTAAATTCCTCTATATTCTTCCACAATTAAATAATTTTAATTATTTAATTAGATCATTATCCTCTTTCCAAAAATCAAATCCACATTAATTAAATATATCCCATTATTTAATTAATTCAACAAATTCCCTCTTATCTAAAATTAAATAATTCTTAAATTATTTAATTAAATCAATTGTTCTTCTAAATTTAAATAAATCAAATCAAATTTATTTAAATTATCTCAATCCTCTAAAAATAAATAAAATCAAATATTTTATTTATAATCTTCTGTTCTTCCAAAATCATGCACAACAATTAAATAAATTTATTTATTTAATTTGCTTTTAAATCTTCTAAATTAAATAATTCCAATTATTTAATTATTTCTTCCAAAATATCTTCTCTAAATTTAAATAAATCAATTATTTATTTTAATTGCTTTTTCTTCTAATTTGAGTTATCTCTAAAATAACTCAAACTTTTTTGCTCATCAATTAAATATTTATATATTTAATAAAGCAAAATATCTTCTTTTCTCATGCAAATCTCTTCTTCTTGTTTTAAATCACTTAACTGATTGCTTTATTCTTTTAATTGATTTATCTCTTCAGTTAACTCATTCTTCTATTCTTGATAACTCCTCTCATGCAAAAGCAAGCAAGACACATGTCTGCTTTTCATTCGTTGCACGTTCCTCAACTGTTTTCCTCCATTGATTCTTCTGAATTATCTGGACCGTTGATCGATCTTTGATGAAATCTATATAAACCCCCCTCATCTCCTTCATTCTCTCTCTCTTCGATCGTATTCTCAGGCATACTTAACAGAGCTTCGAGCATACACAACGCGTCGATTGAGCACTATAACGATCTTTTGACATTGATCTCTTGAGCACTACACTTGCTTGTTGCAGCTATGGCTTTGCAATTTCATTGAGCAATTCTACATTCAATCCAAAGGAAACAACACAAATTTCGGTAAAAGTCTTTATTGCATTGATTATTTGTCATGGCTTTTATTTAAATTCGTTTTCTTTATGTTATTGGGTTATTTGGTTTTATTTAGTTTAGATTTAATCCATTTTTCCATATACACATTCTGGCACGCCCGGTGGGACCCATTGGTCCTGATTTAATATCAAATTTGTGGAATTTTTAGTTTGATTTCACATGTTTTTTAACTCTTTTTTTAGAGAGATTCGAAAAAAAAAAAAAATTTAAAGGAAGCTTGCTGGGCAAAAACGGAGGTCACGGTTGTGTTCGGAAGGGTCGAGGGACGAAGAAAAATATAAAATTTGACTTATTTCGGTGAAGGTAAAATTTTTTCACCTCTGGCACGCAACCCGAGGCCATACAATCACTGTGAGGTACGGTAAAAAAAAAAAAAAAAAAAAAAAATTTCTTTTTTCAAAAAAAAATTCAAAAAAAAATTCAAAAAAAAAAAAAAAAAAGCAAAAAGAAAAAGCAAAAAAAATCCAAAAATAAAAAAGCAAAAACAAAAACCAAAAAAAAAAAACAAATAAAACAAATAAAAAATGAAGTGTTTTTAGTTTTTATTTCTTTTAAAAAGTAAAACAAAGTAAAGAGAATCTTTTTTCTTTTTTCTTTTTATTTTTTGAAAAAAAATAAAGCACCTTCAGCCCAGCAGCAGGTCACATCAGTGACCAGGAGCCAGTCACAGGGGGCTAAGACAGACCCCCTCTTCAATGAGCTTTTTAAATGAATAGGCAATTTTCAAACCTCATTATCTTGGTCATACGGACACGTATTTCAGTGCTTTTTTTTTTTAAATAGGCTAGAATTTCGTGATCTACATCGTGGTGAAATTGGTTTTTTCTCAAGATTCTCTGATTTTTCAGAAAATTGATTTTCTCACTGCTGTCTTTGTCTCGTCACAGTTTTTTGACTTTTCAAGCTTCATAACTTTCACAAACGGACTCGGATTCAGGTAATGTTTTTTTTGAAAGTTGATATTTTTATGTCCTCTACACAGTGGTAATATTTTTTCAAGGATTTTCTAAGATTTATTTTTTAAGACCACTCATTGGCCTATTCTCAATCTCTGACTTCAAGCACTTGCTAGCTTTTGAGTTTGTGTGGACCTAACTCACTTGTTGCAGCTTCTTATTACTCACACAGAGCCAAAAGGAGTTTTTCTAATATGTTCATGCAGGACGAGCATTGAAGACCTCTTTTGATTTATCTCACTAAGTCTTAGAAACACATTGCATGCTTAAAAGGATAATTGAACAAATCTTTTCTTGCAATCTAAGTCTTAGGAACATACTGCTTTTCTTAAGGGACAATGGACATGTTTGAACAAACACCTCAATTTTCTAAAGGACAATGGACATGAATGCCAAACACTTCATTTCATAAGGGACAATTTACAACTACAATCGTGTGTGTGCATAGCTTAGTTGCACCTTATTTTTCTTATAACGGGACAATTGAACCTTTGTTTGACGTGCTTGCTTTTACTTTTTTTGTACTTCCTTTAGAAGGGCCTGCTTTTGGATTGCGCTTCATCCAAAAGGGACGACCCTAAGCGGAGTTTTCCTTTGAACCGCTATATAAGAGGGATAAGGTGAAAGCCAAGTCCTAACCGACGTTAGCCTTACCTTGTGGTGCCAAACTGAAAAGAGGTGTACTAGCTCTTTGTGGAAATAATTTTCACATTGAGCGAAGTGTTTGAAACTCTTAGTAGGATTGGTTAAAGCTTTTAGTAGCTTGTCGCATTGCTCGTAAGGCGTTGGTCCCTCAAAGTCACTAAGAACCAATTTAGATAGAGACTACCTGACCTACCTCCGAACATTGCGGTAATCATCAGTGCAAGGGAAATCGATTTAAACCCTTAAGACACTCACCATTGGCTCCCTTGAGAAGAGATAGTATTCCCTCGGACATAAAGCTCTTGTGACCTACTTGAGCTCTCCAAGGGGAGGGTGAGATATCCCTACCTATCGTCTCTCGCAAAGATACTAAATATCTGACACCTTTATGGAATGATATTTTTATCGACGGAGTATTAAGCTGTGAGCTGATCTACTGCAATGAAACCTTGTCTCTAGGGATAAAAAGTGCTTGTTATTGATTGCAACTGTATTTGACCTGTGGAAACATTGGGCTTGTTTGGAGCCTTGAACATACACTATCTGTTGTGTCAGTCCTTGTGCCTTTTTTGACCACTTGTTTGTTGTGTTTTCTCTTGCCAAACCAATCCAATCAGAAACAGAAAAATCTTGCCTTTGAAAAACATCTGACACTACTTCAGCGCCCCTGGTATTACAGCAGCTCGCCTTTGGTAATACAGTAGATCGCCTTTGGTCAAGCAGTAACCCGCCTCTGGCAAAACTCTACTTCAGCGCCCTCGGTATAACAGTAGCTCGCTTTTGGTCACTGTAGCTCACCTTTGACATAGCAGTAACTCGCTATTGGTAGCTCAGTCTGTCACCT
This sequence comes from Cunninghamia lanceolata, assembly GCA_027924645.1. NCBI lineage: Eukaryota > Viridiplantae > Streptophyta > Pinopsida > Cupressales > Cupressaceae > Cunninghamia > Cunninghamia lanceolata. Next base: position 4,437,572 of record BSBN01000144.1, read on the forward strand.
CTGGCCCATAGTAGCACGCTTTTGGTAGCACAGTCCTGCGCCTCTGGTCAAACAGTATAGTGCCTTTGGTCCAGTACTTTGTGCGTCAAAGTTTGTCTGTTTCTTCAAAGCATCTCATAGATTCCCAGCATTACATTATGTCCTAAACATACCCCATGGTCACCACTAGGCTACAGCAAACTATGAAGTCTAGGCAAGTTGTCCCTAAGAAGCACAAGTCACCCCCTCGCACACCACAATCAGGTCGTCTCAACGTTACTCCCAAAGTGACTCCTAATACACCCGCGGAAAAACCAATCAGCTCTCCAAACATGCCGCACATAGATAAACCAAGTAATCCTCATGAGGATAGAACCCCTTTGCTAAATGCACCGCAGTATACCACAGGCTTGCCTCCGGATTTTGTCCCACAAGGTTATATCGTAGATCAAACCCCATCTCAAGAAGAGCGACACTTTGAAATAGGTCAATCCTCTCAAGAAGATGGGCAAGATCTTGATGAATTTATACAAGATCCTAGAGCTATAGCTGCCTTTGATAAAATCCTTAGTGAGAACCAGGATCATTTCTTTCGCTTGCTTGCAAAGCAAGGTGCCAAGTTACCTCAAGATTTTGATGTGTCCACTCTCAAGGAGAGCAACAACACCCAAGAAACCATACAAGTAGTGCAAACCATGTCCACGGCAACTACGCCCTTACCTACTCAAGGTTCGCAGTATAGGAATCCCCTTTTTCAAAATCCAACAGGGGAGAGGCTCATATCACCACTTTTGACTCCTATGGAGATCTATCAAAACCAACAAGAAACTCTCCAACATCAGGTAGAGTTAGCTAGGCAAGCCACCTTAGCTCGATCCAATGTGCAACCACCTCCTAAAGTGTCCATCCCAAGCGCAAGTGGAATCTTGGTTACCCCATCACGCATAGGTTTCCCACCCAATTACAATCCGGGGAACACTTATGTAGCCATGCAACAAGGGTCTCAACATATGCCACCTCCTATATCATCACACCTGCATGTCTCTCAACCAATTGGAGTCACGGAACCCCAACCACAACATTCTTCTACTCTCATCCTCAAGCAACCCCAACCGTCGCAAATCACTTCTACCTATGTTCCTCCACCACAACATTCTTCTACTCTCATCTACAATCAACCCCCACCATCGCAAAACATTTCTACCTATGTTCCTCCTCCACAACGTTCATCCACGCTCAACTTCTTTCATACATTGCCTAGCCACCCTCAACATTCCCAACATCAGGTTTCCCAAAGCTATGTGCCACCTTCACAACCTAATCAAACGCACTTTAGCTTTCCTCCCCCCAATACATTTCTTCAACCATCGCAGAGCCAACATTCTTACCTAGCGCCACCTCCACCTCTGCCTAATCAAAACCCCCAATTCCAACCCAATCTGAACCAATCATACAATCCATACAATCCCAATCAATCTTACGACCCTTACAATACCAGTACGCATGGCTCACACTATAATCTTCCATACGGGCAACACCAACCACTTTTTGGACAACAGGAGACGTTACCAACCCCTCCCACGACGATGGAACTAAAGATTGCGGAGGTGCAACAACAGCTATCTGATCTTACGTTTGGCCACACCAAAAAGACCTTCTCCTTGGAGGAAGTGTGCCCTTATCCTTTTGATCGGTCGTTACCAATGATCCCTTTTCCTCAAAATTTCAGTATTCCCAAGTTCGATAAGTACAAAGGAAAAGGTGACCCAAAAGACCATCTTAGGGAATTCTATCTTGCTTGCTTCGAGGTTTCTCACAACGACACATATCTTATGCGTCTTTTTCCTCGCAGTCTTGGAGGACAAGCAATAGAATGGTTCTCACACTTACCTACGGGTATCAAGTCTTTCAACGAGCTAGCAGAGAAGTTTGCCACCCATTTCTCTTACAACGCAGAGCATGAGATTTCCATGACGGACCTATGCAACAATAAACAGAAAAATGGTGAGACTTTCATTTCTTTCCTTCAGGGATGGAGACAAATGGCTAGTAAATTCCCTTTCAAGATTCTGGAGAAACAACTTGTTAGCATATTTGTACAGAACCTCAACCAAGAGTTAGGTTTCCATTTGCAAATTCTTAGTCCTACAACCTTTGATGAAATCACATACAAGGGTATCAACATTGAGAAAGCCCTCATCACTAAGGGTGTGGTCAAAATCTTTAAGGAGATGAAAGATAGCAATTCGCATCAACAGTCGAATGATAAACCCAAATATTGGAATAAAAACAAAAACGTGGTCAATGATGGAGTGGTCGATACTAAGCATGTCCAAACGTTGCAAACACCACTGCAACTCTCCAAACCAAGTCAAGCTCCACCTCAACAACAGCAGCAACAAAGGCAGCCTTATCAAAATCAACAACGACAACAAGAGCGGCCCCAACAAGATTACCCTCCGCGACGTCAATTTACTCCTTTGGGAGTGCCCATCGAATCGGTCTTATAGCAAGCTTTGCAGAAAAGGCTCATAACCTTACCTGATGCTCCTCCTTATGGAGAACCTATCTACAAAACTGCATGTTACAGAGATAATGAGTATTGTGAGTTCCATAGGAGCAAAGGTCATCGAACCGCATCTTGCATGAAGCTTAAGCACCTCATCCAAAACCTCATCGACGGTAATCAAATCACCTTTGAGAATGAATCACCAGCGCAACACACGAACAAGGATCTCAATATGTACAAGGAACCATTCCCTCATCATGGTCCACCTCCTCCTCAGGATAGAGGTAAAGGTATCAATCACGCTTCCACGTCCTTCGATTCCATTGTAGGTCGTTTTGAAGAGAGTCGAGTGTCTACCCTCACCATCAAAGGCAAATCTACGGATTGTGCTGTTACTACTCGTCGAGGTCATGTCACCATTCGTACACCTACACCTAGGCTTCCAGTTCAGTCTGATTATAATCTTGTCGAACATCTAGGGAGAACACCAGCACAGATCTCTATTTTAGACCTTCTATGGTCATCACCTGCACATAGAGTGGTGCTAGAAAATGCCCTCCAAGAGTCATCCGTTCCTAACAACATAGCAGTCGCAGATTTCCAAGCTATAGTGGGTAATATTGCTTCACCTTACAATGTGGTCTTCTCAGAGAAGGACCTTCCCTCCCATGATCCTTGTCACAACGATGCCCTCCATATTGAAGTCCTCATCCATAAGCGCAAAATCAAACGCATCCTCATAGATGGTGGTGCTGGTCTCAACATCTGTTCTTTAAAGTTACTAAAGCAATTGGGATACTCTGAGGATCACGTCAACACTGAGCATAGTATTACAATCAAGGGGTATGATGATGCAGAACGCCGTTCAGAAGGTGTTATTCACTTGCCTATACAACTGGGCCCTGTCATGCTTGAAACCAAGTGTCAAGTCCTTGATATTGAGCTGCCTTACAACATTATTCTGGGCCGCCCATGGATCCATGCAATGAAAGTTGTTCCCTCCACGTACCATTAGTCCCTAAAGTTCCCATACAATGGTACGGAGATCACCATCCCAGGAGATCCTAATCCTTTTGAATTTTGTCGTGTCTTGCAAGGAAGCTATAAGAATTGCAACCAAGTGCCTAAAAATGACAAAGCCCTTGAGTCCCCTCTCTATGTTGACCCTGAAACTCTCACGCAAGCCTCTACAAGTGAGCCTACACCCCTCCCCAAAATCACAACTCGCTTTCGGGATATAGGCTTTGGCACTTATGATATCTCTGAATCTTGTTGTGTAGGGCAGATGCCTTTATCTCCAAAATCTTACGGCAAACCACCCATTGCTAAAGTTACCAAAAAAGCAAATATTCCTCCCCCACCATTCCTAACCCAATTCCAACATGGACGGTTATTGGAAGAGGAAACTATTGAGGACATCTCTTCTTGGCTCTACAAGGAGAAAGAACCAGTCACGATACCAGTCAAGCAGTATGGCAATGGCTTAAGGATAGTGAAAAACATGGGCTATAAAGGCAAAGGTGGCCTTGGGAAACAGAATCAAGGCACTATGGAGCCCATTGTGGTAACAAAGAAGCTAGACAAGAAAGGATTAGGATTTGGTAAGAAGGTGCCACGTGCCTCAGACATCGAGTATATCCTCGACGAGGTAGCTGACAAGTTTCCCGCCGATTCGACATCTACAGAGGATATCATTGATGACTCTTCCCTCCACATAACCAATCTATTCACAGAATCCTCCATTTTTACACTATCCACCGTATCCTTAACTTCCACCACCAGCACCCAGAATGTCACGCTTGTCTACCCTGAACTTATCGATTGGGACCAACAAGGGACCCCTGTTATAGATGTGTTTCAGAATGACGAAGCTCTAGCTGAGTTCATGGGACTTTAGGAAGGTATCCCTCTTGGCGATCACAAGGCAGGTTTTGTAATGGAATTAGAGCCCACGGCTTATTTTGGTGAGAATGCCAAATCCTCTAGTCGCAAAAGTGCAAATAAAGAAAGATCTCTAGGTGAAAACCACACTATGGCACCTCCTGATCATAAAATAGTAAAAATAAAGGACGTATCCAAAGGTGAAAACCCAACTGTGGCACCTGAGGATGGAGGATTTGACCTTCCCTTACCTTCTAAGTATCAAGAGAAATCAGCTCTACTAGTGGAAGATTCTACAGAGATCAACCTAGGTACAGAACAAAATCCAAAGACAACATTCCTAGCGGCATCATTATCTGACACAGAGCACAGAAATCTTAATGGCTTCTTCTTACAACGAACCATCAACTTTGCATGGACCTATGCAGATATGCCAGGGCTAGACCCTAAGCTGGTAGTTCATTATCTCACAGTTGATCCCAAGGTGAAACCAGTCAAACAGAAGTTGAGAAAGATGCACCCACAGATAGCTCTCTTGGTGAAGGTGGAAGTACAAAAGCTATTAGACGCAAAATTTATACGACCTATTGACTATTCAGATTGGGTCTCAAACATTGTACCTGTGTCTAAACCTAATGGGCGCATCCGCATGTGTAATGATTTCAGAGATCTCAATAAGGCATGTCCTAAAGATGACTTTCCACTACCAAACATTGACATTATAGTGGACTTGACAGCAGGTCACGAGATGCTTTCTCTTATGGATGGATTCTCAGGCTACAACCAGATTAGAATAGCTGAGGAGGACCAACATAAAACAACCTTTACTTGTCCTTGGGGCAATTATTGTTGGTGTGTCATGCCGTTTGGTCTAAAGAATGCAGGAGCAACCTATCAGCGAGCTATGACAGTGATCTTCCATGATCTATTTCATCACATCATGGAAGACTATGTGGATGATATATTGGCTAAATCTTCTAGAGCAGAACATATACAGGTCCTAGGACAGATCTTCGACAGGCTTGAAAAATACCAAGTAAGACTTAATCCTAAGAAGTGTGTCTTCGGTGTCACATCAGGGAAGCTGTTGGGATACATAGTATCTCGTAGGGGCATCGAAGTAGATCCAGCAAAAGTAAGGGCTATAGTGGAGATGCCTCCACCAAAGAACCTTAAAGCACTAAGGAGCCTCCAAGGAAGGTTACAGTCCATCAGGCATTTCATATCACAGCTAGCAGATAAATGTCAACCCTTTCAGCACTTGCTCCGAAAGGATGTCTCGTTTCGATGGGACAACAAGTGTCAAGCAGCGTTTGATCAACTTAAGGAGTATCTAACTACACCTCCTGTATTGGTTCCACCAGTTGCGGACAAACCCTTGATATTGTACATCTCCACTACAAATTCGGCCCTAGGGGCCCTGCTAGCACAAAATGATGACTCAGGCAGAGAGCACGCAATTTATTACATCAGTAGAACCTTGGTGGGATACAAGCTCAATTATTCACCAATGGAAAGGGCTTGTTTAGCAGTAGTGTTCGCCTCCCAAAAGTTGCGACATTACATGCTGAACCAACACACAAATCTGATAGCCAAGATTGATCCCTTGAAATATCTATTAGCAAAAGCAGCTCTCACAGGTAGACTAGCTAAATGGGTTATGATTCTTAGTGAGTTCGACATTGAGTACACAGATCGTAAGGCAATCAAAGGACAAGCCCTCGCAGATCAACTAGCAGAAGCACCTATGAAAGATACACATCCTATGGTCGCAGACTTTCCTGATGAGAATCTATTCACTCTTGCTAACTCCATAATGTGGAAGTTATACTTTGACGGTTCTTACACACAGCATGGCTCAGGAGCTGGCATCTTATTTGTTACACCTCAGAATGACTACATTCCAAAGTCATATCGGCTCGCATTCCCTTCCACCAACAACATAGCCGAGTATGAAGCACTCCTCATAGGTCTCAATACAGCAGTTCAATGGGACATCACAGAATTACAAGTATATGGAGACTCACAGCTAGTCATTCGCCAAGTCACAGATGAATACCAAACAAAGGATGAAAAGTTGGTCCCCTACAAGCAACTAGTGGATGCCTACAAACCACACTTTTCTAGCATCACATTTGAGCAAATTCCAAGAGAGCATAACAAAGCCGCAGACTCTATGGCTTCTGTAGGGTCATTAATTGATATGCCTGCAAATACACAGAAGTGTGAATTCTTGATTGAGCAATTGTTGATACCAGCCGTCGATGTTCCTGTTACTGAAATCATCTGCGAACTTGTTGGTCCCAATTCCCCATGGTACGAAGATATCTATGAATACCTCAAACACAATACCTTTCCTCTTGACCTATCATCCACCCAACACAAAACCTTTATTCGTCGATCCTCTCGTTACATCATTCTGGGTGATACACTATATCGCCGGAGTCTTGATGGTATCCTCTTACGATGTCTTAACGCGGAAGAAGCCAAAGCTACCTTACGAGACATACACGAAGGTGTCTGTGGCGCACATTCTACCGGTCCTAATCTTGCTAAGAAGATACTCAAAACAGGTTATTATTGGCCTACAATAGAGCAAGATGCCGCACAGTTTGCTAAGAAGTGTCTACAATGTCAGCAGCATGGAGATTTGATTCACGCACCTGCTCATGAGTTACAACCTGTGACAACTCCAGGGCCTTTTTCTCAATGGGGTCTCGACCTCGTAGGACAAATCCACCCTTCCTCCTCAAATGGCCACAAGTTTATCATTACCGCTACTGAGTATTTCACGAAGTGGGTGGAAGCCATTCCTATGACCTATATCACCGGTAAACAAATAGCCAAGTTTATCCTAAACTACCTCATATGCCGGTATGGTATTCCCCAAGCCATTGTCACCGATAATGGGAGACCATTCAAGAACCAAGATGTTCGTGCCTTATGCATACAATACAATATCCAACATCGCTTTTCAACTCCCTACTATCCGCAGAGTAACGACCAAGCTGAGGCTTCCAATAAAACCATTCTCAAAATCCTCAAGAAAACAGTCAATGAAGCTGGTCGTGATTGGCACTTGCAACTCAATCCCGCCCTATGGGCCTACCGCACTAGTATCAGAACACCAACTGGTGCCACACCATATGCCTTGGTCTTTGGCTCTGAAGCCATCCTACCTATAGAGGTCGAGATCCCATCCCTCAGAGTATCCATGCAGGACCTGATCGGCGGAGATGAGTATCGCACTTCCAGATTAGCTGAGCTTGAACTACTTGATGAGAGGCGCCTTGCCGCACTTAATCATCTCCATGTCTATCAAAACCGCCTCCGGCGTAATTACAACAAAAAGATCAAAGAAAGACGGTTTCAAGTTGGTGATCTTGTACTTAAGGAGAATCAGAGAAATCAAGCAGATCGAGAGAAGAAGGGCAAGTTTGAGCCTAACTGGTTAGGTCCCTTCATTGTCACAGCAGCATATGGATCGGGAGCTTATACTTTAGCTACACCTGACGGCATTCCTCTAGATGAGCCACTTAACAGTGTCCATCTCAAGAAGTTCTATGCCTGATCCTCAGAGTATTCCCACAAAAAATCAAAAAATCAAAAAAATCAAAAAAATAAAAAAAAATCAAAAATAAAAAATAAAAAAATCAAAAATACAAAAATACAAAAAAAAACATTCATCCTCTGGTGAAAACCTGGCAAACAGGCGCCTTGGATAAGTACCATAGTGAAAACCTAGCAAACAGGCGCTATGCGTAGAGTCAGCATCCATCGTCTATCGAGTCCTGTCCACTCCTTGTCTAGTTCGCAACCTGATTCATCCATCCATCCATAATAAAACCATTGACTTTGTTTGCATTTCCATCTCCCTATCTAGTATAGCTTGGAAATTTGTCAGTGTCCCTCATCGTCATCCCACGTCTTGATCTGTGTCTACAGTTAACACTGTCTTGTCCTAGGTCAAGTCTTTCTGTGTCTTATTCGGCGGTCACCCCTACAGTTTCCTCTACCAGAATGGGGGCAACCCTTTCCTTAGCTTCGGTCTAGGATTGGTTCCTTGTTCGTGGTTCGCAACGCATACTTCAATCTTGTCTCATTTCCACAGGTAACACCCTTTAACGGACACTTCGCTCCTACGATAAGGCTGTTATCTTCTCAACACTTGTTCTACATCATCACCTCCACCAGAACTACATATCATCTTTTCAATCTTAAGGTACCTTGATCCCATGGATATGGGTATGTAGGCAGTCTGGAATACGAAGCACGTTTCCAGTACTCAGGTACATAAGATCACCTCTTCTCCGCTCTTCTTCTACATCATCACACTAACCAGAACTACATACTTTCATCTTCGCAATCTTAAAGTACCTTGATCCCATGGATATGGGTATGTAGGTAGTCTGGAATACGAAGGACGTTTCCAGTACTCAGGTACATAAGATCACCTCTTCTCCGCTCTTTTCCCACATCATCATAATAACCAGAACTACATATCATCTCTTTTCAATCTTAAGGTACCTTGATCCCATGGATATGGGTATGTAGGCAGTCTGGAATACGAAGGAAGTTTCCAGTACTCAGGTACATAAGATCCCCTCCTTTCACCTTGACCCATTCATCACTCTATCCAGAACTACATATTTATCACGTTCACCTTCCATCGTCAGTGTGCCTTGATCCCGTGGATACAGGGTATGTAGGCAGTCTGGAATACGAAGGATGTTTCCAGTACTCAGGCACACACGATCCATCATTCTCCACCCGTTTCAATCCATTAGCACTTCATCCTTCTAGTCTTCCGTGTGTCAAAATCCATTCGCCTCGACTTGACTAACTCAAGCAGCAAGCTAGCACATCCTTTCAAAGCAAAAGTCCTTAACAAACTTGAAGCAAAGAGGCCTACTTCCAGAGTCATCTACTGTCCTGCATACTGATTGCCAACATCAGCTAAGTACCGCTTAACCAAGCCCTAGATCCACAAGCTTGTCTTCTGCGAAGTGTTCCATTGTCGAGACCAACACACGCGTCTCCTACGACATGTGGCATTTCCTACAGCAAGATATTGTCTTTTTAGGTAGATAGCCCCCTTTAACGGACACAGAGTTCCTACGATAAGGCTGTTATCTTTCCTATCCAATCTATCCTGAGCAAACCTCTTTGGCAAGAGAATATGTTGGCTGTATGTTTACTTTGTAAGTTAGTCAATTTGTGTTATGGTTTATCTTTTGTTCCCTATTCATACCTATTCAAAGCTACCTTGATTTATCTATAATCTTGGTATGTTGCGATGTAGTACAGATTTGGGGGCATAGTCATTGCTTTCTGTGTGCTGTGTTTGAGGAATGATCTTTAGTATCTTTCTTGGCATTCTATTTATCTTGTGTGTGTTAGGACCTAGCATCTTACATATTAATAATTCTTCTTGCATTTACATGTATTGAAGTTTATTTTATGTTCAAGACTATGGCTCATTCACATGTTCCAACAAGGTTATATTATGTCTAAGGGGATCTAGGTTCAAACCGTTTGCTTGCAGAGTCAACGTCCACGCACTCGGATATTACAGCACCTTGGTCTTTTATACCTTGGTGGCAAACTATCCATGTGCTATATCAAAAATAAGGATTGCTCTTTATAAACAAATGTGAAACCATTGCAACAAGCTCATCCATCTACCCATCCATTTACCCATGGCCTTATATAGTTTTCCAACATTAATCGATCAACAGTCTTTTCTATCATGTTCTCTTCTATCTATCATCAACCCAACCTTATCTGTCTCCAACAAATCTTCTAGTCAAGCGTCAACACAGTTCTTTTGTCACTTCCCTGTCTTTCCTCTCGAGGGGGCATACGCTGGGGCAACTCGATACACTGGGGCATAAAAAATTGTATCACATCTTCAACAATCATTTTCTTTGACGCAACGCTACATGCTGCATTGCATCAAAGAGGGGCAAAATGTAGACACCCTAAAATGACCGTGTCATCAAATCACTTGCATTTCGTTATCTGTCTCATCACCTGCATTTCAACGTTAATTAAATAATCTAATTATTTAATTAATTTCATCAAATTCTTCTAAATCTCCTAAATTCAACATTAATTAAATAAATCCTTTTTATTTAATTAATTAAATTAAATTCCTCTATATTCTTCCACAATTAAATAATTTTAATTATTTAATTAGATCATTATCCTCTTTCCAAAAATCAAATCCACATTAATTAAATATATCCCATTATTTAATTAATTCAACAAATTCCCTCTTATCTAAAATTAAATAATTCTTAAATTATTTAATTAAATCAATTGTTCTTCTAAATTTAAATAAATCAAATCAAATTTATTTAAATTATCTCAATCCTCTAAAAATAAATAAAATCAAATATTTTATTTATAATCTTCTGTTCTTCCAAAATCATGCACAACAATTAAATAAATTTATTTATTTAATTTGCTTTTAAATCTTCTAAATTAAATAATTCCAATTATTTAATTATTTCTTCCAAAATATCTTCTCTAAATTTAAATAAATCAATTATTTATTTTAATTGCTTTTTCTTCTAATTTGAGTTATCTCTAAAATAACTCAAGCTTTTTTGCTCATCAATTAAATATTTATATATTTAATAAAGCAAAATATCTTCTTTTCTCATGCAAATCTCTTCTTCTTGTTTTAAATCACTTAACTGATTGCTTTATTCTTTTAATTGATTTATCTCTTCAGTTAACTCATTCTTCTATTCTTGATAACTCCTCTCATGCAAAAGCAAGCAAGACACATGTCTGCTTTTCATTCGTTGCACGTTCCTTAACTGTTCTCCTCCATTGATTCTTCTGAATTATCTGGACTGTTGATCGATCTTTGATGAAATCTATATAAACCCCCCTCATCTCCTTCATTCTCTCTCTCTTCGATCGTATTCTCAGGCATACTTAACAGAGCTTCGAGCATACACAACGCGTCGATTGAGCACTATAACGATCTTTTGACATTGATCTCTTGAGCACTACATTTGCTTGTTGCAGCTATGGCTTTGCAATTTCATTGAGCAATTCTACATTCAATCCAAAGGAAACAACACAAATTTCGGTAAAAGTCTTTATTGCATTGATTATTTGTCATGGCTTTTATTTAAATTCGTTTTCTTTATGTTATTGGGTTATTTGGTTTTATTTAGTTTAGATTTAATCCATTTTTCCATATACACAGTAAGATATGTCAATATGACAGATTCTATGACAATCGTAAGAGTCATAAGAGCATCTGTCATTGCCTAACTTGGGAATAGGCAACCATTTTGGGATGGGGTGTTATGACTAGTGTCATGACCATGCTGCATTGTTGGACAAGTGTCCTTAGGCATGGTTTTTGGGGCACGAGGCCATGTTGGACCCCCATCTCAAGAAAGGCTCATTTTTGCCTTGTAACTTCTATATAAACAGGTTCTTTGAGAGGAGATGCATTATGTGATTGACAGGTACTATTATGCTACTAGATTATCTATAGATACAAGTATCAAAGTCTCCTACAAGGCCAGTGGCTCTATAATTGTATTGTAAACCTCATTGTTTAGATAATACATGTATTTTAGCTGTGTTTTGGAGTGTGGGGTTTTTCACCCGTAAGGGTTTTCCCCATGTATATCTTGTCTCTCTTCTTCTTTCTTACATTCTTGTGTTGTGTATTGCTACAATATCTCTATTATTGCATTAATAATTCTATAATTGTAAAGGTTGAAAAGAATTTGCACTCATCTCTCCTCATTAGATTAGTGTAGGAAGCAATTTCTGCACACCTATCTTCCTTTCATTTATAACCATAGAACATATCCTTTAGATGAGCAATTTGGAATGGGAAATATAGATAATTGTAATGAAATCTTAAAGAAGTCTACACTTACAGTTAAGCGACGATGGAAATGTTGAAATCCTAAAAGACTCCAAGGAGGATATGGGGAGGAATAAATCTTAACTAAAGTAGAGAAGTATGATATAGGATCATAGGTTGAAGATAGAACATCCAAAAATTAAATGAGTATTGAATTTAGTTTCAATTTTGTTGGATGTGGAATAGGTTATTATGAAGAAATGTTAGTAAAAGAAGACTACAAAAGCATTCAAAGTTCAAAGTATGCCCATGCACCTAAATATCATGACACAAATGCATTGGTTCCTCAGTCACATCTCACAACCTTCATGACTCATAAACATATGTATTCAAATATTCTTCTTAATACTGCATATGAGCATCTGGACTTGTCTTGGATGACCCATGATTTCAAGACTATGATGAAGGAAGTTTAAAATCAGATGCCCAAGTTTGATGCACATGTGTGTTCATGAGATCACCACATTCAAGCATTCTTAGATTTTACATGGTACTTTTAGTTTATTGATGAAGACATTTGCATGAAGTATTTTACTAAATCCTTGTGTGGTGGAGCTAAGAAGTGGTTGGTAATTTTGCCTAATCATTATTTTTCCACCTGGAAAGATATTGTTGTAGCTTTTAATAACTAATATGTGTGTACTGTTGATCATGTGTCTCTTGTCCAAGCACTATTTGACATTAAAAGGAATGAATGAGAATCATCATATGATTCTTGTACAAGGTTTATGGCCACTTCGTTTAAAATCCTTGTACATCACACATCTAAAAATTTGGTATGCATTGATTTATTTTGTGAATCTTATGAATTGGGTTTGAGTTCTATACCAAAAGAGTTGAAGCCTATTAGGCTTGATCATCTATGTGAATCAATTATGTTTCTTGAGAAAGAGATAGAAAAATATGCAAACACCATTATGGCTGTCCCAAATGAGTATTAAAAAGGCATGACATATTTGGGTGAAGCATGCAAGGTAGAAATGTAGATACTTACTATAGTGTAAGAAATATAATATGTAATCAACCTATGGACAAAATGTATGTTCATGGATATTGTAAACAAGATGCTCCAAATAAAAATCATGGTGAGGAAGTAGAAATATCTTAAGTTACACCTTGTGGTAACTTTGCTAGCCAGGGAATAGAAGTATCTTCACATGTCCCATATAATGAGTTTGCTCATATCATTAGTGATGTTGAACTAATGTACGGAAATGTTTAGTCAAAAGAACTAGAACCTCTAAGAACCAAAATCACGAATAGCCTCCACGAGGACCCCAATGATGACTCACAATCCTTGTCACATACAAGTATGGAATAATGCCCTCTCAGTAGTGATTCTCTTAGTAGCATGTGGTTTCTTCTTCCTCTTGTTGTTTCCCCTTTGTCTTTCTAACCCTTTCGTCACTTTTGACTCTTTTTGACACTTGTTGATTTTCATTTCATGTGCTTGTGACTTTGTCCCTGAGCCTTGTATTCATCCATTTGTTGTGTTTTAACCTTTCCCTAGTGTTTTTAATTCATTCCCACCCCTAGCAGCCCTCTAGAGGACCTCCCAAGCCATCTCCCACTGTTAGTTTTTAGTTTGGGTCAACTAGTACAAATCTCACCCTATTATTTCTAGATCTCCCCTGGGAGATCCATCATTCGCAAGTGGAGATTTGGTTTTTGACCCATGTTTGACTAGTTTCTGGAGATAGTTGACCTCCTTTTTCCCTCCTTGTTCATCTCCAATCCTGCACTTTCACCCAGGACTCCTCCTCTGAGGGTCACCCATGGGTTGCCTCTGAGAGACCCTAACTAGTCAAAGGGGCGACCTTGTCATCTTTCCTAGTTGCAAAACAACTCAAGTTTTTGGCCAAAAATACCTCTGTTTATGCTCATTTTTTCTTTTGTTTGCATGGCAGTTTGTCCTAAACTTAGATGTTTCTATTTCATACATCCAAGCATGCATATTTAGATCATTTTTATCTTTAGTTGTCAACCCATGTATTCTCTTAACTCCATTTCTTCTTGATTAATAAGCTATAATTGGTTGGTTCACTCCCTAATTAGCCCAAATCACTCTTGTATCTTCTGAGTTAACTCTCCATCCTCTCCACCTCTTTTATCCTCTTCAAACCTATAAATACCCCCTCCCCCAAGCACAAAGAGAGACAATTTCATTTGTGCACATAGTTGTTGCAGGTTTTTGTTCTCTAACTAGCATCCATATGCTCACAGAGGATGTTCGAGCCTTTTGATTTTATTATTTTCTTATCAATCTTTGCTAAAAGATCATATAGTGTTGATACACTGCCCACATCATAAGCCGCAATGCTCACAAGCTCGCATTGATCTCTCATTCAATCTTTGAAAGATTCTTTTCACATCTCTTTTCTATTGTTACGAAGAGGCACTACAATAGAACAGGCCATTAGTACCTAAAATAGTGCCAGATTTTAGTGCGATTGAGCTCAGAAATTGGACACTTTGTCCAGCATAAAACTTGGCGCAATTTGGCATGCTTACTTTTGCGCTAGATTTAGCGCTAACTTTAACAATGAATTTAGCACTGATTTTTGCACTGACTTTTGCGCTAGAAAGCAACAGCTGGATTTGGTTCCAGATTTAACACTTGATTTTACACCTAATTTGGCTTCCGATTTTGCTTCTGGTTTGGCTTCCAGGTTTGCTTCTTATTTTGCTTCCATTTTTGCTTCCTATGTTGCTTCCAATTTTGCTTCCATATTTGGCACCCAGTTTTGCTTCTAATTTGGCTTCCAATTTTGCTTCTGGTTTTTCTTCTTGTGTTGCTTCTAGGTTTGCTTCTAGTTTTGCTTCCAGTTTTGCTTCAAGTTTTGCTTCCAGTTTTGCTTCCAGTTTTGCTTCAAATTTCATTTCCCATTTTCTTCCAGGTTTGCCTCTAGTTTTGCTTCACATTTTACTTCCCATTTAGCACTAAATTTGGCACCCAATTTGGCTTCCATTTTGGCTTTTGATTTTGCTTCTTATGTTGCTTCCTAGTTTGCTTCCAATTTTTCTTCTGGTTTTGCTTCAGTTTTTGCTTCCAATTTTGCTTCAATTTTTGCTTCCAATTTTGCTTCCCATTTTCCTCCCAGATTTGCTTCCAATTTAGAGCTAGATTTGGCTTACACATTGGCTTTCAATTTTTGCTTATGGTTTGTCTTCTTGTGTTGCTTCGAGTTTTGCTTCGAGATTTGCTTCCGATTTTGCTTCCAAGTTTGCTTCCAATGTTGCTTCCGATTCTGCTTCCATTTTTGCTTCCATTTTTGCTTCCAATTTAATGCCAGATTTGGCACCCAATTTAGCTTCCCATTTTGCTTCTATGCCTACTCCCATTTTTTTTTCTAGGTTTTCTCTCAGTCATGCTTCGTATTTTGCTTCTTGTATGGCATCTAAAATAGCTTCTTTCTTGGCTTTCTAATTGACACCAAGTTTTGCTTCCATTATTATTATTATTTTTTTTTAGATGCACCTGGTAAACTTTTTAACATGACTGGTGATGTTGGTCCAACATGCCCTCCGGCTCCACATGAATGCTTTTGCCCAGAGCAATGAACCGATGAGGCCACAACATGGGGGACCTCATCCCCTAGCAAGAACACTTTAAAACTGCGAGCTCGTTGGCCCAGTGAAGGTGTAAAGCTTGTGAGCTCATTGGCCCAGCGGGGGTTTGAACTCTGGTGGCCGCCACTACAACCAAGTGACTTAACCACCGAACCATGCCCTTATCGGCAAGTTTTGCTTCCATTATGACCTCCTTTGTTGCTTTGAGTTTTTTTTCCAATTTAACAAGATAATTATATAAAAAAATAAGATAATTATTATAACATGATCATCATCTATAATTAAAACAAGTGAGTCACATATCTATAATTTAATTAAATTTTACAACATCCATCCTACAGTAAATTAAAATCATCATATGCAATAAATATCCATCCAAAAATCATCGACCACTTTCAATATATATAAATTGACAAGTCAATACTAATAAGATCATCATCATATATAACTAAAACTAGTGAAAGTCAAATATACCAGTAGATCAATAACATGTCAAAATGATACACGTCTAACAGTCGACATCAGTCAAAATGATACATGTACAAATGATATAAGTAAAAATGATAAATTATGTAACTCAAAATGACACAAGTCAAGATGATACATGTCCAAATGATATAAGTCAAATTGATAGATGTGAAAATGATACGACTCAATAATATGGTACTGCGGGCCGTGAAAATAATATATATGATAGTAACCATAAAAAGAGGCATCATAACGATATATCAGCAATGATCCATGATGTAGTCTATATGATCATGAATGTCACTAGCTACTACCAGCAACTGCCTCATCATCATCACCATCATGATCATCATCATCATGATCATCATCATGATCATCATCATCGTCATTAGCCTCGTTGTCTTCTTATATCTACATCATCATCATCCTCAGCCATGTGATTTGTACCAGAACCAATATAATCTAGATCTATATCACTAGGATCATCTTCATCATATGGAAGACCCATGTTCTGCAAAAAAAATATTTAAAATGAAAAGTTATTATTTATTTCATGTAATAATTTATTTTTCTATTATATATCTAATATTCCAACATATGAAATGAAACCATAATCATATTACATCATATCAAAGTGCACATACCATAATAAAATTTCAAAAAAGTTACAGCTAATATGTCATTCCAATGATGTAAACCATGCAACAATTGTAATAAACGTTACTAAAGATCATAAAAAAATTGTTATACAATTTAACTATCAACTGTAATTTCTATTACATAACCTTAAGTGCCAAAAATTGAGTGGTCAATGTATGTTCTTTTTCACTATTAACCTAATAACCTACATTAGACAGAAACATTAAAGAGTTTTTAAGTAGCAGTTTATTAAATTCTCTTACATGTCATTAATGAGTGCACAATTTTTTTTTCAATAATTATTTATCTTAAGGTTCATGAGTAACCTTGAGATAAAGGTCTAATAGTTGTTCCATGGGGCATGTTTAACAAACCAAATGCAATTGTCAACTTTTCACCATGGTGGCAGAGAAATAATTCTTTTTCCAATCCTTCCACAAAATTAAGTAAATTCTTGAATCTGGAAAATACTTGTTGCCTTCATCTTCCAAGCCAATTTCTCCAACTTTGCATAGGTCTCCTTTGTCTATGGATGTGATCTGTCTCCTACACGAAAAAGTATGTACCATTTTATGCCCTTCAATCCAACTACATCCAGGCATTTTTTAAATTCCTCTATCCTTCATCAATCTCCTTACCTCACCACACCTGCCCACTTGTGGATAGATGTTTGAGAGAAGAACATAAGTTGTGCAGGATTTTTACGATCCAAATCAAAAAAGTAGTCTTGCTATAAATACTCGTAGGCCTATATTCATATGTGATCTATAGGCACCAAGAAAACACATGCATATAACTAGCATAGATTTAACAGGTATCTCAATAATAAAGTTTAGGGTGTCTTCAAGATAGCTAGCAACAACAAGGAGGTCAACAATGCACGTAAAAAAAGAGGCCTTAGTTAGCAGGTTGTATGGGGAGAAGGATGCTTCTCATTTTCAAGAATCCTAAGTCTCATTGCTACATATGTTGCTTAAAGAAGGGCCAATTTTAAACTAGGTAGTTATTTTGTCACTCACTTTGTTTAATGAAATGATGAGAGTCGAGTCTCCTTATATCACTATAGATTTGCATACATCAACCTCCAATACAATAACACCATACAATGCACACTTAAATTTATGGTACCTTAGCCCGGACATGATGCTATAGAAATCGAAAGCTACCTCCTACTAAAGATGTTGAACATCTCTGTATGATGCAAGAAGCATTGCCTAGGTATGGTACTAAGAAAAAAGAAAAGAAAATGGTTCAAGTAGATCCAGTAACTACTTTGGATCTGGTCAACTATGTACCAGGAAGATGGCCAACACAAGAAAGTTTCACTATCTTAGACCCTAAAAAATAATTATGGGGTAAATATGAGGCTAGACTACATACAAAAGTAGGAGCCAAGCAAAAAACCTCAGAAGCCCAAAGAAATTGGCAATCTCAATGGATGTTGTCTGCCCAAGACAATCTAGATGATATGGCTGTAGATGTTAAAATTAGCATTAATAGGACAGTCTCTATTCAAGAAACTTTATCATAGGTTCAGAGTGTAGTTTTTAAAACAGAGACCAGTACAAGTAAGATAGAAAAATAATCTACTTCTCTATTGAATGATTTTGGTTCAGTGCAGTATAATATTAAGAATATCTAATCTCAGCAAACTCAGGTTCATAGTCTTGCCCAAAGGATTGATTCAATGGCTACACACATCAATGATAATGTAGTCATTTCAGATAATAAAAGAGAAACTTAGGCACAAGAACATAAGGCCTTGATAGAACATATTGCCCACAAGTTAGAAAAGATCAGAAAATATACAAAGAAGATCGAAGTTTCTCAGAAAGGCAAAGATAGTTCTGATGAAGAACCTGAGAAACCAAATCTCAGAAAGCTGAGACTTTTACCAGGCCCAAAATCCAAAAAGGCAAGAGTTTGTCGAAGAAGTAGATGAGCCAGAACAAAAAACTTCTCAAGTCAGAAGCAAGTCTGCCCATATGCCTACTAAATTAGTCCTTCCCAAGCAAAAGGAACATATGATGCAACATTTAGAACAACTCAAAGACTAGCTTGAGGAGTTGCATCTCGAGCAACCAAATGATCCCATATATATGGAGGAGCCTGCTACAGCTATGAATTATGAAGATGAAGTTTATCTTGAAGAAGAATCATCTCATCATTCAGAAGAAGACATAGAATTTAATCCTCCACAACATGATTTGTTTGAAATAAATGACAATGCAGAAATATGGGAAGAATATTACTTTGCTAGTCATGAGTCTATAAATAATGGTTATGATGTTGAAATGAAAGAAGTTCTTTCAAAAAATTCCAGACCTAAAAATTTAAGGGCATATGCAACATTAGGATATACTCTAAATATAGATAAACTTGTAGATCCTTATGATGCTATTTGTACCTAGTGTGACACACTAGAGAATTTTTCTGATACAAGACGTTCAGTCTAGAATGATGCCAGTAAAGTCCTATATGCTGTAAGGCTTATGTCTGGAAAACTTAGGAATTGGTGGAATTCTCTGCCTGATAATGGAATTATCACTACTAATCCTGAAACAGGGGAAGACTATGTGAAAGAAAAAGATTTAGGAAGAAATGACATTTTAGCAAAGGGGTTTTCACTATTAAAAATGACCTTAATTGGTTTATTTGTTGGCAATAGGAAAAATGAAGTTTTAGAAGCATAAATTTTTTTGTTTTCCCTTCAACTAAAAGACTTAGGCAAGCTCAAGAAATACAATTTGGTCTTTGAAAACTTCATGATAGTAGCCCACAAACTCCATGATCCAACTACAAAGAAATATTATTTGAGTTCTCTTCCATGTGGTTTAGGAGAATATGCTAAAGATTATGTTATGAATAAATATAAAACCATAGTGGATAAATATGGTTTTGTTGATTTAAAAAATTTGGTCACACACAAGTTGGATAAAGGTTGCTTAACAAAAGCTTTGAATGATAATAAAGACCAATATAACTCCTCATGCAATATGAAGGACTACTATGATCTACCACCACTCAGCTAGTTGAAAGATTTCAAGCATGTCTGAAAATTTAGAAAATCATCCTGTGGAAAGAATTGTGGTTGTAAAAGGTGTAAAAGATCTTATGATGATGATAATATGGAAAGATCTTTTCATCACAAGACTAATAGACATAAGAAAAGATATAGATTTGCTCCTGTACAGATAAATTCTTTTAAAAAGAGATCTCTACCGAAGTGTTTGTTCAGAAGAAATAAGCATTTAGGTGGCCATAAACCAGTTAAATGTTTTATCTGTAAGGGTCCTCATTATGCCATTGATTGCCCAAAAAGAGGAAAGCATCAAAATAAAGTCTATGCATTATTTTCTGAACAAGATATAGATAATACTTGGGAGATTGTACATAGTTCTGATGTTTTAACTCAGCTTGTAGATAATCAATTTTTTGAGTTGGTTGAGGTTTTGCCTGAATAGCTCAATATGGCTAGGGATAAACATAAAAAGGTCAGTTCTTCTAGCTCTGCTGGTGCATCTGATTCTGAATTTAGTTCTTCAGAAGACACTAGTGCTGTCACCAAGGTAATCAAAAAAGCAATCAAAGATTTAGATTTTAAGATCAGCATGGCAAAGGCCAAAGATCCTTATTGGATGCCTGGTACAACAGAAGAAAAGAAAACAGCTACAAAGCAACAATTAAAAGATATCAGGCATTGGGAGGCTAAAAAAGATTCACTCCAGCATCAGCTTCGCAAAGGTAAGAGTTCTTCCTATTTCAAAACACAAAGTGAAGAAGTTTTCTCTCCTCCTCCACCTTCTAGGTCTCAAAAATCTCATTCTCGTGGCTATATTGCTCCCAAATGGAAACCTCATAATAAATCTAAACCATCCTGCTCACCATCTCCACATCCCTCCTTAGGCCGTTCCATGGACACCATGTGCATCAAAATTGACCGATGCCATGAAGAACTCATGATCTTGACTCGCCAAATTGCTCTTCAGCAAAAAGCCTTAGATAAACTCACTTCTGTAGTGGGGGAAATTCATGACATCATGTTCAAAGCTAAAAATTCTGATACACAGTCTGAGAATTCCTCTAAATCTTCTAAGTCTGAGCTTGCTAGTGCTTTGTTTATTGCTGAACATTGTACATATATCAGGGTAAATTTCCTTTTCCTAGGATATAAACCCATTCCTATGGATGCTTTTGTTGATTCTGGATCCTCCAGAAGTTTTGCTAATACAAATGCTATCCCAAAGGAATTCTGGAAAACCAGACCAGATCTCCCAATAGGCATTACAATCAATGGTCAAGAAGTTCAATATGGTAGATATGCTCAGGATGTACCCATTGAAATACAGGGAAAGAAGTTTGTAACAGACTTCATTGAATTAGAAGGTCTTAGAGGAGATGTTCTCCTAGGATTCACTTTCCTTACAAAATATCAACCTTTTGTGTTAAGGATTCATGAAATATCTCTCAAACATGAAGATGGTTAGATTAAAATTATGGCACTTAAGGTAGTAAATCATAAATTCATGGAGAAAAAACCTATCAGAATGAGCAGAAAAGAAAATATCCACTTGCAATCTCAGAAGTTTCCTCCTCTGTTAGAACCTGTTAAGATCAGATTTGAACACGACTGCTATAGTATGAATCCCCTCCAATTCTAGTCTAAAGATCATGAAGAATGTGAAATTAAGATAAAACTAGAATGTGCTTCTATCATTCCTTTTGATCCAGCCTATTTAATGAGTCCATCAGAAGTTAAAGAAATGGATGAACATTTGCAAGAATTGCTTGAAGGAAGATTCATCAAGGATAGCAAAAGCCCATTCAGTTGCCCAACTTTCCTTGTAAATAAGAGAGTAGAACAGATAAGAGGTAAAAAGAGATTTTGTATAAATTATAAGCCTCTTAATGATATTATACTTCCATTCAATTATCCCATTCCTTTCAGTACTGACTTGATAATAAGAGCAGCTTCTAAAAAAATTTATTTCAAGTTTGATTGCAAGTCAGGTTTTTGGCAGATAAAGGTCAAGAATGAAGACAGATATAAAATAGCCTTTTCAGTCCCTCAAGGACTATATGAATGGAATGTCATGCCTTTTGGGTTAAAAATTGCTCCTGCATATTTTCGGAGGAAAATGGATCAAGCATTAAGAAGTTTAAAAGAATTTTGTGCTGTGTACATTGATGATATAATTGTTTTTTCTGATGATCATGCTCAGCACCTAAAACATTTAGAAGTCTTATATAATACTATCAAGCATCAGGGAATTTGACTTTCTGCAAAGAAAATGGTAATAGGTCAAGAGGAGATTAATTTTCTTGGGTTAATTCTTTCTCAAGGAAGAGTTAAATTACAGCCTCATGTTTTGAAACATATCAGTGAGTTTCCTGATGTTTTGATAGGCATAAAGTAGATTCAAAGGTTTCTTGGATGCTTAAATTATGTGTCCCCATTTTACAATGGTTTGGCAAAAGATAGGAAAAAACTGCAAAATCAACTAAAAGAAGGAGCAGGGCCGTGGATAGAAGAGTTAACAGAAATTGTCTAGAGAATTAAAATCAAATGTCAACACCTTCCTACATTGCATTTACCAGAAGAAGGTTTTCCACTTATTTTATATATTGATGTTGTTGATGAAGTTTGGGGTGCTATTTTATTGCAGGAAATTCCTTTGAAAGGATCTCAGATTTGTGGTTATAGGTCTGGTACATGTACTGACACAGAATGCAGGTATACTATATATGAAAAAGAAATTCTTGTTGTTAAAAAGGGAGTTCAGAAGTTCAAGATTTTCTTGAAACCTACTCATTTTATAGTCAGAACTGATAGTCAGCCTATGAGATCTCTACTAAAGAAGAAACTTGATAAAGATATAGCACATGGGCGCATAGCTAGGTGGTATCTAGATTTCATTAGTTATGATTTTGACATAGAATGGATCCAAGGAGAAAATAATCCCCTTGTTGATAGTCTTACAAGAGAAATGTCAAAATTAGCAGAACCAGCATCAATGATGATTGAAATAGGAGAAACAGTCAAAAGAGACGATGGTGTTGAAGTTTACCAAAGCACAAATAACAACAGACAAGAAATTTGGGTTTCCCAGTTGCCTGCAGAAATAATTTCTCCAATTCTTGAAGTTTTTATCCTGTATAAGTGGTTGGATGAATTAAGAACTAAAATACAAGAAAACTATGAAAAAGGCATTCTCACTCTAGATGAGTCTTATGATTTCTTGTGTTCTTTTGGTCTTGAAGGAGCTCGTATTGATTTTATGCTTTGCAATGGCATAACAATGGATGTTTGCATTACTTCACTTCTTCCTATGGGCTAGACATATAGGAATAAGAAAAATTTGTTGAAAGTTGCTAAAGTTGGGTTCATTAACAGCATCACAATTTCCCAGATAGAATTTGAAGATTATGTAGATATATTTTTGGGAATAAATAATAAAATTTTGCAACTAGATATGAAAGAATTTTTTGACTATATCCAAAGAAATTTTGGCTAGTCTATAGAAGAAGGTTTAATAGGTCCTTCTAGTTTTCTAGTTCAACTACACCATTATTGTCTTCCAAGGGTTGAATATTATCCTCTTACTCATAATTGGTTTGCAAAAGCAGTCCTCAATGACTTAATTCCTTCACTTCATCCAGCTTTGGTGGTAGCAAGAATAGAGATGGATATAGCTTACCCTGATGAGATTGAGAAAATAATTTATACTTTCTATCCCCGGGATGATGACTTGGATGTTATTTTCAGACCTCTTTCATGCGAACTACTTCCACCTACTGACCTACTTAGCTAGCACTTGGGCTTGTCAGTGCCGTGATGTCAGCCACATTAAGATCCCGACAACAGGACGCTACCTTGTCATAAAAGCAAATTCCCCATATCTGCTTTTGGATGTAAAGCAGGCCATCCTCGTATACGGTGCATCTAATGCGAATATTTTGTCACTGTTGTTAGTGCTTTTGGATTAGATTGCTCCCAGCTATCCTCTCCAATAGTGATTGCTACATGTCTTTTTTGTATGGTTGGACTTCTAGTCTAGTTTTTAGTTTTGAAGTCCACTTTGTCCTATAAATAACCTCCTCCTCCTTCTCATGAGGCATTCGGGGTTTAATTGAAAAGATAGAGTCTAGAGTCTTAGGGTCTTGGCAAGAAGTATGCTCTTGTTTTGCGCTTTGAGCAATCTGAACAATTAGAAAATTGCTTTTAGATACTCTCAATATGTTGTAAATCTCTCTTGGAAATAAATAAAATTACAGTTGCATTAAATTGGTATTAGAGCCAAGTTTATTGTGTCTCAATATGTCTTTAGTATGAATCTTCTGAAAGTTTTGCAAGTAGCATGCTGTAGTACCTGTGGAAGTCGGAGTAAGACCCATTTCTGAAGGCCAAAGGAATGCACGTGTTAAGGGCAGTAAATCGACCAAAGTAGCAGGGAATATTGCAAATGACTACCAATAAGTTTGATTCTTCTAAATGGCATTGCAAAGTTCAATAAATGCTTGCTCATCCTTATCTCAAGTTCTGCATAACTATTTTCAAGATATAGATGATCAAGTTTTTGATGAGAAAGGCAATTTTAAATTTCTTGATATAAAAATCTCTACCTTTTATCCTGAGAAAGGAAGTAAAGCAAAAACTTGTGACTCTGTCCGCCAATCTGAAATTAATCTCCTAGTATCTGGAAATAGTATTTGTCCTATTTATCTTCCATTTTTTACTTCCCGATGATGTTTCTAGATGGAGAGATAGAGGATTTTTTCATGTGCATTTCCCTCATGTTGATATCATCGCTCATCCTCACTTTAACTATGACATAGGAGCTGAATTTTTTGCTACTTTAATAGATACCTGTTGTAGGATTTGCAAACAAGTTGTTATTGCACAATTTAGAGGTATATTGAGTAAAGAGAAAGGTGATGGTCACATCTCTGTCCAACCTAATTTCACACTATCTCTTTATGACAAATTCATATCCTCTACTTTTTGTCTCCTTTTACAAGTCAAGGGTATTTCTCTCATGCCGGGTTCTATCTATGCTACTATTGGAGGTCGTTGTGTCTATCGTATTATGAATACTATATCTTCGCTAGTTTCTTTTCCCACAGGGGTAGGTTTTCCACAAGGATCCTCTAATCTCTTAGACTATGGATGATTTAAAGACCATACTAGCTTCGAGATAGACTTTCCTAGTATAGAACAATTACTGAATAAGCAGAAACCCCAATTTGTTGATCTTCCTTTCCACAAAAATAGATTCTATGAAAGACCCTATTTTTAGTCAAGAAGAGTTGCCAATATCACTTTGCAATCAGTCCCAGATCAGACTATATTAGAATAGTTTGGACATGATGCTACAGAAATATGAAGATACCTCCTACTAAAGATGTCATGCTATAGACCAAATACCATTGTACATTATATATCACATCTACAATAAAAATTTCCTTCCAAATGTAGGGTTACAGTCTATGATTAACATGCATAGACCTTTCTAGTGTTTACAAGATAATTCCTTATTCAACACCATACTAGTGTCCACAAGATGTTTCCACAGTTAAAATAAGAAATTAATGCTACTTTGCAAACAATAAGCAAGCCTTTGGAGAGCTTAAAGTTTCCATTTACATCCATGCACAATAACTTAATCAACCCTTAGGATTTTATGGACAATGAAACAGAAGGTCCTATATTCTATTTATGAGTCCTCTATCCAAATGACACAGTGATCACAAGTACATAATATCTACTATTATGTGGGTAGTGCTTGGACATTCAAACATAGGGAAGTCCATATTCAGATAGATTTGTTCACAAACAGTCACCATTTAATAAATACTAGATTGAAATCACATTTCTAATTTAGTGCAAGTCATTACAATAAACTCAAAGGTCATTGTAATCAAATGAATGCCTTCACAATAGACTATTCTCATTACAAGTACAATACAACCATTGGAATGTTACACAAGTGTATGCAATTGACAAAACCCATTCTTTCCAAGAGTCAACTGGTAATAAAATACAATCATGTAGTGTTGTTTCAACATTGTATTCCATTGTGGCTTCAGTAATGAAAACCTCATAACCTTGGAGGGAGTGTTGGGGGGCAAGTTGACCTAAACCAAGGATCCAAAACCATCCCAAAAGCCCACCTAGGAGTGGTATTATTAATCCCAAGAAGACATCAGATCCACAATTGAGAGAGTGGACATTTATAGGTGAAATACCAACACCATTAGGGTTTACAACCATGTCAAAAAAGATAACCATGAACTAGGCCAGGTTTCCTCAAGACTCATGGTATGTTGCAATGATAGCATTCTAGAAATTCTAGCCAGGGTTTGAAACTCCACCTCAAACTGTGACCAAATTAATGTAGATTCCTTCATGATAGAAATCCAAAACACAATAACCAACAGTTTGCCACAATTCATAAGTCCCATGATCTTAAGTCTGAACTCTCATAGTTAACAATATTTTCCTCATCTAAACCCTTTAACATAGGCTTTCACAAGACCACATATAGTTACACAAGTTAACGTAAATGTTTCACCAATATGGTGAGTGTAATTTTACAAGAATGGATGACAAGGAGCTTTACTTCAAATAAAGGTTAGCTTAGTTGAAGAAGACCAGTTGGTGATTTGAATCTTAGTCTCCAACCCAAACAGCAAGACACTCAACCAACATGATGAGCACACCCAAAGTCTCCCTTCCTCTAAATCACTTATAGTCCAATCATCAACCTTCCTTCCTCAACCCCAAGGCAAAAAGAAGAATTCCCCCCCCAAATGGTTCCCCACTCCTTCCTTTTCTCCTTCACATACCCCAAAACTAGGCACATTAAAGACTAGTACTTCCCAAAGTTGTTATGGCAGAGGAGAGTTAATGCCTACTGCCAATGATGGCTCCTTCTCAACAAAAAAAAAATGTGCATATTAAAATTTAAATGTCCACTATTATATTTCAAAGGTTTGAAATATAACCAATAACGTAACTGTAATGCATGCCCCCCTTTAAGTCTTATAATAAAAAGGTTAGGAAACAAAGACTTGAGATAAACCCTTTGGTCTGTTCACTTAGGAGACCACCTAAAAACTCAATGATAACTACATCTACATGATCAACAAGAATGACAAGTGACCTATGAATAAAAATCCACTTGAGTTGAAAAGACAAGAAAACCAATAGAAACCAAACACAACAAACAGAGTACAACTGTAACTGTTTGTCTCAAGTATCACTCTATAACATCTTCAAAGATTATTGAAACTCAACACAAGAAATGTAAATTGACATATTAACACAACAATATCCAACTAAGTTATTGAAAATATGTATTGATACCTTGTTCTCCATCTAGATTACAAAATCGGTCAACTTTTTGCTTTGTAACATTTCCTTTTCAAATTGTGTTGGTTGTTGACCATATTTCTCCTCCTGTCAAAACATGGCACATGGACTAGTTGAACTAATTAATATGTAGTCATTTACTTTTTCCTAGGAAATAAAAAAAATATCATTTAACATATTAAATATACTTACAAATGTACAGATCAAGTCTTGTAAACCTTTTTGGCCACTGTGATGAGTGACATGAAGTTTTTCAAGCCTAGCCTTGGAGGCCTTGTCCTGAAACATATACTAATTCAATATAGATAAAGCACAAATAAAATTTAAAAATCATTTAATAAATTTGATATAATCTTATGAGAAAATTCAAATCCCTGCATACTCTCCTCATAGAACTTCCTCCATGCATCAGACTTCTCATATGCTTTTACAATCTCTTTCCATACTTTGAGACTTACATCAATTGGCCTTTTTTTGAGCCTTTGCTTGGGAGGGATTTTTTTTATCTTTTTTGTTTGGTTGCACCGAAATCTCTTGTAGTTTTGAGACATTCGTAGATTTATTTTCTTTATAGACCAACCTGTGCCAAATTTAGTCTCCATGTCTTGGATAACTACTTTTTACAAGTGCATGGGTATCTTTGAGAATGGAAAATGTAGATAGTGTTTGAACCATTGAAGGCATGATTACTTCAACCTATTCACAAACATTTTTCTAGGATCTGTCATTTGGACTTCCCCTGAAACCACATTGTATTCTATCTTGGTATCGTAGCTACCAATGCAAGATGAAAAACATGACATGGTGGTCTAAGAAGTTTGTGTCCCAAGAGTGGCTGGGACATTGGAAGTCTCTACTCCCTGTTCCACATTCTTAGAGGTTGCTATTATTGATTTCCTCCTGGATCTTTTGTCTGATCCATGACTGGTTGGGGAATCAATTGATTCCCTTTGACACTATTGATTTGGTTGCAATGTTTCAAGGGCTTTACTAGATTGTTTTTCTATGTATCTAGCAAGCATTGTCAAGTCAATACCATCCAAACTGTTCACTACGTCTAACCCCAATATGGAAGCCAATGCCTCTTTATCTTTGTTAGTCTCATGTCCCTATATATATATATAAAATAAATTTCTTTTTTTAATTTTAGAGATAGAAAACTAAATACTAAAAATCAAAGAAACAATGGAAACATTTACAAATCTATAAATTAATAGTTAATTACCTGATTGTGGCCAGAGTTTGCTCCCTTCCCACTATTGCTTGACATTTTGAGGTGACCTAGGGCAAATTATTTTCGTCTAGTCTATGGAGTCAATTGTAGCCAGGTATGAATTAACAGCGTGCTTGACCAATCGTAGCCAAAAACAAAAACGTAGCCAAAAACAAAACTTAACAGCTTGTATTTTGGGTATGATGTACAAAGAGACCTTATTCAACAGGCCTTCTAAAAATGGTGAATGCAAGTTATACTACAAGCAAGGATAATTAAAAACATTACTACTGAAATATACCGTAAAGCGTGAGTACGTCTTAAAAAAAAATTCTTTGAGCTCAAAATTATATCAAAATGGATAAAAACCTAGGTGAAGAGTTAACTTGCTAAAAGGCAGACGAGAAAGCTTGATTGAATGGATGAGGTAGCTAGAAACCCCAAATTTAGCAGCTAACTAAAGCAAATTTTTATCTTCTGGATGTCTAGAACCAAAAATAAATAAAATACAAATAAAGTTGTTGCTTCGCAGGAAACCTAAAACAAAGGCAGAGTACACTATGTTGTGGGCTTAAATGTATTAACTTATTTGTGTTTTTTTTGTGTGATATGTTTTAACAATGGCATGAATAATTTTTTTTTTGGATTCATTAGTTGGCACTAAAGGTAGTATTTCTAACTCTGGCTTTTGCACCAACTTTTAGCCCTAAATGTAATCTCTCTGGGATGCAAAAACTGGCGCCAAGTGCACCTAATTTAGTGCCATCATCATCCATCTCCTAAGCAAACATCTCCATTGCACCCTACACCACCTCAGCATCACAAGCTTCAACTTTTATGGGGATGTGTGCAACCACTGGTTATGGTTCCCTTCCATTCTACAATAAATCTACCATCATTCATCCACTATCCTACATACCCTCCCCATACCATCCCTATGGTCCATGCTTTGGCATAAGTCTGAGATAATCCACATCATAATCCACTATTTTCCCTACATAATCCACATCATAGTCAACTTTTCTCCCCTCTAGAATCCACGTCATAATCCACTATTTGCCTAATCCATTTGCCTTCCATGAATACCTTACCAACATTGATGAGAGCACTCGACAAGGTCCATGGGTGAGGACATCGTTCTCTAATGGGACTATAACCTTTTAGTGCAGTGTAGTGAAACTTTCAACCCTCAACCCTAAATAATATACCTTAAATCATAATCCCTCAACCGTAAACGCTATCCCTAAATCCTGAAGCCTCAACCCTTAAACCTTAAACCATAAACCTAATCCCTAAACCATCAACCCTAAACACTATACCTTAAACTCTAATCCCTCGACACTAAACCCTAAACCCTCAACCCTAAACACTATATCTTAAACTCTGATCCCTCAACACTAAACCCTCAACCCTCAACCCTAATCTTAAAGCTAAGATTAAAGCTTCAACTCATTCCACCATCCCCAAGGGATCTAGAAATGCAAAATTAGATGCCTCTATTGATAAATCCAAACATGCTAAGGGTCATCATGCCTCAGGGCATAAAAACAAAGACTCAAAGAAAAATTTATCCAAAAATTTATCCAAGCCCATAACTCCACAAGAAAAATCCAAAACCAAAATGGTATGGGTACCTAAGAAATAAGAAATCAAGTTAAATGAGGCATCTACCTCTAAAAAATCCCAACCATCTACTCCCATCTCAAATTCCCATTCCACTCAAAAGTGTCAAAACATTCCATCCCACAAGTAAAACAAAAGTAATAAAACACCTAAGTTTATGTGGGTTCCTAAAGCCCTTCATCATCCATCTCCTAGAAAAACATCTCCATTGCACCCTACACCACCTCCGCATCACAAGCTTCAACTTTTATGCGGATGTGTGCAACTATTTGTTATGGTTCCCTTCCATACTGTAATAAATCTACCATCATTCATCCACTATCCTACATACCCTCCAAATACCATCCCTATGGTCCATGCTTTGGCAGAAATTTGAGATAATCCACATCATAATCCACTATTTTCCCTACATAATCCACGTCATAATTTAATTTTCTCCCCTCTATAATCCACTATCTACCTAATCCATTTTCCTTCCACGTATCCCTTACCAACATCGATGAGGGCACGCGACATGGTCCATGGGTGAGGACATCATTCTCTAATGGGTGATGAAGGGGATAAATAACAAAACACACAATAACAGATATTTAACACAGTAAATAGAACTTTCTTTTATTGAACTTGGTAACTCATTACATCACAGAAGCTCAATTACAATCAGAGGATGAATCCCCTACTGGCTGCAACACATTACAGCTTTCCCAACCTCAAGACTCTAGAATCTTCAGCCTTCTGTAACCCCAAATCAGCTAGGGTTTCTATTTTCCAACCTATTCTTGACTCTACACTGGCCCCCTTAAGTCTACTACTGCTCAGGGTTACTAAAATAGTCATAAATAACACTTTTTGGCGGCCTCTAGCTAAATTTTGAAATTTGCAACTCCCTCCAAAAGTAGGTCAACTTCCGGGAAGCATAACTTTTGATCTGGGTGTCCGATTGACGAATCGTTTTAAGCGTCGGAAACCTTGTGATGTGAACTATCATGCAGGAAATTCGTAAATAGATTTCTATAAACTTTTTGGGATGTTATGGGAAGTTTTAGTGCCTCATATCTCATTCCAAAAATTTTCAGGGGCTTTTCAGAAAACAAAAACTTTAATATCTTTCAGCTCACAAATGATCTTTGCCTGATTCCTTTGCCAAAGGTCTTATATTTCCGTTATGTAACTTTCTAGAACTTTTTGCTTCATTACGTGCCTAAATGCAAACTTTCTAAAAATAGCAGGTACACTTTCCTAAATAGGCAGGTCGCTATTTTTAGCAGTTTTGAAAAAACTTAAAGTCCTACATTATTATTCTAGATATTATGGAACCAGAAACACTAATTATGGAAAGAAATGAAAATAACTGCAATGATTTTGAATTAAATTCTTTTTGGGTGATGCAAGATTGCCCTTACACCACTGGATGCTCCTGCATCAGACACCCAGGGTAATTTGAGAAGTGACCCTGTCACATCTCAGATGTTTGTGTGAGGAAAACCCAAATGTTCAACCTCTGCCTTAGACAACCAAGAAGAATCTTCAACAGGCCTTCCTTTCCATTTTAATAGATATTCTTCATATTGCTTGTTCCGAGTACTTCTTCCCACACGGCTATCCAAGATCTCTTCTATCTCCTCCATTGAAGTAGATGCCGGAATACTCCACTGTACTTCTGTTGGTCCATCCTCTGTTTCACCTTCATGATATTATGATAAATCAGCAATGTTGAAAATAGGAGAAATATTGATCCCACTCGGTAGCTCTACCACATATACATTTCCTGAATCATGCTTCTTCAAGATTCTGCATGGTCCAAATTTCTTCATTTTCAACTTATTGTATGTTCCAATTGGGAACCTTTCTTTTCTCAAGTGAACCATGACTTCATCTCCTACCTAGAATTCCTTATATCTCCTCTTCTGATCTAACTTAGCCTTGTACTGAATATTCATTTTATTAATGTGCTTTCTCA
Source organism: Cunninghamia lanceolata (assembly GCA_027924645.1). NCBI lineage: Eukaryota > Viridiplantae > Streptophyta > Pinopsida > Cupressales > Cupressaceae > Cunninghamia > Cunninghamia lanceolata. The sequence goes on from BSBN01000144.1 coordinate 4,469,689, forward strand.
CCTCTTCATGCAAATTCTTCAGGTGTTCTGCAAAGTCTTTAGCTTCAGCACTTGCCTTTTCTCCGTTGTCCAGCTTCCTTAACTCAGAAGCATTTCTTGGGCTATTGCCATATACAATCTGGGATGGTGATTTACCAGTACTCCTATTGACAGAATTATTGTAAGCAAATTCTGCCTGTGGTAAAATCAAATCCCATCCCTTGGGCTTATCTCCTACTAAGCATCGTAGCAAGTTACCCAAACTCCTATTCACCACTTCAGTTTGTCCATCAGTCTGTGGATGGTGTGCAGAACTAAACTTCAAATCTATCTTCAACTTCTTCCACAATGTTCTCCAGAAATAACCAACAAACTTGGTATCTCGATCTGAAACTATGCTCTTTGGTAGACCATGTAGTCTCACCACTTCCTTGAAAAATAACTCTGTAATATGAACAGCATCATTAGTCTTCTTACAAGGAATAAAATGTGCCATCTTTGAGAATCTGTCCACTACCACAAAAATAGAATCATGCCCTCTCTGTGTCCTTGGTAAACCAAGAACAAAATCCATACTAATATCATCCCATGGCTTCTCTGGTACAGGTAATGGTTGATACAATCTTGTATTTTGACTTGTTCCTTTTGCCATCTGACATACTCTGCAACTCTACACAAACTTCCTCACATCCTGCTGCAGCTGTGGCCAATAATAATTTTCACCAACAATAGAAATGGTCTTATCTCGACCAAAGTGTCTAGCTAGTCCTCCACTATGCTTCTCTTTAATTAGGTTCTCTCTCATGGAACTCCTCGGAATGCACAACTGGCTTCCTCTAAACAACATGCCATCTTGGATTATGAAATCCAACCATTTTGTCCTATCCAAAGTAACAAGCTCCAGACAAGCTTTCCAAGCCTCTACAAAATCTGGAACTTCAGGATACAAACTTTTGAGCTCATTGAACCCAACAACCTCTATCTTCATTTCTGTCAACAAATTTTGCCTTCTGCTCAAGGCATTTGCAACTCTATTGGACTTCCCACTCCTGTGCTTCAAAACAAATGTATAACTCTACAAAAACTCAACCCATTTTAATTGCCTTTGGTTCAACTTCCCTTGACTATTAATATACTGCAAAGCCTGATGATCAGTATATAAAACAAACTCTTTTGGCAACAAATAATGTCTCCATTTCTTCAAAGCCTGAACTATTGCATAAAATTCCTGATCATAAATAGAATACTTTTTCTTGGCATCATTAAGCTTCTCACTAAAATAGACAATGGGCTTACCTTCTTGGCTCAAAACAGCTCCTATACCACTACCACTAGCATCATAATCTACCTGAAATACCTTATTAAAATCTGGAAGTGCCAAAATAGGTTGTTCTACGACTTGTGTCAAAGTTCTTGTCTACTCCTTTAGTCCATCTAAACTCTTTTCTATCCCCTCTCATTGTCTCAGTTAGGGGTGCACAAATGCTACTAAAATTCTTGATAAACTTTTTGTAAAAACTTGCCAAACCATGAAAAGATCTTACCTCCGTTGCACTCCTTGGCATAGGCCATTCAATGATAGCCCTTACTTTTTCTGGGTCCATCTTAAGACCTTCCTCTGAGACAACAAATCCCAGGTATACCAACTCCTTCTTTGCAAAATTACATTTCTTCAGATTAATCAACAACTTCTCCTCCCTCAGCTTCTCTAGAACTCTTCTGATATGCATCAAATGCTCATCCCAAGTCTTACTAAAAATCAAAATATCATCCAAATAAATAATAACAAAACTTTCCAAAAATTCTTTTAGTACCTCATTCATGAGCCGCATGAATATGCTTGGTGCATTGGTTAGCCCAAATGGCATGACTAACCACTCATACAAACCTTCCTTTGTCTTGAAGGCTGTCTTCCATTCATCTCCTTCTCTGATATGGATCTGGTGATACCCACTCTTCAGGTCAATCTTTGTGAAGTACTTGGCTCCACTCAAACAATCCATGATGTCATCCATTCTTGGTAATGGAAATCTATACTTGATTGTTATCTTATTGATTGCTCAAGAGTTTGTACACATCCTCCATTCTCCATCCTTCTTTGGTGCTAGTACTGCAGGTACCGCACATGGACTTAGGCTCTCCCTTATCAGTCCCTTTCTCAACAACTCATGAACTTGTCTGTTCAGCTCTTCATTCTCTACAGGGGTCATTCTATGGGCTGCCTTGTTTGGCAAACTGGCTTGTGGTATCAAATCCATTTGATGACTTATTTTCCTTACTGGTGGTAAACCTTCTGGTACATTATCAGAGATAATGTCCTGGAACTCTTCCTACATATCTGAAACTTCTGCTGGTACATCTTCACATTTCTCTTGACTAATCTTAGGAATCAATGCAAAGCAATGACGCTCATGCTTCATACCCTCCAAAAATTTCCTACCATCTACCAAACAAATTCTGGCAGTACTACATACCTTTTCTTTCACCTCCTTCAAGGGCTTCAACTTATGACAAACTCCATCCTTTGTTAGGGAATATGTGTTTGCACGACCATCATGGATAGTGCTCCTATCATACTGCCATGGCCTCCCCAATAACATATGACATGCATCCATTGGTATGATATCACACAGCACCTCATCATGGTAGTCACCAATCTTGAACTTCACTAAACATTGTTCATTGACCAAAGCTCTATGGTCCTTCTGCAACCATGCAATTTGATACAGATGCGGATGCTTTCTTCTTGTCAACTTCAACTTGTCAACCATCTCCTCTGAAACAAGATTATCAGTGCTTCCACTGTCAATAATAATATCACAACACTTACCCTCACATTTGCACCTTGTGCGGAATAAACTCTTCCTCTGATTGGGTTCTTTCTCCTCATTCAGCAAGGTTCTTCTGACAACTAGGGTTTCTCCCCTTTCAGCATCTTCAGAATGCTCAGAATGTGCATCTTCATCTACATGTGCAACTTGTACATTACCTTCAGGTCTTCTATTTGGCCTTCCTTGATGTTGCGGACACTCATATGCTCAATGCCGTTCTTCTCCACATTGGAAACATGTTCCTCTGAAACCTCCTCTTCTAGGTCCTTGCCCAGGTCTGCCTCTTCCTCTTCCTCTTTGCTCACCATTGTTCTGGTCACGAGGGCAGTAGCTATTATCCCCTCTTTGATTTCGACTAGTGCCTACTTCTTCACTTTTCTTTTGATCTTCATTACGGCCTCCATAGGGTCTTCCACCGGTCCTTCCACCTTAACCTCTTCCCCTTTGCTTGCTATCAAATCTTTTGTTCAGCTTCTCTTCCACCTTCAGGGAAAATTGGTACGCATCTTCTATTGTGGTCATTCTGACCAGGCTCAACTCCTCTTGAATACTCGGCCTCAACCCATTAATGTAACGAGCTACCTTCTCCTTGTTGGGCTCTGCATGGCCTGTCCTAATAGTAATTTTATAAAACTCTTCTGTATACTCCTTAATAGACTTGTTACCTTGCTTTAGTCCTTGTAGCTTCTTCAACAACTCCATCTCATAGTCCACAGGAATGAACTGCTTCTTCAGTTTCTCCACCATCTGATCCCTTCTGGTAATCTTTGCTTTTCCTCTTCTATTCCTCTCTAATTAGACCTCCTTCCACCAAATATTGGCGTGGCCCTTCAACTTTGTTTTTGCAAACTTAACCCGATCTCAGTCCTCCACATCTTCATACTCAAAATACTCCTCCATGTCATTGATCCAATCAATAAGCTGTTTTGGATTCAAATCTCCAGAATATGTAGAAACTTTGATCCTGGGCCTCTTTCTGATCTTCAAAATGACCCTCAACAACCTTACTTCTGTAGCATCTTCAGCAACTTCTTGTTCTTCCTTAGATAGCTCTTCTTCAACTTCATCTTCACTTTCTTCTCTTGTCCTCGGCTCAAACCCTCTTCGTAGCTCCTCTTGCAATGCATTGACTTGCCTTTGTAGGGCTCTAAAACCCTCTTCCTTCAAAGCATTCCTCCCAGTATGATTTCTTCATGGAGGCATCTTGGTCTCCACAGCAAACCCACAACCTCAGGTCCTGGTGCAAACTGCTTCATGGTCGGTGATCTGTATACACACTCAGGAACCCTCGCTCTGATACCACATGATGAAGGGGGTAAATCACAAAACACACAATAACAGATATTTAATAGAGTAAATAGAACTTTCTTTTATTGAACTGGGCAACTCATTACATCACAGAAGCTCAATTACAATCAGAGGATGAATCCCCTACTGGCTGCAACACATTACAGCTTTCCCAACCTCAAGATTCTAGAATCTTTAGCCTTCTGTAACCCCAAATCAGCTAGGGTTTCTATTTTCCCACCTATTCTTGACTCTACACTGGCCCCTTTAACTCTACTACCACTCAGGGTTCCTAAAATAGTCATAAATAACACTTTTTGGCGGCCTCCAGCTAAATTTTGAAATTTGCAACTCCCTCCAAAAGTAGGTCAACTTCCGGGAAGCATAACTTTTGATCCGGGTGTCTGATTGACGAACTATTTTAAGTGTTGAAAAGATCGTGATGTGAACTATCACGCTAGAAATTTGTAAACAGATTTCTAACAACTTTTTTGGATGTTATGGGAAGTTTAAGTGCCTCATATCTCATTTCAAAAATTTTCAGGGGCTTTTCAGGAAACAAAAACTTTAATATCTTTCAGCTCACAAATGATCTTTGCCTGATTCCTTTGCCAAAGGTCTTATATTTCTATTATGTAACTTTCTAGAAGTTTTTTCTTCATTATGTGCCCAAATGCAAACTTTCTAAAAATAGCAGGTACACTTTCCTAAATAGGCAGGTTGCTATTTTTAGCAGTTTTGGAAAAACTTAAAGTCCTACATTATTATTCTGAATATTATGGAACTAGAAACACTAATTATGGAAAGAAATTAAAATGACTACAATGATTTTGAATTAACTTCTTTTTGGGTGATGCAAGATTGCCCTTACACCACTGGATGCTCCTGCATCAATGGGAGTATAACCTTTCAGTGTAGCGTAATGCAACCTTCAACCCTCAACCCTAAACAGTATACCTTAAACCCTAATCCCTCCACCCTAAACCCTAATCCCTTAACCATAAATGCTATCCTTAAACTACAAAGCCTCAACCCTTAAACCTTAAACCATCAACCCTATCCCTAAACCCTCAACCCTAAACACTATACCTTAAACTCTAATCCCTCAACACTGAACCGTAAACCTTCAACCCTAAACACTATATCTTAAACTCTAATCCATCAACACTAAACCCTAATCCCTCAACCCTAAACCCTAATCCGTTATTTCTAAACCATAAACCCTAACCCTAAAGCCTCAACCCCTGATACTTGAACCTTAAATCCTAAACCCTATCCCTCAATAGTCAACCCTAAACAATACTATGCCTTCAACACTAATCCCTCCACTCTAAACCGTAATCCCTAAACCCTAAACCCTAAATCCTCAACCCTCAACCCTCAATGCTATACCTTAAACCCTAATCCCTCAACCCTCAACCCTCAACCCTAATCTTAAACCTAAACTTAAAGCTTCCACTCATTTCACCATCCTCAAAGGATCTAGAAATGCAAAATTAGATGCCTCTACTGATAAAGCCAAAAAATCTACCATCATTCATCCACTATCCTACATACCCTCCACATACCATCCCTATGGTCCATGCTTCGGCATAAGTCCGAGATAATCCACATCATAATCCACTATTTTCCCTACATAATCCACATCATAATACACTTTTCTCCCCTCTAGAATCCACGTCATAATCCACTATCTACCTAATGCATTTGCCTTCCATGTATCCCTTACAAACATCCATGAGGGCACTCGACATGGTCCATGGGTGAGGACATTGTTCTCTAATGGGACTATAACCTTTCAATGTAATGTAATGCAACCTTCAACCCTCAACCCTAATCCCTCCACCCTCCACCCTAATCCCTCAACTGTAAACGTTATCCCTAAGGCTTGAAGTCTCAAACCTTAAACCTTCAACTGTCAACTCTATCCCTAAACCCTCAACCCTATCCCTAAACCCTCAACCCTAAACACTATACCTTAAACTCTAATCCCTTAACACTAAACCCTAAAACCTCAACCCTAAACACTATATCTTAAACTCTAATGCCTCAACACTAAACCCTAATCCCTCGACCCTAAACACTAATCCCTTATCACCAAACCTTAAACGCGATCCCTAAAGCCTCAACCCTCAAGAGTTGAACCATAAATCCTAAACCCTATCCCTAAACCATCAACCCTAAACAATACTATGCCTTGAACCCTAATCCCTCAACTCTAAACTGTAATCCCTAAACCCTAAACCTTAAACCCTCAACCCTCAACACTATACCTTAAACCCTAATCCCTCAACCCTCAACCCTCAACCCTAATCTTAAACCTAAACTTAAAGCTTTCACTCATTCCACCATCCTCAAGGGATCTAAAAATGTAAAATTAGATGACTCTACTAATAAAGCCAAAAAATCTACAATCATTCATCCACTATCCTACATACCCTCCACATACCACCCCTATTGTCCATGCTTTTCAATAAGTTTGAGATAATCCACATCATAATCCACTATTTTCCCTACATAATCCACATCATAATCCACTTTTCTTCCCTCTAGAATCCACATCACAATCCACTATCTGCCTAATCCATTTGCCTTCCATGTATCCCTTACCAACATCGATGAGGGCACTCAACATGGTCCATGGGTGAGGACATCGTTCTCTAATGGGACTATAACCTTTCAGTGCAGCGTAACACAACCTTCAACCCTCAACCCTAAACACTATACCTTAAACTCTAATCCCTCCACCCTAATCACTGAACTATAAACGCTATCCCTAAACCCTCAACCCTAAATACTATACCTTAAACTCTAATCCCTCAACACTAAACCCTAAACCCTGAACCCTGAACACTATATCTTAAACTCTAATCCCTCAACACTAAACCCTAATCCCTCAACCCTAAATCCTAATCCCTTATTGCTAAACCTTAAACCCTATCACTAAAGCCTCAACCCTTAAAACTTGAACCTTAAATCCTAAACCCTATCCGTAAACCCTCAACGCTGAACAGTACTATGCCTTAAACCCTAATCCCTCAACTCTAAACCCTAAACCCTAAACCCTAAACCCTCAACCTTAAACACTATACCTTAAACCCTAATCCCTTAATCCTCAACCCTCAACCCTAATCTTAAACCTAAACTTAAAGCTTCCACTCATTCCACGTCATAATCCATTATTTTCCCTACATAATCCACTTTTCTCCTCTCTAGAGTCCACATCATAATCCACTATCTGCCTAACCCATTTACCTTCCATGTATCACTTACCAATATTGATGAGGGCACTCAACATGGTCCATGCATGAGGACATCATTCTCTAATGGCACTATAACCTTTTAGTGCAGGATAATGCAACCTTCAACCCTCAACCCTAAAAACTATACCTTAAATCCTAATCTCTCCACCCTAAACCTTAATCCCTCAACCATAAATGCTATCCCTAAAGCTTGAATCCTCAACCCTTAAACCTTAAACCATCAACCCTATCCCTAAACCCTAAACCCTAAACACTATACCTTAAACTATAATCCCTCAACACTAAACCCTTAACACTAAACACTATACCTTAAACTCTTATCCCTCAACCCTAAACCCTCATCCCTCAACCCTAAACCCTAATCCCTTATCGCTAAACATTAAACCCTATCCCTAAAGCCTCAACCCTCAACACTTGAACCTTAAGTCGTAAACCCTATCCCTAAACCCTCAACCCTAAATAGTACTATGCCTTAAACCCTAATAATAGTAATCAATTGTGTTACAAAATCCATAATTAACCTAAGTCTTGCATATCCATTCCATGAATTTTACCCTTTGCCTTTCCTAAGAAAAGATTGGCCCAATGTGACCCCTATTAGCAAGAGACACTGTGTGGCTTCATAAGTGTTGTCATTGATGGAAACAAAGTCTATCCCACACATTCACAGTACATAGTATGCCTATACCAGAAGTCAGATTGAAGATTATTTTGGTCTAGTGAACAAGAACAGAGTATGTAACAAGGTCTGACAATCAGGTCCAGATCTCTTAGATAATGTAACTTAGTAAGTTGTGGACTTGGACAAGTCAAGAGGGGTATCATTACTATTATACTCTAGAGATTTAGCCTCCAATGATAAAACATGAAAAAGATATGAGCATCTGAGTGTTGGGTTCTAGTCAGGAAAAGAAGACAGAGGAAGAACTGACCGACAGAGTATCAGACTTCAATCCGGATGAGTAAAAAGTCTTATTCAAGAGATCTGTGATATTATACATTGTTAGCCAACATGATTTATAACTTTTATGCCTATGTTTTTGATACACATCACAAATCAAGAATGGATTCAGCTGACAAATCAATAACTTGCAAATATCTTGAGTGTTCTTGTTGCTGACTAGAAAGTTGATGAAAATCCTTGATGTAGATATATATACCAGATGGATTCTAGCATGTAATGAAATGTGTGTTGAAGATGTAAAGAAATAAGGTGCCAAGAAAAGTAGGGATAAGTGTGAGAATAGCAATTCAAGTCCGATATGTGACTAAATAACAACATTGAACAGAGGAAGAATGAAGTGCATTAGATCAGTATATTGTGCCTAATTGGAAACGAACTCTTGTATTTGTAGATGCTTCTCATCAGTTCAAACACTTGATTATCTTCTGTAAGTTTTGTAGACAATGTGCCTCTTGTAGGCAATGTGCTCAGGTAGTGAGCCCTAATTGGCAAGTGTCATTTTGTACTCCTTTATTCTTTTAATAGAGAATACAATCTTGGGTTAGTCACCCTGTGGTTTTTCCCTTAATAGGGTTTCCACGTAAAAATCCTTGTGTTATGTGTGTTGATTTTATTTATGTTCTTATGATTACATATGCTTTCATGTTTTGATATAACACTGAATATTGTGATAACAAAAGAAAAGAAAATTAAAGAAATTTTGAGATAACTGATTCACCCTCCCCCTCTTAGTTATCTACCTTGTTTTCAACACTTGGTATCAGAGCCAAGTTCCTTTGAACAAATCCTAATAGCTTAAGGAAGATCTAGGAATCTTAATGGATACATATGGTATGAGGGAACAACTTTAGTTTGCCCTAGATGATCTTGAAGAATCCCACTCTAAAGTCAATAATTTGAGAGAAAGACTCAAACAAGATGATGAATTCATAAATGAGCTAAAAGAAAAACTTAGTGTCTCTATGAAAACGAGAAAGGAACTACTTAAAAAATTAGCCAATCAGAGTGAAGTCAACGATACTAATAAAGATCTAAATGAGAAAAATAAGCTATGTGAGAAGTTGTCAAAAGAAGTCATTATGGTAAGGCATGAGATGGAATCAAGGGTTATGAGATTCACCCAAGAAATTGAAAAAAAAAGAAAGACTGAAGATAATCTAAAACAATCCCTCAAGGATAAAATAGAGGACTACTGCAAAATAGACAGAATAATCTAGCATCTTGAATCTAATCTTGAAGAAGCTAGAGAAAATGAAGAACAACTTGAGAATCAGATAGACACTCTTAAACAAGATCTTCAAACTACAAATGAATACAAAGAAAAATTCAAGATAAGCTCAGCCCAACTTGAAGTTCTTCTTGAAAGCCAAAAGAGGGTAGATGATAAGCGTGGCTTGGGATATGAGAAAGGTGAAAGCTCTAGATCCAATCAGAAGAACTTTGGATCAGGAAATCAAAGAAACAAGCCTAGAAGACCTTCGGTAAGGCAACCAAATGCCCAAAGATATGCATCCTTCAATGGATACTACTTCAATTGCAACAATTTTGGTCATAAAGCAACTCAATGCAGGAGGAGAATGAATTAGAATAATCCATCCTTCTCCAGATAATGTTTTAATTGCAAAAGGTATGGTCACAAATCTCATGAATGCATAAATATGCAAATAAACAATTCATTCAATGGTAGATGTTTTGCATGCAATAGAATGGTACATATGGCTAATCACTGTAGATCAAGAGGATATCAATCAAATAAGTAAAGAAATGTTGTATGTTACAATTCCAATAGATCTAGTCATATTGCCAAATTTTGCAGAAGCATAAATCAGGATAGAAAAGGTCTAGTGGAACATGATCAGAAACAAGATAAGGGCAAAGGTAAAATAAATGCGGATGAAGTTCAAAAGGAGATGAGAAAGATTTGGGTAAAAAAGAGTACAATGAATATTGATGATAGATCCACACTGAAATCCAGTGCTGATATTCCTTCCGAAAACTAAAAAGGGTGAGCTTTGGCTCAGGGGGAGTCACAGAGAAAAACAATTTCTCCTAGCCAGTTAGGTAATGCCTAAATTTAGCACATTGAGTAAGCATCTTACACTTTGGATTAAAGGGTTCTCTGAAAAACCTCCAAATAACCTTCAGTCAAAATGTGAAAGATCTGCATGAAGTTTGACAAGATTTATAACTGCTCAAGTTAATCCAGGTCTGATAGCTATCCAGTAAAGTAGAATTTCACAGATAGATCCGGTATGAATCAAAATTGAAATGCTTTGATCTACAGATCCATGACATGATTAAAGAAATGAAGATATGTTGCCAATCCTCACTGATAATGATTCTAAGTTCCATGTAGTGATTCAAGAAAATCTCTCTCAAAATAGGGAAACCGAATAACTTAAGTTGTGCATTTATTACAAAAGGAAATTAGGGTTTGCACAAGGATAAAAGGGTTCTTTCACTCATTATTTACACACTTGTACTCACAAAGAAGAAAAGAAGAGCACTACAAAGAAGATTCTACAATTCACTCAAGGTCAACTGAAAATCAAATTCAACCAGTAATTCATTCCGGGTCCTGCTCCAAACCCTAAAGCATGAAAAGGTACTTCTATTCTAAAAATCTCTCTCCAAATCTCTTGCAAAATGGCTACTCCAATGGTTGTCAATATTTCTGATAGGCCTAGACTTAAATTCAAGAAACACCCTTACAAATCTTTAGAAGTTGATCCCTTGGGCACATTTTCTAGCATTCCGCATGGAGTATTGCATGTAGAAGTTGTTAGGGTTTATATCCATGGAAACATTGAAGAATTTGGAGACTGGAAATTGATGGACAACTAATAGATGAGAATTTTGAACTCAAACCTAAATTCAAGGCCCTCTGGGACAAACACTCCAAACATTGCATACATTTTCCATGTTTTACAAAAGATGATTAGGTCCGGTATGTTCTAAGTGGGATGCATGATAATTTTATGTGGCTAATGAGGCCATTCAAGATAACTAAAGATGCCATTAGGGCAGTGACCAGACTGTATTCATCTAGTGGGTTACCCACACTCAAATTTGTGAAGAACCAAATAGTAACTAAAGCCACCGGATTAAAATTTGACAAGAGCAATGACCATAGATGACATCACAGATTTGGATGTCAAGTTTGCCTCAATGATAATTGGCTACAAAATCTATCATTTGAGCAGGGAATTTTGTGTCTAGTACAAGCATATATGTTGCATATCAAATGTTGAGGGAAGATGTAGATTATGATCTATGCGAGCTTCTTCTAAATCAGCTATTAGAGAACTTATAGAAGATCAAAAAGGATAAGAAAAATTCCTTTAAATATGGTAGTCTAATACCATGTCTATTCTTCTATTATATGAATGAGCTACCTAGATCAAATGGTTAGGTTTGGCAAAATGACAAACCTGTTGCAATTCAGAACAGAGATTACATGTATGGACTTGGTGATGCTCAAGCCCAAAACATAGCTCTCTAGGGTTACTTCAAGAACTTATAGAGCATGATGCAAGTTAGAGAGAGAATATCATAGTCCATAGTTGAGAAATACAAGGACATAGTTTGCTTTATGGTTGACATTGATCAATGTCTAATGGAGGTAGTTGAGCCAAGAACTATATGGATAATGCCTATTGGATATGAGGTTGATGAACAAATCTTGGAGCTACATATTCAACACCTACTAAGCCAGCCTAGGGACACTGAAGAAGAAAGGTTTGGCACCTTTGAAGAGCTAAGTATAAAAATACATGTTGAGTTAAGATAGTTGGAGATAAAGAGGAAAGTAAGAAAGGAAGTTGAAGAAATTACCAAAAGATTTGGCTTATCAAAAGAGGCAGTAGATGCAAATAGAGAGAAAATAGAGAAGATAGAGAAAGAGAGACAAGAAGAAAAGAAAGGAAATGCTCCGATGCAAGCATCCTCTTAGTCTAGATCTTCCAAGAGCGCTACACCTTGTTGGTTTTTTCCCAGACTGGATGCTTATTCCCAGATTTCCCTACAAGGTAGCCATCAATGATCAACAGGATCTCTGGGCCAGGGGCCAACAGTGTAGGAGATAGACTCTATATTTTATCTCCTCTTCTTCTTCAGGCTCTGCAAAACCTAGGGGGGTATTCCCTACTCAACATCCATGAGGATATACATACGAGGCTGGGATGCTGACAGAAAATAGATAAGTCCTCCTGTAAGTAGACCAAAACTGAAAGATAAGAGCAAAGGGCCTAGCTTTGGGCCTATTTGCAGTTGTAGACAGAGGACTGAGGATCCTAAAACTAATTCTAATGTCCTAAAGATTGTTTTAGATTTTGATTTTGATTTTAAGTTTGGATGCAAAGCTGGACATGGTTGTAACACAAACACAAAGCAAGATTGGTGCCTATCTAGGGCCTAGAGTCAGTAGACATACACCTGTGAATGATATGCATGAACAACTAAAACTAGATTTCAGGGGGATACATATGATACCTGCCTTATAGATATCTCCCAATACAGAGTGTTAAGCTATCTATACTTATGGCATCCCTATTGCAGTATACCCTTCCCAACATTCAATCTAAAAATAGTTTAATCTACCCCTTGAGCAGAAGTTAAGAGATCAGACATTCAACACAGGAATTCTATATTCTAGAGTCTCAAACATTGCTTAAATATCTAGACTCAGAAGAAAGATACATCCAATACTGGAGACAGAATTAACAAAACACATGCTAACATAGCATTTCTCATATAAAATTAACCATGAAATCAGTGGATTCATGCAAAAACGTACAATAAGAGATACATAAACTCACAGGTTTTGCTATATAGAGCAACCAAATCAGCTGTATTGTATTACAGAGCCAAATGTTCAACTTTCAACAACCTAAACAATGGTAACACAGTCTGCTTATATCAGCCAGAAAGTGTACCACAGCAATTAATTACAAGGCTTTTACAAAAATCTGCCAGATACAGATCCTTCAAAGGAATGGTGCTCAAAATTTATTGCTGTAGAGACAGAAAGTAGACAATGGTGGCCTCAAGCCCTATGCCACCATCTGGAAGTCCTCACGCCAAAAATTAGGTGCATGACTGTTCAACAACTCACCCATGCCCCTGCTACAGTCGCCATTGATGGCTCAACCACCCACGGCCGCTTGAAAACTGTTGCAGCACTTCAAAAAAGAAATTCTTGCCAAAACGCATTCTATCACAGTTTCAAATTATACAGAGAGATTAGTCCCACATGCACGGTGAGGAGATCACTTTAGTAGTTTAAAAGCATAGTCACTTGCATAATAGGTGTCGAGCGCTTTTGCCATGCTCGACACACTCTCCTCCACCCAAAGCCCATTGCCGAGATCAACACCATCGGCCAAGCCCACGAATCTCCTGCCGACCTCAATTGTCTTGCTGACCACTACATTACAATCTCACCGATGACCACTCCAAATCCTCATCGGCTTGACACTACCCCATCGACGGACCCTCCAACCGCTAACCCGATATGCAACCTTACTCCGATGGCATTCCCCATCGGGGTGACTTCCTTCCATCGGCAAACCATAAAAGATTGCTACCGATAGAACAACTCCTGCCGATAACATATCGGCTTCCCCCTTCATCGGTCAGACCCTCCACTGTTGGCCCAACACAATCCATCCTCACTGACAACACAAGTCACACCGAAGACCACCTCCGTTGGTGTGACTTACACCGTCGGAGCAACCAAAATCTCCCCAGCCGATCATAATAGTCTCGCCAATGCACCAACAAGCTACACTCTGCTCCTCCATCGACCAGACACACACCAACGACTCCTCATCAGCCAAACCTCCCGTCGTTGGCATAACTCAAAACACTCAGGCCGACAATACAGCTCTTGCCGATAACATATCCATTGGCCAAACATTGTACATCGGTCAACCCTCTAACAGTTAGCCTGATAGAACATGTCACACCGAAACCAACCTTGCAAACTGCTAACCTTCCATCGGCTAGAGGCAAACCGTCAGGCCAAGACTCCACCATCCACCCGATGATGAACATTACACCGATAAGACTAAAATCATAAGGCTTTGAACCATTGAACCCTGAACCAGTTTAACCCGATGGTTCAAAAGAGAAGTTCAACTGAGAAGTTCAACGCCGATAACACAGATAAAATTCACTAATGGGAAAAGATGGAGCCTAAGCCCATGAACCGTTGAACCTTGAACCAAAAGGGTTCAACGCGATGGTTCAAAATGATGGTTGAAGCAAAATCTAAGTACCCAAAAAGAAGTTTCACCGATAGAGAAAATCACAGCGATGAACAAGGAAACTTAGGGCCCAAAAAGGAAAGAACCCTCCAACATCCTGCACTTAGATCCAGACCAAAATTAGTGCTAACACTGGCTCTGAATGGTGACGTGCAGGTGAAAAACCTGCAGCGAGAACTAGATCTCTGGGTAGACCAGGCAAAAAAGCCAAAAAAGCACAAACTGTACAAGACATCTACACTATATACATATTTTTACAAATGTGCATAGGGACAAGTCATCTATGCAAAATAGAACTTAAGGAATTGGCCATGCACAGGCAATTCCAGAACTTCACCATCCAGGGCCTGGAGGAAATAAGAGTCCTCCCCATGAATACTGCAAATCTGATATGGGCCCATCCATAAGGATTCAAACCTACCATGTTTACCCTTGTCCTGATTTTTTGCATTCCATATGAGCACCAAATCATTGACTTGAAACTTCCTTTTTGTAGCTCTCCTGTCAAACTGATATTTCACATCTTGTTGTCTCTTGAGGTTAATCTGGTGTGCTTTCCTTCTATTCTCATCCAATGCAACCAGCTGATTCACTCTTTATGTCATGGAGTCTTCAATCTCCTCATCATTTTCCTGGATGAATCTGTAAACTAGTAGGAGATTGTTTATGGGCAATCTGGCTGATGCACCATATACTAGCTCAAAGGGTGACATTCCAATAGCCTTTTTTACTATCACTCTGTCAGCCCATATTGCTAACTTTAATTTTGAGTCCCAAGCTCTCTTGTTCTTGTCTAGTATCCTCTTGATAATTTTCATGATGCTTTCATTGCTTGATTCTACTTGACCATTTCCTTGTGGGTGGTATGGTGATGCATATGATAGATTGATCCCATATTTGTTGCAAAATAAACAAATTCACCTGATCTGAAACACATAGCATTATCAGTGACTATCTTGAATGGTACTCCAAACCTGATGATAACATTTTCTAGTATGAAATCCATCACCACCTTACTTGTAGCTCTATTAGTTGGAATGGCCTCAATCCATTTGGTAAAGTAATCAGTTTCCACTAAAATCCAACTGTGTCCCCCACTTGACTTGTCTGCAATTTCCCCTATGAAGTCAATTCCCCATTGCTGAAATGGAACATCCATAGTTACAGTTATGAGAGGTAAAGCACCATCATATCTCAATTTTCCTAAGAATCTTTGGCAAGGGTCACACTTCCTTACTAACCTTTGTGCATCTGAAAAGAGAGTGGGCCACCAATATCCTACTCTGAGAGTCTTATGAGCTATTGTTTGGGCAGTATAATGTCCACCACACAATCCTTTATGAATATCAATCAAAACATTATTAGCCATATCCTCATCCACACATCTCAGCAGCACACCATCAGGGTTTTTCCAGTATAGCTCACCTTGAACAATAACATACCTGATTGCATGTAACTTTAAAGTCCTCTTTTGACTGTCACTGAAATGGGAAGGACAATTCAGATTTTGCAAGTAGTAGATAATATCCTTGTACCATTCAGATCTTGATACATTTACACTCTCATTTTGGACTGCATTAACTTGGCATGCTTCCAAGTTTGACTGTGCCATCATCTTGGCTAATCCTTGTCCTCTTACCAACTTGGTAACTTGTATGCCTATGTTGAACTCTTGCAGTATGTTTATCCATCTGCACCTTCTTCCGGTCACCTCCTGCTGAGTGAATATGTCTTTGACTGCTGCATGGGGTACATATGCAATTACATGTGATCCTACCAGGTATGGTCTGAAACTTTTGATGGCTCTGACTAGTGCATATGCCTGTTTTTCCATAATATCATACCTCAACTCAGAAGCTTGCAAGGACATACTAAAGAAAGCTATGGGTTGCTCAAAACCATCTTCATTTTTCTGTAGCAAACATGCAGCAACAGTGTGAAAGGAAGCAAATGCAAATACTTGGAATGGCCTAGAAAAATCAGGAGATTTAAGAACAGGGGCCATCTTGATTGCCTCTTTGATACTCTGAAATGATTCTATTGCTTCACTTTCCCAATTGATAGTTGTGTCCTTCTTCATCATCTTAGAAATGTTCCTTGTAGTTTCTGCAAAGTTGGGAACAAATCTCCTAACAAAATTTATTTGTCCAAAGAAGGACTGAACTCCTTTTACAGTTTTTGGCATTTGAATTCTGTCAATAGCAGCCACTCTCTCTGGATCTATCCTAACTCCATCCTTGGAAATAATGTGTCCCAGGATCTTTCCTTCAACTACCCCAAAGGCACACTTCTTTGGATTTAAGGAAATACCATACTCTAGTGCTCTTATGAAAATCTGCTCTAGATGCAAACAATGCTGCTCTTCCTTCTTTGAATATGCAGTCAAGTCATCCTGATATACAGCCAGGATTGAATCAATCAACCCTGCAAAAGCAACATCCATTGGTCTTTGAAATGTAGCACCTGCATTTGTTAATCCGAATGGCATTCTAACATATACATAAGTTCCCCATGGAGTGGTGAAGGCAGTCTTGTACTGTTCTGATTCCTTTACCTTCACCTGATTATAACCTGAAAATCCATCCATCATGGATAAGAGTTCACAACCAGTCACTCTCTGCAACATAGCTTCCATATTAGGCAGTGGATAGTTATCCTTTAAAGAGGATACATTCAAGTTCCTGAAATCAACACAAAGCCTAATATCACCGTTCTTTTTTTTGACTGGGACAAGGTTAGACACCCAAGTTGAATGTCTGATTGGCACAATTATTCCAACTTCCCTAAGCTTTTTAAGTTCTTCTTGCATCTTTGGAGCTAAGGTAGGATTAATAGGTCTTTGCCTCTGTCTGAATGGCTTAGCTCCAAGCTTCAATGGGATCTCATGCTGGAATAAATCTTCCCTATAGGCTTTTAGGTCCTCATATGACCAAGCAAAAACATGTTTATACCTTTTCAGTAATGCAATCAGCATACTCCTGATGTGTGGTTTGAGCTGTTTACCAATGTATACCTTCTTGGGGGCCTGAGATGTCCCCAAATTTATCTCTTCTAAATCTTCCTTATTTGTGGGAGATGTCCTTGTGACCAATTTGTCTCTACTATCAAAAGCTCTTTCCAAAGCTACTAACCCTCTAGGGATTTTATTAGTCTTCAATTGAATTATGTCTTTTCCCACAAGAGTTTCTTTTCCATCTATAGTTTGTACAAAAGCTTGGAAATCAATTTCTTGATTCTCATATTCATCTATGCAGTGCAAAAATTTTAACAAATCCCTATCATCATTAAACATTTACCAACTGCATATATTTTCTGGTACTGCAGGCTTGATTTTAACTTCTACATTTGTAACATCTGACAGAGTGATGTCATCTGGCCTTATTGCAACATTAGCTAAGAAATCAGCCATAACATTCTTTGATCTCTCTACCCAGCCTATTGAAAATGCATCAAAGAGTTCAATGGTATCCCAAACAGCATGCTTGTATTGTTTCAATCTTTTGTTTTTTGAAGCATACCTATCTCTAATTTGGGATACAATCAGCTCAGAATCCCCAAATACTCTTAGCATTTTGATTCCATGTTTGAGAGCTATATTTAGGCCTAAGATTAAAGCCTCATATTCTACAATGTTGTTTGTACAGGCAAACCTCAGCAAGAAGGAGAATTTGAGGAGCTTACCAGTTGGAGACAGGAAAACAACTCCAGCTCCAGAGCCTTCTTTTGCACAAGCTCCATCAAAATACATGGTCCATAAACCTTGCTGGTCTAGCTCTTCACTGCAGACATCTTTCTCTTTATCTTCCCTATCATTCGAGACAACCTTGAAGTTATCACAGTCAGTGTTTACAAAGCATATCTGTTCCTCTGCTTCTTGGTCTTCCACTGTCTCTGATGATCTATGTTCCCTAATTAGCTTAACATCCCTGCCATTCATTGGAATCATGGCATATGACAGGTCTAGCTGCATACTTCCACCAATTAGTGCTGCCCATCTTCTTGACAGCAACATGCCATACTGTGGCTTGATGTCAACGACCGTTATGTTCATTTTATATCTCTTTTCAAGAAATGCTGCCAGTTTGAAATCTACTTCCTTCATGATTCCAATAACTGGTACCTCTCTGGCATCCATAGCGTAACATTTTCCACATGCCTTGTCGATTTTCAATCCATCTTGTTGCATGACGGCTAAAGGCATGACATTTGTAGATGCTCTAGAGTCAAGCATACAATTTATGATTATTTTTCCATTTATAACCAGGGATACATAAAATAGTTCCACTTGTGAAGGACACTTTGTCATAGTCACTCCTAAATAGACTTCAGGAGCCTCATCTTCTTCATTATACATGACATGTTTCTCACCCTGGATATGAACATTTTGTTTAGCTTGAAAAGGCACCCCTGAAATTAGGGATATTGTCCTATTCTTGATCTCTTCAACCTTCATCAGTTCCATAAGTGGAACAGAGACTTTTACCTGGGAGAGGACTTGAGCTATATCAAATGGAGCATAATTTTGTATAACAGTTGTAGCTTGCTCCACAATCTTGTTTTTATCCTGAACTGATTTAGCTTTTACTTTCATAGTTCCCTGATCATCATTCTTGTCTTGGGAACCTTTACTTTGATCTTCAACCTGAGGGATTCTATTTTCTGGTCCTTGGGATTCATGCCTGTTCTATGTCTAAAATTTTGTTTATTATTACCCCACTGCCTTTTTTGTGGTTCAATTCCTTTATGACCATGCACTGGCTGACCTGCAGAAACATCTTCTAGTTGACGCAAGCAGCTTATCTGAGCTTTACCTCTGAGATTGTAGTTACTCTTGACTTGAGTAACTGCTGTAGCTATGAAGGCCCTAATTTCCTCATTAGAAGGTCGTTGTAAGTTACTCAGAAAATTATGTGAGCTCTAAGCATACACATAGCTCTCTTCATTACCTTCATCATAAAAGTCCTGTTGACAGGCCTGAATTCCATAATCTGTACTCTCATCAGCATCATAAATGGGGTATCCACTGCTTGTGGACATCATATTAACATCATCATCTTGCACATAATGTGGCTCATTGCATTCATTACAAGATGTAGTATTATCACACAAGGATTGAGCAATCATACACTATGACTGTGAATGTGGCATCTGACAAATTATACACCATGGAGTATCATCAACAATATTTATAGCTTTCTTTAGAGGATCAGGAGTTTCTTTGACATGTTGAGTCCTCTGATTTGTGTTGTTATGTGGGAATATAGGCTTACCATTATGCCAATTGGTATTATAAGGCATATCATGCAATGATGGCCTTTTTTCCTACCTTTGATAGACTTACCTATCAAGACCTATCCCTTTTTCACTTCTAGCTAGTCTGTAACTTAGGTCCTTAACAACATTTGCCAATTTGTCTATCTTATCTTCAGGGGCAGATGTATTACCTTGAGTGTTCTGAGGCTTGTTTGGATTCTGTAGTATTTTCACATCATCCCTTCTGTTAGTCTTGCCTGATGCTTTCTTGTTGTTCTCAATATTTACTGCAATTCTGAAAGCATCCCTGATAGTAGCAAGACTTTTATCTCTTAATCCATATGCAGTTTTTGCATCAAAGGCGTTGATATACAATATTATGCACATAGGTTCATTTGGCCTCATGTGATGTGGCAATTTGTTTAACACTTTAGTAAATCTTGCATTAAAATCTGTAACTTGCTCATTTGACGCTTTAGTGATATTGGTAAACTCATTTACAAAAAAGATAGGGTCAGTTTTGTCACCATATTGTTCTTTGAACATCCTTTTAAAATCTTCCCATGATGAAATACTCCAGTCAGGCAGATTCTTATACCATTCCTTGGCTTCATCAACTAAGGATTGCATGAATGACTTCATGAAAACATCCTCATGTTCAACCTCAAAGTTATCCATGACATTTTGAAAAGCTTTTAGATGATATTCTCCTGACACAGTGTTGTTTCCTGAAAATTTAGGCACCTGCAGCCTTAGATGCTTGTCAATGGGGTTAGGATACCTAGGAATACCATCAAATACCAGCTGTCTGAATCTATCTAACTGCATGGGCTATCTGTCAAACTAATTAATATTAATATTTCTGTTTGCATTCTGGTTTCTTACATTGTTCAGTGGTATCCTAGCATCATTCACATTTTGTCTCTCATCATTATGCTGATGTTGCACTTCATTTCTCTGTTGATGTCTCTGCACATTTGCATTCTCAAGGGTAGGAATTGAATTATTTTGGGCAGCCCTTAAAGCTTGCACTTTCTTCCTCAGGTCATCTTTGATTGTTATTGCCTGCTGATATTCGAATTTGGCCCTTAAGCTCCTAATTTCATCAGCTAGTTCTTCCTCGCTAGGCCTAGAGGAGGATGGTTTTACCATATTCTAATCTTCATCTTCATCATCCCTCAGAGACTCTGCCTCTTCAAACCTTTCACTAGGGTCTAGAAATGGGCGTTCTTGGAACACCTCAGACCTCATTCTCACGCTACCACCCTGTTATCTTGCATATCATCATTTTTTTTGGGGGAACCCTCATGACTAACTGAGACAGCTCCCTTTCTTCTGTACATCATTCTTCTTGTTACTGGTAACTCTTCAAATAAAGGATTTTGTTGGGATCTTCTCCCCTGCATATAAATTTTACTTTGACCAGTTGGGAGATTACTTCGGAGTCACCACCTATTACTAGGAACTGTTTTCTTTTGAAAATCAGGGTTCTTTCACAAACTCCCCAGTAGAGCCACCAATTTCTGTTGGTTTTTTCCTAGACTGGATGCTTATTCCCAGATTTCCCTACAAGGTAGCCATCAATGATCAACAGGATCTCTGGGCCAGGGGCCAACAGTGTAGGAGATAGACTCTATATTTTATCTCCTCTTCTTCTTCAGGCTCTGCAAAACCTAGGGGGTATTCCCTACTCAACATCCATGAGGATATACATACGAGGCTGGGATGCTGACAGAAAGTAGATAAGTCCTACTGTAAGTAGACCAAAACTGAAAGATAAGAGCAAAGGGGCTAGCTTTGGGCCTATTTGCAGTTGTAGACAGAGGACTGAGGATCCTAAAACTAATTCTAATGTCCTAAAGATTGTTTTAGATTTTGATTTTGATTTTAAGTTTGGATGCAAAGCTGGACATGGTTGTAACACAAACACAAAGCAAGATTGGTGCCTATCCAGGGCCTGGAGTCAGTAGACATACACCTATGAATGATATGCATGAACAACTAAAACTAGATTTTAGGGGGATACATATGATACCTGCCTTACAGATATCTCCCAATACAGAGTGTTAAGCTATCTATACTTATGGCATCCCTATTGCAGTATACCCTTCCCAACATTCAATCTAAAAATAGTTTAATCTACCCCTTGAGCAGAAGTTAAGAGATCAGACATTCAACATAGGAATTCTATGTTCTAGAGTCTCAAACATTGCTTAAATATCTAGACTCAGAAGAAAGATACATGCAATACTGGAGACAAAATTAACAAAACACATGCTAACATAGCATTTCTCATATAAAATTAACCATGAAATCAGTGGATTCATGCAAAAATGTACAACAAGAGATACATAAACTCACAGGTTTTGTTGTATAGAGCAACCAAATCAGCTATATTGTATTACAGAGCCAAATGTTCAACTTTCAACAACATAAACAATGGTAACACAGTCTGCTTATATCAGCCAAAAAGTGTACCATAGCAATTAATTACAAGGCTTTTACAAAAATCTGCCAGATACAGATCGTTCAAAGGAATGGTGCTCAAAATTTATTGCTACAGAGACAGAAAGTAGACAATGGTGGCCTCGAGCCCTGTGCCACCATCTGGAAGTCCTCACGCCAAAAATCAGGTACATGACTATTCAACAAATCGCCCATGCCCCTGCTACAGTCGCCATTGATGGCTCAACCACCCGTGGCCGCTTGAAAATTGTCGCAGCACTTCAAAAAAGAAATTCCTGCCAAAACGCATTCTATTGCAGTTTCAAATTATACAGGGAGATTAGTCCCACATGCACGGTGAGGAGATCACTTTAGTAGTTTAAAAGCATAGTCACTTGCATAATAGGCGTCGAGCACTTTTGCCACGCTCGATACACTCTCCTCCACCCAAAGCCCATCGCCGAGATCAACACCATCGGCCAATCCCACGAATCTCCTACCGACCTCAATTGTCTTGCCGACTGCTACATTACAATCCCCTCCATCGGCCAGAGATGCACCATCGACCTAGCCAAATGCTCCTTCACCGACAGACCAACTCTCACCGATGACCACTCCAAATCCTCATCGGCCTGACACTACCCCATCGGCGGACCCTCCAACTGCTAACCCAATATGCAACCTTACTCCGATGGCATTCCCCATCGGGGTGACTTCCTTCCATCGGCAAACCATAAAAGACTGCTGCCGATAGAACAACTCCCGCCGATAACATATCAGCTTCCCCCTTCATCGGTCAGATCCTCCACTGTCGGCCCAACGCAATCCATCCTCGCCGACAACACAAGTCATGCTGAAGACCACCTCCGTCGGAGCAACCAAAATCTCCCCAGCTGATCACAATAGTCTCGCCGATGCACCAACGAGCTACACTCTGCTCCTCCATCGGCCAGACACAGACCAATGACTCCTCATCGGCCAAACCTCCCGTCGTCGGCATAACTCAAAACACTCAGGCCGACAATATAGCTCTTGCCGATAACATATCCATCGAACAAACATTGTATATCGGTGAACCCTCCAATGGTTAGCTCGATAGAACATGTCACACTGAAACCAACCTTGCAAACCGCTAACCTTCCATCGGCCAGAGGCAAACCATCGGGCCAACACTCCACCATCCACCCGATGATGAACGTTATGTCGATAAGACTAAAATCATAAGGCTTTGAACCATTGAACCCTGAACCAGTTCAACCTGATGGTTCAAAAGAGAAGTTCACCTGAGAAGTTCAACGCCGATAACACAGATGAACAAAGAATTCATTGATGGGAAAAGATGGAGCCTAAGCCCATGAACCGTTGAACCTTCAACCAAAAGGGTTCAACGCGATGGTTCAAAATGATGGTTCAAGCAAAATCTGAGTACCCAAAAAGAAGTTTCGTCGATAGAGAAAATCACAGCGATGAACAAGGAAACTTAGGGCCCAAAAAGGAAAAAACCCTCCAACATCCTGTGCTCAGATCCAGACCAAAATTAGTGCTAACACACCTGTCACTCTAAAAGATCAAAGGCTACCAAACAAGAAGTCAAGCCATCTGGAAAAAGTTAAAAGAGAATGAAGACCAAAGCCTCAAGAACATATACAAGCCATAAGGATGATGAAGAAATAGAATCAGATGAAGAAATCAAGAAAATGAAGAAGAAGAGAACATCTAGAAAGTTCTCTGCTAGCAGAAATGAGGAAGAGAAGGTAGAGGAATTTGTTGAAAAGCCACTCTTGCCATTGATAACATCATCAAGGCAGTTACTGTGGATGGGAACCTGCAGCCAGTGACTAAGTTCTATGATGCATATAGTGATGCTGAACAGAGAATTCTGGAAGAGTTTACTGTTAGGTACTTGAACATTTACAATAAATCTTTCATTGAAATATATCATTAATTCCTTAGAGCCTAGAAAAGGTACTTGAGATGAGAAAAGAGAATGCAGTGGCAAAAGACTTAGAGATTCAGGGGAAGATAGCAATTCAACTTTATCCTTCCATCACTCCAAAACAAATGGACATGAATTTCAAGGAGTGTAAGAATGAGTTCCAGAGAAAGGCAAGAATGAACAAACTCATGCTTGGAGAAACTAACCAAGTAGCAAGACAAACAAAAGATATCCTCCGAAATGCCTTGAAGAGATTCAATTTTCCTATTGTAGAGGAAAGAAATGAAGAACCTTCTACCATGGATGTTGAAGGATTAAATGTAATCAATGAAGAACTTTTTGACAAGGATGTCGAAGGATTAAAGAAAATAGATGAAGAGAAGTCTGAGGACTTAGACTCCTATGTTCTAGTAGAGGAAGTTCATAAAGTAGAAAACACTAGTAATATCACTCCTCTGGATCCCACAGCTGGCAAGACAAATCTTCTGGGTACTGGAGAAAAAGAGGAAGGAAGAAAAGAAGAAAAGGAGATGCAAGAAAAGGAGGACAAACCAAAAGAAGAAGAACAAGAGAAACTATTTGCAATGACACATCCAAACCAGATAGCCCTAATATCTTTGAAGGAAATAAATTTGATTCATCAACAAGAGACACTGCAAAGACAATGTAGAATTTCCTGAACAAAGAAGTTGTGGAGTTAGATGAACCAGGGCTATTTCAAGGGCCTCTAAATCTGGGCATTCTCTCTCCGGTACAGATGATGAAGATTGCATCATTCACTCAGGCCAAGGCTAAAGAGAAACTTTTGAAATCACATATGGAGGATTGTGAATTATTGGAGAATGCATCTAGGATATTGGAAAAGATCATGCCAACCTATCCAAAGGATCCTTCGGCCTCACCATCCAGTAATCTGAAAAACCTAGTCAATTATGTTGATACTTATTTTGAATCTTTAGAGAAATCAGTAGAAATAAAGGTCTGGAAAGAGTTTTCAGGGAAAATATTCACTGAGGTGCAAGGGCCTATTGGTAATAATAGGAAGGCTCTAGATATCGGAATAAATATCCTTGAAAATGCTCTCAAAGATAGTGGGGACCTATTCAAATTTTCTCTGACTTGGCCTAAAGTGACAAAAGACATTAAGGAGAAAGTAAAAGAACAAGAAGAAAAACTGTCAAGCCTAGTTCAAAATTTTGACCCCCTTTCTTCCTCTCTAATGAATCAAGAATGCTAGGCTATTTTTATCATAAATCAAGTAAAGAAGCTAGACAAAGAAAAGAAGAACATAATGAACAGAATGAGTGAACTCAGAGGGATAATTATCCCTAAGCTAGAGACAATGCATGAGGCCTTGATAGATGCTCAGACCATAGCCCAGACTAGTGATCTAGTAGATTTAAGAAGGGCAGAAGCATATGCATTTTTGTTAAGTGGTCACATCTCCATTTTGGATAGGATGAAGAAGAGATGGGCCATAGAGTTTGTATAGCTAAAGACTACTTTTACGGATATACTTAAGTATATGTAAGTATAACATATGATTTATATATACTTATGCAGCCATGTATAGAATAATTTTTGCAAAATTTTGTTATGTGGATTCTGCCCTTTGCCATTGATGTAAAAGGGGGAGTGAAGAGTAGTGAAAAATGTGGAGTCCAGCTAAGGGGGAGCTCTAGTAAAATAGTGCAAAAGATAGAGCAATAGCCAAGGGGAAGTTACTGCAACACTTAGCTATTTTTCACTAAGTGTTGCCATCAATGCCAAAGGGGGAGATTGTTGGCAAGAGACAATGTGTGGCTTCATAAGTGTTGTCATTGATGCCAACAAAGTCTATCCCACACATCTGTAGTACATAGTATGCCTATACCAGAAGTCAAATTGAAGATTATTTTGGTCTGGTGAACAAGAACAGAGTATGTAACAAGGTCTGATAATCAGGTCTAGAACTCTCAGATGGTGTAACTCAATAAGTTGTAGACTTTCACAAGTCAAGAGGGGTATCATTACTATAATACTCTAGAGATTTAGCCTTTGGTGAAAAAGCATGAAAAAATATGAGCATCTAAGTGTTGGGTTCTGGTTAGGCAGAGTAGACAGAGGAAGAACTGACTAATAGAGTATCAGACTTCAATCTTGATGAGTAAAATGTCCTAACCAAGAAATATGTGATATTATACATTGTTAGCCGACATGATTTATAACTTCTATGCCTATGTTTTTGATACGCATCACAAATCAAGCATGGATTTAGCTGACAGATCAATAACTTGCAAATATCTTGAGTGTTCTTGTTGCCGACTAGAAAGTTGATGAAAATCCTTTATGCGGATATATATACCAGATGGATTCTAGCATGTAATGAAATATGTGTTCAAGATGTAAAGAAATAAGGTGCGAAGAAAAGTAGCGATAAGTGTGAGAACAACAATTCAAGTTCGGTATGTGACTGAATAACAACATTGAACAGAGGAAGAATGAAGTACGTCAGATAAGTATATTGTGCCTAACTAGATCTAAACTCTTGCATTTGTAAATGCTTCTCATCAGTTCAAACACTTGATTATCTTCTGTAAGTTCTATAGATAGTGAGTCTCTTGTAGGCAGTGTGCCTCTTATGAGTGGTGTGCTCGGGCAGTGAGCCTTAATTGGCAAGTGCCATTTTGTACTCCTTTATTCTTTTAACAGAGAATACAATCTTAGGTTAGTCACCTCGTGGTTTTTCCCTTAATAGGGTTTCCACGTAAAAATCCTTGTGTTATGTGTGTTGATTTTATTCTTATTCTTATGATTACATATGCTTTCCTATTTTGATATAACATTGAATATTGAGATAATGAAAGAAAAGAAAATTATGGAAATTTTGAGATAACTGATTCACCCCCCCTCTCAATTATCTGCCTTGTTTTCAACAAACCCATTGTTGGAACCTTTCACTTTGCTATACTGATGGCCTAATAAAGATATAGTATCACTATATTAGAAAAATAATGATCTATCGAGGTAACCTTTGAGGTCATCCCACCGATAGACCAACAAAATGGAATAAAATGAGCTTACTGAGGTAACATGTAGACATCAGTGGAAACCACATCATGGTTCCACCAATAGGCCGATAAAGTTGGTAGAAGAAGGTTATATCTCCATAACATGTAGATTTCAGTGGAATACATATCACACCCTCACTGACGAGCTAATGAACTCGATAGGAGTTAGCTTATCACTGGAACATGTCAACTTTGGTAGAACTTATATATGAGTTCCCCCAACATGCTGATAAATCCAACAAACACAAAAGCATCATTGTAGCATGTAAGGATTGCTAGAACTACAGATGAATTTCCACTAATAGCCTGAAATAACTATAAAACATTGAGGATATGAAGAATATTGGCCAAACTAGGGCACATCGGGGCAACTTCATATGGAACCTCACCAATGGACTGAGAAAGGGAAATTTATCAATGGAAGGGATGGACTTCAGTGGAATATAAAACAAAGCCTCAACGATACGGTGATGATTATCAAACAAGATTGATGTGACATTCCAAGACATCGGTCGAATATTTGCAATTAACAAACTAGCTAGATGGAAAGATACACATCGATGGTGTATTTATGAGCTAAGATTGAAATAAGTTATTCCACCCCTGTAAGATTTGGCTGAAGAAGGTTATATCGCCAGAACATGTCAACTTTGGTAGAACTTATATACGAGTTCCCCCGACATGTTGATAAAACCAACAATGACAAAAGCATCATTATAGCATGTAAGGATCAATGGAACTAGGGATGAATTTCTAATGATAGCCAGAAATAACTATAAAACATTAAGGATATGAAGAACATCGGCTGGACTAGGGCACATCAGGGCAACTTCATATGGAACCTCACTGATGGACTGAGGAAAGGAAATTTATCAATGGAAGGGATGGACTTCGATGGAATATAAAACAAAGTCTCAGTGATATAGTGATGATTGTCAAAGAAGATTGATGTGACATTCTAAGACATCAGTCTAATATTTGCAATTAATAAACCAACTAGATGGCAAGATACACATCGATGGTGCATTTATGATCTGAGATTTAAATAAGTTTATCCACCCCTGTAAGATTTGTCTAAAGAAAGAAGGAGAAAGGAATTTTGACCTCTTACAGAGCAAGGAGAAAGAAAAGGCCAACTAGAAATATATTTCATGTAAGTATATTGGTCTTGACTATAAATTTATACTGTGTAGAAGCTTTGGAGTCTGCATTATAGAAAATAATCCAGAGAAACATAAAGCTAAAAAGAAGAAGGTTGAGAAAAGATCACTGAATCAAGATTTAATTGACCATTGACCAGGGTCTAGACTGAGACCAAAAAGAAGTTCCCAGACTAATCCCTGCATAGATAAATTGATAGACGACTATAAGGAGTTACGAGATGTTTGGACCCCTCTTCGAGGTTATCAATTGTTTCTATATCATTTGAAGAAACAATATAGGTATGAACCTATCTGCAACCCTTGGAGGTTAAATTTAGTGAGGCTAATAGTGTCTAATGTATTTATCAATGTGGATTTGATTAAAGCCTTAGCTAGCGAATGTGACCCAAAAACAAGAACTATTAGGTCACACACTGGTGACAATATATTGCACTTTCCAAGGATTTCATAGTGAATACTTTTCAATTGGAATGTGGCTTTGACATGCCCATTACAGTCAGAGACCTATTGATGGAGTATAGGCATATGGACACCAGTGATAAGAGAGGCAAGTTATCTTTACACAAGCCAAAAGATGACAAGGGTGAGATGAGGAAATTTTCCAATGCTGAGAACCCTCCATTTTCTAAAGAATTATTTGAGGAGTACTTTCGTTACACTTATTATGCTAATGGTCAAGTCTTAGGTCTCGAGGTTCCCCCACAAATGTCAATTGCACCTATGGTGTTAGCTGTAGATATGGAACAAGGTCTTTTGATTATGCAAGTTACATAGCTAATGCTCTGAACCATGGATTGGAGAAAATCAAACATAACAGTGATAAGATTAATTTCAAACACTACACTTTGTGAATGCATTTTCTTTTGCACAAAGGGCATGGTAGAGGATGGTGGAGTTCAGAGATGAAAATTTGGGACTTGTTGGACAAATGGGACCCAAAACTAGTGCAAATGTGGACTTCACTGTGGGATTGTCATTTTGACAGATCTCATTATTTTTGCTTTGAAGAATATTTTGTGAAGCCTCTAATGCAACTATTAGGATATTCTCATGACTATAGCCTCTCTCCCAGTATACAAAGGTTTCTTAGGCCAAAGGAAAATGATCCAAAGAATAAGGTGAATCATAACTGGGGAGATTCGTATGCCTTTTTAGACTGCACCATGATACGAGTCTATGGATTTGAGGGTTCCCCTTATCTATTGCCTAGGTTTGTCCCAGACAAAATGGCATACTTAGAAATTGTGAGACAAATGGCTAAATCTTATGCTTTTCATCTAAAGGGGAACAATAAATAATCATTCATGCCCAACACTTTCTGCTTTGGGGAATTCACAATAGTCATGAATGAGGGTTATGAAGAAGTCAGTACCAAACTAGAATAGTATGATCTCCCAATAGGAGATGAAAGAAAAGGTTTTGATGTAGAGGGTTTTATTCATAGATCCAGGGTCTCATAGGGTCTGTCTAGTTATGAACATCTTTTTTTAGAAGTAGGTATAATAATAAATCGAGACGAAGCCTCTACTGAAGATAGAATGGCTATATTTAATAAAATTCTATTTGCACAGGATTGGAAATGCAAGAATGTTCCTTCATACTCAAGAGCCTTTTCTAAATTTGAAGACCCACTATCAAGAGTTGAGCAGCTTATTTCTCATGCAGATGAGATAATTGAGGGTGTGGCTTTAATTGCTTTTGATGCAGATTACATATAATACTCTGGGACACAAGCTCAAGAGGTGCAACCTCTAACTCACATACCTTCACAGCCAACCCCTAAAGTATCATTTTCTACAGATACAGATATAGATGAAGAAGTGAGTGATGATGAGATTGAACAAATACAAACAATAAGTGCTCATGTTGTTCCACATTATGATCCTCCTGCAAAATTGAACCATGTAAAATTTGAGACTTCTGAGGATCTGTCTGATGACATTAGAGTTATGGCTACTAAGAAGTTTGTCTCTGATGATGAATTTATTAAGACTCCTAAACTTAAATCTTTTGTATATGAATATCAAGGAAATAAAATGAGGCAATAAATGAAAGATACTACCCTTGAGCAAGAAACTGCCACCTTGGAGGAATTGAAAAAAGAGATTGATAGAGAAATGGAGTCTATTACTCCAGAAAGAGGAAGACAACTACTCCAAGAAGCCAAGGTATTGCTTGTGCCAGGTTTGGATATGAGCTCTGCCATTGTATTTGACACGTTTAGGAGGAGGGAAGATAAAACCCTAAGTTTGATAGAGGAAGCAAGTGACAAAGTATATAACTCATGGTCGCGGTATAATGTAGATGAAGCCACTTTATTGATTTGGTCTTTTTATCCCCAAGATAAGAGACTAATAATAACTAGTGACACAAATCAAATGTTTGGTCACCTCTTGGTCAAAAGCATAGGAGACTCAGATCCCTTAGAAAATGCTAAACTAGATGTGAATGTAGCAAAGTTCACTAAGGCCAGGATTGAGAAATTAATCAAGGAAAATGACAAGATCAACAAAGCATTAATATACCACAAGAAAAGAGCCTCTTCTTCTACATATGAGGTACATTCCAAATGGATCTAGAAAGACAAAGAATTGATAGAGACATTAACAAATGTAATCTATTGGAAAGAATGCCATGCTAAATCCTAGAAAAAATGTGAGAAGATTTTTACGGAAGTAAAGACCCTCAAATACACCATGGCCTCTGAAATAATAAAAGAAATCTTCAAAAAGATGTGGGAATGTGTAGATACCTATTGGAAATCATTCCAACAAACATATTCAGTCATTATAGAAAACAAAAGATTACAGGAGAGGATGTGTTGCAAGTATGGGCCTAACCG
The DNA here is from genome assembly GCA_027924645.1 of Cunninghamia lanceolata. Lineage (NCBI taxonomy): Eukaryota > Viridiplantae > Streptophyta > Pinopsida > Cupressales > Cupressaceae > Cunninghamia > Cunninghamia lanceolata. The sequence goes on from BSBN01000144.1 coordinate 4,500,968, forward strand.
GTGTTGTCATTGATGTCAACATACTCCTATTGCATTAATGATAAGGTTTGGATGAACTGATTGCTGAGGATATTGAGAAAATTGGTCATAGTAGGAACAATGAAGAATAGTGAAGACAACAAGGTAAAAGTCCAAGATAAGATGAGGATCAGAGAATGTAGTTTAAAGGGTTTGTAGATATGTGTCTCAAGGTGATCCAGTATAGATTTCAGAGGTCCTCATGAAGATCTAAAGATGTTATGGCTGCTCAAGTAAAACTAGTTCTGGCAGATTTTAGAGGTGACAAAGTGACACAGATAGGTCCGGTGAGATCTGGAAATGCATTATCCTCTTCTGTGGATTTGGTGGAGTGTTTAGGAAGTCCTTGTGATGTGTCAACTTGATTGGTTCAAGGTTTGGAGGTCCACAAGCATCTATTCCTTTGTGACAGTGATGACAGACTGTGTTCTTGAGGTTCTGGATGAAGGAGAGAAGGATTTCAGTAAGCAATTGAAGTGTGGATGCTCTTGGTGATTCAAGCAAGCTTGTGGAGATCTTTGGATCATGTCCAATTTGTGTTGATGGTCTGCATTGGAGTTTAAGATTGCATTTGAAGAATTACTTTCGAATGATGGTGTTCTTCCTTAGACTGGCTGACTGGATGAGTTACTCATCCTGTGGATGTTCTTGTAGATGTTGTCGACTTAGATGATTATTCCTAAGTCGATGTCTTGTATAAATAAGGAACTATGAAGTCATTTCAGTATGTATCTTATGGAGATGAAAGAGTGGTAGTGAAGAGGAGAGAGAAAGGTAGAGTAGAAGTATTAGGCTTAAATGGAACTGATTCAAGCATGGTGAAGATGCTATTCTCCAGTTCATGTATGTGATATTTATCATTTTGTAGATAGTGTGTCTCTTATAGGCAATGAGCCTCTTATGAGAAGTGTGCTCAGGCAGTGAGCCCTAATTGGCAAGTGCCATTTTATTCTTTCTATTCTTCTAATAGAGAATACAATCTTGGGTTAATCACCCCATGGTTTTTCCCTTAACCGAGTTTTCCACGTCAAAATATTGGTGTCTTATGTGTTGATGTGTTGTTGCTCTTAGTTTAATGCATTGTGCTTCCATGATTGAATTGTTATTATGCTACTAAATTACAAAGTGAATTTAAGTGTGTAAATTGGAAGAAAGTTTTGGACAACTGATTCACCCCCCCTCTCAGTTGTCTGTCCTGTAACAATTGGTATCAGAGCTAAGTTCCTCTAAAAGGAGTTTAGCCGTTTGAGGAGATCCAAGATGTCATCCTATAAGAAGGATAGTCCAAAGTTTGATGGAACCAATTTTAATCTTTGGAAAAGTCGCATGAAATGTCACTTGCAATGTATGGGAATGTAGTACTGGAACATGGCTTCAACAAAGTATACTCCTCCATAGGGTGGGATGAAAACCCAAAATGAAATCATAGATGCTGAAAATAATCTGCAGACTATAGAGGCTCTTCTAAGTGCATTATCTGATTTAAAGCTTTCAAATGTTGTTGATCTACCAACTACTTTTGAGATTTGGCAAAAATTGGAACTTCTGCATGAAGGAGACAAGTATGTTAAATGTGCAAGGTTACAGAGTCTGAAAGGGAAATTTGAAAATCTAAAGATGAGAGATGATGAAAATATCACTACTATTATGCCAAGAGTAAATGAGATTGTCTGTGGCATTAGATGTGCTAGTGGAGTCTTGGATGAAGATGAGATTGTTGGCAAAGTTCTCAGATCTCTTCCTACTTCTTATAAAATCAAAGCTGCTGCCATTGAAGAATTCAGAGCCCATACAACTGTCACAAGATATCAATTGGTTAGTAAAGTGGCTGCATTTGAAATGACTGAGTTTGGAGATGCCCCCCCAAAGACTAAATTAGCATTCAAAGCCAGTGCTTTTGTAAAAGGTAAACAAAGGTTTGATCTGGGAGAGAACTCTTCAAGGAAACTATCATGGTATGAAAAAGAAAGAAAAGACCTGGAAGAAGAAGAAGCTGAAACTACTCACCTTGAATCCCTTATTGCAAAAAGACTACCAAGAGGATCTAGTAAGTATGAAGAGAAATTACCTTTTAAGTGTTTTAACTGCAATAAAATTAGTCATTTTACCTCAAGGTGTCCAGAAAGATTTTCAAGGCCAAATCCTAACAAGCCAAGGTTCCAAAAGAATTGTTACTATGTTCATGCAGATGATGATAATGAAGGAGTAACAGATGATGAATCATAAATAGGAAACAAATCCAGAAATGACTGGGTGTTCATTATCATTAAGGAAGAAGAACCAATGTCCTCTGAATCTGTCAATCATGAAGCTGTAGAAAGAGCTCTGGCTACCCAAGTTGAAGAAAAGGATGATTGGGTCATTGACAGTGGTTGCTCTCACCATATGACTAGTGATAGAAACGAGTTCATAGATTTGAAAAGGTATGAAGGAGGAGTGGTAAAATTTGGTGATAATTATGCTGGTAGAATCAAAGGAAGAGGAACTATTTCTTTTCATGGAAGGAACAAAACTGGTAATGTACTGTATGTTGAAGGATTGAAGCACAATCTTCTTAGTGTTGGATAGTTGGTGAACAAAAGCTATGATCTCTGATTCAAGAATGGAAAATGCAAAATCTTTGAAAGTTCTGGAACAAAGATTACATCCAGTACTCAAACTAAAGGTAATATCTTCCACTTGGTTGGTACTAGTAAAAGTTGCTTATTTGTTAAAGTTGATCAGAGTTCGTTGTGGCATAGGAGAATGTGTCAAGTGAATTTTGATAATATCATCAAGATAAGCAATACTCATGCTGTAAGAGATCTTCAAAAATTGGTAAAACCTACAAATAGTTTGTGCAAAGAATGTCAGTTGGGAAAACAAAGCAGAGTCTCATTTAAAAGAAAGGAACAATCTTCTACCAAATTATTGGACTTAGTTCATACTGATCTTTGTGGTCTAGCAAGAATCAGGAGTGTACAATGTGATAGATACTTCATGTTATTAATTGATGACTATTCCTGGATGATGTGGGTAACTTTTTTGAAAGAGAAATCAAAAGCTTTTGAGAAATTCAAAATATTCAAGGCTATGGTTGAGAATAAAACTAGATTAAAATTGAAATGTCTGAGGTCTGATAGAGGTGGAGAATTCACATCTGGTGAGTTCATAGAATTCTGTGAGAAACATGGAATAAAGAGACAGTTGTCTACTCCTAGGACTCCACAGTAGAATGGAGTAGTTGAGAGAAAGAATTGGACCATCCAAGAAGCATCTAGGACAATGATGATGGAAGTAAATGTTCCTCAGATCTATTAGAGAGAAGCTGTCAGTACTGTAGTCTATACTCTCAATCAAGTACAAATTAGGAGTAATACTGGTAAGACTCCTTATGAACTTTGGTTTGGCATCACTCCTACTGTGAGGTATTTCAGAGTCTTTGGTAGCAAGTGTTACATTAAAAGAGATGAATATCTAGGCAAGTTTGATGCTACAAATGATGAAGGAATATTCTTAGGTTACTCTACTCAAAGCAAAGCATACCAGTGTTATAACGAGAGACTAAGAAAGATAATAGAAAGTACAAATGTAAAGGTTGATGAAGGAATTGAAAAACCCTCAAGGTTTTATAAATATGACGAAGATGATCAGAATGGTGTTCTTATTCAAGGAGCCCAAGCCCCTTCTGAAAAATAGATTTAAACTGATCCGGTAAATTAGGAAGAAGAGATGAGTTTTAATGAGCCTGATCAAGAATCAAAAGTGCAAGAAACTCCCAAAGTTCCCAGGTATGTAAGACTGAACCACTCTGAAGATCAGATCATAGGTGATAAAAGCAAAGGTGTTCAAACAAGAAGAAGGATTTCTCAAGATTCAGAAGAGTATTGTCTTATTTCAAAGATTGAACCTAAGACAGTGAATGAAGCTTGCAATGATGAAAACTGGACTAAATCAACGTCGGAAGAACTGATGCAAATTGAGAAAAATCACACTTGGGATCTTATTCCCAGACCTAGAAACAAGAATGGGATTAGAACCAAATGGGTCTTCCGGAACAAACTGAATGAAGTTGGTGAAGTAATCAGGAATAAAGCCAGATTGGTCTGCAAGGGTTATTCTCAAATAGAAGGAGTTGATTTTGAAGAAACTTTTTCTCTGGTGGCAAGAATTGAAGTAGTCATACTATTTCTTTCTTTGTTGCCTTCAAGGATTTCAAAGTATATCAGATGGATGTCAAGTCTACCTTCCTAAATGGTGACTTGGAAGAAGTTTACATTGAGCAACCAGATGGATTTCAATTGTCTGATCATGGTGATATGGTTTCCAAATTGAAGAAAGCATTGTATGGACTGAAGTAAGCCCCAAGAGCCTAGTATGAAAGATTGGATAAGAATCTTTTGAACATTGTTTTCAACAAAGGTACTTCTGACAGTAATTTGTATTTCAAAATTGATCATGAAAATATCTTGATTATTGAAGTGTTTGTTGATGATATCATTTTTGGAGGAAGAGATAGTATGTGCAAAACCTTTGCAAATCAAATGAAAAGTGAATTTGAGATGTCCATGCTTGGGGAAATGAATTTCTTTTTAGGCCTACAAATCACTCAAACAAAGAAAGGAATCTTCATTTCTCAGTCCAAATATGTGAAAGAGTTGTTGAAGAAGTTTGGGATGGAAGACTCAGACAATGAATACTCCCATGGCAACTGAATGCAAATTAAACAAAGATGATGACTCACCTAAGGATGATCAAAAAAAGTATAGGTCAATGATTGGAGGACTATTGTATCTTACTCAAACTAGACCAGACATTATGCAGGCTGTTGGTCTTGTTGCTAGATTTGAGGCTGATCCTAGAGAATCTCATGTCATGGAAATCAAGAGGATTTTTAGATATTTAAAAGGGATAGTTGAGTATGGATTGTGGTATCCCAGAGATCATGACTTCTCTCTTCATGCATATACAGATGTGGATTGGGCAGGAGATGTGGATGACCGAAAGAGTACCAGTGGTGGAGCATTCTTTTTAGGGAAAAGATTGGTTTCTTGGATAAGCAAGAAATAAGAGGCAATATCTTTGTCCACTATAGAAGCAGAATATATTGCAACAGTAGGTAGTTGTACTCAAGTTTTGTGGATGAAGCAAATGTTAAGAGACATTAAGAGTGGAATATGAGGAGCCTATCACAATCTTCTGTGATAATTCAAGTGCAATAAATATATCTAACAATCCGGTGTTGCATTCAAAGTCTAAACATATATCCATCAAGTTTCACTTTTTGAGAGAGCAAGTGAACAAGAATGAAGTCAAATTGGAGTTTGTGCCATCAAAGGATCAGATTGTCGACATCTTTACTAAACCTCTCCCTAAGGACTCTTTTGAGTATCTCAGGGAGAAGTTAGGGGTTATTGCCCCTCTGGTGATGAACTAAGGTGCACTGATGTGCATCAGTCCGTTGGCTATCATAGTCATATCTTGTGGTCTGGATTGACCATGTGGAGCAGCTACTCAGGGGGAGCAGCTGGTATGGTTCTAAAATGGTGGAATGAAAGTATGTTCCCTTTGCCATTGATGTCAAAGGGGGAGAGAAGACATGGGAAAAACAAGTGGTTGCTGATCAAAGGGGGAGCAGGAAAGGAAGAGAATACATGTGAATGGTTGTTTTTTATAGGGGGAGTTGTTACAGTAAGGAGAAGTTCATGTCTTGATGGTCAAAACTATTTTTCACATCATATGTTGCCATCAATGACAAAGGGGGATATTGTTGCAAGTATGGGCCTAACCAGTGTTGTCATTGATGTCAACATACTCCTATTGCATTAATGATAAGGTTTGGATGAACTGATTGCTAAGGATATTGCAAAAATTGGTCATATTAGGAACAGTGAAGAATAGTGAAGACAACAAGGTAAAAGTCCAAGATAAGATGAGAATCAGAGGATGCAGTTTAAAGGGTTTGTAGATATTTGTCTCAAGGTGATCCAGTAGAGATTTCAGAGGTCCACATGAAGATCTGAAGAAGTTGTGGCTGCTCAAGTAGAATCGGTTCCGACAAATGTTCAGAGGTGACAGAGTGACATAGATAGGTCTAGTGAGATCCAGAAATGCAATATCCTATTCTATGGATTTGGTGGAGTGTTTAGGAAGTCCTTGTGATGTGTCAACTTAATTGGTTCATGGTTTGTTGGTCCATAAGCATCTATTCCTTTGTGATAGTGATGACAGACTATGTTCTTGAGGTTCCAGATGAAGGATAAAAGGATTTTAGTAAGCAATTGAAGCATGGATGTTCTTGGTGATTTAGGCAAGCTTGTGGAGATCTTTGGATTGTGTCCAGTTTGTGTTGATGGTCCGCATTGGAGTTTAATCTTGCATTTGAAGAATTACTTTCGGATGATGGTGTTCTTCCTTAGACTAGCCAATCGGATGAGTTACTCATCCTACGGATGTTCTTGTAGATGTTGCTGACTTAGATGATTATTCCTAAGTCAATGTCTTGTATAAATAAGAAACTGTGAAGTCATTTTAATGTGTATCTTGTGGAGATGAGAGAGTGGTAGAGAAGAGGAGAGAAAAAGGTAGAGCAGAAGTATTGGGCTTAAATGGAACTAATTCAAGCATGGTGAACATGCTATTCTCTAGTTCATGTAGATGATATTTATTATTTTGTAGATAGTGTGTCTCTTGTAGGCAGTGAGCCTCTTGTGAGTAGTGTGCTCAGGCAGTGAGCCCTAATTGGCAAGTGCCATTTTGTTCTTTCTATTCTTCTAATAGAGAATACAATCTTGGGTTAATCACCCCATGGTTTTTCCCTTAACCAGGTTTTTCACGTCAAAATCTTGGTGTCTTATGTGTTGATGTGTTGTTGCTCTTGGTTTAATGCATTATGCTTCCATGATTGAATTGTTATTATGATACTAAATTACAAAGTGAATTTAGGTGTGTAAATTAGAAGAAAGTTTTGGACAACTGATTCACTCCCCCTCTCAGTTGTCTGTCCTGAATCTAACAAGATGATGGAAAGGAAAGAGGAACTTTCAGACAAAAAACTTTTAATAGAACACGGATTGTAGATGTATGATAAGTTGGTCAAGATGCATGAAATGTATCATAATAAATTAAATAAGGAGTTGAATTCTTTTGATATCACTCCCTCAATTCATGATGATAGTGGAGAATAGTGAAAATATGAAGAGTGGAAGGAAGATGTATTCATAGTTCTAAATACAGCTTTACAGGAAATCAATAATGAAGATATGATCATGTAGAATATTCACAAGTATCTTGAGAAAATGATGAAAATGGAGCATGACATTAAAGGGATAGCCCTTAATGCCGACACATATGCAAAACATGAGTATATTGAATATTTATCTGAAATTAATATGTTCTTGTGCAGAGCAATTGATATGACTGATGCTGCCATGAATCCTTCAGAGGGAGTAAATTAGCTAGTAGACAAATGAAACACCTTATGGAAAAAAAGAAAGCCTTGCTTAGGCCTTAAATGGTCACGGCTTCTATTCACAGATTAACAGATTGGTCTTTCCTAATTAAAAACATTTTGTTAAGTTTAAAAGTATTTTCTTAATAGTTATGAACATATTTAGGTTTTGAAGAGGATTGAATGTGAAGAGGAGATACCACATCAAAAAATAGAATGCCTTGCTCAGGCCTTTAATGGTCATGAGTTTCTATTTGGTGAATAACGGATTGGTCTTTTCTAATTAAAAATATTTTGTTAAGTTTAAAAGTATTTTCTTAACAGTTATGAACAGTTATGTCTTTTTTGTTGTAACGAGTCTAAAGCTTGTTTTCCTCTACTATAAAAAGAGAGACCAAGACCTGATAAAAAGATATAGGGGGAAAAGAGGAGCTAGTAGTGGTAGATAGTAGAAAAAGTTATGTAATATTTACAAACTCAAAGACCATGTTGCAAGCATAATTTTGAAGAAGTTAATGGAAAATATCTAATTCTCTAGCGCCATATTGGTATCAATTGTTTGTTAAAGTTATTCAATTATTTGGTTGTCTCCATTTTAGCGCTTCCTTATTATTTAAATTGATATATCATAGCTGCCTACCATATAAAAATTTATGATGCTTTTCTCTACTATAGGTTCATTGTGATTTCTGCTACTATAGGCTCTAATATTGACTCTTGTCACATCTGCCTGCGATATCAAAATTTATGATGGTTTGATCCAGCTGCTTTGGACTCTTTTTGACCTCAGATTCTGTGCTCAGATTCAGTCAAAACTCAGTGAAGACTAGGCAATTAAATATAGAGATTTTTAAGGATTTAAAATCGGTTTCATGCATCCTTTATTAAATAAATTATAAAGACACAATAAACTAATCTAATAGAAGCTACTAAGATCAAGTATAAAAGAAACAACATTTTTAGATATATGAATATTGTCAAAGTATTTTAGGAATATAAAACTTATCAATTATAATATCCATGGCATCAAAAAATAAAAATTATAATATGGAATCATGAATTATGGTAGAAAGAAGTTTGTATCATTTTTTAGATATATAAATATTGTCAAAGTGTTTTAGGAATATAAAACTTATCAATTATGATATCCATGGCATCAAAAACAAAAATTATAATATAGAATCATGAATTATGGTAGAAAGAAGTTTGTATCATTTAGTCCAAAATTGCTATCTCTTTATGGAGCCATGTGTTTGTATCTCTGCTAGGGCCATAGGAGCATTACTTAGGATAAATATTGACTTAGCAAACTAGAAGAATAAATGTAATTCAAATATTTGGGATTTAATTACAAAAAGTCAAAAATTGAAAAAAAAATGTTGTTTTTCCATCTAGCATGGTTCAAAATGCTTTTTATTTTTTTCTTTTTAAAACTAGAGTGCGGTCTAAGGGCAATGCTCTTGACCAAAGGTGGGCCAATAGTTGCTCAGCATACTTTTTGTTAAGGTGTCTAACAGTTCCCGAAACAAAGGTGGACCAATAGTTGTTCATTAAGTCATGTTTTGTTGGTGTGTTGATGTGGCATCACATAATTGGTTGTTTTTAAATCTAAAGGGTACATTTCATTCAATTATAGGTACTTATAGTCAATGCTAACAACCTCAAAGTTACAACTACTACTTCTAAAGTTTTAAAAATATTGAGCCTTAAGTCCACAAACACTATCATAGCTATTGGAACATGCTTAGCAATTGGGTCCTCTCCCCTATATTACTTTTAGTGATACCGAGAGCCCCATTGAAGATATCCTAAAAATCTTACCAACATTGTTTTGAGATCATAGTAATCTGGGAGTATTAATTGGATTAGTAAGAAGAACCACATACTTAGGGTTGGAATTTTGTCTCCAAGTCGATATCATCTAGTATTCTTGTTTGATTTATTCAATTGGTTCCTTCAAGTAGGGATTAAAGATCCTTTTGATAAATTACAAGTAACTTGGTTATGTCAGTTGGATTATTAAGAAGAGTCTGTCGATTATTTCCTTGCATGGTTATACAAGTTATTAATCAATACTAGTGTGCCAAACAATTAGAATTACTACCAAATATAAGCTACTTATCTTAGATTTTCATTTGACTCCATTTACCCAACAAGGCATTGGTCTCACCCATTTCATTTTACATAAAGCTCAAGGATTCAAACCATCTCACTATGATTTTTTAATTGTGAATGCAAAAACTCAAATCAAGTCACTGTACTTGCAAATTGGTTATACAAGGATTTAAATTAGTTCACTATATTTGTCAATAGGAATGCAAGGATACAAATTATTTACATATAACAACTAGGAGGTCTACATAATTGAGGGCAGATGTAGAAAGGTTAGAGGATAAATGTAAACATATAGGAAATTTATATAATATGTCAAGACACATTTGTTGTTCATGTGTGGTTATCTTGATTGGTTACATTAGTAGCAGATAATATAGAAATGAAAGAACTGACTTTCCCTCAGCTTGTTCAGTTCTTAGAACAGATTAATACTGATATCTGTGATGATGCAAAAGCTAAGAAGGAGATTAAGAAGGTTCATCCTATCTTATCTTCTGCTATCTGTTCTAGTATAAATTCTTTTGAGTCCTATGAAGAAAAGGATTCCTGTAAACCCTGCTACAAAGAAAAAACCAGAAAGAAGTATAAAGATAAGTATAAAAAATCAAAGTATAAATCTCCAAAGAAAAAGAAAGGGTTCTTTTGTAAGAAGGACAAGAAGGGAAAAGGTTCTAAGTGGAAGCCTTCTTGCTACATATGTAAAGGAGATCATTATGCCACAACTGTTATATGACTATTGTCATTGTTGTGTATTACAGGATCCAGAGGAGGCCATGGAGAGAGGACGTGGATGGTATAAAACTACTAAATCACAGAGAGGAAAGTGCGCAGAAATAGATATGACAACAGAATCTACAGATAAAATAGAGGTAAGAAGAGAAAGCAACCTCAACCAAAGGAGGAAGGTATTTATGAATTCACAAATGCTACAACATAGAGGAGATAAATTCATTTTTTTGTTCATGAGGCCTTTGAGGTCAAACTTATTGGTTGAAAATGAACAAGAATGGTGATTAAATGTGATTCTATGATCAAGGGAAAAGTTTGAAAATTAGGATAGCCAAAACATGATATGAATATGTCACATATATAACTAAAGTGAGGTTTTGTGTTGGATAGCATATTCATTGAAATGATATAATTGGTGCACTAAACATTATTTACTATGTTGTGTATTATAGGGGCCAAACGAGGCCATGGCAACAGATTGTGTCATATCAAATGAGGACACAACGGATTAAGTGGGACATCAGGTACTCAAATTTTGAATTAACTTAGGAAAAAATGATCTGATGGCATTTTGTGATACGTCCATCTTTTTTCACAGTATTATTGAAATTTATAATGTATTATCTAATCTTGACATAAATTAATGCATGTTGTTGATTATTTTAGATGGAGATTGGAGCAAATGCAGAGCTTGAGCATTCAACTAGCAAAAGAAAAAGATATGTAGGTGGATGTGGACCTAAAACTATTAAATCACGTAGATGATAGTGGGTGGAAGAGGATATGACAATGGATCCTGTAAACACTACAAATGATTGCACTAAACAAGAGGTTGGTTAGGACTATAGTACATGGGATGAATACTTTGAGAAAATTGTTGTTTGCAGATGTTCTGTATGTTGTGGAAAGAAACAATTCAAATGAGTGATTGTATAAAGACATTACATAAATGATAAGATTCCAGTTGGTAGTATGCCTCCTACAATAGATTCAAATCCAATAGGAATTGTGGTAAGAAATTTTCTAATTTGATATAAATAACATGTATATTTCGTTTAAATATTATTTTATATTATTTAAATAACTAATTTTTTTCTTAATGGATACTTGCAGGATAAAGTTCTTGGTTTAAAGTTTCTTGGATCACTGACTTCCATCCTAGAGGGCAATGATCATTCATCAGATGATACATCTAATAAAAATATGTGCCAATATACCAGCTCTGAAGATGGGGAATTGATGAAAACAAGTAACAAAACAAGAACCAGTTTAAAGATGTATAATTTTCTTAAAGACAAGGGCAAGGTGGACTACATACACTATGAGAATGAATGTGATAGAGATGATGACTTGCCCATGAGTTTGAGATCAATTTACAAAGAGACATTTGATCATCAACTATATTGCACTTGGCCTAGTGATCAACAACTACCTAGAGTGTATGAGGTGTTTCAATTTTGGGGATACAACTACATGATACGACCCTCCAATATTCATGGAGTAAATCTAGGCCTCTTTGTCATCGAAAATCTACATTTGGGATCTAAACATAGAAATAATTCATAACAAACCACTAGGAGATTAATGCCATATTATGGTCCATCATATTACAGTGGTGAATGGAGAAGGCTAGTAGAATATAAGCCTAGCATGTCAGCATATGGTCTAAATTCAAATATGTATACACATCATCTCCAATTGGAAAGTGGAAAAGAAATGAATAGAGGTCATCTTATGTATATAGATGGACATGCATACACACACAAAAATATTGCAGGAGTTATAAATAGTATTAAGGGAAGGGACCTTAATGTAAGACCAAATTGTCAATTTGTTGAGGTTATACATGATAAAGATGGAGATATGGAAAGAGAGGTTGATAGATTCATAATGGTTGAGGGTATTATGGACCTTACCATTGGGGATGAGTTATTGATTTATTACCTCTTCTTAAAATGCACTCCTGTGTGAAAGAAAAGGGAAGAACAAGGTCTCCCTAAGGATGTTCTTAAGGGCATAAAACCAAAGAATAATAAATGAGTGTGAATTGATGTTTTATAAACTATGTTGTCAAAATTGTGTTTTCTTTAAACTATTGTATAAAAAAGGTAGTCTATAAAATAATGTTCCATTATTCAATTGATGTATATATGTTCATACAATATATATATATATATATATATATATATTTTAAACCATATTTGATTATATTTCTTTGAAATTGATACATTTTGAATTTAGTGCAATTGTTGCCAAACATTAAATAATGCTTGTGTTTGTCGTTAGGTAGAAGATGTTGATGAAACACATACTAATACCCAATATCCAACTGGTTTATTAAGGTTTGGACATGATGATCCAAACCATCCTTTAAACCATACCAGGTAGAAAAGAGCAACATTGAAGAGAATACTAGCAGCTGAGAAATTCGAACTGCTGATGAGATCCACATACACTGATGACATGCCATCTAGCCTTAATGATGATGATCATGATAGTGAAAATGTAGTGCATGAAGAAGGATTGAATGAAATGCTTACAGGTTTCTTTGGGGATGGAAATAATGATGACAATAATGATCATATGGTTGACAGTAATGATGATAGTAGGGGTAATTACCACCAATGTAATGTTGATGATAATAACCTAAAAGACTCCATCAAGCAAGCAGTGAAGACACCCATGTTCAAATTGGGTGTAAGTAGGACTTCAAAACTAGCATGCACATTAATATTATTAGAAATCAAGTCATTATTTGGTTGGTCAGACAAAGGATTCACTACCCTACTAAAGTGATAAAATCCATTTCTTACATTGCATTGTCAATTGGTGTACATAATTTGTAAACACTTATCAACTTCATTTTTATTTCTATAAGGGGAATTTAAAACCATATATTGTATATAAATAGTCCTAGTATAGATTGACATATGAAACATGTTCATCATAAGTCAAACATTCAATTGATTTAATCTCTGGCAATCTTCTAGGGCACTAAAAACTAAAATATTCCCTGAAGAGAATGTGTTACCATCAACTTGCAGAGAGTCATGGCTGTTGTTGGTTGAGTTGGAGATTGAATATAAGTAAATTCATTCATGTAAAAATGATTGTATTTTATATAGAGATGAATATGAAAACAAGGTAGAATGCCCTCTATGCAAAGAGAAGAGATATCATATAGATGTACAAGGTCCTACAGTTCCAAAGAAGGTTTTACCTCACATGCCAATTATACCTAGACTTTAATGAATGTTTCATTGCAAGTCACTTGCACAGTTGATGGACTAGCATGCAAAAAATAGGAGTAAATATGGATTCATGCAAATTTTGGCTAACTCCAAAGTAATGAAACACATCAAGGAAAAATGCCCAAGAAAATTTAAAGGTGAACCCCATAGTATCAGGTTTGGTCTTGCAATTGATGGAGTGTGGCCATTCTCTTTCCTAAGCTCAAATTATAGTGTTTGTCTAGTCAGATTGATAGTATACAATATTCCCCCATGGATGAGTGTTAGAAAGGAGCACCTTATGCTAACTTTCGTTGTTCCAGGAAAACATCAAGTTAAAAACATGGATGTTTATCTTGCGCCTTTTATTGATGAGATGCAACTGCTATGGAAAGGCATAAGAATGTATGACATATCACATGCCCCATCAAATAGGTACTTCATGTTGTATAGTGTGCTATGTTGGACTATTCATGATTTCCTAGGACTTGGTGTTTGTTCTGGTAAGATTAAATATTTACATATTTAACTCATAATTTATTTCCATCCCAACTTTCATACTTAGTTTTATACTACTTTTTTGATATTATTAACATTGCTTATTGAATTGCAGGGCTTCAAACAAAGGGGATATTTGCATGTCCAAGATGTGCAAAACAATTTCAAGGGCGATATTCTAAAGATCTACATAAATTTATTTACACAAATAAAAGGGTTTTTCTACCACTAGATCATAAATTTAGAAATCACCTGAAGAATCAATTTGATGGAAAAGTTGAGAATAGAGGCCCTCCCATGATTATAGGTCCAGGTGATTGGCTTAAGAAGTATTAAGATGCTGAATTGAAAGTTTGGGAGGATTTTTTTGATTGGGGTGATTCAATTGAAGAACCAAAACAAGTTGTAGTTAATATGCCACAAGGAATGAAAAGGAAATCCATATTTTATGAGCTCCCTTACTGGAAGGATCTATTAATATCTCACCTATTAGATCCTATGCACATCTTCAAAAATGTCCCAGATTCTATATTTTGACATATATCAGGCAAAGAGAAGGACACCTTGTCTTCAAGGAGAGATATTGCTCTTTTGTGTACCAAAATTGATAGAAAACATTTGTGGCCAAACAGGGAAAATGAAACATATGCAGAAGTTCCATGGATTTTGAAAAAAAAAGAGCTAGACCAACTAAAAAATGCCATCCATTAAATAAGGGCACCTATTGGCTATGGGTCATCATTGGCTAAAGATTTTACAGTTGATGGACATATCACAGAATTTAAAACACATGATTTTCATAATTTTATGAAGGTATTATATATCATCATTTAACATTTAGTGCTAACATGGATAAAGTACTAAATATATTTTGATATTTTGTTGTGTGAGGAAAAATTACTAATCACCTTTTCATAAATGTGTTTGATAGCATATCATGCCATTGGTAATAAGGGGCGATTCATGTCTTATAGTTGACTTAAGGAATGCCATAAATCAATTGTCAGCATTTACAAGGTATGTGGTTATATGAAATGTTCATGTGTGAGAGACATAGAGATATTATATTGCATTTTAATTTTTGACTAAAGGTTCATACTAATTTACTATTCTTATATTAGGTGGGTGACCTCCAAGGAGATCCATGAATGTGAAGTGCCAAAATGGAAGAAGGAAATTGTAGAAATTATATGTCTATTTGAGAAGGATCTCCCTACAAGTTTCATGGACCTACAAGTCCATTTACTTATACACCTAGTCGATGACATTGAATTGGTGGGTGTCGTATCAACGAGGTGGATATTTTTTTTGAGAGGTTTATGAAAACTCTAAAAAGATATGTCTGACAAAAGACACATCTAGAGGGTTGCATGGTTGAAGGGTATGTCTTGAATGAAACATTTTTCTTCCTGTGTGAATTCCTTGGTAAGGATTTTGAAGATGGGCCACACTTCTGGGATGAAGAATGAGCATCAGATATTATTGATGGTGAAAAAACACAATCTAATGGTGTTCAAGTTGAAATTAGCAAGTAAATTCATGATCAGTGTGGTTGTTTTTCTTGCAATCATTAATTGACTATGTAGTTTATTTGTCAAATTAACAACATGACATTTGGAGTTTGAAATAAACATGTTGACATGTAATAGGTGTAGATGAAAGTTCTATACTTGACAAGTTCATTCTATACCACATGGACTTTATGAACAAATGGATCTATTTGTATGATAAAAAGAGAGAAGTGTTAGAAGCAAGGAGATAGTTTAAGAGATCAAACCCAAGGAATACTCCACTTCCCACTGATCTACTTGGGGAATGGGGCAAAGATTGTACACTAGAATGGGTTACTGGACAAATCCAATATCAAATAGAAGATGTAGGTATAGATTTGAACATAATAGAAGATGAAATCAACATGTCTAGAGTATGTGAAATAAAGGTATAGTTGGAATTTTACAAAATGTTGTTTCCTTATAGTTTTGACACTATTAACTATTTTAATATTTGTCATTATATTTTTTTTCACTGAAATAAATGGTCTTTCATAGGTGAGGAAATATCCAGCAATGTGGTCATATGGTCAACATTATCATGTAGAAAGTGTAGATGTAAAGAGATGATCCTTCGATTGTGGCATCATGGTTGACTTCAAGCAATCCAGTTGATCAAGCTCAAAAGATAAGAATATAATCGAAGGGAATCTACAATATGTTGGGAAAATACAAGAAATTATTGAGTTGGATTTTTACTCTTTTAAATGTTGTGTTTTTAAGTGTAGATGGTATGAAGCATTTGAGAGGACACGAGGACATGATACCCATAGTGGATTGTTTTCTATAGATTCCTCATATTTCCTACCAGAGGATAAGGAGCCTTATGTTCTACCAATTCATTGTGAGCAGGTATTTCTTTAACTCAAACATGAAGTTGTAGTGATAATTAAT
Organism: Cunninghamia lanceolata; assembly: GCA_027924645.1. NCBI lineage: Eukaryota > Viridiplantae > Streptophyta > Pinopsida > Cupressales > Cupressaceae > Cunninghamia > Cunninghamia lanceolata. The sequence continues at coordinate 4,517,431 of BSBN01000144.1, forward strand.
CTATTAATTCATAGTTTATTGCGAATATATAGATGTGTTTATTAATCAATAAAATTGTTATACCATACGTCTAATATATGTATGTCGTTCATGTGCAGGTATTTTTCTATGAAGATATTTTGGACTCAAAATGGATATTTGTCATACATTATGATCCAAGATTAAGGCATGTATTTGATGATGCATTAGTGGATACTGAGCAAAACAATGATGGCTAACAAAATGAGAGAGGGATTAGAGAACATCGAATAAATTGACATCCATGAGATGTTGAAGATGGTTATGTTCAAGCACAAGAAGACAACAATCCAGAGTTAGATGATGTTATGGAGGACAATAATATGGATGGTATAGAAAATGATGATCCAAATACATCTAGTAACAATATAGATGGTCTACATTCACATTTCAATGATGATGAAGATGATGCAGGTCAAGATGAGGATGATGATAATATTAAATACTTGAAAGAACATATGAACATTGACAATGATACACTTGATGACACTGTAGCAGATAATAATGTTAATGACCAAGACTTCTAAATTTTTAGAATTATTTGCAATCCATGTTTAAAAAAGGATGATTCTTATGGCCTAAACTTTGTAATGCTTCAGTAATATTATTTGTGTCGATACAAATTATCTATTCCAATATCCTTAAATTGTTCAATATTTGGTATGAATCATTAGCAGAAAAAATTAGGATTACTTGGATGCTTCTTCCATTCACTTTGTATCAACATATGTTCATGAAGATAGAAAAGTTAATAAAATATTAATGCACGTAACTCACAATTATTTAAATAAGCAACTTTGTTAACTTTATTATTTTTAAATAGTTTCCATTTTTATGTTGAACATAATTTTTAACATGTAATTGAAAACATCCACAGTAAATGCTTCACTGTATAAGCATATTCATTCACATAAGCATAGTATTGAGGATCAATAACTAATATTCATTCAAATATAAGAAGAAATAAGTATGGCAAACATAATAAAAATACATAATGATAAGACAGTCATGGAGTTACACCAGTGCTTTGTCATAGGTAATCTTCTTAATAAATCCATGTTAATCATTCCCAAGGTAGTGTCAAAACTAAGAGAGGGGTGTAGAGTCCAGGCTTCCTATTTCCAATATTTTTCAATGGTACAAAGAATGAGATACTTGATGTGGTTCTCAATTTGCACTTATGTGAGGCCACTAGAATTGTTGTTCATGTGATGCTAGTGTTTTAGTAATGTTGAAGTATTGAGTTATTTTAGAATAGTATGCTTCCTAAATGAGTCTCTTGTGTGGTGTGGTGTCTAAAACATAGAGATACTTGAGCTTGTAGAGAATCTTGTTAGACATGTAAAATTCACCAACCTATTTGCCTTGTAAGAGCTTGGTGTAGTTCTATACAAAGTACATGTCTAGTGGGTAGAGAGGTTCCCAATCAAAGAAGTTGTGACCACATGAGTCCAACATTATGGTGAGTGCATGAACTAGCTATTAGCTTAGGTAGTCAAATACCTTTTTGTCTTTAGGCTTTGCTAGACCTAGGTCGGTGTACCTTGAAAGATATTGCATATTTTTGTGTAACCTTCACAGTGGCAAATGGGTGTGAAGTAGATGTAAGGATTGGAATGTATTTCTAAGGTTAAGGTTTGCAAATATGAATAGGGTATGAAGATTAATAGTAAATTGGACCAATGCTTTAACTATTGGGCAAAGAAATCAGGAGCCAATGGTGTGATGGATCTTTATATTGACTTAACTTAGATCGTTAGGCACTTATGTAAATCTATATCTTGTACAGATGTGCAAAAATATTGAGGTACAATATTCTTCTTATAAATCCCAATGATATTTCCTCAAATTGCTATGACCTAGAATAGATTGTTCAAAGGATTTTAACCCTAGGCAGAGACCAATAAACACTGACTACTCAGCCGAATTTAAATCAACTTCCTCAGAAACCAATCACACAGATCATATAGTAACAACAAATGTATACTAAAAAATTAATGATATCCTTGATATATTAACTTAAACAACTTGACAAACCACTTTTGGAGAAAATCATGCAACTCATATATATTAAGATCAACACAACAATTGAATAACAACAAATGTATACTAAAAAATTTAATGATATCCTTGATATATTAACTTAAACAACTCGACAAACCACTTTGGAGAAAATCATGCAACTCATAAATATTAACATCAGCACAACAATTGAACATCAATTTTGGATCCACCAACTAACTCTAATTCTTTTTATTAATTTAGCAATTCATACTAGTTTAAAAACATAGATAGATGCAAATGGATTCTTCAAATACTGCTTTTATATTAAATATATGTCTCTAAAATAGATTGGATGATCTCCTTCATAGTAGCCTTGGTATCCTATTTTATATGATGGAAACAAGCTCTAGGCCTAAAACATTGTATCTTTTCATAATAACATCTTCTGATAACTAATGCATAATTAACAAACATAAATGAAGATATAAGCATATGCAGTGATCTGATTCTGGCTCCATTAATCTCCATAGAGTGACCCGTGACTCAAAGGCCTGGCAAGGTCGTTGTCATCTCCATAATACAGATTGATACACCTACATTGCTTGAAAAAATTGTACTCCTTTTGCTTCATCACAGTTCTCTAGATACAAATAGATTTATTTGAGCAATATAGTCGATGTACACTTGATCATCACATGGATCAGTCTCAAGTAAACTGCTCATCATTGATTCCAGAATAAATAACTTTCCCAGACATGTGTAAGTATTCTCTATCATCCTTTCCTCATTATTTACATTTTCAAGTAGTGGTGGTAGTAACTGACCCAGTTTATTCCTCCAAGTGTCCTTGTCTTTTAGGTTGCCCTCATCATTGAAGAAGTTGGGAAATACCGAATCAGTACATTGATCAAAATCTTTCAAATCTGCTATCAATATACCATTAAATCTCTCATGTTCTTTCATCAATTCATTATATCATTTGAGCACTTGTTCCTTAGTGCTAGCTTTAGCATTCAACCCTTCCTTTGTTTCCAACATTCTGAGGTGTAGTATTTTATGCTCTTGGTATAATTGATGCATTCTATTGTGCAAATCCCAAACCTTGTCGCTATTTTTCATCATATAGCGAAACCTTCTTTGAACCAATTCAGAGGCCATACTATATTTGAGAGTTTTCAATTTAGTTTCTAGCTGCTCACTTTTCTTTTGATACTTTTCTACCTTATACTTCGAATAATTCACATCTGCCAAGGCCTCTATTACTCTTTGATCACCTTCTATGTATGGTGAGTAGCTACTGGATGAAGGCAACTTGTCTCTATTCAAATCAATCTCTTGTCTCAGCATAGCATTTTATTTCTTATATATATTATTATCTTTCATTAATTTCTCAATTTGTGCTTTAGTAAACGTTGCAACATTAACATTTAAATCAGCAGTGTCCATAGGATCTATATCCTCAATCCTTTGTATCAACAGTCTACCAAAAGCTTTGTTAGGATCATCAATGATATGTGGTCTCTTATTTGGAGGATACAATGCCCATATAAGCAATTCTCTTTTATTAGGGTCATACCCTGATCCTCTTTTGATATCATCCATTACCACAATGTTGAGTTTCAACTTCTTACTTGATTTCTACTGAAAGAATCAAATACAATGGCTGAAGCCATGTCCCATCCAAGAATCAAAATCACACTTGCTTCTTGTAACAAGGTCTTTCCCCTTTCTGGAGTCATTATCTCTAATTCATTGTCGATCTCCTTTTGAAGCTCAGACAACACCTCATCCTATATGTCAAGCATGGTATCTTTCATTCTCTTCCAAGCTTGTTTGCCCTTGTATTCATATAAGAAGGCTTTAAACTCAGTTGTTTTGATGAAATCATCATCTGATATAAATTTACTATTGGCCAGTTGCCTGAAGTCTTCTGATAGATCATTTGGTGCTTCCATAGTGATAGGTTCTCTATCTTCAGGTGGTTCATACCCCTCAATGGTTGGGTCATAACTTTGTACCCCTTCTTCAAACTCTCCCTCTCCTTGTGCAATGTTTGTGTCTGCAAAGAAACTTATATCCCATGTGGGTTGAGGTGACAAGTGATCCAAGGGTACTTCATACTCAGCCTGTGCATCTTTAAGTTGTTTTCCTTTTTTGTTAAATACATGAAGGGGAACATTCTTGATCAGTTCTAGTGTATGTTTAATCACAGTGTCCAGTCTTTCGATAGGATCATCAATATCCTAGAAAACTCTGGTGTAGGTGGGGTTTTGAGCTACCCTCCAAGCCTTTGCTAACATGGTTTTATGGTACAAACTTTTTCTTTCTACTACTATAGTTTCATGACAATTTCTAATTAAATCTTCATCAACAAATAGGACATGATCATATCCCTTTAACTTATGCTTTATTTTTACACTGTTTATGAAGTGTTCTGAATCAAAATTTCCTCTTGCATTTCTAAAAGGTAATCTGAATTGTTCTAATTTACTATAAATTAATTGATAACCTTTGTCAGAAAGTAATGTGAAATCTCCAAAGCATAAAGTCCCAGGTATAAATGACTGTTTATGCTGATTCTTGAGATACATGAAGTCTAAGGAAGCCAATTGCCTAACAATTTCTAAGTATACAACTTGATCTGGGCATGTCTTTGGTAGCAGGAAGGGTGGCCCTTCATATCCGAATACTCTTATCATAGTGCAATCTCTGAAAACATACCAATCACCCCAATTATGGCTGAACTTTCCCTCTTCATGTCTATATTTTGATCTCAAAAAGTTCTGTATTTCAAATGAAAAATTGTGGCTGCAAGGATGTCCAAACCATTTGAATATTGGTTTCACAAAAAACTATTCAAAGTATAAATAATGGGATCTGTCACATCTGCTAACCCAAATAGAAGTCCACATTTGCATAGGTTTTATATCTCCATTTTTGTCTAGGTCTCTTACCCTAAGATTTCTATCCCATAAGCCCATACATTGTCCATATAATACCATATGCATAAATAAAGAATAATGTCTAAATTTACTTCCTCCATTCTTAATGGACATTAAATCATTTTTCATATTATATGCTAGGTATTCAGTATAAACAAAATATCATGCATCATGACTCTGTATGTCCGCAACTATGACCATGGGCATAATTTCCATGAACATGGAGGCCTCTATTCCCTATATCTGGTAGGCAGAGTAATATGTGTTTTTAAAATAATCTTCAAACAATTCAGTTGAGTAGAGTGGATCTTCACCCTCTAAAAATACCCTAAGTTGGTTATTGTCACCACGAGGCTTGTGCAAGGGTAACTTCCATATCTTATAATTGCTACTCATATTGCGGTACTCAACCAACAAGTCCTTGATTATGAATTTCTTGTCTAAACTTCTGTCTAACTGAAACACTATGGCTATATAGTCTCTGGTAATGGGGAAGAAACTAGTCCCATCGTTGAATTCAACATAACAAGTCTTAGGGTTGAATTTCTCTTCAAAAAACTTCAACAACTAGACATTTACAAACACATTTAGGACTACCAAATTAGACAAGTTTATCCACCATGGGTTTGAAATGGGTTTATTCCTATGCATTTTTCTGTAATGGGAGATAAAGAGATGATACCCCATGATTGGTATCCATATATCCCCAATATCCCTGTATAAATCTTCAAATTTCTTAGCATGTGGGTTTAGTTGGGAATTTCTTCTGGATTTATGTCCTAACCCGAGACAATGGTCTAATAAATCCCAGTTTAGATGGATATCCTTAGTTTTTTGTCTTTTACTCTTTGGGTTTTGAATTGTTTCTTCCATATTCTATCACTATGTCTAGATTTCAACTCTGTGATTTATAAATGCAGACTAATTTATAAAGTGCATTCAGGAAGTACAAGAATAGTTCCACCGTGGGAGTCCAATCGACATCTATAACAAGTCAAAAATCAATGAAAAGATGAAAGGCTTAACATTGGGAAGCAAATGATGGTTTTATTCAAATTCCAAAAGTTCTAACCTGCACTCAACACGATGAAGGCTATTCAATTAAACCAAATGTAAGGATAAATATGAATGCGTAAATTAAACACACACACACATGTTATCAAAGTAATATGATTTGATTATAGATATCACAACACTGGGAATATAGTAAAATGTACCATTTATAACCACCAACTTTGAACACGTTACTTCAGAGCCATGCAAATTACAGGAAAAACTCAATTTTGAGACAACTCATAAAATATTCATTGAAAGATTGTCTCTAAATTTTATTAATCATGAGAATAAAAGTGAATGTAAGAACAATTTGTTTATTTCCCTACAAAATCTCTAGAATGAAGAACTGGTAACTAAAGCAAAAGCCAAGGATTAGATTTTAGAAGCCAAGAATGCATAGTTGACAACAACCTTGAGAGCATTGAAGGAACAATTATCTTCCTATAATGGGTTGATCTTAACCAATGGTTTTAAAGGTCAGGGTTAGCTGTAAACACGAGGTTGTTTTTGTTTTCTTCTTTTTTGAAAAAGGTTGCTAAACATTTGAATTATGTCATTCAACACAAAACCCTGAAGGGCAGATTATGGTTATACGTAGGCACAATCTTAACCAATTACACTTACATCCATAGAAGGCTCAAGGACATGACAATAAAATAACTGATGAGTTTAGAAAATTTATGTCTTTCTAGCTTCAGGTGGTTTTATAGTGGGAAGTATAGCTACTACTGCCACCTGTCCAAAGGATGTTGCAAAAAAAAAGCTTGGAATCAAATAGAGAAAGCAATGAAAACTACTACGAAACGGATTTTGGTGAATGTTTGGAGGCTAGAAATCTCAAGGATTTTGGTGAATGAAAACTACTTACTTGAAAAATTGCTCTCGCCCTCAATTCCTTATTCATCCATGCCCTACACTTGTTCTTTACAACACCCTCCAAATTCCCATTCAACAATCTTAACTCTTTGCAATCAATGGCATCTATGCAATCAATTATCATCGAACGAATTTTTTTTTTTTGAAAATAGAGCGTTAGATCACCACCATTATGTCTTGTCACTGTATTTTGAGGTGAAGTGTTTTGCAATCTCATTTATTGTTCAGGATTTTAGTATGACCCTAACAAGCATTACTTCAATAATATGAGTCTCCTCAAACATGAAATCACCCTTTAGATATTTTAATTTCTTTTCATCGCCTTTTCGGAGAGATCCCAAAAATATTCTCTTCGACACAGTAGAGTTTCTTCAAAATATCCTTTAAATTATCTTTTCATCAGTGAGACCCCTTCTATTGGTGAGACTCTAAACCATATCACTTTGATATCCTAAATCCCTTATCTATTTGACTTTTGGGGTATCGATGAGACTGCTGAATGACTCATGTCGATATCCCCTGTCTCTTCGATTTGTTCATTACTTCAGGTTTGTGTGTGATTTTTCTTTTGTCTATTTGTGACTTCGGATCATCACAGAGACTATATATTGAGTCTCCCTGACATAGTATCATCTTGCCAATGTTATCTATAGTGATTTTTTCATCAAATATTTTACAGTTGAGGTATACAATTTAGGGCTAATAAGGGAATGGTGATATTTTTTGGGTTCAAGTAGAACATCTTATTATGGATTATGGCAGGAATGGCAAACTTTTAAAGTCTAAAATTTTAATCCAACACAATCCATCAAGGCTTAGAGGTACAGCGCTAAAGTCGATGCTCATTTAGACGTTAAGGTCGATGCCAATGTTGGCACTAATGTTCGAGATTTTGGCATGACCCTAACTGGTGTTACTTCGATAATATGAGTCTCCTCAAATAAGAAATCACCCTTTTGATATTTTATTTTCTTTTTGTTTCCTTTTTGGAGAGACCCCCAAAACCCTCTCTTCCACACAGTAGAGTTTCTTCAAAATACCATTTACATTATCTTTTCATTGGCGAGACCCCTTATATCGGTGAGACTCTAAACCATACGACTTCAATATCCTGAATGCCTTAAAGGTTATCGATATTTTTGTTTGATCATCATGACATGTTTTGGTGTCACACTGAAGTGCCCTATCTATTTCACTTTTAGGGTATCGATGAGATTGGAGAATTTTTTTGGTGTACGGCACTAAAGTTGGTGCTAGTTTAGTCATTATAATCAATACTACAGGTGGCACTAAATTTAGCGCTAATTTAGGCCCTAAAGTTGGCTCTAATTAGGCACAATATGGCACCTAATTTAGTGCTTACTTGTTCTAATCGGTGCAAAAAATGCCAAAAAATGTGCCGTCCCAACAAATAGTGCCGACTTTTTAAAAAAATTGGAGAAAAATGCATTAAAATAGTGGGTGGAAGCAAAAAATGGAGAAAATAAAGGAGCTAATCACAAGGATTTGTTGTAGTGAGGATCACCCCTCTATTGTAGGAGCATAAGAGGTTTCTATATAGGGATTTCTAAGGGTAGTGGAGGCTCACGCATCTCTTTATTCAAGATTCCTTCATGCTTTTATATCATAGTAATTAGAAAATCATAATTTTCTCTTGGGAATAGTAAATCCATGTTGCATTTTCCTTGATGGGCTAAGAAGATCTTGCATTGTTAGAATAGTTTACATTCAAAAGTTCATAGATTAGATTCATTTCAAAGTAATTTCCTTTTCAAGCATGTTCCTTTGAGATAGGGAAAAACTTTCAAGCATGCAGAAAACAAGCTACAACAAACACTACCTCCCAATGAAGTGCAAACTAGCTACAAAATCAATCAAATAAACAACAAATAAACTATGATTCTAAGCTATGACTTGACTAATCTCCATTGTCCTCCTCAATCTCACATAGTGTTCTCAGATTTTGTAGATTTACAACAATCTAGAGAAGCTCAAATGTATGAACAACAAGATGTTGGAGAGTGTACAATAGATTTTTAGGGTTATGTTCTTAGAGAGAGAAAAATGGCTATAGAAATTGTTTCATAGAAGAACTTGTTTGAATAAAGGATTCAAATTCAATGTTGACTTTGGAGCAAAATGGAGGGTGGAGATTAGTTAGAGTTTCCCTCCACTAAAAGACAAGAATGAATTTAAAATTCAAAAATATGGTGAGGTGTAGGGATTTTAAATTAAGTAAATTTCTGCAATTTATTTAATTTATTTGAAGTGGGGCATGTGAGCCCTTAATTAAACAAATGAGATTTATATAATTTATTGAGGGGTATTTAAACAAATGTTTATTTGTTTAAATCAATTGAGTGAAAGGGGATATTTGGAATGTAAATAATTAAACAAATAATTAATTAAAATTAATTATTTAACCATAGAGGAAAATTAGGGAAAATAGACAAATGATTAGAAAGGAGAAAATTGAATTAATTAAATAATTAAAATTATTTAATTAATAGTTGAATATGGAATTTGGAAGAAAATTGATATGAATGTGGCGCTTGCGAGCTGAGGAAATTTTTAAGTGTCTACATTTTGCCCCTCTTTGATACAATGTCAATTCTGACTTTGTGTCAAAGAAAAAATTTGAAAATATGCCCCAACATGCCCCTGATGAAGCGATATGCTCCCTTGGGAAATTTGGCAAATTTTAAAAAAAATTGGGAAATTTCCCAAAACGTATGCCATCATGGTAAAGTGAATAGAAGAAATGAAGGTGCGAGAGAGAGATGGTGGGGGAGTGAAGATTATCTAGAAGAATGGGAATGAGATCTTGCTTTGATAGATTTTTGAGCTTCTCACTTGCGATTTCTTCTTATCATCATAGAACTTTTTATGTCAAGGAACGACAAACACAATTGCGTCACAGAGGCCAAAGTGTGAAAATGTGATCCCTTGTAAAATAGGCACATGACAGATAAGGAATGCCTGACTCATACTAGTAACCATGTTACCTTGTCAAAACATGTGGTGAGATAACCCTAAGGTATGCAAGTCCTGATGCAAGGAAGCATTTATTCTTTCCCATGCAGAGGATGTCTTTGATTCACACCCAATGGAATCTCGATCACACAGAAGGAACCTGGTTGCCCCAGTCATGTTATCAAGACAAACCACAAATAAAAATCAAAGAAAAAGGTCTTACTCTATCCTCGCTTCTCTTCATCACTTAGGGACTGCCTTGAGAAGCATAAGAATGAGATCAAACAACAATCTAGTGAAATAAGACAAAGTAGACCTAGCGGAGTCAACAACATTTTGATCTTTTGCCAAGTGATATGTGTTTGTTTTGAGTGGTTATGATAGGTTGAATAATACTTGGTTTCAGGATGGGAGGTATGTTGTATAAGATGCCTGGTTTGGTTTTGACAATGCCTCTTCCTATCTAAGGCAAGTGATAGGATTGTGACATTTCATATAAGACATGTGGTCTTGTTTCAAAAATGCCACAAGTTGTGAGATGATTGACATGTAAAGATTTGATGATGTTTGAAAGATGAAACATGTCATCTAAGGCATAAAGCCTAGTTTCAACTATGTTCCATGCAGTTGTTGATGAAGATTGTTCATAGCAATGTTTGATTATCACTATGCGGGTGATGAGAAATTATTGCTTGGTTGTTTTGATGAGTTGTCTTGTCGATGTGTGATGTTGTTTTCCTTGCGAAAGACTTCTTTCTTTAGTCAATTCAAAGTGTCCATCTCACTAAGGGATGACTTATTATGACAGTTGACTTGACAGGCCCTAAGGGACTGACCTAATGTCTCAGGGACTCTTCAAAGATAGCCTTGCTTACGTGATGATGCAAAGACAACGTAGTTCGACTGGGTGCACGTTGGGTGACCTAAGACCTAAGAGTGGAATGCCTCAGGGGCTCATCGAAGATGGCTTTGCCAACGTGAAAGATTAGAGATGATGTAGTTTGACCAGGTGGTTTGACATAGTTTATTGATTGGGATTTTTTGGTTGATTATTTGATTTTTTGATGTTTTATGTTGTTTTTGGATTTTTGACTATATTTGATGTTTTTTGGGTTTTGAGATTTTTTTTTTGGATTTTTTAGAATATTTGGATGTTTTAGGATTTTTGAGAATATTTTATGTTTTTGGATTTTTTAAAATATTTACTTTTTTTGGGGATTTTTGAGAATATTTGATGTTTTTTTGGGTTTTTGAGATATTTGGATTTTTTTGGATTTTGGAGAATATTTGAATGTTTTTGGATTCTTGAGAATATTTGATGTTTTTGTATTTTTAAGATTTCTTTTATTTTTATTTTTTGACAATTTTTGATGTTTTCGGATGTGATTCAAATGCAAGATAAATTTATACAACACACAAGAAAGTAAGCAAGCATGCACAAATGATTCAAAAACAAACAAAGTATTGCCCATGTCAAGTTGTAAACCAATGATTAAGTGATTAATTAATTGATTTGATTGATAGTTGATTGTGATGATGATGCCTGGTTTCAAGAAATGAAACAAGTTGTCTAAGATGCCTAGTCTGGTTTTGACAATGCAACATCTTATCTAAGACAATTGATTGATTGCCACTAGTGTTGTTGGTGATGCAAGCAACACTAGGATTTGATTGATTGATTGATTTGGTTTACGTCAAGATTATGATCAAGACCACTGAATGTGAATGGACAATTTGAGTTGATTGATTGACTTGATTGGCATGAATTAAGGATTGAATTGCATTTGACTTGATTGGAGTGATTGACTTGACTTGATGAATAATATGAAGGAGTGATTTGACTGAAGAATGGTTTGATTGGATTGAGGATGGATTTTAATGATTGAAGAGTTTTTTTAATTTGAATTGATGTGATTGGAACAATGATGATGAATTGAATTGAGTTTATTGCTTGGAATTTTTTATAAGGATGGCTGAATTGAATTGATTGGAAGAATTAAAGTGATGATTAGATTGATTGGATTAAATGATGATGAATTGATTTGTAGAATGGGATAGATTTTATTGCTTTACTTTTGAGGGACATTTGATTTTTAGTATTTTTGAAATGTTTTGATTTTTTTTGACATGTTCTATTTTTTTTTAATTTTTTGGGATGTTTTAAGAAATGGCATTGGATTACAATTTGGGTAGCCTTTACACTAGATACCAATGACAAGGGGAAACCAAGTCTAGGTGCAAGGATGAATGTAAGATGGATAGATAAAAGGATAGGTGATAGTGGATGGAAAGGATGTATGTGTAAGAGAGCAAGGATGTGATCTCAAAGGCTACATCACATAAGAATAACATGCCCCATTCTAGGTGTAATGATTAGGATTTTACATGACAAAGCCTATGAATATAGGATGATAGGATCAATTTGGGAGGATGAGGTATATCAAGAGATATCCAAAACATGTTTCAACATTTTGCCCCCAATCTTTATCCAAATCAAAAGGAAGAAGAGAGGATGAATGGATTTAATAGAATAGGTATGTGTATGGATAAGGATGGTAAGATAGGATATGATAGGATGGGAAATGATAATTTGGATGATGGATTGGATGAGACAACATGCCCCCAAGTGTAAGTGACATAGAAGATCAACCTACACATGACACTTTTTTTCCTAGTTTTCATCATGGTACGAAGGGATTTCTCTTTACTTTTTTTATTTTTTTGACTTTTGGATAGGAGAAGTGGAATATGGATAGGAAGGATGCAAGCATCTATTACCATGAAATATGATAGTCCAATTAGAGATGGATGTCATCAGAAATGAACCATGTCAAATGCTCATAGATGTTGGTAAGGGATGATAAGGTAGATAGTGGATTATGAAAAGTTCATGAAAGGTAATGATAGTGGACTATGATGTGGATTATGTAGGAATGTATGAAAGGCTTATGCAAAAGCATGGAGCATAGCGATAGGATGGGTGAAATATGTAGGATAGTGGATGAAAGATGCAGAGATGGAGGTATGTGGAAATGTTGTAGAATGGAAGGGAACCATGACCAACAGCTACACACACTGTGATAAACATTGAATCTTTTGAGTTGAAGGTGGTGTAGGAAGCAATGGTGATGTTTTCTTAGGGGATGGGTGATGTTGTAATTTACGGACCCACATAGACTTAGTATTTTTATGATTTTTTTTGCTTGTAGGATTTTTGGGATTTTTGAATGGAATGGGAATTTTTGATGGAAGGGGATGGTTGGGATTTTGAGAGGTGGATGCTTCATTTGAATTGATTTTTTGCTTAGGTACCCAAACCATTTTTCTTTTGACCTTGTCTTTTGAAGGTATGGGCTTGGATAGCTTTTTGAATGTACTTGACTTTGATTCTTTGCATTTGTACCCTAAGGTAGGAGGACCCTTAGGATTTTGGCTTTATGAAAGGAGGCATCCAAATGTTTATTGTTGAATCCCATGAATGGGTGGAAGCTTCATGTTTAGACAATGTGTGCTTTTGTTGGTCATGATTGGGATATTTAGGGTATTTATGGATGATAGGGATGTTAGGTGTTTGAAGCAATGGTGGCAAAGTGGACGGAGGGATATTGGGAGTTGGGAGGAGTGGAGGTAAATTAGATGGAGGGAGATGTATGGCCACATACTTTTGACATTTGTAGGATGATGGAGGTGGAATGGTAACACATGTCTTTGGAGTATGATAGGGTTTGCGATGGAAAGTGGTAGAGTTAAGATGCATGGAGGAAGTACCAATATCTTTAAATTGTTTACCTTGGGGTGTATATCTAAGGCCATATGAGAGTTGGTGGACCTTGACATGGATGGGATCCAAAATACCTTTTTCATGAAGGTCTTAGCCTTTACCTTGGTAGTTCATGTTTTGGAGGATGCGATGGACTATGGGACTAGGTGTAGTTTCGACACTAGACTTGAGTTCATTATTGGATGGAGAAGGACAAGTGGACGACAATGGTTGTTGTTCCAAGAAGGAACATTCATGAATGAAGGTGGATAGACTAAGTGGATATGATGGTGGATTTGAAATGTGATTGATACTAGATGTGGAAGGATCATTACTAGGAGCTCTATTAGCATTGTGTTCACTAACATCCAAGTTATTTGTTTGATCATCTATGTGTGCTTGGGAGCCACTTGTCTCATCATGGAGAGTGGATGTTTGTGGATCATGGATAGGTGGAGTGATATGCTCTTGACCATGGAATGCATAAAGTTGACTTAGAGGATCATCATGGCCTTCTTGATCATAGGTAGGATCTTATTGTAAATGGGAGCTTGATCATGAAATGGATTAAGTGTGTTATGGATGGGTTCAATGGAAGAGCTTTGATCTTGATTGGAATAAGGGTTAGATATTTCCTCATTCTTAGGATTGTGATCTTGACATAGCTCTTGAATTTGAGGGGAAATGGATGTGGAAGACTCTTGTAGGGACTTTATGTTTTGTGGAACACATGATGGGGTTGAAGAATTGGACATGGTGTTGGAATGCTCTTTTTTAGGTTCAAAGGTAGGAATTATGTGGCATGGTTGACTCCTTGCAAGTAGCTCTTGGATCACATCCTTTGTAGATGGCTGGGTGGTGGAAGTTGAAGGCTTAGCATTTTGATTAGGTGGAGGGCTAATTGGATTGGATGGATTAGGACTAGTAGTGGATAGGTCCCATGGTGGAAGGATAAAATGGGTGTTGGATGGATTAGACTTAGTACTTTCACTTTGATTAGGTGGAAGGTCAAAGGGGTTGGATGAATTAGTGGATTTGGATGACTCCATAGGCTTACTTTTATAATGTTTAAACTTAGGGTGTGGAGTTAATGTGGGATTAAATGAAGGGCTTGCATGAGATAGGTTGGTGTCTCCCTTGTCAAGGGTGGCATTAGGACTTAAAGGCCTTTGATCTTGATCTAAAGAGTGACATGGGCTCACATGTTCTTGTGTTGGATTTGTGTAGCTAGTGGATGATGTTGTTTGACCTTGGCCTTGTCCAACATTACTTGGTGATGATCCTATAGAGTGTCTCTACATTTTGTTTTAGTTTTGGTGGTGTTGCGATTAAAGTACAGTGGCTTAATATTTGTATCACTGTGTTTCTATGCATCAAATGTTTCTGTGCTTGGGTCACGCCAAGTGTTAAAGCCATAACAATGAAACAAGCACCCAGTTTTATGCGGAGGCTGCCATGTGTCCTTTTGAGTTTGATGTGGAGTGTGCCACGTATCGAGTAACATGTTTTGGTTTCATTTGGTTTCATGCTTGTAGATGGTGCCATGTGTCTCTAGCGGAAGCAGTCTCAAAAAGTTTCCTTTCTTGCTACATGCTTGTGGGTGATGCTGTGTGTCTTTTTGAGTTTTATGTGGATGATGCCACGTGTCCCTTTTCAGAATTTATATTGATATCGACATAGATATGGTGGGCCACAATTATTTTGTTTCATGCTTACGGAGGGTATCACGTGGCGACAACAAAGGAGTGACTTTATTCATAATCTTCTTTTAGCATGAAACATTTTAATTCACAATTACAGTAGAACGCGACAAGTGTCATCTTCCAAAGGACCTTTCAAAAGTTTCATTTAGTTTTAATAGTGTTGCAGAGGTTGCCACATGTTAGCTTGTTTTTATGCAAGTGCCGCCATCTGTCCTAGTTTTTATTCCCTTTATGGGTAATGAGTTAAAGTTACAATGGGTCCCATTATTATTATGTCTTAGTTTCTAAGTGAAGCAGGTTGCGATAGATGTCACAATGGAGGGTGCCCGGGTATAAAGACACAAGTTTTTAAAGGCTTGGCAGGGTAGGACACGCATCATTTTTTAGAGGCTACGAAGTGCGACAAGTGGCTATTTCCTATGGATTTCTTTAAAGGAAAAAGAGTTTCTAAGTATGTGTGGAAGCTGCCATCTATCCTAATTTCTTTTGAGCCTTACGCACAAAGATGTTGCCATGTGTCTTAGTCTTGATACAGTTAGTGTGCCACATAATATTTCATCCCAACCAATGAGCACGTAGGAGGAATGGCTATTACAGATTCAGAAGATCGTAAGCTCCATGGATTTCTAGTAATCTTCAGTTCTGTTTGGCCGTTGAGGATTCAAGTTGTTGCAAGCAGTCTTGTGTTAAATCTATGATTATAAATATGCAAAATTTGTAATCGAATAAGGACTTTACTTTTGATATAAGTTTTCAATTAGAAATCTAATAGAGGAGTCAGAGACTTTGCTGTGACTAGTTTATGTCATTTTTCCTTTATTTTGTTGTTCTTGATAAAAAATTTGATATATCTGTGCATATTTCTATGCCTTTTATGTTGCTAGAAGACTAATATGAAGAACTCTGTTCTATGCCTTGGTTGATATCATATGTGTCTTTGCAAAGTCATCTAGTTATAAGCCTTTGATAATATTCACTATATCTATTTATGTTGATCATGTAGTATCTGCTCTTTAATATGACTGTATCTTGAGAATAGCTTCACTGTGCTTGAATTGAAGGAGTACCTTTTACTTAGATGCATTGCCATAAATTAGATTTGCTTATTGTATCTGTAATCCTGTTTATTTCTTTCCCTTTGCTCAAAACCCAATTGAAATAGGAAGAGCCAGCTTCTTTAAAATCTAGAGGTTGTTTCAAGTAGAAATTCTCACATTCTTGAAACTTCCCATGTTGGTGTTGGAACGTGCACAATTTTATACATCAACAGATCCCACAGTTGCATTAATGTCTACCCCTGCAGGAAGTTTGGTGCTGGTTTGTAAGAGATGCATGAGGTAGGTTTTAGCATTAACTGCTATCATTTCATCTATGATGCATAACATTCTAGGATCTTGGAAGGCTTCTTCTTTTTTTTTTAGAAAAAGGTAACTAGCACCTATATAATATATATTAATATAAAAGACATTTACAAAAAAGATAGTATTAAAGATAACCTGCACCAAAAAAACAACAATACAGACCTCCATAACTGGGCAAAAAAGGAACATAATCCAGGGATAAAGACCTAAAGGGCCTTAGAACATAAATTCTAATAGGAATATGATTCAAAACCCCAACAAAAAAGAGAGGAAACAAAAACTACCCAAACCAAAATATTACAATTGTATATGCATCTAATAAAACTGAGCATTATATTAGGCATCCATAGAAAAATTGAGGTCTTGGAGCAGAAAATTAACACCACCATCACCATCACCACTACCATCTTCAGCTACCAGGGAACTAGGAGGAGATGAAACATGAGGATGATGCTAGATAAGAAGGAACACAACTTGAAACTTTGCATCAATTTGATTACCGAGCACCTCCCCAATATCCTAATTTTGAGCATGAAGAGACAAATGTAGAATTTCCTCACACTCATGGTTAATGGCAACACACAAAGCATTAAAAACATAATTATGAGCAGAAGCATGCATGACTTGGCATTTAGTGAATAACCCTCCAATCAAAGCTCTAGATTTAAACAAATCATAATTCTAAAAGGCCATTTCTAGCAGATCCTCAGAAAAAGGAAGCGATGAATAGACTTGTTGACCAAAAGCCTTACCAAATTAGGATCTTGAGAAATATCCATTACATTTGAAGTAAACATAGAGAAAATATTAGATGGATACAGCAACCTCACTCAACCTTCTAGGATTTCCTTTCTAACTACTCATCGAATGGCCTCCTCAACATCCACATTGCCAATAGAAAAAATAGAAGCAAGACCATCATAATCCATAGAACGAAAGAAAGCCTTTTCCCACTTCTAGATAGGGAAGAACAACCTCTTATTCAGCTAAATTTCCATTTTGAACAAAACATAGGTGTACAGAAATACCAAATGATGAGGGTATAAAAAGAGAAAGCTCATCAAATAATGATTACAATCCTACAGAGTTGTATCCATTGATGACCATATTTGCAAATATCCACAACGAACTAAGAGATGGTACAAATATGATCTCAAGGGAGAGATTATAACCATAAATAGGAATGTTTCACAATAGATAACCCATGCGGAACCTACAAAAAACATAAAAGTTAGCGAAAAAGAATGGTGGTGATTAAGCCACACAAGCTTGCCAATCCATTGCCACGATTTCATAAAGTTTAGGGAAGTCTCTAACAATATCAGACCCTACCACCAAAATAGGACCCTCTACATCAAAGGTCAAATTAGCTAGTGCATTAGCTAAAGAATTATCCTCTCTATAACAATGAGAGATGTAAACAATCTCAAAAGAATTTAACAAGACCCATGCTTCTTGAAGAAAATAATGAAGGTTCCAACTCAACACAATTGCCTTTTGAGAGAATTAATAACCACCAACGAATCCCCTTCTAAATGCAACTTAGAGATTTGAATATTACTAGCCAACTTAAGACCCTCCACTAGAGCCATAATCTTTTCTTGATTATTAGTCATTTCTGGAAGTTTGATTGCTTCCTTAATTTCTTGTTGTGTAATTCCTTGATTGTCTTCTTGCAAAATGTGGTTTTCAAAGTGATTTGGCATGTTGCAGTGAGGTTCTTGTTTTTTTTAAGATGAGGTTCCAAATCTCATTGTGTTCATAGGATTATCGAGGGGACGATCTAAGTATTCCTCTCCCTTTCTTTTCTCTTGCAACCATGTTTCCACTATAAAAGACTTGCTAGATGAGGGAAATGGGGATGACCTATGGAAGGCAATGTAAGGTGATCTATGTGACTAAGGTATGTTTTGGAGATATTTTGAATAATAAGTATATTGAATGTAACTAGTGGATCAATGAGGATGACAAATGCAACTAAGTTATGTTTTTGGAATCTTTGACAATTAGTATGACACATGCAACTAATGAGAATTTTGGAGAATGAGGATGACAAGTGTAGAAAATGTTGTGTGGGTAAAGATGAAATGTCACTGATGCTATGTTTTGGGATTTTTGATAATGAAGCTATGACAAAGGCTACTAATGATGGATGAAGCTATGACAATGTCTAAAGCTAATTCGATAAACAACCTTAAGAGATTGTTTAAGACCTTGCAAGTTTTGGGAGAATAATGATTGATTCAAATAAGCCTCCAAACTATACACATGAGTGGGATACTCAACTTGTAAATTGAGGAAGACGGACCCAAACTAGACTTGCGAGTTTAAAGTCCCACTTATGAATTGATTTGATTGATGGGAAAGGGTAAGGTCTTAGACACATCAAGGATGTAACTAAGGCATGATCAAAGTATGGCAAATTTCCTAATTTCCAAGTCCTAAAGGTGACTTAATTTTTGAGGTTGATCAAAAGTGTAAGGGCTAAATCAATGCAAGGATAACCTAAGTGAATTTAATGAGTTTGAACAATAAGGAAATGGTTTGGAATGAACTAGCTATAGTATGACACCTAAACCTAAGGGATGGTTGGATGGAATGTGCAAGTCTTAGGTATGTTGATACAATTGTAGTTTGAGTTTGATAGGGAAGGTATGTGCTTAAAGGTTTCCCTACAATTGTGGTGTATTGTTTCTATGTTTGTTTAGGAAATTTGTTTGAAAAATTAAAAGGCACATCAAACATAGAAGACACTTGGCAATCAATTTGGTTGTTTTGGTGACCCTTGACTTGGTTTGCGTATGTGTATGTTCAAGGGCTATCCAACCCCAAATTTCCATGGGCTTAGCACAACACAAAAATAATTCACACACATAAGACAGTTCCTATCCCTAAGGTCAATCACTGATGGCAGCTTGTTCAAGCCCACAACTTGGAATCTTCTACTCAAATCCAAACAAATTGATTGCTAAGTGTGTCCATTATATTGTCTTTGCAAGAGAGGATGGATAGGGGCCTCCTACAGTAGAAGGATGACATAATCACCCTTTCCTTGGAAAGTTATGTATATCTTATGCTAAGCCAAGGATTCCCATCTCATCTCTAGGGAGCCATATGGTTAGAATCTAGAGAGGATTGTGTCCTCTTGCTTTTCACAAACTGCCACAAGGTCAAAGGGGTGGCCTCTAACTAAATGTGTCTAGTAATTGTTAAAGGGATCAGCATGTTATGAGCATCTAACAAGCTACTTAAAGATTTAACTAGTCAAACTAGGAGTCTCATATACACAAGGTATGCCTCTGTTTGAACTAGCACTATATAGTAAGCACTAATATCAGTTAAGAATTGGCTTTCACATTATCCTTTTTTATATAGAGGACCAAATGAAAGTACCTTTTGAGGTCATTCCCCTGGGGTGAGTACCTCTTTTCCCACCAAGGTAGGCCTCTCTAATGGGAAACAAAAGTGACACAAGTGAAAATACTTTTGATCTCCAAGTTCATACGATGATACGAGGAGAGAGCATATGTATTTGAATTGGCCACTAGACAAAGTCCATTTTACCTTGAGAAATTTAAATGTGTGGTGTGACAATGAAAGTGTTGAGAGATTCTTTTGATTCCCAAGATCAGATAACTTGTGAGGAAAGAGCATACCCACCTCAAAACAACTACAAAATCACTAAACAAAGAAGACAATGGTTCCTTTTAAGCCCCAAAAAAAGTGTGAAAATAACAAGCTATTGTTCTTTTTAATGTACCAAATTGAAATGTATCTATGATAACAAATCACACACACATGAAAGAATAGAATCTTGCACCAAATTTGTTAGCAATTTCAACTTAAAATCTTTTCCCAGTGGATGTCACAATGCTGCAAATCATAAATTAGTAGCATAAAATCTCTATGATAATGTGTAAAACATGAAACATCAAGTGAAATACCCCCCTTTGCAAGCCACGAAGATGAAAAGACCAAGAAAGTGAATCTAGAAAATATCTAAAAATTTTGATTAGTCACACAAAAACCAACTACAACATTAGAAAGTAGACAAAATTCTGATCTATTTTAGTTTTTTTTAACAAAAATTAGATCAAATTTGTAGAAGTTGCAAGCATTTAAAGTATGTAATGAATGCTGAATTTGACTGCAAAAATACATGATGAAACAACATCGTTACATGAAGAAACATATATCATTGTGAAGTTTACCGAGTTAGCTTTCTGACGAGCCCTTGTTTGTAAATTTTTCACTTTGTATGCCCAAGTTACAGCAAAAAATGTCCTACTAGGGAATGTAGGAGGAAGATGCAAGCTCTGACTGTTAAGGTAAGCTGCTAGTGATTTGGTGAGTTTCTAGTCACATACAATAGTTAACTAACCATGGCTTGGCTGGTGGTCACTATAACAATTAAAGGTTTTAGGGCCCCTAGTCACCAATGTGACCAGGGGTGGAAAGCTTCCAAAAACAAATAAAAAAGGAAAAGAAAAGGGATGGGGCACTTAAAAAACCCACCCGTGGTCACAGAGGTGGCTTAAAGCCTAAGATGGAAATTGCTAACCCTAGTCAGGCAATGAAGGACTTACGATGAGGTCGAGGGTTTAAGGTAACCATAGGGATTCAAGGTAGATTGGTGGTTATGTGAGGCACCCAATAGCAGTTGATGGCCATTGGAAGGTGGGTACGTACATTTGTTTAAAGCCCATGATCAACAGTTTAGAAGTAGGCATAGTTTGGAAGTAATGAATGAGGTTGCAGAAGGGTAGTCTGAGAGTTTTAGAAGCAGTGGTTGCAGTGCATGTCGACAGTCAAGGCTATGGTCTGTGCTGATCAAGATATGAGTGGTGATGGATCTATGAAAAGTGGGGATGAAAAAGACTCAAATGGTGACAAATGAGCAATAGCTAGGGTTTTTTTAAGTGAATGACGACCTTGAATGCTACAGTAATGGGGAATAGAATCCAAGTAGGATCTTTGGTGATAGTTAGGGTTTCCACACAATGAAGGAGCTAGGGTTTTCAAGGAGGCAACTATGGAAGAAACATATGGGGGTCGAGGATTTTAGATCTTAGGATTCCTATAGGAGAAAATGAGATGTGAAGCCTATCAACAAGGAGCTTAACACATTACCCTCCAAGCATAAACAAAAACCTGCAAAATCAAATAGCCACCTGTAAACACAGAGAGAAATCCAAACCTTCAACAACAAATTTTAAATATATGACTGCAACCAAAACCTACAAATAGAGACCATTAGCATCTACACAGGATGGTATGGTATGTCTATATGGTATGGATCCATATGGATCCATACAGTACGGATTGTCATACTAAATTTAAAAAAAAAAATTCAAAAATTTCATAGTGAGCAAAATCTATTAGGTTTTTATGTCAATCTTCATTTGCAAGGCCTCCTAGATTCAATGGTGAGGTCTGTTCAAGGCCAAGAAGCCACCTACAAAATTTGACTTTTAGAAGTTGACAAAAAACACTTGATTAACGTTAGGTTTACCAAAATGAGATAGGGAAAAACTTTCAAGCATGCATAAAACAAGCTACAGCAAACCCTACCTCCCAATGGAGTGCAAACTAGCTAAAAAATCAATCAAATAAATAGCAAATAATATATGATTCTAAGCTATGACTTGAGTAATCTCCATTGTCCTTCTCAATGTCACATAGTGTTCTCAGATTTTGTAGATTTACAACAATCTAGAGAAGCTCAAATGTATGAATAGTAAGATGTTGGAGAGGGTACAACAGATTTTAGGGTTATGTTCTTAGAGAGAGAAAAAAATGGTTGTAGAAATTGTTTTATAGAAGAACCTATTTGAATGAAGGGTTCAGATTCAATGTTGACTTTGGAGAAAAATGATGGGTGGAGATCAATTAGGGTTTCCCTCCACTACAAGACAAGAGTGAATTTAAAATTCAAAAATATGGTGAGGTGTAGGGATTTTAAATTAAATAAATTTGTCTAATTTATTTAATTTATGTGAAGTGGGACATGTGAACCCTTAATTAAACAAATGAGATTTATTTAATTAAGTGACGGTATTTAAACAAATGTTTATTTGTTTAAATCAATTGAGTGAAAGGGGATATTTAGAATCTAAATAATTAAATAATTAATTTATTAAAATTTATTATTTAACTTTAGAGGAAAATTAGGGAAAATAGACAAATTATTAGAAAGGAGAAAATTGAATTGATTAAATAATTAAAATTATTTAATTAATAGTCAAATATGGAATTTGAAAGAAAATTGATATGAATGTGGCACTTGTGAGCTGAGGACATTTTTAAGTGTCTATAGTTACCAAGAGGATCACCTCTCTATTGCAGGAGGATAAGAGGTTGCCATACAAGGATTTTTGAGGGTAGTGGAGGCTCACGCATCTCTTTATTCAAGGTTCCTTCATGCTTTTATTTCATAGTAATTAGAATATCATAATTTTCTCTTGGGAATAGTAAATGCATGTTCCTTTTTCCTTGATGGGCTAATAAGATCTTCCATTGTTAGAATAGTTTACATTCAAAAGTTCATAGATTAGATTCATTTCAAAGCAATTTCCTTTTCCTAGAGTAATTTTTCCACATATTCAAAAAACAAAAACAAAAAACATAGATCAGTTGCATTAGGTAACTTCATATTAGATTGCATACATATTTTAAATAGAAAAGTCACTTTCATTTACATAAATAAAAAAACACAAAAATACTATTTTGCACTCATATAAGCTTGTATGTATCCAAAAACTGAAAAGAATAAAACATTTGCATCATAGAACATTCAAAAACCCTTGATTCCAACAGAAGGTCAATGCAAAGTCAAACTTTAGGTCAAACAAACCCTAAGTAAAAATCCTAGGTCAAATCAATGCTAGGTTTAACTATCTCTCTCTTGGTTTGGGCTAACGAATGTGCCCTGGACATAGAGGTGAGTGGGTGAGGACAATCCTCAAAGAGATATAGAGAACATCCATCCATACCACAAGACCAACAAAAAAATCAACAACAACAACAAAGGTTAAGGACATTCCAAACATAGGCTATCATTCAATAGTTTGAAGAGCAATTCCAACATAACAGAAGAATCAATGAAAAAAATAATCAACCTACACAATGTTGGAACCTTAGAAATTGAAACAGGAGAATTGTGACAAGTTACCCTTTGTGTCATATAGTTATTTTAATAACAATGGTCATAGAACATCAAATCAGAAATGAAAGGCAAAGCCTCTTGGTTATGCTTTTTGTGTGCCCATTCCTTCGATCCCATTTTCATCATCATTATCACATACAACATCAGCTTCACCACATATTTTTGTGAACCTAACATGAAATTACAAATCCTTCTAGGACAAGTGATTTTGCATTTCAACTTCAAAAATTCAATCATTTTCACTTTCATTCTCATGACCATCTTCGTTACTTTTGATTTTGTCACCTTAGCTTGTTCCATTTATTATGTGGTGTTTATGACACCCCAGAATATGAAAAAACTAGTCTTGAACTTAGGGAACATTCCCTCAAGGGAGCTAGAAACTCCCTCTTTGGACAAGTATGTGCCACCTGATCCAAATGCACTAGTTTCAAACTGTTATGACTATGAAGATTTGGACTATGAACAAGATAGAAGAGAATCTAGATGTTCTCTATCATTAAATAATCTTTCTTAGGAGCATAGTCCTGGTATCCCAAACACACCTCACAAAGCAAGAAGAATACATATGAGGTTAGAAGTCCATTGCATGGACCAACCATCCACAAGTAATTCAAGTACTCATCTTGATGATGAAGTAAGAAGGCTTGAAAGGAACTTACAAGAAGCAAAGGATGCCCAAGAGGCCCTAAAAGTTGCCCTACAAGAAGAGCAACAAGAAAATGCTATATGAGAAGAAACACAAAATCATGACAATATTCAGAAAGAAATCCCTAGAAATGAGTAAGTGCCTAGAGGTCCTACACCTAAAGACCTCACTGCAATGCTAGTACAAAGAATTAGAACTCTGGAGCTAGAACAACATGTCCTTGAAAGAAGACAAAAATTGCATGACCATGTTAGAATTGAACAAGACTAGGGGGCATCTTAGAATCCAACTTACCTCAACTACTAATCATGAAATGGGAGTAATTACATGTTCCCACAGTGGAATCCTCCTATTCAAAACACTCAAACAATATAGGGAAATCAAGCAAATCAAACAGTGACATTGGGTTATTAGAGCCCACCTATGGGGTTAATGTTGTCGACTCCACAATCACAAAGTGCCTCTTAGGCACATACTTGGAGTACTTAAAGGAGCCACTCAACATGGCTATAAGAAATTTTTCATTACGATGACCATTACCAGATCTCCCAAAGTTTAAAGGAGGAGACCCCAATTAGCACATCAAAGCATACACAACAACAATAAGAGAACACCTCCCTTGGGATGGGGTTGTCACAAAAATATTCCCTGAGATGCTGGAAGGAATAGCCCTAGATTGATATTATTGCTTGTCAAAGGCCTCTATACACTCATTCAAATAGCTAATATGAGAGTTTGTCATGGATTTCAACATGAAAAAACCCATGAAGATAGGGATAAAAGAATTCCTGACCATGAAACAAGAACCAAATTAATTGGTAGCCCATTTCATCACTCAATGGAGACATGTTCTCTATTCTTTAACAAGTAAGAGATCCAAACATGGATCATTGTGAATTGTGTGATCTCTTCTTACATGCCCTGAATAGGGATACAAGAGAAGAAGTCTAAAAATTACCTTACAAGTCCTACGAAGAAGCTTTGGAAAGTGCCTTGTGGATTGACCAAGTAGCCATTGATAGTGGTAGAAGGACTTATGGGTCAAACGAGATGCTAATAAATGAACATACCAAAAACAATGCACCTGTCATTAACATCCTTGAAAATAATAAGAACACAACAATAGATGAGGTAACATATCAGCCTCTAGTCAAGAAATTGAGGGATGATTACAACAAAAGATATTATTATCCTGCAAATGGTAACACAATTGATTACCCTAGAAATAACACATATTACTCATGGGATAACTATCAATCTTGGAATAAGAATGGAAATGGGAATGATGGGATATACAAAAGGCCCCCTATGAGTACAATCAATTATGTTCTTTTTACAGGATTAGGGGGTACAACATAGAGTCTTGTAGGGAATACAATAGATTCATAGCAAGGTTGCCAAAAGACCAGTAGCATCTATTTGTAGAGATATTCCTAAATCTACAAGAGGTCACACCGAATAACAAGGGGGCAAGGAAAACACAAGTGCTAATAGCTTCACAAAACATAGACATGAGAATCTATTAGGACCCATTTTCCTCATGCAAAGAAATAGAGATGACTAATCAAAACAACACAACCTAAGATACCAATGTAAATATCCCACTGCAGCTAGGACAAAAACAAGAATCCATGATGTTTGGATTGGCCAAAATATTACACAATGAAGAAGAAAAGTTTGAAAAGGAGCAAGAAGAAATACATGAAAGTAGGGTCTCTGTGGTGGAATAGATACCAGCCCTAATTGGACCCTATGAACTCATCAAGAATTTAAAGAAAGTGTACGCACACATCTCATTCATTGACCTCCTTAAGAACTCTCCTTTACATAGCTCATCACTATTAAAAGTGATAGGGTTAAAGTACCAAGATCAAATCACACCGCTGCCTAGTGACCAAATCAACCATGTGGATTTTGATGTAAACCCACCAAAATCTAAGCTTAAAGACCCAAGGTTCTTTGATTGAAAGTTAATGCCTTTTGAGGTAGAGATAAAAAAGAAAGGAGATCCCACACTATACTTACAAGTGTGGATTTATGACATGTGCATCAAGAAAACCCTAATCCATGATGGGGCTATAGTGAAAATAGTTCCATTTTTCTCTTCTAGAAATAATGGCTTATGAGCACATTAACATCACTGCATCTAGATACATGCTAAGCAGATATGATAATTTAAAACATGCCACGATAGGAAAGATCATGCTTCCAGTGACTTTAGGACCAAAGACCATCCCCAGCAAGTTCTACGTCATTGATAAAGACACAAGATATAATCTACTTCTTAGAAGACCCTCGATACACATAATGAATGTTGTGCACTCTACCTTGTTCTAGGAAGTTTGATTCCTACACCTTGGGAAGGTGTATGTTCAAAAATGGAATCCAAAGCATTTCAACATGATATAATCTAGCACAACAAACAAGAAAATAGGCATCCCCATAGACTACGAGCTTCCCAAAAATAAGATTTTTGTCCCTAGTCCTAATCCATAGTCGATATGTATCAAGAGGATAGAAATCCTGGAAAAGATAGTGTATAATGCAGAAAAGAGGCCTTAGAAAATGAGGCACCAATGAAACAAAAATAGATTATTCCCAAGGAAACAACAATGAAAATGATGTAGTGGATAAAAAAATATGGACCTCTCCAGTTCCCTTTGGAAATCCTTATGATTGGTGTGCTGCAAGCTCATAACCTCTTTCCTTGAATAGGGGAAAAACCTCACAGAACTAAAGGACCAATGTTTCAAACAACTACACTAGATTTGAGAAATGCAGACCCACACATCTTCTTAGATCTTGAGGAAGACTTAACTAAAAGTTACACTCCATTAACACCACTAAGCGAGTCATGTATTCCCAAGACACTAGAAGAAATTGAGTCATATGAGCCACTCACACCATCAGAAGATTCCAATACACCAATGACACCAATGGAAGAAGTAAATTATGTGGCAAACGGATCAACCAATGTGATAGGAGTTCTCCCAAAGATGTTCATAGTTTCTAGACCTCAAATACAACCCAGTGCCTCTACTTTAGTACAATCAAATGAACTGGGTGAATGGGAAGCGCCCTTAGTACAAATCAAAATGGTTGAGATGATTTCAGAAGAAGATGAATAAAGTGAAGGAACATTTAATAAAGAATGGAAAATGTTAGTGATAGTCGGGATAGATGAGCAATATGGTAGAACTTCTTCAAGGGAGGAATGCAAAGTTGTGGTATAGTAGTGAGACGAACACTTATCTGGTCCTTGAGACGGATCACTCCCATAATCAAAGCCTAAGATTCCTTGTCCTCAAAAGACTCATTGATCGTCATAACAAGTGGATGCTCTCTCACAGCAACTCCAAGAATGCGGTAAACATCATACAAGGTAATAGTCCACTCCCCTAGAACTTGGGGAAATCTCAAAGTATTTCTATCAGCATCCTAGGAGGTCAAAATGTCACATGCAAATATGAGAGATAGGATGAACAACTAGAACATGGAAAATCCTCGCTAAACCTGCCCTCTTTAGGACAACAAGATCATCAGGAGATAGTGAATCATACATTTTAGTGAGCCACAACTTCTCATAGTTGGCATTCCAACAAATGTGCATATCTTGTCATCAGAAAAAAAGATTTTAGTTAGATCCCATCAAGTTAGAAAATCCCTAAAAATTGTATAACTTGTGAAAATTTCACAAAAAGAGTGTATAAAACCTTCAAAATTGCAATAAATTGACAAATTTAGTGTTCAAATTAGACCAAAATGAAGTGAAGTAAATGTTAGAAAACATAAAATTTTAGTTAGAATCAATCTATCATGGTCGTCCCTTTCATCAGACCTGATCTCCCCCAGGTGACATTGTTGCACATATAGATCTCAACAAGGTGACCCTGTTGTTAAGCCAAATCTCCGGTGGGTGACCTAGACTAGCAAAAGGGGTGACCCTATTTTCCTTCCTACATGCTTACAAACACTAAAATCACAATTTTTGACTAATTTTGACAAACAAAAAACTAGTTTTACTCTAAATGACAAAATAGACATAATGCCATAGAGAAAATCAACAAAAAATGACAATTTCATGACATTTTCATGTAATTTAATGAAAGATAAGCTTTAGATATGGGTTTTTGACTGATTATGCACCTGATTCTCAATTGTAGAAGAAGAAGTGACCATCTTTATGATCCACTCGGTGATACCTTCCCAACGATTGCTTGCAGAATCAATTTTTTCAATGTTTCACTCCATTCTCACTAATTTCTTCAATCTTTTCATCTCTTAGCTTAGTTTGCATTATGCATTTTTAGAATAGTTGTTTTTATGCATCTCTCATGGTCTCATTTTGCATTCTTTCATCCCTACATGTCTCTTCAACAAAGGGAAACAACTAAGTGAATTCACATGATCTATGGTATCTTTGTCTTTCAGTTTTCATTACTTGTTTTGATATACTCAGTTATCAAACTAATACATGTTTTGTAGGTTCTATTATGGAAAAATTGACAATAGGTAAGGCCTATTTTAAGAATGGTACCTAACTTTCATGTAGACTACCATCCCCAAGGGGGCAAATATGAAAGCACCAAAATCACGGATAGCCTCCACGAGGACATCGATGATGACTCACAATCCTTGTCACATAAATGTAAGCATGGAATAATGCCCTCTCAATAGTGATTCTCTTGGTAGCATGTGATTTCTTTGTTCTCTTGTTGTTTCCTCTTTGTCTTACTAACCCTTTCCTCACTTTCAACTCTTTTTGACACTTGTCAATTTTCATTTCTTGTGCTTGCAACTTTGTTTGTGAACCTTGTATTTGTCCATTTGTTGTGTTTTAACCTTTCCCTAGTGTTTTCATCCATTCCCACTCCTAGGATCCCTCTAGAGGACCTCCCAAGACATCTCCTATTATCAGTTTTCAGTTTGGGTCAACCAGTACAAATCTCCCCCTATTATTTCCACATTTCCTTCAGGAGATCCGTCATTTGCAAGTGGAGATTTGGTTTTTGACTCTTGTTTGACTAGTTTTTGGAGGAAGTTCACCTCCTTTTCCTCTCCTTGTTCATCTCCAATCTTGCATTTTCACCCGACACCCCTCCTCTGAGGGTCACCCATGGGTCACCCGGGTGAACCTAATTGGTGAAAGGGGTGACTAGGTGGCAACCCTGTTATCTTTCCTACCCACAAATCACCTCAAGTTTTGGGCCAAAAATTGCTCTGTTTTCACTCGTTTTTTCTTTTGTTTGCATGGAATTTTGTCCTAAACCTAGAGTTAGCTATTTCATGCATCCAATCATGCATATTTATCTACTTTTGATCTTTATTTATCAACCCATGCATTCACTTAACTCCATTTCTTCTTGAGTGATAAGCTATAATTGGTTGGTTCATGCCCTAATTAGCCCAAATCACTCTTGTGTCTTCTGAGTTAAGTCTCCAATCAAAGGGTGCTAACTCTCCATCCTCTCCACCTATTTTAGTCTCTTCAAACCTATAAATACCCCCTCCCCCAAGCACAAAGAGAAGCAATTTCATTTGTGCACATAGTTCTTCTAGGTTTTTACTCTTCAACTAGCATCCATATGCTCACACAAGACATCTGAGCCTTTTCCTTTTATTGTTATCTTATCAAGCTTTGCTAAAATCTCATATAGCATCGATACGTTGCCCACATCACAAGCCATGGTGATCACAAGAACACATTGAGCTCTCATTCAAGCTTCCAAAAGATTCTTTTCACATCTCCTTTCTATTGTTACCAAGAGGATCACCCCGCTATTGCAAGAGGATAAGAGGTTGCCATACAAGGATTTCTGAGGGTAGTGGAGGCTTATGCATCTCCTTATTCTAGGTTCCTTCATGCTTTTACTTCATGTTAATTAGAAAATCACAATTTTCTCTTCCAAATTTAGTAAATGCATGTTGCCTTTTCCTTGATAGGCTAAGTAGATCTTGCATTGTTAGAATAGTTTACATTAACAAGTTCATAGATTAGATTCATTTCAAAACAATTTCGTTTTCCTAGAGTAATTGTTCCACATATTCATAAAAACAAAAAAAACATGGATCAATTGCATTAGGCAAATTCATATTAGATTGCATACATATATTAAATAGGAAAAAGCACTTTCATTTCCATAAATAGAAAAAAGTATAAAAATATTGTTTTACACTCATATAGGCTTGCATGCATCCAAAAACTAAAAAGAACAAAAACATTTGCATCATAGAACGTTCACAAACTATTGATTCCAAAACAAGGTCAACACAAGGTCAATGCAAAGTCAAACCTTAGGTCAAACAAACCCTAAGTCAAAACCCTAGGTCAAATCGAGTCTAGCTTTAACTATCTCTCTCTTGGTTTGGGTTCATGAATGTGCCCAGGACTTAGAGGCGAGTGGGTGAGGGAAATCTTCAATTATATAGAGGAGATCTACCCCATACCACAACAAGACCAACAAATAATTCAACAACAACAACAACAAAGGTTAAGGGAATTCCAAACACAGGCTATCATTCAACTATTTGAACCACTCCAACACAATAGAAGTATCTATGAAAACAATAGTCAACCTACATAGCATTGGAACCTTAGAAATCCAAATACAAGAATGATGACTAATGACCCTTCAGGTCATATAGTTAGTTTAACAATGGTCATAGAACATCAAATCAGAATCAATGCACAAGAAAGGCCCCATGATCGACTGACCACTCTCCATGAAGTCTAAGTCCCAAGCAATCCAAACTTCCCCCATGTCTCACCTCCTCTTGACTGGCTACTTCCATGAGAGTGAGAGTGACATGCAAGTTCGTCCCATGGGAAGGAGAGGGGCTCACATGCATGTCAAAGCTGACTCAACTACCCCAGGCTATCGAGTCATATTTTTGAGTGTATAGAACCTAAATACCCACATGATGTTCTTCTAGACTTTATTTCATTTGAGGGATTTGGTGGCACTAATCATCCTATTGGGAGAATTTCCACACATAACGATGAGGTGAACTATTGTGTGCTTGTAGGTGATTATGCTAATAACAACAATGTTGTGGATACTAATGTACAACTTACTAATTATTCTATTGAAGAAAAATGTTTAAGAATTAAATTTGAGAAAATTGAACATAGTCTTATGAAAAATAATATTCATGGCTTTGTTGATTGTAATAAAAATGAATCTAATCAAATTTTTTATATTTGTACTTACTCTCACGAAGATCCAAGTTGGAGATTTCTACTTCACATGAAGAGTGTGTTGATGTGAATGATGATAAGGAAACATGTTTTCTTATAGATGAACAAGCTTCTCACTTTGGTGAGTTTTCAAACTATGGGTCAGAGGTGCTAACTGCTAACGATGCAAATGATATTGAAAATTTATCTTTATGCTCTTCTAGTGACTATAATGATTCTAAATATAATGATGTTGAGAGAGATTTACATCTTCATATTGAGGAGGTAGAAGCATTTATGACAAGGATGAATGTAAGACAAAATATCCTTAATGATGAGCCTACAACTCCACCAGATATGAGAAATGATAATCCTTGTTGGTGTAAAGATAATCCTATCTTTACAAATGACCAGGAGTATGAAGATTGTGAGAACTTGAGGAAGACCAGCCCAAAGTACAAATATACCATACAAATGATGATGAGAATCTTGGATAAAGGATTGTCTCCTATGTATTATGTAGGACTCAGATTGCATGAATCTTCTTGTGCTTGATGAAGCTAATACACTTATAAGTAGCCATGTTGTTGAGTTGATAAGGAATGATCAAGTGCCCCATTGTCATGACCAACATAATTCAGTTTGCATGTCCTAGGTCTCTAATTTATTATTGTTTGATTTCTCTAGTTTGGAGGTAGAATTTCTTTTGAATAACTTAGACCAAATATATACAAAGGTATATTTGGAGCACCACACTTATGAAAGATTTCAATTTGATGTAGAAATAAAAGATGAGGTTAGCATTCATGATACATATTATCCAATGGAGTATGAGTTCTTGTCAAACATAGTTCATCTTGACAGACTTTTGATAGTGCATGATTGTGATCTTATTAATATAAGATATTACAGTGAAACTAGGTACGATATGTGTAACAGATGTAATGTGTGCATTATACATAGTGAAGTATCTCAGTTGGTATGCAATAGAAAGGTTCAAATTAGCATGGAAAGTTTTGATAATGGGATATTTAGAAGTATGATGAGAAGTATTAATGCTAATGTTGGTGCACAAGTAGGTTGCGATAGTGTTGTCAGATCAATTTTGAGGCAATCTTTAGATAATATGGTTTTTGATAGAGGGAGATGTTGGCTTTGTGCTTTTGGTAGCCTATGACCACCCATAAATATTTGTGAGATGTGAATTTAGAACCTTATAGACTAAGCGGTTTGAGCATGCATGTGATTATACTTGGCCTACACCCCAGATATCTTTTTTGGGATCTTTCTATGCCCTTAAGGGGCATACATTTCTGAATAAGAGCCACTATTGACATTTATTTCTATGCATCATTTTCTAATTATATTGGCCCTCAATTTGTCAATGAACCTCTATTTTAGCCCCACAATGATAGGCTAACCCAAAAATTCTTGTGTTAAAGTCTCAAAATCTAGAACTCATATCAAAAATCTATTTTGTACAAAGTTTTGATAATTCATAAGGTCCTCATAGTTTTTATTTTGTCACATTCAAATAATATTTGAGCCCAAATTTAATATTTTGGCATTTATAGGTAGATATGTTGAACATCAAGCACATAATTTTATGGGTCCATAATGTAACCAACACACACTTTGCAACAACAAATGACATGATCTCATGCTAGATCTTCCTCTTCAATCTTTGTGCATAGAAAATCTAAAACCTAATGGTCCTTAGGGCCCTATCTTGACATATGAAAAAGAGATCATGAGAGGTGTGAGGGTTGTTCATCTCAAAATAGATGAATGATCCTCACAACCCCACACTGGCACATTAAGAACTCATCTCTTAATGTTTTGAATGTCATCCAATCATACAATCCATCAAGAGATCTGATGGCTTCACTTGCCTCTAATCACATTAAATCCTTGCATATATAAGGGGCCCACAAATAAATTAGTCAAATTGATTCCACATAGAAATACAAAATGTTAAATGAGCTCAATCAAAATAAAGAACATGGGACTCAACATGCATAGACCAATTCTAGAGCTCTATCCTACCATATTCTATGTGAGCAAAAAATGGACTTTTGAGAACCATATATCTCATCCTTCATTAAATTCTATCAATCTTCAAAACCCTAAGATCATGATGAGTTTTGACATCTTAGGAACTTGTGAGGTCCACATGACCGTCCACACCATAAATAAATTAACAACCTTTGCATGATTGATGATGACATCATTACATCATTACATCATTTGCGTATAGGGAAAAATAATTGATGTGGTTGTTGCACACACAAAAGATAGAAGAGGAGGAAGCCACCATAAGTGACATGGAAACAACCAACAATGGTAGAGAACATGTCTTTGAGTACACATGACATAGTTGTGAACACTTTAGAATTATAGATCTTGAACGTCATCTAATGATCCTTAAAATGTTGAGGACCCTAGGAACTTTGACACACTTGAAACCTCTTAGGGACACAAGATCAAGATTGATTGAGTGATCCTTGAGACCCTTAACAACACAAAAATCCACTATGTAAACAATGAGCTCCACTTTATTGACCCCTTATCTTAGAACATCATATGATCATGGCTCAAATTCTTAGCACTGAATATAATGGATCCCATACCTCTATAGCTCGCAATAGTGAATGGTCATTCTTGGGCTACCATGAGTATTATATGAGAGCACAATAAAACATAGGGCCATTGTAATAGATGGTTGAGAAGATAAAAATAAGGGCACAAATTGGATATGGGGTAGGGCTAGAAGCTTGGCCAAGGATTATCATATTAAATGTTGGGTTGATTATCATTATTTGGTAACCACAATGTACCACGATGTACAGAAAAAGGCTTGAGATAGGGGATGCAAGATTTAGTGTCAACATAGGTGTCCTAGATGAATGTGATGTAGAATTAAGCATTTCTTTGAGTGTTCTAAATTAAAAGTTTCCTAGAATGATTTTTATTTTAAGTGCGAATAATATACAAATGATGCTTGGATTCGTTGGATGTCTCTCTTTTGAAATGATGCACATTAAATATCTTTAAGCACTAAGATGTGGCAAGTAATCACATTGAACTTGTACCAACTTGGGTCATAATGTTTTTGAAATAGGTGAGAGAGAAAAACGAATCTGAATCTTTCAATTGCAAGGGTCAATTCCACATGGTAAGGGATTGATTGTGCATGCCATGAGATTGACTCATGATAAAAAGGTTCCAATGTAAGTGCATTGCTAGGTGTAATAATTGGCTAATGTATAGAAATATATACCGAATAATAGAATAAAATCAAATACATAGAAATATGTATAAATCAAGAGGAATGTTAGATCAAAGAATAAATCCAACTTTACACAAGAATACACCATTTATCAATATATAATTGCATTAAAATATTCTATCAAACTAAAACCAAAACTAAAAGAAAAATAAATAAAAATTAGCATGAATATACAAATTTCACCATTACAAAATTATATACGATAATTTGATATTGAAAGAAACATTGAATCATTTCTCTGCGTATACATTCATCAAAATCATAAACCAATGCTGAACTTTCTTTCTCCATACAATAAAAAATAATTAAAATCATCACAAAGTTCATATAAATAAGAATGACAGATCACATTCTATAATTCAGCCAACATGAGTTTATGAGACACAGAGTGGCTATGCTCTAAGGGCCTATTTAATGCCATAACCTAACAAGGACAACCTTTGAACCAGAACAATTCCCTGTTTGCAGTAGACAAGGAAGCACTATTTGGTTTGAAGTTGATCTTCTGTTTCAGACATACACCTGCAAGAACACACGGGAAACAAGTTTCAGTTGGCCATTACTCTATTTCATCTACTTCTTGGAACATTAAAACCTTACCTCTTGCAGTTGCTTTAGCACACTGTAACTACAAGTAATTAATAAAATACATTTTAGGCCTACCAAATAGTACATGGCTCCGTGTTGTAATGCCCGCAAGATGAATCCCTTTTGATCCACCAGGAGTGGCTTGCCAGAGGAATGAAGCAGAACTGCATTCTCACCGAATAGAGCCTTTACATTTATAGGCCCCATCGAGGCATTAAATGGAAAACCATTGATGAATACAGTTAATAGAGAGGCATTCCGATAGTTTGCACCTGATTCTGCACACAATGTTTTTAAAGCATACAAACATCCTTTCAGAAAAATAAAAAATAAAAAAAATATTGAATGTTTATTTGTTAAATTAAAACAGCACTATATTCTATAGATATCCTACGCCTAGAATTCACACAATATAATATAATGCATACCAGTATGGATGATAATGCTCTCACTCTCTCTTACTCCTCCCATGGTCACCACGTTTTGGTACTGAGCAGAACTAATTCCATTCATCTGTTCAGGAAGTAAAGCAGATGGAGGCTGTTCAGGAAGTAAGGCAGATGGAGGCATTGGAGACGATGAAAATTCTCTAATGTTGGGTGTGAAACTACTTGCAGATTCTAGCAGCGGTTTTCTCTTGATTCTTGACTTTTTGTTTTTGAACCAGAAGAAGATGTTGGCTTCTGCTACATGCCCATATTTTTGGAGCAGTTTAGTTATCCTTTGTATATCTTGTCTCCCAGGTTTTTCCATTCCAGATTTGAAAATGTCTTCTAAAATCTCTTTTTGCTCCGGAAGGGGATTCCATCTTCCCTTTGGCTGGTTGTTTACCCATTTTTCCCAAGATGATGATGTTCCTGTCAAAAATAAGAAGTGAAAAATAAATTATTCAGATATATAAAAATAAAGAGCTTAACAGCTAGTGTGTCAGTCATATATATATAAAGATGCTTTGAGCACAATGAACGTGTTTAGTAATATATAGTTTTTTGGTTTGTTAATGGTAAATATACAGACGCTGGGCAAATCCAAATTACTATATTATATCAATAAAACTGCATATATGAAGGCACCCTAAATCCCTCATTAAAAAGGGAAAATAACACTGCTTCTCAGCAGAGACCTTCATCAGCAGACGACTTTTTGGCAGACATTGTTGAAGATGTGTTGATTTGACGGTGCGGTGATGAAGGCTTCAATTTGAACAGATTTGGCCAATGGCTGTTGATTCGACGCTGTGTTGATGAAGGCTCCACTTTGAACAGATTTGGCGAATGGCTGTTGCGAGCCATATAAAACTCAAGCTCTGCAAAACAGAAAACGGCAAAAAAGAAGCTCAAAATATTTGCTGTAAACTGTGTCTCCCTCAACAAACACAGCAAACCACAACACGAAAGCTCTCAATTGGACAGAGAAGAAACAAGATTAAATAGCGGATGTCTTGCTTGTTATGCTCCATCACATCAATATACACAACTAAATCACATGCATTGTACTAAAACGCGGGGAGTTGGTCAAAGGAATGATAGTGCTTCTCGAGGTTGAGTAGTTGAAGAGTACATTGAAAATGGAAATGGAATTTTTTTGAAGTCTACCGTGCCCGATGGTTTAGCTTATAGAAGATTTTTACTATATCGAATTCAATAATTGAAAAGTAGAAAAGTACATTGAAAATAGAAATGAAAATCTTTTATAATGCGAGATGTCTTATGATTTAGTTTATAGGAGGTTTGCAAGCCTATGAAATTCAATAGTTAAGAGTACATTAGAAATGAAAACATTTTATAGTCCACATGTCTCACGATTTAGTTTATAGGAGGTTTGTAGCACACAAAAATCAATAGTTGAAGAGTTCATTGGAAATGGAAATGGAATCGTTTTATAGTCCACCATGCCTCACAATTTAGCTTATAGGAGGCTTGTAGCATATGGAATTCAAATGTTGATTTCTTTGCATTTGTAATATTTGTAGTGTGGCAGCTCATTTCATGCCTCTAGCTCACAATTAATGCATTTTCTATGTAGCCTTTGCTTCATATGAACTAAAATTTTTGTGCACTTTTTATTTGGTTGTCTAATTGTCAAATTTATATTGAATATTAATCACCTCTTGAAATTGTTTTTTACCATAATAATTTTTTAATTCTTATCCCTAAATTTTTTTGTAAATTTGTTTTCATAAAATAAACAATCTTTTAATAAATAAAATTATTAAAAAATTCATGGAAAAAATAATGTAAATAATATTTATTTAAATAATTAACTTTTATTAAAACATGAATTTTTAATTAATATATTATACAAGTGTCAAGTAGCCTTTGTAGTATTATAATAGTAACATTTGTTGTCTAGTTGTTAGGTGAGCCATGACAGTCATTTTTTATGGTCAATAGATTCCTGCAATTTTAATGTATCACAATTTTACTAGATGGGTGAAGATTATAGTTGTTATGACTCACCTTGAACCAAAGTTTGATTCGTAC
Organism: Cunninghamia lanceolata; assembly: GCA_027924645.1. Lineage (NCBI taxonomy): Eukaryota > Viridiplantae > Streptophyta > Pinopsida > Cupressales > Cupressaceae > Cunninghamia > Cunninghamia lanceolata. The sequence goes on from BSBN01000144.1 coordinate 4,555,475, forward strand.
TAGCCACAACTGTGACTAGCATAGCTAAAGTTGGGTTTGTTCCTTAGAATATATTATATTTGTTAAATATTAAGGAAGAAAAAAATGTCAAAGTACTTGCATACAATGACTTCCCAAAATTAATACATAAAATAAGACTTGCATAACAAAAGTGAACAATAAATTGTAAAATTTCTAATGAGCATATTAAGCATAAACATTATTACTAAAGTTATAATTCTTATTTGCATTCATTTAATAAAGTAATTGTTTTAAATTTAAAATATGTAACCGACATACCTTTATTAAATGAATGCACACAAGAATAAAACCCACATAAAGTAAATAATCTATATAAATACAAAGTAATAGTCAAACATAAATCTCTCCACACCCAACTAGGGTTAGGGTTCTACACATAAATCAAAATATGCTAGGTTATTTTATTTTATGAAATTTGATTATTCTTGGGATTTTAATTTTATTTATTCAAGTATCTTAGGTAGACATTTCAAATCTTTCTATACCCAACTAGGATTAGGGTTCTATAAATAAATAAAAAAATGGAGGGTTAAGGCAGCTATTGAACTTATTTAAGCACAATGTAGGCACCTCATATCTCTCCACTATTTTTACTAGTATTTTATTACACATAAAAACATTATACACTGGCGTTAAGGGATGACTATGACCATGTACATAAAAACTAAATAGAGCTGGCCTATTTTTAAAAAAATATAAAGTAATTGTTTTAAATTTAAATTATGTAACCCACATATTTTTATTAAATGAATGTACATAAGAATTAAATTCAAAATATATAACACACATATTTTTATTAAATGAATGCACATAAGAATTAAATTTAAAATATGTAAATGAATGCATATAAGAATAAAGCTGTCATAAAGTAAATAATCTATATAAAAATAAGCAATACTCAACGTAAATCACAAAACTATCAAATCAAATAAAAAAGAAAAAAATAATACTTGAGAAGCGGAGAAGTTATTTGAATGGTAAGTACATAGTGTATTATTTTATAGATTTTAAATTTAATTTTCTAAATTTGATTTATTGTTTTTATTAGTTTTTTGGTTGCTCTTTTATAAAAATAAAGTGCCATAAAATAATATTTTATTAGGGTCTAAATTTGTTTTCTACACAATGAAATTTATTTAATGATTTTTTTCATTTCTATTTTGTAATAAAATAATATTTTAAAACTATATTTTATTAGCGAAATAAAAAAGGAACAAAATATAAATTTTCCTATACAGTCATCAATATTATATTCTTTTGTTTTTCTACACAATGAAATTTGATTTACTGGTTTTTTTCCACTGTTGTTTTTTAAAAATAAAGTGAGGAAAATATGACACCCTATTAAAGGAAATTAATATGGTTTTCTTTAAATTATAAAGTAATTATTTTAAATTTAAAATATATAACCCATTTTATTAAATTAATGCACATAAGAATAGACCAACATAATGTAAATAATCTATATAAATACAATTAATAGTCAAACATAAATCTCTCCACACCCAACTAGGGTTAGGGTTCTACAAATAAATAAAAATATGTAGGGTTATTTTATTTTACTAAATTAGATTATTGTTTGGATTTCAATTTTGTTTATTCAAGTTTCTTAGGTAGACATTTCAAATCTTTCCACACCTAACTAGGGTTATGGTTCTACACATAAATTAAAAAAATGTAGGGTTAGGGCACCTATTGAACTTATTTAACTGCAATGTATTTAAAAATAAACACCTCGAGAATAATATCCCTGTACATAAAAACTAAATAGCGCTGACCTATTTTTGTATAAACTATAAAGTAATTGTTTTAAATTTAAAATATGTAACCAACATACTTTTATTATATGAATGTACATAAGAATTAAATTTAAAATATAATAAACATAATTTTATTAAATGAATGCACATAATAATTAAATTTAAAATATATAATAGACATACTTTTATTAAATCAATGCACATAAGAATTAAATTTAAAATATATAAATGAATGCACATAAGAATAAAGTCACATAAAGTAAATAATCTATATAAAAATAAGTAATACTCAAACATAAATCACAAAAATATCAAATCAAATAAATGAGACAAAACAAATACTAGAGAAGTGCAGAAGTTATTTGAATGGTAAGTACATAGCGCATTATATTTAATAGATTAAAAACTTAATTTTCTAAATTTGATTTATTGCTTTTATTGGTTTTTTTTTGCTACTCTTTTATAAAAATAAAGTCCCATAAAATAAAATTTTATAACTTATGTCAAAAAATGTCCCCTTCAGGGCTTTTCCCTAGCTCCTGAGTCCTTAGAATGCATTTAGAGTATCTTTGATGTAGGGACTTCTGGAGGTCATAACTTTTGACTCAAATGTGGGTTTTCTACAAAATTCTACAAGTGGATGCATTATGAGGTGGCCAGTGGTTTCCCAACCTACCCTAGTCGATTGGACCTTGTCTTGGCACTTTTTCGGGGCTTCAAACTTTCATCTTGGCCCTCAAAATGGCAAATTAGTTTTTTTTTTTTTCTAGATTTTTAAAAAGTTGCTTTTGTAATAAATCGAAACTCATGTTTTGAATTTAGAATATTAGTTGGCATTTAGTCCTACCTTAGTTTTAGGAAGCTTTTGGGAAAAAATTGGATTCTCAAGATATGATTGTAAATTTACCTAAAATGGCAAAATCTGACAATTGTAGAAATCTACCAAAAAAGGTAATTTTTTGTTTTTTTTGTTTTCTTGGATATAAGAAAGTTTTCTCTCATTGTAGCAGCAGATTTGATGAATAGAAGTTTTTTTATGTTCCAACCTTCAAATCTTTGGCTCTCATACGATTAATGGCAAAATTGTATTAAGTGTATGTTGTGTGCTGCATCATCTGGTATCAGAGCAGGAAGATGGTTGGGAGAGGAAGAGGAAGAGGTGGTCTTGCCTAGATTCATAGAGATATACAAAATTTGTAAAGGCAAGTAGTAGAACTTACAACATGGATGGAAAACCAAAGACTGGGTAGAGGAGGAGATGAATCTGATGAAGAGATAGGTCGAGGAGGTGTAGATCAAGATATAGAACATGAGGAAGAAGAATTAGAAAGCATGAGTTTTGAAAAGAGGATGCTCAGGGCCTTAGAAGGGAAAAACAAAGGGGTCAAGGTAGATGTTTCAGATTATGCAGGTAGTCTTAAACTAGAGGAGTTGATAGACTGGTTGAATGATATGAGAAATTTTTTTGATTGGAAATCCATGACGGATGAAAAGAAGGTGAAATTCGCTTGCACTAAATTAAAGGGTCATGCAATGATTTGGTGAGATCATCTTCAAAAGCAATGAACAATGAAAGGTAAGGATAAGATCAGGACATGGAATAAAATGGAGAAGAAGTTGAGAGAAAAAGTTTTGCCCATAGATTATGTGCAAACCCTTTTTCATAGGTTTCAAAATTTAAAGCAGAGCCTCTCTTCTATGCAAGATTATACAATTGAGTTTTATATGCTATCTATACATATAAAGCATTAAGAAACTGATGAACAGATGGCTGCTAGATATGTGAATGGCCTAAAATTTTCTATTCAAGATGAATTAAGCATGCATCAACTCAATAGTATGGAAGAAGCTTACCAATTGGCTCTAAAGGCTGAAGAAAAATAAAACAGACAATACCATTAGAGGAATAGAGGAGGAAGAAGGAGTACATCAACCCCATTTTGAGGAGGTTCAAATTATGGTAGGGGAGAGTCATCCCATGGATTGGAAAAACAAGTAGATACTTGACAAGATCCTCCAAATTAAGAACAAGGAATGGGATTTCAAAAAGGTAGAGGCTATGGTAGAGGTAGAGGATGGGAAAACTAGAGAAGGCCTTTCACTTGTTTCAGATGTGGAGAAGAAGGTCATAGGGCATTTGAATGCATAAATTATAACATGCAAGAAAGAAATCAAGGAGGACAACCTAAGGTGAACTTGATTCAAACACAACATGAAGTGGAAGGGATGGAACTAGAGGTTCCACCAGATGTGGGAGAAAGTATCATGATGAAAAGAGCAATGGTGATTCCAGAGAAGGAGAAAACACAAGCCAAAAGCTCTAATGGTTCATGGATTCGAACCAATATCTTCAAAACTAGATGCACTTCAGGTGGCAAGGTATGTCAAGTTATTGTTGATGGAGGTAGTAGTAAAAATATGGTTTCTAAAGAAATGGTAGACAAATTGAATAATCCTCATCTGTACCACATTGCATGGTTTAAAAAGGGAAATGAAGTCACTATTGATAAAAGATACCTAATTAAGTTTAGCATAGGGAAGATCTACCAGGATGAGATATGTGTTGTGATGTTCACAACACGCCCCATTTTACTCCCTGGCAAAATGAGGACCCCTATTGTTGCTTTGCTTTTTTCGCTTCTGCTTGTGTTGTTTTGCTTGGTGGTAAAGGGAAAAGGGAGTCAAAATTTGTAAACCTTGTTAAAAATAGAGAAAATACATTTTTTAGTACCAATGCATGATATGGTTGGATTCCCTGTGAAAAATGAGCTAGGGTTTCTTTTTGAACCGTCTTAAAATTTGCCATATTTTGCAAGTTATGATCATTGTGGTAAAATGTACAATCAGGTTTTGCATCATACAGTGTCAGTTGCAGGTCCTTCTCCTTGTAGGCATTTGGTTAAAATTTTGAAATATATATCTAGGATGGATCTGAAGTGTTTTAGGTTAAAATGAAATATTGTTTTGAGTTCCACTCTGTATCTCACATTTGTATGTTCGACAAGTCTGACCAGCCAAGACCAGTGAACAGGGCATAGTATACAAGCATGGGCCTATCGGTGAAACATTAGCATTCGGAATGACATTTTAAGCCTTCACCGATGAGGTATCTCACGCCGATGGATGAGGGAAGACTTAGGTATCAAGGCCATCAACATAACAAGGACGGTCGGAGTAGCATTTTGGGCCCGCACCGATAGAGGAAACTCACGCCGATATATGCACCGGCCAAACATTGGATATCAGTAGAAAGGTTTTTGGACTCGCCGATGGGCGTTCTTAGCCCGATGAACAAGTAAGTAGTGCCATTTCAACCAGATAGTGGTGATTAGCAGATGGAGTTTTTGACTCGCCGATGGGTGATGTCGTGCCGATAGGAAGGAAAAGCAAGTCGCTAAGGCTATTCGGTAAGACTCACGCTGATATGGTCATCGCTATAACTGTCAACATCGGCCAATCAATTTTTGGACTCGCCGATGGTGTTTATCACGCTGATGGGCAGTAAGAGGGGAAAGCAATGAAGTTTGAGATCAAATTTTTGGCGCCTGATTGAGCGTTTCTAGTCAGCAATGGTTGACCCGTGGTATTTTAAGTGTTCTGTGTGCATTTTGAACGCAGTTTTTGTCGATTTTGGACCTGATTTCTACATTTTGCATGGTCACCTTGATTGAATTAGATGTTTCAATTTTCTGCTATTTATTACATGAAATGATACTTATTGTTGATTTGTCTATTTGCAGGATTGCAGTTGAGGTAGTGTTGTGTGGCTACACAACACGCCCCATTTTAACTTATCAAAACAGGGACCCAACTTTTGTTCTGGTTTGTGTTGTCTGTTTCTGGCGGTTTGGTAAAAATAGGTCAGGTGCATCATCATCATGAAGGTCAGGATGAGGTTGGTCATCATCATGAGGTTAGTTTGTCAAAGTTCATATTTTGTTTCTATGACTTCATAGTTAGAAAGAGCTTGAAATTCCATGCAGGTTTGCCTTTTACATCACTTGAAAATTCGTCCATATGAGAGAGTTATGCACAGTCAAAGTTTTGGTCAAACCTGATATTCGCATGAAGAGGGTCATATGTTATAAACTCATAAGTCATGTTGTCAAGATCATCATCATCATATTTGAAAAGCCCCCCCGATAATATCCTGAGGTCGAAATATCCAGACGTCAAGTTTAAGTCGTAGTAAGCTTTTCCCGTCGAGCGGTCTTTTGTATCGCGGAAGGTCATCATCATGATCTTACTCTATCACCTGATAAAAATCATGCAGTCCTGAAACATCCGGACGTCAATCTTAAGTGATAGTGTGTTTTACCCATCAAGCAACCTTGGAAACATCGCGAGCATCATGATATTCTAACATCACCCGATATTATAATATCATGCTGATGATCATCATCACCCTACTTAAGAAACCCACCATCTGCAAAATTTGCACGTGCACGTCAAAGTCCTGGTGATCATCATCATCAGGATCTTTCAAGGCAGGATCATATTTCGTAGTATCCTCCTGATCTCCTTTTGCACAATCATGATGATCACCTTATCTTTCAAAGGGGAGGGTGATATTTCATTCCTAAGTCATGTTGTCAAGATCATCATGATCTTGTTCGTCTACCCAACAGTTCGTAATATCCTCCTGCCAAGAAGTATAACCTTTTGCAAATATCCTGATGACGTCATCCCGACCTGATAAACGAAGAAGCAAATATCAGGATGACGTCACCATCACCTTTCTCCTCCGGCAGGATATTTTTTCCAAGGCATGATCCTGTTCGCCAATATGACGATGACGTCATGTTCTAAGATTAACAAAGGCCCCGGATATCCTGATGACGTCATCTGGACATTCAGCAGGATCATATTTTAAAACACTTAGTGCGGATATGATGATGATCATCATCATCATCCTGATCTTTCGATCGGGTTACCTTCGCCGCAAAAAGGGGTCATACTGCATTCATCATCCCGATCATCATTTTCCTTTCCTCAGCAGCAGGATCATATTCCAAATCCTCCTTTTTTCTTCGACATGATGATGATGATGTGTCTTTCTTTCCCCAATATGCAGAAACGAAACATCCTGATGTGCTTTTCATCAGAGCATTCGGAAAGGAGGGGCATCATATTTCGTGATATCCTGCAGCTAGATTGAAGACATAGGGTTGGTCATCATCATGATTTTTGACGTAGGTATAACTGTTGCCATCGGCTAAGTCTAAATTTGTCACCCCGATCATATGTGGTCACACCGATGCTAATATGATGATGACCCGAAGCATACAAACAGAGCATGCAAAGCCAGATGTGAAGTAATTTGTTAAGGGCGGTTATTTCCTTGTATATTTGACATACCTGATCATATTTGAACCCGATACACATGGAAATGGGCTGGAAAACATGAAGCGATAGAAATTTGAAAGCCCGACTGCCTGATTTTGGTCAATAATGGTTGACCTGATTGTTTTAATGTTGTTTATGCATTTGATGCATATTTTCCACAGGTAAAGCCTGATTGCCTGTAGCTGCACATTGGGAGGTATGTTTAATAAAATGTTTACTTCTTGTTGTTTATCCACATGATGATGAACTTAATGTTTGTCTGTTTATTTGCAGGAAGTCATGATGCTGCTGCTGAAGCTGAGCATTGAAGTCATGATGCTGTTAGAGCTGCTGCTGAAGCTGAGCATTACAAAGTTGCGCATGGAGGCAACATGAGCCAGAAATGAGGAGGATATTGTCAAATATGCTGTTCGCCAGCTGGAGACCGAATCAAGTTGAAGATGCTGGAATATTCTGTGCTAGCTGTACATTTGATAACTGGTGAAGCATGTGCTTTTCATCTGGGCCATTGTTTGTTATGAGAAGATCCTGATCCTTGGATCATTGTAACTGTTTTTTGGCAGTTGTTCTATATAAGAGCCAGAGCTTGTCATTAAAAAAGGAGAGACATTAGAATACACAGACGCATCTGGCGCAAAAAGGCTAATTACTGTAGAATCAATTAGGGGATCGGATTACTGAGACTAATGAGGATAGAATTGTTGAAATGTCAAGATTCTTTCTTCAGATCACTGTAAATGTACCTGTTCTTGAGCATACTGAATGGATATGAAGCTTCAGATTACATCCTGATTGTAAATTTTACGTAATCTTCTTGTTGATTTCTGGATATGTACTGGTGAATGCTGTGTTCAACTGGAAGCGCTTTCATTTCATTACATGTTGTTGTCAACTTTTCCTTTGAAGATTTGCACTAGATCATGCGGATTTGTGGAATGTCCTGGTGAAGTATGATTTTAGTTTCCTTCTTTTCATTGCATGTATGGGAGCTTGTATGTGGATCAGTGATCTAAGTCCAGTAGTTTTGGGAATCTCATTCTTTAACCCTTTTCCTTCTTTTAATTTCATAAATTCATCACCATAACTGCAAATCATGATAAATAACAAGCAGAACAGAGAAATATGCTGAAATCCCGTAGGTAACTGAAGATCATTAGCATATTTGAGTTAAATGCATGTAGTATTGAAAATATCATGCAAAGAATCATAAATAATGGTAGAAATCATGCAAATATCAGCCTGTAGGCACATTATTTGACTAAATTCACAGTGCAGAGGTAGAATTGTTGGAGATTTATGCAGAGCAAACATCCAGAGCAGGATATTTGAAGATAATGGTGATGAACTTTGCAGAAACACGTAAGGCCCCTGAATGGAAAACAACAACACACATCAACCACTAAGTAACGTCAGTAGATTAAGACCTAATCAACGGAGACTTGGGATCATGAATTCTTTGAATTCATCGTATCTTTCAAGATGAGTAAAGGTTGTTGTGTAACTTTTATTCTATGTTTGCGAATGACTAACATCATGACCAACAGGTAGTAGCTAAAATTTATGGCAGTGACATTGAAGAGGAGGAAATCCAATCTCAAGAGTAAGACGATAAGGACGAGGGGTGAGGAAGTCAAAAGGCCATTCATTCAATGAGAGGACAAAATGCAGCTGAAGACATTACTGCAGCAGACCACACAAGTTATTACTGAGCTGCTGAGGTTTCAAAAGGACCATATTTTTGCCCAGATTAGACGTGTACTCGGAGGTATTTTGGGGGACTGGTTCACCTACATTTATTATTGTAACCAGGGGTTTGAACCAGGGGTTTAGTTGGGGTTTTTTTTGCTGCAGTGAGGACACTTAGAGTCTTTATATTGTGCCTCTCTGCACTGTAATACTTTACAACAGGGATTTTAGAAATACACAGGGCCTAGATAGAAGTTTGTAGCAGCTTTTTTTAGTTTAGATTAGAAGTAGAAGAAGGAGGTCGCCTGTTGTCTACAGTAAGGAGTACGTGGAACATCTGGCTTCCTTACTGTATCTGTAAAGCTTGTAAGTTCTCTGTAGTTTGATCAATGAAACTAAGAGTCATTCCAACATTGTAAATCATGTATGACTGTTTGTTTCTAATACAATAAAAACTGGAGTTCTGCATCTATCTTCTGAGTGTTCTCCTGCTCTTCTTTGTGTTTTGAAATATTTTCTCTGAGAGCTTGCAATTTTAGGTGTATGTTTGTGAAAATGCTCAGAATATACATTTAAGGTTTTTATCTGTGGATTTGATCAAATTGCTATATGATTTATAAAGCGCATAATAGAACAATTAGATCCTTTGGTAGAGTAAATGAAGTCTAGAGTAGATCTTTTTAACTTTTCCCAACCCATCTGAAATACTTAGCTTAAAATGTAGAAATCTAAAGGAAGTTGTCTCAAAATTGAAAGAGTATGCATAACAGAGTTAAAAGTAGACAATTTTCATAAATGTATAAAGGAGAAAGCTGCAATAATTCAATAAAACCATCTAAGCTTTGTAGCACAGTAACACTTTTTATGCAAAGAATGAACCAGCACACCCATATTTAATGATCTCTTTGCATATTTTGAGTTGAGTTAACCAGCAAGCAACCTTAAATTATGTAAGGCCCCTTGAACATTACAGCTTCACATCGACCAACTGAATTTGACCAACAGGTCAAGACCTGACCACAGTAAACTTGGGATTAAGTTAATCTTAACTGATTCCTTCATATCTTTCAAGTCAGTTTTGGTTCGCTATATGTGAATTTTAACTAATTGTTATGATTGCATCAAAACAATCACCAACAGTTTTTCTGGCACTAGAAGGAAGGCCTGACTTGAATTAGGGTTTGTTTCATACTGGCTAATAACAGTGATAGAGTGACCAGGTCTAGATCTAGTTCAGGAGATATTTTTGTACAACTACCTGATATAAGGTGAAGTAAGAACCCTTTGATTTGGAATCCTAAAATATCGCAAGAAGGAAGTTCATCTGGAACACCTCCTGGGTCACCTTTTAACATCTGTAGCATTGTGAGTCTTGACAGATTGCTATTCAGATCTTTAAATCTCAGTTCAGGCACTCCTGGAGGTCTCAGTCCTCCTATAAATCCTATCCCACCAATCAATCTAGGTATTCCTACAAGTTCAGGTCAAGCTCAAACACCTGCAATGGCTTATTTCAATGTTAATTCTCCCATATTTTTCAATGATTATCATGAGATGCCCAAAAATCTAGAAAAGATATATCCTAAATATAAGTTACACCAAGATCTAGAAGACCACATCAGAATATTTAAGGAAGCATGTTTTAGGGCCAGATTAGAGCATGAGGACGTTGTGTGTAGATTGTTTCCCTACATCTTTAGTGAACAAGCCTCTAACTGGTATGTAAACCTACCTAACGGTTACATTTCTTCCTGGTCGCTTATGGAAGAAGCATTTCTATCAAGATTTAGAGGACCCATTGACCCTTGCATTCTATATCACAAATTGGCTACCATAAAAAGGGGTGAGGGAGAGTTGATTGATAATTTCAATGACAGATTTCAGAAGGCCTACTCTAGGTTAGTAGACCCTTACACCGTGGATGATGATACCTTGTTGGCTATCTACTATGCAACCTTGGATCCTCTAACTACCATGTTTGTCAAAAGAAAACCTAACATAGATTCAATATCCAAAGCCTACAAAGAGGCAGCCTCAGTGAACCAAGAGATGAGGCATACAACTTATAGCCCATTTGTTAATGGGGGGAATTTTGGGGTGCAGAATCAAGCACAACCATGGAATGGAGCCCCTATGCAGCACACTCCATTATTAAATTTGGTTCCTTCTTACACACCTGTGTATAGTCCTACCCCAATCCAAGCTATAACTCCTTACACGGGTAGCACTTCTAATAACAGTCAAAATAATGGTTAGCCTTTCTTCCAACCTCCTAGGGATACAACTATGGCAAAAGCATAGGAGGAAAGGGAAGAAATCAAAGAGATCATTGCACATTTGAAAAAGTTAACCACTGAAGTGACACAACTAAGAAACGAGAACCTCTATGGAAGAGGCAACCAAAACTACAATCAAAATTAGAATCACAACCAAGGCCAAGATCAGAACTATAGTTCCAATCAAAATTAGCATTACAATCAGAACTACAATAAGAGCCATACCCAAAATAACAACCAGGGTCAATGTTCAAATTAGAACCAAAACTATAATCAACATCAAGGCCCCAGCCAGGGGCAACCAATGCAAAATAGAGGGCCAGTGATAGATAATAGGACATGGAGCAATAATAACAGAAATCAGAATTAGCCTAGGCCACCCAAGACATGGAACACTGGGCCCAACAACGGTACTCTAGATTCTGCTTTTGAGAATATGGATAATCATGATGTAAAACAAATAGCTGGCATCCAAATGGCCCGTATAGCATGCAAAATTTGGTGCAGATTTCAGAATACCAATGCCCATGCTGAGCATGACTATCCACAGTTCCACTTAGCAACCAGCATTTTTAATATAGATGTGCAACCTCCTACCTTTGAGTTTCTCATTCCCAAGGGTAATGAGGTAGTACCCACAGGATATGATACAACCTTAGTCGCAGAAACGTTTACCTTTGCAACTGTAGAAGAGAAAGAGGATGAATTGCTAGAAGATGGACCATACTGTTGTGAAAATCTTTATCCTGAATTAGCCTTTGTGTTAAATGCTTTTCAGTTTCCCTTTGAAACTGAAAATGAGGTATTAACTGAAATAGAAGAAGTGTAGGCTTTTCAACAGACAAATAAAAACCACACCTACAATTTAAGGAACAACACTAGGCTAGGAGGACCTTTCACCACTTCCATTCCCCCAAACAACTTCAATACACCCCCAGATCAGAATGCCAGCAACAATCCTACCATACTTAAAGCTAATCAGCGCACAAATAATGGAACAACGGTACAAAAAGATCAAACAAGTAAAATTGAAACAATAGAGACAACAAGATTAATGAGTTACTTGTCAGAGGAAATAAAGAAAATTAAGGTCAGTATACCTCTGAATGAATTATTGAAAACCTGAGGGATCAGAAGTGCTTTTATAAAATCTCTGGATACATCCATGACAGACGAGGTTTCTACTAATATAACTGTTCCTAATAGAGATTCACTGCCTAAAGAGAAAAGTAAGAAAGTTGAGCTGCCTTCCAATACAAATGTAGTAATACATGCAGATAAGAGGGATGCTCCCCCTTTCTTGTTAATTGTTAGATTGTGTGGGAAGAACATACACAATTGCATGGTAGATTCTGGTGCATCAGCCAATGTAATACCCTTAGGAATATGTAAAACTCTCGGGCTGACTCCCACCAAATCTACCAAGGTTGTCACATAATTAGATAAGACTGAAGTTAGCATGATAGGAGAACTCATGAACATTCAAATGCAATTAGCTTTAGATCCTAGGGTAAGCCAAATCATTGATATTCAAGTAGTGGATATACCCATAAATTATGGAATGTTGCTGAGTAGGGATTGGTCCAAGACATTAAATGGATATATGGCCACTGACTTTTCACATATGTGGCTACCTTGGAGGGGCATCCCAAACTAGATTAGAATAGAGGCAGAGCCCAGGATGAAACACATGATAACAGAGTATAATCGAATGAATGAAATATTATATGCTACTGTTGAGCCTGGTGTTTATATAATTACCAACAATGGGGTACAGATTGAAGAGATCATGATGTTAAACATTAGAAGAAAATGTGTCAACAAGGAGACAGCATTATTCATTGAGTCTGATGAAAATTCTTCAGATGAAGAAAACAATGCAATAAGTAAATTTGGTCATGCCATTAGACAAGAGGTGGAAGAGTGCATTAAACAAAATCTGCCGGTCCAATGTAAATTGTATAAAAACAAGTGTAGAGTCCACGATAGGCAACATTCTGAGGAAAGTTGTGGAATGTGCAAAGACATCATTGAATATGAATACAAAAAATGCATAAGGAGGGTAGAGGTACAAGAGGAAAATGAGAATCCTGATCAAACATAGAAATATGTTCAGGGTGATGTAGATGCCTTGATTCCAGATTTAGGAGAAGAAATAGAAGACAAGGGTAGTTTTCTTTCTGATTTACCAGATGAAAATACACATATGCAAGTTGACCAAATAGAAAAATCCATGAATAAATAGGGCAACACCCCACAGGTGATGAAAGAGGCAAAGCATGCAAAGATAAAAGGACAGAAAAGTAAAGATGGCATGTGGACGTTAAAATGTGATGGGTCCAATTCAAAACAGGGCGCGGGTGCAGGTGTTGAACTCATAGATCCTTAGGGTAAATCAAATCTGGCAGCATATAGACTGTAATTTTCCTGTACTAATAATATTGCTGAATATGAGGCCCTAATTTTAGGACTAGTCATGGCCATCAAGAAAAGGGTGAAAGCGATCAGAGTATTTTCAGACTCTGAACTAGTAGTCAGACAAGTGAGGAAACTATATGCCTGCAATTACAAAAAAATGATTAGTTACAGACATAGAGTATGGGGTTTAATAGATTTGTTTGATGTTTTTAACATAGAGCATATCCCTAGAGAGATGAACCACAGACCAGATGCACTAGCAGTTGCTGCTAGCACACTAGAACCCTTGACACTGTCAGGATTGAGACGATTTGCTGTTGAGCTAGTTAATGTGCCCAGTATCCCAGACAATGTTACACACTTTCAGATATTTGGGGGGGATCAGCAAATTATTGATTTTCTAACTTGTAATGAGGTATTTGAGGCCCAAATCATTGATGAGCAAGAAAGGCCTGAAACAACATGGGACAAAGAGGATATAATCAACTTGAACAACAACTTCTTACCCAAAGGAGTAATTGAATTAGAACACATCTTTGACTTTCATGGAGTAATGAGACAGAAGGACTTGTCCAAAACAGAAGGGGGTAAGTGTGACTTATATAACTTAGGGACAGAGCAAAACCCACAAAATGTACTAATTGGGAAGGCTTGCTCTAAGAAAATTAGAAAAAAAATTTAGACACTCTGAAAGAATACAAACATGTCATAGCATGGATGTATGAAGACTTGAAAACATATGATACATCCATCATAACTCGCGTAATACCTTTGAGACCAGAGGTTAAACCATTTAGGCAGAAACAAAGGCCTATGAACGCCATTCTAGAGCCTTTAATCTTTGAGGAAGTTAAAAAATTGCTATCTACTGGAATAATTTTCCCAGTTAGACATTCAGTCTGGGTAGCTAACTTGGTACTAGTAAGGAAGAAAAACGGAGACATCAAGTTGTGCGTAGACTTTAGAAATTTAAACAAAGCATCTGAATAGGATAATTATCCTCTGCCTCCAATAGATGAAGTGCTGCAAGCAGTAAATGGGGCAAAGATGATGTCTTTTTTAGATGGCTTCTCAGGCTACAACCAAGTCTTGATTGATAAAGAAGATAGATTAAAAACCACCTTCACTTGTAAATGGGGAAATTATGCATATAGGAGAATGCCTTTTGGTCTGATTAATGTAGGTGCCACTTTTCAGAGAGCCATAGACATTGCATTCCGTGGATTATCAGGTAAGTGCATTGTTGTGTATATGGATGATTTGATTGTGTATTCCAAGGATGCATCCACCCACACTAAAGATCTCAGGAAAATACTCAAACAATGTGAAAGGTATGGGATTTCCCTTAATCCTAAGAAATGTATATTTGGCGTAATTGAAGGTAAATTATTAGGCCATGTCATTTCTTAAGATGGAATTTTGATTGATCCGGATAGAATAGAATCCATAAAAAATTTGCAAATACCAAACAGTAGGAAAGAGTTGAAATCATTTTTTGGTAAAATTAACTTTGTTCGGAAGTTTATCACAGGTTTTGCAGAGATCGTACAGCCGTTAAATGCCATGTTAAAGAAGGATGCACAGATGGAATGGATGCCTATGGCTAGGGCTGCATTTGAAGATATCAAAGAGGCAATTTCTAATGCTCTTGTATTGGCAGGTCCAGACTACACAAGCCCGTTTTACATATACTCCTTTGCATCTTCTCATTCAGTCGCGGCTGCCCTAACACATAAAGGTGAAAACAATGAAAAAAGGCCCATCACATTTATGAGCGTGCCTCTGAAGGATGCACAGCTAAGGTATCTAGACACTGAAAGATAAGCATTTGCATTAATGAGGGCTATGAAAAAATTCAAACATTACATTCTGTGCAGCCAAATCAAAGCCATAGTGCCAGATGCAGCAGTAAAGATGTTGCTGATGCAGAACAAACCTGGGGAGAAAAGAGCCAAATGGATCCACACGCTGCAAGAGTTTGATATGGAAATCATTCCCATGAAGCTGGTCATAGGGCAGGCGTTGGTACAAACAATAGCAAATACTGATCCAGATTTTATGAAACAGAAGTATGTATTGAATTCCCAGAATGCATCAGACTGGTATGATGATTTAAACACCTTTCTGATAGCTGGAAAGTACCCAAATAGGATGAAAGCTTCTCAGAGGAGAGCTTTGAAGGTTAAAGCACAAAAATATATGGTGCAAGGAGGTCTTCTATTTAGGAAGAACCATGATGGAATTTATCTGAGATGCCTAAACAGAACTGAAGCAGATAAAGTGTTGACAGAACTACATGACAAGTATGGAACCAGCCATGGTTCTCATCTAGCTACAACACACAAAATACTAAGGGCGGGCTATTACTGGCCCACAATGTTCAAAGATACTGAGAGTCACATTAAAAGTTGCCACACCTGTCAGACTACAGTAGATAAGGGAAGAAATCAGGCCAATCCACTACAACCTGTGATTGAATCAAGACCATTTGCACAATGGGGCCTGGATTTTATTGGAGTCATCAATCCTCCATCTTCTGTAGGACACAAATTTATACTGATGGTGATAGACTACTGTACAAGGTGGACTGAGGCTACCTGCTACAAATTCTCCACAACTAAGGTAGTTATCAAGTTTCTTGAAGAAAACATCATCACCAGGTTTGGAACTCCCTATTCATTGGTATGTCATAATGGCCTTGCTTTCTCTTCTTTAAAGTTTTCTAAATGGGCATTTGAGTACGAGATCATTTTAAGGTTTTCTTCAAATTATTACCCTCAAGGTAATGGATTGGCTGAATCAATGAACAAAATTTTATTAGACATAATCAAGAAGTTGATTGCAAAGAGTCCTAGAGAGTGGAATACCCTATTAAGATATGCATTATGGGTAGATAGGACCAAGTTTAAGATAGCTTTAGGTAGCACACCTTATCATTTAGTTTATGGGACTAGTCCCATACTTCCAGTAAATCTGAGAATACCAACCTGGAAGTTTGCCAATGAGTATCTAGGCTTTGATAACCATAGGGAAGCTAGGATAGTACAAATGCTACAATTAGATGAGAAAAGAGGTCAAGCCATCAAGAAGTTTGCCAAACATCAAGCGGTTGTTAAGAGGTGGTTTGATAAAAGGGCAAGAGTCAAAACATTTAGGATATCAAACTTAGTGTTGTGTTGGGACAAAGCACATGAAAAGAACGGGAGCCATGGAAAATTTGAGAAATTATGGCTAGGTCCATTACAAGTCTCAGAAATAATAGGAGACAATACATTTAGACTCAAGGCCTTGACTGGATAAGAGGTACCATTGCCAATTAATGGCCAACATTTGAAACACCACTTCCAGGCCTGAGGTAAAGGGGAGTCCATTTTGATGTAATACAGTGTAAGTAATGTATAGTTCTTCTTTTGTTGTTTTTCTTTTTTGGCTTGGCTGTTTGTATAGTTTTGTTTTCTGCTTCTTTTTGTTTCTTGTTTTGTTTCTGTTTGTATAGTTTTGTCCTCTTTTGCTTTTTATATAGTCTGTCTGTTGTTTGTTGGTTGTCTCCTCAGTAGGGATCTTTGTCTTTCTTTAGAGTATTAGGGGGCAAGCCAGGAACCATTTAAAATAGTATAAAATTTAGAACTTTCAAATTAATCATTTGCAATTTACACATAACTTGTTGTGACTATCATGAATGTAGAGAGTTGTTTTACTTGTTAAATTTCGTATTCAATAAATGTGATTGAGAATTCAAGAAGGTTTCTCATGATGACACACCTAAAATCCTTGGGTTTGTTGAACCTACCAGTGTAGATATTAGGTGAAAAATCTGAGGTCACATTTTCTACCATTACAATTCTTAGCTTAATTTCAGCAAGTGTCCACTCCTTGCATTATGAAGTTACAAACTACAATATCTTGTGAAATCTTTCAAAAATTAGAAAATATAAAATATAAAATATAAATAAAGTGGATTATACTGAAAATCTAGATTAATCCATCTAAGTAACTCTACCGGGGCTATGGATGCTCGCTAGAAGTGGGGCTCTACTTAGGAGAATTGTAACGATAACCTTGCTGGGGCTATGGATGCTTGCTGGCAGCAAGGCTCTATCTGGTCGGCTATGAGGGAATATCCTCAACTACGTAGGCTAATGTCAGTCACTAGTTTGTTCAACCAATCTTCAAGATGAGCATAATTAATCACGTGCACATACTTAAACTGAAAATGAAAATTCATGCACCCTTATTAAATACCTTAGGTCTCAAGTTGAATAATAATTTGCAGGAAAGATAGTCGGAAGCTATGCATTTATTTCATCTAGTTTTCTTGAACACTTTGAATTTAATTGTTTTGTTTCGTCGCTATTTGTTGTGATGTTCACAACACGCCCCATTTTACTCCTTGGCAAAATGAGGACCCCTGCTGTTGCTTTGCTTTTTTCGCTTCTGCTTGTGTTGTTTTGCTTGGTGGTAAAGGGAAAAGGGAGTCAAAATTTGCAAACCTTGTTAAAAATAGAGAAAAAAGCATTTTTTAGTACCAATACATGATATAGTTGGAATCCCTGTGAAAAATGAGCTAGGGATGCTTTTTGAACCATCTTAAAATTCACCATATTTTGCAAGTTATGATCATTTTGGTAAAATGTACAATTAGGATTTGCATCATACAGTGTCAGTTGTAGGTCCTCCTTGTAGGCATTTGGTTAAAATTTTGAAATATATATCTAGGATGGATCTAAAGTGTTTTAGGTTAAAATGAAATATTGTTTTGAGTTCCACTCTATATCTCACATTTGTATGTTTGACAGGTCTGACCAGCCAAGACCAATGAACATGGCATAGTATACAAGCATGGGCATATCGGCGAAACATTAGCATTCAGAATGACATTTTAAGCCTTCACCGATGAGGTATCTCACGCCAATGGATGAGGGAAGACTTAGGTATCAAGGCCATCGGTGTAACAAGGACGGTCAGAGTAGCATTTTGGGCCCATGCCGATAGAGGAAACTCACGCCGATATATGCATCGGCCAAACATTAGATATCAGCAGAGAGGTTTTTGGACTTGCCGATGGGCATTCTTAGCCCAATGAACAAGTAAGCAGGGCCATTTCGGCTAGACAGTGGTGATCGGCGAACGGAGTTTTTGGCTCGCCGATGGGCAATGTCATGCCGATAGGAAGGAAAAGCAAGTCGCTAAGGCTATTTCAGTAAGACTCACGCCGATATGGTCATCGCTATAACTTTCAACATCGGCCAATCGATTTTTGGACTCACCGATGGTGTTTATCACACCGATGGGTGGTAAGAGGGGAAAGCGATGAAGTTTGAGATCAAATTTTTGCCCGATTGAGCGTTTCTGGTCAGCAATGGTTGTCCCATGGTATTTTGAGCATTCTATGTGCATTTTGAATGCGGTTTTTGCCGATTTTGGACCTGATTTCTACATTTTGCACGGTCACCTTGATTGAATCAGATGTTTCAATTTCCTGCTATTTATTACATGAAATGATACTTATTGTTGATTTATCTATTTGCAGGCTTGCAGTTGAGGTAGTAGCTAAAATTTATGGCAGTGACATCGAAGAGGAGAAAATCCAATCTCAGGAGCAGAAAGATAAGGATGAGGGGTGAGGAAGTCAAAAGGCCATTCATTCAATGAGAGGACAAAATACAGCTAAAGACATTACTGTAGCAGACCACACAAGTTATTACTGAGCTGCTGAGGTTTCAGAAGGACCATATTTTTGCCCAGATTGGATGTGTACTCAGAGGTATTTTGGGGGACTGGTTCACTTGCATTTATTGTTGTAACCAGGGGTTTGAACCAGGGGTTTAGTTGGGGTTTTTTTTGCTACAGTGAGGACAATCAGAGTCTTTATATTATGCCTCTCTGCACTATAATACTTTACAACAGGGATTTTAGAAATACACAGGGCCTAGATAGAAGTTTGTAGCAGCTTTTTTTAGTTTAGATTAGAAGTAGAAGAAGGAGGTCGCCTGTTGTCTGCAGTAAGGAGTGCGTGGAACATCTGGCTTCCTTACTGTATCTGTAAAGCTTGTAAGTTCTCTGTAGTTTGATCAATGAAACTAAGAGTCATTCCAACATTGTAAATCATGTATGACTGTTTATTTCTAATACAATAGAATCTAGAGTTCTGCATCTATCTTCTGAGTGTTCTCTTGCTCTTCTTTGTGTTTTGAAATATTTTCTCTGAGAGCTTGCAATTTTAGGTGTATGTTTGTGAAAATGCTCAGAATATACATTTAAGGTTTTTATCTATGGATTTGATCAAATTGTTGTATGATTTATAAAGTGCATAACAGAACAATTAGATCCTTCGGTAGAGTAAATGAAGTCTAGAGTAGATCTTTCTAACTTTTCCCAACCCATCTAAAATACTTAGCTTAAAATGCATAAATCTAAAGGAAGTTGTCTCAAATTTGAAAGACTATGCATAACAGAGTTAAAAGTAGACAGTTTTCATAAATGTATAAAGGAGAAAGCTGCAATAATTCAAGAAAACCATCTAAGCTTTGTAGC
This sequence comes from Cunninghamia lanceolata, assembly GCA_027924645.1. Classification (NCBI taxonomy): domain Eukaryota; kingdom Viridiplantae; phylum Streptophyta; class Pinopsida; order Cupressales; family Cupressaceae; genus Cunninghamia; species Cunninghamia lanceolata. The sequence continues at coordinate 4,575,516 of BSBN01000144.1, forward strand.
ACAGTAACACTTTTTATGCAAAGAATGAACCAACACACCCATATTTAATGATCCCTTTGCATATTTTGAGTCCAGTTAACCAGCAAGCAATCTTAAATTACATAAGGCCCCTTGAACATTACAGCATCACATCGACCAACTGAATTTGACCAACAGGTCAAGACCTGACAACAGTAAACTTGGGATTAAGTGAATCTTAACTGATTCCTTCATATCTTTCAAGTTAGTTTTGGTTCGCTATATGTGAATTTTAACTAATTGTTATGATTGCGTCAAAACAATCACCAACAATATGGTGTTATGTTGTCCCAATGGATGCCTATCATGTGTTATTAGGAAGGCCATGGTAGTATGATAGAAAAGTCATACATGATGGAAAGAAAAACACATACACCTTTTGGAAAGATGGCTCTAAGGTGATTTTATTGCCTCTCAAGGATGAAGAAAAAGGTGAGACCATGTTGTCTGGAAGAGATCATGTTAAAGAAATGAAGGTGACAAGGTGTTGTTATGCATTAGTAGTGAAAAAAGGTGAAGAGGAAGACATTTCAATTCCCCCAAAAGTAGCAAAGCTATTGAAAGAATTTGTTGATGTTGTGCCTGATCAATTACCTGATGGTCTATCGCCAAAGAGAGATATTTAGCATCATATTGATTTGATTCCAGTAGCAACTCTACCCAACCAAGTAGCTTATAGGATGAATCCAACACAACATGTACAGTTGAATAAGCAAGTAACAAAACTTATAAGTAAAGGTACGGTGAGAGAGAGCATGAGCCCATGTGATGTACCAGCATTGTTGACTCCCCAAAAAGATGGAACATGGAGGATATGCACTGATAGTAGAGAAATTAATAAGATTACCATCAAGTATTGGTTTCCTATACCTCATATGGAGGACATGATGGATGTCCTTACAAGGGCCAAATATTTCAGCAAGATCGACCTATGAAGTGGCTACCACCAAATCTAGATTCAAGAAGGGGATGAGTGGAAGACATCCTTTAAGACTAGAGATGGATTATATGAGTGGATGGTTATGCCATTCAGGTTATCAAATGCACCTAGCACATTTATGAGATTGATGAACACTATACTACGACCTTACATTGGTAAGTTTGTGGTAGTTTATTTTGACGATATTTTGGTATTTAGGAACATCAAAGAAGAGCACTTACAACACTTGAGGATCATCCTTGGTGTGTTAAGAAAGGAGAAGCTCTATGCCAATTTCAAGAAGTGTAGGTTCATGTAGGACAATTTGGTTTTTTTAGGCTTTGTCATTTCTAATGATGGTGTCAGAATGGATCCAGAGAAGGTTAGGGCAAGTCTATAATGGCCTAGTACAAGCAACATCATAGAGGTAAAATGTTTTCATGGCTTGGCAACTTTCTATCGAAAGTTCATTCAAAATTTCAGTAGTATTGTAGCCCTTATAACAGATTGCACCAAAGGAAGGGAATTTGTATGGACCACGAATGCTAAGGAGAGCTATAAGTACTTGCAGCAAAAGGTAATAGAAGCACCTATACTTGCATTGCCAAATTTTGATAAGGTATTTGAAGTAGAATGTGATGCCTCCCATGTGGGAATAGGTGTTGTGCTTAGCCAAGCTGGAAAACCTATAGCTTTCTTTAGTGAAAAGATGAATGAAGAGAGAAAGAATTATTCTACTTATGATTTGGAATTTTATGCAATTGTTCAAGCATTGAGGCATTGGAGACATTATCTAGTTCCCCAGGAGTTTGTATTATTTACAGATCATATTGCATTGAGATACTTGAACACATAGAAAACGTTGAATAATAGGTATGCCAAGTGGGTCTCTTTCTTGCAGGGTTACAATTTTGTGTTGAACCATAAGTTTGGAAAACAAAACCAAGTTGTAGATGCATTAAGTATGCATGTTACACTTTTGACCACAATGGAAACTGAGGTGATTGGTTTTGATTCCATCAAAAATTTGTATGAGTTTGATGATGATTTTTGGGAGATTGTGGAAGAATTGAAGGCACCAGTATCTGGTAACTTGGATCACTTTAGGGGTGAATATTTTCTACAAGATGGGTATCTATTTAAAGGAAAACAACTTTGCATACTAGCTGGCTCTATGAGGGAAAACATTCTCAGAGAATTTCATAGTAGTGGGTTGGCTGGACATTTTGGCAAGGACAAGACAATAGCCTTGATAGAAGATAAATATTACAGGCCAAAGATGAAAAGGGATATAACTAGGTATGTAACAAGGTGTAGGATCTGCCAAGTGGCTAAGGGACATTCACAAAATACAAGGTTGTATATGCCATTACCAGTACCAACTGCACCATGGATAGATTTGAGCATGGACTTTGTGTTGGGACTTCCACATACTCAATGAGGCATTGACTCTATTTTTGTAGTTGTTGATAGGTTCTCCATTATGGTTCATTTTATTTCCTATAAGAAAACTAATGATGCAACGAGGGTAGCAGAGTTATTTTTTTTAGAAGTTGTTCGACTACATCGTGTTCCAAAGACTATTACCTCTGATAGGGATACCAAATTCCTCAGTCATTTCTGGAGGACTTTATGGAAGAAGATGGGGACCAAGTTACAGTTTAGTAGTGCCTATCATCGTTAAATGGATGGGCAAACATAGGTGGTCAATCAGAGTCTGGGAAATTTGTTGAGGTGTATTGTTGGAGAAAAGCCAAAACAATGGCACTTGGCATTACCCCAGGCTAAATTTGCCTATAATATTTTTGTTAATAGATCAATGGGAAAGTCCCCTTTCCAAATTATGTATGGCAAGCATCCTCAGGGTGTCCTAGATTTGGTACATATACCAATGAAAGATAGGGTCAGTGATGATGGGGAAGCATTTGCAGAACACTTTCAATAGTTGCAAAAAGAAGTGAGACAGAAGTTGCAGAACAGTAATGAGAGGTATAAGAATATAGTGGATGCTACTAGGAAACATTAGACATTCAATTAAGGTGACTTAGTGATGGTATATTTGAGGAAAGAGTGGTTTCCTACTGGAACATACCACAAGTTGAAGTACATGAAAATTGGTCCTTGCAAAATTACAAAGAAGATCAATGATAATGCATATGAGGTTAGTTTACCAGATGATCTTGATATTTCTCCTGTGTTTAATGTTTCTAATTTATATGCATTCCATGGTGAGGATGATGATGAAGATAGTCAACCAGAAGTGGCATGGCACCACCACATTCCCCATAAGAAGAAGGAAAAGATTGCCCAAGTTCTTGATAAGAACACTATCTACACTTGGCAAGGGCAGTACAACAAGTATTTAGTACAGTGGGAAGGATTGCCACCAAAAGATAGCATGTGGATTACAGAGTGGGAAGTGCATTGGTCGGATCCAGTCAAGTGGCAGTAGTTCTAAGAAACTCACTTGCATGAGCTGCATTCCTTTCAACCAGAGGAGAATGACGCAAGGACTTCCAGAGGTCATAACTTTTGACTCGGATGTGGGTTTTCTATGAAATTTTATAGGTGGATGTGTTATGAGGTGGCCAATGGTTTCCAACCCACCCTAGTTAGCTGGACCTCATCTTGGCACTTTTTCAAGGCTTGAAACTTTCATGTTGGCCCTCAAAATAGAAAATTAGTGTTTTTTTTCTAGATTTTTAAAAAGTTGCTTTTGTAATAAATTGAAACTCATGTTTTGAATTTAGAATATTAGTTCTCATTTCATCCTACTTAGTTTTAGGAAGCTTTTTGGGAAAAAACTGGATTCTCAAGATATGATTGTAAAATTACCTAAAATGGCAAAATCTGACAATTATCAAAATCTGCCAAAAAAGGTAATTTTTTGTTTGTTTTTGTTTTCTTGGATATAAGAGAGTTTTATCTCATTGTAGCAGCATAGTTGATGAATACAAGTTTGTTTATGTTCCAACCTTCAAATCTTCGGCTCTCACGTGATTAATGGCAAAATTGTATTAAGTGTATGTTGTGTGTTGCATCAATCTTGCATGATGATTTTGAATCCCGATGAGAAAACTTTGAAGTCTTATGGCAAATAGGACCCATGGGGTGCTATTTTGATGATCCCCAAACAAAAATGGCAAGGTGGACTTGGGCGCTAGCACCCTAGTCTTTCCCTGTTTTAGGTTTGCCCTAAATATAAATGCCAGTTCTATGACCGTTATTTAAGTCCTATGCCAATATCTCAAGTTTGAATTAGGAAATTCTTTGCAGGAACCTTTGTAGTTTCATATATAAGCATGTTTGGGTTTTTATTTGCAAACTAGATGTACATTGTGAACTTGTGACTTATGTTAAAGTGATTCAAGTCATTCATTGTGTTGCAGAGCAGTGTTTTTTTGTTATTGTGCATGTTTGTTGCAGATTTGACACCATCTCCTCATGGCATGAAGAGCATCTTCCTTCCATGAGATCTACACATCAAGGTGATATATATTGTTTCTTTTATCATTTATCATTTAGATTTTGCCTCTATCTCACTGGGATACGCACTCTCATCTAACAACAGTGTTCAAAACACTTGAATGTCTCTTCGGGGATTGACTGAGGCAAGCCTCTAAACATCACAACCCTCTCCCACACTCCGTTGTTATTGCAATTTACAGGTACAAACTTCGATGGAGTAGAGTTGCAGAAAGGAGGTTTTCGACAAGAAAGATTCAAGATCTGAAAGAAAGAGGAAAGTGTTCAACATTTTGGGACTTAGGTGCTAGTGCTAGTGTCCACCTTTTTTAGAGCAGAAATGGAAGATACGGTGTAGATTAGTGTCAGAAGGAGAGTAATATTCTGTGCAAAAAATAGTACCTTGGACAAGGGTACTAGTGCCAGTGACCCTGACTATTCTGCATTCTAGATTTTGAAAAATAGTGAATTAACATTCTCTATCCTTCACCTTAGTATGAAAGGATTTGTTGTAATTCATTAATTTGCTTACTATTTTGCGTATTTAGGATTTTTAGAGTAAGTGAACATTAAATTCGGATATTGTTTGATCCATCTAAGTTTCCACATCATTTTAAGAGGCAACCCAACCTGATAGGTAAATTCTCTCACTTAGTGGAGATTCAACCTAGTTGATATGCCCTTGAATGTTTGGTGAAAAGGGAGGATTTGCCTTTGAAACCTAAACCAACTCACATTTAACATCCCCCCCTTTTTCAAACCTAAACATTTTGGTGAACACGTGTTTTTGGAATATTTTTCACCTTTCTAAGTATTGTGCGATAAATTTGTAGTCATTCATTTTATTGCATTTGAAAAATTACAAAAAAAATGAAATATTTCAAAATTTTGAAAATATTGGCATCTTAGGCTTGCATTTTAGTATAATTTGAATTAATTGACATTTAATTTCATTAAATTTCTATCATTTTCACTATATATGATTTAAATTATAGAAATTCATCATTTAGTATTCACTTGCATTGCATTTTTATACTTAAATTGTCAAAAATTACATGAAATTGTGCATTTTTCATAAAAACCTAGTTTTGCATTAGCTAGGGTTTGTAGTCAAAATCTTGTTTCAGATTTTACTACCCTTTTCAAACACTCATTGGGACTGATTTCTAATTGGAGTGTTTCATCATAGTGTCTTTCTTGCAAAATCTCATATCTAGGGTTTGAAAACCTTGCATTTTCACTAGATTTGGCCTTATTGTCTTCCTAGAATTGCATTACATGTGTGTTATGAGGGATTTTGTTGTATTATTTGATTGATATCAGGGTTATAATCTGATTCCTCTCCTCAAATTCCTTACAACACCCTTTCTATTAGGCATTTACACTAAAAATTGGTGAAAAAATGCATATTTTAGGTGTATTTTCACTAGGTTTTGACTTATCATCACTCTAGACTTGCATCAAAGGCATGTTGTGAAGGATATTGTTGTATAATTAAGATTTTGTTAGGAATATTATTTACTTCCCCTCTTCAAATTCCTTACAACACCTCTTCTTTCAGTGATTTGTGTTGAAAAAAGTAAAAAAATAAAGCATTTTAGGTCATATTCATACATACTTTTGCATTTATTTCTTGCATAATTTTTGAAAATATTTAAAATATGATTTTGTATTTATTTGAAAACATACACATGGCTTCTCAATACAACAATAATTCTAGGCTTCCCCCTAGGCCTTATTTGAAAAGATGGGCCCCTGAACTTGAAATAACATTTACACCTCATGACAAAGAAATGGTAGATACTGAAGGGCTTATTTACATTATAGTGAAAATAATGGAAAGGATTGTGGATGGAACACTTATAGATGCCAATTGCATGACTAAAGTGGTGATGGAAGAGTTTCTTCTAAAACATGATTTGGCAAAAGATTATTATGAACTGTTGGATTTGACAATTAAAACACATAATGGAGCTTTGATGAATACATTTGGAAAGATAACCTTATTTTTCTCAGTTTATAATAAAGTCCTGGATCATTTATTTGATGTTATCCCCTTATCCAACCTATTCCATGTAAAACTAGGACATCCATGGCTTAAGGCTATGAATGTCGTCCCCTCAACTATTCACAAATGCTTAAAATTCCCTTTGCATGGAGAAATACATACTATACCTCGTAATTCATATCAACCTCCTGCTAAGAGCAAGAAATTCACCCTTGATTACTTTTGGTCTCAGCGTATCATAGGCCCTGAGCCAAGAAGAGACCAATATTTGCTAGAATATAGATGATACAAAGCAAAACAACTAGCTAGAGTGGCCAGGCCTCCTTTACAAACAATGAGGGAAGAACAACATGCATTTGAAAATCCTCTTAGAGAAAAAGGAAAATGAAAAAATGACATAAGAATATAACAAGACTATTATGACTATGATGAAATAATTGGCATGATAGACGAGGAAAAGGGAAAGCTTCATAACTCACCTCATCCACGGAGAGATGGTATCTATGCTGAGGTTCCTCCCCCGTCATCCTTACAGGGACTCGAAGGTTTTCATAAACAACAAAACATTCCAACAAGACAAGTGAAATTTGAACATGGTGCTTCATCCTCTAATGTATAAACTTCTATGGAGAAACATAAAAATGCCTTTGAAGAGATAATTAGTAAGACAAGAAGGAATAGACAAGAAAGAGAAAGGAGGAAGAGAAGATAGGCTTTTGCCCAATGAAACACAACTCAAGAAGAAAACATTCAACCTAACATTGAAACAAACCAAGAAGAACTTAAGAATGAACAACTTGAAAACAAGAACAAAAGTTGGGCTATGGTACCTTACACACCTCTTTCCTCTAGCATTCGAGATTGGGAGGAGGATGATTTTCTCATTAACAACCCTTAGTTCGGTTGTCCCTACAGATAAGTATTTCTAACTCTTTACCTACATGTTGTGTTTCCCCTGTGATGTGTTATGTGTTGTTTAGGCCTCCTAGGATGACCCTTGATACTCTTGTAAGGTCAAAGATACTGAGAGACCACCTCTATTGTGACCCTTCTTCTATTTGTATCATCATTCTTCTATATTGATTCTCCTCTATTTGCATTGTTGTGTGTTCTATTTTATGGACATAGCGTTGTGGTTGGTGACTTGGGGGTACCCTCCTATGTGGCTATCCCTAAGGCACTTGATTCTCCTCTCTTGATTTATGCTTGACCTTCTTCCAATGGTTCTATCTATCTAGTGGATGATAGAAAACATATTATAATGATATGGACCTAGTGTCCCTTCAGCGAGAAATAAAAATAATGAACCTAGTCCATACATGATGATGGGGTTGATATATTATCCGACAGTTGGCTAGTAGAATCACTCCGTGTGCTATCTTGATGTTGTCTTATCACACTTACAAAACATAACAATACAGCTTCTCTGTGTACTTTGTCTATCTTGGATCTTGCTTTCCTCAGCTCTTTATGTGAATGATTACATGCATTGTTGTATATCATGATTATATGGATGCTAACACCTTTTCTTGCAAGAAATTATGTGTTTGTGAGAACATTTGGTGATCATAAAGTACATGTCCCCTCTAGGGGGCATGAGCTTTGTGAGAACTTGTGTTCCCTTGTGTGTTTTCTTCCTACCTTAACGTGCTTGATATCATTACATGATATCATACACCTTAAGGTGGAGGCATATATAAGGTAAGCTATATGATGATTTTGGTACTAATGAAGCATGCTTGAAGTCCTTTGCAGAGGCGGGATGTTGTATCTTCAAGCAAGTGCACATCTTTCTTTTCTATATTACAATCACTTAAGCCCTTTGTGGAGGCAGGGATGGTGTATTTCTTGAGGAGATTGCACATCCTGTCATTTTCTAAAATTCCTCTGACTAGGCGGGGAATGGATCTGAGACTATCCTAACCATTAAGTGTGTATTTAGTGATTGTTGTGGCAAATCCCAATCATTGGTGTGTGTTTGTAATGTGGCTAAGATGGATGCAAAACTAGAAATAGGTTTCTTCCATCGCTTGTTTGCCCTGTTTTCTCTATGTCTTCCATGTGTGTGTGTATGCCATGTTTTCTCCCAAGCATAGTTTCAAGACCAGTGGTGATGAGATCCTCCTATGCTTCTACATAAAATTTAGCTAGAGATGAATATTATGAGCAAAGTTTGAAATATTTTATAGAAAATCCTCAAGATACAAGGTAGAATGGTTTTTATTTTGAACCATATGGATTATTTAGATTCAATAATAGAATTTATGTTCCAAATCAGTGATATTTGAGAAAAACTATGTGGAAAGAAGTGCATTCTGCACCATATTTAGGTCATCCTAGAGTGACAAAGTTGTTAGCTAATGTAAAACCCTTATATTTTTGGAAAGGAATAAAAATGATGCTACAAGATTTGTGGCAGGATGCCTAGAGTGTTAGCGAGTTAAGACTAAACACTAGCACCCAGTAGGACTTTTATATCCTAATGACATACCTGAATGGAAATGGTAGGTTATTAGTATGGATTTTGTCCAAGGATTACCTATGTCTCGCTATAAGCATGATGCTATTCTGGTTGAAGTGGATAAACTTACTAAGGTAGCTCATTTTATACTTGGTAAACTAACTGATGGAGCACCCATCTTAGCTAAGAAATTCATGCAAGAAGTTTTTAGGTTGCATGGGATTTCAGAAGATATAATTTTAGATAGAGATGCTAGGATAATCTCAAAATTTTGGTAAAATTTGTTCTCAACTTCGGGAACATAACTAAATATAAGATCAGCTTATCATCTAGAAACTGATGGGAAAACTATGAGATTAAATCAAATACTGGAGGATTTGTTGAGGATATATTGCATGGATTAGTAGTGTAAGTGGGAAGAGTATATTCCACTAGTTGAATTTGCATATTATAACTCTTATCATGTTGCAATTAAGATGGCTCCATTTGAAGCATTGCATGGTAGGCAGTGTCAAACTCCTATAAGCTAGGATAAGCTAGATGATATTGCCTTGGACTAGAAATACTTTCAAAAATGGAGCAAGTAAAGTTGATAAGGAAAAGGTTGGTAGAAGCAAACGATAGATAGAAAAGTTATGATGATGCCAACTGAATACCCTTACAATTTTCAGTAGGAGATAAAGTTCTCGTAAGAGTTAAACCACATAAGAGCCCAATTAAGTTTGGAAAGTCTTCCAAAATAGCACTTAGGTATGTTGGACCTTTTGAAGTCCTAGAAGTGGTTAATCCATTTGCTTATAGGATAGCTCTATGACTAGCCCTTACTAGAATGGATGAGGTATTTTTTGGGAACTAAGGTGTCTCAACCTTGGTAATTCTCTACATTTGTAATGTTTGTATTTATTATTCAAATGCCTATGTTGTAAATATTTGGAAATTCCACTTTGTCATATTATGGGTGTTGTAAGTATGGGCCTAACTGGTGTTGTCATTGATGTCAACATACTCCTGTTGCATTAATGATAAGGTTTGGATGAGCTGTGAACTGAGGATATTGAGAAAATTCGTCTCAATTAGGAACAATGAAGAACAATGATGACTATAAGACAAAAGTCCAAGATAGAATGATAATCAAAGGATGCAAATTAAAGGGTTTGTAGATATGTGTCTGTAGGTGATCCAATAGAGATTTCAGTGGTCCACATGAAAATCTAAAGAAGTTATGGCTGTTCAAGTAGAACCAGCTCCGGTAGGTGTTCAAAGGTGATAGAGTGACACAGATAGGTCCGGTGAGATCCGGTAATGCACTATCCCATTCTACAATGTTGAGGGAGTGTTGAAGACGTCCGTGTGAAGTGTCAACTCAACTGGTTCATGGTTTGAAGGTCTGGAAGAACCTATTCCTTTGTGACAGTAATGACAGACTGTGTTCTTAAAGCTTCGGATGAAGGAGAGGAGAATTCCAGAAAGCAAATGAAGAGTGGATGTTCTCAAGTGATTCAGGAAAGGTTGTTGTGATCCTTGGATCATGTCCAATTCATGTTGGTGGTCCGCATTGAAGTTAGAGTGCATATTTGAAGAATAACCATTGGATGATGGTGTTCTTCCTGAGACTGGCCGACTGGATGTATGACACATCTTGCGGATGTTCTTGTAGACGTTTGCTGACTTAGATGACTATTCCTAAGTTGATACCTTGTATAAATGAGGATTATGAAGTCAGTTTAAACTCACCTTTTTGTGTGGAGATGAGTGAGTGGTAGCGAATAGGAGAACGAAAGGTAGAGCAGAAGTATTGAGCTTAATGGAACTAATTCAAGCATGGTGAAGATGCTATTCTCTAGTTCATGTATGTGATACTTATTTCTTTGTACACACTGTGTCTCTTGTAGGCAGTGAGCCTCTTGTGAGCAATGTGCTCGGGCAGTGAGCCCTAATTGGCATGTGCCATTTTGTTCTTTCTATTCTTCTAACAGAGAATACATTCTTGGGTTAATCACCCCATGGCTTTTCCCTTAACTGGGTTTTCCACGTCAAAATCTTGGTGTCTTATGTGTTGATGAGTTTCTACTTTTGATTTGAATGCATTATGTTTCATGTTTAATATACTGCTAATCACTAAGAGGATTTAAGTGTGTAAATTGGAGAAAGTTTTGCACAATTGATTCACCCCCCCTCTCAGTTGTGTACTGTAAGTCTAACAATTGGTATCAGAGCTAAATTCCTCTAAAAAGAGCTTAACCGCTTGAGGAGATCCAGGATGTCATCATACAAGAAGGATAGTCTGAAGTTTGATGGAACCAACTTTGCTCATTAGAAAGGTCGCATGAAATGTTACTTACAGTGTATGGGAATGGCATACTGGTCCATGGTTACAAAAGCGTATGTACCTCCACAGGGTGGTCTGACAACCCTAAATGAAATCACAGATGCTGAAAACAATCTACGAACCAAAGAGGCTCTTCTAAGCACATTATCTAACTTAGAACTCTCAAATGTTATTGGTCTACCAACTGCCTTTGAGATTTGGCATAAACTGGAACTTTTGCATGAAGGAGACTAGTATGTTAAATGTGCAAGGTTATAGAGTCTACAAGGGAATTTTGAAAAACTAAAGATGAGAGATGATGAAAATATTACCACCTTTATGCCAAGAGTGAATGAGCTAGTCTATTGAATTAGAAATGCTGGTGGAGTCTTGGATGAAAATGAGATTGTTGGTAAAATTCTTAGATCCCTTCCTGCTTCTTACAAAATCAAGGCTGCTGCCATTGAAGAATTTAGAGCCCATACAACTGTCACAGGAGATCAATTGGCTGGGAAATTGGCTGCATTTGAAATGCCAGAGTTTAGAGATGACCCCCCCAAGACTGAATCTACATTCAAAGCCAGTGGCTCTGTTAAAGGTAAACAAAGGTTTGATCTGGGAGAGAATTCTTCAAGGAAATTGTCATGGGATGAAAAAGCAAGAAAAGATCTGGAAGAAGAAGTAGAAACTGCTCAACTTGAAGCCCTTATTGCAAAGAGGCTGCTAAGAGGATCCGGTAAGTATGAAGGAAAATTACCTTTTAAGTGTTTTAACTACAATAAGATTGGTCATTTTATCTCAAAGTGTCTGGAAATATTTTCAAGGCAAAATCCTAACAAGCCAAGGTTCCAAAGGAACTGTTACTATGTTCATGAAGAAGATGATAATGAAGGAGTAATAGATGATGAATCAGAGATTGGAAACAAATCAGGAAATGAATGGGTGTTTATTGCCATCAAGGAAGAAGAACCAATATCCTCTGTATCTGTCAATCATAAGGTTGTAGAAAGAGCCCTGGCTGCCCAAGTTGAATAAAAGGATGATTGGGTCATGGACAATGGTTTGTCTCACCATATGAGAGGTGACAAAAATAAGTTCATAGATTTGGAAAGGTATGAAGGAGGAGTGGTGAAGTTTGGAGATAATTCTGCTGGTATAATAAGAGGAAGAGGAACTATTTCTTTTGATGGAAGGAACAAAACTGGTAATGTTCTATATGTTGAAGGCTTGAAGCACAATCTTCTTAGTGTTGGATAGTTGGTGGACAAAGGCTATGATCTCCGGTTCAAGAATGGAAAATGCAAGATCTTTGAAAGCTCTGGAACAGAGATTGCATCTGGTACCCAAACTAAAGGTAATATCTTCCACTTGGTTGGCACTGGTAAAAGTTGCTTATTTGTTCAAGTTGATTAGAGTTGGTTATGGCATAGGAGAATGTGTCATGTGAATTTTGATAATATCATCAAGATAAGCAATACTCAGGCTATAAGAGATCTTCCAAAATTGGTGAAACCTACTAATAGCTTGTGCAAGGAATGTTAGTTGGGTATGCTGAGTAGAGTCACATTCAAAAGCAAGGAACTAACTTCTACCAGATTATTGGACTTAGTTCACACTGATCTTTGTGGTCTAGCAAGAACCAGGAGTATTCAAGGTGATAGATACTTCATGCTATTAATTGATGACTATTCTTGGATGATGTGGGTAACCTTTCTAAAGAAGAAATTAGAAGCTCTTGAGAAATTCAAAATATTCAAGGCTATGGTAGAGAATGAAACAAGATTAAAGTTGAAATGTCTGAGGTCTGATAGAGGTTGAGAATTCACATCCGGTGAGTTCATAGAGTTCTGTGAGAAACATGGAATTAATAGATAGTTGTCTACTCCTAGGACTCCATGGCAGAATGGAGTAGTGGAGAGAAAGAACTAGACCATCCAGGAAACGTCTAGGACCATGATGATAGAAGCAAATGTTCCTCAGATCTATTGGAGAGAAGCTGTCAGCACTGCAGTCTATACTCTCAATCGAGTTCAAATCAGAAGCAATACCGGTAAGACCCCTTATGAACTTTGGTTTGGCATTACTCCTACTATAAGATATTTCAGAGTCTTTGGTAGCAAATGTTACATCAAAAGAGATGAAGATCTAGGCATGTTTGATGCTAGAAGTGATGAAGGAATATTCTTGGGTTACTCTACTAAAAGCAAAGCATACTGGGGTTATAACAAGAGACTAAGAAAGATGATAGAAAGTACAAATGTGAAGGTTGATGAGGGAATAGAGAAACCCTCAAGGTTTTATGAATATGATGAAGATTATCAGAATGGTGTTTTGGTTCAAGGAGTTCAATCCTCTTCTGAAAGTCAGATTCAAACTAATCTGATAAATCAGGAACAAGAGATAGGTCTGAATGAGCCTGATCAAGAAGCAAAAGTGCAAGAAACTCCCAAAGTTCCAAGGTATGTAAGACTGAACCACTCTAAAGATCAAATCATAGGTGACAAAAGAAAAGGTGTGCAAACTAGAAGAAAAATTGCTCAAAATTCAGATGAATATTGTCTGATTTAAAAGATTGAACCTGAGACAATAAATGAAGCCTCCAATGATGAAAACTGGACCAAAGCAATGGAGGAAGAGTTGATGCAAATTGAGAAAAACCACACTTGGGATCTTGTTCCCAGACCTAGAAACAAGAATGTGATTGGAACCAAATGGGTCTTCTGGAACAAACTAAATGAAGTTGGTGAAGTAATCAGAAATAAAGCCAGATTGGTCTCTAAGGGCTACTCTCAAATAGAAGTAATTGATTTTGAAGAAACTTTTACTCCAGTGGCAAGAATTGAAGTAGTCAGATTATTTCTTTCCTTTGCTACCTTCAAGGATTTCAATGTATATCAGATGGATGTCAAGTCTGCCTTTCTAATGGTGACTTGGAAGAAGAAGTGTATATCGAGAAACCAGATGGATTTCAGTTGTCTGATCATGGTGATATGGTCTGCAAGTTGAAGAAGGCACTTTATGGATTAAAACAAGCCCCAAGACCCTGGTATGAAAGATTAGATAAGCATCTTTTGAAGATTGGCTTCAACAAAGGTATTGCTGACAGTAACTTATATTTCAAAATTGATCATGAAAACATCTTGATTGTTGAAGTATTTGTTGATGATATCATCTTTGGAGGAAGAGATAGTATGTGTAAAGATTTTGCAAATCAAATGAAAAGTGAGTTTGAGATGTCTATGCTTGGTGAAATGAATTTCTTCTTGGGTCTGCAAATTACTCAAACAAAGAAAGGAATCTTCATTTCTCAGACCAAATATGTGAAAGAATTGTTGAAAAAATTTGGGATATAAGATTCAAAGCCAATGAATACTCCCATGGAAACCAGATGTAAGTTAAGCAAAGATGATGATTCTCCTAAGGTAGACTAGACAAAGTACAGATCAATGATTGGAGGATTGTTGTATCTCACTCAAACTAGACCAGATATTATGCAAGTTGTTGGTCTTATTGCTAGATTCCTAGCTGATCCTAGAGAATCCCATGTGATGGCAATCAAGAGGATTTTTAGATATCTAAAAGGGACAGTTGAGTATGGTATGTGGTATCCTAGAGATCATGATTTCTCTCTTCATGCATATACAGATGATGATTGGGCAGGAGATGTGGGTGACTGGAAGAGTACCAGTGGTGGAGCATTCTTTTTGGGGAAGAGATTGGTTTCTTGGCTAAGCAAGAAACAAGAGGGCAATATCTCTATCTACAACTGAAGTAGAATATATTGTAGCAGTAGGTAGTCGCACTCAAGTTTTGTGGATAAAGCAGATGCTAAGAGATATCAAAGTGGAGTATGAGGAACCTATCACAATCTTCTATGATAATTCAAGTGCTATAAGTATATCTAAGAATCCGGTGTTGCATTCAAAGACAAAGGATATATGTATCAAGTTTCACTTTCTGAGAGAGCAAGTGAATAAGAATGAAGTCAAATTGGAGTTTGTGTCATCCAAGGATCAGATTGCAGATATCTTTACTAAACGTCTACCTAAGGACTCTTTTGAGTATCTCAGGGAGAAGTTAAGGGTTATTTCCCCTCCAGTGGGTATCATAGTTACATCTTGTGATCCAAATTGATGTTGGGGAGCTGCTACTCAGGGGGAGCAGCAGGTATGATTCTATAGTGTTGGAATTCCAAGTATGAGCCCTTCGCCATTCATGTCAAAGGGGGAGAGAAGACATGTGAAAACCAAGTGGTTGATGATCAAAGGGGGAGCAGTAAAGGAAGAGAAGACATGTGAATGGTTGTTGTTGATAGGGGGAGTAGTGACAGTAAGGAGAAGTTCTTGTCTTGATGGTTTTTCACATCATATGTTGCCATCAATGACAAAGGGGAGATTGTTGCAAGTATGGGCCTAGCCGGTGTTTTCATTGATGTCAACATACTCCTGTTGCATTAATGATAAGGTTTGGATGAGCCGTGAGCTGAGGATATTTAGAAAATTAGTCTTAATCAGGAACAGTGAAGAACAGTGATGATTGTAAGAAAAAAGTCCAAGATAGGATGATAATCAGAGGATGTGGATTAAAGGATTTGTAGATATGTGTCTGTAGGTGATCCAGTAGAGATTTTAGAGGTCCACATGAAAATCTAAAGAAGTTATGGCTGCTCAAGTAGAACTAGCTCTGGTAGGTGTTCAGAGGTGATAGAGTGACACAGATAGGTCCAGTGAGATTCGGTAATGCACTATCCCATTCTGTGGATTTGAGGGAGTGTTGAAGATATCCATTTGAAGTGTCAACTCGATTGGTTCATGGTTTGAAGGTCCGAAAGAACCTATTC
Source organism: Cunninghamia lanceolata (assembly GCA_027924645.1). NCBI lineage: Eukaryota > Viridiplantae > Streptophyta > Pinopsida > Cupressales > Cupressaceae > Cunninghamia > Cunninghamia lanceolata. The sequence continues at coordinate 4,591,535 of BSBN01000144.1, forward strand.
CTTTGTGACAGTAATGACGGATTGTGCTCTTAAAGCTCCGAATGAAGGAGAGGAAAATTCCAAAAAGCAGATGAAGAGTGGATGTTCTCAAGTGATTCAGGAAAGGTTGTTGTGATCCTTGGATTGTGTCTAGTTCATGTTGGTGGTCCGTATTAAAGTTAGAGTGCGCATTTGAAGAATAACCACTGGATGATGGTGTTCTTCCTAAGACTAGCTGACCGGATGTATTACACGTCTTGCGGATGTTTGCCGACTTAGATGATTATTCCTAATTCGATGCCTTGTATAAATGAGGATTGCAAAGTTAGTTTGAACTTGCCTTTTTGTGTGGAGATGAGTGAGTGGTAGCGAAGAGGAGAGCGAAAGGCAGAGTAGAAGTACTGAGCTTAATGGAACTAATTCAAGCATGGTGAAGAATGTATTCTCTAGTTCATGTATTTGATACTTGTTTCTTTGTAGATAATGTGTCTCTTGTAGGCAGTGAGCCTCTTGTCAGTAGTGTGCTCGGGCAGTGAGCCCTAATTGGCATGTGCCATTTTCTTCTTTCTATTCTTCTAATAAAGAATACATTCTTGGGTTAATCACCTCGTGGTTTTTCCCTTAACCAAGTTTTCCATGTCAAAATCTTGGTGTCTTATGTGTTGATGAGTTTCTGCTTTTGATTTGAATGCATTATGTTTCATGTTTAATATATTGCTAATCACTAAGAGGATTTAAGCGTGTAAATTGGAGAAAGTTTTGCACAACTGATTCACCCCCCCTCTCAGTTGTGTGCCCTAAGTCTAACAGTGGGATGTGGCACGGTGATGTGTCAATCCTACATGGATTATGACAACTTGTTATTTTGTCCTCACATGAGGAGATAGGCATCCCACTTAGTGGTAGGCATATTCTTCCATATGTCAGCATCTTCTATGTTGTGTAAGGAATGTTTGACTAAAACGGTTATGACGGATTCCTATGATGAATCTATGACATGTACAAGTCGAGAATGGAAGGTTGTAAGATAGGTAATGACATGTCTCATGAAGCATCTTTGAATGAGGCATATTTGGGTGCTCCAAGGTGGAATATGATGTGTTGTAAGAGAATATGCTATTTATAGCATGTGTATGACAGATTCTTTTATAGTTGTAAGTTGTAACCACTATGACAGATTCTATGATGGTCGTAAGTGTCGTAAGAGCATTTGTCATAGCCCATTTTGGAAATAGGCAACCTCTTTGGGATGGGAGCTATGGACAAGTGTTAGACACATTCTACAATGTTGACCAAGTGTCCCTAGGCATGGGTTTTGGTCCAAGATGCCATATTGGACGCCCATTCCAAGAAAGGTCCAAAATTGCCTTGTATGTTCTATTTAAACAGGTGCTTGGAGATGGAGTTTGTATCACAAGTTTATAGGTACTGTTATGCTGCCAGATTGACTCCAGACATGAGTGTCGAAGACCATTCAAGCTTGCATTGCAAGTGTATTGTAAACATTCTTTTAGATTTGTTAATACATTGTGCAGGTTTCTGAGTGTGGGGTTTTTCACCCGATAAGGGTTTTCCCCACCGTAAATCTTTGTCTCTCTTCTTCTATCTTCTTTCTAGGTCTTGTGTTTTTCTTCTATATCTCATGTTAATAGTTTAACATTGCTCTAATAGTTAGGATAAAGTTGAATTTGCATAGCCCTCTCCTCAATAGATTAGTGTAGGAAGTGTTTCCGCACACCTAGCTTCCTTTCAGTTGGTATCAGAGCTTGATCACCTTTGATCGTAGTTGTTGGGTAGGGGTTTTCTGAGCTAATCTTAGGTTGAGTGGGAGTCTATGTAGAGCATTTTGTATCTTATTATAGCAAGGAGATGGCAGGCACATCAGGAAGGTTTGAAGTAGAGAAGTTCAACGGCAGTAATTTTGAGCTATGGAAGCTCAAGATGGAAGACATGTTAGTTGACCGAGACCTTTGGGAAAGTGTGAATGGAACTAAACTAGCTACAATGACTCAAGATGAGTGGGATCTCAAGGATCGGAAGGATAAGGGTCTCATAAGACTTAGTCTTGCCGATTATGTGTTGTTAAATGTCTATGAGGAGACTACTGCAAAACTCCTTTGGAAGAAGTTGGGGGATGTGTATCAAGCCAAATTCCTAGTTAATAAACTTTTTCTAAGAAAGAAGTTGTATTCTCTTCGAATGGAGGATGGAGGATCCGTGGCTGAGCATATGAATGCCTTTAACATGTTGGTTGCACAATTGACATCTATTGGTGTAAAGATGGAGGAGGAGGATCATTGTATGACCCTGCTTTGTTCTCTGCCAGACTCATGGGATCATCTTGTCATGTAAATCAGAAGCCCCACATCCACATTCAAAATGGAAGAGGTGGTTTCTTTACTGTTATCTAAAGAGATGCGGAGAAAGTCTTCTAAGGCAGCTAAAGAATCCCTTGCAGTTCATGGAAGACCCAAGGAGAAAGGGAAGAAGAAGGACAAGAAAGATGAGAAGGGTAGATCCAAATCCTGTGGGAGATCGAAATCTGCTAGAAAGTCCAAGGCTCTTTGCTGGAACCATGGAAAGACCAGGCATTTCTGAAAGGAATGCAAAGAGGAGAAGAAGAAAAAGAAGAAAGCTCCTAATTTAGATTCTGACAAATCACAATATGACGGTGATGCTTTCATCACAGCCCTGGCAACCCATGCATCTGATGATGTGTGGCTAATCGACTCTGGTGCATCATTCCACATGACCTCACATCAAGACTGGTTCACTAAGTATGAGGAGTTCTATGGTGGAAAGGTGTATCTGGGTGACGACTCTCATCTGAAGATCGTTGGTCATGGAAGAGTGTCTATCTGATTCCCTGATGGTTGAGTGAAGGGGATCTTTGGGGTTATGCACATCCCAGGCTTAGCACGGAACCTACTTTCTATAAGTAGTTTGAATGATGCAGGTGTGCAGGTTGTCTTTTCGAAAGAAGGATGCAAGATGACTAGACGATCTATGGTGCTTGCTAAGGGTACTCAAAGAGGTACTCTATTTCAGCTGGAGGTATGTATTTCACAATGCAATAATTCTTTTGACTCAAGGAAGAGGGCAATAGTCACTTCATCCCCACCATCTCAATGAGCAGTGAAGAAATCTGTTGTTTCTAGTCTTGATGGTTGTAATCGTGCATTGGAAGTTAAACTTCCTGCAGAAAAGACAATGTTATGGCATAAGAGATTTGGCCACATTGGTGAGAAGGGTCTACGTACCTTGAAAAATAAGAATGTCATTGAGGGGTTAGATGATTGTAATCTTGAGTTTGACTTTTGCAAATATTGTATTTATGGAAAACAAAACCGTGTTCAGTTTTACTCAAGTTCTCATAAGTCTTCTGGTGTGTTGGACCTCATTCATTCTGATGTGTTTGGTCCTGTTAATGTTCCTTTGTTATCAAAATCTATATACTTTGTATCTTTTATAGATGATTATAGTAGAAGGACATGGATTTATTTTCTTAGAAGAAAATCTAAATTCTATAGCAAGTTTAAGGAGTTTAAAGCCTTTGCTGAAAATTAGACTGTAAAAAGATTAAATGTTTGAGAATTGACAACGGTGGTGGGTTCTATTCTACAGAATTCGATAACTATTGCAAGGAACTTGGGATTGAAAGACATAAGACAACTCCATACACACCGCAGCAAAATGGAGTTGCAGAGAGGATGAACATGACACTAATGGAGAAGGCTAGGAGTATGCTTAGTGGCGCTGGTCTAGAACAAAAGTTTTGGGTTGAAGCTATTGCCACTGCTTGCTATCTGGTAAATAGATCTCCTACATCAACTCTTTTTGGAATGACACCCATGGAGGTGTGGTTTGGTAGAAAGTCTTCAGTAAGGCATCTTCATGTTTTTGGTTGTGAGGCATATGCACATGTGCCTAGGGAGAAGCGGTCAAAGTTGGAGAACAAAGTTGTTAATTGTATCTTCAGTGGCTATGGTGTTGGTGTGAAAGGATACAAACTTTGGGACCCTAGGGCTGAAAAAGTGTTGTATAGCAAAAGTGTCATCTTTAGAGAGCTTACACCTTCTTCCACTATTTTGTAGCCAGAAGAAAAAGAAAAGAAAGAGGATGTTGTTTAGTTTCCTCTCACCCCTGAGAAGACTAAGCAGAAAGACAATGTTGGACCTAATGAGGAGAGCTCTAGCAGCTCTGAAATCTCAGAAGAAGAAGTTGAACCTCAACCTTAGCTCTTGAGGAGGTCTACATGGATAAGGAAGTAACCTAAAAGGTTTGGTTTTACATTGCTTGATTCTAGTTGTGCTTATGCTTTGCTCACTAACAGTGATAAACCTAGAATTGTATCAGAGGCTTTGGATATGAAGGATGCAGGTTCCTGGAAGGAGGCCATGGAGGAAGAAATGGCTTCTTTGGAAAAGAATCAAACTTGGGACTTGGTGCCTTTGCCTCCTAGATGGAAACCCATCAGATGCAAATGGGTGTTCAAGAACAAGCTTGGTGCAGATGGTAGTATTGAGAAGTATAAGGCTAGATTGGTTGCAAAGGGGTATTCACAAGTGGAGGGTATAGATTATGGTGAGATCTTCTCTCCCGCTACAAAGTTGACATCCATTCAATTCCTGTTGTCTCTCGCAGCAGCTTATGACTTGGAGGTAGAACAGATGGATGTGAAGACAACTTTCCTTCATGGTGACTTGGAGGAAGAAATCTACATGTCACAGCCAGAGCATTACATGGTAAAAGGTAAAGAAAATTTGGTTTACAAACTTAAGAAGTCTTTGTATGGTTTGAAGCAATCCCCTAGGAGATGGTACTTGAAGTTTGATGCCTTTGTGTTCTCAATTGGATTTGTGAGATCGAAATTGGATCACTGTGTTTATTATAAGTTTGATGGTGATCGTATTCTCATTGTTGCACTGTATGTTGATGATAAGTTGCTCATTGGGAAGGGTAAGAATATGATTTCTGATTTTAAATCTCAGTTGTCAGCTCAGTTTGAAATGAAAGATTTAGGGCAGCCAGGTACATTCTAGGAATGGAAATCAGAAGAGACAGAACCAACATAAAACTTTAGTTAAGTTAGAGTAAGTATGTTAAGACCATGTTGGACAGATTCAGCATAGGAGATTGTAGACCATTGTGTGTTCCCGTTTCCTTGGGGACAAAGTTGTTTGTTGAGGATTGTCTAGCGAGGTGGAGGACATGAACCGAGTACCTTATGCTAGTGTTGTTGGTAGTTTGATGTATGTTATGGTCTGCATAAGACCAGACATTGCCCAAGCAGTGGGAGTCCTTAGTCAATTTATGGCTAATCCTTGATGGGTTCATTGGGATGCAGTTAAGTGAGTGTTCAGATATTTGAGGGGTACTTCCGAGTATTCCATTTTCTATCATGGTAATGTTTCAGAACCTCCACATTCTATTGATATTCATGGATTTGTGGGTTTAGATTGGGTAGGTGACATTGACAGTAGGAGATCCACCAGTGCTTATGTTTTTACACTGTTTGGTGTTGCTATTAGTTGGATGAGTAAGCGACAACCTGTTGTTGCTTTGTCCATGACAGAAGCAGAGTATATGGTAGAAAATCATGCTTGTAAGGAAGCCATTTGGCTTAAGAGATTGTGTTCCAATATTAGTGTTGATGCAGGTTAGATCACGATTAGTTGTGACAGTCAGAGTGCAATTTGCCTAACTTTCCATGCTAGAACCAAGCACATTGATGTTCAATTTCACTTCATGAGGGACATGGTTGAGGATGGGAAGGTAAATTTGGAGAAGGTAGATACTTTGAAGAATGTTGCAGATGCATTGACGAAGCCAGTGGGCATAGAGAAGTTCAGATGGTGTTCAGAGTCTATTGGCCTCTCGGCCTATAGCAGTTAAATCCTATTTTTCTATTGGCTCTTACAAGGTGTTCGACAAGTGGGAGAATGTTGGGAATTAAGGTGTCTCAACCTTGGTAACTCTCTACATTTGTAATGTTTGTATTTATTATTCAATTGCCTATGTTGTAAATAATTGGAAATTCCACTTTGTCATATTGTGGGATGTGGCACGGTGATGTGTCAATCCTACATGGATTATGACAACTTGTTATTTTGTCCTCACATGAGGAGATACGCATCCCACCTAGTGGTAGGAATATTCTACCATGTGTCATCATCTTCTATGTTGTGTAAGGAATGTTTGACCGAAACGGTTATGATGGATTCCTATGATGAATCTATGACATGTAAGAGTCGAGAATAGAAGGTTGTAAGACAGGTAATGACATGTATCATGAAGCATCTTTGAATGAGGCATATTTGGGCCCCAAGGTGGAATATGATGTGTTGGAAGAGAATATGCTATTTATAGCATGTGTATGAAAAATTCTCTTACAGCTGTAAGTTGTAACCGCTATGACAGATTCTATGATGGTCGTAAGTGTCGTAAGAGCATCTGTCATAGCCCATTTTGGAAATAGGTGACCTCTTTGGGATGGGAGCTATGGACAAGTTTTAGACACATTCTACAATGTTGAACAAGTGTCCCTAAGCATGGGTTTTGGCCCAAGATGCCATATTGGACGCCCATTCCAAGAAAGGTCTAAAATTGCCTTGTATGTTCTATTTAAACAGGTGCTTGGAGATGGAGTTTGTATCACAGGTTTATAGGTACTGTTATGCTGCTAGATTGACTCTAGACATGAGTGTTGAAGACCATTGAAGCTTTCATTGCAAGTGTATTGTAAACATTCTTTCAGATTTGTTAATACATTATGTAGGTTTCTAAGTGTGGGGTTTTTCACCTAATAAGGGTTTTCCCCACCGTAAATCTTTGTCTCTCTTCTTCTATCTTCTTTCTGGCTCTTGTGTTTTGCAGCTATATCTCATGTTAATAGTTTAACATTACTGTAATAGTTAGGATAAAGTTGAATTTGCATAGCCTTCTCCTCAATAGATTAGTGTAGGAAGCGTTTCTGCACACCTAGCTTCCTTTCAGTATTCTATGTATCATATTTAAAGAAATATATATCAGGATCTAATAATATACTTGATTGGAAAACTCTATAGGTATAGGACCCAGGAGTGTTCATGATCAAGCCTCTCAAAGTGCTCGAGGTACGCAAGCTCTACCTACATAACAGATAGGTTACCTACTTCATGGTCTAGTGGAACTAGTATTCTAAGGAAAATGCTACTTGGGAAGATTATAATGATATTTATCAAAATTTTCCACATCTTTTTATATAGTATGATGTATAAGAATATGTTTGAAGTATTTATTTTTATTTTAGACATAATCATCGAGGACGATGTTCTCTAAGGGGGGAGATATGTCACACCCTGTTTTAAACTAATGTGTTTATTTTCAATATTTTTGTGAGATAGATAGTTAGTAAGAGAAAATATTATGATTATATTAGTGACGGGAAATGCATTTGTTTTATATTTATATGCAAGAGATAATTGTATATGATGTCATTATTGAACTATTGTCATGAAGGATTGTGCCCTGAATGCTAAGGCTTTACAAGCTTGGCAATCCTGTGCAACATGGCAACATTCTTAGACTATGGGTTTGTCTGTTTCAAGAATGAACCTCTAGAAGAGCTAGCTCCCTTTAAATGCCCTTTAGATTTGTAAATTGATGGAGGAAAAAGATAGAAGAAAACTTGCATAAACTAAAAACTGAGCAGAAAATCTATCTAAATGGGGTGATGCACCAATATTTGAACTTAGAACTACAATACAACTCACAAACGCTTTCCACTAAACCTTCTCTTACAATCCAAACTAATCAATATGATTACATAATTATTTCATAGAAAGTCATGAATAATTCTTGCATAAACTATGACCTATAATATGCTAAAATTTTGTATACTTGCATCTAATAAATGAGACAAACAATTTAGAGGTTTTAAAATAAAACATAATCAATTCTCATCAAATCACTCACACAATGAACAAGACACCTAAATTCGGAAAGAACCCCTAATTGTATTAGAAAATGAAATGAATCTCTGCATAACAATAATGAATCTACTCAAAAAATGAACTACTACTGCTAAAAACTGTAAAAATAGCTAAATTACAAGACAATCTCCTCTACAATATGCAAAGGCAAAAAGGCAAGAAATAAGAAAAAAAAGCATAAGCTTTTTTCACATATAATACAAAATTGTCCCAAAAAAAAAAGAATGGGATGTCAACTTCGGCTCCACTAAACTTAAAAATATGCATGAACAAGTTTGAAAAAGTAACTCCAAGTTGATGGGCAAGCACAAGTGAAAAGCCTAAAATTTAGGCCCCAAAACTCCTCTAAGATGAGAAAAAATAGCTTGGAACTCCAAGTCTCAAAGTCCTTGACCAAGAAACTACCAAAAATAGTCATATCATAAATAGAACTCCAAATATCTCTCCCTGCATGACCTTACACTTTAGTTTGAATCCTCTCCTATTTTTGTGTACCTAGAAAGACTTGTAATCAAGTCTGAAACTATATTTTTGGGAAAATATAAAAAATATAATTTTTTTTAATATTTTCTACATCTTAGTAAATTACATTTTCAGAGACCTTCGAAGTGAAATCAGGGAAATCTAGCTTGAGGTAGCACTAGTGTTAGCCTTAGCAACCTACAACTCAAATTAGATAATTGGTTTATCTTTCTAACAAGTCCAAAAACTTTAAATCCTGATAAAGTGGCAAGGAGTTATGACCCTGCCAAAAGATTTTTTTTGTTTTTTTATATATGGTCTTTAGGTACTTGTATCTACACAATGAACAAACATGTTAGATAAAATGTAGAGGCTGAAGTCTCTCTCTTGACTATTTTGATCTAATATTCTCTTCGTTCCTGCTTCACTTGAAGTCACTTGCTTCCTGAAAGCATTAGAAAACAAATCTTACACCCCAACTTAATTGGGCTACCAAGCACAATTTGGTAACATTTTTGGTAAAGAAATAGTATCAATAGCCTTCTATATCCATTGGTCATATGAGTCCTTTCTTGTCTTGAAACACTTTGAAAACCATCTATAACTCAGCTGCGAGAAACTTAACAACAACAAAACAAAACTAAAAGCAAACTACCATGGCTCTGAACAGGGCCAGCTAACTGTGTAACAACACTTCTTGGAAAGACAAAACTGAACTAAAAAAGATGTGCCATCAACAATTATTAACTAAAAAAATCTACTCTACTATGATACATATGCAACTTTTGATATTCAAAAACATTGCTTGAGGTGAATCCCATTCATAGGAATAGGTAACACTTCTCCATTTAGCTTTGAAAGTTGAAAAGCATTATTTTGCTTGCATTCTGTTATCACATAAGGGCCATCCCACATGGCATCAAACTTGGTATGCTTACCAGGTTTGATTTTAAGTTCATCCCACTTGAAAACAAGATCACCCTCCTTGAACACTCTTGGAACTTCTTTTCTATCAAAGGTCCTTTTCATTTGGGCTTGATAAATCTCATGATTTCTCAATTCTTCTTTCCTGGCCTCTTTTAGTTCCATCAGCTATTGAAGTCTGATTTCCATAGGCTCTTCCTCTAACATCTCCAACTCTTTAATCAGAATTAGTGTAGACAACTCGACTGAAATAGGAATCTTGGCCTCCTTGTCGTAAGTAAGAACAAATGGTGAGTTACCTATAGCTCTTTTGGGAGTGATCCTATCAGCCCACAGGGTTGGCTTCAACTTGTCATGCCAATTTCTTTTATTATCCTCAATTTTCATTTTGATAATTATGATCAAATTCTTTTTAGTTGATTCAACCTGTCCATTACCCTGAGGGTAATAATTAAATGATGTATTTAGATATATGTTATTCTTAATAGACTGATCATATATTCTCAAGCTAATAAATGCCAATGCATTATAAAACATAATGCAATCCAAAGTACCAAACCTTGCAACTAGGTCCTAATAGAAGTTGAGAGAAAAAGTTTCATTGGATTCCTTCAATGCTATAGCTCCAAACCATTTTGTAAAATAATTGGTTGTAGTTAATATCCATTTGTGACCCTCACTTGAAGGTGGGTTAATAGACCCAATAAAATGAAGCCCCCACTTAGCAAAGGCCTGATCCACTTGAATTAGATGTAAAGGCAAAGCTGCAAGCGTTTGCTTTCCTATAAATAAAGAACATTTAGTGCATATTCTGACCCAAGCATGAGTATCCTAAAAATATTAGGCTAGAAATAATGAGCTCTCATAATCTTCAGAGCTATTGTTCTAGCTACAAAATGACCTCTAGAAGGTCCATCATGAAATTCTTCTAAAACTTTATCAATATGATTTGGCTCAATACACCTTAACAAAACTCCATGAAACTCCCTCCTAAATAATACTCCATCTATAACAACATAAGGAATGGCCTGTAATCTAAAATGTATCCTCTTTGCATTGTCCAAACCTTCAGAATAGTCACCAGTGTTAAGATAATGTATCGTTTGTTGAATCCAGTTTGTAGAAGAAGCTAGAACAACAGCTTGTTCTTCATTGTTGAGCACTAGGACAACTTGTTCTTTAATTTATTTTCTATCTTCTACATTTCCAGGAAACTATTCACATAGAACTTTTCCTCTAACCAACTTAGTCACCTTGATATTAACATCGTACTCCATTACCTTGGTTATCCAACCTGCCCATTTATCATTTATATCCTTACTCAACGAGAAATCTTTAACAGTAGGGTGAGCAACCAACAACTAAATTTTGTTGTTAGAAATTATATGTCAAAATTTTTTCAAACTTCTGACCATATCTAAGACATGTTTCTCAACAAAAGAGTATTTTACCTCATAATCTTGAAGAATTTGGTTGAAAAATGTAATGGCCTGCTCTAGCCCTGCTTCATTTTGCTAACACAGCATGGCTGAAATAGTATCAACACTTTCGAATGCATAAAGGACAAAATCCTTATCAAAATTTGGGTTTATGAGTGTTGGAGTTGTTGCAATGGCCTCCTTTATCTCCTCAAAACTCCTCTTTCCCTCTTTAGTCTAGCTAAAACTAATATTCTTCCTAAGCATAGAAGTTAAAGGTTTTAAAAGAGCTACAATGTTAGGAATAAATCTCCTTACAAAATTTATCCTACCTAGAAAGCTTAGAAATAATGCGTCCAAGCAGTTTTCCCTCATGGACAAAAAAAATGCACTTTTTTGGGTTAAGTGAAACCCCATATTCTCTACATCTCTCAAATATCTGTCTCAAATGAACTAAATGGTCACTTGTATTTTTAGAGAAAACAATAATATCATCTAGATAAACCATTACAAACTTGTTCATCAAACCATGGAAAGCCATGTCCATAGCTCTTTGAAAAGTAGCTCCTTCATCTGATAGTCCAAATGGCATCTTTTTATATGCCATTATTCCCCACTTTGGTTTGAATGCAATTTTGAATTGTTCCTCTTCCTTCACCAAGACTTGGTTATAACCTGAAAACCCGTCTAACAAAGAGAATCTATTAGATCTGGATACAACCTGCAAAATTTGTTCCATAGATGGTAGTGGGTAATGATCCCTAACAGAAGCTCTGTTAAGATCCCTAAAATCAACACAAAGTCTAATTTCTTCATTTTTCTTTCTCACAGGGACAAGATTGGACACCCATGAAGTATGCTTGATTGGAAAAATGATATTACTTTCAATAAGTTTGCCTAATTCATCTTTCATAAGATTCTCTAACTTTAGTTTCAAAGGTCTTTGTTTCTATCTTACCAGTTTTGCCTTGGGCTCTAACTCTATAGTATGCTGAGCTAATTTAGGGTCAAAACCCTTTAAATCATGGTACTCCCAAGCAAACACATCAACAAACTCTTGACAAAGTAAAAAAAATGCATGTTTTTCCTCTAAAGTACATACCTTTCCAATCATTAACAACTTGCCTTTGAAAATCTCAATTTGTTCATAATGATCCTATTTGATGGATAAACTAGCTTTCTCTTTTCTAACTTGATCATCTGAATTGAAGATTGACTCAAGAGTTTATCCATTTTTTCTTTCTCATAGGGACAAGATTAGACTCCCATGAAGTATGCTTGATTGGGAAAATGATATTACTTTCAATGAGTTTTCCTAATTCAACTTTCATAAGATGCTCTAACTTTGGATTCAAATGTCTTTGTTTCTATCTTATTGGTTTTTCCTTGGGCTCCAGCTCTATAGTATGCTGAGCTAATTCAAGATCAAAACCCTTTAAATCATGGTACTCCCAAGCAAACACATCAGCAAACTATTGACAAAGTAAATCAAATGCATGTTTTTCCTCTAAAGTACATACCTTGCCAAGCTTTAACAACTTGCCTTTGAAAATCTCAATCTGTTCATAATGATCCTGTTTGATGGATAAACTAGATTTATCTTTTTTGAATTGATTATCTGAATTGAAGATTGACTCAAGAGTTACCAAACCTTTTGGCATCTTGGAGGTCTTAAGTTGAAGAATTTAATCTTCATACTGCTAAGACAACTTTTGTTGATTAGAAGCTAAAAATTTAGCTTCTTCAATCATAAAACTGATAATCTATTTATCACTATCAAATACCTGCCAATAAATGTCATTATCTGGCACAATAGGTCTAAAAACAACTTTCACATAGTGCTAAACATCAACATTTTTATTTTAGCTAGGATATCAAACTTAGCTCTCATGTCAGTGAGTTTATTAGCTTGTTTATTCTGTGTTCTTGGTATGGACAACAAATTAAATGCATCAAATTCTACATCCATGTCCCATACTCTATGTTTATATAGTTTTAATAAGTCATTTTTAGTGGCATGAATATTCCTTACTTGATTGACCACTAATTTTCTATCTCAAAGCACTTCAAGACACTTAACATTTTGCTTTCTAGCCCATTCCAGGCCATGAACAAGGGCCTCATACTTAGCAGTGTTATTTGAGTAGCTAAAAGCAAAATGAAAAGCTGAAAAATACCTTTCACCACTTGGAGAAACTAGCACAACACCTCCTCCTGCACCAACTTTACTCCTTGATCCATCGAAGTACAAACTCCATAGCTCATTAGACTACTACTTTTCCTGCACTTTTACATCTTTAATTAGATTTGGGATAGCAATACCTTGTTCTTAAATCCTGTAAATGCCCAAGTCCACTTGTTCTATATGCTCAGATGTATTAACTTTGTGATTTTTGACTGCCCATTCATCTAAAAACAGGTCTGCAATACCTTCAACAAGGGTGCTAGGTTCTTGGACAACAAGTAGATCTTACTGATCCTACTTATGAAATGTAAAATTTGCATTAATAGGATTTGGAACATATGGCTCAATGTCATCTTTTGCCAGCAACTCAAATTTTATTATGACTTTGTACCATACCTTGTTCTAAAGAATAAATGTGACCAATTAGAAGACAAATATCCTCCTAACTTGGCTATAAAATCTCTAGAAAGACATAATGCAAAGTGACTAGGAAGATCTATTATATACACTTCTTGTGGAATTGTAAAATTCAAACAAGCATGTAATGTAAGATTTAAATCTTTGATCACTCCCACTGTACTGATAGATGATCCATCTAATTGAACAACTCCTTTTGAGAGTGGTTCATATTTAAAACCCAGTTGGTCAACAATCTTCTTTGGCATCACTGAGCTACTAGCTCCAGAATCAATCATATAGTTGTGAATAAGATGACTTCCTATAATCAAAGTGACATAAAAAGGGGGTGGCTTGATTTCATGGTTTGGCTATAACTTATTCATTGGTTTTTGTTTTGGTTGTACAAACTACAATATTCACGTTTGGCTGATCCTTACTTGGCTCATTTGACACAATGAGATTTGTTAATGCATTTTGTAATAAATAACTTTGGATAGGAAGAGCCAAAGAGTCCCACATTGAAAAACTGATATTAGACTTCTTCATGTGATCTAAAATATTAAAAGAATGCGGATTTACCTTGGGCTGTACTTTTCAAATAGCAACATCTCCTTGAACTTGTGGTTGTGTTTGAAATTTTTGTTGATTCGTACCTAGTACAACTTGTTGTCTTGGCAAAATATGAACATGTTGTGTTGGAATATGTCCAATACCTAGCTGCTGACTTGAAGAAGCCTGATTTTGCATTAGATTGGGCTACTGCCCCAAATCTACGACCCTTTTCTTGGAACTTAGATTTGCTGCTACAAGGTTATAAGATTGATTCCGACCTTGTCTTTTAGGTAGATTGACACCAAACAACTCTTCTCCTTGCCAATTCATCAAAGCCACCTCATTTTAACAATCTTCATTACTTATTTGACTAATATTTTACTGATCAACAACATGATTCTACACCATAAGTGTTTGATTTAGCACTCCATTTGGACAAGATGATTGACTATGAGACTAGTTACATGGAAAGTACCACTCGTGGTCTTGAACTAGGTTATTTTGCATGGGAACCATCGCCCTTGATGAACTTACAGTATTTGGATTATATGGCTAAAAAGGCCTTAGATTATAATTCCTCCTTTGAGGCTGAGGGTCAGCTTGATTTGAAGGCTAAGTTGCTTGATATGGAGGTTGGCAAGGTCTAGAATTTTGGCCTTGTTGCTTCTTTATATTAACCAACTCATTGCTAATATTATGTAATAACCCTTTTATCTCTTAAAGTTCCTGGGAAGGGGCTAAAACATTATTATTTTGAGCTATAGATGTGTAACCCAAAGCTGATACTGTAGGTACAAAAGCCAAAGGTGGGATCAGTAATGGAATTGATGGTTGTATTTTAGGAAAGATAGGAATTGACAACCTTGGAGCTATTTTACCTTCCTGAATCAGGCTATTTTAAGCTCTAGTTGCGATTGCATAAGTAGCCGGTAATAAAGTTCCATTGACTAATTGTATCATAATAGTAATGTCATGATTTAATGCTCTAAGAAAATACAAAAAAACATGCTTAGCTATAGGCCTTACCGGTGTAGGGATTCTATCCCATGTCCTTTGAAATCTAAAATTAAAATCAGCCATATGCTCTTGGGGAGCTCTCTTTATTGTACTTAGCTACTCCATCAGAGACACGTTATCTGACTTGTCTTCAAATTGTTTGTTCAAAGCATCTCCCAACAAGTCCCATGATGTAATAGAACCCATAGTTAAACCTCTGAACCATTGAAGAGCCTTCCCTTTTAGAGATGCTGCTAGCAATCTTACTGTGACATTTTCTTGTGTCATGTGATGTACTACACACAATGTGGATATATCTTTTATATGCTAAATTGGGGTGGTTTGATCCTCACCCATAAAGAAAGGCAAGCCTCTTAAGGCTGCTACAAGAATGTCATCATGTGCTACAAGTAGCAGTGGGCTATCATTACTAAATGTGACAAACAAATGTTGGGCCATTTGCGGGTGCTGAGGTGTCTGCGAAGTCTGAATATGAAGATCTATAACCAAATTACCTTGATTAAACTTTATAGTGCTTGGAGGAGGAGATCTAGTCCTTAGTGTTGGACTAGATGCCCTTGTTGCTATTCTACCCCTTCATCTTAGAGGCGAAAGCTGTAAATAATCAAAAGAAGAACAACTTCCTCTTGTTTGCACTCTTCTCATGTGCTAAATCCACTAGATCTACTTCAAAATCAGAGATTAGAGTCACCAAGTATAATTTCTCAACTCAAAAGGCTTAAAATACTACTACATATACTAGAACAGGTAGTGAAAAGCTTTGAATTCTTGACTGAAATGGGTTTCAGTGTCCCACAGGGCATGCCAAAAATTGTTGTCATGAAGGATTGTGCTCTGAATGCTAAGGCTTTACAATCTTAGCAATCCCTTGCAACATGGAAACATTCTCAAACTGTGGGTTTATCTATTTCAATAATGAACCTCTGGAAGAGCCAACTCCCTATAAATGCCCTTTAGATCTGTAAATTGATGGAGGAAAAGGATAGAAGAAAACTTACATAAACTAAAAACTGAGCAAAAAATCTATCTAAAGGGGGTGATGTACCAACATTTAAACTTAGAAATGCAATACAACTCATAAACACTTTCCAATAAACTTGCCCTTACAATCCAAACTAATCAATCTGATTATATAAATGTTTCATAGAAAGACAAATAATTCTTACACAAACTCTAACCTGTAATATGCTGAAATTTTGTATACTTGTATCTAATAAATGAGACAAACAATTTAGTGGTTTTACATAAAACATAGTAAATTCTCATCAAATCACTCACACAATGAATAAGACACCTAAATTCAGAGAGAAGAACCCCTAATTGTATTAGAAAATGAAAGGAATCTCTGCATAATAGTAATGAATCTACTAAAAAAATGAACTACTACTAAAAATTGTAAAAAAGGCTAAGTTACAAGACAATATCCTTCTCTGCAATATGCAAAGGCAACAAAATAGGAACTAGGAAAAAAACCATAACCTTTTTTCTCATATAATATAAAATTGTCTCCAAAAATAAAAATGAATGGGAAGTCAACTCCAGCTCCACTGAACTCGAAAATATGCATGAATGAGTTTGAAAAAGTAACTCCAAGTTGATGGGTAAGCACAAGTGAAAAGCATAAAATTTAGGCACCAAAATTCTTCTAAGATGAGAAAAAATAGCTCGAAACTCCAAGTCTCAAAGTCCTTGACCAAGAAACTGCCAAAAATAGTCATATAAAAAATAGAACTCCAAATACCTCTCCTTGCATGACCCTGCACTTCTGTTCAACTCCTCTCCTATTTTTGTGTACCTTGAAAGACTTCTGATCAAGTTCGGAATGATATTTGTGGGAAAATATCGAAAATATAATTTGTTTTTTGAAATTTTCTACATCTTAGTAAATTGCATTTTTGGAGGCCTTTAGAGAGAAATAAGGGAAATCCACCTCGAGCATTGGCATTAGCCTTAGTAACTTGCAACTCGAACTAGATAATTGGTTTATCTTCCTAATAACTCCAACAACTTTAAATTCTGATAAAGTAGTGAGTAGTTATAACCCTGCCAAAAGATTTTTTTTTTATATATGGTCTTCATGTACCTATATTTGCACAGTGAACAAACATGTTAGATAAAATGTAGAGGCTGAAGCCTCTCTCTTGACTATTTTGATCTAATATTCTCTTCCTTCCCACTTCATTTGAAGTCACTTCGTGAAAGCAGAAAACAACTCTTACATCCCAACCTAATTGGGCTACCAAGTACAATTTGGTAACATTTTTGGTGACCTCTTAGGGGTCTTTTCCTACTAAACAAATACGATCAATAACCTTCTATATCCATTGAGCATATTAGTCCTTTCTTGTCTTGAAACACTTTGAAAGCCATTTGTAACTTAGCTGCCAGAAATAGAACAATAGCAAAACAAAACTGAAAGCAAACTACCATGGCTCCGAATACGGCCAGCTAATTGTGCAACAACACTTTGTGGAAAAACAAAATAGAACTATAAAAGATGTTCCATTAGCACATATTAACTAAAAAAATCTATTCTACTATGATACATCTGTAACTTTTTATATTCAAAAACATTGTTTGAGGTGAATCCCATTCACAAGAATAGGTAACACCGCTCCATTTACCTTTGAAAGCTGAAAAGCATTATTTTGCTTGCATTTTATAATCACATAAGGGCCATCGCACATGGCATCAAACTTGGTATGCTTACCACGTTTGCTTTTAAGTTCATCCCACTTGAAACCAAGATCACCCTCCTTGAACACTCTTGGAATTGGTTTTCTATCAAAGGTCCTTTTCATTTGGGCTTGATGAATATCTAGATTTCTTAATGAATCTTTCCTAGTCTCTTCTAGTTCCATCAGTTGTGCAAGTCTAATTTCCATAGGCTCTTCCTCTAACATCTCCAACTCTTTAATCAAACTTAGTGTAGGCAACTCGACTAAAATAGGCATCTTGGCCTCCTTGCCATAAGTAAGAACAAATGGTGAGTTAACTATAGCTCTTTTGGGAGTGATCCTGTTAGCCCACAGGGCTAGGTTCAACTTGTCATGACAATTTCTTTGATTATCCTTGATTGTCTTTCTGATAATTCTGATCAAATTCTTATTAGTTGATTCAGCCTGTCCATTACCCTGAGGGTAATAATTGGATGATGTATTCAAATATATGTTATTCTTAATGGACCAATCAGATATTCTCAAGCCAATAAATACCAATGCATTATCAAAAATAATGGAATCTAGAGTACCAAACCTTGCAACTAGGTCTTGATAGAAGTTGAGAACAGAAGTTTCATTGGCTTCCTTCAATGCTATAGCTTCAGACCTCTTTGAAAAATAATTGGTTGCAGTCAATATCCATTTGTGACCTGCACTTGAAGTGGGTTAATAGGCCCAATAAAATAAAGCCCCCACTTAGCAAGGGCTTAATCCACTCGAATCGGATGTAAAGGCAAAGTTCCAAGCCTTTGCTTTGATACAAATAAAGAACATTTAGTGCATTTTCTAACCCAAGCATGAGTATCCTTAAATATATCATGCCATAAATAAACAGCTCTCATAATCTTGAGAGCTCTTGTTCTAGCTATAAAATGACCTCAAGAAGCTCCAACATGAAATGCTTCTAAAATTTTATCAATCTGATTTGGCTCAATATGCCTTAACAAAACTCCATGAAAGTCCCTCCTATATAATACTCCATCTATAACGGCATAAGGAATTGCTTTCAATCTAAAATGTCTCCTCTTTGCATTGTCCAAACCTTCAGGACAGTCACTAGTGTTAAGATAATGTATCATTTGCTAAATCTAGTTTGTAGTAGAAGCTGAAACAATAGCTTGTTCTTCATTGTTGAGCTCTAGGATAGCTTGTTGTTTAGTTGCTTTGCTATCTTTTACATTTCCATCTAGCTATTTGTATAGGCCTTTGCCTCTAACCAACTTAGTCACCTTGATATTAACATCATACTCCATTACCTTGGTTATCCAACCAGCCTGTTTATCATTTATATCCTTCCTTAACAAAAAATCTTTAACAGTAGGGTGAGCAACCAACAACTAAATTTTGTTGTTAGAAAGCATATGCCTAAAAAATTTCAAACTTCTAACCACAGCTAGAACATGTTTCTCAACAAAAGAGTATTTTACCTCATAATCTTGAAGAACTTGGCTAAAAAACACAATGGACTGCTCTAGCCCTTCTTCATTTTGCTGAGACAACATGGCTGAAATAGTATCAACACTTCTGAATGCATAAAGAATAGAATTCTTATCAAAATTTGGATTTATGAGTGTTGGCGTTGTTGCAATGGCCTCCTTTATCTCCTCAAAACTCCTCTTTCCCTCTTTAGTCCAGCTGAAACTGATATTCTTCCTGAGCATTGAAGTTAAAGGTTTCAAAAGAGCTGCAATGTTAGGAATAAATCTCCTTACAAAATTTATCCTACCTAGAAATATTTGCAAGCCTTTCTTGTGCGTTGCTAATGGTAATGCCAAAATAGTAGAATTTTTTTTAGGATCTATTTAAACACCATGCTTAGTAACAATGTGTCCAAGCAGTTTGTCCTCATGGACAAAAAAAAGGCACTTTTTTGGGTTAAATGAAACCCCATATTCTCTACACCTCTCAAATATCTATCTCAAATGAACTAAATGGTCACTTGCATTTTTAGAGAAAACAACAATATCATCTAGATAAATCATTACAAATGTTTGGTGGCACTCAACCCCTTATCTGTCCCAGTGAAAATGTCAGGAGGATCAAAACTCTGAAGGAAGCAATCTAAAATACATGTGAATAAAAAAAAATGAGTGTTCAAAAAAATAGGAGTGATGAGAAAAGTGAGAATAGAGAGATCAAATTATTGTATATCTAAAGCTCAAAAGCATTCATTTCCATAAAATTCAAAAATACAAAAAAAAAGAGAAAAAGTAAAAATAAGAAAGAGAGTTACAAAAAAAAGTGATAGAGAGAAGATTGTTGAATGTATGTACTTTTGGGTGGAGATAAGTCTAAGCTTGAAGCTTCAAGGGTGATATTCTACCAGAGAATGTGACAGAGAAAGGTACAAAGCACACACATGCACTAGCTAAGAAAAGCCAAGAGTCTAATAGTCTTGAGGACCATTTTCTACTCAAAGAACCTTGTTCTTTCCCATCACTCTTTTACCTAGGACTATCTTTTTTTACATCTATGATCTAACACCAATAAATTTGGTTGCTTGTCTAAGTTGAAATCTTGTCAGATTGTCTTATCTAGATAAGGATCAGTGTCTAGCCTTTAGTAAAGCCTAAAATTCAGAAGCACTCCATCTCCTTCCTACTCCCCACTTGAGCTCTAAATCCCTATCTCACAAACTTACCTCCACTCCTCAACACTACCTGAAAGACAAAGATAAAAGGAATGATCATTCATTATTTTAAGAAAAGAAGGACAGTGCAAAATTCATAAGTAAAAGAAAAATTATGAGAATCACTAGGCTGCTAGGAAGGATCAATGTGTCACATCACCTCATCAAAATGGGGAGGTCTAAGACCTAAAGACAAAGTCTCTGGTATCTCCCACTCATCAAAATTAGCCTCTTGATTGCCTCTAGATAACCTATCATCTGACTAATCATCTTCATCAGGGAGGTAGTCCTCATCAGTAGAATATAAATTTTCCACAATAACAAGTCCATGGGAAGGAGCTCTTCTCTTTCCCCTCTATCAACTTCTAGGGGTCTTATAGGTTTTGGTAATCAAAACCCTGTGAGTCAAACGAGTCCAAACTATGGAAATCTAGCCAACCTCATCCATCTCCTGGATAGATCAGTAGCATGTAGGAATTGGGGGCAAGTCCTCAGGAAAGTCATCACCTAGCTACTGAAGAACTCACTCAATGTGATGAGCATCAACAAAACCATTATGATATGAAAGCTTTGAAACACTGTGAAATTTGTCTCGGATTTGCCTATCATGAGACCATGTGCCCTCCATGTCTACATAAGGGTTGACAATCATATATGCATCTATAAGGGTAGCAAAAACATGCAACAAAGGATCAAAGAAGCCTACATGAGCTCATCTGGTGGCTCTTGGAAGTCTACAATTAGGAAGTGGAAGCTCCTTCTCATATGGCCTGATATGCTCAAAGATGTAGGTCATGATTAGAGTAGAGTGGTTAAATGCAAGAGCCCCACGATGAGCAATATGGTAGAACTTCTTCAAGGGAGGAATGAAAAGTTGTGGTCTAGAAGTGAGACAAAAACTTGTCTAGTCCTCGAGATGGATCACCCCCATAATCAGAGCCTAGGATTCCTTGTCCTCAAAAGACTCATTGATAGTCAAAACAAGTGGATGCTCCCTCAAAGAAACTTCAAGAATGTGGTAAACATCATATAAGGTAATAGTCCACTCCCTTGAAACCTAGGGAAATCTAAAAGTATTCCAATCGACATCCTAGTAGGTCAAAATGTCACGTGCAGATATGAGAGACATGATGAACAACTAGAACATGAAAAATCCTTGCCAAACTTGCCCTCTTCAGGACAACAAGATCATTAGGAGATAGTGAATCATACATCTTAGTGAACCACAACTACTCACAGTTGGCATTCCAACAAATGTGCATATCATGTCATAAGAAAAAACATTTCAATTAGATCCCATCAACTTAGAAAATCCCTAAAAAATCGTATAACTTCTGAAAATTTCACAAAAAGAGTGTATAAAACCTTCAAAATTGCAATAAATTGAGAAATTTAGTGATCAAATTAGACCAAAATGAAGTGAAATTAATGTTAGAAAACATCAAATTTTAGTTAGAATCAATCTGTCAAGATCACTCCTTTCATTAGACCTGATCTCCCCTAGGCGACCCTATTGCACACACAGATCTCCACAAGGCGACCCTGTTGTTTAGCCAAATCTCTGCCAGGTGACCTGGAATAGCAAAAGGGGTGACCCTATTTTCCTTCCTACATGCCAACAAACACTCTAAAATCACAATTTTTGACTAATTTCGATAAACAAAAAACCAATTTTACTCTAAACGACAAAACAAACATAATGCAATAGAGAAAATGAACGAAAACTGACAATTTTGTGACATTTTCATGTAATTTAACGAGAGATAAGCTTTAGAGATGATTTTTTGATTGATTATGCACCTGATTCTGAGTTGTAGAAGAAGAACTGGCCATTTTTACAATCCACTCGGTCATACCTTACCAACGATTGCTTGCACAATCAATTTTGTCAATGTTTCACTCTGTTCGCTCTAATTCCTTCACTCTTTTCTTCTCTTAGCTTAGCTTACATTATACATTTTAGAGTAGTTGTTGTTTTATGCATTTCTCATGCTCTTGTTTTGCATGCTTTCATCCCTACATGTCTCTTCAACAAAGGTAAATGACTAGGTGAATTCACATGATCTATGGTATCTTTGACATTTTAATTTTCATTAATTATTTTGATATATTCAGATATCAAACTAATATTAGTTATTGTAGGTTCTATAATGGAAAAATTGACAACATGTAAGGCCTATTTTAAGAATGGTACCTACCTTTCAAGTAGACTACAGTCCCCAAGGGGGCAAATATGTAAGCACCAAAATCACACATAGCCTCCACGAGGACCCCGATGATGACTCACAATCCTTGTCACACATATATATAAGCATGGAATAATGCCCTCTCAATAGTGATTCTATTAGTAGCATGTCATTTCTTCTTCCTCTTGTTTCCCCTTTGTCTTGCTAAACCTTTGCTCACTTTCAAATCTTTTTGACACTTGTCAATTTTCATTTCTTATGTTTGCAACTTTATCTGTGAGCCTTGTATTCATCCATTTGTTGTGTTTTAACCTTTCCCTAGTATTTTCATCGATTCCCACTCCAAGGATCCCTCTAGAGGACCTCCCAAGACATCTCCCATTGTTAGTTTTCAGTTTGGGTCAACCAGTACAAATCTCCCCCTATTATTTCTGAATCTCCCTCGGGAGATCTATCATTTCCACGTGGAGATTTGGTTTTACACTCCTGTTTGACCAGTTTTTGGAGGAAGTTCACCTCCTTTTCCCCTCCTTATTCATCTCCAATTGTGCACTTTCACCTGAGACCCCTCCTCTGAGGGTTACCCATGGCTCACCCCCAGGCAAACCTAATTGGTGAAAGTGGTGACTAGGTGGTGACCCTATCATCTTTCCTACCCATGAAACACCTCGAGTTTTTGGCCAAAAATTGATCTATTTTCACTCATTTTTGCTTCCGTTTGCATGAAATTTTGTCCTAAACCTAGAGTTAGCTATTTCATGCATTGAAGGATGCATATTTATCTACTTTTATCTTTAGTTATCAACCCATGCATTCACTTAACTCAATTTCTTCCTGAGTGATAAGCTATAATTGGTTTGTTCACTCCCTAATTAGCCCAGATCATTCTTATGTCCTCTGAGTTAAGTCTCCAATCAAAGGGAGTTAACTCTCCATCCTCTCCACCTCTTTTAGTCTCTTCAAACCTATAAATACCCCCCTCCCCCAAGCACAAAGAGAAGAAATTTCATTTGTGCACAAAGTTCTTGCAGTTTTTTGCTCTTCAACTAGCATCCATATGCTCACATAGGACATCTATGCCTTTTCCTTTTATTGTTGTCTTATCAAGATTTGCTAAAAGCTCATATAGCATTGATACATTGCCCATATCACTAGCCACGGTGCTTACAATCACACATTGATCTCTCATTCAAGCTTCCAAAAGATTATTTTCACATCTCTTTTCTATTGTTACCAAGAGGATCACCTCGCTATTGTAAGAGTATAAGAGGTTTCCATACAAGGATTTTTGAGGGTAGTGAAGGCTTACACATCTCTTTATTCTAGGTTTATTCATTCTTTTATTTCATATTAATTAGAAAATCACAATTTTCTCTTCCAAATAGTAAATGCATGTTGCTTTTTCCTTGATAGACTAGGTAGATCTTGCATTGTTAGAATAGTTTACATTAAAAATTTCATAGATTAGATTCATTTCAAAACAATTTCATTTTCCTAGAATAATTGTTCAACCTATTCATAAAAGCAAAACAAAAACATAGGTCAATTGCATTAGGTAACTTCATATTAGATTGCATACATATTTTAAATAGAAAAAAAAACACTTTCAATTCCATAAATAGAAAAAAAGCACAAAAATATTGGTTTGCACTCATATAGGCTTGCATGCATCCAAAAACTAAAAAGAACAAAAACATTTGTATCATAGAATGTTCACAAACTATTGATTCCAACACAAGGTCAATGCAAAGTCAAACCTTAGGTCAACAATCCCTAAGTCAAATCAAGTCTAGCTTTAACTATCTCTCTCTTGGTTTGGGTTCACAAATGTGCCTTGGACTTAGAGGTATGTGGGTGAGGGAAATCCTCAATGATATAGAGGAGATCCACCCCAGACCACAACAAGACCAACAAACAATTCAACAACAACAACAAAGGTTAAGGGAATTCCAAACACAGGTTATCATTCAATAGTTTGAACAACTCCAACACAACAGAAGTATCAATGAAAACAATAGTCAACCTACATAGCACTGGAACCTTAGAAATCCAAATAGAAGAATGGTGACTAGTGACCCTTCAAGTCATATAGTTATATTAACAATGGTCATAGAACATCAAATCAGAATCAATGCACAAGAAAGGCCCCAGGACCAGCCGACCACTCTCTGTGAAGTCTAAGTCCCAAGTGATCCAAACTTCCCCCATGTCTCATCTCCTCTTGATTGGCTACTTCCATGAGAGTGAGAGTGACATGGAGGTTCATCCCGTGGGAAGGAGAGGGGTTCATGTATGTGCCAAAGATGACTCAACTACCCCAGGCTACCAAGTCATATTTTTGAGTGTATAGAACCTAAATACCTACATGATGTTCTTCCAGACTTTATTTCATTTGAGGGATTTGGTGACACTAATCATCCTATTGGGAGCATTTACACACATAACAATGAGATGAACTATTGTTTTCTTGTAGGTCATTATGCGGATAATAACAATGTTGTGGATACTAATGTACAACTTACTAATGATTCTATTGAAGACAAATCTTTAAGAATTAAATTTGAGAAACTTGAACATAGTCTTATGCAAAATAATATTCATGGCTTTGTTGACTATAATGAAAATGAATCTAATCAAATTTTTCATATTTGTGGTTACTCTCATAAATATCTAAGTTGGAGATTTCTACTTTGCATGAAGAGTGTGTTGATGTGAATGATGATAAGGAAACATGTTTTCTTATGGATGAACAAGCTTCTCACCTTGGCGAGTTTTCAGAATATGGGTTAGAGGTGCTAACTGCTAACAATGCAAATGGTATAGAAACATTATCTTTATGCTCTTCTAGTGATTATAATTATTCTAAATATAATGATATTGAGAGAGATTTACATCTTCATGTTGAGGAGGTAGAAGTATTTATAACAAGGATGAATGTAAGACAAAATATCCTTAATGATGAGCCTACAACTCCACCAGATATAAGAAATGATAATCCTTATTGGTGTAAACATAATCCTATCTTTGCCAATCACCAGGAGTATGAAGATTGTGAGAACTTGAGGAAGATCAGCCCAAAGTACAAATAGACTGTACAAATCATGATAAGAATCTTGGCCAAGGGATTGTCTCCTATGTATTATGCAGGACTCAAATGCATGAATCCTCTCGTGCTTGATGAAGCTAATACACTTATAAGTAGCCATGTTGTTGAGTTGATAAGGAATGATGAAGTGCCCTATTATCATGACCAACATAATTCAGTTTGCATGTCCTATGTCTCTAATTTATTATTGTTTGATTTCTCTAGCTTGGAGCTAGAATGTGTTTTCAACAACTTGGACCAAATTCATACAAAGGTATTTTTGGAGTACCATACTTATGAAATCTTTCAATTTGATGTAGAAATAAAAGATGAGGTTAGCATTCATGATACATATTATCCAATGGAGTATGAGTTCTTATCGAACTTAGTTCATCTTGACAGACTTTCGATAATGAATGATTGTGATCTTATTAATATGAGGTATTACAATAAAACTAGGTATGATATGTATAACAGATGTAATGTCTGCATTATAAATATTGAAGTATCTCTGTTGGTACACAATAGAAAGGTTCAAATTAGCATGTAAAATTTTACTAATGGAAGATTTAGAAGCATGATAAGGAGTATTAATGCTAATGTTGGTGCACAAGCAGGCTGCGATAGTGTTGTTAGATCAATTTTGAGGCAATCTTTAGGTAATATGGTTTTTGATAGAGGGAGATGTTGGTTTTGTACTTTTGGTAGCCTATGACCACCCATAAATGTTTGTGAGATGTGAATTTAGAACCTTGTAGACTAAGCAGTTTGAGCATGCATGTGATTATACTTGGCCTACACCCCAGAATTCTTTTTTAGGATCTCTCTATGCCCTTAAGGGGCATACATTTATAAATAAGAGCCACTATTGATACTTATTTCTGTGCATCATTTTCTAGATATATTGTCCCTCAATTTGTCAATGAACCTTTATTTTAGCCCCCACAATGATAGCCTAACCCAAAACTTCTTACATTAAAGTCTCAATATCTAGAGCTCATATCTAAAATCTATTTTGTACAAAGTTTTGATAATTCATAAGGTCCTCCTAGTTTTTATTTTGACATATTCAAATAATATTTGAGCCCAAATTTAATATTTTGGCATTTACAGGTAGATCTATTAAACATCAAGCACATAATTTTGTCGGTCCATAATGTAACCAACAAACACTTGCAACAACAAATGACATGATCTCATGCTAGATCTTCATCTTTGATCTTTATGCATTGAAAATTTAAAAATTAATGGTCCTTGGGGCCGCAGCTTGACATATAGAAAAAGAGATCACGAGAGATGTGAGGGTTGTTCATCAGAAAAGAGATGAATGATTCTCACAACCCCAAACTGGCTCATTAAGAACTCATCTCTTAATCTTTTGAGGGTCATCCAATCATACAATCCATCAAGAGATCTCATGCCTTCACTTGCCTCTAATCACATTAAATCCTTGCATATATAAGAGGCCCACAAATAAATTAGTCATTCATCCCACATAGAAATACAAAATGTTAAATGAGCTCAATCAAAATAAATAACATGGGACTCAACATGCATAGACCAATTCTAGAGCTCTATCCTACAATATTCTATGTGAGCAAAAAATGGACTTTTGAGAACAATAGATCTCATCCTTCATTAACATCTATCAATCTTCAAACCCTAAGATCATGAAGAGTTTTGACACCTTAGGAACTTATGAGGTCCACATGATCATCCACACCATAAATAAATTAACAACCTTTTCATGATTGATGATGACATCATTACATCATTTGCGTATAGGGAAAGATAATTGACGTGGTTGTTGCACACACAAAAGATAGAAGAGGAGGAAGCCACCATAGGTGACATGGAAACAACCAAACAATGGTAGAGAACATGTCTTTGAACACACATGACATAGTTGTGAACACTTTAGAATTGTAGATCTTGAATGTCATCTAATGATCCTTAAAATGTTCAAGACCCTAGGAGCTTTGACACAATCGAAAACTCTTAGGGACACAAGATCAAGATTGATTAAGCAATCCTTGAGACCCTCAACAACACAAAAATATACTATGTAAACAATGAGCTCCACTTTAGTGACCCCTTATCTTAGAACATTATATGATCATGGTTAAAATTCTTAGCACTGAATATAATGGATCCCATACCTCTAGAGCTCACAATATTGAATGGTTATTCTTGGGCCACCATGAGTATAATATGAGAGCACAATAAAACATAGGGCCATTGTAATAGATGGTTGAGAAGATAAAAATAAGGGCACAAATTAGATGTGGGGGTAGGGCTAGAAGCTTGGCCAAGGATTATTGTATTAAACGTTGGATTGATTATCATTATTTGGTAGCCACGATGTACAAAAAAGGCTTGAGATAGGGGATGCATGATTTAGTGTCAACATAAGTGTCCTAGATGAATGTGATGTAGAATTAAACATTTCTTTGAGTGTTCCAAATTAAAAGTTTCCTAGAATGATTTTTATTTTAAGTGCGAATAATATGCAAATGATGCTTGGATTCCCTGGATGTCTCTCTTTTGAAATGTTGCACATTAAATACCTTTAAGCACTAAGATGTGGAAAGCAATCACATGAAACTTGTACCAACTTGGCTCATAATGATTTTGAAATAGGTGAGGGAGAAAAATGAATTCAATGACTCTTTCAATTGCAAGGGTCAATTCTGCATGGTAAGGGATTGATCGTGCATGCCATGAGATTGACTCATGATAGAAAGGTTCCAATGTAAGTGCATTGCTAGGTGTAATAATTGGCTAATGTATAGAAATATATAAAGAATAATAGAATAAAATCAAATACATAGAAATATGTATAAATCAAGAGGAATGATAGATCAAAGAATAAATCCAACTTTACACAAGAATACACCATTTATCAATATATAATTACATTAAAATATTCTAAACTAAAACCAAAACTAAAAGAAAACTAAATAAAAATTAGCATGAATATACAAATTTCACCATTACAAAATTATGGTCTATACCATAATTTGATATTGAAAGAAACATTGAATCGTTTCTCTGCATATACATTCATCAAAATCATAAAACAATGCTGGACTTTCTTTCTCCATGCAATAAAAAATAATTAAAATCGTCACAAAATTCGTATAAATAAGAATGGCATGTAGTGAAAAGATCACATTCTATAATTCAGCCAATGAGTTTATGGGACACATAGTGGCTATGCTCAAAGGGCCAATTTAATGCTATAACTTAACAAGGACAACCTTTGAACCAGAATGTTTGAAGTAGACAAGGAAGCACTATTTGGTTTGAAGTTGATCTTCTGTTTCAGACATACACCTGCAAGAACACACGGGAAACAAGTTTTAGTTGGCCATTACTCTATTTCATCAACTTCTTGGCACATTAAAACCTTACCACTTGAAGTTGCTATAGCACACTGTAACTACAAGTAATTAATAAAATACATTATAGGCCTACCAAATAGTACATTGCTCCGTGTTGTAATTCCCACAAGATGAATCCCTTTTCATCCACCAGGAGTGGCTTGCCAGAGGAATGAAGCAGAACTGTATTCTCACCGTATCCTCACCGATTAGAGCCTTTACATTCATAGGCCCCATCGAGGCATTAAATGGAAAACCATTGATGAATACAGTTAATAGAGAGACATTCCGATTCTTTGCACCCGATTCTACATACAATGTTTTTCAAGCATACAAACATCCTTTCAGGAAATAAAATAAAAATAAAAATTAAATGTCTATTTGTTAAATTAAAACAGCACTATATTCTATAGATATCCTACGCCTAGAATTCACACAATATAATATAATGCATACCAGTATGGATGATAATGCTCTCACTCTCTGTTACTCCTCCCATGATCACCGCGTTTTGGTACTGAGCAGAACTAATTCCATTCATCTGTTCAGGAAGTAAGGCAGATGGAGGCATTGGAGAGGATGAAAATTCTTTAATGTTGGGCGTGAAACTACTTGCAGATTTTAGCAGCGGTTTTCTCTTGATTCTTGATTTTTTGTTTTTGAACCAGTAGAAGATGTTGGCTTCTGCTACATGCCCATATTTTTGGAGCAGTTTAGTTATCCTTTGTATATCTTGTCTCCCAGGTTTTTCCATTCCAGATTTGAAAATGTCTTCTAAAATCTCTTTTTGCTCCGGAAGGGGATTCCATCTTGCCTTTGGCTAGTTGTTTACTCTTTTTTCCCAAGATGATAATGTTCCTGTCAAAAATAAGTAGTTTAGTTATCCTTTGTATATCTTGTCTCCCAGGTTTTTCCATTCCAGATTTGAAAATGTCTTCTAAAATCTCTTTTTGCTCCGGAAGGGGTTTCCATCTTGCCTTTGGCTAGTTGTTTACCCTTTTTTCCCAAGATGATGATGTTCCTGTCAAAAATAAGTAGTTTAGTTATCCTTTGTATATCTTGTCTCCCAGGTTTTTCCATTCCAGATTTGAAAATGTCTTCTAAAATCTCTTTTTGCTCCGGAAGGGGATTCCATCTTGCCTTTGGCTAGTTGTTTACCCTTTTTTCCCAAGATGATGATGTTCCTGTCAAAAATAAGGTAGCGGACTTGTTAGCAAATTTAGCAGTTGACACTGAAAACCCATATGAGATGTTTTCACCCGGAGATCAATTAAATTCAGTATCACTGGCCAACCTGTTGTCTATGGAGATGCAGGAGGTGTCTGGGAGTTGAGTGGACACTTTGTCCATTGGACGGTCATTGGCAATCCTATATCCTTACAATCTTCCTTCCGTTGTGATAGTTTTAAAATAATAAATGGGCAATTTTGTGTTTATTCTCTCCTGTAGCTAGATTTGGTAATTTTGGCAAGTAGATATCTAATATCTTTCTTGCTGGATATCACTCCATAGTCTAACATGAAGTGATCAGTATTAATGGAGAATTTGAGTCTTCTTGTCATTTCTTCTGACAAAGGCCGTAGAAGGTGAATTTAATTGTCCTTGAGGGAAGATGAATCAAGTCAGTTTGCGCTATTTCAGACTCTTTGTGTACAGGTGGGCTATGAAGCCGGCCTCATCTCACGCTACTTCTTCAGAGGGTATCTAATATTAATGGCTGGAGTAAGTGAGGTTTTCTTTGAATGCATAACGGCTAGCTCCTACATGATGGGGAGGCCGAGCAGGTGACATGTGGCTTCATATATTTGGCGGGCTTTACATAGTGGTGTACTTCACATCCTGTCAATGGCGCCCGCTGATCTTGTGATGTCTTTGATGCCATTAGTTTCATTAATTCTGACATAATGCTTTGGTGTCGTGTCTATCTACTGCATCATGGGTTTTTTGGGTTGAATAAGATAGGTTGATCTATGTTTTCAGCAGGTAGACTACGTAGCTTTGCTTCCTATTTCACGCTCTACTTCCTCTATGACCTTTCCGCTTCTGCATTTTTTTCTCTCCAGGACAGTTTTATTGCGGACACGCGTCTAAATAAGAGAATGTTCTTTCCTGCTCTTGATTGGGAACCTGAGATCAGGGCGAGAGTCAGGTCGATAGATTTGATGATTCTGATTGATAAGGACTGCACCCTCACCCAGATCGCAGTTAGAAACATTGTTGGTCACACCTGGATAAGAGGGTATGAGGGACATGTGCTCAACTTTTCCGACGTGGTTCCTCAGCTTCTGTCCAATATCATGGATTTGGTTGTAGATGGCAAATTTGTTCATACCCTCGTGGCCGGTTTGTTTTTAAAAAACCTATATTAAGTGGAAAGGTGGGAAGCGGCGGTCTTTGCTTATCGTATGGATCAGGGGGATGCACTCATAGGTGGCTTATTTAATCTTGCAGCTCTTCGTAACTCCCCCCCACAACAAGCTATATACAAGGCTTTACAAGCCAGTATCTTATCTCTGAGCAGTGTTGAAATAGATGGGGCATTGCGGTCGCACTGCTTCTTTCTCACCAAGAAAAAATCGGATTGCATTAAGGACGTGTTCACGGCCGTCCGTTTCCTTAGACTCCATGCTCCTGACCTTGCTCCTAGTATGCCTTGGTGTGCTTTAGTGGATCCCGTAGATGGTGCTCTGTCTTCTGCGGATGTGGAGTTGGATGTTAATGCCTTCCAATCTGCCCCCGAGCAGTGTAAGGTGGTGGCGTATGGGTTTTTCCTTTGTTTGGCTTGCTGCGGGGGTGGTGGTGTTTTTTTGGTGGTTGTGTGTGGACGGGTGGCTGGGTGGTTATTTTTTCTTAATGGTGGCGCTTCTCGGGTGGTGGTTACGGTCTAATTCCTCTCGGATTGTCTCACAGCGGTTGTTTTGATCTCTTCAACAGCTCTCTTCCTCCATCGGCGGCGTGATGCTTGGTTTTAGGTCTGTGCTTTGGGCATACGGGGTGGGTGGTGGCTGGTGTTTTTTGTATATGCTGGTCGTGGTGGTGGTTGGGGGTGGTGTTTTTGGCGGTGTCTCCTTTTTGGGCTGTGGTCTGTGATACGCTATCAGTCTTTGCATGGGTGTTGGCTTCACGTCTGTACTATTTATTTAGGTTTTTTCTATGCTTAAGGACTGTTAGTTTTTACTACTCTTCTGTCTAAATCTGGATTTTGCTTCGGCCACCTTATTATGTATATTCATTAATCTATTTTAATCTATGGGTGTTCTACACCTTTTTCTGCTTTAAAAAAAAAAAAAAAAGGTGAACAAAAATTATTCAGAATATATAAAAATAAAGAGCTTAACAGCTAGTGTGTCACTCTTATATATAAAGATGCTTTGAGCACAATGAACGTGTTTAGTAATGTATAGCTTTTTGGTTTGTTAATCATAAATATACAGACGCTGGGCAAATCCAAATTACTATATTATATCAATAAAACTTCATATATGAAGGCACCCTAAATCCCTCGTTAAAAAGGGAAAATAACACTGCTTCTCAGCAGAGACCTTCATCAGCAGACGACTTTTTGGCAGGCATTGTTGAAGATGTGTTGATTTGACGCTGCGTTGATGAAGGCTCCACTTTGAACAGATTTGGCGTTTGGCGAATGGCTGTTGGGAGCCATATAAAACTAAACTCTGCAAAACAGAAAACGGAAAAAAAAACAAAAAGAAGCTCACAATATTTGCTGTAAACTGTGTCTCCCTCAACAAACACAGCAAACCACAAAACGAAGGCTCTCAATTGGACAGAGAAGAAACAAGATTAAATAGCGGGATTATGTCTTGCTTTTATGCTCCATCACATCAATATACACAACTAAATCACATGAATTGTACTAAAACGCGGGGAGTTGGTCAAAGGAATGATAGTGCTTCTCGAGGGGGAGTAGTTGAAGAGTACATTGAAAATGGAAATGGAATTTTTTTAAGTCTACCGTCCCTGAGGGTTTAGCTTATAGAAGGTTTTTAGCATATCAAATATCGAATTCAATAATTGAAAAAGGAGAAAAGTACATTGAAAATAGAAATGAAAATATTTTTACGACTTAGCCTATAAGAGGTTTGCAGTATAAGGAATTCAATAGTTAACAGTACATTAGAAATCAAAATATTTTATAGTCCACATGCCTCGCAATTTAGGTGATAGGAGGCTTGTAGCACACAGAAATCAATAGTTGAAGAGTTCATTGGAAATGGAAATGGAAATGGAATCGTTCTATAGTCTACCATGCCTCAAAGCTTGTAGCATATGGAATTCAAATGTTGATTTCTTTGCATTTGTAATATTTGTAGTGTGGCAGCTCATCTCAAGCCTCTAGCTCACAATGAATGTATTTTCTATGTAGCCTTTGATTTATATGAACTAAAAATTTTGTGAACTTTTTATTTGGTTGTGTAATTGTCAAATTTATATTGAATATTAATCACCTCTTGTAATTATTTTTTACCATAATAATTTTTTAATTCTTATCCCTCATTTTTTTTCTAAATTTGTTTTCATAAAATAAACGATCTTTTAATAAATAAAATTATTAAAAATTCATCAAAAAATAATAATGTAAATAATATTTATTTAAATAATTAATTTTTATTAAAACATGAATTTTTAATTAATATATTATACAAGTGTCAAGTAGCCTTTGTAGTATTATAATAGTAATATTTGTTGTCTAGTTGCTAGGTGAGCGATGAAGCCATTTTTTATGATCAATAGATTCTTGCAATTTTAATGTATCACAATTTTACTAGATGGGTGAAGAGTATAGTTGTTATTATTCACCTTGACCCGAAGTTTGATTTGTACTAGGCACAACTATGACCAGCATAGCTAAAGTTGGGTTTGTTCCTTAGGATATATTATATTTGTTAAATATAAAGGAAGAAAAAATGTGAAAGTACTTGTATACAATGACTTTCCAAAATTAATACATAAAACAAGACTTGCATAACAAAAGTGAACAATAACTTGTAAAATTTGTAATGAGCATATTAAGTATAATACATTAAAATTAAAGTTATAATTCTTATGTGCATTCATTTAATAAAGTAATTGTTTTAAATTTAAAATATGTAATCGATATACTTTTATTAAATGAATGTATATAAGAATTAAATTTAAAATATATAACTGATTTTATTAAATTTATGCGGACATAAATTGAATAATCTATATAAATACAATTAATAGTCAAACATAAATCTTTCCACATCCAACTAGGGTTAGGGTTCTACACATAAATAAAAATACGTAGGGTTATTTTATTTAACTAAATTAGATTATTGTTTGGATTTCAATTTTGTATATTCAAGTATCTTAGGTAGACATTTCAAATCTTTCTACATCCAACTAGGATTAGGGCTCTATACATAAATAAATAAATGGAGGGTTAATGCACCTAATGAACTTATTTAAGCACAATGTATTTAAAAATAGACCTCCAGAATGATTTCTCTCCACTATGTTTGCTAGAAACATTAGACACTGGCATTATGGGATGACTATGACCATGTACATAAATACTAAAAAGAGCTGACCTTTTTTTTTTTAAAATATACTTTTATTAAATGAATGCACATAAGAATAAATCCAACATAAAGTAAATAATCTATATAAAAACAAGCAATACTCCAACATAAATCACAAAACTATCAAATCAAATAAAAAAGAGATAAAGAATACTCAAGAAGTGGAGAAGTTATTTGAACGGTAAGTACATAGTGCATTATTTTATAGATTTTAAATTTAATTTTCCAAATTTGATTTATTGCTTTTATTGGCTTTTTGGCTGCTTTTTTATAAAACAAAGTGTCATAAAATAAGATTTTATAACTATATTTCATTAAGGTCTAAATCTTTTTTCTCCACAATGAAATTTATTTAATGATTTTTTTTCATTTCTATTTTGTAGTAAAATAATGTTTTAAAACTATATTTTAATAGCCAAATAAAAAAGGAGCAAAATATATATTTTACTATATAGTCATCAATTTTATATTCTTTTTTTTCTGGAAGGAATGAAATTTGATTTACTAGATTTTTCCACTATTATTTTTTAAAAATAAAGTGAGGAAAATATGACACTCTATTAAAGGAAATTAGTATGTTTTTATTTAAATTATAAAGTATTTTTTTTTAAATTTAAAATATGTAACCGACATATTTTTATTAAATGAATGAATGTAAGAATTAAATTTAAAATATATAACTGATTTTATTAAATTAATGCACATAAGAATACGCCCACATAAACTAAATAATCTATATAAATACAATTAATAGTCAAACATAAATCTCTCCACACCCAACTAGGGTTAGGGTTCTACACATAAATAAAAATATGTAGGGTTATTTTATTTAACTAAATTGTTTGGATTTCAATTTTGTTTATTCAATTATCTTAGGTGGACATTTCAAATCTTTCCACACCCAACTATGGTTAGGGTTCTACACATAAATAAAAAAGTGCAGGGTTAAGGCACCTATTGAACTTATTTAGCCACAATGTATTTAAAAACAAGTGCCACATAGTGGCCAGTACCTGCTTATAGTGTTATTATTATAGTATTTGTTTAGTTTTGTTATTATAGTATTTGTTTAGTTGTGTTTTCTTGTTGATTAGCTATTGATTGTATAGACAAATTGGATTCTAATAATTGAAAAATTAATTTTTGAAAGTGTTGAAATATCTTGGTTAAATAAATTGAAATCTCAAAAATAATCTAATTTGGTAGAAATAAAATAGATTCAGATATTTCCTTAACAATAAAACTAAACTTTACAAATCCTATTAAATAACACAAATATTTCCTTAACTATAAAACTAAACTTTACAAAGCCTACATATTTGTATTTATGTGGAGAGCCCTGGCCCTAGTTGAGTGTATAGAGATTTGAAATGTCTCATTAAGATATTAAAATGTAATAAGACTAATACTTTTATAATTAAAAATCCTTTAAGTTTGAAGAACAAAATAAAAAATTGTAATAACATGGCAAAATATTTTTCATGATACTGTAGATTTTTAACTTTTGACTAAATAAAATTGAAAGCCTAGATTTTTAACTCTTGAGTAAATAAAATTGAAATCCCAAAACTAATCTAATTTCATAAAATAAAATGTGTAGAACCCTAACTCTAATTGGGTGTGGAGAGATTTGAAATGTTTACTTAAGATATTCAAATGTAATAATATTGAATACTATTACAATTTAAAATGCATTAAAATATTGTAAGTTTGAAGAATAATTACACAATATAATAACAATAACATATTCATATTTAGTCCACTACAGTATTTTATCTTAGTCACTTAATTTTTTGGTTAAGTAATAATAGTAAGTACTTTTAGAGAACATGATATTAATTATTTTAATTAATCTAATATTGTGGTTTAGTAATATTTTTTTCTAAAGATAAAGAATTGTTTATCATTTCAAATTTGTAACTATTATATTTTAGAACTAAATTTATAAGGAAAAATTTATGTGAACTCATTTTTGAAATGTCTTGGATAAATAAAATTGAAAAATATCAAAAATAATTTAATTTGGGAAAAATAAAATAGCACTAAAATATTTCCTTAACTATAAAACTAAACTTTACAAAGTCTACATATTTGTATTTATGTGGAGAGCCCTAGCCCTAATTAACTCTTGAGTAAATATAATTGAAATCCTAAAAATAATCTAATTTGTAGAACCCTATATTTTTAATAGTATTATTAATATTATAACTTTGTCCCTTTGACAAAAAGTAATTTGTTTAGCTAATGAAGCAAAAAATTGAATTCATACTATACTTTTAGAGAACATGATATTAATTATTTTAATTACTCTAATATTGTGGTTTAGTAATAATTTTTGCAAAAAATTAAATTCATAGTACTTTGGTTTAGTAATAGTTTTTGCCAAAAATTAAATTCAGAGAGTATTTTAGAGAACAAGATATTAATTATTTTAATTAATCTATGGTTTAGTAATAAATTTTTCTAAAGATAAAGAATTGTTTATCATTTCAAATTTGCAACTATTATATTTTGAGAACTAAATTTATAAGGAAAAATTTATGTGAACTCTTGGGTAAATAAAATTGAAATCTCAAAAATGATTTAATTTGGTAAAAATAAAATAGCACTAAAATATTTCCTTAACTATAAAATAAACTTTACAAAGCCTATTAAATAACACAAATATTTCCTTAACTATAAAGCTAAACTTTACAAAGCATAACATGTGTACAACCCTATATTTTTAATAGTATTATTAATATTAATAATTATCACCATCCATTTAGGCATGACTTAACTAGTGGAAGACAAAATTTGTGTTCATAGTTTGTTTACTTGGCACATCCTCCCCTCAAACCAAAATTCTCTCCACATTTATAGCTTTTTGTTGCACTCTCTGACAATCCGAGGTCATTTTTTTAAGCCAATAGCAATACAGATAAATCATTTTTCAATATTTTTTTGTTAAAAATTTATCATGTTGACATAGGAAAAGTACAAATTTAAATCAAATTTGGCTGACAAGAAAAATAATACTACCTTTTGATTGGTTTACAATCAATATATTAATAACTAGATAAGAATGAACTCATTGCAATAGTACTAGCGAAGGTGAAGCATACACACTAAATAGAGATGACTTTTTTAAAAAAAATTATAAAGTAATTATTTTAAATTTCAAATGTGTAACCAACATACTTTTATTAAATGAATGTACATAAGAATTAAATTTAAAATATAATAGACATACATTTATTAAATGAATGCACATAAGAATTAAATTTAAAATATATAAAGACATACTTTTATTAAATCAATGAACATAAGAATTAAATTTAAAATATAGAAATGAATGCACATTAGAATAAAATCAACATAAAATAATCTATATAAAAATAAGTAATACTCAAACATAAATCACAAAAATATCAATTCAAATAAAAAAGAGAAAAAGAATACTAAAGTGCAGAAGTTATTTGAATGGTAAGTACATAGTGTATTATATTTTATAGATTTTAAATTTAATTTTCTAAATTTGATTTATTGCTTTTATTGGTTTTTTTGCTGATCTTTTATAAAAATAAAGTGCCATAAAATGTCCCGTTGGGGGCTTTTCCCTCTTAAGGGTTGGATCCCAAGTCCTTAGAATGCATTTAGAGCATCTTGCACAATGATTTTGAATCTTATTGAGAAAATCTTGAAGTATGATAGCTAATAGGACCCAAGGGGTACTATTTTGATGATCACCAAACAAAACTGGTAGGGTGGCATTAGGTGCTAGCACCCTAGTCTTCCGTAATGTTAGGTCTGCCCTAAATTTAAATGTCAGTTTTATGACTGTTATTTAGGTCATATGCCGACATCTCAAGTTTGAATTATAAAATTCTTAGCAAGAACCTTTGTAGTTGTATATATAAGCATGTTTAGGTTTTCATTTGCAAACTAGATTTACATTGTGAACTTGTGACTTATGCTAAAGTGATTCAAGGCATTCATTATGTTGCACAGTAATATTTTGTTGTTATTATGCTTGTTTGTTGCAAATTTCACTCCATCTCCTGATGGCATGAAGAGCATCTTTTTTCCATGAGATCTACACTTCGAGGTGATATCTATTGTATTTTTTATCATTTATCATTTAGATTTTACCTCTATCCTGTAGAGATACACACTCTCATCTAACACAGTGTTCAGAATACTTGAATACCTCTCTAAGGCTTGACCAAGGCAAGCCTCTAAACACCACAACCCCCTCCCACACTCCTCTATGATTGTAAGTTACAGGTACTAAGTTTCATGGAGTGGAGTTGTAGAAAGGAGGTTGCAAACAACAAGGATTCAAGATCTAAAAGAAAGAGGATAGTGTTGAACATTTCAAGACTTGGACACTAGTGCCAGTGTCCTACACCTTTTTCAGAGCAGAAACATAAGATACAGTGCAGATTAGTGTTGAAAGGAGATATAGATTCCATGCAAAAAATAGTACCTTGGATAGGGGTGCTAGTGCAAGTGTCCTTGACTATTCTGCATTCTAGATTTCAAAAAATAGTGAGTTAACAATCTCTTTCCTTCACCTTAGTCTAAAAGGATTTGTTGTAATTCATTAATTTGCTTACTATTTTGCTTATTTAGGGTTTTTAGATTAATTGAGCATTAAATTGGGATATTGCTTAATACATCTAAGCTTTTGCATTGTTCCAAGAGGCAGCCCAACCTAATAGGTGAATTCTCTCACTTAGTGGAGATTCAACTTGGTTGATATGCCCTTGAATGTTTGTTGAGAAGGAAGGATTTGCCTTTGAAACCTAAACCAACTCACATTTAACATCCCCCCTTTTTTCACACCTAAACATTTTGGTGAAACCATATTTTTGGAGTTTTTTGCACCTTGCTAAGTGTTGTGTGATAAATTTGTAGTCATTACTCTTATTGCATTTTAAAAAATACAAAAACATTGAAATATTTGAAAATTTTGAAAAACAAATTGGCATCTTAGGCTTGCATTTTAGCATAATTTAAATTAATTGGCATTTAATTTCATTAATTTTTTATCATTTTCACTAGATATAATTTAAATTATAGAAATTCATCATTTATTATTCATTTACATTGCATTTTCATGCTTAAATTGTCAAAAATTGCTTGAAATTGTGCATTTTTCATAAAAACCTAGTTTTGCATTAGCTAGGGTTTTTAGTCAAAATATTGTTTCATATTTTAATACCCTTTTCAAACACTCATTAGGATTGATTTCTAATTGTAGTGTTGCATTATAGTGGATTTCTTGCAAAATTTCATGTCTAGGGTTTGAAAACCTTGCATTTTCACTAGATTTGGCCTTATTGTCTGTTTCAAATTGCATTACAAGCATGTTGTGAGGGATTTTGTTGCATTATTTGACTAATATCAGGGTTATAATATGCTTCCCCTCATCAAATTCCTTATAACACCCTTTCTATTAGGCATTTACATTGAAAATTGGTGAAAAATGCATATTTTAGGTGTATTTTCACTAGGTTTTGACTTGTCATCACTCTAGACTTGCATCAAAGGCATGTTTTGAAGGATATTGTTTCATAATTAGGCTATTATTAGGCATATTATTTTCTTCCCCTATTGAAATTCCATACAACACCTCTTCTGTCACTCATTTGGATTGAAAAAAGTTGAAAAATCAAGCATTTTAGGTCATATTCATACATACTTTTGCATTTGTTTCTTGCATAATTTTTGAAAATATTAAAAATATTATTTTGTATCCATTTCAAAAGATACACATGGCTTCTCAATATAACTATAATGATAGGCTTCCCCCTAGGCCTTATTTGAAAAGACGAGCCCCTGAACTTGAAATAACATTTACACCTCATGATAAAGAAATGGTAGATACTAAAGGGCTTCTTTACATTATAGTAAAAATAATGGAAAGACCTATGAATGGAACATTTATAGACCCTAATTATATGACTAATGTGGTTATAGAAGAGTTTCTTCTAAAACAGGATTTGGCACAAGATTATTATGAACTATGAGATTTGAGAATTAAAACAAATAATGGAGCTTTGATGAATACATTTGCAAAGATAACCTTATTGGTCTTAGTTTATGATAAATTCATGGATAAATTATTTGATGTTATCCCATTATCCAACCTCAACTACGACATCCATGGCTTAAGGCTATGAATGTCGTCCCCTTAACTATTCACAAATGCTTAAAATTCCCTTTGCATGGAGAAATACGTACTATACATCATAATTCATATCAACCTCTAGCCAAGAGCAAGAACTTCACCCTTGATTACTTTTGACCTCAACTTGACAAAGACCCTGAGCCACAAAGAGACCAATCTTTCCTATAATATAGACGATACAAAGCTAAACAACTAGCTAAAGTGGCTAGGCCTCCTTTACAAACAATGAGGGAAGAACAACACGCATTTGAAAATCCTCTTAGAGCAAAAGGAAAATGACAAAATTACATAAGAATAACACAAGACTATTATGACTATGATGAAATAACTGGCATGATAGATGTGGCTAAGGGAAAGCTTCATAACTCACCTCATCCATGGAGAGATGGTATCTATGCTAAGGTTCCTCCCCCACCATCCTTACAGGGATTGGGAGGTTTTAATTGACAACAAAACATTGCAACAAGACTAATGAAATTTGAACATGGTTCTTCCTCCTCTAATGTATAAACTCCTATAGAAAAACATAACAATACGTTTGAAGAGATAAGTAGTAAGACAAGAAGGAATAGACAAGAAAGAGAAAAGAGGAAGAGAAGACAAGCTTTTGCCCAATGAAATACAACTCAACAAAAAAACATTCAACCTAACATTGAAACAAACCAAGAAGAGCTTAAGAATGAAGAACTTGAAAACAAGAACAAAATTTGGGCTATGGTACCTTATACACCTCTTTCCTCTAGCATTCAAGATTGGGAGGAGGATGATTTGCTCATTGACAACCCTTAGTTCAGTTGTCCCTATAGGTAAGTATTTCTAACTCTTTACCTCCATGTTGTGTTTCCCCCATGATGTG
Organism: Cunninghamia lanceolata; assembly: GCA_027924645.1. Lineage (NCBI taxonomy): Eukaryota > Viridiplantae > Streptophyta > Pinopsida > Cupressales > Cupressaceae > Cunninghamia > Cunninghamia lanceolata. The sequence continues at coordinate 4,633,042 of BSBN01000144.1, forward strand.
TTATGTGTTGTTTAGGCCTCCTAGGATGACCTTTGATACTCTTGTAAGCTCAAGGATACCAGGAGACCACCTTTGTTGTGACCCTTCTTCTATTTGTATCATCATTCTTCTATATTGCTTCTCCTCTATTTTTATTATTGTCTATTCTATTTTATGGACATAGCATTGTAGTTTGTGACTTGGGGGCACCCTCCTATGTGACTATCCCTAAGGCAGTTGATTCTCCTATCTTGTTTTATGGTTTACCTTCTTCTAATAGTTCTATCTAGCTAGAAAATGATAAAAAAACATATTATACTGATACAGACTAGTGTACCTTCATAGAGAAATAAAAAAATGGACCTAGTTCATACATGATGACGGGGTTGATATATATTAATGATGCTTGGCTAGTAGAATCACTCCATGTGCTATCTTGATGTTGTCTTATCACACTTACAAAACATAACAATACGGTTGTTTGATACACTTTGTCTATCTTGGATCTTGGTACAATCACGTTAGGAGGGTTTATAGAATGAACTATCAAGACCGTGCAGCAAGAGTAAACACAATGGAAAAAACTCAAAGAAATGGAATAAATGTAGATTCCGTCATTTAGTATATCATAGAATTCAAATAGAGATCAGCTGGCAACATGCGGGCTTACAATTAGGGCTCACAGGCCTAATTACATACATGCGCAAAATAAAGCTTTGAAGCTCCTTCACCAAAAAATGAATAACCTATCTATCTAGATCTTAGTAACTTATGAACTACTTTCCTAAGGATCTATTACATCAATATATATAAGTCCGGATCAATATATTCCTCCGCATTGGCCAAGGAAGATCACAAATTCCAAAGAAGAGATGTAAGATGTGTACACGGGTAGGTCAGACCTAATTGTAAAAATCTCCTCTTGAAAATGAATGGAATGAAGTGTGGATCTTTAGGGAAAGTTGGTCATTAACAAAAGATCATTGAATGATGTGTCATTAGGCTTCATAGATCAGGAAATGCTTCTGCAAGTTTCTCCTTCAGCTGGTTGTTTGTGACTATCTAGATGCTATGTTTTGAGAACAATTGATCTTCTGATAGTGATATCTTTCTGGTAATGAAGTTCGGATCTCTAAATTCTAGATATGATGTAGATGAATGAATGTAGATGCTAAGTCCAGCTCCACAAGGTATGAAATGCAATTGGACCAAAAATATAGAAAATACTTCTGAATAAACTACCTAAACTAAACTGGAAAAGAAACAAACTAAACTGCAAACAAACTAAATGCAAATGTGTTTGGTTGATGGAAGATTGTTCTTGGACCAGGGATGCTCCTGCATCAGAAATCTATGGTTATTGAAGAAGTGAGTTCCTCACTTTGCTGGGGCTATGGGAGAACTAAGGTGGTCCACCTCAACCTGAGAAATCCATGATAAATCTTCTTCTAGTCTACCTTTCCACTTCACAAGATATTCTTTGTATTGTCTTCCTCTAGCTTTGTGTCCAACTCTGCTATCCAAAATGTCTTCAATCTGCTCCGGTGCTTGTTATGGTAACTGCTTCTTCAATTCTTCTTACATGTTGTCATTGAACTCTACTTCATGATACTAAAATAAGTCTGCAATGTTGAAAATACGTGAAATACCCAATGTCTCCAGTAACTCCAATTCATATGCATTTCCTAAATCAAATTTCCTAGATATCATACAAGGTCCAAACTTCTTCATCTTCAACTTGTTATATGTGCCAACTAGAAATATTTATTTTCTCAAGTATACCATCACTTCATCTCCAACTTTAAATTCCTTATGTCTTCTCTTCTCAGTAGTCTTCTCTTTGTACTTACTGTTCATATTCTCCAAATGCTTCTTAACCTCATCATCTACTGTCTTCATGTGATCTACAAATTCTTCTGCTTCTACACTTCTCTTTTCCTCTGTACTGATATCTCTTTATTCTGCAACGCCTTTAGGGTTTACTCTGGTAACAATCTCAAAAGGTGTTCTTCTGATACTCCTGTTCACTAAATTATTATATGCAAACTCTTCTTGTGAAAGAATCAAATCCCAGCTTCCTCTCTTCTCTCCAACCAAACATCTCAACAAATTTTCCAAACTCCTATTCACTACGTCTGTCTGTCCATCAGTCTATGGATGAAAAGATGAACTAAACTTCAAATCTATCTTCATCTCCTTCCAATGTGTTCTCCAAAATTATCCAACAAACTTTGTGTCTCTATCTAAAACTATACTCTTAGGTAATCCGTGCAATCTCACAATCTCCTTGAAAAACAAGTCAACTACATGCACTACATAAGTTGTCTTCTTACAAGGTATGGAATGAGTCATCTTTAAAATTCTGTCAACCACTACAAATATTGAATCATGTCCTCTTTGTGTCTTAGGCAATCCCATCAAAAAATCTATGCTTATGTCTTCCCAAGGTCTCTCCAGTATTGTTAAAGGCTTATACAATCCAATGTTCTGACTACTCCCTTTTGCAACTTGACAAACTCTACAACTCTTCACAAATCTCCTAACATCCTTATGTATCTAAGGCCAAAAGTAGTTTTCACTCAGCAAAGCCACTATCTTATCAATGCCAAAATGTCCTGCCATTCCACCACTGTGTTTCTCCTTGATTAAATTATCCCTTATAGAACTTCTAGGAATGCACAACTGATTTCCTTTGAACAACATATCTTCTTGAATTAAATAGTCCAACCACTTACTCCTGTCTATCACAATAGGCTCTCTACATGCTTTCCAAGGTTCTGCAAAATCAGTGTCTCCCTCATACATGTTCAATTCATCAAAACCCAACACTTCAACTCTCATTTATGTCAACAAGTTTCTTCTTCTACTCAATGCATTAGCAACTTTGTTTGATTTTCCACTCCTATGCTTCAACACAAAAGTATAACTCTACATGAACTCTACCCACCTCATATGTCTCTGATTCAACTTACCTTGATTGTTCAAATATTGCAAAGCTTGATGATCTATATACAACACAAATTTCTTAGGAAACAAGTAATGTCTCCACTTCTTCAAGGCTTGAATTATGGCATAGAATTCTTGATCATAAAATAAATATCTTCTCCTTGCATCATTCAACTTCTCACTGAAATAAGCTATAGGTCTACCTTCTTGACTTAACACTGTTCCAATTGTATTTCCACTAGCATCACAATCAACTTGAAATAACTTATTGAAATCCACTAATGCTAAAATAGGTTGCTCTGTTACTTTCAACTTCAACAACTCAATACTTTTATCTACTCCAGATGTCCACTTAAAATCCTTTCTATCACCTCTCATTGTCTCTGTCATAGGGTTGCAAACTGAACTAAAATTTCTTATGAACTTCTGGTAGAGACTAGTCAATCCATGAAATGATCTAACTTCTCCATTGCTCTTACTTTCTTAGGGTCCATCTTCAATCCTTTCATAGAAATCAAAAATCCCAAGTATACTAGTTCTTCCTTCATGAAACTACACTTCTTGATGTTTATCAGCAATTTCTCTTCTCTCAACCTCTACAAAAACTTGTCTAATATGCCACAAATGTTGTTTTTTGGTTTTACTAAAAATTAGAATATCATCCAAGTATACAATCACAAACTTACCTAAGAATTTCTTCAAGAGTTGATTCATCAATCTCATGAAAGCACTCAGTGCATTTGTCAATCCAAAGGGCATCACTAACCACTCATACAATCCTTCATTTGTCTTAAAAGTAGTATTCCATTCATCTCCTTCTCTGATTATGATATGATGGTATCCACTCTTCAAATCTATCTTTGTGAAATATCTTTCTCCACTCAAACAATCCATGATATCATCCATCCTAGGTAAAGGAAATCTATACTTAACTGTGATCTTGTTTATTGCTCTAGAATTAGTGCACATTCTCCATTCTCCATCTTTCTTAGGTGCTAAGATTGCAGGTACTGCACATGGTGTCAAACTTTCTCTGATCAAACCTTTCCTCAACAATTCTTGTATCTATCTATTCAATTCTTCATTCTCTGTCAGTGTCATCTAGTGTGCTACTTTGTTAGGCAAACTTGCTCCAGATATAAGATCCATGTGATGACTGATACTCCTTATAGGTGGTAATCCTTCAGGTACATTATCTGATATGATGTCTTCATACTCTATTAGCAATTCTTTTATCTCCTCCGGTTGTGATTCTTCAGTCTCTTTCTTCAATGTTTTAGGCTTCTTAGGAATCAAGGCATAACACATATTCTCATGTCTCAAACCATCCAGAAATTTCCTTTCATCTACCAAACAAATTCTAGCATTTCCACATACTACATCTTTAGGATCATCTTCCAAAGGAATCAAAGTAATTCTTTTCCCATTTTCTATTATAGTATATGTGTTCTTGCTCCCATCATGTATAGCTTTTCTATCATACTGCCAAGGTCTACCCAACAAGATATGACATACATCCATAGGCATAATATCACACAACACTTCATCATGATAAGATCTAATATGAAATTTCACCAAACATTTTTCACTCACCAGCACCTTATGATCATCCTGAATCCATGCTATCTGATATGGCTTAGGGTGTTTCAATCTTCCCAACTTCAGCTTATTCACCATCTCCTCTAAAACTAGGTTATCTGAACTACCACTATCAATTACAACTTTACAACACTTACCTTCAGATTTGCATCTAGTTCTAAACAAACTTTTCCTCTACAGTGGTTCCTCATTTGTTTCTATTTGTAATAGTGCTCTCCTCATTACCAATGATTCTCCTTTATCCGGTTTACCAACAAAATAGGGGTAACCTAGTTCAATAGGTTCTTCTTTAACATAGGCTAATTTTCCACTATTTTTTGTCCTCTTACTTGTACTATCCTGATTACATTCAAATGCTCTATGTCCTTCACCTCCACACTTGAAAAAGTACTTCTAAATGTTCTCTTATCAAATCCTCTTTTATACCCTTCATTCCAGTATGAATTATAGTTACCTCTGGGATGAAAATTTCTATCATTTCTTTGGTATGCAATAGTATCTCTGTCATCCTTCTTAAATGGGATGTCAAACTTGTTCTTCTCTGAAAATGATCTGTCTCCTCCGGAATAAGTCCTACCTCTCTGAAATTTACCTCCTCTTCCTCTATATCTCTGATCATGTCTTTTATTCATCTTCTCTTCAACTTTCAGGGAAAACTGATATGCTTCCTCTAGAGATGTCATCCTCACCAAGCTTAGTTCCTCTTGAATGTTCAATCTCAGTCTATTGATGTATCTATCCACTTTCTCCTTGTTTTCTTTACTATGTCCTATCCTTACGATCATTTTATGGAATTCTTCAGTGTACTCCTTCACAGATTTCTCCTTTTTTCTCAGGTTTTGCAATCTTTTCAATAGCTCCAACTCATAGTCAGTAGGTGTAAATTGATTCTTCAGTTTTGTCACCATCCTATCCCATTTTGTAATCTTTTCTTTTCCTCTTCTGTTTCTTTCCAACTAAACTTCCTTCCACCATATAGCAACATGTCCTTTCAACTTTGTCTTTGTAAATTTCACCTTCTCTAGATCTTCAATTTCCTTATATTCAAAGTATTCTTCCATATCATTTATCCAGTCAAACAATTCATTAGAATTCTAATTGCTAGTGTAATTCAGTACATCCACTCTAGGTCTCTTTCCAATCTTTGAAATAGCTTGCAACATCTTTACTTGATCTGATTCTTCTTCTTCAACACCTCCTAGGGTTTTGCTAGTTTGTTCAACAGATTGAAATTCTTCTTCATCCTCACTTTCAACATTAGGTCTTAGTGTCAGTCCTCTTCACCTATCTTCTTCAATAGCATCCAAATGAATTTGCATTGTTTTCATTATTTCCATCATTTCATCCATTCTAGCAGCCATTGCTCCAATAGAAACAACTCTCCTTGGTAGCATTCTTCCTAGGATCAAGTGTAAACTGCCTTAGGTTCAGCAATCGAGCTACAAGGTGATAACTATCTCACAATTGGCTATCAGCTACAACACATGTAACTTGCATCAATTCAGTAATTTGTCCATCACAAGATCTTATGGAATTCCTTCACCAACTTTTCTTAATTCACTCCCAACGATTTGAACTTTCGCTTTGATACTACTTGGTGCAGTCATGACAGGAGGGTTCACAAAATGAACTATCTGGACCGTGCAACAAGAGTAAACACAACGGAAACAATTCAAAGAAATAGAATAAATGCAAATTCAGTCATTTAGTATATCCTAGAATTCAAATAGATATCAGCTAGCAAAATGGGGCTTACAATTAGGGCTGATAGGCCTGATTACATACATGCGCAAGATAAAGCTTTGAAGTTCCTTCGCCAGAAAATGAATAAGCTATATATCTAGAACTTAGTAACTTATGAACTAGTTTTCTAAGGATCTATTACCTCAATATATATCAATTTCAGATCAATAGATTCCTCTGTGTCGGCTAAGGAAGATAAAAAAATTCCAAAGAAGAGATGTAACATGTGTACACGGGTAGGTCAAACCTAATTGCATAAATCTCCTCTGGAAAATGAATGGAATCAAGTGCGGATCTTCAGGGAAGGTTAGCCATGAACAAAGATTATTAAATGATGTGTCATTATGCATCATAGATTGGGAAATGCTTTCACAAGTTTCTCCTTCAGCTGGTTGTCTGTGATTATCCGGATGCTCTGTTCAGAACAGTTGATCTTCTAATAGCGATAACTTTCCAGTAATGAAGTGTAGATCTCTAAATTTTGGATATGATATAAATGAATGAATGTTGATGCAAAGTCTAGCTCCATAAGGTCTAAAATGTAATTGGATGAAAAATATAGAAACTGCTTCTGACTGAACTGCCTAAACTAAACTGGAAAAGAAACAAACTGAACTACAAACAAACTGAATGCAAATGTTTTTGGTTGATGCAAGATTGTTCTTGGACCAGGGATGCTCCTACATTAGATCTTTCTTTCCTCATCTCTTTATGTGAATGATTACATGCATTGTTGTTTATCATGATTATATGGATACTAACACCTTTTCTTGCAAGAAATTGTGTGTTTGTGAGAACATTTGGTGATCGTAAAGTACATGTCACCTTTGGGGGGCATTAGCTTTGTGAGAGCTCATGTTTTTTTGTGTGTTTTCTTGCTACCTTAATGTGCTTGATATCATTACATGATATCATATGCCTTAAGGTAGGGGCATATATAAGGTAAGCTATCTAATGATTTTTGTAGTAACAAAGCATGTTTGAAGTCCTCTGCGGAGGCGAGATGTTGTATCTTCAAGTGAGTGCATATCTTTCTTTTCTATAGTACAATCACTTAATCCGTCTACAGAGGCAGGGATGGCGTATTTCTTGAGGAGATTGTACATCCTGTTGTTTTCTAAAAGTCCTCTGACTAGGCAGGGAGTGGTTCTGAGACTATCCTAACCCTTAAGCATGTCTTCAGCGATTGTTGTGGCAAAGCCCAATCATCAGTGTGTGCCTATAATATGCCTGAGATGGCTGCAAACCTAGCAATAGGTTTCTTCCATTTCTTTTTTTCCATGTTTTCTCTGTGTCTTCCATGTGTGTGTGTATGGCGTGTTTGTTCCCAGGCATAGTTTCAAGACTGGTAGCGATGAGCTCCTCCTATGCTTTGGGATTTGTATGCCAAGTTTGTTTTCAAGTGTAGTTTGAAGATTGGTGGCAATGATCTCCTCCTACACTTTTAGATTTTTTTAGCATGTCTGTTGCCCCTTATGTAGTTTCAAGACAAGTGGCGATGAGCTCCTCTTACATTTGGGTTGTGCGTTTACTTTCCTTGTACTTGCATTTACATTCATATATGAGAGAATGAAAAAAAACAAATAATCACTATATTCATTATATTCACTGTGTTTTGTGTCTTCAATGTTGTCTTCTCCATGTTTTACGTGATTGTAACTGTCTTCTCCATGTTTTGCGTGCCTGTTACTCTCTTCAATGTGTTTGGCATGTCTTCACTGTGCTTGGCGTGTTTGCTGTGTTTGTTGACCATAATTTAATACATGTATTGGCCTTGCATTTATAAATACATTAAAGTGGGGACTAAATGTTATGTCAGAAAATGTTCCCTTGGGGGCTTTTCCCTCTTAAGGTTTAGCTCTCGGGTCCTTAGAATGCATTTAGAGCATCTTGCATGATTATTTTGAATCCCGATGAGAAAACCCTAAAGTCTTATGGAAAATAGGACCTAGGGGGTGCTATTTTTATGACCATTATTTAGGTCCTATGTTGACATCTCAAGTTTGAATTATGAAATTCTTAGTGGGAATCCTTGTACTTGCATATATAAGCATGTTTAGGTTTTGTGAACTTGTGACTTATGCTAAAGTTATTCAAGGCATTCATTGTGTTACAGAGCAGTATTTTGTTGTTATTGTACTTGTTTCTTGCATATTTGACTACATCTCCTCATGGCATGAAGAGCATCTTCCTTCCATGAGATATACACTTCAAGGTGATATCTATTGTGTTTTTTATCATTTATCATTTGGATTTTGCCTCTATCCCACAAGAATATGCACTCTTATCTAACAACAGTGTTTAGAAGACTTGAATGTCTCTCCAAGGCTTGACTGAGGCAAGCCTCTAAAAACCACAACCCCCTCCCAAACTCCTTTGTGTTTGCAGGTTACTGGTACTAAGTTTTGTAGAATGGAGTTGCAAAAAGGAGGTTGCAGACAACAAGGATTCAGGATATGAAAGAAAGAGGACAATGTTCAACATTTTGGGACTTGTGTGCTAGTTCCTATGTCCACCCTTTTTGGAGCAGAATCAAAAGATATAGTGTAGATTAGTGTTGGAAGGAGATTTAAATTCTGTATAGGAAAATAGTACGTTGGATAGGGGTGCTAATTCCAGTGTCCCTAACTGTTTTGTATTCTAGATTTTGAAAAATAGTGAGTTAACAATCTCTGTCCTTCACCTTAGTCTTAAAGGATTTGCCATAATTCATTAATTGCTTACTATTTTTCTTATTTAGGGTATTAAGAGTAATTCAAAATTAAATTGGGATATTGTTTGATACATCTAAGCTTCCACATTATTCCAAGAGGCAGCCTAACCTGATAGGCGAATGCTCTCACTTAGTGGAGATTCAACTTGATTGATATGCCCTTGAATGTTTAGTGAGAAGGGAGGATTTGCCTTTGAAACCTAAATCAACTCACATTTAATATCCCCCACTTTTTCACACCTAAACAATAACTATATTTTATTAAGGTCTAAATTTGTTTTCTACATAATGAATTTAATTTAACGATTTTTTTCATTCTTATTTTGTAATAAAATAATATTTTAAAACTATATTTTATTAGCCAAATAAAAAAGGAGAAAAATATAGATTTTGCTATACAGTCATCAATTTTATATTCTTTTGTTTTCTACACAAAGAAATTTAATTTACTAGTTTTTTTTCACTATTGTTTTTTTAAAAATAATGTGAGGAAAATATGACACCCTATTAAAGGAAATTAATATGTTTTCCTTTAAATTATAAAGTAATTGTTTTAAATTTAAAATATGTAATCGACATACTTTTAATAAACAAATGCACATTTGAATTAAATTTAAAATATATAACCCATTTTATTTTATTTATTTTGCTAAATAAGTGTTACCATAGGGGGTATCTCCCATTATCTTAAATCAAAGGATTACAAAAACCTGCTATACTTAGCAGCATGGATTACATACAACTTGGCTAGATAAGCCTAATATCTAGTTGTACCATAGCACTCTAAGACCCTTTGCCAGCTCTGAGGCCCTGTCAATTTGGGAAGGGGACAAAAGGTCACCATAGCTTTGCATGTAGAAGGTAAAGGTTTCCATATTGTTGCGGTTAATGCCTTTACAAAATAGTGCCAAAGCTTCAGCTAATACCATCAATGACTCTACTTTCATGTTGACTGCAACTGCATTGAAGACTCCACCAATAAGACCTATGGTTGGACACTTGTCAAAGGTAGTGATCATAGCCATAACAGTATCCTTCGTGACTTCCTTGACATAGGCATTGACCAGATTTTCCCATGAGCTTTCCTTCCTGAGACAAGGACATAGGTGGCCAAGAACTCTTCATAGATGAAGCTATCATGGACATGTTCCTCTGAGAGGTTATCCACAACAATTACCTTGAGGATGGTTTCCTCTATGTGATCGGATTCAGTTACAAATAGTTGCTTAATCTGCTCAATCTTGGTCTCTTATGGTGGCTCCTCTGGGATGTCACAATCCTCCTAGGCTTCCCCATCAACCTCAAGTTCTTCCACGGACCCTTCCGAGGACTCTTCTTTCTCACACTGGCAAATGCAAACGTAGTTCATCTCCATGGTGGCATATGGAGTTTGGGTGTCACATAGAGTCTTAAAGGACTCCTTGAGGTGGTTTCTTGTATGCCATCTCTGCAAAGTAGAGATTCCCCAAATCTGTTTATTCCAAGAAGGACCAGCAAATCGTTAGAAGCTGCCCATCGTACCACTGAATCTTGTTGTTAATGTAGAGGGATGTTCAGTGATGGTTCACATGACTCTACAATGATGGCATTCTCCTCTTGTTCACATGCCAAGTTCACCAAATGGTTTGCCATCGAATTGCCTTCCTGGTAGATGTGACTAAGGGTGATGTTGCCAAGCTCAGGCAAGATCTTCCATATGACTTCAGTAATATATATTAGTTTCTAGTTATGGATTTGCCTTGACTCTATGGTATTGATGCAAATAAGTGAGTCCCCCTCAATGTCAAAGTCCATGAGCTTATAATCCTTGCAAAGGGGGAGCCAAAGGAGCAAGGTTTCAAATTCTACTTCATTATTAGTCCCCTTCGAGAGTCTTTTTGAGAGCGCCACCACTACCTCTCCATCCTCATTCCTTATGATGACTCCCATACCTGAAGGCCCCAGATTGCCCTTGGATATACCATCAAAACTTAGTTTCAATCTACCTTTTGATGGGGCAGTCCATTTTCTAAGGGCCCTTGCTTTCTTTCTCTCTTTTGCTACTCCGAGGTGGAAGCTTTGGGTTGGGAGAATAGGATCCAACCATCTTTTCATCATTTCCCCATCCTAACCAGAAAATGGTATTGGGGGTGAGCTAGCCAATCTTACATTGACTAATTCATTGATGCCTTCCTAGAGCTTCCCTAGAATAGTTTCCAGATTTGGCTCTTTGTCTTGGAATATCGTATTGTTCCTCTCATGCCAAATATGCCAAATCAAGAGGGAAGGGCTTGCCAGCCACAAACCTTGCCATGTTGATTTTTGTCCTTTAGGCCATCCTTTGAAGACGTCCTTAATTTTATCAGGGAGGGCATTGATCCATCCTAATTTCCTCTATAGCCAGTCCCAGCATTTGGGTGCGAACGTGTAGGAAAGCAAAAGGTAGTCGGTTGTCTCCTTGGCTTCACTACACAATACACATCAAGATGGTCCTTCAATACCCAATGACTTGAGTCTATCACCTGTTAGGATCCACTTTTGAATAGTGGTCCAAGCAAAGGCCCCATCCTTAGGGAGTGTCCATTTGCTCTAGCAAAGGGTTGAAGGCCAATCACTCCTTGTTTATTGATTCTGCATGGCATACCCAAATTTTAATTTAGTGTCCTGACTTTGCTCCTATCCAGAAGATTTCATCCTCTTTCCCTAAGGGAATAATTGTTCTTGCCTTGAGAGATTCTTTTAGTTCAAGCATTGCCTCACTGCCCAATTGGAGTGACGAAATCAATTCCCAATTCTAGTTTGAGTCCTTAAAGTAGCATGAAGCTTTCCTGCCATGAGCTGAGGAAATATCTCTCAAGTGTTCTCTTACTCCTGCGAGCTCTGCCAATGAAGGAAGACCTTTTAGGGAATCTTCCCAGAAATTGGCTCGAGATCCATTGTGGATAGTCCAAGAGATGTTGTCCATTATGAGCCATTAACATTGTTGCATAAAATTCCAAATATGCATCCTCTTGGGGGGTTGGGGGTCATTAGGACATGGATTGGATATAACCCATTTTATTAAATGAATGCACATATGAATAAAAGCCACCATAAAGTAAATAATCTATATAAATACACATAATAGTGAAACATAAATCTCTCCATTCAAACTAGGGTTAGAGTTCTACACATAAATAAAAATATACAGGGTTATTTTATTTTACAAAATTAGATTAATGTTCCAAGGGAGAAAGGTGGTTGAGAAGAAGCATGCATGGATGGTGAGGGTTTGATAGAGGGAGAAGAAATTGACTAGTGAGGAGGCTAGGTTAGATTTATAAATGAGATTAAGTGAGAGATAAAAGAACCCTATTTTGAGGGCATGGTTGGGAAGAATTCTAAAAATGGTGAAGGAGGTGGATGGTGAGGAGGGAGTCAATATCTATTCAACTATGGCCAATTTACTTCTTTACCCTGGAAGCATGAGGTGATGATTGAATGTGTTTGGAGTGGCACAATCCATAACAGTGGCCACTATGCTTTCTATTATGGCATCGTTAGTGCTAATACATGAAGATATGATCAAGGTGATGAAATAGGCAAAGTCTAATATGGAGTTAGTGATGGGGTACATTCATGATTTATAGAACATGGAAATTGATCACAGGGTGGCAATAGAGTGGGTAGAAGACAAGTTGGATGTCTCTCTACCAAAGTGCCCACATCCTTCATACTCATACTGGTGTGACTCTGAAAATGATAGCATAGATCTTGGAGGTCTAGATGATGTTTAGGGTATGTTAAGTATGGTTTTTTGTGTATGTTTCTGATCAGGATTGTAGGTCCATGTAATTTTCCCAAATCCTGTATAGACAACAATATAAAAGGGTAAATATATTATTATAGTCTTACTTCTGTTATTTCTCATTAAAAACTTCAATATTGTGTACTCCTTTTGGATAGTGGGTGAAATCCCAATTTTTGATATAGCTTCTTGGACCTTGAAACCATGTTTTACTATTGAAAAAATTAATATATTGTTTTATTTATGTAAAGTTGTGTTAGTTGTTTAGGTATAATTTTAAAACTATAAAGTCTTAATCTATATTATGAATGAAAAGGTCAACTAGTAATAAGTGTGAAATAAGAAAATCAAATCCTAAGAGTAAATATGAAATAAAAGGATAAAAACATATTAAATGAAATTAATATTTTGTTTCATTTACACTTGTTTAATTGTATTTATTTTACTATATTTTATTACTAAACCACAATATTAGATTAATTAAAATACTTTTATTTTTGTGTTACTTGTTTAGATATATTTTGAAAATAAAGGAAATTAATTTGTTTTTTTTCTCTAGAATTATTTTAATGAAAATACTCTATAGTGTTAGTTGCTTAGATATATTTTGAAAAAAAAACTCTTAATCTATATTAACAATGAAAAGGTTACTCAACAAAACCCTAGGCAAATATAAAATTAAAACTTATTAATGTGTTGCATTTTTTATTTCATATTTGCCTACAATTTTATTTATCTTTCATTAAAACATAGGATAAATTTTATTGTTTTATTTTTCTCTAAAGCTTAGGATTCTTTTGTCACTTTGCTTATATCCACCTACCCATCCTTAAAATGACCCTTAGGATTTCATTTTTAGATATGCTTTTATCCTTTTATTTCATATTTACCTAGGGTCTTGATTAGGTCCAGATGCCTTATATAGTGGCATTAAGGGGATGACTACGACCATGTACATAAAATATATATAACTGAAATATTTTTATTAAATAAATGCACATAATAAAAAAAGTTGACATAAAGTAAATAATCTATATAATACAAGTCATACTCAACATAAATAAGAGAAAAATTAAATCAAATAAAAATATGCATGCTTTGTAAGGGAAATATTTTAGTTTTTTTGATTAAAGGGATAAAATAGGTTTTGAAGGGGCCCTAAAACCCTACAACCAAATGCTACCCTAAAGATTAAACATGGTAGGATAGCATCCAAACATAAAAAATTAAACACATAGAAAAAGAGCCTAGATATTAAAGTTATAAAAGATACTATCAGAAAACATATTGTAGCCCACTGTACACCTATCCACCCAGTACCCATTAGTAAGGTCACATACTCTTAAGAGTTTCCATAGCAACTAGTTCCTGTTTGTAGAATTCTTCATGAAGTTTGATGAAGCCAAGCAGCTCATCCTTCTCCTCCTGGAAAGTCTTCTTTTTACTACCTCTAGTCTTGGGGCTTAGGCCCCCTTGCTTAGTACTTTTCCCTATTTCCCCTTATTACCAGTATTATAATGCTTACCCTCAGCATCCATCTCTTCCCCCTTTCCATCCATGTGTTCTTCCTTCAACTCCTTGAGCTTCTTTGTGATAATTCTTATGCCTTCCACACTATTTTGTATGGTGCATTTACTAATTTCCAACATTCTTTCTAGATTTTTCTTTATATCTTTTGTCTCAGTTTCAACCTTACTCAAGTGGGTTTTGTGATCCTGGTTATGAGACACCAAATCCTTCTCCAATTGGTTGACCTTTGAAATGGTTTCTGAAGACATATGAATTTCCTCACCAATTTTATCATCTATTTCAACCCCCATCACAATCCTTTTCTAGATAGCTATTAACCTTATATTAATCCTATTTATCTTGATTAAAAACCATTTAGCTATCTTGTGTTGATTATTAATATCTTCCCTCACCATAACCAAGGCATTAGATAGCTCCTCCCTGTTTGAAGCAGAAGACATAAGGAAAGGAAAGTTCTTGGGGAGCTTGCTACAAGGGTCAGGGATAACAAGAAAAGGAACATTGATCCTAAGATCATCTTTCACCATGCCCTTGACCTGATCCCCATCAGGGTTCTTTGCCATCCCTATTTTCAATTTCAACTTGTGTATTTCCTTACCTCTCTCACAACTGTTCTTCTTCTCAAGGACCACCACTTTGTCTTGGCTTTGTTTTCCCTTCTTCTTTTTATCCTTCTTCTATTTAACCCTCTTCTCCTCCATGAACCCTTCATCCCAAACTCCCCCTAAGGTAGATCCAGTAGACTAGGGGTCCTCCTCTTTTTTTCTCTATTTGGTTGGAGTTTTCTTCTCACAAGTTCTTTTTCTTTTTTTAGACATTTCCTCCTCCTCTACCTGAAAGGAATGAGGAGTCGAGGGAACTTGGATAGAGTCCTCATTATTAGCCTAGTTAGGTTCTTCATCATTTCCCCCAGTTTCACCATCCATGGAGGTAGAGTAGTCCATGATGGGAACTTTTCCATTTTTATCATCACTCCCTTTCACCTCTACCCTAGGTACCATGGCTTTGATGTGTTGAATGATGAGAAAAATTAAACCTTCATGCATAATTAGCAACCTAGGTCTTCTCTAATGTTTTTTTATTGTAAATTCCATGGAAGATAATAGATAGAAATGAAAAGAAACTACGAAGTGATGACTGAAATGGTTTAGAAGCATGAAGTGATAATTGTATAAAGTTGTGAACCTACCTTCTAGAGTTACATTACATATGATGATCTTAGCCACTTTGCCCCATATTGGTTTTATAGAGTTTCTCTCATAGCCTACTAAGTTGAACTTGACAAGATGATTCCTCTAATTGCCTTTGAAGAAGGCTTTCAACACTTCCTCTACTACTTTATGGTCCCTAAAGAATTTCCTCCCCTCCACAGACATGCTTGTTATCCAATCTATGAATTCTTCAAAAAATTTAGTCTCAACCCCATTAGCTTTAACTTTTCTTCCCCACCACCTTTAGCAAACATATTAGTTCCCACAAGATTTGACACATGTAGTTTCACCATTACGGGGACAAGCGCCCTGTCCTGCATGATTTTCCACAGATGGGGCCGCCTATGGACCCCATCATAGGAGAAAGGTTTAATATTATTTCTATCACCTCCCAAATCTATCCCTCTTCAATTGTCTCTTTCAGAACACTCCAGCCTATGCAAAAGACAAAGTACTTTCCCTTTTTTATCCAGCAAGATTTTCTCCCCACCCAGAAAGCATATGTGCCTCCACTGAGTTATCATTAAATCAACTCTCGGAAACAATGTTGTAATTATCATGATTTCCTTCATTAATCACTATTGATTTCACCTTGCTTTGCATATCTAAGAGCTTTTCCCATCGTATGATGTCATGGGAAATTACTCCTTCATTGGCTATAAATCAGCCAACCAATTTCCTTCCCGAAATATATGAGAAATTAAAAATTTCTGAAAATACTTTATCATATGAATGGAATCCCGTATTATCATTTCAATGGTTCAACTTGTGGTTTGACACTATACAATATTGACAGAGTCTCCCATGATATAGACCTTCTTATAACCTCTCTCATAGGCAAGCTTTGTAATGTGGTAGGCTGCCGCAGCTTCGGCATAGTGATTTGATTGAATGCCCAGTGGGCACACCACAACTGAAATAAACCTACCTCTATCATCTCTTAACACTCCCCCACCTCTAGCCAACCTAAGATTCCTTTAAGCCACCCCATCAAAATTGACCTTAACCCACCCCAAAGGTGGGGTCTTCCATTTAAATTGATATCTAGCCTTCTTAATCTTCTTAAACAGGTTTGAAATATCAATAGTTAAGCCCCAATTAGAAGAGACCTACTTATCATAATTGGAAATGTTATCCTTCAGCCCATTCTAAATTTTGTCCAACATACCTTGAGTGAAGTTGTTTTTGATAGACCTGCTAATTTTCACCAACACCCCATCAGTTGACAGAGTTGTCTCATGGAAAACCCTATTGTTTGTTTCTTTCCAAACTCCCCAAGCCACATGGGGAAGGGTAAGGGTCAAGAGGAACCTGAGAGAAGAATTCTAGGATGGTGCTTTCCATTGGGTAGCAAAATCCTCTAAGGAGTTAGGAAAGACCTAGTCCAAGTTCCATAGAGAGAGAATCTTACCTAATATTTCTCTAGAGAACTCACATCCTATCAGCATGTAGACCACTAATTCTAATTGATTCAAGCATAAAGCACACCTATTAGGAATGAAAAAAACCATGTTTACACAATTTATCAATGGTGAGAATCTTATTCTGAACTAAAAGCCAGAAGAATATATTGATTTTTAGAATGAGATCTAGAATCCAAAGATTGCCCTAGAAAGGAGAAGCACCCTGACCATGAAGCAACATCTCAAACCTAGATACCACTGAGAAGTTTTCTAAAGGGGAAGAACTCCAAACCATCTTATCCTCCATCTGTAAGCTTGGTAGGTGAAACTAGGAGAGCAAGACCTGAAGGTCTTTAAGAGTGGGATTCATCTCAAAGAGATTCTTCCATTTGTCATGCTTTGTGTAATCCACATCCATCTGACCCATGGTTCTAATGCAGAGCTCCCTCATAGGTCTAGCCCACTCCAAATTAGATAACTTTGTGTCCCCATACCACAGGTCCTCCCAAAATAGAATTGAATTCCCATTTCCAACCTTCCACTATATACCCTTTCTAATTAAGTTTTTACTACCCACTATGTTTTTCCATATGTTAGAATGGCTTGGTAGCATCTCCTTATCTAGATCAAAAACTTCCTGAAAGTTAAGGAAACCATTGAGGTTTTTCTTTCTCACTATATTAATCCATTCATTATTTTCCTTGATTAGTCTCTAGGCCATCTTAGCCATTAAAGCTTGGATAAATTTTCTAATTTTCCTGACTTCAAGACCCCCTTATTTCCTAGGTCTGCATACGAGGTCCTAGGCCACCAGTGATAATTTATTTTTCCCTTCCATGCTAGTCCATAAGAATTTCCTCTATATTAGCTCAATCTTCTCCATGTATTTCCCTAGAATTTTGAAGAGACTCATAGCATACACCAACATATTCTACAAAGTATCTTTTATTAATTGGACCTTTCCAGCTTGGCTTAAAAGAGCCCCCTTCCAACCAGCCAGTTTAGCATGGAAGTGGTCCACCAACCCCAACCAAAAGGCTTTCAAAGCCTTCTTTTCATACAGGGGTAAGTGGAAGGAAAGAGTTCCACTTTGAAATTAAGGATTTTGGCAACTTTGGCTTGTCTCTACTTAGGTGTGTTAATAAAGGAAAGCGTACTCTTAGGTAAGCTTACCTTTTGTCCCAAGGCTTTTTCATATCTAAACAAAATTTGTTTAAAATTTCTAGCTTCAGCCATTGAAGCCTCACCGATTATGATAGTGTCATCGACAAACTACTAATGAGAACAAGGATGAATAGTTGAAGTAGGACTAACTCCCTGAAGGGTCCCAGTCGAAACAACTTTGGATATATTGCAGCCCAACACTTTAGCCATAATGATAAACAAGAAAGGAGAGATTAGGTCTCCCTATCTAATCCCACAGGAAGATTTGAAGAATCCCAATGGAGAACCATTGATCAACACCAAAAACATGGGCAAAGTGATCATCTGAGAAAAAGATCCAAGAACTTTTGGTTGAAGGAAAATTTGGATAAAACCTTCAGTAAGAACCTCTAGTTCACTCTATCATATGCCTTGATGAGATATATCATGAGAAAAAAACCTTTCATTCCTATTCTCCAATAACAAATGAATGTTCTCATGAACCGTGATAATGGAATCGAGAATCTTCCTTCCTAGTACAAAACCACTTTATTGGGAAGAGAAAATCTTCAAAATAAGAACATAGAATATAGAATCAAGAACCTTCAAAAAGATTTTGTACATAGAGTTACACAGGTTGATAGGCATAATGTCAGAAAAAGTATTAGCTCCATGTTTCTTTAGGATGAGAGCAATGAAAGTGGAATTCCACTCCTTATGTAACCTTCTGCTACCAAAGAATTCCCTCATCACTTCTATCACATATTTTTCCACAATAATCAAAAACTCTTGAAAGAAAAAGGGTGGGAACCCATCTAGTCTAGGGGCCTTATTTCCTTCACAAGAGAAAACCGCCAGGTGAACTTCCTCCTCTATTGGGATATACGTTAATATTTTGTTGTCCTCCATTGAGAGGATTTTGGAAATGACCTCCAGCACATTCTTTTCAAGATCTTGGGCAGGAGGATCCTCCTTAAGAAACCCTAAATAAAAGTTTTTCGTAGCCTCTTGTGACCCCTTCTTGTATATTATATCTTTGTTGTCAGTTTGACCATTTGATTCTAATTCTATTAGCAGTTATGTGCTTAAGAGTAAATAAATAAAAAAACTTCATGTTTAGGTCTCCACTTTTAAGGCACACCACCCAAGACCTTTTTCTCCAGAACTCTTCCTCTTTAGAAATAATATCATGAACTTAGTTAACAGCTCATTCTCCTGATTCTGAAGTTCTCTATCCATGCCTCCTATCCTAATTTTATATTGTATAGTATCTATTTTTCTTTTGGTCTCCTTAATCTTAAAAAATTGCTCAAAATAACTCTTGTTCCATTTTAGAATGTTGGTCTTAATATTGGCTAACTTCTTAGTCACTCTGAACATGGCTGAGCCTTGCACCTATATTTTCCACCAATCTATAATTTTCTATTGTAAGTCTAGATGTTTTAACCACATCTTTTTAAATATGAATGGAAACCTTTTATTCTTCCCTAACTTATCTGCCACATAAGAGATCAGGTAGTGATCTGACCCAATTCTGGTCTACGTCATTATAAAACCAGAATACTTCTAAATCTAGTCCAATGAGATGAAGGACCAATCCAATTTCACCTAAATTAAATCCTCACCCACTCTATGCTTAGACCATGTGAAATCAACACCTTGAAGCTCCACATCAAAAAGAGCCCAATTATCTATGAATTCCCTTAGATCAATCGTACTTTCCTTTGAAGATTGAGACCATCCACATTTTTCATATTCATTGAGGGGTGAATTGAAGTCACCTATCACAAGCCATCTCACCTTAGTGTATCTTATCTTGAATCTCTCTAGCTTGTCCCATAGCTTTTTCCTAGCCATTTTCATGTTTAGGGCATACACATTAGATATGATCCATGCAAAACCATCCCTGATGTGGACAAAATGATTGGAAACATGATTAGAGTCCTCCATTAGGGCTTCTCCTTTCATGAAGTGAGTATTCCAAATAGTAGTGATCTCTCCAAAAGCTCCCTTGAAATTAGAACCATTGAGGCCACAATCCTTAACTCGTCTATTTTTCATCAGCATCATTGTATCAATATGCATCTTCATTTCCTGAATCAATAAGATGTCAAGTTTATGATCTCTCACCATATTCATCAGGAGGTATTTCTTGTGTGATTTATTCATCCCCCTAATATTCCAGGATATTATCTTCATAATGAGGGGTTAGGAGTGCCTCTTAGGCACATTTCAAATAAGGTTTTCTACACTCCTCCTACTATATCTTTTTTACTTTCTCTTTCCCTAATCTTGCTAAGAGAAAGCATCCCCTGGGTTTTATGTGTAAAACCAAAACCCACTTTAACTTTATTCTTGGTGGTCATTCTTTGTTTGGTCACCGAAGATTTCTTCTTTTTCTTCCCCTTTACCTGGATAAAGGGTTCCTCAGCACCTTCCACCCTATCTCCCTTCTCCCTATCCTTTAGAGGGCAAACCTAAGACGCTATAACCCTCCCTTGTTGTGGCTTGGCTTTGACTTGAGAAATTTTTAAGTCAGTTTCCTAGGTCAACTCCTTACAAGGTAGACCCGAGGAAGCGATACCATCCTCCTGCACCCTTCCTCTTCTCTCTGCCTCACTTCATTAATTTCTAGCTTAGCGCCCCTAATGTTATCCTCTTGTTTCCCTTCATCCTCTCCTAAGCTCAATTCATCCTTTCCTGGTATATCATTCTTACTATGGTCCTGATCTCCTTCAAGACCCAAGTCCATGATAATTGGGGGGTCCAACACAAGAGCATCCTCCATATTTGACATTGACATGGTTTCTTTTTTCTCCTTCCATACATTTTGCATGACTTTCTTGACTTTCAAATGGCATTACTTTGCCTAGAGGCCAACCTTCATGCAATAGAAACAATCAAAAGGAATGGATTCAAACTCCATTGGTTGAATCCGCTCCTAAAATTTAGAGACTAGTTTGATAGATGTGGGAAGATTCGTATTTTGTTCCACACACACAAAATATGGCATACACAATGCATCTTCTATAATCCATCATTGAGTCAACCATTAAGAGTTGTCCAAATGCATTGGCTATTCCATTGAATACTTCTTCAACCTAGAATTCCAATGGGAGACCATGTAACTAGACCCAAATAGGGGAAACATTAAAGGAACTTTTGGAAGCATCAAACCTAGGTTCCCACTTCTTCAAAGTTAGGGTTGATTTCCCAAATATTTAGGGCCCTCTTGCAAGAACATTACATAGATCTTCTTCACACAAGAATGAAAAAGAGAATAATCCATTGGCTAATGCAACTACGTCTACTTGCCCTTAGTTTCTCCATTCTTTTTAAGCCCAAGACTGAACTAGTTGAATGTTTCGTCTAGGGCCTAAAATTTTGCTGAAAAGGGTCATTCGATACAAAGAGCACTTACTTGATAAAGGGTCTGAGGAAAGATGGGTTAACTTTGAGGCACCCTTTCCCTTTAGTCGAGACTTGAAAAGTGTAGACCATCGATTGCTCTGCATCTCAGGAAACTAGTTCAATATCAGAATGTCCGCTACCTTCAAACCCTTAAAACTAAACTTAGGGTTTTCTGCCTTGGACCCCTCCTCTGTTGACGTACCTCCTAGGTTCAGTGGATTACCTTCTCTCCCTATCCCATCCTACGTCACACTGGTAGCTGGGTCCTCTTCCTCTGACTCCTTTCCATCACCCTAACTACCAACCTGTAGGACACCATCTCCTAAAACCCTGCTACCTTCTTGCTCACTTCTACCACAAGCTCCCACCATTGACTTGCTGATTTAGTTAGTTAGTGTAAATATTTTAGTGTTATTCTATTTAAGAAATTAGATTATTTTTCTCATTTCAAATTTATTTACTCAAGACTTAAAAATCTATAGTATGGTAAAAAATATTTTAATGCATTTTAAATTGTAATAGTATTCAATATTATTACATTTTAATATCTTAGGTTGAATTTTCAAATCTCTCCATACCCAAATATGATTAGGCTTCTACATATAAATAAAAATATATAGGGATATTTTGTTTTACAAAATTAGATTATTTTTTGAATTTCAATTTTATTTACTATAGATTTAAAAATATAGAGTATCATGGAAAATATTTAGATGGACTGACAATATTTGGATGAAGTGATGCACTATGCTATGCATTTTTATTTTATTCTTCAAACATACAATATTTTAATAAATTTTAAATTGTAATGGTATTCAGTATTATGCAGACATTTCAAATCTCTCCACACTCAAATAATTTATCATTAAATAAGCTCAATAGGCTGGTTGGAAATGATATCTCTCAGTTTATTCTAGATAGATTTTTCTCAAGATAGGTATGCTAGTTTAATTTTGTTGTATAAAAATTCAATAGGTGGGTGCGGGTATGAAAGGATATCTCTCGACATATTTTAGATAGATATTTTTAAAGATGGGTATGCTAGTTTTGTTTTGTTGTATATAAGTTCAATATGCATATCAGAAAGGATCTCTCTCAGCATATTTTACATACATTTTTCTAAGGATAGTTATGAGAGTGAAATATAAAATGTAATAACTATAACACTTATTAACACTTATTAAAATGATTTAAAGATAACTATATAAGTATAAATAATCATATTTCTCATTGAATATGCAACTCTTTAGTTTAAATAATCTAGTTTATATTTTAGAAAGGAAAATTAATAAGATATTAAAAAATAAAAAAAGTTATAATTTAAAATAAAAATATAAAAATATTATAAAATAAAAATATAAAAATATTATAAAATAAAAATATATTGTAAAAATAGAAGCAAAATAGCTTGATTGGACCCATCAAATAAAGATGTATGATAATCGAAAGAACTATAATCATTTTTTGAACTACTTTTTGGCTCAATTGTATCAAGCAATTACAAATACTCAAATGGTTAGATTGCTTGAGTCTGGTAGAAATTGTATTCAACTGGGAAAAGAAATACAATTTGCTAACTGGTACTTCATGGAGGATTACACTATCCTAAGATTCTATGGATCAAGAGTAGAGCCCTGTGGCAAACTTCCAATACATGTGACAGAGAGGGTTTTTGCATTGGAATATATATGACAAATGGAAAGTAGATAAACAATATTTTTCCTGTCAATAAAAGAAAACCTTATATCACTTCTTACCTTTTTCATGTGGAGGGTTCACATTTGAGAGAAAAACATTCACTATGGCACATCAAATGTTGCAAATTTTTAAATTTGATGTTGAATATCACTAGAAGTATGACCCATGTGACATGATTAAAGAAGGTCTTGTGGCCAATAAAAAATGCTCCAACTAGAATTCAACATGAAAGTAAATCCCTGCTAGAAATGTTGAGAAATAAAAATTCTTGGGATGAGGTCAGAAAATTCATGAAAGAAATTGCTTCTTAGAGAGGTATTACTTTTGAAATATTGTCATAAAAAATAATGGGATTCCATCTAATTACACAAACACAGAGAGAGGGAGAAGTGACAATCAATAGATACAACAATTTCTATACAAGAGCTTCTCAAACATCTACGCATAAAAAAATTCTACAGTCTCTAAGACAAACTTGTATAGAGGAATAGTGGGCACAATAAAAAATTAATGCCTTTTCGTCTATGATCCAAAAGCTACTACAAACATCAAAGAAATCCCAAAAGATAAAGAGTTCAACAAATTGTGGGATATATAGCATCCTTCTGAAGCAACTAATGTTGAAAGTGATGATGAGGAGGATGTCACACCCTATTTTTAAACTAACATACTTATAATTTTATTTCAAGAAGATAGATGGATAGTCAGCAAAATTAATATGAGGAAAGTAATGTTATGTTAGAATATAAAATGCATTTGAATTATGTTAATTTTATAAGAATGATTGTTTATGACACCATTAACATCCATGTGATTAAATAATGTGATGGACTAACTACCGTTGTGTGACTGAGGTGGATGTAGGAACAATGTTTTCCCCCTCCAAGAAGAGGAGAGAGAGTATCAGTGTTAGATTCTATCAATGCAATTATCCTTGTGCTATCTGGGATACCTACACACACTCACTATAGAGGTTAAGTAAATATTGAGTTGAGTCTTTTTATATGTTGTTGATCACCCCAAAAATAATTTTAACATGGTGATCATTTTATATGCTTGATATTGTTGTCACTCAACCAATGATTCAAACTTTTGCATTGATAATCAAAAAATATTATGTTCGACTATGAATGAAAAGTCGACATAATTAATCCACTAAATAAGTCTAACTTTGTCATAGAGTTTTTATGTCAACTTTGCTAAGACTTCATCTTTGAAAGTTGAGTTCGTATATAGTATAGATGAGGCATTCTTAAGGATGCATTAATATATTTACTATAGAAAATATATTTTTTTTATTATAGCCTACCTAAGATAGATATTTGGCTTGAGAAAGAGAGAAGAAAATCCATGGATTCTCTTTGGTTACCTTCCTAGATGCTTTGAAGAGTGGAGTGTTGATGGTGGTTTTAGCACATAAAAATACAGATGAAATATGCAGTACCTCACCTCTCTTGAAAAGTATCCTATCCTAGATAAGACTACTCTAATGTTTATACATCTAGGTCTTAGCTTGCAGGAATAACTTCAGTGGATATGTTCCAGTTATACTGACAAAGAGGAGTTACATGCAATGATGACAAACTTTAGGGCACTAGGGTTTGATTGCACATGACCTTGATTAGTTTTCTAATTTTAAAGTGCATAAACAAATTGATGTGTATACTTAGATCACAATAAGATATGTGATTTCAACCTACAACCAACAATCTATCAAATTGCATTCACTAAACATGAAATCTATAATAGCACTATGCAAGTTTGTGAAACCTAATCTAATAGGATCTAATAAAGAAAATGCAAAAGGAAAGGGAGAAAGGGAAAGGGTAAAGAGATCCTATAGACAACTGCAGAAATGATCAACAAGTAGATAGATAGATTCCGACAATAAACAAATCTTTGCTTAACCAGGCAACCCACAACGCCACAGAGATTGTTTAATTTTTTAAGGAAACATAAAGGTTTTCAAACTGTGAAAGATTCATTCAACACCCAACTCCTAGTGCAGTTCAATTAACTTACACAATCAAACTTAGCTCAAATGAAATATACCCAGACTAACCATGCATGATGACATATAATTAGAAAGCCATCAATGGTATGGACAAGAAATCCATCAAGTATCTATATGACTAACCACAAATGCAACTGAATAACTACATGGAAAGATGGAGAGGAACCATGAGAACCATATTCAACCAACGAAATGTACTCAAATGATAGAGGAAAATGAAATTTTGTTTACATTGATTTAGAAAAATGATTGAGCTTCAAAAATCCTTTCTTCAGTGCTTCCCCTATATTTTACAATGAGGAAAGGTTCCTTTATATAGAGAGGCAACCATACCAAGTTTTCCAATGGATGGTGGAGATTAAGTCAACACCAATGGTCCAAATTACATCACATTTAATGAAGTACAACATTTTGTTACATTCTTGAATTTGCTTTTGTCTTGATAGAAAAAGACAAAATATAGCCTTTAAATACATTGAATCTAGACAAAATGAATACCCATTTGGTTGTATATGAAGAAAAGCCAATTCCCAAGAAAAAATGAAGTCAAAAGAAAGTCATATGGCATGTGAAAACAAGTGCTAATGTGGCATGATAGGAATCTATGTGCTGACTCGATCACTTCACTGCTCATCACCGTCTAAGTCAATTTTGTTTTTCTCTGCTACTCTATTGTTGTAGTCTGTGAAGGCCTCCAAAGTTGGATTGCTCTGCTAACTGGAACAGGGGAAAACAGAGCTGGAATTGCACCCAAAACAGTGTATATTCTAGCAATCTCTGACAACCATTTGATCTTCTGATTTTCTCCTAGTTCTAGGAGTCTTCCTGGTACATCTGCTGCACACTGCATCATCCCACCGCCTTGCTTAATTTGCAAAAAAGATGACACATAATGAATTATCTTTCATAGAAATTAGTTTTTAACAAGATTTAATCATTTTAAATGTAATGATGTTCAAACCATATGTTTGATCCAATCTAAACTTAGGCAGGATATACTTCCCTTTTCATGACTGTTTTTAGCTGCACTCCATGAAATTTTATAACAACCTATCTCTGGACTCTCTAGCCTCTATCTCAATATCCATAACATTTCTCATTACAACAATAACTATTCATGATTTTAGCCTTGTGTCCCCGAGGTAGTTTGGTTAACCATTTAGTTGGTTACAAGCTCATTTTGCCATAGTAACTCTTCTCATGACTGTTGTAGTAGTGCAAACTCTTTGTGGGATCATCACATGCTTTTCACTGTTATGTTTATTTGTCATGATTCTTGAAGGTTCTCTCTATGTTCATTCAAAGATTCCTTGATGACATCCTCTAATGTTGACTTTTATGGATATTGAAAATATTAATGATCACCATGGAAAAGACTTTGCAATATATTTAAAGTTGTTTAATTGGCAGAAATATCAACTACTGCTGGACTCGTGGGAGAATTGCACCTAACCGACTTCTGAATAAACTTTTACTCGTAATTCATCTCCGCCTTTGGGATTTTATCAAACCAATGTGCAAGACATCTTCCAAAAACTGTACTCCCCTATTTGAATAATGTCATTCATTTCCCACTATCCTCTTGAATGCACATCAACTTCTGATTTGCATATATTTACTCTTTCACGGGAGTTGGCGGGGTTTCGATATCCAATCAGATATTGTGGAAGTATTAGTCCTCACCAGATATATCTGGTTGGACCATGAAATCCCGCATACATCTGTTGTATAAAAATCTTCTTCAGCAGAAAGTAACTCTTTTTGTTCTTTGTCCATACTCTCCTTTGGCTCACTTTACCAATTTTACATGCACCTAAATGATTTGCTTTCAACCATTTTTCATCGCATATCTTGTAATCCTAGCATCACGTGACATCACATTTCATGTTGTCTAACAGTTCACACATTTTGCTTCACATTTCATGTTGTCTAACAGTTCACACATTTTGCTTATGCCAAAACATTGCGGAAGATTGAAGGGTGAGTGGATACGGTAATTTATGCTCCCATAGGTCATATCCAAAGCTCTAGTGAAGTTCTGCAATTTTTACAAAGAATACTGCCAGAATAAATCATATAATATACTCAACAAAGTGGTTTGGTCAAACATTTTTTTTCCTCATATCGCCACATCTTATTTAATTCTTTGCTTATTTCCTATGCCTTGTTTGTACTATCATGGTTTGCACATATGCTTTTAAACTGTTTCTAGGAGAAAGGCATGTCATAAGACCTTGCGGAGGATATGGGTGCTGCCAGAGTTTGCAGGAAAAACAAAGGTGACAGGACAAAGCGGGAGATTTGAGTGTCATAGGATATAGTGGATGTTTGGGCAATGACAGAACATGTCCGGTAAGGGGGGAAAGCTCCGCATCCAGTTGGACATTAATTCCCCGCTTTGCTCATGATATACAATGTCATAGAAATCAGTTTATATGTCTTATTGAGAAAAGTAAAAATAGAGCAGTGAAAACATTTGCATATAAAAATAGAGTAGATTATACTCAGCAAAATAAAGAAGCTCAACTCTTATATTATCTACACATTTACATAGCAGTTTGCTATTATATTCTTACACACATAAAATGAGAGGAGGATATTGTATTTATAGATCTTTTAGTACTCGTCTAGAATCTGTCAGAGTGGTCGGTGAGGAGAAATCTAGAAAGTCTGTAGGAGATGTCGCTGGAGAAGTCTAGAGAATTCTTTCACAAATGTTACACCTACTTCACCACCATAGTCAAATAAATCGTATTCCAACACCCCCCCATAATGTTTATTTGGAGAGAATAGTAACTTCCTTGAGATGTAACAAGTTTCTTATTTTGACAAATTTTACAATGGGCAATGCTTTTGTAAAGATGTCTGTGGTTTGATCCTTTGTTCCACAAAATTGTAGCTCCACCACTTGACTTTCAATTAGATCTCGAACAAAATGATGATGCACTTCTATATGCTTAGACCTGGCATGATATACATGATTTTTTGTTAGCTTAATAGTGCTTTGATTATCACAAAATATTATAGTAGGAGATTCTTGCAGATGGAATGTGTCTTCAAGTAGTCTTATAAGCCACAATGCTTCTTGAGATGCCTTTGATGAACCAATATATTCAGCCTCTGTTGATGATAAGGAAACTGTTGATTGTTTTTTGCTGCTCCAAGAAATTGGTCCCGATCCAATATAAAAGATGTATCCTGAGGTTGATTTTATATCATTGATATCTCCTGCATAATTAGAATTTGTATACCCAACTAGAGTAGGCACTCCTCCATATTTGTATTCAATTCCAAGCTAATAAGTACCTTTAATATATTTTAATATTCTTTTGGCTTCTTTCCAATGTTCAATGTGTGGATCTGCCATGTATCTGGATACAATACTAACTGCATATGCAATATCTAGTCTAGTTATAGTAAGATACAAAAGACTCCCAACAAGTTGTCTATATAATTTTCCATCCACTTTCTTTTGAATAGAAGTAGCACTCAATTTTAATCCTACTTCACATGGTGTATTAGATGGTTTACAATCACTCATATTAAACTTCCTTAGTAGATCAATAGCATATTTGGTATGAGAAAGCATGATCCTTCCTTCTTCTTGCCAAACTTGCATACCTAAGAAGTAGTGCATTAATCCTACATCATTTAGTTCAAAGGATTTTTTGAGTTGATCCTTGGTGCTTTCAATACACTTTGTGTGATATCTTGTAATAATCAAGTCATCTATATATAGTACAATAATAACAATTTGACCATCAATATACTTTAGATACACATCTGGATCAACTTTGCTTCTTTTGAATCTTGCTTCTATAAAGTGTTCATTTATTTTGGAGTACCATGCCCTTGGAGCTTGTTTAAGACCATATAGTGATTTTTTTAATCTACACACTAAATTTTCTTCACCAATTTTAACAATTCCTGGTGGTTGTTGCATATAAATTTCTTCTTCTAAATCACCATGTAGAAATGTAGTTTTTACATCCATTTGAAAAAATTTCCAACCAAATTTTGCAACCAAAGCTACTATTGTACGAAAGGAAGTCATTTTAGTAACTGGAGCAAATGTTTCAATATAGTCAATACCTTCTATTTGTGAAAAGCCTTTAGCCACTAGCCTTGCTTTGTGTTTCTCAATAGCTCCATCTGATGTGAACTTTGTTCTATAGGTCCACTTGCAACCAACCACATTTTTTCTTGTTGGAAGTGTTGTCAATTCCCACGTTCCATTTTTCATCAAGGAGTTATTCTCATCTTGCATAGCTGCTTCCCATTCATCTTTTCCTTTTACTTCTTCATATGTACTTGGAGTATCAACTTGCATTACTTTAGCCATAAGAGCATAATTAGCAAAAAATTCTTAGGACCTTCTTGGTATATTTATTGAATGCTTCTAGTCTTCCTTGTGTTTTCATCATCAGTTTCACTTGATTCTTCAGATTGAGTTGCTTCTCCTCCTGCAAAGGATGGCACACTTTGATTTGAATCATTAGTAGATTTTCCTTCCTCAATCAAAATTGGAAATGAGGATAATGTAGGAGAATTATCACTTTCAATATTTTCAACAAACCATACATTCCTTTTGATCTAAATTTCGCTTGTTTTAGGATTATATAACCTATATCCTTTTGATTTCTCACTATATCCCACCATTATGTACTTTTCACTCTTTCTTTCTAACTTGCTTCTTTTTTCATCAAGTATGTGAGCATAAGGATTACGACCAAAGACTCTAAAATGAGATATTGTAGGCTTTCTTCCACTCCATGCCTCTTCTGGCGTTATATTCAGAACTGCTATTGTATGTGTTCTATTCAAGATATATATAGTAGTATGAACTGCTTCAGTCCAAAATTTAGCTTTTATATTTCTAGAGTGAAGCATGAATCTAACCACTTCTATTATAGTTCTATTTTTTCTTTCTGCAAGTCCATTTTGTTGGGGTGAGTAGGAGATAGTTGATTCCTTCTTTATACCATGTTGTCTACAAAAATCTAAAAAATATTTGTTCATATATTCCATTCCTCTATCTATTCTTATTATCTTTAAAGATCTTCCACTTTAATTTTCAGTTAATGCCTTAAACTCTTTAAACTTATCAAACACTACATCCTTCCTTTTTAGAAAATATACCCAAATTCTTCTGGTATAATTATCAATAAAGGTGAGGGCATACCTTGATCCTCCAAGTGATGGTGTTCTAAAAGGATCCATTACATCACTATGCACCAAATGTAAAGGAGTTTCTGTTCTCCATGATTTACCTTGTGGGAAACTTTCCACATGTTGCTTTCCCATAGCACATCCTTCACACACCCTATGACTTGATGATATTTTTGGAAGCCCATACACCATATGTAGTTTCTCCATAAGTTTGAGACTTTGATAATTGATATGTCTGATATGCTCTTGCCATAACCTGCTCATATCATCATATTTGGCAATAGCACACATATTCTCATTTCCACCTTTAGAAAGAAATTCTTGAAATTTATATAATCCATTCTCCATTTTACCAATTGCAATCACTTCATAATTATTGTTTACATCCTTGATTAAACATTTGTCATTGTAGAACTCTATTTTATATCCTTGACTTGCAATTTGAGAAATAGAAAGAAGATTTGTTGCCAAGTCAGGGACTAGATTCACATTTTTAAACATACCATTATCAACTTTAACATTTCTTGTCCCTTTGACTTCTAAAGCACTATTATTTCCCAAATATATTTTTTCTGCATTACTATCATTTAATGTTTCAAGTTGTTCCTTACTGTGAGACATATGTTGTGTAGCACCAAAATCAATAACCCAGTCATCCTTAAAAGAATTGTTTTCTTTAAGTGTAACACAAAATACATTTCTTTTAGAATCAAAAGATTTTATAAACTTGTTTGTCTTCTTTTCTGTATCTCTATTTCTCTTGTAACATTCATTTTCCTTATGACCCATTTTCCCACAATAATTACATTTCCATTTTCTTTTATTATAATCCTTAGATTGAACATTTTTATTTTCATACTTCCAATTCCTTTCTCTAGAATGATCATCTTCTGATTTTTTGTAATTTTGTTTTTCCTTCATTATAAATGCTTGAGACTCACCATTTAATGATTCTCTTTCTTGAATTTGACAACTATTCAGATTTAATACTTTTTAGTTTATTTGCAGTATCTAGTCCCCTTATGAATGATTGATAAGATCCTGGAAGACTTTGTAATATTATTTGTACAAAATCTGTATCATCTATTTTCTTTCCAAGAGAAGTAAGCTCATTTTTCTTTTCCTTTAATTTACTTAGATGAGGGACTAATTCTTGTGAACTTGACAATTTCATATTATATAACTCTGTGGTGAGAGTTAGGATCCATACATAACCTGAATTTTGATAAATATTTTTCAAAATATCCTATACTTGAACTCCACTTCTTTCATTTCAAACTTTTGGAAATACTTCCTCTGAAAGTGCAAGCTTGATTAATGCTACTGCCTTTTTGTCCCTTTTATCCCAATCTTCTTGATCTTTTCCAGGATTTGCTGGTCTTTGTTCACTACCAGTAATAATCTCATAACAATTTTGAAGAGTTAGAGCAATTTCTATATGAGATACCCAATCATAATAATTTTTTCCATTTAATTTAATTATGGGCAAAGAAATCCCAATAGAATCCACTCCCTCTTTTTCAGAAGAGAATTGAAATAAGTTTCAAACAAAACTTAATGCATAAATGAAAATCTCTCACCAAATTTTTTAGAATTGATATTCTTTCTCCTATTGCAACTAGATTCCAACCTACAGGATTAAAAAAATCTGATCTACAAAATCCACAGATACTGCCCACGATTTAAGGCTGCTTCGATACCATATTGAGAAAAGTAAAAACAGAGTAGATTATACTCAGCAAAATAAAGCAGCTCAACTATAAAAACAAAGTAGTGAAAACATTTGCATATGAAAACAGAGTAGATTATACTCAAGAAAATAAAGCAGCTCAACTCTTATATTATCTGCACATTTTCACAGTAGTTTGTTGTTATATTCTTACACATAAAATGAGAGGAAGATTTTGTATTTATAGATCTTTTAGCACTCCTCTAGAGTTACTGGAGTGGTCGGTGAGGATAAATCTAAAAAGTCTGTAGGAGATGTCACTGGAGAAGTCTAGAGAATTCTTTCATAAATGTTACACCTACTTTAGCAATGTAGTCAAATAAACAGTATTCCAACATGTCTAGTCTAGACTCCCACGTTTTGTTTACATGTTCATTAGGGTGATTGCAACTTTTGATAAACTTTCCTTATCCTTTAAACTTCTAAGGGATTTCAGTGTTGCTTTCACAAAATAATTGGCTTCTCTTGTCTATTCTCTCTCATTTTGCAATTTACCATGATAACTTTAGTTTATTTACTATCAACTATTCACGAGGCCATAATACTTTGACCAGATCGCATTTCTTCGAGATGTTTTGTTTGCAATGATTTAACAGAGGTACATAAGCAAAGTCCCTCACTCCGTGGGATATGCGGGAATTTTAGCTTTGAATGGATATTGCGGGGATATGGCGATGATAGGACATGTCCAGTAGGAGGTGAAAACTCCGCATCTAGTCAGACAAACTACTTCCACTTTCCTTCATCTTGTGGCATTTTGTCTAACGGTTCATATGCCTTGTCCATGCTGTCATCAAAACAACATTTCTTTACTCCCTTACGCCTTTTAATCATGGTGACAGTCCATTTCTTGGTGTCCTAACCTACAAATAATAAGTTCATTTCATGGTGTATGGAATTCCTTGCAGGGTTTTGAAGTGATCCTCAACAATCATTTAAAATTTGACAAAAGGTGATGACTGTTCCTTTAGTAAATACCCCTCTTGTGATTGTTATAGTAGTATGTACTAATGAAATCCTCGTGCAATTCCTCTCTCAAGCTTGAAACATCAAAGACATGAAGCCAAACCTGCAAACACAAAGGAAAGGAAATTAATTTAACTTCATGGATTAAATCATACACCAAATACAGTCACATCTAAACCTGCAACCCTTCCACACATAAATCCTAAAACAGTAAAATAGAACCCAAAAAAGAAAATAACAGCAACCTCAATACAATGCTCAGAAAGAAAAATAAGAAACAGCATACACAGAATAGACAAGAGGATTTTAACGTGGTTCGCCAATATTGGCTACATCCACAACGAAGGACAATAGTTTTATTAATGTCAATACAACACACCCTGTGTATGTTGCATCTCTCTCAGTATATCATATATCACTGTATATTTTCTGTAGAACAGCAACAAACTAGAAGCAGTTTTCAGAAGTCCAAAAGACTCTCAATCTCCAACGTCTCCCACCCAACGTGCATCTGGAAAGAAGATTCTGACATAGCAGAGATACCCAACCAAGAATGGCTATCTGCAGAATGAGAAGATACAGAGAATCTGAAGACACAGAGGTGGCGGTTACATGGAATACAATTGCTGTGTGGCCGTTACATGTGGGCTTCATACACGTGCCCAACAATCTCCCAGTTGAAGACCAATGGGAACGGCAATGTAGCTACTCAGAGAGAGATCCCTTCGAGAAGGTTAGTGTCACAGAGGAACAAGACCGTGAGAAGATCTACAGAATTCAAACTTCTCTCGAGGAACAATCTTTGTTAATGCATCCGTTGGATTAAGCTTAGTGTCAATCTTTGTGACCTACAACTTGCCTTTGTCAATAAGATGGCAGATAAAATGGTAACGAAGGTCAATATGCTTTGTTCGACTATGGAACGTTGAATGTCTTGACAAGTGTATAGCACTTTGGCTATCACAAAATAATGGAAATACAGATTTTGGACAGCCCGGTTCCGTCAACAAACGCTCAAGCCATATCATTTCTTTGGCTCCTTCCGAGAGCGCTATGTATTCAGCCTCTGTTGAGGATAGAGCTACTGTTTGTTACAACCGAGAGACCCAAGTAATGGCTGCCCCGGCAAATGTAAGTACATAACTAGTGGTAGAACGGCGTTTGTCTAAATCTCCGGCCATATAAGAATCTACATAACCACGAAGCTGAAAATCAGTACCTCCAAAACATAAACAGAAATGGGAAGTACCTTTCAAGTACCTCAGAATCCACTGAACTGCCTGCCAGTGAAGTTTGCCCAGATTACTCATGAATCTGCTCACAACAACAACAGCTTGTGCTATGTCCAGACGAGTACACACCATTGCATACATGAGACTGCCGACTGCAGAGGTATAAGGAACATACCTCATATGTTCTTCTTCTTCCTGATTTTTCGGACACATAGTTGAAGATAGGCGGAAATGATCAGCCAAAGGAGTAGATACCGGTTTAGCATGAGTCATATTAAATCTGTCCAATACTTTGGCAATGTAGCTTGCTTGGGACAACCTGAGTTCTCTTTTATTTCTATTTCTGAATATGTGCATCCCAAGTATTCTTTTGGCTGGTCTGAGATCTTTCATGGCAAAACAAAGAGCCAACTATTGCTTCAGCTGAGCAATAATCTGAATACTGGTACCAGCTACTAACATATTGTCAACATAGAGCAATAGTATGACAAACTCACCAGTATGGAGCCTCTTGTAGTAAACACAAGGATCTAATTCGCACCGAATAAAGTGGTTATCAGTCATGAAGCGGTCAAATTTTAAATACCATTGTCTTGGAGCTTGCTTCAGCCCATACAAACTCTGCTTCAACTTGTAAAATAAATGCTCCTTGCCTGGTTGAGCAAAGCCTTCAAGCTGCTCCATGTATAAATCGTCATCAATATCGCCATGTAAAAATGTTGTTTTCACATTGAGTTGCTCAAGTTCTAAATCCCAAATGGCAACTAAACCCAAGACAACACGAATGGTGTCCATCCTAACAACTGGAGAAAAGATTTCAGAAAAATCAATACCTTTTTGCTGATCAAACCCCTTGACGACTAATCTGGCCCTGTATCTTTTATTTCCTCCGTCTTCATCTTTCAAGCAATAAATCCATTTGTTCTTAAGAGGCTTTTGATTTGGCGGAAGAGGAACCAAATCCCAGGTTTGATTAATGCTCAATGATTCCATTTCTTTGTTCATGGCTGCCATCTAGTTCTGTGTATTTTCATGCTTGCAGGCTTGTTTATAAGTTGTCGGCTCTGCATAATCAGAGAGCAATAACTCATAGTCATCGTATTTTGCCGGTCTCCTCTTTGCACAGGTAGACCTCCTCAATTGTGTACCTTGCTCTGGCTGGATATTGGAGTCTAGATTGAGTCTCTGTAATAAATGCTAAACATTATCAATCTCTGAGTGAAGAGGCCCCTGAGGAAAACTGCCCTGTCTCTGTATTGGTGCACCCAGAGGGCTCTGCTCAATTACACTATCCTGTCACATAAGTCCTATCTGTGTAGTAGAGTGACCTTTATACAGGTCTGAATGTTCACCTGGTAAGGACGTGGTGTCTGAGCCTCCTTTATTCTGCGTTGAAAGTTGCAAAGGCAGCGAATGACTAATGGATTGCTGCGTGGGCTCAGAGGATGTGACTGGCGGTGTTGGACAGTTAATAGGTAGCATTGAAGGATACAAAGGCTGCGATGAAGAGTTAAAAGGCAGCGAACAAGCTTGTGGAGGGAGCGTTACAGTTGAGGAAGGCAGCGTAGAAAGTTTTGAAGGCTCCAAAAACTTATGTAAAGGCAGCAAAGGCTGCGTTGGAGGATGTAAAGGTAGCTGAGCACAAGGTGAGGGCTGCGTAACACTAAGGGGAGGCTGCATTGGACAATGTAATGGCAGCGTGGGACCCAAGGAAGACTGTGTTGGCTGTTTTAAAAACAACGATTCTTCTAATAAAGGCTGCGTATGGTCTGAAACACAGGATGACTTCACACTTTCTGGCAATTGACTTTGGTTTTGCTGTGTCGAATAATCCCCTGGCTGTGTGGACATAATTGAAGGCATCGAACCTGATGAAGGCTGAGATGGTAATGTGCATCCAACTAAAGGTAGAGTAGCTAAAGTAATAGGAGCTCTAGACATATAAGAATGTATAGTAGTAACAAGTGGCTGGGAAAATGTAATGGTGGATTGCCTCACCTTTCCATTATCGAACAAATCCACATCAATATATTCTGGCAGAGGTGAAGTGCAAGAGTGCAAGCCTGGAAACTCCCTCTCGTTAAACACAACATCGCGGCTACGAATGATAGTCTTTGCAACAGGATCCCAAAGATGAAAACCAAACTGATCTTCACCATAGCTGAGAAAAACACACCGTTTTGACTTGAAGTCTAACTTAGTCCTCTGCTCTTTTGGAATGTGAACAAAAGTGGCACAGCCAAATACCTGCAAATGCTGATAGGAAATTCGCTTTTCGATCCATGTCTCCTCAGGTATGTCAAAATCCAGCCTAGACGAAGGAGCTCGATTGATTAAATACACAGCAGTGTTACATGCCTCTGCCCAAAACTCTTTGCCCAATCCGGCATTGGAGAGCATACATCGAGCTCACTCAAGGATCGTGTGATTAACCCTTTCAGCTGCACCGTTTTCCTGAGGTGTGTAAGGGACAGTTTTGATCCGTCAAATACCATGGTCTGTACAAAAAGAATCAAACTCTGAAGAGCAATATTCTCCACCATTATCTGTTAGGAGGAATTTAATTTTATGCCCAATCTGGTTTTCAACTGAAGCTTTAAAAATCTTAAATTTTGAAAAAATTTCAGATTTTCTGTTCAACATATAAATCCAGATTTTGCGAGTGCAGTCATCTAAAAATGTGACAAAATAATTTGCTCCACCGAAAGAATTTACCTGAGTTGGACCGAAGACATCGGAATGAACAAGTTCCAACAAAGTGGTTTTCTTATCATGCCCCGTTCTCACGAAACTGGTCCGGCACTGTTTGCCATAAAGGCAATGTTCACAGAATTCTAAATCGATGGAGTTGAGGGATGGAAGCTGATTGCGCTAAAGCATAACTTGAAGACCTTTTTGGCTCATATGACCGAGCCTCTTGTGCCATATTTCAGACCCACTATCCATAGCTGGCAAGGCAGCTCCCACTTCACCGAAACAGTCTAGAATGTATAGATTACCTTGCTTCTTTCCTCTTGCCATTACTAAAAGTCCCTTTGTAATTTTCCATGAGTCAAGAGAAAATTTAACATTGCATCCATTGCCTATAAGCTGATGGACAGAAATTAAATTTCTTTTTAATAGAGGCACATATCTAACATCTGTCAAAGTTAGTTTGTCACCATTTTCTGATTCAATATTATATCTCCTTTTCCTAAAATCTCACATTCTTTATTGTCACCCAGAAATACCTTACTGAATGTGCCTTCTTAAAAATTCATGAAAGCTTGACGGCATGAAGTTGCATGAAAAGAGGCGCCGGAGTCAAAGACCCACGAATCTGCATTTGTATCACTTGCTGATAGGACCAAAACACCATCACTTGCAGTGTTTGCTTGATTATTTGTGCTCATGTTGCCTTGAGCTTTCTTATAGTTCCAGCAATTTTTCTTATTGTGTCCAGGTTTTCCACAAAACCATCATGAACTGGTTCTGCCCCTAGACTTCGATCGTGGACCAGATTGTGACCTTCTCCGGTTGTTGAATCTACCTCTGTCATTGCTTCTTCCTCTATTGTTTATACTAACAGCTGTTAGAGCATCACCGGCTGAAGGTTCCTGATGTTTCCTTCTCATGTCTTCGCTGAGAAGAGTAGCTGCAACTTCATCAAAAACCAATGTACTCTTGGCTGCTACAGAAGTGCTCACAGCCATGACAACACCTTCCCAGCTATGTGGTAAGGAACACAATAGCAGAATCGCTTTAATCTCAAGATATAATTTGATGCTCACCGAA
This sequence comes from Cunninghamia lanceolata, assembly GCA_027924645.1. Classification (NCBI taxonomy): domain Eukaryota; kingdom Viridiplantae; phylum Streptophyta; class Pinopsida; order Cupressales; family Cupressaceae; genus Cunninghamia; species Cunninghamia lanceolata. The sequence continues at coordinate 4,671,068 of BSBN01000144.1, forward strand.
GCTAATTGAGAGACTAAGGTGTTAAACTCATTCAGATGGTTGGACATCACCCCACCTTCTCTCATTTTTAGGTTATATAATTTCTTCATAATAAAAACCTTATTTGACGCTGAAGCAATCGCATACATACTAGAGAGCTTTTCCCAAAGCGCTTTCGTATTTATCTCATTTGAGACATTAAATAAAACATTGCTTGACAATGAGAGAAATATTGTTGCCTTCACTTTCGAATCCAGTTTTTCCCAGTCTTCATCCATCATAGTACCTTGTCCTTTGGCTTTCCCCTGTAAAGCGAGAGACAAGTCCTGTTTGATGAGAAGAGACTCCATGTGCACTTTCCAAAGACCAAAGTTCTGGCCTGTAAACTTTTCTATTTTCCATTTCTCTGAGTCATCCATTCTGAATGCTGTGCAGGTTCCCAAAAATTTTCACCGTCTCTTGGACCGAGCTACACACAAGCTTTGATACCAATTGTAAATCCTGAAACAGTAAAATAGAACCCGAAAAAGAAAATAACAGCAACCTCAATACAATGCTCAGAAAGAAAAATAAGAAACAGCATACATAGAATAGACAAGAGGATTTTAACGTGGTTCGCCAATATTGGCTACATCCACAATGAAGGACAATAGTTTTATTAATGTCAATACAACACACCCTGTGTATGTTGCATCTCTCTCAGTATATCATATATCACTGTATATTTTCTGTAGAACAGCAGCAAACTAGAAGCAGTTTTCAGAAGTCCAAAAGACTCTCAATCTCCAACGTCTCCCACCCAACGTGCATCTGGAAAGAAGATTCTGACATAGCAGAGATACCCAGCCAAGAATGGCTATCTGCAGAATGAGAAGATACAGAGAATCTGAAGACACAGAGGTGGCGGTTACATGGAATACAACTGCTGTGTGGCCGTTACATGTGGGCTTCATACACGTGCCCAACACCACAATCAAACCATTGTTTTGGAGAGGAATCACTAAGGCACCCCAATTAACATCATCCTAGGTCTCAAAAAATTATGGAAGCCAACAAGAAATATGGCATTGCTATGCATAAAAAAGGTCCAATAAATCAATATTAAAAACTAAAAATGCTTAAAACCAGAAAACCCTATCTTTTGAAGGAAAAATCCATTTTTAAAATGGATAAACATATATAATAATTTTCTTATCTATATACTCATAGTAGTGGGAAGGATATATTTCTGATTTTATGTGCTGAAATGGGAAGCAACAGTTGTGTATTACGAAATAAGTGCCTTTTCGACAGCTGATTTTTTTTTTTAAAAGGCAACTACAAAACAAAAAAACCATAAAATCTAAGACTTTTCATATGCAACAATCCTTCTTATCCATATGCTTGCTCATGTGGTCCCCTTCTTAGTGAGAACAACACAATAATTTTCCCTTTTTAATAAGATTTATCCCCACAAAATGCTAAAAATCAGTCATAAAAGGAGTTTTTTTAATGGTCTTAAAATGAAAAAAATAGTGATTTTTTTAATGCCTTTCCCATATACCATGAAGGCTGATTTGTATAGCCATGTGTGTGGCCTTATGATAATATCACCATTTAAATGCGCCCCTTTTTATAACTTTAAAATGCCCAAAAAAAATCTTTTAATGGCTGCCCATAAGAAGTAAGATACTCTTACAAAAATAAAATCTTAAAAATAATGCCTTTTCATATGAAATAGGTCTTACCATCCTCACACATGCTTAGGTAGGCCCACTATTTATGATGATAAATCAATTATTCACACCTGGAAACTTTCCTCAAAAGCTTAAAATTAGTCATAAGAAGGGCCATACGGTCAAACTAGTGTTTATGTCTTATTTTCTAACCATCAATCATAGCCTTAAAAGTAATGCAAAACCAGAATTCAAACTCCTTTTCCCTTGCAAGTTTAAAATTAGGTGCCTAAGTTACTACAAAGTCATTTCTAAAAAGGTTTTCAAAGGCTTGAAAGGCCTTTTCAGCAATTTGAGTAATTTGGATGGTTTGTAAGGGCTATTAGACTTTCCTAATCCTGCTTAATTCTATAAGTGTTGACTTGATTTACCATTTCAGCTACACCGTTACCATTCTGGAATTCTGTTCAACTGTTGAATCTTCACTCAATCTGTGCAATAATCTCATTCATCTACACTTTTTAGCTCTCAAGATGTAATTATGAAAGTAAAATAGATTTAATTTAACCCTAACATGTTTAAATCCTATGTCTTTCATTGTTAGTTCTGCATTAAATGAGGTATTTAATGCATCTCTCAAGTTCACCTCTTCATTTCAACTTTGTATTTTGAATACTGTATCTGTTAGTTTCCTGACCTTTGCGTTTTGACTTTTGTATATCTCTTTTGTATATTACTTTGCATATCCCTTTTAATATACAAACATAAACATGCAATGGCTTATAAAATAATGTTACACTTTATTTCGTGTCCAACTTTGTATTTCACTTTTGTATTTGGCAATGTATATAATAGATACAATCTAACATACAAGTGTGAAACCCAAAAGATATATTCATTCTATTTTAATCTATTTATCCATTCTGATAATGTACTTCTACCCTTTTTGTATGTCAGGTTTGCATACATACAATTTTCCATACATACAAAGGCACTGACATGAGTTACTTTAGACTGCCTTTAAAATCCTCATTGGGTTTTACCTTTACCTTGTTTTTACCTCTCTTTCTATCTTTCTTTCTATCTTTCTTTGTATATTACAATGTACCTCTCGATGTACATGCAACATACACTTTAATATACAGGCCATAGACTTAATGAATATTCAACTATTTTTTAATCCTTTTGTTACATTTGGGTTTGTATCTTTGTATCCGTTGATTTTGTATATCCTTTTGTCTATGACACACATACAAAATGTGGAACCCCCTTTTATTATACATCATTATTTACTTCATCTTCGACTCTGGCCCTTGTTGTGTGCATTAATACTTAAACTTTTTTCTCCTATCAAAACCCTTTTATGATAATGACTTGTAGGTCCCACCAATGTTAAACTCTTTTTAACCCTCATTTGAAACCTGTCTTTTGTATGTATATTTAAGATACAAACGTGGATACATACAAAATGTGATGCAATGAAAAAATAAGCTTTAGACCTTTATAGATTGCATTGCATACTTTTTTCGAGTTCAGTCATGTATTCCACTTTGTTTATTAACTGCATTTGTATTGAACATACATACAAACTCATATGCAAGCATGGACCTATCACTTTATTCACTCAACTTTTGAACATCAATCGGGTCCGGCTTGTGTGCAAAAGGGCAAACACTTAAAATATGCGTCTAACTAACAAAATCCTGATTAAATAAATAACCTGATAATACAAAGACCTCATATACAAACAAATTTGTATATGACATACAAACTCCAAAACCATACATTTTACCAAAACCTCTATATTTCACAAAATATTGGAAATTTCATGTTGATTCAAAAAGTAACCCTTGATCATTTTTCACAAAGAATTTACTAATACCTTTAGTTTCTTTTCTAATATGAAGCATTTTAAATCTCAACACTTTTGTAACACCTACCACTTTTTCCCTTCTAGCACCAAGCAAGACCAAACACACAAGCCAAAAGCAACAACGATAGTAGGGGTCCCCATTTTGTTAGAAGTTAAAATGGCATGTGTCGTGAGCATCACAACAACTAGCAACCAAATAAAACAACTAAATTTAAACCATTAAAGAAAATAAAATGAAATAAATTCATAACTTCCAAGTTCCTCATAGGTAAACTATTATTCAACCTAGATTGAATGTATTCAATAAATTGTATGAATCCTTCAATAGAGTTAAATTGTGTGCATGTGATTAATAATCCTCATTTTGAAGATGAGTTGAAAACACTAGTGACTGGTGTTAAACTACATAGTTGATTTCATCCCTTATAGCCAACCAGATAGAGCCTTGCTGGCAGCAGACGTTCATAGCGTCGGTAAGGTTATCATTACAATTCACCTAAGTAGAGCCCCACTGCGAGCAGGCATCCATAGCCCTAGTAGAGTTACTTAGATGACTTAATTTGGATTTTTAGTATAATCCTTTTCTTTTTAATTTATGTATAACATATATATTCATGAGATATTATCATTATAAGTTTATGATGCAAGGTGTAGTCACTTGCCAAATTTAAGTTGAGAATTGCAATGGCAGCATGGGTGACCTATGATTTTTCACTTAACACCTACACTGGTATGTTCAATAAACCCAAAGATTTTAGGTATGTCATTGTGAGAAACTCCCCTTGAATACTTCAATTCATGACTTATTGAATAAAATCATTCACAGGATAAACAACACCCTACATTCATGAATGTCCTAACAAGGTATGCATAAATTTCAAATAATTAACTTGATTTATCCAAATTTTATGATGTTTTCAATGGTTGTTAATCTACTTCTGCATACTTCAAACCAAAACAAACATCCCTGCCAAGGAAACACAACAACCAAACAAACAACCAACAAATAAAGAAACCCACAAAAACCACAAAAAACACACAAAGAAACAACCAAAAAACAAAACAACCCACAGAAACCAAGAAACACACACCTGTACAGTATTTACATTATGATACACAATAAGGCTTACTTACCTTCTAAGACTAAAAATAATGCTTTAGATGTTGACCATTAACGGGTAATGGCACCTCTTCGCTAGTTAAGGTTTTGAGCCTAAAAGTATTGTCTCCTATTATTTCTGAAACCTGTAGTGGTCTTAACCATAATTTGTCAATCTTTCCATGGTTCCCTTTCTTCTCATGGGCTTTATCCCAACATAACACTACATCTAATGTTTTGAACATTTTGACTCTCGCTCACTTATCGAACCACATTTTAACTACAACCTTATGCTTTGCAAATTTATCTATAAATTGGTTTATTTTCTAATCCAATTGTAACATCTGGACCAACCTAGCTTCTCTACGATCATCAAATCCTAAATACTCATGAGCAAATTTCCAGGTAGGTATTCTTAAGGTCACTGGAAGCATTTCCTAAGGCTACCTTAACTTTTGTTTAGTCTACCCATAGAACATATTTTAGCAATGTATTCCACTCTTTTGGGTTTTTAACAATTAACTTTTTGATGATGTCTAATAGTATTTTATTAGTAGACTCAACTAACCCATTGCCCTAAGGATAATAATTTGAAGAAAACTTAAGGACTATCCCATATTCAAATGCCCATTTGAAAAATTTGAAAGACAAGAAAGCTAGACCATTATCACATACCAGAGAATAGGGAGCTCCAAACCTTGTAATGATGTTCTCCTCAAGAAATTTGATGACTACTTCAGTAGTAGAGAACTTACAACTTGTTGCATCTGTCCACCTTGTACAATAGTTTGTCACCATCAGTATGAACTTGTGCCCAATAGATGATGGAGGATTGATGACTCCAATTAAATCTATTCCCCATTGTGCAAATGGCCTAGACTCAATAATTGGCTGTAGTGGATTAGCCTGATTTCTCCCTTTGTTTGCTGTAGTTTGACATATGTGACAACTTTGAATATGGTTTTCTGTATCTTTAAACATTGTTGGCATATAATAACCAGCTCTTAGAATTTTATGATTAGTTGCCAAATGGGAACCATGAGTCGTGCCGTATTTGTCATGTAATTTAGCAACACTTTGTCTGCTTCATTTCTATTCAAGCACCTCAAGTATATACCTTCATAATTTTTCTAGAACAATAGACCTCCTTGTACCATATATATTTGTGCTTTTATTTTTAGGGCTCTCCTCTAGGAAGACTTCATCTTATTTGGATATTTTTTAGATATCAAGAATGTATTTAAGTCATCATACAGACCTGATGCATCATTAGTGTTTAATAGTATCATGCCCACATTTCCCATGCGGTCACAACACGTATTCATGCGTGTCATGTCCACATGCGCCATGTGGTCATGACATGAAATACCAAAAAAATTTCTACTCTTCCCTAGAAATCCCCTCGCACACGTAGGCGTGCTCAGCGGCGTACACTTAAGGCGAAAACAATACAGTTGTTGGTGGCGTACCAAATACATATGCGCACACCCTACGCAAGGAAACACGTGGTTTCTTGACTTAGGTTAATCTCACAAATTATATTTGAACAATAGTTGTTTTAGGTGATAGATCATTTTTCAACAAAGTACGATCATTTGCTTCTTCTTTCCATTTTCTAGAATTTAATATTAATTTCTCCTCCTTCAGACTTAGCATTTTCAACCAAACCCATTCATTTGCTCTCTTTTCCTTTTCTTGGAATTTAATTTTGATTGTATTTCTATCATGTTTATTTTACCGTTTCTCTGAAATTTAATTTTGATTATATTTCTATTTTATTCCCCTTCCCGTTGTGCAAGATCTTCTTATGTTATCCCTTTTTTTTTCCTTCATGTTCTTTATCAAACAACGTTAACACCATATCCTTTACATTATTCCTAATTTCTTGGTAAACCAGATCACTTAAATAGGGTTGGCTAACTTCACTCGACTCAATCCCCCTCGGGTTCCATTCTAAGTTTTAGTTCAATGTTTGAATTAATTCTAATAATCAACATGTTCCTAAATAGGAATAACGGTAGATTAAACTTACTTAGTTCTCTTAGCCCTGTTCGGAAATGCCGCGCATTTTCTCCTTTTTATTTTTAAAGGTTACCTATTCTTTCTCTTTCTCTCTTTTTTTTTTATTAGACATTTATTTTCTAATCTATAGTTCAGTTTTAAGAATGGCCACTCATGGAATGCCTATGATGGCTTGTTTGCATTTATTTCCAGTGTCCTTTGTAAATGAAAAGATCATATTTTCCTCTTCATTTTGCTTAAAAAACCCTTTAATGGATGAAGTTGATGTAGAGTTCCTCTCCAGCCTCCTCTCCAAATCTCCCTTCTAAAAAAAAACAATCTCTCTATGATTACAAGCAAGGGATAATGAATGGAGGATATAGGATGGCTAGAATAATTTCAGCATTATGAGGCTATGAAGAGGAGAATAGAGAAGGAATTGGGCATTATGAGGATGCCAGAAGAAGATTTCCTAGAGGAAATTAGGCATGATAAGAATGCAAGAATGCAAGAATGAAGTCCCCCTACAAGAATGAAGTTCCCCTGCAAGAATCAATTCCCTTGCAAAAATCCAGTCTTCCCTAATTGCTTAGAGAAGGGTCTTATTTATAGATTTTCTGAAAAGGGAATGGAAGGTGATGATCAAGAGTTGAGATCAAGGGCTCACATTATTTGTGAATTTTAAATTCATAGTGGATGACAAAAATAAATTAAAGATTCATTTTTGGGAAGAGTGGATTATGACAAATTGAATTAAAAATAACCCTACTCCTTTTTCCACTATCCCAAGTGGGATTAAAAAATATCCCCACTATTCCAAGTGGAATTAAAAAATATCCCCACTATCCCAAGTGGGATTAAAAAAATATCCCCACTATCCCAAGTGGGATTAAAAAAATAACCCCACTCATGAAGGACCACACCACTTCATGGGGACTCTCACTAAAAGTGAGGGAACAAGAAGATAAGCCCCTCCATTATTGGTGGACCATGGAGTCATTTCAAGCCTTGGAAATGGAGAAAGGATGGGCTTGAGTGTTGATCCCACTCATCCTATCCTTTCCATGCCTCCAAATTCGTCACTTAACTTCACTGTGAAGTTAAGGTGACCATATGGAGGTTACCCAAGGGTTATCCAAGTCATAAGTGACCCTAGACCCATGGGGTATAACCCAGGGTCAATTTAAACTTAGTTAGGACACCCAGGGTCAAGTTAAGACACAAAAAAAGGGTCTCAAAAATTTTAATTAAAAAAATAAAATTTAAATACAATTCTTACAACACAAATCATAATTTAATTTTACAAAAGGGTAGACCTAACCCATTCAACCTCATGCAAGACAATATTACAACATTACAACATTGCACTAAACACAGAGTTGATCTTGGTTCCTCGTGGAACTAGATCGGCTTCACAAGGGATTACGACATAAGGTGTGGAATAATCTCCTGTATCTGCGGTTTTGTTAGAAATACCTGTACACTCAATCTCAAAGTTAATTCAACATATACATATCATAGCCGAAGTAAATTTAATACATGCATTTCTAAAGCATACCTCAGTTCTTATAAACATAATGAAATCACATGACGAATTTCTTTCTAAGATCACCCAATTAATTTTCTTTTAAAGAAAATATCTATCTAACATCACCTAATTAGTTTTCATTTAACTTAATAGGGTTTAATAGTTCATAAATCTATGATCAACAGTCCCCCAAATAAACAAGTATCAGCAATAGTAAGGTAAAAAGTGACATGAATGGAAATGAAAAAATGTAGGCCTCACATCCTCCCCCCTAAGACTGTAGTTCCTCCTGGAAGTCATTAAAGAGGTGAGGATAAAAGGAACTCATAAGATTATAAAGTATGATAACTAAATATTATAAAGGCATAATCCTATTCAAAAAGTACACTGTATTGATTGAAATTAACATAAGGAATTTCATGTTCATCAATCATTATAACACATGCATAAGGAATTCACACATAGTACAACCTATTTATACAGAATATTAACTCATATACAGATACATCAATTATAGATCTTACATCTAAACACATATTTCATTCATCCACATTACAGGAATTAACTTCACAATGCTCACATAAAGGTTTAGGGGGATGTCATAGTCTCATCATAGAACCAAGTAACCAATAACTAGTGCCAAGTAACCAAAGATAAACACACGTCAATTTCACAAGGCAAGAATAAATCAAATGGGCATTAAGATGTCACTACTCTCCACAAAAATACACAAGGGCGAGGAAGGGTCCAACGCAACCCTCATCACTTAGACCAACTGACTCGAGAGAACAATTGACCAAGAGGATCACAACCACCACAAAACACAAGTGGAAGACTCTGATAATCATGTGATAAGGCCATCATGATGACAAAACAAGAGGATGGATATTCCTCCAAGGTGAAGGTTAGTCAACAACCACAACCTCACTCTCTCACAGCTACATGTAGTAGAAGAAGGGTCAAATCATGCTCAACCCACTCCATGTTGGCCTAAACAACACGCAAACCCCAGAGCTCTGAATGTTGAAACATGTGCTATGATACCAAATATCATGCCCACATTTCCCATGCGGTCACAACACGTATTCACGAGTGTCATGTCCATATGCGCCATGTGGTTATGACATGAAATACCAAAAAATTTTCCACTCTTCCCTAGAAATCCCCTCGCACACGTAGGCGTGCTCGGCAGTGCTTAAGGTGAAAACAATATAGTTGTCAGCGACATACCAAATACATATGCAAACACCCTATGCAAGGAAACACGTGGTTTTCTAACTTAGGTTAATCTCACGAATTATATTTGAACAACAATTATTTTAGGTGATGATCATTTTTCAGCAAAGCACGATCATCTGCTTCTTCTTTCCATTTTCTAGAATTTACTATTAATTTCTCCTCCTTTAGACTTAGCATTTTCAACCAAGCCCATTCATTTGCCCTCTCTTCCTTTTCTTGGAATTTAATTTTGATTGTATTTCTATCACGTTTATTTTACTGTTTCTCTAAAATTTAATTTTGATTGTATTTCTATCTCATTCCCCTTCCCCTTGTGCAAGATCATCTTATGTTCTCCCTTTTTTTCTTCACATTCTTTATCGAACAATGTTAACACTGTATCCTTTACATTATTCCTAATTTCTTCATAAACTAGATCACTTAAACAGGGTTGCTAACTTCACTTGACTCAGTCCCCCTCAGGTTCTGTTCTAGGTTTTAGTTCAACGTTTGAATTAATTTTAATAATCAACATGTTGCTAAATAGGATTAACAGTAGGTTAAACTTAGTTAGTTCTCTTAGCCCTGTTCAGAAATTCTGTGCATTTTCTCCTCTTTGTTTTCCAAGGTTAGCTGTTCTTTCTCTTTCTCTTTTTTTTTTTATTGGACATTTATTTTCTAATCTACAGTTGAGTTTTAAGAATGGCCACTCATCGAATGCCTATGATAGCTTGTTTGCGTTTATTTTCAGTGTCCTTTGTAAATAAAAAGATCATATTTTCCTCTTCATTTTCCTTAAAAAAGCCCTTTAATGGATGAAGTTGATGTAGAGTTCCTCTCCAGCCTCCTCTTCAAATCTCCCTTCTCAAAAAAATCAATCTCTCTATGATCACAAGCAAGGGATAATGAATGGAGGATATAGGATGGCTAGAATAATTTTGGCATTATGAGGCTATGAAGAGGAGAATAGAGAAGGAATTGGGCATTATGAGGATGTCAGAAGAAGATTTCCTAGAGGAAATTAGGCATGATAAGAATGCAAGAATGAAGCCCCCCTGCAAGAATGAAGTTCCCCTGCAAGAATCAAGTTCCCCTACAAAAATTCAGTCTTCCCTAATTGCTTAGAGAAGGGTCTTATTTATAGATTTTCTGAAAAGGGAATGGAAGGTGATGATCAAGAGTTGAGATCAAGGGCTCACATTATTTGTGAATTTTAAATTCACAATGGAGGACAAAAATAAATTAAAGATTCATTTTTGTAAAGAGTGGATTATGACAAGTTGAATTAAAAATAACCCTACTACTTTTTCCACTATCCCAAGTGGGATTAAAAAATATCCCCACTATCCCAAATGGAATTAAAAAATATCCCCACTATCCCAAGTGGAATTAAAAAATATCCCCACTATCCCAAGTGGGATTAAAAAAATATCCCCACTATCCCAAGTGGAATTAAAAAAATAACCCCACTCATGAAGGACCACACCACTTCATGGGGACTCTCACCAAAAGTGGGGGAACAAGAAGATAAGCCCCTCCATTATTGGTGGACCATGGAGTCATTTCAAGCCTTGGAAATGGAGAAAGGATGGGCTTGAGTGTTGATCCCACTCATCCTATCCTTCCTATGCCTCCAAATTCGTCACTTAACTTCACTGTGAAGTTAAGGTGACCATATGGAGGTTACCAAAGGGTTACCTAAGTCAAAAGTGACCCTAGACCCATGGGATATAACCCAGGGTCAATTTAAACTTAGTTAGGACACCCAGGGTCAAGTTAAGACACAAGATAAGGGTCTCAAAAATTTAAATTAAAAAATAAAATTCAAATTCAATTCTTACAACACAAATCATAATTCAATTTTACAAAAGGGTAGACCCAACCCATTCAACCTCATGCAAGACAATATTACAATATTACAACGTTGCACCAAACACAGAGTTGATCTTGGTTCCTCATGGAACTAGATCGGCTTTATAAGGGATTACGACATAAGGTGTGAAATAATCTCCTGTATCTGTGGTTTTGTTAGAAATACCTGCACGCTCAATCTCAAAGTTAATTCCACATATGCATATCATAGCCGAAGCAAATTTAATACATGCATTTCTAAAGCATACCTCAGTTCTTAGAAACATAATGAAATCACATGACAAATTTCTTTCGAACATCACCCAATTAGTTTTCTTTTAAAGCAAACATCTATCTAACATCACCTAGTTAGTTTTCATTTAACATAATAGGGTTTAATAGTTCAAAAATCTAGGATCAACAATCCCCCAAATAAACAAGTATCAATAATAGTAAGGTAAAAAGTCACATGAACGGAAATGAAAAAATGTAGGCCTCACAAATACATATGTTGTTTCACCATGTTTGGATCAGTATTAGCTATTGTCTATAATAATGCCTGACCTCTGACTAATTTCATAGGAATAATCTCCATGTCAAACTCCTACAACACCATAATCCACTTGGCTCTTTGCTCCCCAGGCTCATTTTGCATCAATAACATTTTCATCACTACATCAGGTACTATAGCTTTTACTTGGCTTCTCAAGATGTAGTGCCTAAATGTTTTCACTGCCCGCACTAATGTGAAAGCCTGCCTTTCTGTGTCTAAGTACTTCAACTATGCATTTTTTAATGGAGCACTCATAAAAGTGATGGGCTTCTCTTCATTTTCTTCTCCTTTTTGTGTCAAAGTAGCTGCAACTAAATGCACAGATGCACACGAGTAGATACAAAATGGTTTAGTGTAATTCAAACTAGCTAAAATAGGAGCATCAAAAATGGCCTTTTTAATGTCTTCAAATGCAGCCTTAGCTACTGGCATCCACTCTATCTTAGTAACCTTCTTTAACATCGCATTTAATGGCTACACAATTTCTTCAAATCCTATAATAAACTTTCTAATGAAGTTAATTTTACCAAAGAAAGATTTCAATTCCTTTTTACTATTAGGCAATTGTAACTTTTTAATTCCTTATACTCTCTCTGGTTCAATGGATAACCCATTCTCAGAAACAATATGCCCTAACAACTTTCCTTCTGTTACACCAAATGAACATTTCTTTGGGTTAAGAGAGATTCCATACCTTTCACACGTTTTTAGCACCCTCCTTAAATCTTCTACATGAGTAGATGCATCTTTAGAAAATACAGTTAAATCATCCATGTAAATACCAATACATTTACTTGACAGTCCATGAAATGCAATGTCCATGGCTTGCTGAAAAGTGACACCTACATTAATTAAAAAAAAAGGCATTCTCCTGTATGCATAATTACCCCATTTGCAAGTAAATGTAGTTTTCAACCTATCCTCCTTGTCAACTAAAACCTTGTTATACCCTGAGAATCCATCCAAGAAGGACATCATTTTAGCACCATTTACTTCCTGTAACACTTCATCTATTGGAGTAAAAGGGTAATTATCCTTTTTAGAAGCTTTACTCAGATTTCTAAAGTCTACACACAATCTGATGTCTCTACTTTTGTTCCTTATGGGCACTAAGTTTGCTACCTAGGTTGAATGTCTCATAGGGAAAATTATTCTGGTAGACAACAACTTTTTGACTTCTTAAAAAATTAGAGGCTCTAAAATAGCATTCAATGGCCTTTGTTTTTGCCTGCAAGGTTTCACATCTGGTTTTAGTGGTATGACATGCATTATAATAGAGGTATCATAAGTCTTCAAATACTCATAGGTCCAAGATATCACATGTTTACACTCCTTTAAAACGTCCACAATTTTTTTTCTTAATTCTTCATAACAAGCCTTTCCAATCAACACATTCTGTGGCCTTTGTTATGTTCTTAAGTTAAAGGTATCACACTTACCCCCTTCAGTTTTAGGCAGATCCTTCTGTCTAACTACCCCATCAAATTCAAAGATCTTCTCTAGTTCTATTACCCCCTTGGGTAGGAAGTTACTCTTTAGATTTATTATGTCCTCCTCATCCCAAGATACATTAGGTCTTTCCTATTCATCAATGATCTGAGTTTCAAATACCTCGTTACAAGTAAGAAAGTCTACAATTTGTTGATCTCCTTCAAATACTTGGGAATGAGTGACATTATCAGGTATACTTGGTACATTTACCAATTCAAAAATAAATCTTTTTAAACCTAACAAGGTTAAACGCTCTAAGGTGCTAGCAGCAACTGCTAACGCATCTAGTCTTTGATTTAATTCTCTAGGGATATGCTCAATGTTAAAGGCATCAAAAGATTCAATTAAGTTCCATATCCTATGCCTATAACTAACCATTTTTCTATAATTACATGCATACACTAACCACTAACATAGAATTAAAAAACACTTTGATCACTTTTACCTTTTTCTTAATAGTCATAACAAGTCCATAAATTAGAGCCTTGTACTCTACTACATTGTTAGTGCAAGGAAATTGGAGTCTATATGATGCCAAAAATGTTTTACCACTTGGATCAATGAGTTCAACCCCTACTCCTGCCACTTGCTTTGATTTAGATCCATCACACTTTAGTGTCCCGATGCCACTCTTATTCTTTTGACCTTGAGATTTTACCATAGCAGGAATCACTTTGTTAATCTCCTGTCTTGCAACAAAATACCTATTTTCGTGTGTCTTAGTCAGAATTATAGGTACACTTGCACTTTCAATTTTTAAGTCAAAATAATTAACACTCTTTACTCCTACTTCTTCATTTGAAACTTGTATTGACTCATCCGCATTTTCATGAAAACACAATTCAGGTTTATCAGGGATAAACTTTTCTTTTTGCTATCCCATCCTTTTTATGCATTTTTCATACAAATATTCTATGATATCCCTGCACATTCCATAGTTTTCTTCAAGATGAGGAGTATTATGAATTCTACACATGCCTTTGTACAACTTACACTGAATTGGACACTCCTGTTGAATGCACCTTTCCATCTCTTGTCATATGGTTTGACCAAAACTACTTACAACATTATTTTCTTCATCAAAAGAGTTACAATCAAATTCAATGAATGCATATGTTTCATCATTAGTAGGCTTTGCTTTAAAGTCTAACATCAATATTTCTTCTATTTGCACTCCTCTGTTCGATACTCTATAGACACCTGATTCAATAGAAGCATGCAATATCTCATTTGTCCTGTTATACTCTATAATCATGTGTTTCATCCTAGGTTTAGCCTCTATTCTAATTTGATTTGGGACACCTTTCCATGGTAACCACATGTGTGAAACATTAGTGGCCATGTATCCATTCAATGTTTTAGACCAATCTCTACATAGTAGCATACTATAATTGACTGGTATATCTACAACCTAGATATCAATAAACTGGCTTACCTTGGGATTGGATGCTAGTTGCATTTGGATGTACATCAGCTAACCTATCACATTAAATTATGTTTTGTCTAACTAAGTAACAACCTTAGCAGATTTGGTGGGCATAAGCCCTAAAGTTTTTGCATATTCCTAGCAGCATAATGTTAGCTGAGGCTTCTGAATCCACCATACAATTATGTATATTTTTCCCAAACATTCTTATGGTTAATAGAAAAGGAGGAGCTTCCTTCTTTTCTACATACATGACAACATTAGTGTTTGAAGGTTGTTCAGTTTTCTTGCCTTTACCTTTGGACTGTACATCTCTGTTATGAACATCTATGTCAACTGAGTTCTCCTTTAGTACTGACTCATCTATGGACCTTATAAAGGCACTTCGTACCCCTAGACTTTTCAACAAATCATATAGAGGGACATTAACCTTGATCTTTCTTATTTCCTCAGGCAAGTAGTTCATTAATTTTTCTATTTCATTAGACTCCATTTTCCCTACTTGAAATTTTGATGCTACTATCCCTTCAGTCCCATGATGATTAGCTTTTAAGATTGCTAGGATTACTAGCATGTTGATCTAGCGAGGTGTTGAAATTATTTGGAGGAGTGGAGGTAGTGAAAGGACCTCCAGGCTTACTATTGATTCTTAGATTATAAGTGTGGTTCTTGTTAGATTTCTAAATAGCCTACACTTCTGGTTCACATAATACCTCATTTTCAGTCTCAAAGGGAAACTGAAAAGCTTCTAGTACTAAGGCTAACTCCGGATACAAGTTCTCACAATAATAAGATTTGTTCTCTACTATTTTATTCTCTTCTTCCCTAGTTGTGAAGGTAAAACTTTCCAAGACCATAGCAGACCCAAATCCTAAAGGTACTATTTCATTCCCTATAGGAATTAAGAATTTCAATGTAGGAACTTGTACTTCCACATTAAAGATACTAGCAGCAAGATGAAATTGACAATCAAGTTTAGCATGTGCATTCATGTTATGAATCCTACACCAATGTTTTAATGCTACATTAGCCATTTGGATTCTAGCTGTTTGTTTAAACTCCTAAATGTCTGGACTCTCAAATGGAGAGGCTAGAGTGCCATTGTTTCGTCCCGTGTTCCATGTCCTAGATGGTTTAGGCTGATTCTAATTTTTGTTGTTATTACCCCAGGCTTTTTTATTGCCATTGTATCCCCTATTTTACATCCCTTGCCCCTGATTATGATTCTGTCCTTGATTCTAATTTTGATTTGAACCCTGACCTTGACTATAATTCTAATTTTGACTCTAACTCTACCCCTGAGTGTTTCTACAATAAAATTTTTCATTCCTTAATTAAGTCATCTCAGTGGTTGGTCTCCTTAGATGTGCAGTAATTTCATTTATTTCCTCCTTATCATCTTGTATTTTTTCTATAAATGTATCTTGAGGAGGTTGAAAGAATGACTGACCATTAGTTTGATTACTATTGACACTGTTACTAGTATAAGGAACTATAGCTTGGATGGGGGCTGGGTTATATACTGGTGTATAAGTATGAACTAGATTCAATAATGGAGTATGATGCATTGGAACACCATTCCATGGCTATGTTTGGTTTGGAATTCTAGGATTTCCTACATTTAGAAAAGGATTATATGTCATTTGTCACATCTCTTAATTCACTGTAACTACTTCTTTGTAAGCTTTTGAAAAACTATCCACATTTGCATGTCTCTTAACAAACATTGTAGTTAAAGGATCTAAAGCAATGTAATACATTGCCAATATTACATCAGGCATTATAGTATAAGAAGCAACTAACTTAGAGAAATCTTTCTAGAACCTATCATTGAAGTTGTCTATAAGCTCTCCCTCACTTCTTTTAATTGCTGCTAATTTTTTGTACAAAGTAGAAGGTTCAACTGGTCCTCTAAACCTAGATAAGAATGCCTCCTCCATGAGCTCCCAGGTAGTGATATAACCATTTGGTAAATTGACATACCAATTAGAAGCCTACTCATTAAAAGTGTATGGGAGAAACCTACACACCACATCTTGATGCTCTAATCTTTCCCAGGAGCAAGCTTCCTTAAAGATTCTAATATGATCTTTTGGTTCTTGATGCAATTGGTACTTAGGGAAGTTCTTCTCAAGATATTTAGGCATTTCATGATAAGAAGTAAATGATATGGTAGAATTGACATTAAAGTATTCCATGACTGGACCTCAGGGTTGACTAGGACCTCTTGGAGGACTTGGATTTATAGGTGGGCTAGGAATTCTAGGAGGACTTGGACCTCTAGGGGGTCCTGGACCAAGATTTAACAATCTAAATGCAGAAACGTTGGGGCTCACTATATTATGTATATTAAAAGGTGATCCAGGAGGAGTTCCTGATGAACTTCCTACTTGTGATATTCTGGGATTCCAAATTAAATGACTCTTATTCTACCTTCTGTCAAGTAGTTGCTAAAAAATATCACCTAAATTGGACCTAGACCTGGTCACTTGACCAGTATTATGAGCCAGTTTTACACAAATCTTACCTTAATTTCAATCAGGCCTTCCTTCTAGCACCAAATTACTACTGATGAGAGTTTTTATACACTCACAACATAGTTAAAATTCATAGAAGAACTTTAGCTATCCTAAAAGATATGCAAAATTATCTAGTAATTCCTAATCTTAAGTTTTTGAATGTTTAGTTCTTAACCGCATGGAATAAATCAGCACTTTGCTATGAAGCCCTTATATTCAAGGGGCCTTACACAATCTAAGGATTTGTCACTAGCAATTGTCACTCATTATATGAAAATATCTCAAAATATCTCTCAAAACAAGGCTTCACATAAGATGAAGTCTTCACATTACTAAGATAATATACAAAGACAAGGCTTCACATTACTAAAGATAAAGCCTATTAAAAATTGTGCTTTTATGTGTAAAAATTGTGTAGATCATCTACTTAGACAAGGCTTCACATTACTAAAGATAAACCCCCAAACAACAAATAAAGAAAACAATCATGCCCCCATCATAGCATCTCTAGTTTTTTAGACATCCTTGAGTAGCTTAGGAAACATGATAATAAAAAGTGAAGACTTTAAGAGGCAACTAATTGAAACAAAACATTCTTATATTAGATGTATCTTTCTTGCCATAATTTAGATAGAACCATTGGATCATTTTGGTCTTTGTTTTTTTTTGCTTTGGATGGTTGATGTCATGTGTCAAAACTTTCGTTTGAAAGCAGGTTCTTGTATTGCACTTGTTTGCATCTGGTGAAAGGTACCACAATCCTTATTGGTGAAACGAACCCTAAGGGACTGACCTAGTGCCTTGGGGGTGCATTGAGAATGGCCTTGACTATGTGACGATGCAAAGGCAACGTAGTTCAGGACTTGGGCCATATCAACCTAAGACCTAGGCGAGGAGAGAGTGCATGGATGCCGATGGACTTAGAGGATAGATGACAAGATAGGGGACAGATGGGAAGCCTCAGGGGCACATTAATAATGGCCATGCCTACTTGATGACATAGAGGTAGTGTAGTTCATTCAGGGGTGACCCTACGATACTGACGATGGATGCTATGCTAGGATGACATGATGGATAAGATACTGGATAAGGCCTTAGTTGATAAGGTGATAAAAAGAGATAGGGTATCAAGCCATAATAGGTTATCGTTAGGTTTTTATTGTGGGACAGATATGGATCAGATGAGGAACGATGGTAGGAGAAATGGACACAAGGTGATTGGTTTCCCAGTGATGGAGGAAGCAGTTCGTATTGCAGAGAGCACCTGTTTGCTAGGTTTTCACTACTTTGCTTTTATTGCAACTTATTTTTGTCTTTTCTCATTTTTTTTTATTTTTTATTTTTTTTATTTTTTTATTTTTTTTCTTTTTCACCCTGCTTACATTGGGGTTCTCTTACATATAAAATTGGTGAAGATGCATACTGTTGATTGGGTCATTGAACAACTCACCTTCTGATGTTGCCAATCGATACGCTCATGATCCATAGGCACCAATGATTACATAAGGACCAAGCCAGTTAGGTTCAAACTTACCTTTCTTTTCCTGATCCCACTAATTGCAGGGGTTTCCTTGAGTACTAGATCACCAACATTGAAGACCCTTAGGCTGACCCTTTGATTGTAGCTCCGTGACATTCTCTATTTATAAGCTTTGAGATGATTAAAAGCATTTTGACTCTTCTCCTCCAATAGTTCTAGCTCTTGTAGTCTGGTAACTCTGTAGTCTTCATCAGTGATAAGACCTTTTAATGACACCCTTAAAGATGCTAACTCGACCTCGATGAGCAAAATGGCTTCTGATCCATAGACAAGGGCGTAAGAGGTAGTACCTGTGGGTGTGCGTATACTGGTTCGGTAGGCCCATAGTGTAGGATTTAGTTGTATGTGCCAATCATAGCAGGCATCATTGACTATTTTCTGAAGGATTTTCAAGATTGCTTTATTGGATGCCTCTGCCTAGCCGTTGACTTGTGGATAGTAAGGTGTGGAGAAATGGTGTTGGATTTTGAATGGTTAGTTCTTAACCACATGGGATAAATCAGCACTTTGCTGTAAAGCTGTTATATTCAAGGGGCCTTACACAATCTAAGGATTTGTCACTAGCAATTGTCACTCATTATATGAAAATATCTCAAAATATCTCTCAAAACAAGGCTTCACATAAGATGAAGTCTTCACATTACTAAGATAATATACAAAGACAAGGCTACACATTACTAAAGATAAACCCTATTAAAAATTGTGCTTTTATGTGTAAAAATTGTGTTGATCATCTGCTTAGACAAGGCTTCACATTACTAAAGATAAACCCCCAAAGAACAAACAAAGAAAACAATCATGCCCCCATCATAGCATCTCTAGATTTTTAAACATCCTTGAGTAGCTTAGGAAACATGATAACAAAAAGTGAAGACTTTAAGAGGCAACTAATTGAAACAAAACATTCTTATATTAGATGTATCTTTCTTGCCATAATTAGATAGAACCATTGGATCATTTTGGTCTTTATTTTTTTTTGCTTTGAATGGTTGATGTCATGTGTCAAAACTTTTGTTTGAAAGCAGGTTCTTATATTGCACTTGTTTGCGTCTGGTGAAAGGTACTACAATCCTTATTGGTGAAATGGACCCTCAGGGACTGACCTAGTGCCTCAGGGGTGCACTGATAAAAGGTTTTCAAAGGCTTGAAAGGCCTTTTTGGCAATTTGAGTAATTGGGATGGTTTGTAAGGGATATTAGACTTTCCTTATCCTGCTTAACTCTATAATTGTTGACATTTCAGCTGCGCCGTTACAATTCTAGAATTCTATTCAACTATTGAATCTTTGCTCAATCTGTACAATAATCTCATTCATCTGCACTTTTTTGATCTCAAGATGTAATTATGAAAGTAAAATAAATTTAATTTAACCCTAACATGTTGAAATCTCACGTCTTTCATTGTTAGTTCCACATTAAATGAGGTATTTAATGCATCTCTCAAGTTCACCTCTTCATTTCAACTTTGTATTTTGAATATTGTATCTGTTAGTTTCCTGACCTTTGCGTTTTGACTTTTGTATATCTCTGTTGTATATTACTTTGCATCTCCCTTTTAATATACAAACTTAAACATGCAGTGGCTTATAAAATAAAGTTACACTTTACTTCATGTCCAACTTTGTATTTAACTTTTGTATTTCACAATGTATATAATAGATACAATCTAACATACAAGTGTGAAACCCAAAAGATACATTCATTCTGCTTTAATCTATTTATCCATTCTGATAATGCACTTCTACCCTTTTTGTATGTTAGGTTTACATACATACAATTTTTCATATATACAAAGGAACTGACATGAGTTACTTTAGACCTCCTTTAAAATCCTCATTGGGTTTTACCTTTACCTTGTTTTTACCTCTCTTTATATCTTTCTTTGTATATTACAATGTACCTCTCAATGTACATGCAACATACACTTTAATATACAAGCCACAGACTTAATGAATATTCAGCTATTTTTTAATCCTTTTGTTACATCCGGGTTTGTATCTTTGTATCCCTTGATTTTGTATATCCTTTTGTATATGACACACATACAAAATGCGGAACCCCCTTTTATTATACATCATTATTTACTTCATCTTTGAGTCTGGCCCTTTTTGTATGCATTAATACATAAACTTTTTTCTCCTATCAAAACCCTTTTATGATAATGACTTACAGGTCCCACCAATGTTAAACTCTTTTTATCCCTCATTTGAAACCTATCTTTTGTATGTATATTTAAGATACAAACGTGGATACATACAAAATGCGATGCAATGAAAAAATAAGCTTTAGACCTTTATAGATTGCATTGCATACTTTTTTCAAGTTCAGTCATGTATTCCACTTTGTATATTAACGGCATTTGTATTGAACATACATACAAACTCATATGCAAGCGTGGACCTGTAACTTTATTCACTCAACTTTTGAACATCAATCGGGTCCAGCTTGTGTGCAAAAGGGCAAACACTCAAAATATGCATCTAACTAACAAAATCCTGATTAAATAAATAACCTAATAATACAAAGACCTCATATACAAATAAATTTGTATATGACATACAAACTCCAAAACCATACATTTTACCAAAACCTCTATATTTCAAAAAATATTGGAAATTTCATGTTGGTTCAAAAAGTAACACTTGATCATTTTTCACAAAGAATTCACTAATACCTTTAGTTTCTTTTCTAACATGAAGCATTTTAAATCTCAACACTTTTGTAACACCTACCACTTTTTCCCTTCTAGCACCAAGCAAGACCAAACACACAAGCCAAAAGCAACGACCATAGTAGGGGTCCCCATTTTAATTGAAGCTAAGATGACGTGTTGTGAGCATCACAACAACTAGAAACCAAATAAGACAACTAAATTTAAACCATTAAAGAACATAAAATGAAATAAATTCATAACTTCCATGTTCCTCATAGGTAAACTATTATTCAACCTAGATTGAATGTATTCAATAAGTTGTATGAATCCTTCAATAGAGTTAAAATGTGTGCATATGATTAATAATCCTCATTTTGAAGATGAGTTGAAAACACTAGTGACTGGTGTTAAACTACATAGTTGATTTCATCCCTTATAGCCAACCACATAGAGCCTTGCTACCAACAGGCATTCATAGCGTCGGCAAGGGTATCATTCCAATTCTCCTAAGTAGAGCCCCACTACCAGTAGGCATCGATAGCCCTAGTAGAGTTACTTAGATGACTTAATTTGTACTTTTAGTATAATCCTTCTTTTCTTTTTAATTTATGTATAACATATAAATTCATGAGATATTATCATTATAAGTTTATGATGCAAGGTGTAGTCACTTGCCAAATTTAAGTTGAGAATTGCAATGGTAGCATGGGTGACCTATGATTTTTCACTTAACACCTACACTGGTATGTTCAATAAACCCAAGGATTTTAGGCATGTCATTGCGAGAAACTCCCCTTGAATACTTCAATTCATGACTTATTGAATAAAATCATTCACAAGATAAACAACACCCTACATTCATGAATGTCCTAACAAGTTATGCATAAATTTCAAATAATTAACCTGATTTATCCAAATTTTATGATGTTTTCAATGGTTGTTAATCTACGTTTGCATACTTCAAACCAAAACAAACATCCCTACCAAGGAAACACAACAACCAAACAAATAACAAACAAACAAAGAAACCCACAAAAACCACAAAAAACACACAAAGAAACAACCAAAAAATAAAACAACCCACAGAAACCAAGAAACACACACCTGTATAGTATTTACATTATGATACACAATAAGGCTAACTTACCTTCTAAGACTAAAAATAATGCTTAAGATGTTGACCATTAATGGGTAATGGCACCTCTTCCCTAGTTAAGGTTTTGAGCCTAAAAGTATTGTCCCCTATTATTTCTGAAACCTGTAGTGGTCTCAACCGTAATTTATCAATCTTTCCATGGTTCCCTTTCTTCTCATGGGCTTTATCCCAACATAACACTAGATCTAATGTTTTGAACATTTTGACTCTTGCTCGCTTATCAAACCACCTTTTGACTACAATCTTATGCTTTGCAAATTTATCTATAAATTGGTCTATTTTCTCATCCAGTTGTAACATCTGGACCAACCTAGCTTCTCTACGATCATCAAATCCTAAATACTCATTAGCAAATTTCTAGATAGGTATTCTTAAATTCACTGGAAGTATGGGATCTGTCCCATATGTCATGCCCACATTTCCCATGCGGTCACAACACGCATCACACGTGTCATGTCCACATGTGCCATGTCGTCATGACATGAAATTCCAAAATTTTTTCCATTCTTCCCTAGAAATCCCTTCACACGTGTAGGCGTGCTCGGCAGCATATGCTTAAGGTGAAAATAATATAGTTGACGGCGGCATACCAAATACATGTGCACACACCCTACGCAAGGAAATGCGTGGTTTCCTAACTTAGGTTAATCTCATGAATTATATTTGAACAACAATTGTTTTAGGTGATAGATCATTTTTCAGCAAAGCACAATCATCTGATTATTCATTCTATTTTCTAAAATTTAATATTAATTTCTTCTCCTTCAGACTTAGCATTTTCAACCAAGCCCGTTAATTTGCCCTCTCTTCCTTTTCTTAGAATTTAATTTTGATTGTATTTCTATCACGTTCATTTTACCATTTCTTTGAAATTTAATTTTGATTATGTTTCTATCTCGTTCCCCTTCCCGTTGTGCAAGATCTTCTTATGTTATCCTATTTTTTTTTCTTCACGTTCTTTATTGAACAGCAATAACACTACATCCTTTACATTATTCCTAATTTCTTGGTAAACCAGATCACTTACACAGGGTTGGTTAACTTCACTTGACTCAGTCCCCCTAGGGTTCCACTCTAGGTTTTAGTTCAACATTTGAATTAATTTGAATAATCATCTTGTTCCTAAATAGGATTAACAGTAGGTTAAACTTACTTAGTTCTCTTAGCTCTGTTCAGAAATGCCACTCATTTTTTCCTCTTTGTTTTCTAAGGTTAGTTCTTTCTATTTCTCTTTTTTTTTAATTGGACGTTTTTTCTCTAAATCTACAGTTGAGTTTAAAATGACCACTCATGGAATGCCTGTGATGGCTTGTTTACATTTATTTTTAGTGTCCTTTGTAAATGAAGGGATCATACTTTCCTCTTGATTTTCCTGTCATTTAATTTAGGATAATTGTTAAAACTTCCAAGAAAATCTTCCTTAAAATTAAAATATATTTACCTATGCTCTTTTTAAATTGTAATTGTATAAACAATGCATTTCTGAATTGCAACTTTGAGTTTAAACATCTAGTCAATTCGTATTATACATTATGCATAAATAAATCCCACTTTCCTCGATTAAAATTTCTATTTCAAGTCAAATGTTTTAAACTACATATAGTTTGCCTTCAATGAATAGTGAAAAGTGAATAGTAAAAGTAAATAGTCAATAGTAAAAATAAATAGTGATTAATGGAAAGTGAATAGTAAATAGTGAAAAGTGAATAGTAAAATGGTCCCCATCCTAAGAAGAGACCCTCAAGGTGGCGGTAATTTCAAAAGCAATACTGCAGCCCAAATTTTATTTCTTTCATGTTAGCAAAATTACAACTTGACTTATAACAAAATTTAAAACTAATATTTCTAATAAGCTTGCACAAGAATAATACTTTTACAAACTTACTTAAAACATCAACTAACTCACAACTTTGCAAGTAGAAGAAGAAGGAACTATACAACTCTAATATCCTTTTAAAAACAAATTTCCTCTTCCTTTCCTCATTTTAAAATGGTAAAACTCAATGAAGAGTAGAATACAAACAACAATCCAATCACAGAGGATTTCCTCACAACTCCAAAAATAACAATTTAACAACAATAGGGAGATAATTTTCTCCTTTCAGAAAATCGACAAGGAAGGAGCTATTAAAAGATCAGGCTCTCCATAAGACTTAAGGAAAATAAAATATTTTCTAAGATCTAATAATCTTCTCCAAGCTTCACAATAAGTTCCCAGAAAACTTGCATATCACACAAGGAAAGAAACACCACACAAGCTGTTCTCCTCCCTACCATAGACCCGCAAGAGGGCCACCCCTGAGCTAGGGAGATCATCCACACACATAGGGAAACCAAATCCACTTCACAACAGGTAAAAAAATAACACACCGAAACATACATACACCCGTGGATATTTACACAACACAAAAACTCAACAAAGGTGAGCTTACAGAGGGGTAAGAGAGTGGACACACTCAACTCTAGAGTACCACCCTTCACAATATTTCAACATAATTTTTCTCATGGCCTCAATCGAAACAAGATCATCAGATTCTAAGGAATACCATATTTGGCTCTCAAGCCATATAACTAATTTTCTCAAATTCACACAAATGCCCTCAAGGCTTTCAACATCTCAAAAGAAACAAGGCATGCACTCAAAGAGGATCAGTCCTCTCTTACCCCACATTTGATGAGCATTTATCCCAAGTGGAAGATGCTCTATCAACACCCCACAATTGATGAGAATTTCTCCCAAGTGGAAGAAGCTCTGTCAACATCCCAATAAAATTTCTCCACAATAACAAAATTTACAACACAAGTAAAATAAATAATTTTCACACATCCTTCATGCAACAAATAGAAATACAAAGGAAAAGACATGAAATCCAACCTTAAAAATCCCTTTAATGGATGAAGTTGATGAAGAGCTCCACACTTCGTCTCTTCTCCCAATCTCTCCTTCTCAAAAACAACAATCTCTCTATGATCACAAGCAAGGGATAATGAATGGAGGATATAGGATCGCTAGAATAATTTTGGCATTATCAGGCTATGAAGAGGAGAATAGAGAAGGAATTGGGCATTATGAGGATGCTAGAAGAAGATTTCCTAGAGGAAATTAGGCATGATAAGAATGCAATAATGAAGTCCCCCTGCAAGAATGAAGTTCCCCTGCAAGAATCAAGTTCCCCTGCAAAAATCAAGTTCCCCTGCAAAAATCCAGTCTGCTCTAATTACTTAGAGAACGATCTTATTTATAGATTTTCTGACAAGAGAATGGAAGGTGAGGATCAAGAGTTGAGATCAAGGCCTCACATTATTTGTGAATTTTAAATTCATAATGGATGAATTAAAAATTTATTTTTTTGGGAAGAGTGGATTATGACATTAAGGGCTCACATTATTTGTGAATTTTAAATTCATAGTGGATGAAGTAAAAATTTATTTTTTTGGGAAGAGTGGATTATGACATCAAGGGCTCACATTATTTGTGAATTTTAAATTCATAGTGGATGAATTAAATTTTTTTTTTTGGGAAGAGTGGATTATGACATCAAGGGCTCACATTATTTGTGAATTTTAAATTCATAGTGGATGAATTAAAAATTCATTTTTTTGGGAAGAGTGGATTATGACACCAAGGGATCTCATTATTTATGAATTTTAAATTCACATGTGAGGATAAAAATAAATTAAAGATTGTAATAGTTATGATTTTTTTTAAGATTGTAACATTTAAATAACCCCACTCCTTTTTCCACTATCCCAAGTGGAATAAAAAAAATATCCCCACTATCCCAAGTGGAATTAAAAAATATCCCCACCCATGAAGGACCACACCATTTCATGGGGACTCTCACCTAAAGTGAGGGAACAAGAAGATAATCCCCTCCATTATTGGTGGACCATGGAGTCATTTCAAGCCTTGGAAATGGAGAAAGGATGGGCTTGAGTGTTGATCCCACTCATCCTATCCTTCCCATGCCTCCAAATTCGTCACTTAACTTCACTGTGAAGTTAAGGTGACCATACAGAGGTTAACTAAGGGTTACCCAAGTTAAAACTGACCCTAGACCCATGGGGTATAACCCAGGGTCAATTTAAACTTAGTTAGGACACCCAGGATCAAGTTAAGACACAAGAAAAGGGTCTCAAAAAATTTAATTAAAAAAAAAGAAATTTGAATACAATTCTTACAACACAAATCATAATTTAATTTTACAAAAGGGTAGACCTAACCCATTCAACCTCATGCAAGACAATATTACAACATTACAACATTGCACCAAACACAGAGTTGATCTTGGTTCCTCGTGGAACTAGATCAGCTTCACAAGGGATTACGACATAAGGTGTGGAATAATCTCCTATATCTGTGGTTTTGTTAGAAATACCTGCACATTCAATCTCAAAGTTAATTCCCCATATACATATCATAGCTGAAGCAAATTTAATACATGCATTTCTAAAGCATACCACAGTTCTTATAAACGTAATGAAATCACATGACAATTTTCTATCTAACCTCACCCAATTAGTTTTCTTAATAGAATAAACATCTATATAACATCACCAAATTTGTTTTCTCTTAAAGCAAACATCTAACTAACATAACCCAATTAGTTTTCCTTTAACATAATAAGGTTTAATAGTGTAAAAATCTAGGAACAGCAGTCCCATAAATATAAGAATACCAACAACAGTAAGCTAAATAGTCACTTGTATGGAAATGAAAAAGTGTAGGCCTCACATCCTCCTCCTTAAGACTGTAATTCCTCCTGGAAGTTATCAAAGAGGTGAGGATACAGAGTCCTCAGTCTTGCTGCATCCTCCCATGTTGTGGTGACCTCGTCATACATGTCCCACTTGACCTTAACTTGGTCCAGCTCTTGACCTCGAAGGCCCAGCGTCTGTCAAGCCAATATGCGAATTGGCTCCAATGCCAGTTGTTCATCTACCTCTACCTGAAGAGCACTCCAATCTAATACGTGAGATAAGTCAGAGATATAACGACGTAATACTGAAACATGAAAAATATCGTGGATATACGACAGGCTAGGTGGCAAGGCGAGACGATAGGCTATAGGTCCTATCGGCTCCAAAATCTCAAAAGGTCCTACAAACTGAGGTGCAAGTTTAGAGCCCTTTCCATAACAGATTGGACTCTTGTGCGGTTGCACTCTCAAAAATACCCTGTCACCTAGTGAGAAGCTCCGATCAGTTCTCTTTGCATCAGCATACTTCTTCTGTCTATCTTGTGTCTCCTGAAGTCTCTATCTAATCAGTACAATCTGCTACTCCATGTCCTGAACTAGTTCTAGACCAATGTCAACCCTGTCCTCTATCCGATCCCAACTCAATGGTGTCCTGCATGATCTGCCGTATAAAGCCTGGAAAGGAGGCATACCCAACGAGCTGTGATGCCCATTATTGTAGCCAAACTCAACCAGATACAGATAATCCTCCCATCTACACTGATGGTCCATAACATACATATGAAGCATATCTTCCAACACCTAATTAACTCTCTCTGTCTATCTGTCAATTTTCAGATGGTATGCTGAACTGAAGTTGAGCTGTGTGCCCAATGCCTGATGTAAGTCTCTCCAAAATGATGAAGTGAATATAGAGTCTCTATCAGAAATGATGCGACGAGGTACTCCATGAAGTCTAACAATCTGATCTAAGAACACTCTCGCTACTGATGGTACATTGTATGTCATGCGTACATGTGAGAAATGTGCCACCTTAGTCAACTTGTTGACTGTCACCATGATGGCATCATGACGACGTGATGACATAGGTAGACCAATGATAAAGTCCATGAAACTGGTGTCTCATTTCCACTCAGGTATCTCATGAGGGTACAACAGTCCTACTGGATGTTGATGCTCGTCCTTGACCCTCTGACACTCAAGGCAACGAGAAACATATTCTGCAATGTCTCGTCTCATCCTAGCCCAATGATATAACTATCGGAAATCAGCATGCATCTTCTTCACTCCTAGATGTGCTGCATAAGGTGCTCTATGACCCTCTGAAAGAATCATTGTACATAGGTCACCTGCACAGGGTACATAGATGCGCTGCCGATGTCTAAGCAAACCATCAGACTCAAGAATATCCTATGAATTTACCCTTAAGGGCCCCCTAATTCTAAATTTCTTGCTGCACCTCAAGAAACCACTCATCCTCCGGCAGATGCTATAAGATGCAGTCCCTCAAGTTCACCTTTAATGTCAAGGTCAGGATCTCATGGTGCCTCTGACTTAAAGCGTCAGCAACCACGTTCTCCTTCCCTTTGATGTAGTGGACATCAAAGTCATACTCGGATAAGAACTTCATCCAACACCACTGGCAAGCATTCATATTTGGCTATGTAAAAATATACTGTAAGCTATGGTGATCTGTATAGAGCTCAAAGTGTCGACCTAAGAGAAAATGTCTCCAATGAACAACAGCATGAATAACTGTTGCGAGCTCTAAATCATAAGTATTGTAGTTTAGTTCATGTGTCTTAAGTTTGCATGATTCATATGCAATCACTCTACCTCCTTGCATAAGCATGGCTCCCAAACCCTCTAATGATGCATCTATGCAAACAACAAAATCCTCTGCAAGATCTGGAACTACTAAAATGGGAGCACTAGTAAGACGCTCCTTGACAATCCCAAAGGCCTTCTCACACTGCTCAGTCCAAGTGAAACTTTTCCCTTTTCGCTGAAGGGAAGTGATGGGATGTGCTATCCTAGAAAAGCCCTCGATAAATCTACGGTAATAACTAGTTAATCCCATAAAGCTCCTGACTTCTGTCACACTGGTGGGTGCTGGCCAGTCCTGAATTGCTCTGATCTTCGATGGAACTACAAATATGCCATCGCTTGATAAGATGTGCCCCAAGTATTGCACCTCTATCCTAAAGAAGGCACACTTTGCCAGTTGCCATAAAGTTACTGCTCTTGTAAGCACTGCAAAACTTGATGCAAATGATCCACATGTTCCTCCTCAGTTTGGGAATAAATCAAAATATCGTTAAGAAATATGATCACGAACCGATCCAAGTAAGTACGGAACACCCTATTCATGAGACTCATGAATACTGCAGGGGCATTTGTCAAACTGAAGGGTACCATGGTGAACTCATAATGGCCATATTTGGTTCGAAAAGAAGCCTTATGAATGTCTGCCTCTGTGATGTGCCATTGGTGATACCCAGATTTTAAATCAATTTTTGAGAACACTGTGGCTCCCTGCATCTGGTCAAAGAGGTCATCAATCCTAGGCAGAGGATAATAGTTCTTCACTGTCACCTTGTTCAACTGTCTGTAATCCATGCATAGTCAAAGAGACCCATTCTTCTTCTTCATGAAGATGACCGGTGTGCCCCAGGGTGAAATGGTAGGTTGGATGTGCCATTTTTCAAGTAACTCCTCTAACTATAGTTTAAGTTCTGTAAGCTCATGTGTAGTCATCCTATAGGGTGCACGAGACATAGGTTCTGCACCTGGCACTAAGTCGATGTGGAAATTGACCTCTCTGCATGGAGGCATACCTGGTAACTCTGGTAGGAATACGTTGGCAAAGTCTCTCAAGATAGGGTGATCATCTAAGGTAGCCTCAGGCTCATCCTCTGATCTATCACTGACTGTAATAGCAAACATCTGACAATCCTTCTGCATGTAGCGCTTAAGCTACTGAGAGGATATCATATGAACCATCGTGGGCTTCTGAATGCCCGCTATCTCCACCAGTGTGCCATGATCATCTAAGCAACTAATCATCCTCTGGCGACAATCTAGTTTAGTTCTATGAGCCGCAAGCCAGTCCATACCCAGAACTACTCCATAGGATCCTAATGGCATAACCTTAAGGTCACATGTTGTAGTGAAGGAACCTAAGGAGATCTCACAATCTCTAACCATGGTATCTACTAACATCCTAACCCCAGAGGCCAACTCAACCTCCCACCTAATGTTCTGCCTATAAGCCACCAACCTGCAACGTTCCACTAACGATATAGAGAGGACAGAATCGGTAGCTCCAGAGTTAAAAAGAATAGAGATAGGGAAATCCCCAATCGTACTTGTTGTCTTAATGATTGAAGCCTAGAAATTGGCCTGGTGGTTGTCAACCGCTGCAAACATGCGGTGGGATCTACCCTCGTCACCTACAGTTTGCTCAGATCCTCCTGCATAGGGCTATCCTCCTGCTGTAAATCCCTATGGACACTCCCTAGCTAAATGCCCTACCCCACCACATACATAGCATGGGCCCTTAGCCTGTAACTGTATAGACTGAGTCCTACCTGATTGCTGATGTCCAGTCTGCGTAGTGGACCCCTGTGAAGCTCTGTTTGATTACTGAGACCTTGTGGGTTCTACAGAAGATCCCTACTATCTCTAGTCTCTACGCTGGCCTTGTTGCTGGTATCCACGATTCTGTCCCCCCTGAACCCTCTGTTGGGGCCTAGATTTTTGCTGATGCTGCTGTGGAGGCCTAGGAGGTAATGATGAGGAATTAAACCCTCCTCTCTGTGGTGTAAATTGCGGTCTACAGAAATTCTGTTGTTGTTGGGGATTACGATCTTGATACTGCAAGCATGAATTCTGCCCTCATCCCTAAATTTCCTCTGCAATAAGAGCCTTTTCAATAGTCTCGCGCATGGTTTGGGGATCTGCCATACGTACTAGTCCTGCTATCCTGTGATTCAAGCCTTTGATGAATTTGTGTACCAAGAGTTTCTCATCCTGGAGGTACTCCACGTAACGAGAAAACTCAATGAATCAGCTCTCATATTAAGCAACAGTGAGTCCTCTCTGCTGTAACTCATGGAACTCATCAATCCTGCGCTGTCTGTAATGCTTTAACAAATATTACGCATTAAAGCACTTTATGAAGATATCCCAAGTGAGTGTATCTAGGGATAGTCAGCGCTTGCACTCTTCAGTGCACCACCAGGTAGCTACTACATCTCTTAGGAGATGCATTACCACTCGTTCTTTCATGTTGCTCTCATAAGGTTGCAACATGAAACACTTGTCCAAACTAATCAACCAAGCCTCAACCACAACTCCCTTGGTAGCTCCTGCAAAAGTAGGTGGGTTGATCATAAGCAGATCTCTAATGGGATCTCCTCTGTCTCTAAGCCCTATAACCGGCTCATCTAATCCATACTCATATAGTCCATGGTATACCTGTCCTACCCTCCTGGTCTCATCTGGTCTCGGGTGTCTCAAAGGACTCCTACTCCGTGCACGGTAGGCTAATCCTACCTCTTCTACTGTAGTGTCATGAATCTCAACGAAAGGCTCCATGCGTGGCACCTCTAATGGATCTATGCGGGGTTCCACATATAGCTCAGCATGTGATTCCACACATGGCTCATTACATGGCTCTGGAATAGCTGGTGGTAACCACTCTAACAAAGCCTGCAGTGTTTGAAGAATCTATGGGCCTAGGTTAATTACTAGTACTGCCTATGGTACAGGTGGTGCCTGTGGTTCGGGTGGTGCCTATGGTTCAGGTGGTGCCTGTGGTATGGGTGGTGCCTATGGTTCAGGTGGTGCCTGTGGTTCGGGTGGTGCCTATGGTACAGGTGGTGCCTGTGGTACGGGTGGATCTGCTATAACTGCGGGTCCTTGTCCTTTAGCTGAGGAATCACTATGCACCTCAACAGATGCTATGTTGTGCAATCGCATTTGTTGAGCATGCCGGGGAGGCATCCTACAAAACATGGTAGACTCTAATTAATCAATGTTGTAGAATAATAACGTGCCCAATTATGCCCAATGTTTAAACATCACTCTGATACCAAATGTCATGCCCACATTTCCAATGCGGTCACAACACACATCACACATGTCATGTCCACATGCGCCATGTGGTCATGACACGAAATACCAAAAATTTTCCCACTCCTCCCTAGAAAACCCCTCGCATGCGTAGGTGTGCTCAGCGGCGTACGCTTAAGGTGAAAATAATATAGTTGACGGCGGCATACCAAATACATGTGCGCACACCCTACGCAAGGAAACGTGTGGTTTCCTAACTTAGGTTAATCTCATGAATTATATTTGAACAACAATTGTTTTAGGTGATAGATCATTTCTCAGCAAAGCACGATCATCTGATTCTTCTTTCCATTTTCTAGAATTTAATATTAATTTCTCCTCCTTCAGACCTAGCATTTTCAACCAAGCCCGTTTATTTGCCCTCTCTTCATTTTCTTGGAATTTAATTTTGATTGTATTTCTATCACGTTCATTTAACCGTTTCTCTGAAATTTAATTTTGATTGTCTTTCTATCTCTTTCCCCTTCCCGTTGTGCAATATCTTCTTATGTTATCCTTTTTTTTTTCTTCACGTTCTTTATTGAACAGCAATAACACTATATCCTTTACATTATTCTTAATTTCTTGATAAATCAGATCACTTACACAGGGTTGGTTAACTTCACTTGACTCAGTCCCCCTAGGGTTCCACTCTAGGTTTTAGTTCAACATTTGAATTAATTTGAATAATCATCTTGTTCCTAAATAGGATTAACAATAGGTTAAACTTACTTAGTACTCTTAGCTCTGTTCGGAAATGCCGCACATTTTCTACTCTTTGTTTTCCAAGGTTAGTTGTTCTTTCTCTTTCTCTTTTTTTTAATTAGACATTTATTCTCTAAATCTACAGTTGAGTTTAAAATGGCCACTCATGGAATGCCTGTGATGGCTTGTTTGCGTTTATTTTCAGTGTCCTTTGTAAATGAAGGGATCATACTTTTCTCTTCATTTTCCTATCATTTAATTTAGGATAATTGTTAAAACTTCCGAGAAACTCTTCCATAAAATTAAAATATATTTACCTATGCTCTTTTTAAATTGTAATTGTATAAACAATGTATTTCTGAATTGCAACTCTGAGTTTAAACATCTATTCAATTCGTATTATACATTATGCATAAAT
Source organism: Cunninghamia lanceolata (assembly GCA_027924645.1). Taxonomy (NCBI): domain Eukaryota; kingdom Viridiplantae; phylum Streptophyta; class Pinopsida; order Cupressales; family Cupressaceae; genus Cunninghamia; species Cunninghamia lanceolata. The sequence continues at coordinate 4,704,547 of BSBN01000144.1, forward strand.
AAATCCCACTTTCCTTGATTAAAATTTCTATTTCAAGTCAAATGTTTTAAACTACATATAGTTTGCCTTCAATGAATAGTGAAAAGTGAATAGTAAAAGTAAATAGTGAATAGTAAAAGCGAATAGTGATTAGTGGAAAGTGAATAGTGAATAGTGAAAAGTGAATAGTAAAATGGTCCCCATCTTAAGAAGAGACCCTCAAGGTGGTGGTAATTTCAAAAGTAATACTACAGCCCAAATTTCATTTCTTTCATGGTAGCAAAATTACAACTTGACTTATAACAAAATTTAAAACTAATATTTCTACTAAGCTTGCACATGAATAATACTTTTACAAACTTACTTACAACATCAACTAACTCACAACTTTGCAAGTAGAAGAAGAAGGAACTAGACAACTCTAATATCCTTTTAAAAACAAATTTCCTCTTCCTTTCCTCATTTTAAAATGGTAAAACTCAATAAAGAGTAGAATACAAACAACAATCCAATCACAGAGGATTTCCTCACAACTCCAAAAATAACAATTTAACAACAATAGGGAGATAATTTTCTCCTTTCAAAAAATCGACAAAGAAGGAGCTATTAAAAGATCAGGCTCTCCATAAGACTTAAGGAAAATAAAATATTTTCTAAGATCCAATAATCTTCTCCAAGCTTCACAATAAGTTCCCAGAAAACCTGTATATCACAAAAGGAAAGAAACACCACACAAGCTGCTCTCCTCCCTACCGTAGACCCGCAAGAGGGTCACCCCCGAGCTAGGGAGATCATCCACACACCTAGGGAATCCAAATCCACTTCACAACAGGTAAAAAACAACACACCAAAACACACATACACCCATGGATATTTACACAACACAAAAACTCAACAAAGGTGAGTTTACAGAGGGGTAAGAGAGTGGACACACTCAACTCTAGAGTACCACCCTTCACAATATTTCAACATAATTTTTCTCATGGCCTCAAGCCAAACAAGATCATCAGATTCCAAGGAATATCATATTTGGCTCTCAAGCCATATAACCAATTTTCTGAAATTCACACAAATGCCCTCAAGGCTTTCAACATCTCAAAAGAAACAAGACATGCACTTGAGGAGGATCACTCTTCCCTTACCCCACACTTGATGAGTATTTCTCCCAAGTGGAAGATGCTCTATCAACACCCCATAGTTGATGAGTATTTCTCTCAAGTGGAAGAAGCTCTGTCAACATCCCAATAAAATTTCCTCACAATAACAAAATTTACAACACAAGCAAAATAAATAATTTTCACACATCCTTCATGCAACAAATAGAAATACAAAGGAAAATCCATGAAATCCAACCTTAAAAAGCCCTTTAATGGATGAAGTTGATGAAGAGCTCCACACTTCCTAAAAAAACACAATCTCTCTATGATCACAAGCAAGGGATAATGAATGGAGGACATAGGATGGCTAGAATAATTTCGGCATTATGAGGCTATGAAGAGGAGAATAGAGAAGGAATTGGGCATTATGAGGATGCCAGAAGAAGATTGCTTAGAGGAAATTGGGCATGATAAGAATGCAAGAATGAAGTCCCCCTGTAAGAATCAAGTTCCCCTGCAAAAATCCAGTCTTCTTTAATTGCTTATAGAAGGGTCTTATTTATAGATTTTCTAAAAAGGGAATGGAAGGTGAGGATCACGAGTTGAGATCAAGGGCTCACATTATTTGTGAATTTTAAATTCATAGTGGATGAATTAATTTTTTTTTTTGGAAGAGTGGATTATGACATCAAGGGCTCTCATTATTTGTGAATTTTAAATTCACATGTGAGGACAAAAATGAATTAAAAATTGTAATATTTATGAATTTTTTAAGATGAGAGCCCTTGATGTTATAATCCACTCTTCCCAAGAAAATAAATTTTTAATTCATCCACTATGAATTTAAAATTCACAAACAATGTGAGGACAAAAATAAATTAAAGATTGTAATATTTATGAATTTTTTTAAGATTGTAATATTTAAATAACCCCACTCCTTTTTCCACTATCCCAAGTGGAATTAAAAAAATATGCCCACTATCCCACGTGGAATTAAAAAACTATTATTGGTGGACCATGGAGTCATTTCAAGCCTTGGAAATGGAGAAAAGATGGGCTTGAGTGTTGATCCCACTCATCCTATCCTTCCCATCCCTCTAAATTCGTCACTTAACTTTACTGTGATGTTAAGTTGACCATACGGAGGTTAACTAAGGGTTACCCAAGTCAAAAGTGACCCTAGACCCATGGGGTATAACCCAGGGTCAATTTAAACTTAGTTAGGACACCTAGGGTCAAGTAAAGACACAAGAAAAGGGTCTCAAAAATTTAAATTAAAAAAATAAAATTCAAATACAATTCTTACAACACAAATCATAATTCAATTTTACAAAAGGGTAGATCTAACCCATTCAACCTAATGCAAGACAATATTACAACATTACAACATTGCACCAAACACAGAGTTGATCTTGGTTCCTCGTGGAACTAGATCCGCTTCACAAGGGATTACGACATAAGGTGTGGAATAATCTCCTGTATCTGTGGTTTTGTTAGAAATACCTGCACACTCAATCTCAAAGTTAATTCCACATATACAAATCATAGCTGAAGCAAATTTAATACATGCATTTCTAAAGCATACCATAGTTCTTATAAACATAATGAAATCACATGACAATTTTCTATCTAACCTCACCTAATTAGTTTTCCTATAATGTAAACATTAATCGAACATCACCTAATTAGTTTTTCTAATAGAATAAACATCTATATAATATCACCTAATTTATTTTCTCTTAAAGCAAACATCTAACTAACATCACCCAATTAGTTTTCCTTTACCATAATAAGGTTTAATAGTTTGAAAATCCCGGAACAACAGTCCCATAAATATAAAAATATCAACAACAGTAAGCTAAATAGTCACATGTACAGAAATGAAAAAGTGTAGGCCTCACACCATATACTAAGTGATATGGCACATTTCCTAAGGCTGCCTTAACTTTTGTTCAGTCTACCCATAGAACATACTTCAGCAATGTATTCCACTCCTTTGGGTTTTTAACAATTAACTTTTTGATGATGTCTAATAGGATTTTGTTAGTAGACTCAGCTAACCCATTGACCTAAGGATAATAATTTGAAGAAAACTTAAGGACTACCCATATTCAAATGCCCATTTGGAAAATTTGAAAGACAAGAAAGCTAGACCATTACCGCATACCAAAGAATAGGGAGCTCCACACCTTGTAATGATGTTCTCCTCAAGAAATTTGATGACTACTTCAGTAGTAGAGAACTTACAACATGTTGTCTTTGTCCACCTTGTACAATAGTTTGTCACCATCAGTATGAACTTGTACCCAGTAGATGATGGAGGATTGATGACTCCAATGAAATCTAGTCCCCATTGTGCAAATGGCCTAGACTCAATAATTGGCTGTAGTGGATTAGCCTGATTTCTCCCTTTGTTTGTTGTAGTTTGACATATGTGACAACTTCGAACATGGTTTTCTATATCTTTAAACATTGTTGGCCAATAATAACCAGCTCTTAGAATTTTATGACTAGTTGCCAAATGGGAACCATAAGTCGTGCCATATTTATCATGTAATTTAGCAACACTTTGTCTGCTTCATCTCTATTCAAGCACCTCAAGTATATAACTTCATGATTCTTCTAGAACAATAGACCTCCTTGTACCATATATCTTTGTGCTTTTATTTTTAGGGCTCTCCTCTAGGAAGACTTCATCTTATTTTGATATTTTTCAGATATCAAGAATGTATTTAAGTCATCATACCGACCTGATGCATCATTAGTGTTTAATACATATGTTGTTTCACCATGTTTGGATCAGTATTAGCTATTGTCTATAATAATGCCTGACCTCTGACTAATTTCATAGGAATAATCTCCATGTCAAACTCCTACAACACCATAATCCACTTGGCTCTTTTCTCCCCAGGCTCATTTTGCATCAATAACATTTTCATCACTACATCAGGTACTATAGCTTTTACTTGGCTTCTCAAGATGTAGTGCCTAAACATTTTCACTGCCCGCACTAATGTGAAAGCCTACCTTTCTATGTATAAGTACTTCAACTGTGCATCCTTCAATGGAGCACTCATAAAAGCAATGGGCTTCTCTTCATTTTCTTCTCTTTTTTGTGTCAAAGTAGCTGCAACTAAATGCACAGATGCACATGAGTAGATACAAAATGGTTTAGTGTAATTCAAACTAGCTAACATAGGAGCATAAAAAATGGCCTTTTTAATGTCTGCAAATGTAGCCTTAGCTACTAGCTATTAGTAATCATTTTGGTCAGGGATTTGAGCTTAGATATTTGTAGATTTTTCATTCGAACCCTAAATTTTCTTGTCCATCGGCATGAGTTTGCATGTGTCTTGGCAATCATGTTGGTAGCGGTGCTATGTTTTCTTCCATCGCCAAGACTTTGTCTATTAGCGGCCAGGGTTGGTGTCTTTCCGACTGTTTGGGTCTCACCGACGGGGGATCATCAAGTTTTTTCTATCATCAGGGGTTCATCGGTGTGATATGGTTTATCAGCGAAGGAAATTTTGCTTCCTTCGATGTGTTTAGTCTGGCCGATGGAGTTGCCATCGCCGTGGCTTGGTGTATCGGCTAAGCTAGCTAGGGGTTTGCTGATGTTGGGTGTCATGCCAACAGGTGTAGTCATTGGCATGATACTCGGCATCGGCGTGCCTAGAGGAGGTTGCTCCGACGGGTTGGGGTCTAGCGGATGAGGCGGTTCTAATGCTTCATCGGCACGGGTGATGTTTTCAGCAAGGGAATTTTGGGTCATCCCGATGGTAGTAGTTTGGCTGACAGGATGTATTTTGGTGGTCATCGGTGTGACGAGTGCTGTCGGAGGAAGTATTTTGTGGTTCACCAATGCGTTTGGTCTAGCTGATGTTGTGTATCAGTGTATGTGTGGTCATCGGTGAGGGAGTTTAGTTCATGGGCCGATGGTAGTGGTCTCATTGACGAGGGTAGGCTGGTGACCATCGTGGTGACACAGACTATCGGGTGAGCCGGCAAGGGTTTCACCAATGATCAGACTCTGGCCAATGATGGGGATGTGAAGTAAGCATCAGTGTGATCAGCATGTCGGCCAGAGGGTTTTTCGTTGCTCTGATGGTGTATGGTCAGGGTGATGGGCTTTTGGCGGAAGGTTTGTGGGTCGAGCGGGGCAAAATGCTCGACACTTATTGTGCTCGCAGCCCTGCTCATAAGGTGTTGGAGTGGTCTCTGCAGGAAGAATGTGGGATATTAAATCATGTAGATAAGAGGGTCTTCCCAATAGTCTTGGTCATGCCGATTGCATGATACACAAGGCAGAACGTGCATGTACAAGGTGCCTACATGGCACATTTTCGTAGGACAATGAATTTTCAATGTGGATTCGGTGCTGTGGATTTTCAAATGGTGGAATAATCGATGGCCATGTTTTAAAGATAGAGTATGAGTTTCCTTTGTGTCTTTAGGCATGTTTTGAGCAGGAAATTTCCATATGAGTGCTGCGACAGTTTCTAGGAGAAGATGTGAGTGGTTGAAGCCTTTAATGGTAGTTGTTGCAGGGGTATGGCTTGAAAAGACATGCTAGCAAACCGATTCAGAAAGAAGATTTTGGTGTGGCAGTGCAGATCCCAACCCTGTTTGCTCCTTCCCTCTTGTCTGTGCGGTGGCATTGAATGTTTTCGGTGCCCCCTGGCGATGCATTGTACCTGGCAATTTTTAAGTTGACTGTTGTATTTTTTGGCTGAGTCCACAGTTTTACTATAAGTTGTAAATTGTGTCACTCTTTTTGTTGTTGAAAACTAGAAATCTCTAGCTCTATAATAAGATACGACTAGTTTTGGTCACTCTATGCAGGAGGCCTTGCGATTTTATGTATCTCTTGTTATGTGTCTCATGCATGAATCTACTGATTTCATGATTGGTTTTACATGAGTAATGTTGTATTTGCATGTGTTTTGTTAATTATGTCTCTAGTATTGCATGTGTCCTTCTGAATCTAGATATCTAAGGGGTGTCTGGTATTCTAGAATATAGAATTCCTGTATTGAATGCTTGATCTTTTAACTTCTGCTCAAGGGGTAGATTAAAGTGTTTTCAGATTAAGTGTTGGGAAAGATATACTTTAATAGGGATGCCATAAGTAGAGATAACTTAACACTCTATTTTGGGAGGCGTCTGTAAGGCAAATACCATAAAATCCCCTTGAAATCTAGTTTTAGTGTGTTCATGCTGATCATTCACAGGTGTATGTGTACTGACTCCAAGCCCTGGATAGGCACCAGTCTAGCTCTATGTTGAGGTTATACACCAGGTTCAGGTTTGCGTCCAAACATAAATCAAAATCAAACTTCCACCACAACCATTAGGACTGTAGAAGTTGTTTAGGACCAAAGTCCTCTGTCTACAACTGAACATAGGCCCAAAGCTAGCCCCTTTGCTCTTATCTCACAGTTTTGGTCTACTTACAAGAGGACTTATCTACTTTGTGTCAACATCCCAAGCCAATCTCACAAGCATATTCTCATGAGGTGTTTAATATGGAATACCCCCCTAAGTTTTGCAGAGCCTGAAGAAGAAGAGGAGATAAAAATAGAGTCTATCTCCTACACTGTTGGCCCCTGGCCCATAGATCCTATTGATCATCGATGGTTACCTTGTAGGGATATCTGGGAATGAGTATCTAGTCAGGGAAAAAACCAATAGAAAATGGCGACTCTACAGTGGATGTGATTTGAAAATTTTTATTTTTGTCATCCCTAATATATCTGTGGCCCATTTGAGTCGCAACAGAAATTGGTGACTCTGCTGGGGAGATCAATGTCATATGCATGAAAGTGTGAGTCTAAAAGATTGAAAGATCAAACCTGGAGGTGCTTTGTTGCAGCAATGGAAAAATTTGTATTTGTGACTCTACTGTGGGAGAATCCAAATAGAAAGAAATGCATTTTCAGCTTCAACCAATTTGAAGCTCATTCCTCTGCCAAGGAGGTGGCGACTCTGTTGAAAGAACCTATCAGCAGCTACAACATATCCAGGTATTTCCACAAGTTTTTGAAAGATTCCCTATTTGGTGAAATAGCACTAGTTAAAAGGGAAACATTGGTGAAAGCAGAGCTTGCATGTTTTTGTTAGAACCTACTCTGTATTTCAAAAAAGAGCATGCAATATTGTTTGAAAGACTCATTTGGGGGACTTTAGGAAAGTTTGAAACAACAATCTAAATTTTAAGTACCTAAGGTCATACTGTGATTAAACATCTGAGTAGAGAAGAGGGTTGCAAAAACACACAAGGATGTATTGTCAGCCCATGTACCCTTGTGAAGTGTCAAGTACAAAAATGTATAATAGTCAGTCCAACCATGTAATAAAAGAGGCTTCAACATAGACAGATATAAGCCCATAAATTTTAGTGGCATTTGTGGCTACCCAAATATTTTTCCACCTAAAATCAGAAAGTATTTGCCTAAATTCAATGGTATAAAGGATGAATCAGCTGAGAGACACTTGCAGCAGTTTATAAATGTGATAGATGACTTTGAGATTGACCATGAGCATGTGGTTATGAGATTATTTTTTCAATCTCTAGATCAAGATGCAAGGGACTGGTTTTCCTACCTTCCAGTTCACTCTGTCAACTCTTGGCATGGTTTTAAATCTGCATTTCTAGTGCAATATGGCGAAAGAATTTTAGAATATGCAGTCATTAGTGACTTTATATACATCCATATTGAAGAAAATGAGTTGATCCCAGCTTTTAACCTCAGATTTATGAGGGCATTGAATAGAATTCCAGAATGCATGAGACCTAATGATGCACTGTGCTTAGTTGTCTATTTGGGAGCATTTGATAAGAAAATGAGTTATAGATTGAGAGATAAAGAGCCCACCACATTGCATTAGGCTAGACAGTTTGCAATAGATATTGAAAACAATTGGAGGTATGGAATACAAAAGGGTTATTTTTCTAAAAAAATTTGTTGTCCTGCAGTCCCCAATGTAAATGAAAGATTTAATTTAGGAGTTGACAATGAATGTCAAAGTGCTCACACCCCTATTGTCCCAGTTTTTGCATCATTCCAAGTTGATGATGTTTCTATTATAGAGGAGGATGTCTTGTTTTGCCTAGCAAATGAAGTTGAAAATAATGATTTCCCAAGTAATATTTACATGTCGGTCCTCATCAAAGAGCCTTCATGTTTAAATGATCCAGTTGTGCAAAGTTGTGATCATGTGGATCAACAGTCAATATCAGTTTCATCAGGAAGTATTAGAGGACTGGAAAATGATGCAGATAGCTCAACTTCAGAATGCATTGAAGTAGCAGAAATCTTGTATGTGGGGCAATCAGATGATAAAAATGATATCCATGACCAATGCATGGATCAAGTTTGTTCTTCTTATGACTCTGGGTCTGATAATGATGAAAAAGAAATGGACTGTCATGAAGAGGAAGCAAAGAACTTTGCAGTGAATGAAAATCCCCTTTATGATGAGCCTATGGATGCATTTGATTCTATGAGTCCTGACCTTCATTGGTGCAGAATTAACCCTCTTTTTGAGGATGGTGATGAATATGAGGGGACAATTGACCTAGGTGCTACATCAGTTTGTGAGGAGGGGACATATGAGTCAGATATCTTCAATTCTTGTGAAGATAGTATGGATTTACAAACTGTGGATAATGTATGTTCATCATCATTTGATCCAGACATGTGCAACTATGGGTGTGTGGATCAGGATTTGTTTCCAATATCATTAAATATTGGGGGTCTCATATTTTTTGAATGTCTTCAGTTTGTGGAGCAGCTGGATGAATGCCTGATGATGTGCAGCAGCCAGGTAAATGATGAAAAGTGCCAAGAGCAATATGATGTACTGTCTGAGGAATATAACATACATATGTTACTTAATGCTGAAGAATATTATGATGTGTATGGTTATATTTCTAATTTTGAAATCTAGAGTGACAGAGGCAATACTACAAGTGGCAAGTTGTCAAAATGGTGGAATATCTAATTGAGCAGATGACCTTGTGGGCAGATTATGCCAATCTTTTCAGTTGGGATTGGGATCTTTCAGTTTGGAATCAGGCATTTGACATGAAAAGGTTCTGGTTCTACCTTTTTGGCTGCCCTGGGCCGCCCAAAAAAATTTTAATCTAGTTTGTGATGCAGGTCAGTGCAGCTACATGACTCTGTTGCCCAATGGATAGGAACTGGTCTGCATCCCAGAGATCTGAGGTTCTCGCTGCAGTCTTGCACCTGCACATCCCCAGACAGAGCCTATGTTAGTAATCATTTTGGTCAGGGGTTTGAGCTTGGATATTTGTAGATTTTTCATTTGAACCCTAAATTTTCTTGTCCATCAGCATGAGTTTGCATGTGTCTTGGCGATCATGTTGGTAGCGGTGCTGTGTTTTCTTCCATCACCAAGACTTTGTCTATCGGTGGTTGGGGTTGGTGTCTTTCTAACTGTTTGGGTCTCACCGATGGGGGATCATCAAGTTTTTTCTATCATTAGGTGTTCGTTGGTGTGATATGGTTTATCGGCAAAGGAAATTTTGCTTCCTTCAATGTGTTCAATCTGGCCGATGGAGTTGCCATCAGCATGGCTTGGTGTATCGGCCAAGCTGGCTAGGGGTTTGCCAATGTTGGGTGTCATGCTGACAGGTGTAGTAATCGATGTGATACTTGGTGTCGACGTGCCCAGAGGAGGTCACTTCGATGGGTTGGGATCTGGCTGATGAGGCGGTTCTAATGCTTCATCGGCAGGTGTGATGTTTTCAGTGAGGGAATTTTGGGTCATCCCGATGGTAGTAGTTTGGCTGACAGGATGTGTTTTGGTGGTCATCGGTGTGATGAGTGCTATCGGAGGAAGTATTTTGTGGTTCGCCGATGCGTTTGGTCTGGCCGATGTTGTGTATCAACGTATGTGTGGTCATCGGCGAGGGAATTTAGTTCATGGGCCGATGGTAGTGGTCTCAATGATGAGGGTAAGCTGGTGACCATTGGGGTGACAGATTATTGGGCAAGCTGGCGAGGGTTTCATCGATGATTAGACTTTAGCCAATGATGGGGATGTGGAGTAAGCATTGGTGTGATTGGCATGTCGGCTAGAGGGTTTTTGGTTGCTCTGATGGTGTATTGTCAAGGCGATGGGCTTTTGGCGGAAGGTTTGTGGGTCAAGCGGGGCAAAACGCTCGACACTTATTGTGCTCGCAGCCTTGCTTATAAGGTGTTAGAGTGGTCTCTACAGGAAGAATGTGGGCTATTAAATCATGTAGATAAGAGGGTCTTCCTGATTGTCTTGGTCATGCTGATGGCATGATACAAAAGGCAGAACGTGCATGTACAAGGTGCCTACATGGCACATTTTCGCAGGACGGTGACTTTTCAACATGGATTCGGTGCCATGGATTTTCAAACGGTGGAATGATCGATGGCCATGTTTTAAAGATGGAGTATGAGTTTCCTTTGTGTCTTCAGGCATGTTTTGAGTGGGAAATTTGCATATGAGTGCTGCGACAGTTTCCAGGAGAAGATGTGGGTGGTTGAAGCCTTTAATGGTAGTTGTTGCAGTGGTATGGCTTGAAAAGACATGCCAGCTACCCAATTTAGAAAGAAGATTTTGCCACGGCAGTGCAGATCCCAACCCTGTTTGCTACTTCCCTCTTGTCTGTGCGGTGGCATTGAATGTTTTCGGTGCCCCCTGGCGATGCATTGTACCTGGCAATTTTTGCGTTGACTATTGTATTTTTTGGCTGAGTCCACAGTTTTACTATAAGTTGTAAACTGTGTCACTCTTTTTGTTGTTGAAAACTAGAAATCTCTGGCTCTGTAATAAGATACGACTAGTTTTGGTCGCTCTATGCAGGAGGCCTTGTGAGTTTATGTATCTCTTGTTGTGTGTCTCATGCATGAATCTACTGATTTCATGATTGGTTTTATATGAGTAATGCTATATTTGCATGTGTTTTGTTCATTCTGTTTCCAGTATTGCATGTGTCCTTCTTCTGAATCTAGATATCTAAGGGGTGTCTGGTATTCTAGAATATAGAATTCCTATATTGAATGCTTGATCTTTTAACTTCTGCTCATGGGGTAGATTAAAGTGTTTTCAGATTAAGTGTTGGGAAAGATATACTGTAATAGGGATGCCATAAGTAGAGATAACTTAACACTCTGTTTTGGGAGATGTCTGTAAGGCAAATACCATAAAATCCCCTTGAAATCTAGTTTTAGCATGTTCATGTTGATCATTCACAGGGGTATGTCTACTGACTCCGAGCCCTGGATAGGCACCAGTCTAGCTCTGTGTTGAGGTTATACACTAGGTCCAGGTTTGCATCCAAACATAAATCAAAATCAAACTTCAACCACAACCATTAGGACTGTAGAAGTAGTTTAGGACCAAAGTCCTCTGTCTACAACTGAACATAGGCCCAAAGCTAGCCCCTTTGCTCTTATCTCATAGTTTTGGTCTACTTACAGGAGGACTTATCTACTTTGTGTCAACATCCCAAGCCAATCTCACAAGCATATTCTCATGAGGTGTTGAATAGGGAATACCCCCCTAGGTTTTGCAGAGCCTAAAGAAGAAGAGGAGATAAAAATAGAGTCTATCTCCTACACTGTTCGCCCCTGGCCCAGAGATCCTGTTGATCACCGATGGCTACCTTGTAGGGATATCTAGAAATGAGTATCTAGTCAGGGAAAAAACCAACACTGGCATCCACTCTATCTTAGCAACCTTCTTTAACGTTGCATTTAATGGCTACACAATTTCTATAAATCCTATAATAAACTTTCTAACAAAGTTAATTTTAACAAAGAAAGATTTCAATTCCTTTTAACTATTAGGCAATTGTAACTTTTTAATTCCTTATACTCCGTCTGGTTTAATGGATATCCCATTCTCATAAACAATATGCCCTATCAACTTTCCTTCTGTTACACCAAATGAACATTTCTTTGGGTTAAGAGAGATTCCATACCTTTCACACCTTTTTAGCACCCTCCTTAAATCTTTTGCATGAGTGGATGCATCTTTAGAAAATACAGTTAAATCATCCATGTAAATAACAATACATTTACTTGGCAGTCCATGAAATGCAATGTCCATGGCTCGCTAAAAAGTGACACTTACATTAATTAAACCAAAAGGTATTCTCCTATATGCATAATTACCCCATTTGCAAGTAAATGTAGTTTTCATCCTATCCTCTTTGCTGAGAATCCATCCAAAAAGGACATCATTTTAGCACCATTTACTACCTGTAACACTTCATCTATTGGAGTAAAAGGGTAATTATCCTTTTTAGAAGCTTTACTCAGATTTCTAAAGTCTACACACAATCTGATGTCTCTACTTTTCTTCCTTACAGGCACTAAGTTTGCTACCTAGGTTGAATGTCTCACAGGGAAAATAATTCTAGCAAACAACAACTTTTTGACTTCTTAAAAAATTAGAGGCTCTAAAATAGCATTCAATGGCCTTTGTTTTTTCCTAAAAGGTTTCACATCTGGTTTTAGTGGTATGACATGCATTATAATAGAGGTATCATAAGTCTTCAAATATTCGTAGGTCCAAGATATCACATGTTTACACTCCTTTAAAACCTCCACAATTCTTTTTCTTCATTTTTCATAACAAGCCTTTCCAATCAACACATTCTATGTACTTTGTTCTGTTCCTAAGTTAAAGGTATCACACTTACCCCCTTCAGTTTTAGGCAGATCCTTCTGTCTAACTACCCCATCAAATTCAATGATCTTCTCCAGTTCTATTACCCCCTTGGGTAGGAAGTTACTCTTCAAGTTTATTATGTCCTCTTCATCCCAAGATACATCAGGTCTTTCCTATTCATCAATGATTTGAGTTTCAAATACCTCGTTACAAGTAAGAAAGTCTACAATTTGTTGATCTCCTTCAAATACTTAAGAATGAGTGACATTATCAGGTATACTTGGTACATTTACCAATTCAACAATAATTTTTTTTAAACCTGACAACGTTAAACACTCTAAGGTGCTAGCAGCAATTGCTAATGCATCTAGTCTTTGATTTATTTCTCTAGGGATATGCTCAATGTTAAAGGCATCAAAAGATTGAATTAAGTCCCATATCCTATGCCTATTACTAACCATATTTCTGTAATTACATGCATACACTAACCACTAACTCAGAATTAAAAAATACTTTGATCACTTTTACCTTTTTCTTAATAGCCATAACAAGTCCATAAATTAAAGCCTCGTACTCTACTACATTGTTAGTGCAAGGAAATTGGAGCCTATATGATGCCAAAAATGTTTTACCACTTGGATCAATGAGTTCAACCCCTGCTCCTGCCACTTGCTTGGATTTAGATCCATCACACTTTAGTGTCCCGATGCCACTCTTTTTCTTTTGACCTTAACATTTTACCTTAGCAGGAATCACTTTGTTAATCACCTGTCTTGCAACAAAATACCTATTTTCGTGTGTCTTAGTCAGAATTATAGGTACACTTGCACTTTCAGTTTGTAAGTCAAAATAATTAACACTCTTTACTCCTACTTCTTCATTTGAAGCTTGTATTGACTCATCCGCATTTTCATGAAAACACAATTCAGGTTTATCAGGGATAAACTTTTCTTTTTGCTATCCCATCCTTTTTATGCATTTTTCATACTAATATTCTATGATATCCTTGCACAGTCCATAGTTTTCTTCAAGATGAGGAGTATTATGAACACTACACATGCCTTTGTACAACTTACACTGAATTGGAGACTCCTGTTGAATGCACCTTTCCATCTCTTGTCGTATGGTTTGACCAAAAGTACTTACAACATTATTTTCTTCATCAAAAGAGTTACAATCAGATTCAATGAATGCATATGTTTCATCATTAGTAGGCTTTGCTTTAAAGTCTAACATCAATATTTCTTCTATTTGCACTCCTCTGTTCGATACTCTATAGACACCTGATTCAATAGAAGCATACAATATCTCATTTGTCCTATTATACTCTATAATCATGTGTTTCATCCTAGGTTTAGCCTCTATTCTAATCTGATTCGGGACACCTTTCCATGGTAACCACATGTGTGAAACATTAGTGGCCATGTATCCATTCAATGTTTTGGACCAATCTCTACATAGTAGCATACTATAATTGACTAGTATATCTACAACCTAGATATCAATAAACTGGCTTACCCTGGGATTGGATGCTAGTTGCATTTGGATGTGCATCAGCTAACCTATCACATTAACTTTTGTTTTGTCTAACTGAGTAACAACCTTAGTAGATTTGGTGGGCGTAATAAGCCCTAAAGTTTTACATATTCCTAGCAGCATAACATTAGCTGAGGTTTCTGAATCCACCATACAGTTATGTATATTTTTCCGAAACATTCTTATGGTTAATAGAAAAGGAGGAGCTTCCTTCTTTTCTACATACATGACAACATTAGTGTTTGAAGGTTGTTCAGTTTTCTTGCCTTTACCTTTGGATTGTACATCTCTACTATGAACATCTATGTCAACTGAGTTCTGCTTTGGTACTGACTCATCTAAGGACCTTATAAAGGCACTTCGTACCCCTGGACTTTTCAACAACTCATATAGAGGGACATTAACCTAGATCTTTCTTATTTCCTCAGGCAAGTAGTTCGTTAATTTTGCTATTTCATTAGACTCCATTTTCCCTACTTGAAATTTTGATGCTACTATCCCTTCAGTCCCATGATGATTAGCTTTTAAGATCGCTATGATTACTAGCATGTTGATCTAGCGGGGTGTTAAAATTATTTAGAGGAGTGGAGGTAGTGAAAGGAGCTCTAGGCTTGCTATTGCTTCTCATATTATAAGTGTGGTTCTTGTTAGATTTTTGAAAAGCCTACACTTCTGGTTCACATAATACCTCATTTTTAGTCTCAAAGGGAAACTAAAAAGCTTCTAGTACTAAGGCTAACTCCGGATACAAGTTCTCACAATAATAAGGTTTGTTCTCTGCTATTTGATTATCTTCTTCCCTAGTTGTGAAGGTAAAACTTTCCAAGACTATAGTAGACTCAAATCCAGAAGGTACTATTTCATTCCCTTTAGGAATTAAGAATTTGGATGTAGGAGCTTGTACTTCCACATTAAAGATACTAGGAGCAAGATGAAATTGACAATCAAGTTTAGCATGTGCATTCGTGCTATGAATCATTCACCAATTGTTTAATGCTACATTAGCCATTTGGATTCTAGCTAGTTGTTTAAACTCCTAAATGTCTGGACTCTCAAATGGAGAGGCTAGAGTGTCATTCTTTGGTTATGTGTTCCATGTCCTAGATGGTTTAGGCTGATTCTAATTTTTGTTGTTATTACCCCAGGCTTTTTTATTGCCATTGTATCCCCTATTTTACATCCCTTGCCCTTGATTATGATTCTGCCCTTGATTCTAATTTTGATTTGAACCCTGACCTTGACTATAATTCTAATTTTGACTCTAACTCTACCCCTGAGTGTTTCTACAATAAAATTTTTCATTCCTTAATTGAGTCATCTCAGTGGTTAGTCTCCTTAGATGTGCAGTAATTTCCTTTATTTCCTCCCTATCATCCTGTGTTTTTTCTATACATGTATCTTGAGGAGGTTGAAAGAATGATTGACCATTAGTTTGATGACTATTGACACTGTTACCAGTATAAGGAACTATAGCTTGGATGGGGGCTGGGTTATACATTGGTGTATAAGTATGAACTAGATTCAATAATGGAGTATGATGTATTGGAACACCATTCCATCGCTATGTTTGGTTTGGAATTCTAGGATTTCCTACATTCAGAAAAGGATTATATGTCATTGTCTCATCTCTTAATTCACTGTAACTGCTTCTTTGTAAGCTTTTGAGAAACTATCCACATTTGCATGTCTCTTAACAAACATTGTAGTCAAAGGATCTAAAGCAATGTAATACATTACCAATATTACATCAGGAGTTATAGTATAAGGAGAAACTAACTTAGAGAAATCTTTCTGGAACCTATCATTGAAGTTGTCTATAAGCTCTCGCTCACTTCTTTTAATTGCTGCTAATTTTTTATACAAAGTAGAAGGTTCAACTGGTCCTCTAAACCTAGACAAGAATGCCTCCTCCATGAGCTCCCAGGTAGTGATATAACCATTTGGTAAATTGACATACCAATTAGAAGCCTACTCATTAAACATGTATGGGAAAAACCTACACACCACATCTTGATGCTCTAATCTTGCCCGGAAGCAAGCTTCCTTAAAGATTCTAATATGATCTTCTAGTTCTTGATGCAATTGGTACTTAGGGAAGTTCTTCTCAGGATTTTTAGGCATTTCATGATAAGAAGTAAATGATATGGTAGAACTAACATTAAAGTATGCCATGAATGGACCTCAGGGTTGACTAGGACCTCTTGGAGGACTTGGATTTATAGGTTGGCTAGGACTTCTAGGAGGACTTGGACCTCTAGGGGTTCCTAGACCACGATTTAACAATCTAAATGTAGAAACATTGGGGCTCACTATATTATGTATATTAAAAGGTGATCCAGGAGGAGTTCCTGATGAACTTCCTACTTGTGATATTCTAGGATTCCAAATTAAAGGACTCTTATTCTACCTTTTGTCAAGTAGTTGCACAAAAATATCACCTGAATTGGACCTAGACCTGGTCACTCGACTAGTATTATGAGCCAGCTTTACACAAATCTTACCTTAATTCCAATCAGGCCTTCCTTATAGCACCAAATTACTATTGATGAGTGTTTTCATACACTCACAACATAGTTAAAATTCACAGAAGAACTTTAGCTATCCTAAAAGATATGCAAAATTAACTAGTATTTCCCAATCTTAAGTTTTTGAATGGTTAGTTCTTAACCACATGGGATAAATCAGCACTTTGCTGTGAAGTTGTTATATTAAAGGGGCCTTACACAATCTAAGGATTTGTCACTAGTAATTGTTACTCATTATATGAAAATATCTTAAAATATCTCTCAAATCAATGATCCTTTGCAACTATTTATAACTTTCAAGTCAAACTTTATATGAACTTTATAGAAACAGACTTGATTTTTCAAACTTTATGAAAATCATCAAAAATCTTTAGCATTTCCATATATTTAATAGGATTTTCAACAACTTCCTTTACATAGCTACATTTCAGCTAATTATTTAAAGATCTTTGGGAAAAGTTAGAAAAGATAGGGTTAGAAACAACATTTTAGATTGGATCTAAATATTCTTCTATCCATGTACTAAAGAATATAGTAAATCTGAAGAATTCAACACAATTAAATCCACATATGTAAAATCTTGAGCAGTTTCATGAATATACATAAAAGATTGTAATCTTTAAAAGGAAAATACATCAAGTAAAAGCCTGAATCAGAAAACACTCTATAATAGATGCAGAATTTTGAGTTTACATTTATTTGAAGTATAAAGTCATACAAAATTTACAATGTAATAATGACTCTTGTTGCATTGATCAAAATCACCAAAACTTACAAACACTTTTGATAGATACACAAAGGAGACATGACATTCCATGCACTCCTTGATGCAGACACAAGCGACCTCCTCTCTAAAATCATTAAATGTTCAAAATATTCTAAAAGAAACACCTTCCCTTTGCAACAAAATTAACAATTACAGTCTTAAGCTGAAAATTTAAAATCCCTGTGTACTAAAATACATGTAGCAGAGCTACTTATATAGATTTTGAAACTTCTCTCTTGCTATGGTTACAAATTCTATCTAATGGTCCACATTTAAACCTTATAGATCAACAATGGGAATCCTTTCCCAACCATTCTAAAAATATCTTTATGGTATCTTTCCTCGGCACAAAGATGCCAATAGAATCTTTTCAAAATAAAAGATACTTTCATTGACTTCCTTCCCTTTGTTGACCTCTTGGTGGTGATGATAACATAAGAATCCTCGAGCATATGCATATGTCATTGTTTAAGGTATTCCCCCTTGTGATATGCTCCTACTCCTTTAGGTACTCTACAAAATTGCCTATTACACCCATAATAAAAGTGCAATCACTTTCTTGACTCTTTGCCCATGTACATTGTTGCACTTCAATTCCTTCTTTCAACCTCTTCTCTTGCGTTGCTAAACCTTTTACTGTCTTATGATATTTCTTGATCTTAGCATTTATGTCCATAACTGAATCAATTATTTTTGTACTTAGATGTGTTGTAGGGTTCTCCAAACATGGTGAATAAATAGATTTGAATTCTTTCATTGCCTTTGTTAAGCCATATACTAGTTCTTCTTGGCATTCATGCCCAATGAGTTTTTCTATTATCTTCATATGTACCCTTACTATATTATCAGCAACCTCTTCCAAATATCTAGTATTCATAATACAATTTTTGAGAATGTCCTCTTCAAACTTCAACTCTAACCCTTTCTATGGTAATTGGTTAGCCATTTGAGGAGTAATGACTCCTTTAATTATTAACTCCTCCACTCTCTCATCCATCTCCTCGAGCTATTTTGATTCCAATCTGCACTTTTCTAATCTTGACTGACATTGATGTATGAGAACATTACATTTATTTTTCCTATCAAAGCAATATCCCAACCTATGATTGCCTATTTTGTTAAATCCTCTCCCTTTTGCATAAACTCCTTGAGCCACTTCTCAAAAATATCTACCACATTTCTCTTATTCTCCATCTCATTTATTTGGTCTTTAGATGAAATTACTAGTTTTGTAGGTATCTCTGGCATACTAGAACTAGGATCAAACATACTATTGGTGCTTGCATGAGTAGTCAAGTTACAAGCATAAATTTTGCAGGCACCTTCCTTAAAAATCAAAAAATTTCTATGCCCCATCGGTGTGAGTGCTCCTTTGTCTTAGAGACCACATTTTTCGCAGTGGTATTTTCTTCCATCGCCAAGACTTTTTCTATCGGCGACCGCAATTGATGTCTTTCTGACGAGGCTAGTCTGGGTGACGGTGTGTGGTCTGAGGTTTCCATTAGTAGGAGTATTGCTATCGGTGGAGGAATTTTAGGCTCCGTCGATGTTGGGTGTCTAGCCGATGGAGATATGCTATCACCATAATGAGGATTATTGGGCGAGCCGGTGAAGGGTTCACCAATGGGAGGTGGTCTTGCCAACAAGGATAGTTAGGGGGCGCCATCAGGGTGACTTCTCTCGTCGGTGAAGCCAAGAATTTTGCTTCCAATGCCTGGTCTCTGGCCGATGAGGTTTATCTTCGGGGTGACATGGTTCATCGGGTGAACCGTTGAGTGTTGGGCCGACAGGGTTACTCTGCCCGATGGATTGGCTTGCGGCATCAGAGTGACTTTTTCTATCAGCCAGGCAGGTGATGGGTTATTGGTAACCGCTAGTGGTGGATTCGTGGGTCGAGCGAGGCAAAACGCTTGACACTTATTGTGTTTGTGGCCATGCTTATAATGTGCTAGGGTGGTCTTAGCAGGGTGCATGTGGGACTAATCTTTCCTACATTTTTGAATTACCTGGATGTTATGTTTTGGCGGGAATCTTTCTTATGCACTATCGCTACATTTCTCGGTGGCCGTGGGTGGTTGAGCCATCAATGGCGATGTGCATGGGCATGGGCAAACATTCTAACAGTCATGTACCTGATATTATGGCAAAAATTTCTCCAACGGTGGCACAAGGCTCAAGATTAGCTACTCTTTCCCCTTTTTCTTGCTCTTTCCTATGACTAAACACTCTATTTCAGGATGTATCTGTAAGGCAGATATAATGAAATCCCCTTGATACCCAGTCTTGGTATGTTTATGCTGAACATTTACATGTGTATGTCTACTGACTCCAAGCCCTAGATAGGCACCAATCTAGCTTTGTATCGAGGTTATACACCAGGTCCAGGTTTGCATCCAAACACAAAATCAAATTCAAACTTCAACCACAACCATTAAGACATTAGAATTAGTTTTAGGATCCAAAATCCTCTAATTCACAACTGAACATAGGCCCAAAGCTAGCCCCTTTGCTCTTATTTCATAGTTTTGGTCTACCTACAGGAGGATTTATCTGCTTTGTGTTAGCATCCCAATCAGTGCATAGTTATATCTCAATGGGTGTTGAATAGGGAATACCCCCCTAGGTTTTGCAAAGCCTGAAGAAAAAGAGGAGATAAAAATAGAGTCTATCTCCTATACTGTTGGCCCCTGGCCTAGAGATCCTATTGATCAATGATGGCTACCTTGTAGGGATAGTGGGAACAAGCATCCAGTCAGGAAAATACCGACATAAATTGGTGACTCTGTTGGCGAGAATTGAAATAAAATAGAATATATTTGTGGCCCATCCGAGTCGCAATAGAAATTGGTGACTCTACTGGGGATCATTGATAAAAAAAGAAAATATATGTGGCCCATCTGAGTCTGAGTCTAAAGGATTGATAAATCAGACCTGGAAAGTGTTTGTTGTAGCAAAAGGAAAAGTTGTATATGTGACTCTACTAGTGGATGACCAAGAAAGAAAGAAAAGAATTTGAAGCTTCAGATCATTTGAAGCTCATTCCTCTTCAAGGAGGTGGCGACTTTGCATCAAAGAACCTAATAAAAGAACAAAATGAGTTAGAGGAGAATTTGTAGTTGTTGCAACATATCCAAGTATTTGCACAAATTTAAAAAAAAACTCCCTATTTGGTGAAATAGCACTGGTTAAAAGGGAAATATCGGTGAAAGCAGAGCTTGCATGCTTTTGTTATAACCTAATCTGTATTTCAAAAGAGCATGCAATATTGTTAAAAGACTCATTTACAGGACTTTAGGAGAGTTAAACAACAGTCTGAATTTGTAAGTACCTAAGGTCATACTTTGATTGAACATCTGAGTAGAGAAGAGGGTTGCAAAAAACATAAAGGATGTATTGTCAGCCCATGCACCCCTGTGAAGTGTCAAGTACAAAAATGTATAGTAGTCAATCCCAACCATGTAATAAAAGAGGCTTCAACATAGATAGATATAAGCCCATAAATTTCAGTGGCATTTGTGGCTACCCAAATGCTTTTCCACCTAAAATCAGGAAGTATCTGCCTAAATTCAATGGTATAAAGGATGAATTAGCTGAGAGACACTTGCAGCAGTTTATAAATGTGATAGATAACTTTGAGATTGACCATGAGGATGTGGTTATGAGATTATTTGTTCAATCTCTAGATGAAGATGCAAGGAACTGGTTTTCCTACCTTCCAGCTCACTCTGTCAGCTCTTGGCATGGTTTTAAGTCTGCATTTCTATTACAATATGGTGAAAGAATTTCTCAATATGCAGTCATTAGTGATTTTATGTACATCCATATTGAAGAAGATGAGTTGATTTCAGCCTTTAACCTCAGATTTATGAAGGCTTTGAACATACTACCAGAATGTATGTGACCTAATGATGCACTGTGCTTAGTTGTCTATTTGGGAGCCTTTGATAAGAAAATGAGCTATAGATTGAGAGATAAGGAGCCCACCACATTGCATCAGGCACATCAGTTTGCAATAGATATTGAAAACAATTGGAGATATGGTATTCAAAAGGGTTATTTTTCTAAAAAAAATTGTTGTCCTGCAGTCCCCAATGTAAATGAAAGATTTAATTTAGGTATTGAAAATGAATGTAAAAGTACTCACACCCCTGCTGTCCCAGTTTTTGCATCATTCCAAGTTGATGATGTTTATGTTATAGAGGAGGATGTCTTGTTTTGCCCAGCAAATGAAGTTGAAAATAATGATTTCCCAAATAGCATTTACATGCCAGTCCTCATCAAAGAGCCTTCATGTTTAAATGATCCAACTGTGCAAAGTTGTGATCATGTGGATCAACAATCAATATCAGTTTCATCAAGAATTGTTAGAGGGTTGGAAAATGATACAGATAGCTCAACTTCAGAATGCATTGAAAGAGCAGAAATTTTGTATGTGGGGCAATCCGATGCTAAAGATGATGAGAAAGATATCCTTGACCAGTGCATGGATCAGGTTTGTTCTTCTTATGACTCTAGGTCTGATAATGATGAAGCAAAATTGGACTGTCATGAAGAAGAAGCAAAGAATTTTGCAGTGAATATGAATCTCCTTTATGATGAGCCTGTGGATGTTTTTGATTTTGTGAGTCTTGACCTTCATTGGTGTAGAATTAACCCTCTTTTTGAGGATGATGATGAATATGAAGAGACAGTTGACCTTGGTGTTAAATCTGTTTGTGAAGAGGTGACATATGAATCAAGTATCTTCATTTCTTGTGAAGATAGTATGGATTTGCAAACTGAGGGTAATGTATGTTTATCATCATTTGATCCAGATATGTGTAACTATGGGTGTATGGATCAGGATTTGTTTTCAATATCAATAAATATTGGGGGTCTCATATTTCCTGAATGTCTTTAGCTTTTGGATCAACTGGATGAATGTCTGGTGATGTGCAACAGCTAGGCAAATGAAGAGGATATACCATCTGAAGAGTATAACATGCATATGTTGCTTAATGCTGAAGAATTTTATAGCATGTATGGCTGCATGTTTGTTTTTGAAATGCAGAGTGACAGAGGCAGTACTACAAGTGGCAAGTTGTCAAAAATGGTGGAATATCTAATTGAGTAGATGACCTTGTGGGCAGAATATGCCAATCTTTTCAGTTGGGATTGGGCTCATTCAATTTGGAATCAGTCATTTGACTGGAAAAAAATTGTGGTTCTTCATTTTTGGTTGCCCGGGGCCACCAAAATAATGTGTAAAAATCTAGTTTGTGATGCAGGTTGCTACAAGTTTGACTTTGTTGCCTAATGGATAAGGGACTGGTCTGCATCCCAGAGTTCTGAGGTCCTCACTGTAGTCTTGCACCTGTACGTCCCCAGACAGAGCCACTGTTGGTGCTTGCATGAGCAGTCAAGTTACAAGCATAAATTTTGCAAGCACCTTCCTTAAAAATTAAAAAATTTCTATGCCCCATCGGTGTGAGTGCTCCTTTGTCTTGGCGACCACATTTTTTGCAGTGGTATTTTCTTCCATCGCCAAGACTTTGTCTATCAGTGACCGCAATTGATGTTTTTCTGACGAGGCTAGTCTGGGCGATGGTGTGTGGTCTGAGGTTTTCATCGATAGGAGTATTGCTATCGGCGGAGGAATTTTAGGCTCCGCCGATGTCGGGTGTCTGGCCGATGGAGATATGCTATCGGTGTAATGAGGATTATCGGGCGAGCTGACGAAGGGTTTGCCGATGGGAGGTGGTCTTGCCGATGAGGATAGTTAGGGGGCACCATCGGGGTGACTTCTCTCGTCGATGAAGCCGAGAATTTTTCTTCCGACGCCTGGTCTCTGGCTGATGAGGTTTGTCTTCGGGGTGACATGGTTCATTGGGTGAACCATGGAGTGTTGGGCCGATAGGGTTACTCTACCCGATGGATTGGCTTATGGCATCAGAGTGACTTTGTCTATCGGCCAGGCAGGTGATGGGCTATTGGTAACCGCTAGCGATGGATTCGTGGGTCGAGCGGGGCAAAATGCTCAACACTTATTATGTTTGTGGCCATGCTTATAAGGTGCTAGGGTGGTCTCAGCAGGGTGCATGTGGGACTAATCTTTGCTGCATTTTTGAATTACCTGGATGTTACGTTTTGGCCGAAATGTTTCTTATGTACTATCGCTGCATTTCCTGGTCGCCACGGGTGGTTGAACCATCAATGGCAATGTGTAGGGGCATGGGCAAACATTCTAATAGTCATGTACCCAATATTATGGCAAAAATTTCTCCAATGGTGGTACAAGGCTCGAGCTTAGCTACTCTGTCCCCTTTTTCTTGCTCTTTCCCATCTTGTCCTCCATTGCATTTAATTTTGGAAGGCCATTTTCTCAGAAGGAATGTATTTGGCAAATTTGGAAATGAGCCATGTAATTAATTGTTGAGTATGCTTCCCTGTGGTATTTTTAGGGACTCTGTTACTCATTTCTATTGTTGAAAACTGGACATTTTGGCTCTTTAATAAGACACAACTAATCTTGGTTGCTCTATCCAAAAGCTCTTGTGAGTTTATGAGTCTCATGTTTTGTGTTTCATGCATAAATTAATTGGTTTCATGCTATTTTATATGAGAAATGCACTGATTGCATGTGTTTAATCACTTGTCTCCAAGCTGTAGCTATATTTTCTTTTGAGTCTAAATAACTAGGGGTTGTTTATGATTTAGGAATATGGGTTTTCTATATTGAATGATTAATCTTCTACCTTTGTTCAAGGGACAAATTAAAAGTTTTCAGATTGATCATTAAGAAAATATGTTACAGTAAGGATTCCTTTAAGCATGAATGACTAAACACTCTATTTCAGGATGTATCTGTAAGGCAGATATAATGAAATCCCCTTGATACCCAGTCTTGGTATGTTTATGCTGAACATTTACATGTGTATGTCTACTGAATCCAAGCCCTAGATACGCACCAATCTAGCTTTGTGTTGAGGTTATACACCAGGTCCAGGTTTGCATCCAAACACAAAATCAAATTCAAACTTCAACCACAACCATTAAGACATTAGAATTAGTTTTAGAATCCAAAATCCTCTGATTCACAACTGAACATAGGCCCAAAGCTAGCCCCTTTGCTCTTATTTCATAGTTTTGGTCTACCTACAGGAGGATTTATCTGCTTTGTGTCAGCATCCCAGTCAGTGCATAGTTATATCTCAATGGGTGTTGAATAGGGAATACCCCCCTAGGTTTTGCAGAGCCTGAAGAAGAATAGGAGATTAAAATAGAGTCTATCTTCTATATTGTTGACCCTTGGCCTAGAGATCCTATTGATCAATGATGGCTACCTTGTAGGGATGCTAGGAACAAGCATCCAGTCAGGGAAAAAACCAACACATACCTTAGATAAATTATTGTAGCTAGACAATGTGTCCTTTCAAATAATCATACTTACCTTTATCCCTTCTCATCATTTCAATGGTGACATTATTTATATCTTGCCACTGCCCTTGTCACATATCCAAGATCCATGTTAAGCAATTTATAGTCATCCATGCTCATTTCTCCTTTAACCTTCTCCTTTTGAGGTATAACCAACTCTAGAGTTCTGGATCTAGAAGGATTTCTCTTTATTGCTGACATAATCCTTGCTTTCCTTTTCTCCTTTCTTGGATGACCTCCCAGTAAACTTTTGATATCAATAGGTACTAATTGTATTTCTACCTTTTCTTTCTGAACTTCTGCACCTATCCAAGCTGGTACTTTCATACTTATCTCTACTTTCTTTTCTACATTTATTACTTCTTCTTGAGGTTTTTCTGCTTCCGTATGCTCTAGTTGTAGTGGTTGTTACTATGGATGTTTCTGATCTAAGACTGGTGGTATATTGTCCTACTGTTGTGCCTTTTCCTCTTCATCTTATTTTTCTTCTTCTTCTTCTCCTAAGTCTTCTTCATCATCTTGTTCCATATTTTCTCCTATATTTTTCTTTTGTTCCTTATGCTTAGCATCATCCTTAGAAATATTCTCTATATTTTTCTTAGGACCACCTAATATCCTTGTTGCCTCCCTCATTATTTTAGTTTTTCCTTGCACATTTTTAGGCATGCTTGTTTGATCTGTCTGTGAGAACCGATTTGTACATTTGTCAAGCCCTTCTACAACTTTTTCTACCTCCTATTTTTTCTCTATGTTCTCTTCTTCCTCTACATTTTCTTCCTACTCACTTTGTTCATTATAAACATTAAGAACATCCAAAACATCAATATCAGAAACATTCACAAACATTAGTTCCTCTGCCATCTCCTTATTTTGAATTGGTACCTCTTTTTTCATGCCTATTTTCTCTGATTGTACTAATACCTCTATTTCCTCTGTAATATTTTCCCTTCCTTCTTCTTTTTTTGATTTCTCTCTTTGTTGTGCAACAACTTGCACCTCTTCTATTATCGCTAGTGATACCAGTGTACCAAAAGAATCTATTGCCTCTAGCTCTCCTTGTATATTTTCTCCTTTCCATCCTAAGCTTTGTGCCTTCCTCATATATACTTGGGTACTATGTTCCTCTATTACATCAGAACCTTTATTTACTTCTTCCTTCTTTCCAAGTTCTACTTTGGCATTGGTTTCCACTTCCACATTTTCTTCATCACTACTATGATCTTCCACATTCACCATCTCACTTACTCCCTTGATTTCCTAGGGTTTTGACTCTTACAGCTTCTCCTTAGTTAACTCTTGTTTAACCCTCATATAGCCATGTCTTCTTTCTTTTGGTATGGATTTAGTAGGCATGTCCTTCTGCTTAGTTTCTACCTATGAAGCACTTATAACTTCAGCTTGTAATGGTGCCTTTCCTGTTGAAGATTCAATCATTATAGCTTTCATGACCTTTTGTCCTGTTGGCATCCCAACTGTTTGTGTCTGTTCTGTACTGATGCCATGACTTGATGATCCTAGCTCTACAAATGTTCCTGAGGCTATTTCTACTGTGATACCTAAGGCATGAGGATCCATTCAAGTTGCATTTTTATCCTTTTCAATGATTTTCGATTCTATAATCTTTTTTTTTCTTTTCATAAAAATATTGTATTTCATCCTGATTTTGTCTTCCTCTTTTCTTGTTTTTTTTTTGAAATGTAGGTTCAACACCCTTAGGCTTGAGCTCCTCTATCCGATCCTTTAATGATGTTCTAGAGAATACAGTAATTGGCTTTGACAGAACATCCAAAGATGTTTCCCATGGATGTGACCAATCTAGTTCATTGATGAGAATTAGTCTTATGCTCTCATAAATGTGGTGCAACACTTTCTTATCATCTTCAATTTCTAAGGGAACATTAATTTCCCTCATTGTCTTCATTTAGTCCATAGTCAACCTCTGATGAGCTCTCTTTCTTACTTCCCTCTCATTCTCTCAATCACACCAATAGTCTTCAATATGTACTTGATGTTTGTATTTAAGGTCATTATGCATTTGAATCGTATGAAAAGGATCAAAGCATCTAGCCAACTCAAACTCTTCAAAACCATAATACCTCAGCGCTTGTTCTGAATAACTAGATACCTCCTCACTATAACAAGAATACCTTCCAATAGCCCATAGGAGTTTAATATTTCCTCTGCCCCACTTCTTTTTGTACATCCTGAATGCATTCAGATTTTTCCTAGAGAACTCTAATACAATTAGTTTGTCTAAAGGATATCGAGGCAACATGAATGGCTTCCCTTCAAAACCTTTAGTTCTAGTATATGTGAAGGTAGGAAATTGTATGTACCATGAGGTGTGGACCTATACTACTTGCTTCTTCCTCAAACAACCTTCTATCCTTATCTCCAGCCAAAACTCTCACCATATATGTGTAAAATACATGATTTATTAGAGAAAAATTCCTCAATGCATTGCCCTCTTGTAAAGTTGGATAATGACCATAAACCAATTTCTGACCTGGACCATTTCCCAGGGTCCCAATTTTGTCAATCCTAGCTATGTAAGGTCGAATCTTAGCTGCACATGAATACAACATATAAGATGACAAATAGAAAGGCATCAACTTTTGATTTCTTAATATGGCCTACTTCCATATGGTAGTGTTGATAGCTTTGGCCCAATGAATTTTCCCATCTTTGTCTTTTGCTTCTCGCATGAATTGAATAATAGCAAACATCCATGGTTCACACTTTGTTGCCTCTCTCAATCCTACCAGTCTACTCAGCATTGTAATCATCAAATGTATTTATTCTTTGAAATTGATTCTATAGAGGTTCTTTGGTACCCTTGCTACAACTTTAGGTTTGTTTTCTGTAATGTACCATTTGTAGAAGATTGTGCTCTTGCATTCTTTTTCATTTCTATTAAAATCTCATGTATATTGATCTATATCTATATCCATCATTTTATCCTAGATTTCTAAACCAAATATCCTTGCTATCCCCTCTATGGATAAATTGGCAATGACATGCTCTTCATGCATTACCCTTCTGGTTCTTGAGTCGTATCTTCTTATACATTCTAAAACCAAATCCTTAGCTTCCATTGCTAATGGGAACCCCACAACCTTGTATAATCGCTTTTCCCAGATGCATCTCATATCAGAACTAGCATCTGTCAATGTGATTTTCTTTAAGACATCCTCTACACCATAGTATCCAACGTTTGTATCTATTGCAATTCCACATGTTGATCAAAGATGGATACCCCCACACTAGTAATTCCTCTTTGTCTGTTTCTTTTCTTATCTTTCTTTCCTTTTACCTTTACCTTTTCTTCATCCGTTATATCCACCTTCTTTTGTTTCAGAGCCATCCTATAAGAAAGCTCATACATTCAACCACTTCATTTTACTTCCTATTCCTAGGGTTTTACCATGAATTTTTACATTTTAACATTTACCCTAACCATTTTGTCTTTTCCCTATTTTAGATTTCCTATTATCTAACAATAGTAAGCTAATTTCCCTAATTAGCTATAGTAATTTACCATTCATTTGCTTCATTTTCAAACGAAATTACCCATAACTAATTTACATTTTTTGTTAACTGCATTCTAACGACATTTTAGGGCACATACCTGTATTCTTGACCAACTTTACTCTATAAGTGTTGACTCGATTTACCGTTTTAGCTACGCTATTACCGTTCTAGAATTCTATTCAAATGTTCAATCTTCACTCAATTTGTGCAATAATCCTGTTCATCTGCAATTTTTAGCTCTCAAGATGTAATTGTGAAAGTAAAATAGATTTAATTTAATCCTAACATGTTTAAATCCTACGTCTTTCATTATTAGTTTCACATTAAATGAGGTATTTAATGCATCTCTCAAGTTCACCTCTTCATTTCAACTTTGTATTTTAAATATAGTATCTCTTAGTTTCCCGCCCTTTGCATTTTGACTTTTGTATATCCCTTTTGTATATTACTTTGCATATCCCTTTTAATATACAAACTTAAACATGCAATGGCTTATAAAACAATGTTACACTTTACTTCGTGTCCAACTTTGTATTTAACTTTTGTATTTCGCAATGTATATAATAGATACAATCTAACATACAAGTGCGGAACCCAAAAGATACATTCATTTTGCTTTAATCTATTTATCCATTCTGATAATGCACTTCTACCCCTTTTGTATGTCAGGTTTGCATACATACAAATTTTCATACATACAAAAGCACTGACATGAGTTACTTTAGACCGCCTTTAAAATTGTCATCAGGTTTTACCTTTACCTTGTTTGTACCTCTCTTTGTATCTTTTTTTGTATCTTTGTTTGTATCTTTCTTTGTATATTATGATTTACCTCTCGATGTACATACAACATACACTTTAATATACAAGCCGCAGACTTAACGATTATTCGACTATTTTTTAGTCCTTTTGTTAGTTTTGGGTTCGTATCTTTTCATCCCTCGATTTTGTATATCCTTTTGTATATGACACACATACAAAATGCAAAACCCCCTTTTATTATACATCATTATTTACTTCATCTTCGGGTCTCATCATTTTTGTATGCATTAATACTTAAACCTTTTTCGCCTATCAAAACGCTTTTATGATAATGACTTGCGGGTCCCACCAATGTTAAACTCTTTTTAACCCTCATTTGAAACCTATCTTTTGTATGTATATTTAAGATACAAACGTGGATACATACAGAATGGGATGCAATGAAAAAATAAGCTTCATACCTTTACAGATTGCATTGCATACTTTTTTCGGGTTCAGTCATGTATTCCGCTTTGTATATTAACTACATTTGTATTGAACATACATACAAACTCATATGCAAGCACGGACTTGTCACTTTATTCACTCAACTTTTGAACATCAATTGGGTCTGGCTTGTATGCAAAAGGGCAAACACTCAAAATATGCATGTAACTAACAAAAGCCCAATTAAACAAATAACCCAATAATACAAAGACCTCATATACAAATGAATTTTTATATGACATACAAACTCCAAAACCATACGTTTTACCAAAACCTCCATATTTCACAAAATATTAGGAATTTCAAGTTGGTTCAAAAAGCAACCCTTGATCGTTTTTCAAAAAGAATTCACTATACCTTTAGTTTCTTTTATGATGCGAGGTATTTTAAATCTCAACACTTTTGTAATAGCTACCCCTTTTTCCCTTCTACCACTAAGTAAGACCAAACACATAAGCCAAAGGCAACAGCCACAGCAGGGGTCCTCATTTTGCTAGAAGTTAAAATGGGGTGTGTTGTGAGCATCAAAACATGTACCATACCTTGTTTTAAAGAATAAATGTGACCAATCAGAAGACAAATATCCTCCTAACTTGGTTGTAAAATCTCTACAAAGACATAATGCAAAGTGAGCAGGAAGATCTATTATATACACTTCTTGTGAATTGTAAAATTCAGACAAACATGTAATGTAAGATTTAAATCTCTGATTACTCCCACTATACTGATGGCTGATTCATCTAATTGAACAACTCCTTTTGACAGTGGTTCATATTTTAAATGTAGCTTGTCAACAATGTTCTTTGGCATGACAGAGATACTAGCCCCAGAATCGATCATACAGTTGTGAACAAGATGATTTGCTATAATCAAAGTGACATAAAAAGGGGGTGTCATGATTTCATGGTTTGGATGTAACTTATTCACTGGTTTTTCTTTTACTTGATCAGCTACAATATTCACCTTTGGCTGATCCTTACTTGGCTCATTTGACACAGTGAGATTTGTTAATGCATTTTGTAATAAATCTCTTTGGCCATGAAGAGCCAAAGTGTCTGACATTGAAACACTAATATTAGACTTCTTCATGTGATCTAAAACATTAAAAGAAGGTGGATTTACCTTCTTCTATACCTTTGGAATAGCAACCTCTCTTTGAACTTTTGGTTGTGTTTAAATTTTCTGTTGATCTTTACCTGGTACAATTTGTTGTCTTGGCAAAATATGAACATGTTGTGTTGGAATATGTCCAATACCTATCTACTGACTTGCAGAAACCTAATTTTGCATTGGATTGGGCTACTATCCCAAATCTATAGCCCTTTTCTTAGATCTTGTATTTGCTGCTACAGGGTTATAGGACTAATTCTGACATTGTCTTTGAGCTTGATTGACACAACAAAACTC
This sequence comes from Cunninghamia lanceolata, assembly GCA_027924645.1. Taxonomy (NCBI): domain Eukaryota; kingdom Viridiplantae; phylum Streptophyta; class Pinopsida; order Cupressales; family Cupressaceae; genus Cunninghamia; species Cunninghamia lanceolata. The sequence continues at coordinate 4,735,725 of BSBN01000144.1, forward strand.
TTCTCCTTGCCAGTTCATCAAAGCCACCTCATTTTAACCATCTTCATTACTCATTTGATTAATATTTTGCTAATCAACAGCATGATTCTATGCCATAAGTGCCTGATTTAGCACTCCATTTGGACAAGATGATTGACTATGAGGCTTGTTACATGGAAAGCACCACTGATGGTCTTGAACTAGGTTATTTTTCATGGGAACCATCTCCCTTGATGAACTTAGAGTATTTAGATTATATGGTTGAAAAGGACTTGGATTATAATTGCTCCTTTGAGGCTAAGGGTCAACTTGATTTGAAGGCCTATTTGCTTGATATGGAGGTTGCCAAGGTCTAGAACTTTGGCCTTACTACTTCTTTATATTAACCAACTCATTGCTAAAATTTTGTAATAACCCTTTTATCTCTTGAAGTTCCTGGGAAGGGGCTGAAACATTATTACTTTGAGCTATAGTTACGTAACCCAAAGTTGGTACATTAGGTACAATAGCTAAAGGTAGGATCAGTAATGGAATTGATGGTTGTATTTGAAGAAAGATAGGCATTGACAGCTTTGGAGCTATTTTGCCTGCCTGAATTAGGCTATTTTTGCTCTAATTGCAATTGCATAAGCAACTAGTAATGAAGTTCCATTCATTGATTGTATCATAACAACAATGTCACTATTTAATGCTATAAGAAAATACAAAAAAGCATGTTTGGCTGTAGACCTTACTGGTGTAGGGATTCTATCCCATGTCCTTTGAAATCTGAAATTAAAATCAGTCATATGCTCCTGACGATATCTCTTTATTGTGCTTAGCTGCTCCATCATAGAGACGTTATTTGACTTGTCTTCAAATTGTTTGTTCAAAGCATCTCCCAACAAGTCCCATGATGTAATAGAACCCATAGTTAAATCTATGAACCATTGAAGAGCCTTCCCTTTTAGAGATGTTGTTAGCAATCTTACTGCGACATTTTCTTGTGTTATGTGATGTACTACACACAATGTGGCTACATCTTTTATATGCTCAATTCAGGTGGTTTGATGCTCACCTGTAAAGAAAGTCAAGCCTATCAAGGCTTCTATCATCATGTGCTGCAAGCAACAATGGGCTGCTGGTATTAAATGTGAGAAATGGATATTGTCTGACCATTGGTGGGGGTTGAGGTATCTTCAGAGTCTGAATATGAAGATCTATCACCAAATTACCTTGATTAAACTCTGCAGTGCTTGGAGGAGTAGATCTAGTCCTTAGTGTTAGACTGGATGCCCTTGTTGCTATTCTACCCATTCTCCTTGGAGGCGAAAGCTATATATAATCAAAAGAAGAAGAACTTCCTCTTGTCTGCACTCTTCTCATGTGCTAAGTCCACTAGATCTACTTCAAAATTAGAGATTAGAGTTACCAGGTATAATTTCTCACCTCAAAAGGCTGAAAATACTACTGCATATACCAAAACAATAGTGAAAAGCTTTGAATTCTTGCCTGAAATGAGTTTCAGTGTCTCAATGGGCATGCCAAAAACTATTTTCATGAATGATTGTGCCCTGAATGCTAAGGATTTACAAGCTTGGCAATCTCGTGCGCATGGGAACATTCTCAAACTGTGGGTTTATCTGTTTTGAGAATGAACATCCAGAAGAGTTGGCTCCCTTTAAATGCCCTTTAGCTCTGTAAATTGATGGAGGAAAAAGATAGAAGAAAACTTGCATAAACTGAAAACTGAGCAAAAAATTTATCTAAAGGGGCTGATGTGCCAATATTTGAACTTAGAACTACAATACAACTCACAAACACTTTCCAATATTACCTACCCTTACAATCCAAACTGGTCAATCTAATTACATAATATTTCATAGAAAGACATGAATAATTCTTGTAGAAACTATGACCTGTAATATGCTAAAAATTTGTATACTTGCATCTAATAAATGAGATAAATAATTTAGAGGTTTTAAAATAAAACATAGTAAATTCTCATCAAATCACTCACACAATGAACAAGACACCTGAATTCAGAAAGAAGAACCCCTAATTGTATTAGAAAATGAAAGGAATCTTTGCATAACAATAATGAATCTACTAGAAAAATGAAATATTGGTACTGAAAACTATAAAAATGGCTAAGTTATAAGACAATCTCCTCTGCAATATGCAAAGGCAGAAAAGCAAGAACTAAGAAAAAAAAGCACAAGCTTTTTTCTCATATAATACAAACCTGTCCCAAAAAAATGAATGGGAAGTCAACTCTAGCTCCACTAAAGTTGAAAATATGCATGAATGAGATTGAAAAAGTAACTCCAAGTTGATGGACAAGCACAAGTGAAAAGCCTAAAATTTAAGCCCCAAAACTCCTCTAAGATGAGCAAAAATAGCTTGAAACTTCAAGTCTCAAATTCCTTGACCAAGAAACTACCAAAAATAGTCATATAAAAAATAGAACTCCAAACATCTCTCCCTGCATGACACTACACTTTAGTTCGACTCCCCTCTAGTTTTTGTGTACCTTGAAAGACTTCTGATCAAGTCCAGAATGATATTTTTGGGAAAATATCAAAAATATTTTTTGTTTTGGTATTTTGTACATCTTAGTAAATTGCATTTTCAGAGGCCTTCAGAGCAAAATTAGGGAAATCCACCTCGAGGCAGTGTTGGCATTAGCCTTAGAAACTTGCAACTTGAACTAGATAATTGGTTTATCTTTCTAATTGGTCCAAAAACTTTGAATTCTGATAAAGTAGAAAGGAGTTATGACCCTGCCAAAAGATTTTTTTAATATATGGTCTTTAAGTACCTGTATCTGCATAGTAAACAAACATGTTAGATAAAATGTAGAGGTCGAAGCCTCTATCTTGACTATTTTGATCTAATATTCTCTTCCTTCTCGCTTCATTTGAAGTCACTTGCTTTTTGAAAGCATTAGAATACATCTCTTACAGCCCAGCCTAATTAGGCTACCAAGCACAATTTGGTAACATTTTTGGTGACCTCTTAGGGGTGTTTGCCTGCTAAACAAATAGGATTGGTAGCCTTCTATATCCATTGGGTAGATGAGTCCTTTTTTGTCTTGAAATAGTTTGAAAACCATCTGTAACTCACCTTCCATAAATAGAACAACAGAAAAACAAAACTAAAAGCAAACTACCATGGCTCTGAATAGGGCCAGCTAACTATACAACAACAGTTCTTGGAAAAACAAAATTGAACTAAAAAAGATGTACCATCAGCACTTATTAACTAAAAATCTCTACTCTACAATGATACATCTACAACTTTTGATATTTAGAAACATTGCTTCATGTGAATCCCATTCACAAGAATATGCAACATCTCTTAATTTAGATTTGAAAGCTAAAAAGCATTATTTTGCTTGCATTTTGTAATCACGTAAGGGCCATCCCACATGGCATCAAACTTGGTATGCTTACTAGGTTTACTTTTAAGTTCATCCCACTTGAAAATAGGATCACCCTCCTTGAACACTCTTCGACCTACTTTTCTATCAAAGGTCCTTTTCATTTGGGCTTGATGAATCTCCAAATTTCTCAATGCTTCTTTCTTGGTCTCTTCTAGTTCCATTAGTTGTCCAAGTCTGATTTCCATAGGCTCTTCCTCTAACATCTCCAACTCTTTAATCAGACTTAGTGTAGGCAACTCGACTGAAATAGGAATCTTGGCCTCCTTGCTGTAAGTAAGAACAAATGGTGAGTTACCTATAGCTCTTTTGGGAGTGATCATGTTAGCCCAAAGGGTTGGCTTCAACTTGTCATGCCAATTTCTTTGATTATCCTCGATTCTCTTTCTGATAATTCTTATCAAATTCTTCTTAGTTGATTCAGCCTATCCATTACCATGAGGGTAATAATTGGATGATGCATTCAGATATATGTTATTCTCAATAGACCAATCAGATATTCTCAAGCCAATGAATGTCAATGCATTATCAGAAATAATGGAATCTGGAGTACCAAACCTTGTAACTAGGTCCTGATAGAAGTTGAGAACAAAAGTTTCATTGGCTTCATTCAATGCTACAGCCTCAGAGCACATTGTAAAATAACTATTTGTAGTCAATATCTAGTTGTGACCTACACTTGAAGGTGGGTTAATAGGCCCAATAAAATCAAGCCCCCACTTAGCAAAGGCTTGATCCACTTGAATCAGATGTAAAGGAAAAGCTACAAGCCTTTGTTTTCCTACAAATAAAGAACATTTAGTGTATTTTCTAACCCAAGCATGAATATCCTTAAACATATCAGGCTAGAAATAACCAGCTCCCATAATCTTCAAAGCTATTGTTCTAGCTGTAAAATGACCCTTAGAAGGTCCATCATGAAATTATTCTAAAATTTTATCAATCTAATTTGGCTCAATACACCTTAACAAAACTCCATGAAAGTCCCTCCTATATAATACTCCATCTATAATAGCATAAGGAATGGCCAGCAATCTAAAATGTCTACTATTTGCATTTTCCAATCCTTTAGGATAGTCACCAGTGTCAAGATAATGAATCATTTGCTGAATCAAGTTTGTAGAAGCTGGAACAACTTTTTCTTCATTGTTGAGCACTAGGATAGCTTGTTATTCAGTTTCTTTGTTATCTTCTTCATTTCTAGCTAGATGTTCACATAGGTCTTTGCCTCTAACCAACTTAGTCACCTTGATATTAACATCATACTCCATTACCTTGGTTATCCAACTTGCCTGTTTATCATTTATATCCTTACTCAACAAGAAATCTTTAACAATATGGTGAGCAACCATCAATTGAATTTTGTTGTTAGAAAGCATATGCCTAAATTTTTTAAACTTCTGACCATAGTTAGAACATGTTTCTCAACAAAAGAGTATTTTACCTCATAATCTTGAAAAACTTGGCTAAAAAATGTAATGGGCTACTCTAGCCCTTCTTCATTTTGCTGACACAAAATGGATGAAATAGTATCAACACTTTCGAATGCAGAAAGGACAAAATCTTTATCAAAATTTGGGTTTATGATTGTTGGAGTTGTTTCAATGGCCTCCTTTATCTCCTCAAAACTCCTCTTTCCCTCTTTAGTCTAGCTGAAATTGATATTCTTCCTGAGCATAGAAGTTAATGGTTTCAAAAGAGCTACAATGTTAGGAATAAATATCCTTACATAATTTATCCTACCTAGAAAGCTTTGCAAGCCTTTCTTGTGGGCTGCTAATGGTAATGCCAGAATAGCAGAACTTCTTTTAGGATCTATTGAAACACCGTGCTTAGAAACAATGTGTCCAAGTAATTTTCCCTCATGAACAGAAAAATGCAATTTTTTGGGTTAAGTGAAACCCATAATCTCTACATCTCTCAAATATCTATCTCAAATGAACTAAATGGTCACTTACATTTTTAGAGAAAATGGTAATAGCATCTAGATAAACCATTACAGACTTGTTGATCAAAAGATAGAAAGCCATGTCCATAGCTCTTTGAAAAGTAGCTCCTGCGTTTGATAGTCTAAAAGGTGTCTTTCTATATGCCATGGTTCCCCACTTTGTTGTTAATGCATTTTTGAATTGATCCTCTTCCTTCACCAAGACTTGGTGATAACCTGAAAACTTGTCTAACAAAGAGAATCTATTAGATCCTGATAAAACCTACAAAATTTGTTCCATAGATGGCAATGGGTAACGATCCTTAAGAGAAGCTCTATTAAGATCCCTGAAATCAATACAAAGTCTAATTTCTCCATTTTTCTTTCTCACAGGGACAAGATTAGACACCCATAAAGTATGCTTGATTAGGAAAATGATATTACTTTCAATGAGTTTGCCTAATTTAGCTTTCATAAGATGCTCTAACTTTGGATTTAGAGGTCTTTATTTCTATCTTACTAGTTTTGCCTTGAGCTCCAGCTCTACAGTATGCTAAGCTAATTCAGGATCAAAACCCTTCAAATCATGGTACTCCCAAGGAAACACATCAACAAACTCTTGACAAAGTAAAACAAATGCATGTTTTTCCTCTAAAGTACATACCTTGCCAAGCTTTAATAGGTTGCCTTTGAAAATCTCAATCTGTTCATAATGATCCTATTTGATGGATAAACCAACTTTCTCTTTTTTGACTTGATCATCTGAATTGAAGATTGACTCAAGAGTTACTAAACCTTTTAGAAACTTGTTGGTCTTAAGTTGAAGAATATGATCTTCATACTGTTGAGACAACTTCTTTTTATTAGAAGCCGAAAATTTAGCTTCTTCAATCATGAAACCGATAATTTGTTCATCACTATCAAATACCTACTAATAAATGTTATTATCTCGCACAACAGGTCTAACAACAACTTTCACATAGTACTAAACAACAACATTTTTTATTTCAGCTAGGATATCAAACTCAGCTCCCATGGCAGCAAGTTTATCAACTTGTTTATTTTGTGTTCTTGGTATGGACAACAAATTAAATGCATCTAATTCTTCAATCATGTCCAATACTCTATGTTTATACAGTATTAACAAGTCATTTTTAGTGGCATGAATATTCCTTACTTGATTGACCACTAATTTTCTATCTCCAAACACTTGAAGACACTTAACATTTCACTTTCTAGACCATTCCAGGCCATAAACAAGGGCCTCATACTCAACAATGTTATTTGAGCAGTTGAAAGAAAAATGAAAAGCTCAAAAATACCTTTCACCACTTGGAGAAACTAGCATAAGACCTCCTCCTGTACCAACTTTGGTCCTTGATCCATCGAAGTGCAAACTCCATACGTCATTGGACCGCTTCTTTACCTACACTTTTGTATATTTATTCATATTTGGATAGCAATACCTTGTTCTTCAATCATGTAAATGCCCAAGTCCACTTGTTCTATATGCTCAGATGTATTAACTTCATGATTTTTGGCTGCCCATTCATCTAAAAATAGGTATGCAATACCTTCAACAAGGGCACTAGGATCTTGGACAGCAAGCTGATCCTGCTAATCCTACTCATGAAATGTGAAATTTGCATTAACATGATTTGGAACATATGGCTCAATGTAATCTTTTGCCAGCAACTAAGATTTTATTGTGACTTTTGTACCTTACCTTGTTCTAATGAATAAATGTGACCAATCAGAAGACAAATATCCTCCTAACTTAGTTGTAAAATCTCTAGAAAGACATAATGCAAAGGGAGCAGGAAGATCTATTATATACACTTCTTGTGTTATTGTAAAATTTAGAAAAGCATATAATGTAAGATTTAAATCTCTGATCACTCCCACTATATTGATGGTTGATCCATCTAATTGAACAACTTCTTTTGAGAGTGGTTCATATTTTAAACCTAGCTGGTCAACAATCTTCTTTGGCATCACTAAGCTACTAGCCCTAGAATTGATCATACAATTGTGAACAAGATGATTTCCTATAATCAAAGTGACATAAAAAGAAGGTGGCTTGATTTCATGGTTTGGTTTTAACTTATTCACTAGTTTTTCTTTTGGCTGATCAGCTACTATATTCACCTTTGGTTGATCCTTACTTGGCTCATTTAACACAGTGAGATTTGTTAATGCATTTTGTAATAAATCTCTTTGGCCAAGAAGAGCCAAAGAGTCCCACATTGAAACACTTATATTATGTTCATGTGATCTAAAATATTAAAAGAAGGTGGATTTACCTTTGGCTATACTTTTGGAATAGCAGCCTCTCCTTGAACTTGTGGCTGTGTTTGAATTTTTTGTTGATCCTTACTTGGTACAACTTGTTGGATTGACAAAACATGAACATGCTGTGTTGGAATATGTCCAATACCTGGCTGCTGACTTGAACACACCTAGTTTTGTATTAGATTGGGCTTATGTCCCAAATCTACAGCCCTTTTCTTGGATCTTGTATTTACTGCTATTGGTTTATAAGACTGATTCTAACCTTGTCTTTGAGGTTGATTAACACCACAAAACTCTTCTTCTTGCCAATTCATCAAAGCCACCTCATTTTGACCATCTTCATTACTCATTTGACTAATATTTTGTTGATCAACAACATGATTTTGCACCATAATTGTCTGATTTAGCACTCCATTTGGATGAGATGATTGACTATAAGGCTGGTTACATGGAAAGCACCACTCGTGGTCTTGAACTAGGTTATTTTGCATGGGAACCATATCCCTTAATGAACTTATAGTATTTGGTTTCTATGGTTGAAAAGGCCTTGTATTATAATTCCTCCTTTGAGGCTGAGGATTAGCTTAATTTGAAGACCTATTTCCTTGATATGGAGGTTGGCAAGGTCTAGAATTTTGGCCTTGTTGCTTCCTTATATTAACCAACTCATTGCTAAAATTCTGTAATAACCCTTTTATCTCATGTACTTCCTTGGAAGGGGCTGAAACATTATTATTTTGAGTTATAGTTGTGTAACCCAAAGCTAGTACAATAGGTACAGTAGCTAAAGGTGGGATCAATAATGGAATTGATGGCTGTATTTCAGGAAAGATAGGCATTGACACCCTTGGAGCTATTTTGCTTGCTTGAATCAAGCAATTTTTAGCTCTAATTGCAATTGGATAAGCAACTACTAATGAAGTTCCATTCATTGATTGTATCATAATAGCAATGTCACTATTTAATGCTCTAAGAAAATACAAAAAAGCATGTTTGGCTATAGGCCTTACTGGTGTAGGGAATCTATCCCATGTCCTTTGAAATCTGTAATTAAAATCAACCATATGCTCATGGGGAGCTCTCTTTATTGTGCTTAGCTACTCCATCAGAGACAAGTTATCTGACTTGTCTTCAACTTGTTTGTTCAAAGCATCTCCCAACAAGTCCCATGATGTAATAAAACCCATAGTTAAATCTTTTAACCATTGAAAAGCCATCCCTTTTAGAGATGCTACCAGCAATCTTACTGTGACATTTTCTTGCATTATGTGATGTACTACACACAACATGGCTACATCTTTTATATGCTCAATTGGGGTGGTTTGATCCTCACCCATAAAAAAAGGCAAGCCTATCAAGTCTGCTACAGGAATGTCATCATGTTCTACAAATAGCAATGGGCTACTGATATTAAATGTGACAAATGGATACAATTTGGCCATTGGTGGGGGCTGAGGTGTTTGCGGAGTCTAAATATGAAGATCTATCACCAAATTACCTTGATTAACCTCTACAGTGCTTGGAGGAGTAGATCTAGTCCTTAGTTTTGGAGTGGATGCCCTTGTTGCTATTTTACCCCTTCTCCTTGGAGGCGAAAGCTATAAATAATCAAAAGAAGAACAACTTCCTCTTGTCTACACTCTTCTCATGTGTTAAATCCACTAGATCTACTTCAAAAAAAGAGATTAGAGTCACCAGGTATAATTTCTAACCTCAAAAGGCTAAAAATACAGCTGTATATACTAGAACAATAGTGAAAAGCTTTGAATTCTTGACTGAAATGAGTTTCAGTCTCCCACTGTGCATGCCAAAAACTGTTGTCACAAAGGATTGTGCCCTGAATGCTAAGGCTTTACAAGCTTGTCAATCCCATACAACATGCAAACATTCTCAGATTGTGGGTTTATCTGTTTCAAGAATGAACCTCCGGAATAGCTAACTCCCTCTAAATGCCCTATAGATCTGTAAATTGATGGATGAAAAAGATAGAAGAAAACTTGTATAAACTGAAAACTGAGTAGAAAATCTATCTAAAGGGGGTGATGAACCAATATTTGAACTTAGAACTACAATACAATTCACAAACACTTTCCAATAAACCTGCCCTTACAATCCAAACTAATCAATCTGATTACATAAGTATTTCATAGAAAGACATGAACAATTCTTGCACAAACTATGACTTGTAATATGCTAAAATTTTATATACTTCCATCTAACAAATGAGAAAAACAATTTAGAGGTTTTAAAATAAAACACAATAAATTCTCATCAAATCACTCACACAATGAATAGGACACCTGAATTCAGAAAGAAGAACCCCTAATTGTATTAGAAAATGAAAGGAATTTCTGTATAACAATAATGAATCTACTGAAAAAATAAACTACTGCTGCTGAAAACTGTAAAAATGGCTAAGTTACAAGACAATCTCCTTCTCTGTAATATGTAAAGGCAAAAAAGCATGAACTAAGAAAAAAAAGCATAAGCTTTTTTCTCATATAATACAAAACTTTCCCAAAAAAATGAATGGGAAGTCAACTCCAACTCCACTGAACTTGAAAATATGTATGAGTGACCTTGAAAAAGTAACTCTAAGTTGATGGGCGACCCCAAGTGAAAAGCCTAAAATTTAGGTTGCAAAACTCCTCTAAGATGAGCAAAAATAGCTCAGGACTCCAAGTCTAAAAGTTCTTGACCAAGAAACTGCCAAAAATAGTCATATCAAAAATAGAACTCCAAATATCTCTCCCTACATGACCCTGCACTTTAGTTCGACTCCTCTCCTATTTTTGTTTACCTTGAAAGACTTCTGATCAAGTCCGAAATGATATTTTTTGGAAAATAGCAAAAATATAACTTTTTTTTTTATATTTTCTACATCTTAGTAAATTGCATTTTTGGAGGCCTTTGGAGAAAAATCAAGGAAATCCACCTCGAGGCAACGTTGGCATTAGTCTTAGTAACCTACAATTCAAACTAGATAATTGGTTTATCTTTCTAGCAAGTCCAAAAACATTGAATTCTGATAAAGTAGAGAGGATTTATGATCCTGCCAAAAGATTTTTTCTTTTTTTGATATATGGTCTTCAGGTTCCTGTATCTGCATAGTGAACAAACATGTTAGATAAAATGTAGAGGTTGTAGCCTCTCTCTTGACTATTTTGATCTAATATTCTCTTTCTTCTTGCTTCATTTGAAGTCACTTGCTTCTTGAAAGCATTAGATAACAACTATTACAACCCAGCCTAATTGGGCTACCAAGCATAATTTGGTAACATAAACATGTTAAAATGATGAAATGGAGTAACTACCATTGTGTAATTGAGGTGGATGTAGGAACAATGTTATTTTCCCTTTGATATGACGAGAGAGAGTATCAATATGGAGAGGATGATATATCGCATGAATGCAACGATCCTTATGCCATCTAGAAAAATATACACACACGTACCTAGTACAGAGGGTATGTTTGTTCTTGTTAGCTGTCATTGTTAAGACAAAGGTTACTAATGTTAGCAACATGGTTGTCATTGCACCAAAAGATTGACCTATTAATTCCCGATACAAATTCCATAGTTAATGAATCCATGGGAGGTGGTTATGCCTTGTCACAAACCCAAGTGCTACATTGCATAGAACAAGGAGACCAAGGGCACACACCTTGTAACAATCCCCCCAGTGCAAGTGAGGGGTTCAAACTCATGACCTAGGCTCTGATACCATTTTTTAGCAAGACGGTTGTTGTTGCACCAAAATATCCACCTATTAATGCTCGATACAACTACCAGAGTTAATGAATCCATGAGAGGTGGTTAAGCCTTGTCATGAACTCAAGCACTATACTGGACAACACAAGGAGACAAAGGGCACACACCTTACAACAATTAAGTCCTTTGCATTGTCTAATAGAAACTTTTTGTATACTTTTTGAAGACAAGTCGACATGTGTAAATTGACTAAACATGATTAGTTTTGTTGTCAAGATCTTAGCCATCAAATAAGGATTCTTTGTCGATAGTTGTGCTTTAGATGAACACATTTATTGTTTAAAAGTATGTAATACCAACATCCAATAGGTATGTATGTTATGTCTTCTTATAAGGTTATTATTATTATTGTTTATACTACTATTAGTATAGTTAATATTTATGTTAGTTTATGAAGCCTCCTTTTTCTTTTAGTGGACTGCCTAGATGCTTGGGAGTGGAGGAGAGAAGCAATACTCCCATGCTCCCCACTATCTTCTATATGTGGAGAGTGAGAGAAAGCTGTAGGGGTAAAGAGACTATGGTATAATGTTGTTTTTATTGATACACCATAAATGTGTAGTGGTGACCCCTTTAGAAAGGAGGTGAATGTTTTGGAAGAGAACACAACACAACACAACACTTGGTAACAAGTGGTCAAGGAAAAGAGAGGAGAGCAGGCAAAAAGGAATGAAGGATGCTGAAGACTATGTTAGCGTGATGCTTGCAACAGAGAATAAACAAGTTTGTTATTACACTATTGAAAATGATAATATGTATGTTAGTATTGCCTTACATTCATTGAAGTTGTAAGTAGACTTATGAGGAAAACCTCTTGTTGATTGTTTTCATTTGTGGACCTCTGCATGTGTTAGTATCATCTCTTGTTGGTAAATGTTATGAGATTGATACCCAGTTAAGAGAGAGTTGCATATCTCTGATATACCATAGTACAATCCTTATAGATTGTTGTATATATAATACACACACACACACACACACACACACACACACACACACACACACACACACACACATATATATATATAACATATGAATGTATATATAGATTGTTGTATATATATATACATGGCCTCAGCCTTATGAAAACATAGTTTAATGATACAGTCATACGACCAATACTATCCTCTTAAACATATATATGTATGTAAACTATGTTGTCATAAGGCTGAGGCCATGTAATAAGATGGCCAGTCGAGTATAAAACTAGGACATGTAATATAGAGGTCGGCTAAGTATATAACAAGGCCATGCATAAAGCGTACATGGTCAATTGTATTATGATATATCTATTGAGGCCAGGTGTTCGATACATCCCAGGCTAGTAGTTAAACAATATTGAGGCCAAGTGTTTATGACATGTCCCCATTTCCAACATGATCACCTAGTGAGAAAACTGAGTTAGCCTATCTCATTCCTGTAGGCTAGCCCATCAAAGTAAGGGAATAATCTAGGGAAGATGGAAAATGAAATTAATGCACTTGCATTAATTACGTAATTGTAAATAATTAAATAATAATATTTTATTACTATTATTTAATTTGTAGTGCCAATAAGAAAATAAATTAAATAATAGCATTTTAATATTATTTAATGAGAAAAGAACAAAATAAAATAAGTGGAGCGCTCAGGTTGATATGGGAAAATAAAACATTCAAAATAAAATAGGTCCAGACCTATATGAGCACCCACCTTGGAATGGCAAAGATGTTGATATTTAAAATAAAATGATATAATTGGAGGATAAATTTCAAATGGGTCCTAGCATTGGATCAAACACTCATTGGAGGGAAAATTGTAAATTCAAATCTTTAATTTGAATTGGTATAAAAGAAGCATTGGTGTCTCAATTTCGACATCAGGAATCTTTGGTAAACTTCAGACTTATGCTTGACATTTGTTGTTTGATCTTTGGAGAATGAAAACCCTTTGTAGATATTTGGTGTGTTGGATGAAAACCCAATCACATTGAGGAGGTAAATTCATACGGAGTTTGCATTTGCACTTTATTGATTGAGTTTCATTACTTCATCATCGATTTTGGGTCGGAGACCATTGTTGATCTTCATTGATGTTATTGCATTGATTTGAAGATTTGCTTCAATTCCATTGAAGAATCATTGTCACACCTAAGTACCAATTTGGAGATTGCATCCCATATACTTCAGACTGAGGCAGACAGCTACTAACTCCCATTCACCTTAGTATTGGAAGGAATATATTGATAGTTTGAAGATACATTGAGTAGATCTCATCCCATCACAAGCGTGGTGCATTCATCTGTAAGGACAGTGGACATACTTGGAGATCTGTGGCAGCGATTCCTATCATAAGTGGTGGCATATAATTTCAAAGGGCAGCAGCATAGGTCATGTGCAGCGAACCTTCATACCAATGTTGTGGTTCTAGTGTAATGGAGCATTGGATTCATTATAAACAGCGATGTCATCCATCCTAGGCAGCGATACTACCTCGAGGGTCAGCGATCAGATTTCAAAGAGTTTGCAGCAGTAGAGAGGTCTGATCTGCATACCATATTAGTGCTTCATCATTAGAAGCCCTGAAAGTCTTTTCCATGCAATCAGCCAGTAGATTGGTATGTATGTGCATCAATATATCTCTGTAATTTGTAACAATAATATTGATAATTGTATGGATGTCCTTGTCATTAATTGTTAATGTATTAGAGAGGATAGAAGTCTGATCTATACTGCCAGACCTGAAATAGACATATTGGTTTAACATCATTGTAATTTGCAAATATATATTTTATAATCCTCTTCAAGTTGCCATCATCCATATATTTCATTTGAAATTGTAATCTTGTATGGTTGGTATAGTTAGAATCATGTGCAAGTAGATATCGGTGATAGAATTTTCATTGTAAAATTTGCAAACTCTCAAACTTGGTATCAAAATCCAAATCTAGCACTTGTCAGTGGTATCAAAGCAACAAATCCTGCCAGCCTGTAAGGTCTAATTGGTTATTGGCAAAATCAAGACTTATTCCTATAGCATTTTGTGTAAAGGTTGTAGTTAAAATCCACCTTCATTGGTTGTGATTTGGCTAAATCTTAACTGGGTGTTATGTGTGAGAAGTTTGATCTAGTCAATGGTTAGTTATGCAATTTTATAGAAAAAGAAATAATTAGCAAGGAGAACAAATTGTGGAAAACATGGATAGAGAGATAGATAGAGAAGAAGAATCTCCTAGGGAAGATGGAAAAATGAATCAGATTTTGGAAAGATAATAGCAGGTTAGGACCAAAAAAATGATGCCTTGGCCTGTATGATGTAATATATGACACAAGCCATGGAGAACATGGGAGTTAATGGTACACCTAACCGAGACGGTAGTGTAATTGGTTCACCAAGAGTTGATAGAGCTCGTACTCCTACAAGCATTAGGCCTATGAAACATACATTCCTTCCAAGGGAAGATATAGAGGAGGTTGTTGAGGATGAAGAGGCACCAACCACAGATGAAGAAGTGATTGCTATGCATCAAGCATATAGAGCACTTTTGACACTTCTTAGACAAGATTTCACTTTTTAGCAGTATTAGAATCAAAAGAATGGAGGAGGAAGAATGAGAGGAGATACTAGACCAAGGAAACAAGAATGGAAACATAAAAAATATATGGAAGCTTTGAATAGGATCCCTCTACCAAACTTTGATGGAAGTGGAAAGATGAGTGCAAGAGCTTGGGTAAACAAATTGGACACATTCCTCAAACTTAAGCCAATGAAGGGAGAAAAGGCAATTCATATTGCAACCATGCATTTGGAATGAGCAACATATGATTGGTTGTACTATGGACTTGTTACTAAAAATCATGGAATGATTCAATCATATGAAGAATTCACAAACAAACTGATTGCTAGATTTGACAAGAAAGATGAGGAGGTATACTATAGGGAGTTGTCTCAGTGGAAACAAATTGCTCAGATGAATATCTACATTGATCAATTTTAGAGGATTGCAGTAATGGTTCCAGATATGACAGAAAGAAGAGTGGTCATGTTGTTTGTTGAAGGATTGAATGATAAGTTGAGAGGATTGGTTAAAGATCACAATCCTAACACCTTGGATGAGGCTATTCATTTGGCACTCGATCTAGGTACTACTCCATCATTCCAACCACAAAATAAATTTTTCAAGGGATCTAGTTCAAATCAAAGAGGATTCCATCAACATAAATATCAACCTCCTAGGCTAGATCAAGAAACAAAGAATGAAATAAGGAGGAAGAAGCTTTGATTCTCTTGCAAAGAGCCATGGGAACCAAGACATAAATGCTTAGGGAAAGGTAATGTCCATCTCATAGAAGCGTATCCTCATGAGAAGAGTGAGTCTACAGAAGACAATAATTTGGATGGTGTTGAGGATCATGAGGAGCAACAATCAAAGTTGGAGCTTGAACCGAATGTTGAGGATAAAAGACATGTAACCTTTGCAGAAATTTTAGGAGTGAAAGGAGTCATCAACGGACAAAAAGTCACTTGTTTGGTTGACAGTGGAGCTACTCATAGATTCATTGATGAGGGCTTAGTTGTGAAGAAAGGACTAAAAGCTAAGAATTTTTTTGGATTCAGTGTGACAGTTGCAGATGGATTCACCATGGAATGCACTAGAATGGTACTGCGACTTAACATTCAAATGGGAGACTACATGCTGACTGGTGATTTCTATGTATTAGGACTACGAGAGATTGATGTTGTTTTCAGAGTTTAGTGGTTGCAGTCACTTGGCATATACATACATGATTTTAGCAATATGGAACTTGAATTCATTCATGATGGGAAGAAGATTGTTCTGAGAGCACTCTCAAATGGAGGCCCTAGAGTCATGTTTGCAAGAAGAATGGAAACATTGTTTAGACATGATGATCTTGCTTGGGTAGTGCAGTGCTTTGTATCATCTAAACCTTCTTTAGGAGATGGAAAGTATCATGTCAACATACAATCAGTACTTGATAAGAACAGTATGGTGTTTGGAGAAATTCCTCCTGGTAGACCACCAGATCATGGGTTTGAGCATGTCATTGAGTTTGAGGAGGGCTCCAAGCCTATCATCACTACACCTTATTGTCATATGAGGCATTTCAAGGAGGAGATTGAAAAGATGATTAAGGAATTGTTGGAGATGGGATTCGTTCATCCTAGCTCTAGTCCATTTGCATCTTTAGTTATGTTGGTGAAGAAGAAGGATGGTATATTGAGGAAGTGCATTGAGTACAGAGCTCTAAATAACAAGACAATCAAGAACTGATATCCCATTCCCAAGATCAATGAGTTGCTTGATGAGTTACATGGGGTAGTGTATTTCTCTAAGATTGATCTACATTCAGGGTATCATCAGATATGTGTCTATAAAGAGGATATACAGAAGACAACATTCAGATGCCACTATGGACACTTCAAATTTTTGGTTAGCCATTTGGTCTAACCAATGCACCTACTACATTTTAGTCATGCATGAATCACATCTTTTATGAGCAGTTCTGTAAGTTTCTATTGGTTTCCTTCGATCATATTCTGATATACAGTAAGACTTGGGAGGAACATTTGCAGCACATTGATGTAGTACTGGGGATCATGGAGGCTTAGTCATTGTTTGTGAAGGCATCTAAGTGTGAATTTGGTGTGATAGAGATTTTCTATCTGGGACATGTGATTGGAGCTGATGGAGTCAGAGTTCATCAGGAGAAGATATAGACAATTCTGAATTGGTCACCTCCATGGAACATTTTAGATTTGAGAGGATTTCATGGGCTATGTTGCTACCACAAGAGGTTTGTAAAAGGATTTTCATAGCTATCCGCACCTCTTATAGACCTCACCAAGAAAGGAGCATTCAATTGGTCAGATAAAGCTCAGATTTCTTTTGACAAACTCAAGGAGGTGATGAGTTCATGTCTGGTGTTGGCGTTGCCAGATTTCACAAAACCCTTTGTGTTGGAATGTGATGCATCAGGGATAGGCATTGGTACAATGTTGATGGAGAACAAACATCCTATTGCTTTTGAGAGCAGAAAATTGAGGGATGCAAAATGGCTCCTACTATTCCACCTATGATAAGGAGATGCTCACCATCATTCATGCATTGGCAAAGTTTAGTTAATATTTGGTGGGTAACTGATTCATGGTCAGGACTAATCATAATAGTCTGAGACATTTCTTATTACAGACATATTTGAATGAGAGGAAACAAAAATGTGTGAGGAAGATTCAGACATATGATTTTGACATTGAGTATGTGAATGGGAAGAGCAATGTGGTTGCTGATGCTCCATCCAGGAAGCCTACTCTCTGCTCTATGTTAGAAGTTTTAGTAGATTGGAAATCTCATCTTTTGGTTGAGTATTCTAAGAATACTTTTTCTTGTAATACCATGGATGGAAAGATTCATGATGATAGGTATAAGGTGGTTGATGATGTATCTACTACAATGATAGAATCTATTTGGTTCCTGAATCAAAATTGGAGAAGATTTTGAGGATTATGCATGATTCCCCACTTGCAGGACATCTAGGATTCTTTAAAGCCTACAAGCAGGTGAGAGAGAGATTCTCATGGAAGGGTCTCAAAGATGATGTCTTGCAACATATCAGAGAGTGTATGAATTATCAATAGAACAGATCTAAGAATACTTTTCCAGCAGGGTTGTATCAGCCATTGCCAATTTCAAAGCAAAGGTGGGAAGGTATTTTAATGGATTTCATCACTAGTCTTACAGGAGTCCAAGGTAGGCATTGCATCTTTGTGGTGGTTGACATATTGACAAAGTATGCACACTTCTTTGAAATTTTGATAGATTTTTTAGCACTTTAGCTTACAGATTTATTTGACAAAGAGGTGTTTTGTTTGCATGGACTTCCTAAGACCATTGTCAATGATCAGGATAGCAGGTTTCTCAACATGTTTCGGTAGGACTTGTTCTGATTGGTTGGGACAGATTTGACACCGAGCACAAGCTATCTCCCGTAGAGAGGTGGACAGATAGAAGTTGTGAACAAATTGGTTAAAGGTTACCTTTGCAACTATGTTGCAGCGAAACAACGTGCTTTGGTCAAGTGGTTGCACTTGGGTGAGTATTGCTACAATACCACCTATCACATATCAATTGGCATGTCACCTTTTAAGGTGTTGTACAACTATGATGCTCCATCATTTGTCGATTTGGCCTTTAAATAGCACAGAGCTCCCAGAGCTAAGGAGTTGACACTTGATAGTCAAGATATTCTCATGGTACTTAAGGCTAACATCCAGCAAGCTCAGAATTAGTACAAGATGTATGCAGATAGACACAAGGTGGAAATAAATTTTGAGGTTGGTGATTTGGTCTTCTTGTGCCTACAGCCATACAGACAGTCGTCATTGAAGAAGAGAGGTGTTGAGAAGGTGAAGTTGAGGTTCTATGGTCACTATAAGATTCTTAGATGAGTTGGTGAGTTGCCATATGAGCTTGAATTATTGGCAGGAAGAAAGATTCACATTATTTTTCATGTGTCATGCCTCAAGAAGGCATTGGGATAGAAAATTGTTTCTTTGCTTGACCTTCCACCTCTTGATGAAGAGGACACTTTGGTTTTGGTTCCTGACAGCATACTCGAGACAAGGGAGTGACACTTGAGGTACAAGGTGATCAAAGAATATTTGGTGAAATGGAAAGATCTACCATTGAAAGATGCAACTTGGGAAGGAGAGCAGATTCTATAGCATCTAAATCTGATATTGCTTGAGGGAAAGCAATCTCGGGAAGGGAGCATTGACATGTCCCCATTTCCGACGTGATCACCTAGTGAGAAAACTGAGTTAACCTATCTCATTCCTGTAGGCTAGTCCGTCAGAGGAAGGGAATAATCTGGCGAAGATGTAAAATGAAATTAATGCACTTGCATTAATTATGCAATTGTAAATAATTAAATAATAATATTTTATTATTATTATTTAACTTGTAGCACCAATAAAAAATAAATTAAATAATATTATTTAATGAGAAATGAAAAAGTAAAATAAGTGGAGAGCTCAGGTTGATATGGGAAAATAAAGCATTTAAAATAATATAGGCCCAGATCTATATGAGCACCCACCTTAGAATGACAAAGATGTTGATATTTGAAATAAAATGATATAATTGGAGGAAAATTTTCAAATGGGTCCTAGAATTGGATCAAGCACTCATTGGAGGGAAAATTGTAACTTCAAATATTTAATTTGAATTGGTATAAAAGAAGCATTGGTGTTTGATTTCTCGCATCAGGGATCTTTGGTAAACTTCCCACTTATGCTTGACATTTAATGTTTGATCTTCAAGAGATAAAAACCCTTTGTAGAGATTTGGTGTGTTGGACGAAAACCCAATCACATTGAGGAGGAGGATTCATACAGAGTTCACATTTGCACTTCATTGATTGAGTTTGATTGCTTCATCATCAATTTGGGATCAGAGACCATTGTTGAGCTTCATCAAAGTTCTTGCATTGATTTTAAGATTTACTTGAATTCCATGGAAGAATCATTGTCACAGCTAGGTGCTGATTTGGATATTGCATCCCATATACTTTAGATTGAGGAAGACAGCTAGTAACTCCCAATCGCCTTAGTATTTGAAGACATCGATTGATAGTTTGAAGATACACTGAGCAGATCCGATCCCATCACAAGTGTGGTGCATTCGTCTCTAAGGGCAACAAATATACTTGGATATCTGTGGCAGCACTTCCTATCTTATACGGTGGCATATAATTTCAAAGGGAAGCGACATAGGTTATATACAATGAACCTTCATAGCAATGTTGTGGTTCTAGTGTAGTGGAGCATTGGATTCATTGTAAACAGAGACATCATGCATCCTAGGCAGCGATACTACCTCCAGGATCAGTGATCAGATTTCAAAGAGTTCGCAGCAGCAGAGAGGTTTGATCTGCATACCATATCTGTGCTTCATTATTAGAAATCCTGAAAGTCTTTGCCCTGCAATCGACCAACAGATTGGTATGTATGTGCATCGATATATCTCTAAAATTTGTAATAGCAATATTGATAATTGTATTGATGTCCTTGTCATTAATTGTTGATGTATTGGAGAGGCTAGAAGTCTTATCTATACTGTCAAATCTGAAAAAGACATATTAGTTTGACATTATTGTAATTTACAAATATATATATTTTATAATCCTCTTCAAGTTGCGATCATCCATATGTTTCATTTGGAATTGTAATCTTGTATGGTTGGCATAGTTAGAATCATGTGGAAGTAGATATTAGTGATAGAATTTTCATTGTAAAATTTTCAAAATCTCAAACTTGTCATCAAAATCCGAATCCGGCACATGTCAGTTTAATACATCTCAATCCAATTTTTACACAATATTGAGGCCAAGTTTTTGATACATTGCAGGCCAATAGTTAAACAATATTGAGACCAAGCATTTGATACATCTCAGGCTAATAGTTAAACAATATTGAGGCTTAGTGGTTGATACATCTCAGACAAATACTTAAACAATATTCAGGATGAGTGGTTGATACATCCCAGGCTAGTAGTTATTTCACAGGGCAATATAAAAACCAAATACCTAAGGCCGATTGTGAATAAATAACAGAGGTTGACTGTGAGGTCAATTGGGATCATATATATAAGATCAACTATAATGATAAAGTAATTCCTCAGCTATGATGTTATACAAAGGTTGACTAAGTAAATAAAGTCGTGTCAACTGTTTTTTCATCTAAGCCAAATGTGGTACAACATGAAGGCTATGGGTGGAATGATTAACCTAGATCTTTAAGAGATTGTTTGATATTAAAAACCAAGGATCGATAGCAAGTCTATAGAAGGATCTAAGAGAAGATCATTCGTGAAGTATATTTTACCTTACCGGTAGTGGTTAAGAGGAATGAAGATGTTTTTCTGAAATCTTGAAGAGTTAGTATAAAAGGCAAAGTCATAGTGTAGATACACTATCTACAATATATCTACTCTATTATTTATCTTAGACCAAATATAGTCATAAGAGTGTCTTAAGGAACATTCTGTATGCCAACAATAAGTCAAGATTAAGACTAACGTGATAATTGGAGTTCTCCCTTTGATATACATAAGGAGGACTATTTAATTGTATGATAGCTTTATATTGATAAGACAGATAGAGTATTTACTAGATAATGTATATGGATTGAATGTAAATCTTGTATGTGTAGATGACTATAAATGAGTTGCGGAGTAGGCAAAAAAGTAATTGAGTAAATGACATGTAGTCACAAACCTATGATTGCAAGGATGCAAAGAGGGACTCAATATATATTTACACCAGTCATCTAAGATCTCACCCTAGACTTGTCAAGAATGACTAGTAGATAAGGGTTTATGTCATTATGACTAATGTGGTATAAGTAAGACCAAGAGAGAGTGGTTGAGAATAAAGAAAATAAATATATAATAAGAATGTTGTCTCCAAGTTGAGAAAAGAGTGAGTGAACATACAAATTTTATGTATATGAAACTTTGGTCGAAGTAATGCAACAATCACTGCTTGCATTGTCGATTTATGGTGTATCATATAACTAAACAATTAGAATGGTTCATATATAGATAGAGCTAGACTAGAGTTGTAAACCTAATTGTCTTTATCTAGGACACATCACTATTTCTCATATGGCAATATGGAATCAACTGATTCTCATTATCTATTACCCTCGTGAAGGGTAGGACCACTTCCAAGTAGGAAGGTAAGTGTGGAACCACCAGTCTATGGTTGGAGGAAAAGAACTAGGCTAATGCTATCTCTCTCTCTCTCTCTCTTGTAGTTGACTTCCAAAGACTTTTGAACAAAGAACACATTACTTATTTTGTAAAAGATATTTATAAGATTTAAAATCATAAGAATATGACCATTGTAATCTGTACAAATTTTTAGTCACATGTGAAGTGACCTCCTTTTGAAATATGTATATTATATTTGGATATTGTGAATATATTGTTTATGGATATATTTTTCTCTTCTCTTAAAAAAAAGTGTTAATATTTGCTTAATTTTGTTTGAGTTTTTTTTAATATTCCAATTCAGATGTTACAGATAGTATTTATATATTGCAAATTTAAATCTTTTATTGATTAAGAGAATTGTAAGACCAAAAGGTTGCTTAGATATTGTTATAAACTTTTGATTTGGACCTATGTAAAGGTTGAATGGAAAACCATGACTGGTAATGAGAATTGAGAGAGAAATGATATTAGTCATTGAGATTTAATCTTGAATGAAGATTTACCTCAAGTATTTTCAAAAGAGAATATATATTTTGAACTAAGAAGCCAAGAATGGTAGAATGTTTGATGAATGATTTAATATAATAGCGTTAATAAAGCTATCTAAGGTAAAAACCTACCTTGATTTGTCAAACAAAATGTGTATGTACTCAATTCTTTATGTCTAGTAAAGACTAGAGTATAAATACTCTTATTATTATAATATTATCAGAAGTTTATTTTGTGAAATTGAGAGTTTTCAAATACCACTCTTATTGTGGGTATAGAGGAGTCTAATCTATAGATTTGTCTAAGATGGGTCAATAGTTTTCATAATTTGTTTTATTTTGCAATTCCAATAAATGGTCATATGTTTGTTATTATCAATAGGAAATACTTGAATGTAATCATAGGCTAAGGTAGATATATCTTAGAGAAAAGTGTCTTAGAAGTCTATAGATGTCAAGAGCAATGTCTTGATGATGGAGTCAATAAAATCTTGAGAATATATAATATGTATATCAAAGAAAATAGAAATGGGTCGATAAGTCTTTGAGTAGAATGATAGGTTGTCATAGACACAAGATTGCAATGATGCAAAGAGGGGCTCATTGTACGTTTATAAGTCACCTAAGATTGCATCTTATACTTGTACTAGAATAAGGGAATATTCTAAGTCAGATAGACTAACATTGAGTTAACAAGTTATAATATGTGGATAAATATTATTTACTAAATTATAAGAATGTGTTGATATTTGGTGTGTATATTAGCAGTATCATTCTTTGGAAGCAATATTTCACACACCTAGAGACTCTACAAGTTCAAACCTACTAGTTCCAGTAGTACAAGTGCTCAAAGAATACCAAGGATTTTTTTTGTGATTTTCTTTCTATTTTCATTCATGGGAAGCCTTCAAATCACCTGCTGACTTTGCTGGTATGTACAAAATTTTCTAGATCAGACCTAGTTTTTTCTTGCTTTAGAGAATGTTTTCATGAAATCCCAACTCATTTCCATGTTCTAGCATGACAAACTATCAAGGAAAATATGTTGCTTTACCTGCTTTTTTGCAAAAATTTAGTTTTAGAGCCTTCTCCATATCCATATTAGACTAAAAACCCTACTAGTTTCATCCTGAACAACCATGTAATAGAAGGATATCAGCATGCTCCTCATGCTTACCTCCCACCCACCCCTACTTAGCCTTCTTGATAGCCTATCCATGCCTATAGTTATCCCTAGGAAGGCTATTTTAAACCTCACCAATAGGTTTACCCTCCTAGCCAACCTTAGGACATGAGCATTCAACATATGGCAGTAGATTTTCAAAAGCAGTTTGATGCTATGGAAAGAGAACAAGAGTATAACATGCAATAGGAGGAGCTTTCTTATCAAGCCTATCTCCAACAATAAGAAATGAAGGCACAAGTAAGGTATGAAGAAGAATGTTTTGCTAAACATGTTGCAAAAAAAGAGGAGCAAATAAAGCAATTGCTTGCCCAAATCCAAAAGATGGAATCTCAATCAATATTTTGTGTTCCTATCTTCATAGAAACTCTTCTTACAACCATGGATCAGCCCTTAAAAGATGAGGTTTCAAGATTCACAATCCCAAGTTTCAATCAGGGAAAGCTTTCTGAATCAGCAAGTAAGTCTCTTCATTTTAAGATTCCAAGTTTTAAAGGTTCTCATCTTTTGCAAGAGCCCTTAAAAGTACAAAAAACAATCTATGATCTATCAAGAGCAATGATTCAAAAACCTATTCTTCCTCATGCATGTCTAGAGGATGTTGGTTCATGCTTGACATTAAATCCTTTATATTTTGATGTATTTCATAGTTTTTCTAATGCTATTCATGAGATGTATGAAAGCCGAAGGCAAAGGCTACAAGGTGAAAATCTTAAGTTGCAAAGACAACTTGTACAAGGCTTATTGGAAAAGAAACTAAATGAAGAGGAAGATTCAGTCTCTTTGTTTGATTAGCTACCTAGTTTTGCTGACAAGGATGAAGAGAGCATGCCAATACTCACCTTAGTAGCTGATTTGGAGCAGGAAGCAGACATTAGAGAACATGATGTGTTGCTGGTTCATGAAGACAAGAATAAGGATGAAACCTCAATGCATATGAAGGTACACATAGATAGCCCTATTTTAGAGTCCAACGAGATTGTTTTGCATGAAGATAAGGTTGCCTACCAAGTTGAACAAGAAACCAAATCAGAATCTACACATCAAGAAGATGGTACTCTTGTCTCCTCGAATCTTCAAGAGAGTTGTCTTACAGTTGAGGTTAATACTCTGATAGAGAAGAGTAAAGAAGAGATTGAAGATGACCTTTTTGGGATGTGCTAGATGATTTTTGTGCAAATTTAGATGTCAAACCAGTATCTCAAGAGGAAGAGGTTTATAAGTAACAAGAGCATCAAGTGGAAACAACTTATTTTCCAAAGGTTTTTAATCAGGAGGATGATAGAACAACAGAATGTAAACATCCAACCAGCACTATGTGTTTAAGAATGGGTTTGTTAAGAGGATGTCCTATTCAACATCTAATCCAGCTAGAAAGCAAGAAGGATAAGCCATTACGTATCATGCATGAAGATGACCAACATGAAGAGAATAGTCAACTCACTTGTCCACATCAAAGAAACTATATTTTTAGTCAAAACAAGTGGGTATGTGTTTTTGTTCTCTTCTTAAATAGATATTACATAAGTTTATTGGATGCCCCCCACTTTCCTCACCCATTGTTGGCTGCTTACAAGTATGGAATGCATTCTCAACTGATCAAGAAAGGAAGCTATAGTGTGGAACTAGTTAATGGCTTTGTTTAAATGTCCTGTTTCATTTATTTATCTTTAGGTAGGTAGGTTATGTTAGTCTTTCTTTTCCAATAAGTGTTGATGCATAGTTTGCTTGCCCTGTTTAGGGTCAGTTTTGTCTTGTTTTTTGTTGTTGTGTCTGTGTCTTGTTGCTATTCAATGTTTCTAACAGCTTAATTACAAAGTTTTATAAGTTTCTAAAGGCCTAAAAGACTCTATTACCCAATGGATATACTAGGCAACTTGGCCTATGAGTTTTAGTAGGCAGAACTAACGTAGAGGTCACCAAAAATGTTACCTATTTGTGCACTTTAGCCCAAATAGGCAAAACTAGGAAAACATTGTTTATTCTTTACCTTGAGGAGGGAGACAGGTACAAATGACTGTTACAAGAGACTAAAGGAGATTTACAAGCAAAGACCTAGATCAAGTGTCTAACACAAGAAGAAGGGAAGAAGACTAATGTAGGGTAAGAGCTCGCTACTCACCTTGAAAGGCCTACTACCCAGGTAGGAGGCCATTCCAATCATCATTTCTACTAGAATCATGCATTGTCTCATTAAGAGTTGCAATAGGAGCTAGATAGAAGTGGTAACAACACCTGACAGGAGTAGGAGACATTCAAAAGTAGTCAGGAGGTCAAAGTAAGCTACAAGTTTTAGATTGTTTCAAATCTATTCATTATAGTTTGTTCAAGTATCAGATGATAGAGGTACACAATTTGTTGGATTCACTTATGACTATAAGCAACTGTATTAAGAAATAAATTTCAGATGTGTTTTCCTTATGCAATTGATAGTTTTACAAAAGAAGAACAATAGACAAATCATTGCACAAAACAACTTCTTATATTCGCAAGGAAAATGTGTTTAAAATTCCCACCTAAGATGTGGGAATTGACTATAAATAATTAAATGAAAAAGAGCACATATACATCTGAAAAGAGAAACATAGAGGAGAGAAGGGGATCTGTCATTTCCTATGAAGATGAATCCCCCACTTGTAGCTACACCATCTTCAGACTCTCTAGTTTTGTCTTCAGAAGTACCCACAAGAGGAAGAAAGAGATATGTCAGAGCTCGGGATATCCTTCACTCATATACACATAAGAGCATCAAATGTACATGTTATCTTTCATAAACATCAAAATAGAAAATGAAAGAGATTAAGAACTATCCAAATGCAAACATGCATCCACAAGAAGATGCCAAAATGAAGACCATATAAGCAGAAGAGAGACTCCTTGCCTCAATATTTTTATCTAATTTTTGTTCTAAGTGTTCAGGTAAAATAAGTTAGTCATCAGATGAGGATAATAGTCATAGCATGTTGACAGTCACATGGGGGTGGTCATGTCTCAAACCATTCTCACAAGGGCCTACCCCATAAGACATCACCAACTTTGAAGAGATAGTCACTTATCTAATTAGAAGCCACCATTAAAGGGTGCAGTGAGTAATCCATTGGCCTATAGACTGTTTTGATGGAAGCCCCTATCATGGAGAGGCCAAAGAAGGCAATCAAACATCCATTAAGAATCTTGCTAATGTTCATAGATGTATGTTGTGTTTGTAGTATGAAATATTTGATGTATAGGTCTATTAAACTTCATATATGCTTGTGAAGGCATCAAATGAGATAAGGAACTATCCTGGATAGTCAAGAAAGGCAGTAGTTAAGGCATGAGAACAAAATTCATGATGATAATATAAAGAAACACAGTCATACTTCCATGTGACTAGTACAAAACAAAAGTGTGAAGCAAATAAGGAGTGAGAATCTTTTGTTCCCCTATTCTTTTCTCAAGTTTGAAATCTTGGCAGTGATGGAGCCATGCCCAAAAGATAGTGAAAATGTTATGTAACCAATATTCAAAGTATGAGAATATAGTGTAATAGATAGCGATAGAAATTACCAAGGATGTTTGTGAAGTGCAGTAAAACCATAAAGGAGTTTTCCCCATCATTAAAGATTAACCATACCATCAGCTTGCAGTTAGTAGAAGCTCTAAGACAATAGTCAAGTAATAAATATGACTTCACATACAGTACAAACATGACTGTCATAGGAAGAATGAAACATGAAACATGCTTTTGTTTTCTTCATTAAGGAGACATCAAGGCATTCAACAATGCCTTGATGACAATCATAGGAAGCGTGAGTTCAACAATCCTAGGATAAGATCAAAGAATTGTAAAAGGGCAGCAGAGTTCAAGGCTAAACTCTAATGTAGGTTATGCTAGATCACTTGCCAATCACTGTCAATGTAGCAGAAATAATGGTAGTATGAATACAACCATAAAGAAAGTAGTCATCCCTCTAACAAGGAGCAGTCTAGAAAGCCCAAGGAAGTTGGTCAAGCCAGTTCAAAAGCTAGATCAAGATATGACAGCAAGACAATGCATGAGAGAGCAATCAAGAACATGGAAGTTTAAAATATTTAGTGAACACCACCATAAAGATCAAAAGGAGAAGTCATTTAGCATAAGAGGATAGTTATCACAGGCTAGAGGAGTAGTCATGCTTGAACAACAAGAATAATCATGAAAAGTTATGCAAGCCTAATCGAGGAACAACAGTTAGTAAGGACAACATATTTTCAAGGTTAGGAGCATATAGTGAAGGAACAACAATCAGAGATAAGTTTGAATATTTAGAGAAGCATCCTAAATGCGTGGGTTTAGGCATGAGGAAACCCTAGCACAAGACTATGAGAAAAGAAACAGTCATGGTAAAAGAATAAAGGACCATTGTTTAAGGTTTCACATTATGAAGTATGTGCTTGTTCCAGAAAGTCATATTTTAGTGGAGTACAGTTAGCTCCAAAAGGAATGTTTTTTTTGGGCAATGCCTCCAGTGGTGATGTTTGATTTTATTCAAAGAAAAATAATGAGCTAGGATCCAGAAAGCAACTACCTTCTTGATGGAATATGTGGTTGGGATCCCTAAAGAACATA
The DNA here is from genome assembly GCA_027924645.1 of Cunninghamia lanceolata. NCBI lineage: Eukaryota > Viridiplantae > Streptophyta > Pinopsida > Cupressales > Cupressaceae > Cunninghamia > Cunninghamia lanceolata. The sequence goes on from BSBN01000144.1 coordinate 4,764,150, forward strand.
GAACTAGATATTCGGGAAGGGGAATTAGACATGGATCTCAAACCATCGAGATTAATCCAGACAAGGAATCTAAAATTTTTATTAAGAAGGACCAGTGTACCAACAGTACTTCATAGTCATTTCTTCTAAGCCTGCACAAGATAAGACTTTGAAGCTAAATGAAGAATTGATTCTTACCAAAAAAAAGGAAAAGAAAATGTATTTTCTAGAGTTAAAACAAAATAAGGTTGAAAAGAAAAGGGAAGATGTGCTGACATAATGGGAAAGACTGAAGAATTTTGAGTCAAAAGCTATAAGGTTGACAACAGAGCTCATTGACACTGAATTCTTCCAACGGTGATTCACAAATCTAGGACAATTTAAGGATGATCCAAATATTTTGTATAAGTTAAAAGAGGTAACAATGGCCTTGAAAGAAAGAGAAATGATTTCATAGGAGCAATTTCAGAATGACTGAGTGAAAGAGAATATAATTAGAAAATAAGTCTAACATGCAAATAGACTTGTTATGTCAAGAAACAATGCATAATGGTCTGAAGGAAAATGAGTTGAAAAATGTAGTGGCTAGATGAAGTACACATGAAATGAACTCAACATGCTTTGAAGAGAAGGTGCTGGTTTTGGAGGTACAGTTGAAGTTTTTGATGAACAAAAATAAGGAATGTGATGAGCTAGCTAAACAAATGGAACATAATTTTCTTGACACTTCTAAAAGGGCTTTGGAATTAGACTATTTACAAGTAATATATGAGTCCAGGACAAATGAAATGGAGCAAATTTTAACTAAAGTAGAAGAATCTAGATTTGGGGGCTTCATCAAAATCTTGAAAAAGTATGAGCAAGCACAAGAGACAATGAACAAGATGGAAGCAAACCACTTTGAAATCAAGGAAGAATTTAAGTGCTCTAAACATTATTCTTTGGAAAGAATAAATAATCTTGAGACTGTACTATTGAACTCACAGCAAAAGGAACAAGAAATGTAGGAAAACTTAATTGCTGCAGAAGGAGAAGTATGCATCTATAAAAATTGTGCAAAATACTTGACAAAGAAGCTTTTGAGGTTTAGAATTTGGCTAAAGTCCTAGAAGGTTTGTTAAAGGACACACAGGAGATATTGGAAACTATTGAACTAGATCTGAAAAAACGTTTCTCAAAGGGAAATTGTACTTCAAAGTAAGCTTGAAGATTATGAGGTAAAGTCCCTAGCGAAGCAAAATTTTCCCAAAGTGTTTCTCAAAGAATATATAGAAAGCCAGGAGGAAGAAAGTTACCATTTACCATGCCCTGGCATAGAGAGAAGACCATCAAGTTAAAAAACAATAGGTTCTATGGTGGTGCCTCCCATGTAGGGCAGCAAAGAGGAGAGGGAAAGGAAAGAAGACAAAATAATGCCCGAGTTAGGCTTTGAAAGCCCTTTTTCGCAAAGAAGATGCCCTAAATTTTAATCAAAAATTGAGCAATGAGACTTCTAAAGTCTTTTCCCCTTTCTTTTGTTTGATAAATGAAATGAAGTAGCATCGTAGCCTATGGAAACACTTCTCTAAGTGTTAAAGGAGTCAAAAAGTAGAATCATGAACCTGTGGGTGGGTAAGTGCAAAAAGATGGGGGGCCAAAAAGTGGCCAAAAAATTTTGAAAAAAAATTTAGGCATAACGCGCTCGCGTTATGGCTTGGCAATGACAAGCCTAAGGCTCGTCATTGCCGAGCCATAACGCGAGCGCGTTATAACGCGCTCACGTTATAAAGCGCTTCATATATAAAAAAAAAACGCTGTCATTTCATTTTAGTTCATTTCATTGTGAGTTTTTCCTCCGCCCGCGGCTTAAAACCCTTCAAAAACGCGCTCGCGTTCTACAAAACACCGTTCAACACAAAAGATTTGTCGATTCATCGCCGAAATGCCGCCGCGACGTCGAGCACGCCAAAGGGGTGAGTTATCTTTGTTTTTTTGTTTGAATTTCTTCCTAAATAGGTAGGTTTTGTGTTGATTTTTGATGCATATTTTATTAATTGTAGGAAATGTTAATGCACCTCCTCCTCCTCCTCAAAATCCTCAAAATCCACAAAATCTTGAGGAAGAAATACCTGCAGAACAACAACCTCCTCCATTCATTCCTCGACATGCCCCTGGAACACAAGATAATATAATGGGGGAAATTGAAAACAACAAAAAACAAATTGAAGATATAATTGCAAGGTTAAAAGATCCTTCCACTTCAACCTTGCATAGGTCCACGCTTGCCGAATCTCTTGAGTCTATGTTATCAAATGTAAATTCAATTAGCAAGCAAATAACTAGTTGGACCGATAAAAAGAGAGAGTTTAGAGATTACTATGCAGATAAATTGTCATATCAAGATGTCAAAAAATTACAAATTACAAAAGTAGACTTGTGTTCAATTTTCACAAACCCACAAACAAATCAACCTCCACCCATTACATGCAAGAGGTTCCCTATCCATTGGTGCAACAACCAAGCGATAAGGGACAATTTCGGGCAGAGGTGGTGGATGGTTTTTGACCATCCTCCATGCAATAACAATGAGGTCCCGCAATACTTTTTGAGGAAACTCTACTCCGAGTTTGTCCTCAATAAAGTGCCAAACTATTTTGATATGCGGGACTTCCAGGGTAGAGGTGGGGGCTCAGCACAGGATAGACCAGGGGCACGTCTTGACCCACAGCGGGTAGTGAGACGAGTAATCAGCAGACCAGCCCACAAGCATGTTTCTATTCCTTCCATTGTGAAGGAGAGTGTTGAGGTCGATACACTGAGGTCGATTAGTGCCTTGACCCAGAGCATCATAGAGCATGCCGATCCTGCAACACAGAGTGGGTTGGGAGATAGTGCGAGGAGTAGGGTCCCACCGCATACTTGCCAGGCTTGCGGGTCAGCCTGTGGTTATGACCCCATGGACAGTCAGGACGCAGGTGCACAGGCTACATCTGTAGCTGAGCAGATGGCGATGACAGATACCCTCCTGAGTGAGACTTTCGGCCTTGATACTCAGGTAAATATTAGCAAGTTTATTGAATTTAATTTATTAAATTTTATTTTTGAAATACAAGATTAACTAATTTAAATTGATGATTTTAATGAAATTTCAGGGTCATAGCGTCGATGCAGTTTTCAGTGGTTCTCCACCTACATTTTTCACTAGATCATCTACTGTCGAGGTATGTAACTAATAAACAATTATAAATATTACATGTGAATAGCATCGTTATATGAATGGTATTCTAATTTCTGATTTTGGATGTTGAATAGGTTAACACTGTAGATTTCATGGCAACACCTGCCAGCGGTGGTGGACTTCAAAGCTTTACAGAGGTAATAAAATAAATAGTTTAATGAATGAATTGTACTTACTAAATTTTTGTATGTGATTTGTGTGTTTTATTGTGTGTACTTCCATGTTTAGATGAGCGTGTGTGTATGTTAGGAGCCATGATTTGCATCACTATTATAGTTTTCGTAATTGAATAATGTTTTTTTATTTCCAGATGATGCAGGCTGCGGATACACCTCCCCATGTTCATAGGGCAATGGAGCAGGGTGTGGCCTCTGCAATTCATAGCTCTATGGCATTGACAGGGGTATGAGGCAGATTAGTAAATTTCAATTTACATTCATTGTTATAGTTGTCTATTTTTGAAAAATCAAAAGATTATTGATTTGAAGTTTAATTTCTATCTGGATGGTTTCTATAGGACATGACATCACCAGGGCCTTTTCCTTCTACTGAGGCAAGTGAGCAGACAGATTATATGTTAGCGGTAAGTGATTATTTTGTTAAATGTTTCATTTTTTTATAACATGTAATTTCTATATATTAATATCTATACTTTTTTTTGTAACAGGTAAAGGTGCAGGAAGAACTAAATAGGAGAAGTAGCCCTCGGGTTCGTAGTAGACCACCCACATGCATGTCTCCATCCCCTAGAAGATCAAAGGCTGCTCGTGATTTATTCTCTTCACCAGCTAGAGGGGAATGACTTTTTATTGTGTTCCTCTGTTGTATGCCTATATGGCATTTGTGGACATATATTTTGTATTGTACATAGTTGACATTGTATGCCTATATGGCATTCTTGTAAGCCTATATGGCTATTTTGTATATATGTTATACTTATATCGACAGATATTGATGTATGCGTATATGGATATTTGGTTAATACAAATCTTTTTTATTGATGGCGTCCATACTTGCATTATAAATCCACTTTTGAATGGATATTTGTAGATGGCTACTTCAAATATTTAAAGTCTGATTGTATTACATAGGATGTTTGCATTTTCTTTGATAGGCTTGATAGGCCATGGATTACATGATGGTGTTTGATGGAAAAGTATGGTACTAGAAGACTCTAGTTCATTCTTAATAGGCTTGTGATTGATAATATCTTTGCATGATTGCACTTGATCTTGGATCATGGGCATGTTGTTAGGATTTTGATTGCATTGTGATGTTTGATGGATAGGCATGGTGTAAGTGTAAGATACCCAACTAGTTCTATGAAAAATTTTCCTTACTTAAACACTTTTACTTGCTAACAATTCATCAACTACTTCAATAACATAAAGATATACATCAAGATAACTATTTGAATGAAACAACATTAGAGTTGGGTACTTGTCTTGTTACTTGATTCAATCAACTTGGAATGTCTTATTACATGGAAAATGCTTTCAATAGCATGAAGTACAACTCATTCAATGGAAATACAAGGACAGGCCTTGAAGCCTTGATGTTACAATGTCTTCCTTATTTGAGCAACATTTGAAGATTTGGAATGTTCAACTCATCACCTCACAAGGTAGGCGCATATTTGAAGGATTTACAGGTTTTTCTGACTTGGGCGCCAAGTTGAGGTGACCTCCTCCTGAAGTTGCACCTTGTCAACATTAGGTGCCAATTAGAGTTTATGGATGCTCTGGATTGTTTCCAAGAGTAGGCGCCAAAACATCATCATTATGAAAGTGTTTTAAATGCTACGCGCCCAAATCAGCCCTCTGGAGTCTAGGCGCTCCTTTCATGCATTCTGTGTTCTAGGCGCCAATTGAAAGGAGTGGAGAACAGGGCAAGCGCCTTCCAAACTAGGTGTTTCCTTGAGGTGACAAGGACTTAGAAAGTGCGCCTAAGGTGAGTGCCTTGAGTGAAAAGGTCTAACAAACATCTTTGAACCCCCTTTCAAGGTTAGGCGCATTCTGGAGGTGGAAACAAGTAGAAGGTGCGCCTTAGCTTCCTTTGTCAATTCTTGCAAGTCTTTGTTGATTAGGAAGGTGGAATGCTTCATTGTAGAATGAGCGCCTATCTTCTAATGTCCAAACTACTTCTTCTGGCTCACTCTGTGGCTAGGCGCCAGAGCTAAACTGTTCACACAAGGGAGTGCGCCTAGACTCACTTGATGTTTTCTTACTACTTCAACCCCTGGAAGATGTTCCAAGGTGTTCCCTTTTACAAGCACCTGACCTCCCAAGTTCCTTCATGTGCTATTCCTTGAAGGCGCCAAAACTGAGCTCCAGTGCCATGGGATTGTGCCTAACATCTTTGAAGAGTTTCTAAGCCTTTTGCAAGTTGATATCCCAAACTCATCTTCTAGGCGCAACAGGAGCTTTCCAAAGGAGTTTCCAAGTTTTAGACGCCAAGCGAGGTCATGGGTGAATGGAACTGCGCCTTAGGAGATGACTGGATCCTAAGCGTCAGTCTGGAGTTACAGTGGAATTGATATGCGCCTCAACTAGCTTAGGCGCCCATTTGAAGTGATTCCTTTAACACTTCTCTGTCAATCTCAACTGCAAGGATGATCTCCTAATCCAATTTTGATCCTCTGGAGATGCAAATAGCTTTACATTTCACTAGGTTCCATCAATGATGATCATCAACCAAAGCACATTTCAAAGGTGAGATAGGCAAGTGAGGCGCCAAACTAGTCCTTAAGACTTATCTCCTTCTATCAAGTCAATTTCAACTATGTGAGAGAGTTCTATTCTAGGCGCAAAATGGAAATGTTTCATCAATTGGTGCATCTTACAAAGCTCCCAATTCTAGGCGCCAGAGCCAAAGAGTTTTTCCCAACACATGCACCTGGGCTAGGAATTCACGTAAGAGACATCACTTAGCTTTAAAACTTTCAATCTATAGCCATCTGGGCTAGGCGCTCCAATGGAGGATCCTTGAACTCATGCATTGGCGCCTTCTAGTTCTAGGCACCCATTTTGGATGATTCATCCTGATACTAGCGCCCAAAATGACTAGACTCTCTTCATTATCCAATTCACTTAGAAGACTCAAGTTGGAGACTTAGTTGTCTATCCATGTTCTCCGGAAGATTCATTGTACCTCTATGCACTATCTCCTTCAAGGCGCACATTTAGCTCCAAAACGCAAATTTCCATCATCAACCCATCAAGGTGCATCATCTTCCCTTTGTATCCCCTTCAAGGCGCAGACATTCACTTCTTCACACTCAAACTCACTCTCTGGCGCCAGAATAGGTGTATAACTTCAAATAAGGTGCTAATCTTAGGTTTCTAAGTACTTAGTTTGATCTTAAGGCTATCCTTCCTCTAAGCACTCTCTTCAACTCCCTCACTGAAGGCCCTCTATAAGTTTGGGCGCATTTCATCCCAAGGCGCTTCAACATCATCCAAGGCACAAATTCACTCTCCAAGACAAGGTGCAAAAAACCCTATCCTAAGGCGCTCAAATCTTGCTTCTAGACCTAGGCGCACAAACATGAGATTAAGGATCATTCTGGCCACCATCACTTCCCTAAAGGCGCAAAATTGGTGTAGATACATTCCATTTATTAAGGATCATTCTGGCGCCCAAATCTTGTCAAAGCAAAGGATCAATAGGTTCTCTCTAAGGCGCACTCCAGGGTTTGATCTTGCAAGACTTCTCACATCAAAATTTTGACCAAGACACTCAAGGCACTAGTCTTTATCATCTAACCCTACAGTGCACTTACTCATTATGATATACTCCTCAACTTTGTATTCAACCTTGCCCAAGGCGCATATTCACTATAAGGCATTCTCACGTTGTCAAGGCTCAGAGGGCTTCAACTTGCTAAAGGGTAGAGGTCTAGGCGCATATCTGACTTGAAGCTCAAGGCGCTCCAACCCTCTTGCTCTGGAATTCCTTCTAGGCACTAAGTGACTTCTCCAATTCCTTGAAAACATTTGAAGTGTTTTACCTTCTCAAGGTGCTCCTTCGAACTTGACTCCAAGGTGTTATAATCTCAAAGGTGCTGACATCATCTCAACCAAAGGCGCTCAATGATTCATCCCATATCTAGGTGCTAAAACACTTAATCAACCAAGTCATTCAAGGCGCCATTCAGTAAACTCATCTTCCATGATATTCCTATCAAGGCGCATATCACTTCTCTCATGGGCTTTAGGCGCTCAGTTGAGTGTTTCAATACTATTTAGGTGCCAAATTCATTTTAATGCACCAAACACAAAGAGCTTTCAAACACTGGACGCTCACAAAGAGTCTTCCAACCTTGGGCGCTAAATTAGGTCTTTGCAACTATCCAAGGCGCATATCTTCGTTTGAACAACTTATGGTGCCAAGACAACTTCTCATTAGGGCGCTCAAAACACTTGTGTTTACATTTGAAGTGCTTTACCTTCTTAAGGTGCTCCAGACTAACCTGACTCCAAAGCGCTCCATCATCATCCTTAAGGCGCTAAAAACATCATCCAACTCCTTAAGGCACTTCACTGTGAAAGTCTGAAGGCGCTCTACCTAGACCTTTCCCCTAGGCGCCAGAACTCCTAAGCACTCACCAGATAACTCTCTTCTTCAAGGCGCAAATCTTCCTATACTATGATTGCCTCTGAAACGCCGATTAACGTGATGTGAGGGTGCAAAGGCTACTCCAATCCTCAGTGAGCGCCTAGTTTAAACAAGGAGAAATAAAGCATTCAAAACTATCCAAACGATCATCCCCTTCCTAATGTCTTCACTGCTCCAGAAAACCTTGGCCAAAATGACACATAACAACTCCTATGAGCGCCCTTATGCCCTAGGATCATCTAGTTTGTGCGTCTTGTAATGAGTAGTTCATGTAAGTTTGGAATGAGCGCCTTGAATAAGTGTAAACTAGCCTAGAGAAGGGTATGTGCGCCTTGAGCATTCCAGAGATAACTGTGCGCCTAGAACAATATGAGTGCTCATGATGATGATTAACGCCCTGATGAGACTATGAGCGCCTTGTTCAGGAGATACCTTGTTTGATCATAAAATGCACCTTGAGTCTTGAAGGTTTTGAGCGCCTAGGTGATTTGGATGTTGGGATGTTGGTATGCGCCCAAGATTGAGGTAAGTGAGCGCTTGTAATGGAGGAGAGCAATGAGATGAGGTTTAGCGCCTCCAAGTAAGGTCAGAGGTGAGGTTAGAGGTGAAATGCGCCTTTGGACCATTCTGGCGCCTTGGATGAAGAACCTATATCTTGAGCCCAAGAGGTAAAATTTGCGCCTTAGTGGATTTGGAGAGTTACAGAGATTAGAGAAAAGTGCCTTGAAGACAGAGTTGTTCAAGGCGCATGTGTGATTTGGTCAAAAACAGGCGCCTAGAGTGAATAGGCTTTCATCCTGACACCAAAAATGCATAACATGATGATGGAAAAATGTGTACATATGTGTAAAAATGCAGGAGGAAATAAAAAAAGACAAACCTTACAAATTAATGTGCATACTTACAACTCAATGTAACATAACTTTACAAAATCAATGTGAATACTTACAAATTAATCCAATGAACCATCTGGATCTGCTCTACTCTTTATTGTGTCAAGTATTGCTTCATGGTCAGACTCACGCACCTTCCACAATATTTTGTTCAAAGGTCTACCCCGATACTTTATCAAATGAACATTGGATGCCACGACAAGGTTCGAGTAATGAAGAATCTTTCGATGCATGTCAAAGTCCTGAAATAGCCAAATATTAACACTCTTATGTGGGTACCTTCTAAGCCATGTTCCAGTAATAACCACTGATCCTGTAGGGTATTCGATGTTTTCTCCATCTGTAACAGGGGCCTCCAATTTCTTTTTGGCCTCAACACAACGGCATAAGTAATAATCTGTTCCCTCTTCATTATCTTCATCTGCAATAACTGCATATACGTGTCCTACATTGATATGTGTAGCAAATTAGATGAAATTAGTCAACATTACAAAAACACTACAAAGTAAGATGACATTACCTGGTTGAACTAGATGAAATTAGATGCATATATGTGCCCTATATTACCTGGTTGAACTAAATCTGATATGTGGTCAAAGTCAACTGACGATTCCATCTGTGTTAGTTCCAGTGCCGTCGGGGGTCGATACGTGTCAAGTGGGCTAAGATAACTTAACTGCCATTCGTCAACCCACTCCTTTGACTCGCACTCATCCCAGACTTGAATTGTACAGGAAGAACAAAAGCATGACATCTTTCGTGTATGGATACTCCATGAACCTGCAATTGAACTTCTGAAAGAGTGCATCTCATTTGATCCTGTCAGTGTACAACAATCCTCATATGGTGCAATGTTAGTATCATCTATCAACCAAAAAAATCTACGAACTAAAGACTTACCTTCATTACCTGGACCCATGGAAGCATTACACCACTCGACAATCGATTTTGCATCTGTCAACTTTGCATTGTCTTTATACTTTAACTCTTCTCGTGCTATGGCTCTTTTGATACATGCTCCTGCACCATCATGCTCCCCCTTTCCATGCCCGGCCTCACAAAAGTTCCACATATGTTGAATACCTGTAAAATTATGCCTCCTACTCAGCCAATAGAAATTCTGCGAGTTCTTGAATTGTGATGCACAATTATCCGACCATATGATATGCTAACTGAATGATATGCCCCTTCTAGCCAAATCATTATAGAACACCTGAAAGCAACCTTGCACGAACTCCGTAGAATGCGTGCGATCATCACTAATATAGAAATGATACTCCCTTATGATCTTTCTGTCATCCTCTGTACTATCATTCGCATGAATGAATGCGATGTGCACAAATATAGAAACCTGTGTGGAGTTGTAATATTGTGATTGCACCTCACGCTGTGGCTGTAGACTGTAGTTCTCTGCAAAGTCGACGACTGAAACAATGCTACCAACTGGAAATGTGTCCTTGCATAACTTGAATTGCAAGTCCAACCATCGAGCTCTATGGGCATGTCTTGCATACTCATACACTATGCTGTCACGAAATATAGGCATAAACTGATACACTGGAATCTTTTCAATAACTAATTCACACCTCTTTGCTTCTTTACCATCTTTTGTATTGTATGCCACTGTTTTATACTTGCCAAATTCTACTAGTTCATTTCCAACCGCATGTGTTATTTCCATATGTTCACATATTGGCAAATGTTGCAAGCCACCGCAACGATGACATGTGCCATCCAAGCATAATTTCTTGTAGAATATTTGACCTTCCTCTCTTTCACATAAAATTCTTGATATGAAATCTCTTGAAGATGTTGGTGGGGCACATATGGCACAACCCTGCAAATCATTGTTAGTATGCATATCTAAACATATAGACCTATAAGCATCAAAATGGTTAGAAAATTCAATATGTAATCTACAACAACAAGTAGTGCGTGTGTGATTTATCTTAACATAGAAAGGTTTTAGCATTTCAAAATATCTTTGACAAATTTTAATTTGAGGATACTTCTCTAGAAATTTACCATAAAACTATGTTTGAGTCTCATCCAAAAAATGCTTTGGATGTGGCTCGCGGTTCTGACTACCAATTCTCCTTCTTACCACATCCCTTTGATTCAGAGATACCCTTGTGTAATTCTTCCAAAAGTCTTCAATTAGTGACCTCAATGCTTCAACAATTGGTTTATCTTTTCGTGGTAGTCTCCCCGAGAACGCCCATAATTCATTGGCATTAGTGTCCTCAATTCTTTAGCGTCTTCCAACGGCTCTTGATAAAGTTTTCCTATTAATTCTCAATTTTTGACTTGTCTTTCTAATAAGACGAGCTTTCCTCGTTTGACTACTTACTATAGTCGATGTAATCACACGCCGTGTTGCATTACTATCTTTTGTGCGTGAGGTGTTACCCACACTCTCATACGCACTCATTAGATTCTTGACAATAGATTTTTCACTTGAAGCCTCTGATGTTCTCAACCCAAGAATCTTCATGATAGACCTATACTTTATACTTCGCATCATTTCAACGAATAGTTGACATCTTGCAGTCTCATTTAACTTTTCAAAGAACAATCTCCAAATCTTATTAGCATATCTTCTACAAGTGCGTTTTGGAATCTTACCTTCCATTGGCTGCAAAATATTCTCATCAATATCAATCAAATACTTTGGCTTTCTATGCAAAATTCTAGGTGGTGTCAAGTTAGGTAAATTCATCTCAACATTAGGAATTTCATCAATATTTAAATGAGATGGGTTAGATGGCATACCTTCGATCGAAGATGGAATAGATGACATACCTTGAGGTTGAGGTGGGAACGATGGCGTACCTCCTTCATCACATGTGAGTAATGATGTACTCTCAACTTGAGATGTGGTAGATGGTGTCCCTACATGTTGTCTTGCGATAAAGGATGTGTCTCCAACTATGGTATTTAAATCTCTCGTACCACGAAGTTTTTGCATTCGTTCTCTTTGTGCCGCCAATACCATATCTCTTTGTGATGGTTGTGGTTCCTCTTCAATTGGTATGTCTTCATTTATCGTGTCCAATTTCCTCTTCTCACGAAGTTCCCTCATAGCCATTGCTTTCTTTGCATTCTTAGCTTCTATCTCTTCCTGTGTTGGTTTAATTCTTGATCGTTTCCTCGGCATGACGGAGAATTTGTCTGTAGCATGATAAAGAGACCAATATTAGTTCTTAAGAAATGAATACATGATAATAGTGGGATTGTATTTTTTTTATGTTGTAAGGATTTATTCTTGTATAGTTTGACATCATGGTATGAACTAAGGTTTGTTTATTACACATAATTATTAAAGAGCCCAAGTGTAGAAAATATACATGGCATCATGTGAGATTGTAGGTTGCTTTCTTGATTGGAAATGTGTCTATTTTAAACATGTATGATAATGCATGATAAAGTAATTCAATCCGAAATAAGGAAAATGTAAAGAACATGCATGTAAAGACTTGACATACCTAAAAAACGAAGATTTGAATGGAGAGAGTACCCAATTATGTAGTGTTTTTATCTTCTTGCATCAAACTCCTCAACAATTTGAGTTTTTCACCACTTGCTTCCTTTTCAATGTTAAATTCTTAAAATTGAATCAAAATTAACATTGCAATACTACAAAAATTGAAACTTGTATAGATATATATCAAATTTGGTTTGAAAACTATGTTATTTCCTCCTTCTCAAGTTGGCAAAGCAGAAAAGGTGGTGGAAAGATCATGCAAAGGTGGTACAATGTGTCAAATGTGCATGTGAACTTCCCAATAGCATGAAAGCACTTCTTTTTTGTTGGAGCACGTGCAGAATCAGTAAGAAAACAGAGCATGTGGGCCTGGATCACGGGGGTAACCACTTTTTTACCGTTTTAGTAGAATTACAAAACGCGAGCGCGTTATAACGTGCTCGCGTTATAACGCGCTCACGCTATAACGCGCTCGCGTTTTGTCCTCCTATAGATCTCTAAACCCTAAACCCTCAACTCTGATCCCTTGACCCTCAACCCTTAATGTCAAATCCTAATCCCTCAACCTCAACCTTGTCCCTAAACCCTAATCCCTTCAACCTCAACCCTATCCCTAAACCCTTGACTGATGCAGAGGCATCCACACTATAACCTTTGCATATAGCATGAATGTCTGCAGACCAACATCATCATCATCATCTTCGCCATCATCATCATATTCCCTACAACCACCAACAACATCATCATATTTCGGCTTTACTCTGTCAGCATCATGTTTCCTAAAACCAACAGCATCATCATATTGCGAACACTCGCAATGGTCCTCCTGCCGACTACTATTCACCTCCGCTTTCCTCCTAACATCATCATCATGATGTTCAGCGAGCGCACACATCCTCCGGTTGCACTGTTCATCGGGCTCCGAACTCCATCGGCATCATCATATGCAACACTTCCTTCGTCAGCAGGATATTCAACATCCGGTTGTCCCAAATATCCTGATGACGTTCACCTTCAGCAGCTTACCTTCGATGCTCCGCTACCCGACGACACAAGCAACAGCATCATGATCTACTTTATCCGGTTCTCTTCGAAACCTCCTGATGACGCTAATGCACTTTCTGCCGATGCCGATACTTAACGACAGCAGGATGAACTCGCATAAGGGGGATATCTCAATATCCTGATGACGATGACGTCATATCCTGATGACGATGACGTCACCCAATATCCTGATGACCTCTTCAACACTTAGTCGAAAAACATGAACTTTCTCTTCCGCATCTACTCGCGATATGCGGATGTTTGGCACTTCCGATATGATGATCCTGATGCCGATACATGCACTTAGTCTATGTCCGACTTAGAACATCCTGATGCACTCGCAACATGAAAACTCCAACAGTTTCATGACCCGATCTTCTTCCTGATGCCGATGCAGTCCACCTCGGTTCCTCCAGATGATGATCACCCCGACGAACTTGCACTTCATGCAATCGACATCATCATGCCGATCTCCTCCACTTATCCGGATGACGATATCCGAACTGTCTGCAGGATATTTGCAGAAATATCCTGATGATGCCGTTTTAACAGACTTCTTCACTTAGCGAAATCTCACTTCGCCGATCCTCCAGGGGTGACCCGATCCACTCTCAGGGTGATCTTCGACACTCTATGTTATCAGCTTGACCTAGCACATGAGGATGCTAGGCTTCTCAACATCTGTCGACCGCGATCCTGCACACCTGCATGCAAACAAACAAACTACAATCTAACCTACTGTACATTACCATTCCACCGATCAGATGAGTCAACCGGTGGAATGGATCAGGAAATCCATGACACCCTCTCAAACCAGCGGATCAATCAAGTAATGGAATGCAACCAGAGCAAGAACACAAACAGGATCACTTTATTGATTTCAAAGATGCAATACAATATGATCAATCTCTCTCTTAGTCTCACTCAAGCTCGATCGATGATATCTGTCTGTCCCTCCAACATCAACCGAGCTCATGCTTATAAAGACTTTCCCTACGAGTACTACTGACCCGACTCCAAGCGGCTGGGAACTCTCCAAGCGGCTGGGAGATCCCACCGAACATACATCATGACAGCTGTTATAACTAACTAGCTAAAAATAGCAAAAGCCTGGTCAGCATGATCTTATCCTGATCAGCATGACCTTATTACATGCATCTGGTCTTAACAGACCTTCTTGGAAACACAAACATGACCTAAACTACTAACTGCCTTATCAAGACCAGCTGTCAGGTAGGTGCTCCTGCACCATACTCCCCAAAAGAAAAGAACTCATGTCCCATGAGTTTAGTATGTGGAAGTCCTCCACCTTTACACTTTGCCTTGTCAATAGTCTGACCTGCTCCAGCTTTATCCTCTGCTGGCTCTTGGCTGCTCCAAGACTTCTGAACTGTAACTTGCTTTCTGGCAAGTAAATCTGCATGCCTGTTGATGTAGGCCTTTCTCTCACATACCCTGTGTTTGTCAGATTGTCTGACCAGAACCTCTGGCTGAACTGCCTCTGTGGTGTTCAACTGTACCTTCCTGTCAATCTTCATAGGACAAGCAATAGTCCCAACTATGACAACATCTTTGTCATTCTTCTCAACTGATGGTTGCTGTGTGCAAACCTGTTTCTGAACCTGCTGCTGACCTCTGTCAGTCACAACTGAAACTTTCTTCAGCTTGTTGTCTTTAACAACTCCTTGCCCTGCAGTGTCCTGAACTGCCTTCATGCCTGTTCCTCTAGGCATCTGCACAAACTCCTTCTTTCCCATCAAAATGATTTGAGCTGCCTTCTGTACTGCAGCTTTTGCCTGCAATGGCATCAACTTAATAGTCTTCCCATCCTTCTGGATGGTGTAGGTATTAGCATACCCATCATACAGTACCCTTCTGTCAAATTGCCATGGTCTACCCAGCAGTAGGTGACAACATTCCATAGGCAATATATCACACAAGATTCTATCATGATATGGCCCAATCTGGAAATCCACATATGCCTGTTCAGAGACAAAAAGTGATTGCCTATCACTCACCCAAGATGCCTTGTAAGGGTGTGGATGTGGAATCCTTTCCAGCTTCAGTTTATCCACCATTTCCTGAGATACCATGTTGTCTGTTGAACCAGTATCAATGACAACTTTACATACCTTACCTTTGCTCTTACATGTGGTTTTGAAAAGAGCTCTTCTTTGCATCATATCCTTTGATGCCTGCAAACTTGTTCTCCTTAACATCAATGATTCTCCACTCTCTGGATATCCATAATTCTCAGGACCTTTGTTTGAACTCTGTGCACTTTCTTCTTCTTTCTCTTCTTGTACCAGTTGTACCCTCTTGTCACTTGTTCTATCATTTCTGGATGATGAACCTTTGTTTTCTGGACATTTGAAAGATGGATGACCAAACTCTCCACAGGTGTAACACTTTCCTGAAAATGTAGTAGAACCTCTACCACCTCCAAATCTTCCTCTATTGCCTTTCCATCCACCTCTGAAATCAGACTGTCCTTGTCCTTTACCAGTGTCTTCTTGACCCTCATTGATTTGCTTTTGTGCAGGGGCTGTTCCTCTTCCCCTATTGTTTCCTCTTCCTCTCATGGACTTATCATGTCCTCTATTCATCTTTTCTTCAATCCTGATTGCCATTTGATAACAATCCTCCACATTCTTAGGGTTAGCTAAAACTAACTCATCCTGTATGTTAAACCTTAAACCAGCCAAGTACCTAGCCACCTTTTCTACCTCATTCTCATGATGACCAGATCTCATACTCAACAGATAAAATTCCTCAGTATATGCTTTCACATCCCTGTCTTTCTGCTTTAGAAATTGCAGCTTCTTAAACATCTGGATTTCATAATCCCTTGGCAAGAATTTCCCTTTGATCCTTGCTACCATCTTATCCCAAGAAGTGATCTTAGACTTCCCTTGTTTCCTTCTCTCAGATTGTACATAATCCCACCATACCAAAGCATGACCTCCTAACTTGGTCTTTGCAATCTTTACCTTCTGATCCTCAGCAACATCTTCACATTCAAAGTGATTATCCAGTGCAGCAATCCAATCTAACAACTCATCTTCATTCAAGCTTCCAGTATACTTGGAAACATCAACCTTTACCTTAGGTTTTTCACTTTGCACTGCCTTTAACAGTTTTGCCAATCTCTGGTCTTCAGCATCCAGATCTTCAGCTACCTCTTCATACTCTTCAACAGTATCTGCCTCTTCTTCAGACTCACTGTCTTCCACTTCCCTCTTTTTGTTCTTTTCCAGGGCTGTCAGCCTGGCTTGAAGTGCTTCAGCAAGCTCCTTCATCTTCCTCATCTCTCTAGCATGTTTCTCCTTCATCTCCTGCAATTCCCTTGCAGTACCACTACCTTTAGGAGGCATTTTGTCAACCTCTCACAACACACAACACAATCAACTCTATCTCTACCTCTGCCCTTTCAGTGACAGAATCAACACACAACAGCCCAGACCTTTTGCTGAGCTCTGATACCACTATGATGCAGAGGCATCCACACTATAACCTTTGCATATAGCATGAATGTCTGCAGACCAACATCATCATCATCATCTTCGCCATCATCATCATATTCCCTACAACCACCAACAACATCATCATATTTCGGCTTTACTCTGTCAGCATCATGTTTCCTAAAACCAACAGCATCATCATATTGCGAACACTCGCAATGGTCCTCCTGCCGACTACTATTCACCTCCGCTTTCCTCCTAACATCATCATCATGATGTTCAGCGAGCGCACACATCCTCCGGTTGCACTGTTCATCGGGCTCCGAACTCCATCGGCATCATCATATGCAACACTTCCTTCGTCAGCAGGATATTCAACATCCGGTTGTCCCAAATATCCTGATGACATTCACCTTCAGCAGCTTACCTTCGATGCTCCGCTACCCGACGACACAAGCAACAGCATCATGATCTACTTTATCCGGTTCTCTTCGAAACCTCCTGATGACGCTAATGCACTTTCTGCCGATGCCGATACTTAACGACAGCAGGATGAACTCGCATAAGGGGGATATCTCAATATCCTGATGACGATGACGTCATATCCTGATGACGATGACGTCACCCAATATCCTGATGACCTCTTCAACACTTAGTCGAAAAACACGAACTTTCTCTTCCGCATCTACTCGCGATATGCGGATGTTTGGCACTTCTGATATGATGATCCTGATGCCGATACATGCACTTAGTCTATGTCCGACTTAGAACATCCTGATGCACTCGCAACATGAAAACTCCAACAGTTTCATGACCCGATCTTCTTCCTGATGCCGATGCAGTCCACCTCGGTTCCTCCAGATGATGATCACCCCGACGAACTTGCACTTCATGCAATCGACATCATCATGCCGATCTCCTCCACTTATCCGGATGACGATATCCGAACTGTCTGCAGGATATTTGCAGAAATATCCTGATGATGCCGTTTTAACAGACTTCTTCACTTAGCGAAATCTCACTTCGCCGATCCTCCAGGGGTGACCCGATCCACTCTCAGGGTGATCTTCGACACTCTATGTTATCAGCTTGACCTAGCACATGAGGATGCTAGGCTTCTCAACATCTGTCGACCGCGATCCTGCACACCTGCATGCAAACAAACAAACTACAATCTAACCTACTGTACATTACCATTCCACCGATCAGATGAGTCAACCGGTGGAATGGATCAGGAAATCCATGACACCCTCTCAAACCAGCGGATCAATCAAGTAATGGAATGCAACCAGAGCAAGAACACAAATAGGATCACTTTATTGATTTCAAAGATGCAATACAATATGATCAATCTCTCTCTTAGTCTCACTCAAGCTCGATCGATGATATCTGTCTGTCCCTCCAACATCAACCGAGCTCATGCTTATAAAGACTTTCCCTACGAGTACTACTGACCCGACTCCAAGCGGCTGGGAACTCTCCAAGCGGCTGGGAGATCCCACCGAACATACATCATGACAGCTGTTATAACTAACTAGCTAAAAATAGCAAAAGCCTGGTCAGCATGATCTTATCCTGATCAGCATGACCTTATTACATGCATCTGGTCTTAACAGACCTTCTTGGAAACACAAACATGACCTAAACTACTAACTGCCTTATCAAGACCAGCTGTCAGGTAGGTGCTCCTGCACCATTGACCCTCGAACCTCAGCCCTCAACGTCAAACCGTAATCCCTTGATGCAGAGCGAAACAAGTTGAACATTAACACAGGTGAAAAAATCCTTGAAAGTCCACAAAATAACCTTTACAGTGTATATCGGCAAGACAATTTAAATGTCACACCGAAATGTACCTCAACCCTCAACCCTCAACATCAAACCCTCGAACCTTAACCCTTAACATCAAACCCTAATCCCTCAACCCTTAACTCTAATCCCTCGACCTTCAACCCTGATCCTAAACCCTAAACCCTCAATGCCAAATTCTAATCCCTCAACCCTTCACTCTAATCCCTCAACCCTAAACCCTATCCCTAAACCCTCAACACTATACCTTAAACCCTAATCCCTCAACCCTAACCCTAAACCTTGTCCCTAAACCCTAATCCCTTCAACCTCAACCCTATCCCTAAACCCTTGACCCTCGAACCTCAGCCCTCGACGTCAAACCCTAATCCCTCAACCCTTAACTCTGATCCCTCATCTCTCAACCCTAACCCTAAACCCTCAACCCTCAACATCAAACCCTAATCCCTCAACCCTCAACCCTAATCTATCATCCGTCATCCCTCCACACTCTACTTTAACCCTTATTCCTTGACCCTCAACCCTATCCCTAAACCCTTGACCCTCGAACCTCAACCCTCAACCCTCAACGTCAAACCCTAATCCCTCAACCCTAAACCCTATCCCTAAACCCTCAACGCCAAATTCTAATCCCTCAACCCTTCACTCTAATCCCTCAACCCTAAACCCTATCCCTAAACCCTCAACACTATACCTTAAACCCTAATCCCTCAACCCTAACCCTAAACCTTGTCCCTAAACCCTAATCCCTTCAACCTCAACCCTATCCCTAAACCCTTGACCCTCGAACCTCAGCCCTCGACGTCAAACCCTAATCCCTCAACCCTTAACTCTGATCCCTCATCTCTCAACCCTAACCCTAAACCCTCAACCCTTAACATCAAACCCTAATCCCTCAACCCTCAACCCTAATCTATCATCCGTCATCCCTCCACACTCTACTTTAACCCTAATTCCTCGACCCTCAACCCTATCCCTAAACCCTTGACCCTCGAACCTCAACCCTCAACCCTCAACGTCAAACCCTAATCCCTCAACCCTAAACCCTATCCCTAAACCCTCAACACTATACCTTAAACCCTAAACCCTCAACGCCAAATTCTAATCCCTCAACCCTTCACTCTAATCCCTCAACCCTAAACCCTATCCCTAAACCCTCAACACTATACCTTAAACCCTAATCCCTCAACCCTAACCCTAAACCTTGTCCCTATACCCTAATCCCTTCAACCTCAACCCTATCCCTAAACCCTTGACCCTCGAACCTCAGCCCTCGACGTCAAACCCTAATCCCTCAACCCTTAACTCTGATCCCTCATCTCTCAACCCTAACCCTAAACCCTCAACCCTCAACATCAAACCCTAATCCCTCAACCCTCAACCCTAATCTATCATCCATCATCCCTCCACACTCTACTTTAACCCTAATTCCTCGACCCTCAACCCTATCCCTAAACCCTTGACCCTCAAACCTCAACCCTCAACCCTCAACGTCAAACCCTAATCCCTCAACCCTAAACCCTATCCCTAAACCCTCAACGCCAAATTCTAATCCCTCAACCCTTCACTCTAATCCCTCAACCCTAAACCCTATCCCTAAACCCTCAACACTATACCTTAAACCCTAATCCCTCAACCCTAACCCTAAACCTTGTCCCTAAACCCTAATCCGTTCAACCTCAACCCTATCCCTAAACCCTTGACCCTCGAACCTCAGCCCTCGACGTCAAACCCTAATCCCTCAACCCTTAACTCTGATCCCTCATCTCTCAACCCTAACCCTAAACCCTCAACCCTCAACATCAAACCCTAATCCCTCAACCCTCAACCCTAATCTATCATCCGTCATCCCTCCACACTCTACTTTAACCCTAATTCCTTGACCCTCAACCCTATCCCTAAACCCTTGACCCTCGAACCTCAACCCTCAACCCTCAACGTCAAACCCTAATCCCTCAACCCTAAACCCTATCCCTAAACCCTGAATGCCAAATTCTAATCCCTCAACCCTTCACTCTAATCCCTCAACCCTAAACCCTATCCCTAAACCCTCAACACTATACCTTAAACCCTAATCCCTCAACCCTAACCCTAAACCTTGTCCCTAAACCCTAATCCCTTCAACCTCAACCCTATCCCTAAACCCTTGACCCTCGAACCTCAGCCCTCGACGTCAAACCCTAATCCCTCAACCCTTAACTCTAATCCCTCATCTCTCAACCCTAACCCTAAACCCTCAACCCTCAACATCAAACCCTAATCCCTCAACCCTCAACCCTAATCTATCATCCGTCATCCCTCCACACTCTACTTTAACCCTAATTCCTCGACCCTCAACCCTATCCCTAAACCCTTGACCCTCGAACCTCAACCCTCAACCCTCAACGTCAAACCCTAATCCCTCAACCCTAAACCCTATCCCTAAACCCTCAATGCCAAATTCTAATCCCTCAACCCTTCACTCTAATCCCTCAACCCTAAACCCTATCCCTAAACCCTCAACACTATACCTTAAACCCTAATCCCTCAGCCCTAACCCTAAACCTTGTCCCTAAACCCTAATCCCTTCAACCTCAACACTATCCCTAAACCCTTGACCCTCGAACCTCAGCCCTCGACGTCAAACCCTAATCCCTCAACCCTAAACTCTGATCCCTCATCTCTCAACCCTAACCCTAAACCCTCAACCCTTAACATCAAACCCTAATCCCTCAACCCTCAACCCTAATCTATCATCCGTCATCCCTCCACACTCTACTTTAACCCTAATTCCTCGACCCTCAACCCTATCCCTAAACCCTTGACCCTCGAACCTCAACCCTCAACCCTCAACGTCAAACCCTAATCCCTCAACCCTAAACCCTATCCCTAAACCCTCAACACTATACCTTAAACCCTAAACCCTCAACGCCAAATTCTAATCCCTCAACCCTTCACTCTAATCCCTCAACCCTAAACCCTATCCCTAAACCCTCAACACTATACCTTAAACCCTAATCCCTCAACCCTAACCCTAAACCTTGTCCCTATACCCTAATCCCTTCAACCTCAACCCTATCCCTAAACCCTTGACCCTCAAACCTCAGCCCTCGACGTCAAACCCTAATCCCTCAACCCTTAACTCTGATCCCTCATCTCTCAACCCTAACCCTAAACCCTCAACCCTCAACATCAAACCCTAATCCCTCAACCCTCAACCCTAATCTATCATCCGTCATCCCTCCACACTCTACTTTAACCCTAATTCCTTGACCCTCAACCCTATCCCTAAACCCTTGACCCTCGAACCTCAACCCTCAACCCTCAATGTCAAACCCTAATCCCTCAACCCTAAACCCTATCCCTAAACCCTCAACACTATACCTTAAACCCTAAACCCTCAACGCCAAATTCTAATCCCTCAACCCTTCACTCTAATCCCTCAACCCTAAACCCTATCCCTAAACCCTCAACACTATACCTTAAACCCTAATCCCTCAACCCTAACCCTAAACCTTGTCCCTAAACCCTAATCCCTTCAACCTCAACCCTATCCCTAAACCCTTGACCCTCAAACCTCAGCCCTCGACGTCAAACCCTAATCCCTCAACCCTTAACTCTGATCCCTCATCTCTCAACCCTAACCCTAAACCCTCAACCCTCAACATCAAACCCTAATCCCTCAACCCTCAACCCTAATCTATCATCCGTCATCCCTCCACACTCTACTTTAACCCTAATTCCTCGACCCTCAACCCTATCCCTAAACCCTTGACCCTCGAACCTCAACCCTCAACCCTCAACGTCAAACCCTAATCCCTCAACCCTAAACCCTATCCCTAAACCCTCAACACTATACCTTAAACCCTAAACCCTCAACGCCAAATTCTAATCCCTCAACCCTTCACTCTAATCCCTCAACCCTAAACCCTATCCCTAAACCGTCAACACTATACCTTAAACCCTAATCCCTCAACCCTAACCCTAAACCTTGTCCCTAAACCCTAATCCCTTCAACCTCAACCCTATCCCTAAACCCTTGACCCTCGAACCTCAGCCCTCGACGTCAAACCCTAATCCCTCAACCCTTAACTCTGATCCCTCATCTCTCAACCCTAACCCTAAACCCTCAGCCCTCGACGTCAAACCCTAATCCCTCAACCCTCAACCCTAATCTATCATCTGTCATCCCTCCACACTCTACTTTAACCCTAATTCCTTGACCCTCAACCCTATCCCTAAACCCTTGACCCTCGAACCTCAACCCTCAACCCTCAACGTCAAATCCTAATCCCTCAACCCTAAACCCTATCCCTAAACCCTCAACACTATACCTTAAACCCTAATCCCTCATCCCTCAACCCTAAACCTTATCCCTAAACCCTAATCCCTCAACCCTCAACACTAATCTGTCATCCCCCAACTCTAATCCTTCATCCCTAAACCCTAAATGCTATCCCTATTCCTACACCCTCAACAGAATCGATACTATACCTTAAACCCTAATCCCTTATCCATAAACCCTCCAACCCTATCCCTAAACCCTTGACCCTCGAACCTCAACCCTCAACCCTCAACGTCAAACCCTAATCCCTCAACCCTTAACTCTGATCCCTCGACCCTCAACACTATACCTTAAACCCTAATCCATATCCCTCAACCCTTAACCCTTAAAACTTAAACCCTATCCCTACACCCTCAACACTTGACACTATATCTTAAGCCTTAAACCCTCATCCCTAAAGCCTCAACCCTCAATCCTTAAACTTTAAACCCTAAACCCTATCCCTAATCCCTCTACCCTCAACACTCTAACCCTAACCTCGACATTAAATGCTAATCCGTCAACCCTAAACCCTAATCCTAAACCCTCAACCCTAAACCTTATCCCTAAACCCTAATCCCTCAACCCTCAACTCTAATCCATCATCCCTCAACTATAATCCCTCATCCCTAATCCCTAAATGCTATCCCTATTCCTAAACTCTCAACAGACTTGATACTATACCTTAAACCCTAATCCCTTATCCCTAAACCCTCCAACCCTATCCCTAATCCTTACACCCTCCACACTCTACTTTAACCCTAATCCCTCGACCCTAAACCCTATCCCTAAACCCTTGACCCTTGAACCTCAACCCTCAACCCTTAATGTCAAACCCTAATCCCTCAACCCTTAACTTTGATCCCTCGACCCTCAACCGTAATCTGTCATCCCTCATCCTTAAACCTTAAACGCTATCCTTATTCCTAGACCCTCAACGGGCTCGATACTATACCTTAAACGCTAATCCCTTATCCGTAAACCTTTCAACTCTATCCTTTATGCCTTAACCCTATGATGAATAGCCTTGAGTGTAAAAAAATTTGAGTGGGACATAACGCGAGCGCGTTGTAACGCGCTCGCGTTATGTCGAACATGGGAAAAGACAGGCTTGCAGGAAAAATGTAAGGCAATAAATAACGCGAGCGCGTTATAACGCGAGCGCGTTATAACGCGCTCGCGTTATTTCTTTCTTTGGGAATCCCAAGCCTTGGGCTTGGGATTTGCTTTGGATTTCCAACCCAAAGGCTTGGAGTGCCTTATGAACAGTCACAGACGTGTTTTTCTGTATTCTTCAAAATTTCACATAATTTCGTTCGTGCTAACCCTCAGATTTGCACGTGTTTCAAGGTTGAACAAATCGAACACATGGGTAATGTTAGGCTTTCTCTTAGCTATTTGACGATGTGATTTTTTTCACATTTTAACAATGTTAAGCCTTTCATCTTTAATTTCTTTTGTTTGTGTGTCCGTTTTTATGCAAAAACCACTGTTTGGTCTTTTTTTCATTGTAAAATAACTATTCATTCAAATTTCAAAAAAATTACATATTTAGAAACTAGACTCCATTCTACAAATATTAAAAAAATAAAAAAATGATTTTCAATTAGTTTTCAAAATTTATAGGGGTAGCACGGCCAAAATTCTGTTTTTTAGGATGTGTCCACTTTAAAAATTAGTAAAAAATCAAATATTCATCAAAAAATTATCAGAAAAATCGGGCATAAACTACATGCTATTAGCTAATTTCTCACTGAAGCGATTTTAAAAATACCAAAAAAAAGTTGACCTTTTGAGGGAGCCACAAAACATGCTATGTTATGTTTTTTTGACAGAAACAACACCAATTTCTGTGGCTCCCTCTTTTGAACCCCTTAATCTATGCCATTTTCAAAACAAAATAGTAGTTTAGAAAGTAGACTCGGAGCACTACGAACATTGGTTTGGTTGCATCTCTAAATTTTGAGTGTAACTATGCTCAATTTCTCATCCAAGGCCAATATTTCCTGATTTCAGAAAAAAAGTGGCCACTTAAGACCCCTTTTTGGCCCCCCATCTTCTTGCACTTACCCGGGTAACACTTTGAGAAGTGTTAGAAGTTAAACAAAGGAGTAAAAATGATAACCTTATTCCCCTTTTGCATGATTAAAACATAATAAATCATCATTTGCTTTAGCATTTGTCAAGGTAAATTAATAAAAGCAAATTACCTTAATACTTGCTAGGGTAAAACAGTAAAGCAATGTTATAGTTTGCTCTAACATTTATTAAGATAAAGTGGGAAATATGAATTACCTTTAACACTTGTTAAAGAAAACTAATAATTACCTTTCGATCATGCAAAAGGAAGAGAAGATAAGACCGAGTCAACAGGATGTATGAAGACATGCAAGGGAGGATTTTTTGTAGTTTACTTGGACTTTTTGGTCAAACTATGATAGTTTTAGAGATCGACTTGCTCAAGTGGCAATATGAGGGTAGTTCAAGGCTAAAATAACTCAAGATGGAGTTGTTTTGAACCCTCAAAGTTAGGATTTTTTGCCTTGCTCACCCAGCAACTGGGAGTTTGCTATTCTTGGTTGAAAACTTCTTTTCCAATCACTTAATGCATCATAGGATAGTTCAGTTAGAGTGGAGTTGACTTTGCCATTGTTTGGAGAGAGTTTGTATAGTAAAAAAAAAAAGCACAGGATGCTTTTTGAGAATTTATTTCTTTGTTTTCCTTTGCACACAACAAAGAGAGCTTATGGATTATAACTCATTAGATATTATTTTCATAGAGCAACAACATTATTTACAACATTTATCAGAGATTTTTGTAAGGTATTCCTATTATTTTCTTGATAAATTAGTCTTACCTTTTGAGATACATACGTTATGTGTTTAATTGAATGATTTTTGTAAGGAGTTTATCGACAATTTTAAATGAATCCTCTTAAATTTTGATCTCATTGCTTCAAACTTAGTACAAAAAGCAATTGATTTACATAGGTTGTAGGTTGTGCTACCCATTTTTATGACTTTTATAGTTTTGAAAGCTTAGATTTCATTAAAAGAAAGTAGAAATATTCTAACCTTCTTATGAAATATTGATGTCTGAACATTGTCCAAACTGAGGTGTGTAACCAGATCTTTTGAGAGAAAATTATGAGTCAAAATAGCAAGATTAGAATTATAAACTTGGTGTATCACCTCTTAGGATCTAGTTTCTAGTTTCATTGCAATTCTTCTAATTTTTTTCCTTTCCAAATACATTAGATTTAGGACACTTTTTAAGGGAACCAACTCTTTTGGAGGTTTGCCTCCACCATAGACAACCCGTAGTGTAAAGGTGATCCCATGTTTCAGAGGATCATTAAGCTTTGTTCTTGACAAGGGTCTAATCCTCGTCAAAATAGAATGTAGTCTCCATGTTGAGAAAAGAGTGTGTGAACATACAACTCATTACATGAAACTTTCACCAAACTAATGTAAAATTGATTGTTTGCATTGTTGGTTCACTGTGTACTAGATACCTGAACAATCAAAGTGGTTATACATAGCTAGAGCTAGACTAGAGTTGTAAACTTGATTGTTAAAAGATAGGACACTGCACTAGTTCTCAGATGTCAAAAGGAATCAGTTGATCCACACTATCTATACCCTCATGAAGGGAGGGGCCACTTCCAGATGGAAGGTGTGCAGGGGAGCATTGGTCTATGGTTGGAGGAAAAGCACCAGGGTGATGCTCTCTCTCTCTCTCTCTTGTAGTTGACTACCGAAGACTTGTGAATAAAAAATATTACTTATTATGTAAATAGAATTTGAAACATGCTATAGTTGCAAGCAAAGTGACCTTTTGTATTATACTTGAAAAGTATGTAAAATTTGTAAGTCACATGTTAAGAGACCATAAATTATAATTATATTTGTTGAACTTTGGATTAGCAAGTTTATCAATGATGGAATCAAGTTCATTGTATAAAAAAATAGTTCAATTATTTGTGTAATATTTGTTTTTGTTTATTTAATATTCCAAATGGGATGTTTCAGATGAATCCTAACGTATAGATCTTTGTGCCTATGAATTCAAACCTTGTATGAGTGAGACCACAAGAGAATTATAAACTACAGGAGCATCAATAGCCCAAACATTTGTTTATGAAGGTGGTGGTTTGGAGCCCATAGGATAAGGCATTTGAATGGTACTAGAGGTAAACCCTAGAAAACCTAGTAATCTTCGAGCCATTGGAGCTAACGAACAATTCAAGGGGAATACACATAAAGATAAGGAGATTAATTTTGTTCTAGCTTGAAATCCTTAGAGGAAGATACAATCATAAACAATACCACAAGGGTCTTCTGATCTGCAAGTTTCTCATTCTTTTCCTGAAGGAGATAGTGGACATTCTAGTGCTTCTAGTGGCAAATCTAGTGATGGTACAAGTAGTAGTAGTGGTTAGAAAGTGCCATATCAACAAACTTAGAAGAGAGCAACAATAAAATTAGATGATACTATAGACAAAATCAAAGAACAAGGCCTTGTGAATACCAAGAGGCAAAAGATTATGATAGGTTTTGATTCCACATCCACATCAAAGGAATTTTTGCCAAAAGGCACCTATCACAAATAACTCCATGGCACTCTTGCCATCTTAAAAATATTCTCCACAACAATGAGAATCCCTCAAGGCAAAATATCACACATGGGAGTGACCTCAAGGAGGTTCCTTTCCCCTACCCAAACAAGTTGAGCATTACCTCCATTGGAGGTGCTCTCACCATACTCCCATCCCAACAAAACAAGGCAACAACAAAACAACCAAAGACTAAAACACAAAACATTCAATAAGCAAGGGTGAGATAACAAGTTAAGAGGCCTACCTTCTCATTCCTCAAGGCCAAAATTATGGCCTATTTTTATCTCCTTTTGTTGAGGAGAAGGGGGTTCTTCTTTTTGGCAATTTGGAGTTCTTTCTATTTTGGGAGGAGTTTGGAAAAAATTGATATTGAAGAAAAATAAAATTTCAGGGATTCTTTTTCCCACGGATGGAATGGGGTTATGTTGATTCGTAGAATTTTTTTTTTTTACAGACTATGGGTAGCGGCGCCGCCCACAGTATTCCGCTTATGTGAAGGGGTGTTGGGGAGGAGGCTCCTTCCCCACACCCCCCCCAAACCCCACACTCCCCCGTGTGCTATGTATACTCCATGGAATGGATCAGCAAGCTCTACCATGGCCTCCATGGGAGACTTCAAACCCTAAACCTGCATGTAGAGAGAAAAACCAAATCACAAAAGAGGAGTGAGAAATGAAATTAGGGTAATGGAGAAAAATATTTCAACGTGAGAATAGGGTTTCCTTAAAAATAAGAAATGAGTGTTATTTTAGATTAGGGCTATTTCTCATTTTAGTTTTAGAAATTTATATTTTCCTTGAGAGGAATGTGAGGAGGAGGGTTTTAAATTTCAAATTTTCATTTTATTCTGTTAAGCCTCTTTTCCCCATTTGATTTTATTTATCTCTTGGGAATTTTCTTCTACATTGATTTATAATTTTTGAATGGATCGATTTTGTATTTTTTTAATTGTTAACTTGTGATTTGAATTTTTTGGAAAGGATTTTTCCCTTGTCTTTAATTTAACTTTAATGGGATTATTGTTTTCAATTTTCCTTGGCAAGAATTTTTATCGTTTTTAATTATTGAGTTATTTTATCATTAATTTTACGAGGGGAGTTAATTAAACTCTCCTCCCTCATCCATTATTTTTTTTTAGTGAGATATTAAATATAACACCAAAATTATGTTTAATAACGAACTCAGTTTTTCAGTTGAATTTAACCGACGTCTTGTCATTTTAAATTAATTTTATTATTTTACTTTATTTTGTTGATTTTTTTTTTTTTGATTCGTAAAGATAGTTTTGTATTGATTCGAATGGAAAAATAACATGCAGGTGCCTATAAGCCATTTACCTGCCACAACTAGATAACACCTGAACCCTTTCTTACTATAGGGTTGGCCAAGCTTCAACAAAAACAGCCACTAAGCTTGCAAGTCTGATATTGATAACTTACCTAGCAAAATTTAGCCATTAGGCTTACAGTATTGATATTATCGATATTATCTGTGTTATATTTACAGATATAATGCCATACCCACTAGGTCAAAACCTGTATAACTGAGAGATAAACTGAGAAATCAGAAAAGGCCACTTTATTTTGTTGATTTTATTTCTAAGTTAATTTAATATTTAATCGTATATTTTTATTTAATTTTCCTTTTGCTGTTTTATTTAAAATTTATTTTACGTTTATCAAAAACATGTTATGCTGCCAGAATTTTTCTAGAATCTTAGGGATTATTGTATGTGATATTTTATTTAATTTTATTCCATCTTTCCTCTTGAATCACGCGCCATCTTACCATATTGAATTTTTTTTTTTCGATCTGAGTTTAATTAGGATTTGTTGCGGGCAAATCCATCTTCACCTAGGAAACTTAAGGTATAGTTTAAATCAATCTAACCCTAGAAGCGATACCCTATGTGTCACATACCCCCTAGATGGCCTTCTACATCATGGTTTTGATGACATGTCTACGCCTATGCGTATTGCCACCGAGCACGCAGACACATGTGAGTGGGTTTCTAGGGAAAAGTAGAAAAGTTTTTCGTAGTTCGTGTCATGACCACATAGAAAATGTGGACATGACATGTGTGTTTGTGTGTAATGACTGCATGGAAAATGTGGGCATGACAGCACCCCTCCTATTGTTAGTGTGACTAGGACATGACTGGCTAATCCTCAATCTCACTTAATTAGAGATTCCCCCAACACTATAAATACTCCTTCACCATTCGAAGTTATGTCAATAGTCACAGGTTTTGAATACAAAGATGAGCTGGAAAAGAAAGAAGAAATATCTAAAAGACACAAGAAAGAAGTAATAGTGATAGAGACTACTACAACTTTAGAGACTACAACTAGGGTATTGCCTACATTTGACCTAGATACAAAAAATAGATTACATGATTATTTTTCCAAATGTTTAAGATGAACTAGAGGATTAGATGTAATGCTCTGACTATGAGGTGAGCACCCTCCAAGTGGATTTTTCTGAAATAAAAAACTATGACAAAATTAATGTATCAAAAAAGAACAACAAAGTGGTGTACACATCATTTCTAAAGCAAGAGAGAAAAAAAAAGGTATGATCTTTTATAATTTCCTAGTAACCTTGTTTAATATATTGTCTAAAAATCAGTGTTGTAATAGGCATTCTATTTTGCTAAAAATTCTATGAGTCCATATAGGCATAGTAAGCTTTTCTAATATTTAGTTATTGGAAACATTTAACAAATTCCTTACTAACACTGTGTTGGATGAAGAGTTTTGAAAAGAATTACATAGATGTATATGGATCTAATATTTTAGAAGAACCTTGATCAATTGAGTTACAATTTGTGTAGAGTTGGTTTTGATCAAGTTATTTGAAAATCAATATAAGACCGAAATCCATTTATGTACATGTTCAAATTATCTATATTATTTACTTTCCTACTTCAAGAAAACTCTAGTTTCTAGATACACATTAAATATTTGCTAGTGCTATATATTAATATGCTACTATTGTTGATTACTATGAATTTAGTGGAATGCTTGTAAAACTTATCAGTATCACACAATAATAATGTGAAATTATTATTTTTTAAATCAAAAATGAAAAATGTACACTAGTGATAGAAAAATAAAATGTCATCAATAACATTTTGGGGTTTTGAATATGAAATATAGTATAAATACCTAGTAACTACTAAATCCCTTCAAATCATCTCCTAATTCTCCTCCCTCTGACCATGAGATCTATTGTCATCCCAGGGTCATGTTATTTGTTTTCTTCTATCTCCATATCTCCACTTAAGAGCATCCCATCAACACAACTACCACTACATGTTTTTTTCATTCTGTCACTATCATACATGCTATTATTGTTTGAAGTATTACACAACCCCCTTCTTTCACATATGGACCTCCAAATTCTGAGTGCTCTTTCAAAGGAAAAACTCTAGATATTATATATAATTGTATACATTCTCAAGTAATTTTTAAATTCTGGTCATGTTTGTTTATTAGCTTTCAAGAACCCCAATGCACTAAAAATTCTCTCATCCTCCACTAACTCCAATATCATGGTTTGACATAAATCAACAAGTTTGAAATATTTTGATATTTAATCACACAATATTTTTCTTTAACCTAATGTTGCTGAAAGCTTTGTTATCAATCCATCTTGGAAGGGAGCCTCCATGAGTTTAAATTATTCCTTCATTGATGTTGCAAAATGAGTTGATTGTTCTCTAAGCTTAGATTTTTTTATAATTCCTTCTATTTGTTGTCCATCAAATTTGATACTTTTGCAAAAATAATTCATTAAAATCATTATCTTATTATGAAAATCACTTGGACTAGTCGACCTAATATTGAGGATACACAACAAACATGGCTTCAAGCAGATCATTGTCATGGAATCGATCTCTAATGTCTGAGGAAAGAGATTTTGAAATATTCTTTAAAGTAGTAATTACAAAATTAACAATCTCATCAAAAGCTTCCCTTGTAATAGGTTGTTCTTTGATATTGTGCCTAACCTTGTTAAAATAGTCCATTGGTATTTCATATCCCTGTATAGAGACACATAACTCCCCACTTTCATTAAATTGTAAAAAAATAACAGGATTGGCCACATTTTTATCAAGTGCCAGCAACTAAATTTTGGACTTATAAAAAATTGGTCTGATAGATATAGATTATCGAGAGTCATGCATATAATTCTATGTAGTTTAGTATATTCTAAAATATACATAGTTCTTTCTTGGGCTTTTCTTACAATCATGATCATTTCCTCTAGCATGGGAAGAATAGAAACTAAAATGAGGAGTCTCTCTATGTCACTTAACCTATGTAAGAGGTCACAAGCCATGTCAACTATATAGTGATGTTCATACATTACTCCTGTAATGTCAGAAAATGTCCCCTTGGGGGCTTTCCATCATAAGGTTTAGCTGCTAGGTCTTTAGCATGCATTTAGGACATCTTAGTTCATATTTTGGCATCTTGATGGAATGAGACCTAGGTTTCATGGAAAAGTGGACCTAGGATGACCCCTTGAGCTATACCTTGCCCAAAATAGGGGGGAGGACTTGGGCGCCCGCACCCTAGTCCTGCCTTATTTTGGGGCAGCCCTAATTTTTGGGTGTCAGTTTATGACTGTTATTTGGTCCTTTTGCCAACATGGTAAGTTTTGATTTTTAAAATCTTAGTGGGAGTGCTTGTAGTTGCATATATAAGCATGCTTAGTCATTCATTTGTAAATTAGATGGTAGTTGTGATGTTCAAGTGTTCTCAAGGTGATTCAAGGCTTTCATTGTGTTGCAAGAGCAGACTTGTGTGGTTTATGTGTTTGTTTACAGATTTAAGCATCAATTTCCTCATGGAATGAAGAGCATCTTCCTCCCATGAGAGCTTCACTACAAGGTGACATTATATTGTGTTTTCATTATCAATTCCTTTAGTTTTTGCATCTACCTCACAAGGGCATGCACTCCTTATCTAACAATGGTGTTTGAAGACTTCAGTGTCCTCCGAGGCTTAACTGAGGCAAGCCTCTAAATACCACAACCTCCAAACCAAGTCTTGTGATTGCAGGTTATAGATGTCATATTTGGGAAAAGTGGTGTTGTAGGAAGGATTGGCAGGCATCAATGATTCAGGATCTAAATAAAAGGAGGACATTGGACCACTTCTAGGACTTGGGCACTCGCTTTAGTGTCCTCTGCATCTGAGTTTCAGGAAACAGAAGTTACAAGGTTGATCAATGTCGGAAGGAGGTTCAGATCCTGCGAAGAAACTGGTACCTTGGACTTGGGTACTTGTTCCAATGTCCCTGACTGTTTCACTTCGAAACCCCCAAAATAGGTACTCTGTGAGTTGGTATTTTACTCCTATCTACAAGAGCTTTTTCTGTTATTCGTTAATTTGTTGTCACTTTTACATAATTAGGATTTTAATTGTCAATTGAGCATAGGAGAAGGAAAATTGATAATTAAATTCCCTAATCCAAGTTTCCCTACACCTCACAAGCAACCGAAGGTGTGATAGTGCTCGCCACTCGACCCTAGATCATTGAATGTATAGTGGAGAGGAGGATTTAAACAACAAAACACTAAAACATTTACAAATCCAATTTTCCCCTAAACAACTCCAATCAAGGATTGATATTCTACTAAAACTCTTTTTGTTGGTTCATGCAAGGAGATCCATCTAGTATCAACATCCTTAAGAAGCTTGTTTCCTATACCTATTCCCTCAGCAAAATGTTGAAATTCCAAAAAACGTTTGGGACATTGGTAGAAGTTTAAGTAGAGCTCACATACTAGATATTCAACTTTTGATACTGAAGGAAACTTGCTCACAATTTTAAAATCTAAATTCATTTGTTGGGACATGTAGTGAATTCCAATCATGTATGATGAAACAAAATTTTGTAGTTTTATACAAAGCATTCCTATGACCTTGCATTACTGAAGCTCCATCCACCCATACACAGACTGACTTTTTGGCAATTATACAATCATCCATACCTCCAATTTTGCTCAAAGATTTCTTAAGTAGATCAAATAGATTTTGTGATGTTGCATTATCCTTCATTTTATAAACAGAGAGTATATTAGGTTGTCAGACATGATTTTCTATAGTATACACATGTATACATACCCAAGAAGTATTATATATTGTTGTAACTTCAACTAGAGATGATGCCATAAAAGTTGACTCTTTTATTTTTTCTTGTAAATCATGCTTTTCCATCTCAAGAAGACAACTTGCCCATTCCCATCCACTATTTATTAACCAATGTGTGTTAGGAAAGTTAGGAATGCCCTTAAAAGATAATAAACTATTATATTCTAGGTAGTCTGTCGTAGGACACCTGCTGGTCAAAATATGAAAAATAACACTCAACTGAACATTTTTTTGCCATTTGTAGTTCTCTCATCATCTTTCCAAATTGAGCTTCAATTGAACCCCCACATGCACAAAGCTTAACCATTATTTTCATATGCACATCATATTCCAAGGAATTCTTTACATGAAGACATTCTTCCTTTATTTTCCATCTTATCATTGAGTTTTCCTTTCCATCTATGTTTTGTTTTTCATAAACTTTACCAAAATAATTTTCTATGGTGTCAAGTTTTAGCTGTAACCTCTTGTCCCTACAATATTTCCAACTGCAAGTCTTATACAAGTGCATTCTAGGGAGGTTCATCTTTCTTTGCATTCTCCACCAGTTCATTTAATGGGTATATTAACACCCAATCAATTTGAAAATTCCTTGTCATATCCCACTCATGGCTCGCTTTTTATTTCGCTTTTCTTTTCCACTTGTGTGCACTTGCAGGATCTACATCCTCATTAACTTCTATAGCTTCAATAACTTCATTATAACTTGTTGAGTTTGATTTATTCATATTATCATTCACACTACCTTGGGTATTCCCTCAAACATCATATGAGGCATTATGATCCAAGTCAATAGATGGTACAAATTCTGATGTTGTAGTTGCATCTAATGGACCACAAACATTTCCAAAGTACAACATTATGTTTTTTGTGTTTTGATGACCTCCCTTCACCACCCTTAGGAAACTTGTTCCTTCTTGACATCTCACACAAATTAAAAGTTGCAAAAACAATGTCACTTTGTTCAAGAAGGAAACATAGATGATAGAATATAGATCCTTGGGTCCTAGATTAAGATGTCTTCCTAGTCCTAACTCCTATTGAATATCAATCTATATTAATGAAACCAAACTGGCAGTTTGGTAAAGACAAAAATAATCAACATGAACCTTATATTATTACATAGTAAAGAAATAATCAATTACCTTTCAGTGGCTCACCAATGCCTATAGTTGTAACTTGTCTATGATTCAAAATGAATTAAGAGCTCAGAGCTGAACAAAATGTGTAAGGGATTAATTATAGTTTCAAATGCATTTATATCAATCCATATTTTGTAAATACCATAGGAATTTAAAATTGGTAGGGTAATAATTTGATGAATCCTGCGTACAAGTGTAAAATTGTACCTATAAATGTTGGGTGAAATGGAATTCAATCCAACACAAATGTTGTAATTTTTGAGGTGAATATGGCCCTGGGATTAGCATGGACTCATAATGGTATTGGTGAATTGGTCCTCATACACAATGAGTCATTTAACGCTATTGGTAAATATGTTGGTGAATTAAAACATGCCTCTAAAATTCTAGGCGAATCATTATTAGAAACACGTAGTATATGGTGGTGAAAATACTAATTATAAATGCTTCATAATTAAATTGGTTGAGAATTGAAATGTATTTGACTAAATATTTAAAAAATATGGGTGAATTGGGCCCTCGCCAGTTGCAATGTATTCACCAAATTAAATTGGTGAATATGAACTATTCGCCAATTGGTGAAGATTCACCACTAAAAAAACCTTGTTGTGTACCACTTGAAATGTCTTGTGCTCCATTTTAGATTGTACATACTATTTTAATGGATTTGTGTTATATTTAAAGGCACCTTGGATAGTTATATGGTGGCACTTGGATTCTATAATATTGTGTATGATGTTTGGAGAACTTGTACACATCTCCCTCATGATCATGCATCACTATTTGTGGCTTGCACATTTATTTTGAGATTTACATTGACTATTTAGTGTCTACATTTATATATTTGGCTAATTATGTACCATTTCATACCCCTATGCATTACTTTGAAATCTTGAGTGCCTTCTTAGAATGCCAAGTGGAAGTCCATGGGGCATGTAATTGATATCTATTATTGTGCAATATTTTGTAGATATATCTAAGAATCCAATAAAATACTTTTATCATAACATGAAAATTTATTTGTTGTACTTGATATTATGGTGGTGCATCCCTTAAAGTGTATTCCATATTATACTTAATAATTGTACACCATATATCTAGCTAGCTTTGAGAATTGATTTCAACTCCCATTGCAATAGATACAAGTTCAACATTGGAATGCAAAAAACAACACTATAGTTTTGGTAACTTGTTGGGAAGTGTTCTCATGCACATCAAATCCCTAAGGAAGTTCCTTCACACAATTAAGTATCAGAGATAAACTATTAGTAAATGAATAAATTTGTAGATAAAATTGAGCATAAAGCTCAATCTGTTATTAAATAATTAAATTCATTTGCATAAATTTCATGATATAATTTTGAATCTAAAACATACTACAATCAAACACTTTTACTCTGAAACCCAATTGTCACAATCTGTCATCACACAACCATGAAAATTGAAATAGAAACTCTACAATATCACTAACACACTGCAACTACACTCTACTAACAAAACATTAACCATTTCACCAAACATTAAGACCCAACTACCACTCTGCTTATTCAAAATCAAACTAAAAACTATAAACTTATATCACAACTACAACTTATTCTTTAACCATTGGAAACAGACTATTATGCACAAGTGAAAAATATGGGGATATGCCCATTCATAGCAATTACAAAATGACTCCCTTTGTGATGATCTTGCTCCATGAAATCAATCTTGAAATGATGAGATAATAGCTAAACTACATAAAGAAATATAAAAAGAACTTATACGATCTCTTTACCCCTCTATGTTATGACATATTTTTTCTTGATTTATGACACCATGTTCTTTTATAGACATATTGATCTTCATTGGATGGAGGGTGGGAGGGAAACATCAAGCATTGGTGTAACATCCCACCCCACAACCCCGAAGGGAAAGGGTCAAAAGAGGACAAGATAATTTATAAAAAAAATAAGTCTAGGTATTATGCACATAATACTGTTGCTGATTTGATATGTCAACAACATTCATGGCCAAGTATGGCTGAATGCACAACCCAAAGGAGAGGACTAATTCACTCTCTAGAGGAAACATTGTATAAACTACATTCATTTTAAACACCAATTCAAATGTTCCTAAATCCCA
The DNA here is from genome assembly GCA_027924645.1 of Cunninghamia lanceolata. Classification (NCBI taxonomy): domain Eukaryota; kingdom Viridiplantae; phylum Streptophyta; class Pinopsida; order Cupressales; family Cupressaceae; genus Cunninghamia; species Cunninghamia lanceolata. The sequence goes on from BSBN01000144.1 coordinate 4,801,006, forward strand.
TTCCAAATTATAAACATAAATCCAAAAGCATCATAGTACAAGTGGATCTGATACCCACACTATAATCCATAAACCAAATAGGAAACATCTCATTTCTTCTCATTAATTTGCATCATTACATCCTCTCTCTTAACAAAATACAATTACATAAAATAATATACAATGCAATCACATAACCATGAGTATGATACAATAACTGAAAAAATGAATACAATAGAGAACATCTCCAATTGGTGCTCCAAAACCTATACACCAATCCCCAATGGCGGTGGCAATGCCTCCCAACCATGCAGATTCAAAAGAGACCACCCCACCATGCTCGGAGGTAGTCACAAGGCCCAAACAGAAGAATAAATGCAAAGAATTCAATGGCCAACACTCACACTAGTCACAAAGCAGACACGACACACAAAGCATAGTGCAAACATGGTAAACAACCCGACAAGCACAGTGACTCGAGGGGACTCTAACCACTCCTTGGATACTACTCAGGGTACCACACCAGAGACTAGGTATCAAGCTAAGTGTAGAACACATCCAAAAGTCTCAATATGAGCATGCACAATTCAAAGGATAGCCTAGAGGGTAAGTATGTTGAAGTTGACGAACCAATTATTTACCAGAGACAATGTGAAAAATAGCCAACTACAGCACATAGAATGGACATTTGTTAAAGCATATCAATAGTGAAATAAAAAAAACCAATGAAATAGCTGCTGGAACAAAAATGCACAACATCGGCAAGCAAGAATAGACTAACAAATTGCCTCAAATAATATGATCTCATATCAACTCCTAGGAGTCATAATAATTGAGGATTTTATTTTTTCAACACAACTTGATTGGGTATGAGAATATCAAGAAGAGCTTTGGATATATCTTAGTATATACTAGATTATCCTTCTTATTAACCCATACCCTCCTAATTCCAAACAACATACATATAAATACTTCTTGTAATTGCAAGTACCAACATCCTAGAATGTCCACCTTATCATATAATATTCTTTGATATAGTTACCAAATAGGGAGAACTCATGTTTAAAACATCACTAAGCTCAGCTCAAACTTAGGAAACAAAACTTTATATCATATACCATTGTCCTTTAAGTAATGTTACTAAGCATGGTAAGACCTGTATCATAATCTTTAGAGCTCTCTTCTTCAAGATAAATACACCATGTAACTATGATGCAGTATTTAGCTAAGGAAGCATTGTTATCCTAGGTAGTCAAATATACAAAATAGCATGACCTTCACATCTAGTGATATCAATAGTGTTAAATATTTAATGATCTCTAGTGTCATTAGTACTTAATGACCATGACTAGCATATAACAATTAACCTAGTACCATGTACTAGAATATTAAGATCAACAATAGCATACAATAAGACATGCTAGTATAGTAGGCATATGCTACCATGTTAAGGGCATCAAAATATAATACATATTGATGTCTTAAGTATGAGCACTTTAGTATGCGTAATATCCTAACACCTACTATCAAGGATGCCATGAAATAAAATTTGTTTCCCTCAGAGCTTGCTTAGTCATCTAAAAATATTTCACACAATAATAATTCAAGGTGCTTAGCATACCTATTTACCCTTTCAACTTGAATATTCCAAACAAGTAACAAATGTTATAATATTTTTTATGTCTCTATAAACATCTTAGAAAGTTTGTAACTTTAAAATAACTTAATCAAATTATAAAGACCAGGGATATGACTAGTAGATTTGTTGCACCAGTAAACAGTTTAACCCCAATTAAGTTGAAATAAAAATCTTATAAGGGAAGTCAACGCATAACAAAAGGCTCCTTGGGACTTAGACCTCTTCAATCTCTGTCATGGCATCCCAATTTGTTTTCTATATGGATGCACTCAAATGTTCTCTATTAGATCAAACCCTTGGTTGCCTAAAAACTGTAAATCAGACATCACATGACCTTTCTTTGAAGACCCTTATTCCTAAAGAACTAATAAAATAGTTTTGTATGATAAAATAAACCCAAGGAAAGAGATAATGACAATATCTTGCATTTAAATAAATCTTGGCATATTTTCACATGGCAACAAATGGGTTTCAGTTTTTTCTATGGTAAATTAAGATTGCAGCAACCAGATCATAGTTTTTGTTTAAAGGTAGTAATGGGGTTTTGGTATTTCTGTGCTTAATGAAATAGCAGCAAAAATATTCTAGTTTTGTACTAGAAAGACAAAAGACTAAGGTAAATACCTCAGATCTAGATGCGTTCCCCTTTAACGCACCTCAATGTTGCAAAAATTTCATATGCTTACAATGTATCTCTTGCTATTCGCACTCCCCCCAGATTGCCTCAGATCTTGTAATTTGGTATGCTTGCCTGAGATATTTCCCTGTCCCCTGTGATTTTCTTATTCTCCCTTTCAAAACAAAGAGTCTCCTCTCTTTTTGACGTGATTTTCTTTTCTCCCCTGGATGATCAGATCTGTTTAAAACAACTTTAGAAACTCTTAAGCAATGCAACTAGAAGCTATAATGCCAAACTCCACAAACTTAGCCAGCATCCTCACCACCATACCAAAATGACAGCGAATCCTCAGGGCGATGCCTCTTCCATTTCTGATCTCTATTTTCTTCCCTTGTTTTTTTTTCCATCACTCATCATTCCTATCCCTCCAAACTCAATGACCCCCCCATCCTTCTTCCCAGCTGTTGGCTAAAAAACATTCAATTTTTCACCTAAATCCTAAGATATTTTCTAGATGCCTAATAAAACCAACTCACCCACCTTTTTCAAAGAGATATTTTATTTCTGCCTTTATTAATCTCACCAACCCCAACTAGAGAGCCATCATATGGCAAAGGGAGGGTTGTTACATCCTACACCCTAAGACTAGGCTTACTCATGGAATCTTGCAAATGCTAAGATGTAGCCAAAGCACACACTAGTCCATGAAACTCAATACAATTATAAAAAATAGGTTATCACATGCACAGTTTCATGCAATCAGTCCCAGAACATGGGTAAGGAATAGGGAAGGCACTTATTTCCTATCAAATATACATTAGCATAAAATAATTTTCTTGAATCAAAATAAAAAATGATGCCAATGAAGCCACATCGAACAATCAATAGAAACGAAGGAAAAAGCCTCAACCACCACACTAGCAAACAACACATGACCATAAGGGGCAATCTGGACATTACCATTAGGTAACTAGATGATAAGACAACAACATAGGAACATTGCACTAGCAGGGTACAATGGCTAGGGTAGGGAATAGGGCCTGTGACTATCTCCAGTAACCAACATCAGGGAATACAAGTATGCTTGGGCCTGTGAATCCAGGCGAAGTCGATACTCAGTACCTACAACACTCCAAGCACACGTCAAAGCACATGTACATATATCATATAATAGCTAAAGCATCAATTGTCATTAAGAAGAGGGTCATGACATTGTAAGCCTCTCAGATACGAGTGTTACAACATCATCCTTTTCCTATCCATGATTATCTAAAAGCACTGATAACAATATATAAATATATAAGCATGTAATTCCCGCATAAACCACACAATTTTCTCATAATTTGCAGCAAAATGCACTTTTCAATATACAAAATTTCTAGTTCTCTAACTTTTCATATGTAGCTATCTATAAAATGGAGCACACATACACATATATACATAATTTCAACCTCTGATTTCATAGCATGCATGACATCTTTTGACATATAATGCAATAGTTTGTCACTTTTCAAGGAATAATGATGCAAATTTTGTTCTCTTCTATATTTTAATATGCAACTACATACATGACAATTGTACAACCCACATATACATACATACTCATTCTCATCACAAGGCTACATAGGGGTTCACGTGGATGCCATAGTACCATCCATATCCAACATATCCATGAGTTCATAACCAATAACCATGTCCAATATCTAAAACCAATAACCATGTCCAATATCCAAATCCAATAGCCATGTCCAATATCCAAATCCACGTGTCTTGATGGCATTAACCCACACAGTGAGCCCTTCCATACAAGCCACAATGACATATCTCTTGTTTGTGTAAGGGTTTTAGCCTCCAAGAGATAGTCAAACAATAGGAATGTAGTGAATTAGAGCTTAGAATAGCTCACACATACCCCCATCCTTAAGAGTTTCCCTGCATCTACCTCCTCGTATACACTCAGACAAGTGGACCTTAGGATACCCAATGAGGAATCACATCACAAGAAAAGACCAACATTTAAAAATAGAAAATTTAGCCACCAAAATATAAATAAGGAAGAGTAAATCTAAATTCCAACAATAAAGTAAGAAAAATGCGCATAATCTTCAACAATAAATCCAATGTAACCACAAGAGTTACATGCCAAGAAAATCCTCCATGGCTAAACCAATACAAGTAAAATAAACTGAAGTCCTAGTCCACACAAGAAAAGTAAAGTCACCAAAAACCAAAAAGAAGATTCATAATCTTTGAAGTATACACATTACAACACTACGTGACTATCACTAGTCACCACACGAGGAAGGGGGAAAACAAGAGTGACTGTATCAATTGTTTTTCATGTGGATGTGGCCAACTCATACAACCTCACATGGAAAGGTAATGTGTCGGAACTCCCAGGTCACATACCACATGCAGTGCGACTGTGCATGGTATATGCCAAGCAAAGAAAGCACACAATGGATGAATACTGCATGGCAATGTCCTACTCATAGGAACATCTCGCATAGTGTGTACTCACAAAGAAGGCACATATGGCTACACACTGAGCCAGAGGTGCACATGGCTAGGTTCCACTCACATGTCAACCAATTGGAATCGAAGCCCTCTTGAGTGAACCCTTTACTCTGTGTGAGAAACCACTCCTCTCAGCACAAGTAGGAACACAACATATATACTATGCCATCATGCCTCTAAGTATGTGGCATCATGTCCTCAAGCTTGGCTCACTACCATCAGCAACATGACATCCTCACCAGCACTGTATCGGAACAGTAATGGGGGCGTGGCATCATATCTAAATCAATCACATCAGGGTAAGATCATAGTTGTCCCTAGTGCTCATACCATAAACTAATGTCATCCTCAAGAACTATGTATATTAGGCTAACACTGTATAAACCAAGTATCTAGTCCATTAATAAGGGGAAGTAGTGAGTACTTTCCATGGAGTTTGAAACAATCACCATTGTTTCATAATGCCATTATATGTACATCGTGCAATTCCCTCCCAAGGAACATTGTGGCTGCTACTACCCTCCACATATTGACCTATCAACAACCCTTGGGTTGGTAATCAAAAGGGTGACAATTGTTGCAAATAGGTGCCTAAGCGGTGTTGTCATTAATGTCAACATATCCTTGTTGCCATTGATGTCAAATGTATCCTATTTTATTGCCCGGTTAGAAGACTAAAATGTTGAGGATATTGAGAAAATTAATGATGATATAAGTACGCGGACCATATGTCTATGAAGAAGACTATCTAATGTAGCCCCAGTTAAGATTTGAGAGTTCCGCATAAAGATTGAAGAAGTTATGGCCATCTAAGTAGAACTAGGTTTTGTAATTTTTAGAAGAGACAGAGTAAGGAAGTTAGTCTGGATTGGTCCGTAAATAAAACACTATGATCTATAGATCTAGAGGCATGTATGGGAAGTTAGTGTGTATCCTCAACTCAAGTGGTTCGTTGTTTGGAGGTTGGCAAGCAATATTTTCTAGTGTGATAGTCATGCCAGACACTGTTCTTAAGGTACAGGATGAATATGCAAGTGATTCTGATGATTTGGAGTAGTGCGGACGTTATTGTTGAAATCAATGTGCTTGTGGAAGTCTTTGGATAATGTGCCTACTATGTTGGAGGTCCGCATTAAATATTAAGATTGTTGTTGAAGATTTATTCCTTGGTGTTGATGTTCTTCCCAGTCTTGGCCAATTGGTTAATTCAAGTGTGTTGCTGATGATCTAAGAAAAAATATATGGAGCGTGGCATGTTGATCAAGGAAGATTTGAGTCCTATTTATATTTGGCCGATAGCTTAGTGATTCACATTAAGTTAGATGCTTGCAGTGCCGACCTTGATGTTTGTTCCAAGGTTGATGAAGTATATAAAGGCATGTAGTTGAGTTGTTGAAAATGATTCTTGTGTGAAAATCATAAAATCCTAAGAAAGGTTTAGAGGTAGAGCAAAGAAGAGGAGGAAGAGATAGTGAAGAATTATTTGGAGGCAGAACAGAAGTTTTGTGAGATTTAAATGAGACTGAACCAGGCATGATGAAGATGTTATTTCTCAGTTAAATCTTTATGTATTAGACATAAATTCCTATAGGCAGTGAGCCTCTTTGATAAATGAGCTCTGGGTAGTGTGCCCGAAGGCAAGTGCCTTCTCATTTCTATCAAGTACTTTTAACAGGGTACAAATCTTGTGGGTTAACCCCCACAGTGGTTTTCCCTTAACCGAGTTTCCACGTTAAAATTTTTGGTGTCAAGTGTGTTCATTTTGTTTCTTCTCATGTATTGTTGATTCATGTTTTAATGTTTACATCATTAATATGTTTGTAAGTTGTGAAAGAAGATTAAAATTAGAAAAGATTAAAATTGTGGGATAACTAATTCACACCCCCTCTCAGTTGTCCAACCTAATTCCAACAATTGGTATCAGATCTGGTTCCTCTAAAAAAAGATTGACTGCTTGAGGAGATCCAAGATGTCAACTTACAAGAAGGAAAGTCTGAGATTTGATGGAACAAATTACTCCCTTTGGATGGTACGCATGTAATGTCATTTCCAATGTAAGAGTGATGTCTTTTGGATCATAACTAAGGATGAGTATAAGATTCTAGAGAAAGGCCCTTCAACTCTAGAAGAACTCAAGGATGCTGAACACAACATTCAAGCCAAAGAAGCATCATTGAGTGCCCTGACTAATACAAAGATGACAAATGTTCTGGAAGTGAAAATTGCTCATGAAATTTGGAAAAAGTTGGAAACTCTGTATGAAGGTGATAAACATGTCAAATGTGCCAAGCTACAAATCTTAAAGGGTAAATACGAAAGGTTGATGAGAAGTGAAGATGAAAACATTACTTCCTACATGCAGAAGGTAAATGAACTTGTGACTGGTATCAGAAGTGCTAGTGGAGTATTGGATGAATCAGAGATTGTTGCCAAAGTGCTCAGATCCTTACCTCTGACATACAAGCATAAAGTTGTTGCCATTGAAGAGATCAGGACTATGACAACTTTTACAAGGGATCCGTTGGTTGGTAAGCTTTCAACATTTGAAATGAGTGAGTTTGGTGATTCTCTTCCTAAGATTGAATCTGCATTTAAAGCCGGTATTCATGGAAAACAAAGATATGATATGGGTGAAAGCTCTTCAAGAAGACCAAACAGAATCAACGAGATAAGGAAGGATCTTGAAGATGATGAAACTGAGTTTGATGAACTTGAAGCCATTTTTACCAAAAGATTACCAAGAGGATCTGGTAAGTATGAAGGAAAGTTGCCATTCAAATGTTTTGCTTATAATAAGATTGGTCATTTTGGCTAAAGGTGTCCGAAGAGGGGTTCAAAGCCAAACCCTAACAAACCTAGAGTTTAGAAGAAATGCTACTATGTCCAAGAATTTGGTGAAGAAGGAGTCACAGATGATGAATTTTATCATGGAGGTTCCACTGAAAGTGATTGGCTGTTCATTGCTATTAAAGAAGAAGATTCGATGCCTACTAAATTTGCTAGCTATACAAATGTGGAAAGTATCTTGGCTACTCAAGTTGTAGAAAAAGACGAATGGGTGATTGATAGTGGATGTTCTCATCACATGACTAGTGATACAAGTAAGTTTGTAAGCTTTGAAAAATATGAAGGTGGAATTGTGAAATTTGGAGACAACTTAGCTGGTAGAATCCATGGTAGAGGATCCATCTCTTTTGATGGTAAGAATAACACTAATGATGTTCTGTATGTAGAAGGATCGAAGCATAATCTTCTTAGTGTTGGATAGTTGGTTGACAAGGGTTATGATCTCTAATTCAATGATGGAAAATGCAAAATCTTGGAAAGCTCTGAAACTAAAATTACATCTGGTACTCAAACTAGAGGCAACATCTTTCATTTAAGTGGTCCTGGCAAAAGTTGTTTTATTGCTCAGATTAATCAAAGTTGGTTATGGCATAGGAGAATGTGTCATGTGAATTTTGATAACATTGTCAAGATAAGTTCTACTCAGGCTATGAGAGATCTTCCAAAAATTGTGAAACCTGTTGATAACATGTGTAGAGAATGTCAATTAGGTAAACAGAACAAAACTTCATTCAAGAGTAAAGAACAATTTTCAAGTGGACGGTTGGAACTTGTACATACTGATCTATGTGGCCCTTCTAGAATTAGGAGTGTGCAAGGAGACAAATATTTTATGTTAGTGATTGATGATTACTCCCGAACAATGTGGGTAACCTTCTTGAAAGAAAAATTAGGAGCTCTTGACAAGTCCAAGGTGTTCAAGGTTATGGTAGAAAATGAGATTGGTGAGAAAATAAAGTGTCTAAGATCCAACAGAGGTGAAGAATTTACCTACGGTGAGTTTGATACATTCTGCGGAAAGCATGGAATAAAAGGATAGTTATCTGCTCCTAGGACTCCTCAGCAGAATGGAGTTGTGGAAAGAAAGAACCAGACCATTCAAGAAGCTACTAGGACCATGATGATGGAAGCAAATATTCCACAAGTCTATTGGAGAGAAGCTATGAGTACTACTGTCTACACTCTTAACCAGGTGCAGATCAAAGGCAATTCTGGTAAGACACCTTATGAACTATGGTTTAGTCATCCTCTTACTATTAAATATTTTAGAGTTTTTGGTAGTAAATGCTATATCAAAAGACATGAGGATTTAGGCAAGTTTGACACAAGAAGTGATGAAGGAATATTTCTGGGTTACTCTACTCAAAGCAAGGCATATTGGTGCTTTAACAAGAGATTGAAAAAGATTGTTGAAAGTGCTAATGTCAGAGTTGATGAGAGAAAAGAAAGATCTTTCAGGTCTTGCGGATATGATTTAGATGAACAAGATGAAAGTCAAAATCAAGGAAAGCAAGTTCAACCTTAGACTCATATCCAGATTGATCCAGAATATCTAGTAACTCAAGAAGTTAGTTCAGATGTTGAGGAACAATCTCAAGAATCAGAAGTTCAAGCAATTCCCAAAACACCCAGGTATGTAAGGTTGAATCATTCAGATGATTAGATCATAGGAGATAGAAATAAAGGTGTTCAAACTAGAAGAAGAATTGTTGAAGATCAAGAGGAAGTTTGTTTGATTTCACAGATTGAACCAAAAATAGTAAGTGAACCTTGCAATGATTAAAATTGGGTAAAAGCAATGAAAGAAGAGTTAATACAAATTGAAAAGAATCACACTTGGGATCTTGTTCCTAGACTTGAAAAAAAAATGTGATTGAAACTAAATGGATCTTCTGGAATAAACTAAATGAGGATGGTGAAGTTGTGAGAAACAAAGCAAGGTTGTTGTGCAAAGGATACTCTCAAGTGGAAGGAATTGATTGAAGAAACTTTTACTTCGGTGGAAAGAATAGAAGCAGTCAGACTATTTCTTGCATTTGCTACTTATAAAGATTTCAAGGTTTACCAGATGGATGTCAAGTCAGCATTCCTTAATGGAGAATTGGATGAAGAAGTCTACATTGAGAAACCGGAAGGATTTCAGTTGTCTGATCAATGAAATATGGTTTGTAGATTGAGAAAAGCATTGTATGGACTCAAACAAGCCCCATGAGCCTGGTGTGCAAGAATAGATAAGTATCTGCTAAAACTAGGTTTTAGCAAAGGTACAATAGATAGCAATATTTATATCAAAATTGATCATGAACACATCTTGATTGTTGAAGTATTTGTCAATGATATCATTTTTGGTGGAAATGAGAGTATGTGCAAAACATTTGCTGATAAGATTCAAAGTGAATTTTAGATGTCAATGTTTGCAGAAATGAATTTCTTCTTAGGTCTGCAAATTATTTAGTCAAATAAAGGTACCTTCATATCTTAGTCTAAGTATGTGAGAGAATTGTTGAAAAATTTTGGAATGGAAGATTCAAAACTAGTGAGTACACCTATGGTAACTGGATGCAAGTTGAGTAAAGATAATGACTCCCCTAAGGCAAATCAGAAAAGGTATAGATCAATAATTGGAGGATTGCCCTATCTGACTCAGACTAGACCTGATATCATGAATGTAGTTGGACTTGTCACTAGATTTCAGGCTGATCCTAGAGAATTGCATGTTGTAGCAATCAAAAGAATTTTTAGATATCTCAAATGGACACTTGATTATGGCTTATGGTACCCAAAGGATAATAACTTCACTCTTCATGCATACATAGATGTTGATTGGGTAGGAGATGTGGATGACATGAAAAGTACTAGTGGTGGTGCATTCCTCTTGGGAAGGAGATTGGTTTCTTGGATGAGCAAAAAGCAAGAGGCAATATCTCTGTCTACTATTAAGGTAGAGTATATAGCAGCAGGAAACAATTATACTCATGTTCTGTGGATGAAGCAAGTGTTGAAGGACATTAGAATAGTGTTTGAGGAACCTGTTACAATCTTCTGTGATACTTCAAGTGCAATAAACATCTCAAAGAATCTGGTGTTGCATTCAAAGACAAAGTACATATCAATCAAGTTTCACTTCTTGAGAGAGAAGGTTAATGAGAATGAGGTTAGATTGGAGTTTGTTTCTTCAAAAGATCAGATTGTGGATATCTTCACTAAGCCTCTACCCATGGATACTTTTGAGTATCTCAGAAAGAAGTTAGGAGTTATTACCCCTTCTAATTAGAACTAAGATGCAGTAGGGTGCATTAGTCTGGTGGAATTCACAGTCATTTCTTGTGATCTAGATTGATGTTAAGGAGATACTACTTAGGGGGAGTAGTCAGTATGCAAATTATGGAACAAAAAAGGGAGAAAAGATTGAAAATATGTGCCCTTTGCCATTGATGTCAAAGGGGGAGAGAAGTCATGTGAAAAACTAGTTGCTAGTGAAATGGTTGCTATAAAGAAAAATGGTTACAGGTGTGATTAGAGAAAGGGGGAGAAGTTATTGTCTTGATGGTTGAATCATTTTTTCTCATTATATGTGGCCATCAATGACAAAGGGGGAGATTGTTGCAAATAGGGGCCTAAGCGATATTGTCATTGATGTCAACATATCCTTGTTGCCATTGATGCCAAGTGTATCTTATTTTATTATCTGGTTAGAAGACTGAAATGTTGAGGATATTCAGAAAACTAATGAAGATATAAGTATGCAGACCATATGTCTATGAAGAGGATTATCTAAAACTAGCCCCAGTTAAGATTTGAGAGGTCCGCATAAATATTTGAAGAAGTTCTGGCCATCTGAGTAGAACTAGGTTTTGCAGTTTTTAGAAGAGATAGAGTAAGGAAATTGGTCCAAATTGCTCCACAAATAAAAAACTATGATCTATGGATCTAGAGGCATTTTTGAGAAGTCAGTGTGTATCCTCAACTTAATTGGTTCATGGTTTAGAGGTCCGCAAGCAATCTTTTCTAGTGTGACATTCATGGAAGATAGTGTTCTCGAGGTATCAGATGAAGATGCAAGTGATTCTAATGATTTGGAGTAGTACGGATGTTATTTTTGAACTCAATATACTTGTGGAAGTCTCTAGATCGTGTGCCTACTATGTTGGAGGACCACATTAAAGATTGAGCTCATTATTGAAGATTTCTTCCTTGGTGTTGTTGTTCTTCCTAGTCTTGGCTGATCGGTTGATTCAAGCATCTTGTGAATGATCTAAGTGCAATTCTATGGAGTGTGGTGTGTTGATCAAGGAGGATTTGAGACCATTTTATGTTTGGTTGACAGCTTAGTGATTCACATTATGTCAAATGCTTGCATTGCTGACCTTTATGTTTGTTCCAAGGTTGATGAAGTATATAAAGGCATGTAGTTGAGTTGTGGAAAATTATCCTTGTGCAAAAATGACAAAATCCTAAGAAATGTTCAGAGGTAGAGTAGAGAAGAGGAATAGAAGAACAATAGCAATAAAGGATGAAGAGATAGTGAAGAATTATTTGGAGGAAGAACAAAAGTTTTGTGAGCTTTCAATGAGACTGAACTAGGCATGATGAAGATATTATTTCTTAGTTAAATCTTTCTATATTAAATATAAATTCCTGTAGGCAGTAAGCCTCTTTGAGCAGTGAGCTCTAGGTAGTGTGCCCGAAGGTAAGTGCCTTCTCATTTCTTTCAAGTACTTTTAACAGTGGTATGAATCTTATGGGTTAACCCCCACCATGGTTTTCCCTTAACCAAGTTTCCACGTGAAAAATCTTGGTGTCAAGTGTGTTCATTTTTTTCTGCTCATGTGTTATTGATTCATGCTTTAATGTTTACATCATTAATCTATTTGTAAGTTATGAAAGAAGATTAAAATCAGAAAGGATTAAAATTGCGGGACAACTGATTCACCTCCCCTTTGAGTTGTCTCAATAGTCCTTCATGTGGGTGAGGCTAACTCATGCAACCTCACATCGAAAGGTAATGTGCCAGAACTCCCAAGTCACATACCTCATGCGACACAACCATACATGGTACACGCCAAGTGGAGAAAGCATGCAATGGCTAAATACTGCATGGCAATGTCTTAGTCATAGGAACATCCCACATAGTGTGTACGCACAAAGAAGGCATGTGTGGCTACACACCAAGCCAGAGGTGCACATGGCTAGGTTCCACTCGCATGCCAACTGATCAGAATCGAGGCCCTCTTGAGAAAATCTTCTACTCTATGTAAGAAACCACTCCTCTTAGCACAAGTAGGAACACAACATATATACTATGCCATAACATCTCTAGGTATGTGGCATCATGTCCTCGAGCTTAGCTCACTACCATTAGTGACACAAAATCCTAACTAGCGCTGTGTCAGAACACCAGTGGTGGGGTGACATCATATTTAAAACAATCACATTATTGTAAGATCATAGTTGTCCTAGGTGCTCATACCATAAACTAATGTCATCCTCAAGAACTATGTTGATTAGGCTAAAACTGTATGAACCAAGTATCTAGTCCATTAATAAGGGTAAGTAGTGAGTACTTTCCCGAGAGGTTGAAATGATCACCATCGTTTCACACCACCATTATATGTAGGTCATGAAATTCCCTCCCAAGAAACTTTGTTGCTGCTACTACCCTCCACATATTGACCTATCAACAACCCTTGGGTTGGCAGTCAATAGGGTGACAAAAAAAAACACATAGATGGTATGGTTTTCTCCCATACACATTATCCAAACATACCCTCCATGTATGGGTACATAGTATCACCATCCCATGGGCACACATCTTAAGCACTAGTTATTCACAACTCTCAACAAGAGAACATAACTAGATGTTGGCATCATAGGGAGTATAATCACATCTTCTCTTACTTAGGAAATACCATAGTTCATCTATGACTATGCAACATAATGCAAGATACACAACTTTACCAAACAATAGGTAATCCCACATAGCCATACCAATTTTCCTCTTTTCACAAGGGCAACTCATTTACCCATAACATTATGAATTCACTTTGCAATTCTTTCAACATAACACAATAGTGTATGAACATGTATAGCATCATAGCTATCATTTTTATATCAATGCATAAACATAAGTAACATTTTTCACAACCACTATTACAATCACTTCCATAATCACATAATGATATACATCTCATAATAACACATAATGTGACATCATGTCACAAATCAAAGTAATACCATTCATTCACAAGAAAATGAGAAACTATCAAAACAATTAAATGAGTTTACTTGAGGAACCCTAGTCATTTCTCAACATTCACATCCATACATATAAGCATAAGTAACCATCACCGTCTCAATGGCATACAATTCTCATCAAACAAGATATGGATCATTCCTATTAACCTATATTAAGTATTTTTAGTTGCATTAAAATACAAACATTTAGTTATAAAGTCTCATTGAAATCTATAATGCAATAGAGGAGATCAAATTTCATCAAGATATATCCACTAAGCAATTACCATCCTCATTCAAGTTCATTAAGCAAGGAGGCACTAATTAACATATAATCACTTTCAATACATAACCATAACAACATAAGGTCCTCTTCATTCATATCTCACTTAATCTTTTACTTATTCCAATTTTAACATACTAGTTAAATCCATATGCCATTATTCTAACATCTTGTCAACTATTGACAACTATGAAGAGAAGAGAAAAATAGATTTCATCTCAAGTCAAGACATTACATGTCATCCAGTATTCATCATACAAATATGCAAATTCTACTAAGGGAAAGTTTAAGGCACCATTAGTATTTCAATGACTTCAATATGTTATCAAGGATGATAAATGGTAGCAACTCAAGCACATTAAGAGGTTATAAGAAAATCAATAATCATCCAACACTTACAAGAGAGCATGGAGAAATCAAACTAATCTATCTACATCCACAAATAGCTACATCCTATCATCCTTTACATCTATAATATGAGGAGGAATTAAAAGAGTAATTCATGACCAATTAGAGTCATTTCATTCACTAGCAACATTAAGGAAGGTACAAGAAGAGCATATCCAAACAAGGGTAATTAGGAAACCCGAGTTACCTTCAACCCACAAACACCCAAGGTAGAACATTCCTACCCTCATCTTATAACATGGGAAACTCTCAACCAAGGTCAACACTCAAGTCCCATTGAGTAATGGTAAGGCCAAGGAGGCTATTTCCTACATGATTTCTAAGCATGGGGTTGTAACTTAACCCACTAATGCCATGCTAAGGCATGAAATCAATCAAGACTATAAAGACAATTAATAAGCTCATGCCACACATGCCAAACACAGCAAAACATAGAAGGATCAAGTACACCAGAGCTCCTAGTGTGTGAACCTAGGCTCTGATACCAAATGTAACATCTTGCCCCACAACCATGAAGAGAAAGGGACAAAAGAGGACAAGATAATTTTTTTTCTAAAAAATAAGGAGATATTATGCACATAATACAGTTGCCAATTCGATATGTCAACAACATTCATGGCCAAGTATGACCGAATGTACAACCCAAAGGAGAGGACTAATTCACACTCTAGAGGAAACATTGTATAAACTACGTTCATTTTAAACACCAATTTAAATGTTCCTAAATCCTATTCTAGATTATAAACAAGAATCTAAAAGCATCATAGTACAAGTGGATCTGATACCCACACCAAAATCTGTAAACCAAATAAGAAACATCTCATTTCTTCTCATTAATTTGCATGATTACATCCTCTCTCTTAATAGAGTACAATTACATAAAAGAATATACAGTACAATGGCATAGCCATGAGTATGATACAATAACTGATAAAATAAATACAATAGAGAACATCTCCAACTGGTGCTCTAATACCTATACACTGGTCCCCAATGGTGATGACAATGCCTCACAACCATGTGGACTCAAAAGAGACCACCCCACCATACTCAGAGGTAGTCACAAGGCCTAAAAAAAGAATAAATGCAAGGAATACAATGGCCAACACTCACATTAGTCACAGAGAAGACATGACACACAAAGCATAGTGCAAACATGGTAAACAACCCCACAAGCACAGTGACCCGAGGGGACTCTAACCACTCCTCAGATACTACTCAGGGTACCGCACCAGAGACTACATATAAAGAAATCAAAGACATATCAAGTTGAGTGTAGCACACATCCAAAAGTCTTAATATGAACACACACAAGTCAAAGGACAGCCTAGAGGGTATGTATGTCAAAGTTGATGAACTGACTATTTACCAGAGACAATAGGAAAAATAGCCAACTGCAGCACAGAGAATGAGCATTTGTTAAAGCATATCAATAGTGAAATAAAAAAACCAATGAAATAGCTAGCCAAACTAAAATGTAGAATATCAGCAAGAAAGAATATATTGACAAATTGCATCAAAGAATGTGATCTCATATCAACTCCTAGGAGTCATAACAATTGAGGTTTTTGTTTTTCCAACACAACTTGATTGGGTACGAGAATATGAAGAAGGGCTCTAGATATATCTTAGTATATACTAGATTATCCTTCCTATTAATCCATAGCGTCCTAATTCCAAACCACATACATATAAATACTTCTTGTAATTGTAGGTACCAACATGCTAGAATGTCCACCTTATCATATAATATTCTTTGATATAGTTCCCAAATAGGGAGAACTCATGTTTAAAACTTGTCCACTAATCTCAGCTCAAACTTAGGAAATAAAACTTCATATCATATACCATTGTCCTTTAAGTAATGTTAGTAAACATGGTAAGACTTGTATCGTAGTCTTTAGAGCTATCTTCTTCAAGATAAATACACCATGTAACTATGATGCAATATTCAACTATAAGGAAACATTCTTATCCTAGTCAAATATAAAAAATAACATGACCTTCACATCTAGTGATATCAATAGTGTTAAATATTTAATGATCTCTAGTGGCATTAGCACTTAAAGACCAAAACTAGCATATAACAATTAACCTAGTACCATGTACTAGAATATTAAGATCCACAATAGCATACAGTAAGACATGCTAGTATAGTAGCCATACGCTACCATGTTAAAGGCATCAAAATACAATACATAGTGATGTCTTAAGTATGAGCACTTTGGTATGTGTAATATCCTAATACCTACTATCAAGGATGTCATGAAATAAAATTTATTGCCCTCAGATCTTGCTTAGTGATCTAAAAATATTTCACACAATAATAATTCAGGGTGCATAGCACACCTATTTACCCTTTCAACTTGAATATTCCAAACTTGTAACAAATATTATAATATTTATTATGTCTCTATAAACATCTTAGCAAGTTTGTAACTCTGAAATAACTTAATCAAATTATAAACACCAGGAATATGACTAGTGGATTTGTTGCACTAGTAAACAGTTTAACCCCAAATTTGAGTTGCAATGAAAATCTTATCAGGGAAGTCAACGTATAACAAAAGGTTCCATGGGACTTAGACCTCTTCAATTTGTGTCATGGCATCCTAGTTTGTTTTCTATATGGTTGCACTCACATGTTCTCTATAAGATCAAACCCTTGGTTGCCTAGAAACTGTAAATCAAACATCACATGACCTTTCTTTGAAGACCATTATTCCTAAAGAATTAATAAAATAGTTCTGTATGATAAAATAAACCCAAGGAAAGAGGCAATGACAATATCTTGCATTGAAATAAAACTTGGTATATTTTCACATGGCAACAAATGGGTTTTAGTTTTTTTGTGGTAAATTAAGATTGCAACAACCAGATCATACTTTTTGTTTAAAAGTAGTCATGGGGTTTCAATTTTTCTATGATTAATAAAATAGCAGTAGACATATTCTACTTTTGTGCTGGAAATACAAAGACTGAGGTAAATAGCTTAGATCTAGTGCGCTCCCCTTCAATGCACCTCAATCTTGCAAAAATTTGATATTCTTACAATGTATCTCTTCCTATTCGTAATCCCTCAAATCTTGTAATTTGGTATGCTTGCCTAAGATATTTCCCTATCCCCTATGTTTTTGTTATTTTCCCTTTCAAAACAAAGACTCTCCTATCTTTTCCACATGATTTCCTTTTCTTCCCTAGGTGATTGGATCTGTTTAAAATGGCTTTAGAAACTTTTAAGCGATGCAACTGGTAGTTGTAAATCCAGACTCCACAACCTTAGTCAGTATCCTCACCACCATGCCAAAATGGCAATGAATCCTCAAGGTGATGCCTCTTCCATTTCTACGCTTTGTTTTCTTCCCTTGTATTATTTTTTTTATCACTCATCATTCTTGTCCCTCCAAACGCAATGACCCCTGTCCTTCTTCCCAGCTGCCAGCCAAAAAATATTCAATTATTCACCTAACTCCCAAGATATTTTTTGGTTGCCCAATAAAACCAAATCACCCACCTTTTTCAAAGAGATATTTTCTTCCTTCCTTTATTAATCTCACCAACCCCAACTAGATAGCCACCATATGGAAAAGGGAGGGTTGTTACAATTGGACCATATGATCTTGCTTGCACTTGGAGATGCTTGATAATATGACACCATTATCCACCTCATACTCATGATGTTCTTCATGCTTGTGACTCAAGAAATTAGAAAAAATTGGCTTGAAGGCAATGATGTTGCCCATGATGATATTGAAACTAATTTGGGTCCCTTCCTAAACAAAGCATGTAGTATGACTGTTACCCACATACGAATCTTCATTACTTCAAATATCCTCTAAATTTCTATGAGAAGAATGCTTTGAGTGAACTTGATGGTCTTCTTCAAGGAGAGAAAATCCATCCTTGGGCATGGTGAAAAGATCCATCTTTTATTGAAAATCCACTCATACTTCATTTGTGTTCTCTTCATTATGATATAGGATAGAATTAAAAGATAATCCATGAGTATACTTGATAGTGCAATCTCCTCCATCAAGAAGGTGATATCCCTATTGAATAATCGTGAATAAATCCTTAGTGTTCTCTTCATTATGCTCAATATTTTCTATGTCATCTTCTACAAAGTGTGAGAGCTCATCAAACAAATCAATGACCATTCTTTGTAGGCTCACTAATAATTTCCTTAAAAAATATCTTCCATTGAAAGAGATACTAAGTCCCCATTACCCTATGAGCACTTTTTAGCTTCTAGAATAGTGACAAGATCATCATCATAAAAATACTCCTCATCCTTTTCATCATTTGATTTTACCTCTAAATGATATTGTACAAGCTCTCTCTACATCTAAAGATTTTTTTCATGCAACCTTTGCATTGCACTCTTATCCATCTCATAATGAGCATGAGAAAATTCTTCAAATGAATGGAAATTCATAGGGTTCATTGTTGTGCATGATTCCATATTTTCCACATGTTCATGATGATCATGATTAGCTAAAACTACTAGATAAACAACCTAACCTTCTATTTTGTGATCTATAAAACTTGATTTTGATGGTTGTCGAATGCACAAGACAACTGAGATGGGGGGATGAATCAGTTGTATCAAAACTTTAAACCCACATAAATATACTCACATTCACATCAATTCACTTAAACCCTAATTTTGTTATGAAGATTAAACATAAAAAATAGATAACAGAAACTTAATCAAATCAAAACCATGCACAAGAGAACACCTAAATTTTACGTGGAAAACCCTAAAAGGGAAAAACCACGGTGAGGATTAGCTTAGAATATAAAGTAGTATCAATACCAAATTATAAAGAGGCTCATTGCCAAAGGGCTAATTGCCAAGGGCTCACTGCCCAAAAGAATGCTCATTGCAATAGGCTCACTACCAAGAGAGGTGCCTCACTACCAAAAGGGCTCACTGCCATAAACTAATATGATATGATTTACCACATGCCTAAGTTCAGTTCCAATGAAGAACAATACATATCACCTTTGCTGCCTCACAACACAAACATCTTCATCTTTGCATCTTTGGACTTAAAAATGAATCCTTTACACTTATTTGTATCAATCATCAACCTTGGAACATACATTATGGTCAGAAACACATTCTACAACCTTCAGAATAGTTTCCAAGGTTGGTAAACATACATTATTTAAATTAGGTCTAGACCCAAACAATCTTGTGAAGCAAAGGAATGAATATAGAACATTTAATAGCTTAGTTAAGACCTAAATACATCTTCACATGCTTCAACATGCTTCCACAATCCACAAAGCACATATACAAAGATTGTAAACAACCAAGGCAAAACTCATGTTAACACTAGGATCTTTAGTCACATGCTTTCAAGAACACAACCATAACTTGGAGACAAAGAACAAGCCTTCAACATAGTCTAGAGGCATCCATGAACAACCTTAAGTCACCTGAGAACCAACAAAATCATCCGCAACACCTTTCACCTGAAGAAGGTTTGTTGTCTGCTCACAAACAACACTATCAAACTCTACTACACAATAACTTGCTTTTGGGAGCATCAAATCACAAATCCTTTGGAATGAAGATAACTAAGGATGTTATAAGCATATGTCCAAAACTACACTACCTAAAACCACTCTGCAAAGAAATGTGGAGCAAAATACTTTCTCCCAAACACCTCTCTACAACCCAAAAACTTTGACAATTATAGTCTTCAAATTGGTGAGCATAACTTCTATTAGACAACGATCTGGACCACCAAATTCTAGATTTATCATCTTCAAACACTTCTCTAAAACATATCCAAATCTCACACTTCAATCTTCAACACAGAAGAAATACAAAGAAAAAACTCAGATAGTATCCTGAAAGCGAGAATACTCTGCAACACACTGTTTCCTCTAGAGAGTAAATTTTCTCAAAAGCACTTGGAAACTCAGTAACAAGAGCAATATATGAACATCATTATCACTTCTATAAGGCATTCAAATCACTTTAACATGACAACTCAATCAAGCAACAATCAGCAGTATCAGAGGACATAGTTGACACTAATGACAACACAAGCATGTCGACATCAATGACAACACCTGTTAGCACATACTAGGAAAAATCTCCCCCTTTGTCATTGATGATAACATATGATGTGAGAAACCATCATGACAAAATTTTGCACTAATCTCATTCCCCCCCTTTCTTTTATACATCTTACTCTCTCTTTGTTTTTCACATGAACTATCTCCCCCTTTGACATCAATGGCAAAGGGTGATTCACCTTTCTCAAGCTTTCTCCCCCTGAATATGATACTACACATACTTGGACATGTTCGTAACTACTCTGAATACTTCCCTCTGACTGCAACACTCTTAAACATCACTACCTACTCCCCCTGAGAGGTAGCCTCCACAATCAATCTAGAAAAGAAATGACTCATGAATCACACTAGACTAATGCACTTCGTTATGCATCTAGTTTAATAAAGGATGGGAAATAACCCCTAACTTTTCCCAGAGATACTCAAATGTATCCTTAGGAAGATTCTTGGTGAATATGTCAACAATCTAATCTTTTGTATGCACATACTAAAGCTTCACTTCTTTCTCTACAACCATCTCTCTCAGAAAGTGATACCTGATAGAAATATGCTTTGTGCTTGAATGCATCACTGGGTTCTATGAAATGTTAATGGTACTAGTATTATCCTAGAAAATAGGAATTGGATCCTCATACTCAACTTTGATATCCTTCAGAATTTGTCTCATCAATAGAACTTGTGTACAACATGATGTTACTACAATGTACTCTACCTCTGTAGTAGATAAGGATATTAAATCCTACTTCTTTCTTTTCCATGACACATCTCTGTCTCCAAGAAAGAACACACCACCACTTGTACTTTTCCTATCATATACACATCTAGCTCAATCTACATATGTGTAGGCACTTAGGTTGAAGTCATTGTTCTTAGGATACCACAAACCATGATCTTGAGTGCTCTTCAAATACTTGAATATTCTCTTTACTGCCATGACATGTGACTCTCTAGGATCTACTTCAAGGATAACTTTATGGAACCCCCCCTAAAAAAACCTATAAAATCCTAGAGAATCCTAGCCTGAGGCCATAAAAATGTTGGTGAATCTATGCCTATTTTTGGAAAAAAAATAATTTCATTGGCGATTTTTTTCAAAGTTGCCGATAGTGGTTTTTTTACTGGAAAATTGTATATAGATTTGAAAAAAAATTTCCTTGGCGAATTATAGTTGTATTCCAAAAAATAAAATAAATTAGGTGGCGAATTATATAGATATTCAAAAATGTAAAATAAATAATTTGGCGAATGTGTTGGCAATTTTTTGAAAAATCATCATGTGGCTAGCAAAAAATATCAAATGCCAAAGTATAATGACTAATATACTTGGAAAATTTATAGCTTGAAAAAATACTTACATTTAGATCGATGGATAGTCAGTATCAATGGCATCAGTTCTATTATGGGTTGTAGTTCTGAAACACCCATCTTTCTCCATAAAGTCTCTAGAATATAGACAAGTGTCAATGAAGGAATAATTCAGATTAACGAAAACTGATAGATAATAATTCATTAAAAGAAAATTCAAAAGGACACATAAGAAGAATTCAAGAATACAAATTCATCCACCATAACACAAAGTTTACGACTTTAGAAATCAACTCCTCAAGCTTCCATTCATATATTGAAAATAATGAAAATATAGAGTAACACAAAATTGCCCTATCAACAACACAAAGTTTGCCAAAAGATCCTAAATGCATCGACAGGCTTAGTATATATAGCCTTGTCATAAACTAATTGTCTTTGAAATAATAACTTCTTGCAGAAATCTGATTTAAAACATAAAATAATAATAAGTCTTTTGCCACAATAGTATCTAGATCATGTTTAAATAAATACCATAAAAATAAGAAATGCCATCATGTGGCAGGAGTTTGGTCTTCATCCCAAGTCACTTTGCTTTCCTTATCATGTTCACTAGTAGCAGTCGAGTCCACTTGAGGTGATGCTCACAGTCTCGCCTTGTAGCTCCTATACCTAGTAAACATGGGACATAAAATCTTGTCACTTAGTCTACACGTAATGTTTGCCTAAATTTTCCACTTATTTATCATTTTGTTTGCATCTGTTAGTCTCTTATAGGCATCATCAATTTCATGCTTGAAAGGTCTATTATATATTACTATATGTCCAGGCTTCACTAGTGATTCACCATTAACTGTGTCAGCACCAACAAGCACTTCAGTAAGCATCTTCTTAAAAAATCTCTTTACTTCCTTGACATCAAGCAAGTTCCCTCTACTTTCATCTAAAATCTCTACATCCAACATGATACAATTGTTTTTAAGATCAACCAATATAAGTGTGACATTGAGTCAAAATTCTTCTTTTTTGTTTACTAAAATCCCCTAGAAGAGACATCTTCCACTCCAGTGCATCTAGCCAAGACACATAATCATTCTCATTTGGATCATCAAAAAATTTCTTAGCTACAAGAATATTTGTATCAATTTCCATCATATATTTTATCTCTGTAGACACTAGGAGCAGATTACTATCTTCCCTCTTTATATGTCATAACTCTACAACTAACCCTTTCCTTTTATCATAAATGAGGGTAGATAGTTTCATGAACTCCTCACTGTACAACAAACCATCAACGGTGAGTTTCTTTACCCATTGCTCAATGGTCTTACCTAGAGTTTGATATCTCATGATTTGTTGCAACATGCTAGGATCATTTCCATCAATAGAAACACTCAGAGTTGCATCGAAGGATTGAGAAGTAGTATTCAAAACATATTGAATGAAAGATGTTAGAGAATTCACCTAGGCTTTCAGCTTTGCATTCTCCTATTTCTCAGCTTTAACTCTCTTTGCTAGCATGCCTAGAAAGAAATTTTCATGATATATATCACCTTCTATTGTAGGAGGACCCATGTCAATCTTGGTGGTATTGAAATCCACTTCTGTGATATCATTTTCATTTTCATCCCCGATGGGGTCTACAATCTCCAAAATCCTATGCCCTAAGGAAGAATCTGTTACTATCTGAGACATCCTCTTAGCCTTTTTAGGCTTTGGTGTAGGATGCAATAATTTATCTATAGTGTCAACATTTGTGTCTATTCTTGGGGTATGTCTCCTAATCCTCTTTTTCTCAACAACTTTGTTTAGCCAGGAAGGGGAAGAGATAACTATACCACACTCACTTTCACCCAGAACAAATCTATCTAGCTAATTAGGAGTATCTTGCACAAGAATTTTATTTGATATAGGGGGCTAGTATCTCAAACAAGGAATGAAAAGTAATATCATCAGCAATCTGTTGAAAATGGAAGAATCATTACTAGGTGAAGGAGACATAGGAGAAGTCATGTGATCTACCTAACATTATTGTGAAGCATCCAACTTCTTTTTTACTTGTGGTTTCATGAATGCAAGTTGACCGTCCTATTCACATACACCTTTTAGTTTCCTATTATCTCCAAGCTAGTCTCCATCCCCACCACTACTAGATTGTGAACCAACTCTATGATGACTTGTCTCCAGACCAGTTGAAGTTTTCTAAATTCTAGAGGCTTGTGAGGTTCCTTGCTCTCTTGTTCCTGATTCTTTATGCACAAAAGAAGAACCAACGTGCTCTCGAAACCTCCCCTTAAGACACCTCTTGATGTTCTCAAAAACAAAGGATGACTGGACCTTAATATTAGGATAATATATCTGTGCACATGTAATAACCAAGTCTGGACATGGCACAATAGGTGAGAATCTTAAGTGCAAGCTAACCTACTTGTTAGGATTTCCTTGGCTATAGGTAACTTGGGGTTTTGCTCTAATCGAGCCCAGAAATCCTCCATGTCCAAATATATATGTCTTAGCTCAGTATCCTTCACCTTAGCTAAATTATTCTCAATAAACAAAAGATTCATCTTTACTTGTTTGAGAAATCAGTAAACAAAAGCTTTTGTAACTGCTAAGGGTGCCAAATAAATCTCCAGAAGATTTGGGTTAAACAAATAGTCTAGACTTATGAAAAAATAATTGTTCTATCCATGCAGTTGATATAAAGAATTCATATTTACCACTATAAGAAATGGGAAAGAAAGAGCACCAATTAGCTAACCTGGTTGTCAATGCCCATGTTCAACACCTGTAGAAGATGCAGTCTAGAGTTCCTCCAAACTACACTAGTGAAAATGTAGAATAAGGTACATGTGAGGGTTGCAAACCTAATAAATCTTTCCATAAATTGCATTGATTTTGGTGGCATGTATTGTTCTATGATTCATAAATGAGCTGTGTAAATTGCCTTCTAAAAAATGTGCAATTGTACTTCTCACGACATTCCTTATTTATTACGAAAGGGTAGATGTAACTTACACCGCACATGTCAATAAATGGAAAATATTCTAAATTTTGAATAGTTTTTTTATCATAAGATGATCGTAGATCAACAATAAAAGTTTTATTTTAGGCCAAAGTACTGACACACCCAAAATTCTACATAAAGTCTCTGGCATATAGACAAGTGGACTGTGTTGTATGCCATATGGCTCATCATGATTACATCGTGATGTTTCATGTACATCACAAAATTAAGAGGTAGGTCCATCTTCACAGTTGAGGGCTTGCGCTCTGCGGCCACCTTGACCTTTATACAATAATCAATATAAATATATTTTATATTTTATGTATATCTCAACCATTCATCTAATAATATCTAATGGCTCCTGCTTGACTCTGGAGGACTTTGTTGGCAATGTGTAGCATTGGAGATCTACCTTCCAGAATTTAACTATAACCATTCATCATTTGTTCATCAAACAGTTGAACAAGTTACGAGTGGAACAATTTTCTCTGATGCCTAATGTTTTGGTGGTCACATCAGTCACCCAAGTTGATCAAGTAGATGCAAAATTCAATCTTTGTAAAGGGAGCCAAGATACTTTTCAATCTGAGATGTCAAGTCCGTACGTGTAAGATGACAAGTCCATAGGAGGATTTCTTGAATTAGATGCCCAAATGCTCTAAGAGCATGATGTGATTTTGAAGTGACATTTTGGCATTTGGAGATTTATTTGTAGGGTTAGTAAGATAGACTAATAGATAGGTAATGATTTTTTGAATTCCCAATTTCTCAGCAATCATGGCTATAAAGGGATAGAGAAAGTTGCTTTCGACAATCAATTTCAACTTTTGGTTATTCCTTGTTAGCTAAATTTGGGAATTATTCAGTTAGAATGTAGTCTTTTTTGGAAGAGGAAAGGGTTAGAATGGTTACACAGTTGGGTTGTTATCCTTACCTTGAAGGACCTAGTTCTTGTAAGATGAAAAAAATGAGTCAAGGGAACTCCATGTATGACATGGGAGGATCTGGAAAGATAACAACCAACTACATGGGAAATAAAGAGGAAGGAGAATGGTGCCTTTTGGCATCATTCTTCTTTGAGTGCAAATGGAAAGTGCCTTGGCTCCTTAGGAAAATGCATCTGGCAACATTGTATGCTAGATGGTCTTGCATCTATCTGATGGGTTGTGGTTATTGTTCTCTCCCAATCCATTGATGCATCTTTCTGGAAGCCTAGTGATGGATTGTGGACACTGGTCTCTCCCAATCCATTGGTTCATGTGTCTAGTAGCCAACTTGCTATGATGATTCTTCTAGATTCCTTCAAGATAATCTAGACTACAGAAGGCTTCTTCTTTAACCATGTTAGTTTTTCTTCTTAAATTTAGATGAAAGCCACAGTTTTATTCCTGATTTCATTCACATATTCTTCTCGATCTAGCGTCCAAGGCCCAAGCAAAGGTTTCTTCTTCATTGTGTTGTAAGAAAAATATGAGGGAAATATACAGTGTTTAGTTCTCTATCAACTGGAAATATTTATCCAATGTGGGGTTGAGCGCTTCTTCTTTCACCATGTAACCTTTATTATAAAGGGATGTCATCTTTGTGTTGTCATCTTTTTGTAATAGTTCTTTAATTTTTTTGACTTAATAAAATGAGAGATGATTCTACTTCTAATTTGTTAACTTCATTAATTACACACATTGTTAGTCTCTTTTCTGAAGGATTCAAGGAATGATTTTGATTAAACTTATTTTTTACATATATTCTAAATTTTGATACTTCCATAATCAACCAATCGATCTAACCATAAAATAATAAAACTTAAAAGTTCCAGAAGTATTTTATTATCTAAAAATAATAGATAATAAGAAAAAACAATTAAAATGTTGTCAACAATTGAAATCTATATTGATAACACATATTAAAATATTATATTAAACAAAAGAGTTTAAGACATTCCTTATTTATTATGAAAGGACAGATGTCACTTCCACCATGCATGGCAATGAGGCTTAAGTTCTATTTTGGCCCAAAGTACTAACACACCCAAATTTCTAATTTTCTACAGTTGAGGGCTTGCACTCTACCGCCACCTTTACCTTTATACAATAATCAATATAAATATATTATATATTTTATATATATTTCAACCTTCGATCTATTCATATCTAATGGCTCCTAGTTGATTCCAATTTCCAGATGATTTTGTTGACAATGTGAACCATTGGAGATCTACCTTCAGGAATTCAACTATAACCATTCATCATTTGTTCAATGGTTCACCAAATGGTAGATCAATTTACAAGACTACAAGTGGAACAATTTTCTCTATCATTAATTACAGTCATACTATTGATTTCATTGAAAGCACTTAACCAACTAGATTAGCCAATGCCAATTGAGTTCATTAATGGCAAGTGACACACCGCATAGATTAGCCAATGTGAATTTCTAGGGTACGACAGAGCCAATTAAGTAAAGTTTCTTGTTATTTATTACCCATTTGTCATGACAGTACATGTCATGTATATATAATAGTGTTTATTGTTTCAACCTTATATTGCATTACTAAGTTTCAAATAGTAGAAGAATCGATAAACTTTAAAAGTTCATAGTAATGGCTTTCATTACAACAGTTGTGCGAAGAAAGTAAGTTACCAAGTACTTTTTTGTGATCATTTATGATTTTGAATTTAACTGTGTGATAGAGTTCTCATTTCATAGATGTAGAATACTAATAATAATGATGGAAAATTTTGTTTGTCTGTGGCTATGTAGGATGTTATTGCTTTGCATGTCTCGGAATTAAGAAATATGAGCATTCTTCAAGTGGAATAAATCATGTCAAGAATCAAAACTTTTAACATTTACAAATGATGCATTATATTCTGGGTGGTGGGTTGAATCCGCCACGCATGCATGAATGTATGAGAATCTAGAAATTTTAATTGACGCATGGAATTGGTATTGCAACTCAATTTCTAGTGACCTCGAGAATATCAATTTAATTCTCCTTTACTAGCCTTATTGTTACCCATACCTAGTGGTTTCTTGTACATATAAAGCAAGGTTCTATAGTAAATCATTTACTATCATTGTGAATGAGGACATAATTGAATTTGTAATAGAGCCATTGCCTATTAATAGGATAATTATGGACTATAGTGAAATATTCATTAAGCATCATCGAAAAGAGGAACCAAAAAGATTTTGGAGGATCAAAGCAAGGTTTGAAGGTTAAAGGATAGGATTTTTATTTGGAACTTTGAGGTTGGTTGGATGGTGAGCATGATTTTTCCACAGTCCATGATAGTATTGCGTGAAAAGCTTCTGGATTCAATAGTCTATGTGTGTTTTTTGCATCTATTAGATGTCGGTTAGAAACTTAGATGCTCATATATGATGTAATTCCCCAATCTTTTTTGAAGGGTGATGTTAAATTTTAATAAAAATATAGATGTAATTATGGTTTGAAATTGAAATGAGTTTAATGGTAAATTGCAATGTATACAGATCATAGATGGTTCAAATTTTCAAAATTAAAAATTTAAATGAGTTCAATGGAAATGTATAGAGATGTACAAAAAAGGCAAAGATACATGGATGTGTTATGTCAATTAAAAATTTTATGGTTTTTATGTTATCATAATTCACTCTGCAAAATCTCCAAGTAAAAATACTACAGCTGGTGTTGTCTAAGGTGTTTAGGGTTTATCCTTCTAATTGATCGTTGACCTGTGTATCTAGTTTGCCCAACTTAAGTTGTTATTTTATCCCCTTAGTGGTGGTTATTTTATCATATATTATATTAATATAAATACTAATACTAATACTAATATGATATATAATATAAATTAAAAAGATATGTTGTTAATAATTATTATATAATTATTGAAACAACAATACTTTTCTCAGGCATTAAATGGCTCTCCTGCAAGAGCTTCTAACAACCTTTCCAGCATGAGGAATAGTGAATTATAATTATTAATGACAACATGAACTAAAGATTGACACTACAAAAAAACTAGATAACGAATAAATGCATCCTTCACCTGAGGCGTGTGTTCATTAACGAACTTCCTTCAAATCCTAGAGATCTCCAACAAAATGACACTCATCTAGCTTGTTCAAAATGTAGGATGGAGATTCCCATAAGGCTCCATTGCAATAGGCACCAAGTCACCTTTGTGGGTCGTATCACAAATTATAGACTAATGATCATTTGTAAGCAGCAGAATGGACTCTTCCTTGAGGCAGTGAAGATGGTCCTACGTAAAGACTTCTTGGTCTTGGAGGATAGATACAAGGTAAATACAAACATTTAATCATGCTTTTTGGCTTCTTTGTTTGACCTGGGAGAGGCAAAGGTGGATGCGTTGGTGATTCTATCGAAGGTATTCACTCTGGATATTCTTCTGAATGACATAGATGTGGTAGTTTTTGTAGAATTGGGGGTCGAGATCCCATGGTTGAGGGACCTAGAGAAGCTGCAAGAGGAAGAGGAGGACATACCTAGGAAGTCATTCCTGCTAACACATGAATGAGCAACAACTAGGAAGGCACAGGCTTTGGGTGATTTGTGAGAGAAACTTTCTTTGGTGAGAAATTGGAATGGATAGAGAGAGTCTAGTATGGATTGATCACTTCACAACCACTATGAGTGCAGGGGAATTCTACTGGCTATAGGAGTGGTCAGGCTCCAAGTCTCGAGGCCACTTTTTTGGTAATTGTCGCGCTAGGGATCAGGGTGGTAGGGTTGCAAGTTTTTAAGCTGGTGGCTGGTGTTCTATGTTTTTGGAGCCTAGGCTGGTAGATTAGAGGGCTAATTTTGGGAATTTTCTTGTCACTATATTTGTTTTTTTGGCACAATGAGTGCTCTTGTATTAATCTATGAAGAGCCCTCTAGGCTTGAACTGAATGTAAATCTTCTTGTATTAATATAATTTCCCACACATGGTGTAGTTTACCAATTAAAAAATGTTTTTTTATCCTATTATTATAATTATTTTTCAATGATTAATTACTTTCTACATTATTATTGATGTGTTTAATTATACTATTAGTTATTTATTGATTAACATATGAAGTTGTAGAATTGTGTTTCTATCATATTTTTGTTATTACTTTTGGATGATTAATTACTCCCTACATTGCTATTGATGTGTGCAGTTTATTTTGTTAATTATTAAATTTAATCTTCAAGGATAATATATTTTAATCTTGGTGTATTGTTTCTTTTGTTTTCAACATTCATTTTAGTTGTTGCTACCTCTTTTCTCTAGACAAGGTTAGATTAATCCATTTAACAATGAATTAACCTTTAGAATCTATTATTATTATATAATTATTATCATATACTACATTCAAAGTACTGATAATGGCTATAGAGAAAGTACATTCAACATGCAAGAAATTGAAACTTACTACTTAGAATATGGATAACTTCTCAGAAATTGCTCTGTATTTCATTATCAAAGTTTCCCAAATCTTCCAATCTATTTAGAAAGTGGAACAACATGTTCTTTTATAGACACAAGAACATGTTTCTCTAAAACTCTTTACCAACTGCCTGTTACAAATCTTACACTACAAGCCACTGCCATAGGCATTGGGAAGCTTATTCAAATTACATATGAAAGAGAAAAAGACAAAATACAATTCAACTTGGAGATGCCAAAAAACTTTTAGAAGTGTTTTATCCCGATGATGAAGAAGACATATCACATGATTGGATCTTTCTTCACCCTGGACACATTTATCCATACTTCTCCACCCAAGCTGCACATGCTTTCTTTGATGGTCATTAGAAAGGAATTAATTTTGCTATTTTTTCATTATGCCCTACATACCTAGAATCCAATAGGACTTTTGACTCCTTATAGAATATCTCAAAATTCAACTCCAATGCATGTAGTTTATCAAGTGTAGAACTTAAAATTTTCATATTTGGATCACCATCTACACAACTTGAAGATACGAGCTAGCTAGCTATATCTTCAAAATCAGCCTTCCATTTGTCCAAACTCTTTATTTGTCCATCATTTTACAATATGCTTGGCATAATCTTTTTATCTATCTTCTTAATTGATTGTCTTTTATCTTTCAAAATGTTATCCAATTTTAGTTGGAAAGACACTACTTCTTCTAACAAAAGCAACATGTCAAGGGTTAATTTTATTTCTAGTGGAGCATCAAGGGCAAACCTTGAACATCTATTAATTTCCCTTGTTTCTCTAGTTCTAGGTAGCCATACCATAATCATGTCCTTCAAGCTTTCCTTATCCTCCTCATGTTTGTCTTGGGATGTCCTCAAACTTGAATAATATTTCAATGTATCATCAACCCTAGATGTAATCTTGGATAGCCTATGGTTAATCAAATTTGTAACCATTTCCTTAGCAGTGGTCTTCTTCTCATCTTTCAAACTTTTTACTTCTTCTTTAAACTCTTTAACCTCTGAGAGCAATGTCTCTCTCTCTCTCTCTCTCTCTCTCTATTAGGAAAGATTTTGTAGCATCCACAGGGATTGAAACATTCTGAATTGAAGTACATGGTGATAACAACATTTTCCCCTTGTACTTATTCAGTTCTGTCATTGTCTATCCATATTGCAATAAAAGCTCATCATAGTCCTTTTGTAGTTTATTGGTGATAGCCTTAGAAAATTGAGTTGTGTGAACACTCAAGCTTGCAACTTGAGGAGCTATAGTATCTGATACTCCTTTTATTATCACATCTCCTATTAACTCACCTAAACCTATCCTTATCTTTTTATTGTTTGGGGCCAATGCCCATATTGCCAAGGTCTCAAATTCAGGATTGAACCATGCACCAGAGAGTGCTTTATCAACCTAATTAATCATCAAAGATATATATGCCCATCCTTATGATAGTATCAAATGCAATTGCATCTACCAAAGTCCAATGAGGAAGTAACAATAGACCACTCTTTTCCACTAAATCCCTCCCTTCATTAGGGGTCATCCTGCTGATATCCTGGTTCAATTCATTAAGCACCCTCTTTATTATTTATTCATACTTCTTAGGATCAACTCCTCTTTTTTCTTATTCCACTTTGTTCTGAAATTCTTCATTTCTCACTTTCAACACATACCCCATTAATTCAAGGGTATTGACAAAGGCATCATCTTCTAAAAATTGTGCACAAGCGAGCACTCTGATGTCCTCTATATCTACGTGGTCACTAGAAAGTGACCTTGCCAACCTATTATCTGGAGAGGCATAAGGCCTTATTCTCTTAGGTGAATTCACCTATTGAGAAATTTCTTATTCTTATTTATTAATTTCCTCCTCCAAGTCCACAAACTCTGTTTCTTCTTCATGCTCCAAGTCAATGATTTTCAATTTTTTGGTTGGAGGTGAATCAAGAGACTCATTTCTTCTGCTATATGGCTTGATTGTACTCCTTGGATCATATGTAGTTCTATCTTCACCTACAAGGGCACTTTCAATTAGAGTTTTTGCATTGTCAAGAATTTTATGAATCTTTATTATTGGGTCATTTTCCTCTGTAAAAGCCCCAAGATATGTAAAATTCAATTTTTTTCTCATTCTTTCCCCTTCAATCACTGCTCTCCATGTTTCCATTAATAAATGAATTTCCTCCATGGTAGCACAGTTTCTCACTACATCCTCATCATATGGGACCTAATGGGTGAATTGTGGCCTTTTGACATTAAGTCTCACCCTATTGATGAAACCTTCAGGATCAAATACCCTTGGGTGTTTGAACCCCATCTTTTAACCTTCCAAAACTAAATCAATTGATCTAGAGCATCTTTATTTGTAGCCCAGAAGTCACAAAACTTGGTGGCAGTAGGGAAAAATGACCCTGTCTTCTACAATATGAGGTGTTCTTTATCTGATTCATTCAATTGCTAGATAATTTCCAAATATGCAATCCTCCTTGGCACATACTTTGGCAGTATACATGGGGCAAACTTACTCCCATAAACTCTAATGCAAGTAGTGTGAGTGTGCAAGAACCAATCTCCCCAATTATGCTAAATTCCTAGTTCATGGGTTATATCCAATGGTCTTAGAAAATCTAATACATCCCTTAGAACCCTTTCACCTTCAGGCTCCATAAAATTCAGTAGCCTTCTGACAAAATGTTCTTCAAAAGTCACATAGTCTGAAGTTTCATAATGCATATCTAATAAATGAGTCCGTAATTGGACATGGAGAAGAGTACCATCCTATTCTAATTCTCTGACAAGCAAAGCCTAATGCCACATCCCTAATCCAACATATAAAAACATATGACTCATAATTGAATACCATTTAAATTCCACCTTTGCATCTACAACATACAAATTGTTCTTAATCTTCAATAACTGCTCATGCATCTTGTCTGCTATATATGTTGCATAGGCATGCTTCAATATTTGAAATATCTTGTACATTTGTAGCTAACATCATCATAGAAACTAGGATCTTATCCAATGCCTCTCTTCCCAATATATGGCATAGAGTGTGGTGAGTCTTTACAAAGTAATACATGAATTGTGAAACATCAAAAGGTTCTTCTTCACCATCTGATATTCTAATTAACTTTCCATCAATTCCCCTTGCTTTTTGCTTAGGCAACTTGAATACTCTATATACATGTCAAGCTCTTTTGTATTCATCTTTTAGGAGGCCAAATACCTTTGTGATGAATGCCTTTGTTGTACTAATCATGACTTCATTATTGCTTGCCCTAACAGTCCTAGAAGTAGGATCATATCTCTGTGCAACATCCCTTACCAGGTCAAGACTTAAAAATACATTAGGGCACATCAAATTTGCCACATCCAAATTCCAGGCATTACAAATAGGGGATTTGTAATCCTTCCTATCATGATAGTGCTTAAATAGAGTCCACCCATGCATAAGCAATTTAGCATCCCAACACCCAAAACAAAAATCTAACAGTCTATCATTAGGCCCACCTAGACCGTATGTATTCACTGGCCTTCTTGAAGACCCAGGCAACTGTTTCATTAAATTCTCATCTAGACTCCTCTTAGAAGTCAAAGGCTGACTTGTTTGACTCATTTTCTGAAATAACACTTCACCATACTAGGCTTTTATCTTCTAAAAATGCTCAAAACATCCTCTACAATGCAGTAATTCACCGTCAAATAGACACAACAGACAAGAATAACTTACAGGTTTTAGTTGCAGAATCTTGAAATCACAATATTTTCTTGTCCAATTGCTCACTGTGTAGAAATCCTCTTCATGTTTATGAAAACATTGTTAAAAACCCTTACCTTCAGCTTCAACTTTAATCGGTATTATAGATTAGGGCTTGGTGCATAAATGCATGTCTTTTCAGCCATCACTGCAAATTTGTGATATGTCTACACAGAAAATTTAAATTCCAACCATTGATGCAGAATTCATATTGTGAGATTGATGGCCGTGAATCAACTACCAAATTTGGAAATCTAAGCCTTTATGTGAAAAGAAACTAGCTCAACGACCAATCAAGTTACTCCATCTTAGACGCACCTTCTTGTTGACTTTTCAACTTTTTTGTCCTATGTGGCATCATTTCACAGCAGCATAGTAGAAAATAGATCACCTCCTTTTGGCTCTGTGGGTGCATGCTAAGGCTTCCACATGGACATCCATTATGCAAACCTTATTGTTCTTTCCAAGAGTTAGCTAGGTGTCAAAATCTTGTAGTAGCATGAAGAATCTTCCTTGCAGACAAGATTCTCCTATGAGGATGTTCTACCATTGGATCTTCAATATATGTGGCCCCACTACTTCACTCAATCCTTTGACACCTAGTACCATATCCTTCATTCAATGGAATCATCAATATTATGTCCATAGGCCATGATGTATGTCCTTGACACTTATCATCACCTCGTAGCCCCATGGTACAAACATGACATCACCTTCAGCATTGTGTGGGCTTGTAATATCCTGCCAAGTAGAACTTTAAGACCCTTACAAGGATATAAAACTAAGACTTTGCAATGCATATGACTTGATGGGATAGAATAGGTAACTCAAGACCTGGGGGCCAATTAACTCACAACATAAAATACATAAGGTTATAGATTAGCTAACCGAGAACCTAGGCTAGATGGTCAATAGCAAAATAGAACATAAAGTAAACTCTCGACTATCAGACTTAGGGTTTTAAGGAAAATAAGTAAAACACTTACATGAATGTTTTGATGCCAGACAGACAATTGTAGTTGTTCAGGAATGAAATGTTTGGAGTGCTAGACTAGCAAACTCATACCTCCGAAATCAATCTAGAGCCGTTAGATTTACAAAGATCAACCAATGAATAATTATTATATAGATTAATATAATATAATATAATTACTATATAACTAAATATATAGTTCTAATTATTATATAATTTATTACAATAACATATCTAACCTTAAACCTATATTATAATATTTTATATAATATTAATTATAATTATTATATAATAAATCTAACCCATATTATATCATCAAAGTGGGCTTGAATTCATATAACATATCTAAGCTATATTATCTTTAGACTTTAGCGCCATGTAACACCGTTGGATGAATGTTTCGATGCCAGAAGGTTGGCTATAGTTGAATTTTAGAACAAAAGTCTAGAGTGCTAGACTTGGGAACTGAAACCTCCATAATCAATTAAGAGTCATTAGATTTACAAAGATCAACAGTTGAGATTATACAATAGTTTCCAATTCCATGGCTTGACGTACATGCTGTATAAGTGTTAAATTATTAATTCAGGCTACAGACTTGCATGTCATCCTTAAATTTCATTTGAAGTGGGACTACTCAATAGTAGTACAACTACAACTACAAACTTGTACTAAAAGTGAAGAATAGAATTTAGAATAAATTTTAAAAAAATTAACTTCCTTGAGAATAAAATAAAATTTATAACTTTAATAAAAGAATGTAACATGTTTCACTCACTTTACTTCATAGCTGACACTTAGCAATTAGCAATTTTAATTGATACTATTTGGAAGTGAGAGGGTCAAGGACTCATGGAGATTGCAGTGCACCAGAAATTTTAATATTGATTATGTGATGCCACGGAGTCACTCAGTGAAAGTCTTTGTACTCATCTTTTCTAAGTGAAATATAGAAATACTTCATTCCTATTAGTATTGCTATTACTATTCTCCTTGAAACTTTAGTTTTTTCAATATTGGAACCGAGGTTTAGAAATTAGGGTTGAGTGTTTACAAGCATGTCTAGCAGCACTACCAAACCAAAAATCGGGAAAACCAAAGAAAGAGATAAAACGGACTATGTCAAACTACTTAAAACCCCATGTTTTACAAATGAATACCATGATATTTATGACCCTATAATCTTTGAAAGGTTTACCTCAACACTTAGATTTTCATTAGATAATAAGTTACGTCAAGCACAAACTAACCCCAAAAACCCAATACTAAATAGCAAGTTGACTACACCATGGGTGGTTGGCTTGGGATGCCTGATGTTCCCTAAGGTTTTCCCTTGCCTTGAATTTATCAAGGTCTGTGCCCAGAATTATGATGAAAATAGAAAATCAATAGTTATAGAAGATAGCTAGGAAGTAATGCTTCCCATTACTGGAGAATATTTTGGCAAATTATTGGGTTTTACCACTAAAGAATGCAGAAAAGTGCACATAAACCTAGAAAAACTTGCTAGTACTTATGAAGCGATTAGTGAAAATGATAAAATAAAATTTATTAAATCTCTAACATTGGATAGTGCCCTACTCAATCAGAATCATAAGCCTCCTTATAAAATTTATATTTTTAAACCATGGGTTCAGGATATTGTTTCCATTCTAGTGTTTTGCCTTGGATTGGATAATAATAGTCAAGTGGATGCAAGCCTCCTTGAAATGGTATACAATATCCATCAATGCAATCCACCTGCTAAATATAGATTTCTTGAGCACATTGCAAGATCCATGCAAGATCAGTTTTTAATGATTAAACAAAGTCAAAGTGAAGCTCCCACTCCCAGTTCCAATATAAAGACATTTAGGTTCACAAC
This sequence comes from Cunninghamia lanceolata, assembly GCA_027924645.1. NCBI lineage: Eukaryota > Viridiplantae > Streptophyta > Pinopsida > Cupressales > Cupressaceae > Cunninghamia > Cunninghamia lanceolata. Next base: position 4,837,957 of record BSBN01000144.1, read on the forward strand.
CTACTTGTGCTATTTTTTCTAATGTAGTTTGTTGGGATGTTTCTCTTGCAAGTATGTGCCTAATTGGTATTGTCATTGATTTCAACGTATCCTTGATATCATTGGTGTCAGTTGTATCTCTTTCTATTACTTGTTTAGAGGACTTGTATGTTGAGGATATTGAGAAAATTAGCCTCTCTGGAAGGAACAAGTGAGTTAAAGAGAAGTGCAATACAGATAATGAGTTGTATGCTGAAGAACAGTCTGGTAAACTACTCCACATCTATTTCTACTTGAAGATCATGGTCTATGGATTGGAAGTAAGTTAGAGGTATGACTAAGGAAGCTACATTCTAGGTTTGAGCCCTCTGCATGAAGATTTAAGTGAGTTGTGTTGACCAGAGTGAAACCTTCTTTTTCTGTAAGTTCAATTGGGATAGGAAGAAATTATTCTTCTCCACATTCTGTCGCAACAAAGTATTTTGTTCTATGGTTGTAGAAAGAAGTCTGGGATGATGATAAATGCCTACAATTGCAATGGTTCATGGTTTGGTGGTCCACAAGCTATCTTTCTTTTATGACAGTTGAAGACAGTGAAGTTCATGTGTTTCGGTGAGAAGATTCCTATGGATAAAGTGGTTAAGGTTCATGTGGTTGCTCCTGATGATTATAACATGCTTGTGGATGTCTCCTAATCATGTTCCTATCTAAACTTTGGTCTGCGTTAATAAATTAAGATTGTGTTTGAAGATTGTTACCAGATAATATAGTGGGTAACCAATCTTGGCCGACTTGGTTAATCCAAGTGATTGTGAAGATCTCTAGAAGATTGTGGAAGACTGTTGTGGTGTGGAAGATCATGTTTGAGTCCCAGCTAAGGCATGGCATGATCTGTAATTCATTTCCTTTGTACAATTTATAATAGGTCAGGACCTATCTTGTAAATGTTTGTAATACTGACCTTGGAGATTGTTCCAATGGTTGATGATTGTGATGCCGACCTTAATGATCATTCCAAGGTTGATGTAGCATATAAATCCTTGTAGTTTAGTCATGGAAAAAGTGTTCTTGAGAAAAAAATGGAAATATAATAAGAAAGGTCCAAAAGGTAGAGTAGAGAAGAGGCAGAGGGAAGAAGATGAAGAGCAGAGAAGAGGAAGGGTAGAGCAAAGGAAGAGTAGAGTAGAGGAATTATTATACTTTAGAAAAGTGTTGATCATTCCAATGAATCTGGTAGTAAGTTGTCAGTAGGGTTTAACAGCCCTCAAGGTTTAACAGCCCTTACTATAATCTTGCTAGGTTTAGGGTTGAGGCAGTGACCCTACTAGACCTAGTTGTTCTTCATGGCAGTAATCCAGTATGTTTAGGCCCGTGGAGTGACCAAGCTTGAACATCATTATTTCAATATTGCAATATATATTGAGAGCTAATCCTCTTCATGGTTTTTCCCCATCTTAGGTTTTTCCACGTAAAATCTGGTGTCTCTTGTGTTTGATGTCATATCTATGGTTACGTTTCTGATTTCATGCATTCATTGTTAAATCATAATAATTGTGGATAAGTGGTAAATGTTTAAGTGCAGAAAGTGTTTAAATTTTTGAGACAACTGATTCACTCCCCACTCTTAGTTGTTCAGTGTATATAAACAATTGGTATCAGAGCCATGTTCCTCTGAAGAAAGTTTAACATCTTGATGAAGATCTAAATGTCTTACAAGAAGAAAGAACCATATTTTGATGGAACAAATTATGTTCTCTGGAAGGCCCGGATGAAAATTTATCTTCTTTCTCTTGGTTACAAAGCAATGAAAGCTGTAGAAACATAATACACCATACCTTCAAATGGTCTGATGATTGAAGATGAAATCAAAGAATATGAGATAGATATCAAGGCAAAGGATGCTTTGCTAAGCTCATTAACTGACTCAATATTGACAAAAGTTGTGACTCTTGAAACTATGAATAAGGTATGGGAAAAGTTGAAAAATATGTATGAAGGAGATGATTCTATGAAGGAAGCCAAGTTACAAAGTCTAAAACTGAAATATGAAAATTTGAAGATGAATGATGATGAAAAAATATCAACCTTTATGCAAAGAGTTGATGAACATGTTAAAGGGATAAAAGCCATAGGTGGAACTCTCGACGAAAAGGAAGTTGTTATGAAAATTCTCAGATCTCTGCCTAAGTCCTACTATCACAAGGTAGCTACAATTGAAGAATTCATGCAAGTAATAATGGTTGATAGGGATTAGTTGCTTGGTAAGCTTATTGCTTTTGAAATGAGAGAGTTTGGTGATGCTCTGTCGAAAGTTGAGACAACCTTCAAAGCTAGTACTCTTGGAAATACTTCCAGATCAAAAAAGTACAAGGTAGAATTTGATAATGAGTTTGATGAAGTTGAAGCTAACTTCCTGGATAGATTGCAAAGAGGATCTGGTAAGTAGAATGGCAAATTACCTTTCAAATGTTTTTCCAGTGGTAAAGTAGGTCATTTTACTTCCAGATGTCCTGAAAGAATTGAAAGAAATAGAAGAAGATATGAGAATAGGCCTAGGACCCCAAAGAAGTGTTATTATGTTGAAGATTTTGATGATGATGGAGTATTAGATGATGGTGAACTAGATAATGCTAGTTTCTCTGTAAATGAATGCTTGTTCATTGCTATTAAGGAAGATCCCATGTCTACTAATTCTTCTAGCTATGTGAAGGAAGAAAAACTAGTGGAAAGTGCTTTGGTTGCTTAGGTCATTAAGGACAAGCATGAATGGGTTATTGATAGTAGTTTTTCTCACTACATGACTAGTGACAGAAGTAATTTTGTGAGTTTGGAAAGATACGATGGTGGATTGGATAGCTTTGGAGATGATATAGCTAGTAGGATTTGTGGGAAAAAATCTATTTCTTTTGATGGCAAGCATAATATTGAAGATGTCTTGTACATGTAAGGATTAAAGCATAATCTTTTGAGTGTGGGTAAGATGTATGACAAGGGCTATGATTTAATCTTCAAGGACAATGGATGCAAGATCAAGGAAAGCTCCAGAATAGTCATTGCAACTGGTAAGAAGACCAGAGGTATCACTTGAAAGAAATCGAGAACTATTGCTTGTAGACTCTGACTGATGAGAGTTGGTTATGGCATAGAAGGTTGTGTCACATAAATTTTGATAATATTATGAAGATAAGTACTACACATATTGTTAGAGATTTGCCCAAGCTTGTGAAGCCCGCTAATTCTATTTGCAAGGAGTGTCAATTTGGGAAATAGACAAGAACAAGTTTCAAAAGTAAGGACCAATCGGTTGGAGGACTACTTGAGCTAGTGCATACAGATTTGTGTGAACCTACCAAAGTAAGAAGTTTGCAAGGAGACATGTATTTCATGTTGCTCATTGATGATTATTCTAGGATGACTTGGGTTACCTTTTTGAAAGAGAAAGCTGAAGCTCTAGATAAATTCAAGGAATTTAAGGCAATGGTTGAGAGTGAGATGGATTTGAAAATCAAATGATTGAGGTCTAATAGAGGAGGAGAGTTCACATCAAATGATCTCAATTTCTTTTGTGAAGAAAATGGAATAAAAAGACAACTATCTGCACCCAGAACTCCACAACAAAATGGAGCAGTTGAAAGGAAAAATAGAATAGTTCAAGAAGCTGCTAGAACCATGATGAAGGAAGCTCGTCTTTCAGAAGCATATTGGAGAGAGGTAATTCACACCATAGCATATATCCTAAACAGACTTCAAGTAAAAGGTAACAGTTCAAATACTCCTTATGAATTGTGGCATGGTAGAGTTCCTATTGTGAAATATTTCAAAGTTTTTGGTAGCAAATGTTATATCAAAAGAGAAGAAGATTTAGGCAAGTTTGATGCTAGATGTGATGAAGGAATCTTCCTTGGTTACTCCACCAAGAGAAAGTCCTACCGGCACTATAATAAGAGGCTGAATAAGATCATTGAAAGTGTAAATGTTAAAGTTGATGAATGTGAGGAAAGGTCTTCAGAATCAAGTGGATATGAGTCAGATGATCTAGATGTTTCAGAAGTGGTGTAGCATGAAGACAGCCTAGATGAAGAAGAACAAGCTTTGGTAAGTGCTACCAAATCTCTAGGATATGTAAGAATTAGTCATTCTAAAGATCAAATCATAGGAGATAAGAGCAAAGGGATCTTAACCAGAAGAAAAGCTAAGAGGAATAAGTAAATATTTGTCTGATTTCCAAGATTGAACCTAAAACTATGGATGAGGCTTGCAAAGATGAGAATTGGATAAAGGCTATGGAAGAGGAATTGATGCAGATAGAGAAGAATCAGACTTGGGATCTTGTTCCCAAACCAGTAGACAAGAATGTAATTCATACAAAGTGGGTCTTCAGAAACAAGATGAATGAGAATGCTGAAGTGGTAAGAAATAAAGAAAGGTTGGTATGTAAAGGATATGCTAAAGTTGAAGGAATAGAGTTTGAAGAAACCTTTGCTCCAGTGGCAAGGATTGAAGCAATAAGGATGTTTTTGGCTTTTCAATCATACAAAGATTTTAGGGTTTATCAAATGGATGTGAAGTCTACTTTCTTAAATGGAGAGTTGGAAGAGGAAGTCTATATAGAATAAATGGAAGGATTTCGTTCATCAGATCAGGGTGACATGGTATGCAGATTGAAGAAAGCTTTGTATGGATTAAAAAAAGCTCCCAAAGCATGGTATGCATGGTTGTATAGGTACCTACTACAGATAGGGTTTAGTAAAGGTACTATAGATAGCAATCTCTACTTCAAGATCAATGATGAACAAACCTTGATTGTTGCAATTATTGTTGATGATATTATTTTTGGAGGCAATGAAGGTATGTGCTTAGTTTTTACCAAAGAAATGCAAAGTGAATTTGAAATGTCTATGTTTGGAGAGATGAACTTCTTTATAGGTTTGCAAATAAGTCAATTAGATAAAGGTATCTTCATTTCTCAGTCTAAGTATGTGAAAGAGTTGTTAAAGAAATTTGGGATGGAAGACTCTAAACTAGTATGCATACCTATGATAACTAGTTGTAAGTTAAGCAAAGATGATAACTCACTCATGGAAGACCAAAAAAGGTATAGATCTATGATTGGAGGATTACTTTATCTAACTCAAACCAGGCCTGACATAATGCATGCAGTATGTCTTGTGGCAAGATTTCAGGTAGAACCCAAGGAATCACATTTGATGGAAGTCAAGAGAATTATGAGATATTTAAAAGGTACAATAGATTATGATATGTGGTACCCTAAGGATTGCGACTTCACTCTCAGTGCATATACTGATGAAGATTGGGCCGGAGATGTGGATGACAAAAAAAGTACAAGTGGAGGTACATTCTTCTTGGGAAAATGATTAGTATCTTCATTGAGCAAGAAACAAGATTCAATATCCCTGTCTACTACAGAAGCAAAATACATTGCAGTAGCATGCAGTCGCACTCAAGTGTTATGGATGAAGCAAACTTTGAAGGACATCAAAATTGTGTATGAAGATCCCATTGCAATATTTTCTAATAACACAAGTGCCATATGCTGCAAGTATGAGGTTAACCAGTGTTCTTATTGATGTCAACATACTCATATTGCATTGATAAGAAGGATTGGATGAGCTATGTGGTGAGGTTATTAAGGAACCTAGTCTAAGATAGGAACATTGATGAGAAGAAGGCATAAGTACTCAATCGGTTGCATATAAGAGGATGTGGATTAAAGGGTTTGCATATATGAGTCTTGAGATGTTCCAGTCAAGATTTCAGAGGTTCGCATGAAGATATGAAGAAGTTGTGATTGATCAAGTAGAACCGGTTCTGGGAGATGCTTCGGAGTGACAGAGTATTACAAAAAGGTCTGGTGAGATCCGGAAGTGCACTTTCCTATTCTACGGATTGGAAGGAGTGTTTGGGATGTCCTTGTGATGTGTCATCTTGATTTGTACATAGTTTGGAGGTCCAGAAGCACCTGTTGCAGTTTCACAGTGGTGACAGACTATGTTCTTGAAGTTCAAGATGAAGAAGAAAAGAATTCTAGTAAGTGGAGGAAGTGCGGATGTACCTAGTTGTTCAAGCAAACCTGTGAAGGTTCTTGGATCATGTTGAGGTTGTGTTGTCAGTCTGCATTAGTGTTAGAGCCAAGAATTGAAGATATACTTTCAGATGAAGATGTTCTTGTTCAGACTGGCTGACCGGATGAGTTATTCATCTTGCGAATGTTCTTATGGATGACTACCAACTTGCAAATGTTCTTGTGGATGATTACTAACTTAGATGATTGTTCCTAATTTAATGCCTTATATAAATAAAGGTTTGTGAATTCATTTCAAAGTGTGTCATGGAGCGGATGAGTGTGGTATAGCGAAAGAGTGAAAGGCAGAGCAGGTGTGTCTCGGGCTTAAATGGAACTGATCCAGACATGGTAAAGATGTCAATCTCTAGTTCAAGTTTATAAAACTTATCATTTTGTAGACAGTGAGTCTCTTGTAGGCAGTGTGCCTCTTTGTGAGCAGTGTGCTCGGGCAGTGAGCCCTAATTGGCATGTGCCATCCATTTTTCTTATTCTTCTAACACAGAATAATCCTTGGGTTAATCACCCCATGGTTTTTCCCTTGACCAGGTTTCCACATTAAAATCTTGGTGTCCAATGTGTTGATGTTTATCTGCTTTAATGTTTATGCTTCATGCTTTCATGAATGGATAATTGACATGCTATTAAATAACAAAGAAGAATCAAGTGTTTGAAGTAACAACAAGTTTTTGTACAACTGATTCACCCTCCCCTCTTAGTTGTGTGCCCTAGATCTAGCAATTGGTATCAGAGCTAAGTTCCTCTCAAAGGAGCTTAACCACTTGAGGAGATCCAGGATGTCGTCATACAAGGACAGTCTAAAGTTTGATGGAACCAACTTCTCTCTCTGGAAATGTCGCATGAAATGTCACTTGGAGTGTATGGGAAAAGCATACTTGTCCATGGTCACAAAAGCATATGTACCTCCACAGGGTGGTCCAACAACTCTAAATGAAATCACAGATGCTGAAAACAATCTGTGAACAAAAGAAGCTCTTCTAAGTGCATTAACTGATTCAGAGCTCTCAAATGTTATTGACCTACCAACTGCCTATGAGATTTGGATTAAACTAGAACTTCTGCATGAAGGAGATGAGTTTGTTAAGAGTGTAAGGCTGCAAAGTCTCAAAGGGAAATTTGAAAGGTTGAAGATGAGAGATGATGAAAATATCACTACCTTTATTCAAAGGGTAAATGAGCTGGTGTGTGGAATCAGGAATGCTAGTGGAGTTCTAGATGAAAATGAGATTGTTTGCAAAATTCTCAAATACCTACAAAATCAAGGTTACTGCCATTGATGAATTCAGAGCCCATACAACTATCACAAGAGAGTAATTGGCTGGCAAACTAGCTGCATTTGAGATGACTGAGTTTGGAGATGATCCCCCCAAGATTGAATCTGCATTCAAAGACAGTGCCTATGTGAAAGGCAAACAAAGATTTGATCTGGGAGAAAACTCTTCAAGGAACCTATCATGGTATGATCAAGCAAGGAAAGACATGGAAGAGGAAGAAGCAGAAACAGCTCAGCTTGAAGCCCTCATTGCAAAAAGACTCCAAGAGGATCTGGTAAGTATGAAGGAAAATTACCTTTTAAATGCTTCAACTACAATAAGATTGGTCACTTTACCTCAAGATGTCTGGAAAGATCTACAAGGTCAAACTCTAACAGACAAAGGTTTCAAAAGAATTGTTATTATGTTCCTGAAGAAGCTGATAATGAAGGAGTAACAGATGATGAATCAGAGATAGGAGACAAATCCAAAAATGAATGGGTGTTTATTGCCATCAAGGAAGAAGAACCAATGTTCTCTAAATCTATCAATCATAAGGTTGTAGAAAGAGCTTTGGCTGCCCAAGTTGAAGAAAAGGATGATTGGGTTATTGACAGTGGATGCTCTCACCATATGATAGGTGATAAGAACAAGTTCTTAGATTTGGAAAGGTATGAAGGAGGAATGGTAAAGATTGGTGACAATTCTGCAGGCAGAATCAGAGGTATGGGAACTATTTCTTTTGATGGAAAGAGCAAAATTGGTAATGTACTGTATGTTGAAGGATTAAAGCACAATCTTCTTAGTGTTGGATAGTTGGTAGACAAAGGTTATGATCTCCGGTTCAAAAATGGAAGATGCAGGATCTTTGAAAGCTCCAGAACTGAGATTGCATCTGGTACTCAAACAAAAGGTAATATCTTCCATCTGGTTGGTTCTAATAAAAGTTGTTTGTTTGTTCAAGTTGATCAAAGTTGGTTATGGCATAGAAGGATGTGTCATGTAAGTTTTGGTAACATCATCAAGATAAGCAATACTCAGGCTGTAAGAGATCTTCCAAAGTTGATAAAACCTACAAATAGTTTGTGCAAAGAATGTCATCTACGTAAATAGAGTAGAGTCTCTATCAAAAGCAAGGATCAGTCCTGTACCAGATTATTGGAATTAGTTCATACTGATCTATGTGGTCCGACAAGAATCAAGAGTATGCAAGGTGATAGATATTTCAGGTTACTGATTGATGATCATTCCCAGATGATGTGGGTTACCTTTCTAAAAGAGAAATTAGAAGCCTTTGAGAAGGTCAAAATCTTCAAAGCTATGGTAGAGAATCAAACCAAATTGAAACTAAAATGTTTGAGGTCTGATAGAGGTGGTGAATTCACATCCGGTGAGTTCATAGACTTTTGTGAAAAGCATGGTATAAAGAGACAGTTGTCTGCTCCTAGGACTCCACAGCAGAATGGAGTAGTTGAGAGAAAGAACCAAACCATTCAAGAAGCATCCAAGACAATGATGATGGAAGCAAATGTTCCTCAGATGTTTTGGAGAGAAGCTATCAGCACTGCAGTCTACACTCTCAATCGAGTTCAAATCAAAAGCAATACTGGTAAGACTCCCTATGAACTTTGGTTTGGCATCACTCTTACTGTGAGATATTTTAGAGTATTTGGTAGCAAATGTTACATTAAAAGAGATGAAGATCTAGGAAAGTTTGATGCTAGAAGTGATGAAGGAATTTTCTTGGGTTATTCCACTCAAAGCAAAGCATACCAGTGTTACATTAAGAGACTGAAAAAGATGATAGAAAGTACAAATGTAAAGGTTGATGAAGGTATTGAGAAGCCCTCAAGATTTTATGAGTATGATGAAGATGATCAGAATGATGTTCTAGTTCAAGGAGCTCCATCCTCTCTTGAAAGACAGATTCAGACTGATCTGATAAATCAGGAAGAAGAGACAGGTCTAAATAAGCCTAATCAAGAAGCAGAAGTGCAAGAAACTCCCAAAGTTCCAAGGTATGTAAGACTAAACCACTCTGAAGATCAGATCATAGGTGACAAAAGCAGAGGTGTACAAACTAGAAGGAATGTTGCTCAAAATTTAGATGAATGTTGTCTGATTTCAAAGATTAAACCTAACACAATAAATGAAGCATGCAATGATGAAAACTGGACAAAAGCAATGGAAGAAGAATTAATGCAAATTGAGAAAAATCACACTTGGGATCTTGTTTCTAGACCTAGTAACAAGAATGTGATTGGAACAAAATGGGTCTTCTGGAACAAGCTAAATGAAGTTGGTGAAGTAATCAGAAATAAGGCCAGATTAGTCTGCAAAGGTTACTCTCAAATAGAAGGGATTGATTTTGAGGAAACCTTTGCTTCGGTGGCAAGAATTGAAGCAGTCAGACTATTTCTTGCATTTGTTGCCTTCAAAGATTTTAAAGTATATCATATGGATGTCAAATCTGCTTTCTTGAATGGTGACTTAGAAGAAGAGGTGTACATTGAACAACTGGATGGATTTTAGTTATCTGAGCAAGGTGATATGGTCTGTAAATTAAAGAAGGCAATATATGGTTTAAAGCAAGCTCCAAGAGTATGGTATGAAAGGTTGGATAAGCATCTTGTGCAGATTGGATTCAACAAAGGTACTGCTGACAGTAACTTATATTTCAAATTGATCATGAAAACATTTTGATTGTTGAAGTATTTGTTGATGATATCATCTTTGGAGGAAAAGATAGCATGTGTAAAACTTTTTCAAATCAAATGAAAAGTGAGTTTGAAATGTCAATGCTTGGTGAAATAAATTTCTTCTTGGGTCTGCAAATTACTCAGACAAAGAAAGGAATCTTTATCTCTTAGACTAAATATGTGAAAGAAATTTTGAAGAAATTTGGAATGGAAGATTCAAAGCGTATGAACACTCCCATGGCTACCAGATGTAAGTTGAGCAAAGATGATGACTCTCCCAAGGTGGATCAGACAAAATATAGGTCAATAATTGGAGGACTATTGTATCTCACTCAAACTAGACCAGATATTATGCAGGCTGTTACTCTTGTTGCTAGATTCCAAGCTGATCCTAGAGAATCTCATGTTATGGCAATCAAGAGAATTTTTAGATAGCTAAAGGGGACAGTTGAGTATGGTCTATGGTATCCTAGAGATCATGATTTCTCTCTTCATGCATATACAGATGCAGATTGGGCAGGCAATGTAGATGATAGGAAGAGCACAAGTGGAGGAGCATTCTTTTTGGGAAAAAGATTGGTTTCTTGGCTAAGCAAGAAACAAGAGGCAATATCTCTATCCACAACTGAAGCAGAATACATTGCAGTAGCAGGAAGTTGCACTCAAATCCTATGGATGAAGCAAATGCTAAGAGACATCAAAGTAGAATATGAGGAGCCTATCACAATTTTCTGTGATAATTCAAGTACAATAAATATTTCTAAGAATCCGGTGTTGCATTCCAAGACCAAGCACATATCAATCAAGTTTTACTTTTTGAGAGAACAAGTGAACAAGGATGAAGTCAGACTAGAGTATGTACCCTCCAAGGATCAGATTGCCTATATTTTTACTAAACCTCTTCCCAAGGAGTCTTTTGAGTATCTCAGGGAGAAGTTAGGGGTCATGGCCCCTCCGGTGATGAACTAGGATGCACTGATGTGCATTAGTCTGATGGATATCACAGTCATATCTTGTGATCTGGATTGATGATAGGGAGCTGCTACTAAGGGGGAGCAGCTGGTATGATTTTGATGTGTTAGAATTGCAAGTATGAGCCCTTTGCCATTGATATCAAAGGGGGAGAGAAGACATGTGAAAAAGAAGTGGTTGATGATCAAAGGGGGAGTAGTAAAGGAAGAGAAAACATGTGAAGAGTTGTTGGTGATAGGGGGAGCTATGACAGAAAGGAGAAGTTCTTGTCTTTATGGTTTTTCACATCATATGTTGCCATTAATGAAAAAGGGGGAGATTGTTGTAAGTATGAGGTTAACTAGTGTTGTCATTGATGTCAACATACTCATATTGCATTGATAAGAAGGATTGGATGAGCTGTGTACTGAGGTTATTGAGGAAACTAGTCTCAGACAGGAACAGTGAAGAACAGTGATGAGAAGAAGGCATAAGTACTCAATCGGTTGAGTATCAGAGGATACAGATTAAAGGGTTTGTAGATATGAGTCTTGAGATGTTCCAGTAAATATTTCAGAGGTCCGCATGAAGATATGAAGAAGTTGTGATTGATCAAGTAGAACTGGTTCTAGGAGATGCTCCGGAGTGACAGAGTGTTACAAAAAGGTTCGGTGAGATCTGGAAGTGCACTTTCCTATTCTACAGATTGGAAGGAGTGTTTGGGATGTTCTTGTGATGTGTCATCTCAATTTGTACATAGTTTGGAGGTCTGGAAGCACCTGTTGTAGTTTGACAGTGGCGACAGACTGTGTTCTTGAAGTTCTAGATGAAGAAGAAAATAATTCTAGTAAGTGGAGAAAGTGCGGATGTACCTGGTTGTTCAGGCAAGCTTGTGAAGGTTCTTGGATCATGTTGAGGTTGTGTTGTCAATCCACATTAGTGTTAGAGCTAGGAATTGAAGATATACTTCTGGATGAAGATGTTCTTGTTCAGACTGGCCGACCGGATGAGTTATTCATCTTGCGAATGTTCTTATGGATGACTGCTGACTTGCGAATGTTCTTGTGGATGATTGCTGACTTAGATGATTGTTCCTAAGTCAATGCCTTGTATAAATAAAGGTTTGTGAATTAACTTCAAAGTGTGTCATGGAGCGGATGAGTGTGGTATAGCGAAAGAGCGAAAGGCAGAGTAGGTATGTCTCAGGGTTAAATGGAACTAATCCAGACATGGTAAAGATGTCAATCTCCAGTTCAAGTTTGTAAAACTTATCATTTTGTGGATAGTGAGTCTCTTGTAGGTAGTGTACCTCTTTATGAGTAGTGTGCTCAGGCAGTGAGCCTTAATTGGCATATGCCATCCATTTTTCTTATTCTTCTAATAGAGAATAATCCTTGGGTTAATCACCCCGTGGTTTTTCCCTTGACTGGGTTTCCACATTAAAATCTTGGTGTCCAATGTGTTGATGTTTATCTTCTTTGATGTTTATGCTTCATGCTTTCATGAATGGATAATTGACATGCTATTAAATAACAAAGAAGAATCAAGTGTTTGAAGTAATAGCAAGTTTTTGTACAACTAATTCACCCCCCCTCAGTTGTGTGCCCTAGATCTTAAACATATCAAATAATCTATTGATGCACTCAAGGAGAGAGCACATATCTGTCAAGTATCATTTTCTAAGAGAAAAGGTAATAGAGAATGAAGTCAAGTTGTAGTATGTTTCTACCAAGGATTAGATTGCAGACATTTTTACCAATCCTCTACCTAAGGATACTTTTGAGTATCTCAGAGAAAAGCTAGGGGTTATCACCCCTCCTACTCTAAACTAAGATGCACAGTAGTGCATTAGTTCAGAGGTGCTCAAAGGTCCAGATTGATGCTTTTTAGGGATACTTCTTAGTGAGAGTAGTCAAAGAGTTCAGAAGAGAGACTAGATTAGAGCAGATGAACGCAAGTATGTGCCCTTTACCATTGATGTCAAAGGGGGAGAGAAGTCATGTGAAGAAACTTAGAGTGCATATGTGTAAGAGAAAGGGGGAGAATTTTGGAGAAAGAAAGAGTGCAGGTGTGTAAAGAGAAAGGTAGAGAATTTTGTCTTGATGGTTGTTGCAATTTTTCACATCATATGTTGCCATCAATGACAAAGGGGGAGATTGTTGCAAGTATGTGCCTAATCGGTGTTGTTATTGATGTCAAAATATCCTTGTTGTCATTGGTGGCAACTATATATTATTCTATTACTTATTTAGAGGACTTGTATGTTGAGGATATTGAGAAAATTAGCCTCTCTGAAAGGACCAAGTAAGTTACAGAGAAGTGCAGTACAGATAGTGAGTTGTATGCTGAAGAATAGTTTGGTAAACTACTCCACATTTATTTCTTCTTGAAGATCATGATCTACCAATTGGAAGTAAGTTAGAGGTATGACTAAGGATGCTACATTTCAGGTTTGAGCCCTCTACATGAAGATCTAAGTGAGTTGTGTTCACTAGAGTGAAACCTACTTTTTCTGTAAGTTTAGTTGGGACATGAAGAAAGTATTATGCTATGGATTCCTTCAAAACAAAATATTTTTCTTTGTAGTTCTAGAAGGAAGTCTTGGATGATGATAAGTGCCTACAATTTCAATGGTTCATGGTTTGGTGGTCCGCAAGCTATCTTTATTTTATGACAGTTGAAGATAGTGAAGTTCATGTGTTCTAGTGAGAAGATTCCTATGGATAAAGTCGTTAAGGTTTGTGTGGTTTCTCCTGATGATTATAACGTGCTTTTGGATGTCTCCTAATCATGTTCCTATTTTGACTTTGGTCTGCATTAATAAATTGAGATTGTGTTTGAAGATTGTTCCCAGATAGTGTAGCATGTAACCAGTCTTGGCCGACCTAGTTAATCCCAGTGATTGCAGAGATCTCTGAAAGATTGTGGAAGTGTGTTGTGGCATGGATGATCATGTTTGAGTCCCAATTAAGGCATGGTGTGATATTTATTTCATTTTCTTTGCACAATTTGTAATAGGTCAGAACCTATCTTGTAAATGTTTGTAATACCGACCTTGGAGATTGTTTGAATGGTTGATGATTGTGATGCCGACCTTGATGATCATTCCAAGGTTGATGTAGTGTATAAATACTTATAGTTGAGTCATGGAAAAAGTGTTCTTGAGGGAAAATGGAAAGATAATAATAAAGGTCCAAAACATAGAGCAGAGAAGAGGCAGAGGGAAGAAGAGGAAGAATAGAGAAGAGGAAGAGTAGAGTAAAGGAAGAATAGAGCAGAGGAATTATTGTACTTCAAAAAAGTGTTGATTGTGGTAGTGAATCTGGTAGTCAGCCATCAGTAGGGTTTAACAACCCTCAGGGTTTAATAGCCCTTACTGTAATCTTGCTAGTTTTAGGGTTAAGGTAGTGAGCCTGCTAGACCTAGTTGTTCTTCGTGGCAGTAAGGCAGTATGTTTAGGCCTATGGGGTGACCAAGCCTAAACATCATTATTTCAATATTGCAATATATATTGAGAGCTAATCCTCTCTGTGGTTTTTCACCACCTTGGGGTTTCCACATAAAATCTGGTGTCTCTTGTGTTTGATGATGTATCTGTGGTTAAGTGATGAATGTTTAAGTGCAAAAAGTGTTTAAGTGTTTGAGATAATTGATTCACCCCCCTCTTAGTTGTCTGGCACATATCAACAGTTTCAGGACAACAAGCTTCAAATTCAACATTAGTAAGATAGAAATGGACTACTGGATTGGACCCATACGATAAAGATTTATCGTAACCAAAAGAATGACAATCATTTTGTGGATTACTTTTTGGTTCCAATGTATCAAACCATTACAAATACTCCAATGCCTAGATTGCCTAAGTCTTGTAGAAATTGCATTCAACTTGGAAAAGAAATACAATTGGTTGACTTGTACTTCATGAAGGAATATACTGTCCTAAGATTTTATGGATCAGGAGTAATGCCCTAGAAGCATCCAATACATGTGACAGAGAGGATTTTTTCATTGGAATTCATATGAAAGATGGACAGTACAGATCAACTGCACTTTGTTAGTCAGCAAAAGAAGAGTCTATTTCCTTCCTTACCTTTTTCATGTGGAGGGTTCACATTTGAGAGAAAAGCATTCACTGTGGCAAATGAAATTTTACAACTTTTTAAATTTGATGTTGACTCTCACTAGTAGTATGACCCATGTGATGTGATTAAAACAAGGCTTGTGGCCAATAAGAATGCTCCAAGTAGAATTCAACATGAAAGTAAACCCCTGCTAGAAATTTTGAGAAACAAGAATTCTTGGGATGAGGTCAAAAATGTCATGGAAGAAATTGCCGCTCAAAGAGGTATTTCTTTTGAAATATTGTCATCAGAAATAATGGGATTGCATCCAATTCCACAAGCATAGGGAGATGTAGAGGTGGCACTAGCAAACAAGAGATATGATAATTTCTCTAGAAAAGGTATTATAAAATCTATTTATACAAAAATTCCACATACTCTAAAAGAGGCTTGTACAAAGGAATGCTGGTCACACTCAAAAATTATTACCTTTCAGTTAATGAGAATGGATCTTGGTGATCCAAAAGCTACTATAGAATTCAAAGAAAACTCAGAAGATGAAGAGTTTAGCAAATTGTGGGATATAGAGCTTCCCACTATCGATGAAGAATCTAATGCTGAAAGTGATGATGAGAATAAAGAACAAACCATAAATCTTAGTTTCTATGCATGCAAACCTCGTATGAGTGAGACCACGAGAGAATCATATACTATAGGGGCATCAATAGCCCAAAAATTGGGTTATGAAGGTGGTGGTTTAGGGCCCACAGGACAAGGCTTTTGCACTATACCAAATGTATACCCTAGAAAACCTAATGATCTTTGACTCGGCATTAGAGGTGATGAACAAGCCAAAGGGCATACACATATAG
This sequence comes from Cunninghamia lanceolata, assembly GCA_027924645.1. NCBI lineage: Eukaryota > Viridiplantae > Streptophyta > Pinopsida > Cupressales > Cupressaceae > Cunninghamia > Cunninghamia lanceolata. The sequence goes on from BSBN01000144.1 coordinate 4,853,875, forward strand.
ATAAAGAGATTAGATTCATTCCATCTTTAAATCCTTAGAGTGAGATCCAATCACTAACAGTACCACAAGGGTCTTCTAATCTGCATGTTTCTCATTCTTTTCCTATAGGAGATGGTGTACATTCTAGTGCTACTAGTGGAAAACCTAGTGATGGTACATGTAATAGTAGTAGTACTAGTCAACAAGAGCTGCAACAACAAACTTACAAGAGGCCATCAATAAAATTAGATGATACTATAGACAAACTTAGAGAACAAGGCCTTTTGAATACTAAGAAGCAAAAGATTATGACAAGTTTTGATTCCACATCCACATCAAAGCAATTGTTTCTAGAAGGTACCCCCCTCCTATCATTAGTGTGATTGGGATAGGAATGGCTAATCCTTAGCCTTAATTAATTAGAGATGCCACCAACACTACAACTACTCCTTCACCATTCAAAGTGATGTCAAGTGTCATAAATTCTAATTACAAAGCTGAGTTTGAAAAGAAAGCCAACATATCTAAAACACACAAGAAAAAAGTGCTAGAGATAGAGACTACTGAAATTTCAGAGCCTGCAACAACCAGAGTATTGACTACATTTAACCTAGAAATTGAAAAAATGGATTACATAATTATTGTGCCCAAAGTTCAAAATAAACCAGAGGACCAAATGCAATGCTCTAACTATGAGGTGAGCACCATCCAAGTGGATTTTTCTTGAATGAAAAATTCTAACAAAAATAATGTATCGAAAAAGAACAACAAAGTGGTGTACACATCATTGCTAAAGAAAGAGAACAAAAAGGGTATGGTTTTTTTTTAATTTCCTCATAAGTTTGTTGAATATATTGTCTAAAATTTAGAGTTGTAATATAGACAGGTCACAATTTCTAGTAATTGAGTTACAATAGAAGAAAAATATATTCAGTGATGTTAATTCCATTCAAATTTCTCATTTTCATTTGACTTTGTGATTTACGTAATAGGTTACAAACTCAAAGAGAAAAGTTAGAGGGAGACATCTACACATAATTGCTAAAGCAAGAGAGAGAACAAAAAAGGTATGGTTGTTTTTTAATTTCTTGGTAACTTTATTGAATATATTGTCTAAAATTTAGAGATGTAATATAGGAAGGTCACAAGTTCTAGTAATTGAGTTACAACAGAAGAAAAATATATTTAGTGATGTTAATTCCATTCAAATTTCTTATTTTAATTTGACTTTGTGATTTACGTAACAGGTTGCAGACTCAAATAGAAAAGTTATAGGGAGACATAGCAAATGAAAAAGCCAAGAGGAAAGCAGTAGAGAACAAGACCAAAGAATTAGATAAAAGGATAAAAATACTTACTCAACATCTACAAGTGAAGTGAATAATCAAACAAAGGTGGAAGTGAATAAACTGTAGAAAATGTTATGTGAAAGTAAAAAAAAATTGATATTGAAAAAGCCAATTCAGAAAAATTAGAACAATCCTTGCATCAAGTCAAAGACAAACTACAGTTAATAGAAAAAGTAGGACATCTATGGGAAGAAAATGTGGAGAAAGAGAGAAAAAACTTTGAAAATTTGCAGATAAAACTGAAGAATGTAGAAAATGAAATAAAATCCCCCCAAAAGAAAGTATCTGAATTTTATAGAAATACAATGGTTTATGTAAAACATAACATGTGGGAGAAAATTATGAAGAGGATTGAAGATATGTCTAAAATGTTTGAATTCACTGATGATCTACTATTATGTAGTAATACACTCAAAAAATACATTGCTGAAAATGGATACATGACAACTTCAAAATTGTCAAATGCAAACAACATTTTGGAATCAATTTATAATGCTACTAGAAAATAATTGGAATCAAAAGGAATTGAGAAACATATTGATGCCATAATAAAGGCCTCATCTATCATGGAAAAAGCTAAGACGCTGAAACAAGCATGGTATCTTTTGGAACAATCTGTAGTATTGACAAAGAGGATGCAAACAAAGGAAGAATACTTTAGAAAGCTTGGTTTGCCAAGGGCTTTGACCCATCATGCTGATACATTGGAAAGGCTACCTTCAAAAAGAATATGGAGGATAAAATGAAGTTGGATAAGTATCAGTTTCCTCAAAATCTTAATGAGGCAAACTTTTTGGATTCTATCTCACCAAATTGATAACCTTAAAGGGAACTTTTAGTGAAACATTTAAGCCAAGTAAATATGTAAATTATAAACTTTTATCACACTTACAATTCACTCAAATTGGGTTAAGAAAAGTTATGCTTCCATTAGATGAAGAGTGGAGAAATCTACAAAAGCTGATAAAATGATTTAGTAATATGTGTTTCCAACAGAGCATTATGCAGAGTTGGTTTTGAGCAAGTTATTGTACATTGTAAATGTAATACTTCAGTATATTCCTTCAGACCTTCATTTGAAAATCTATATAACACTTAAATCAATTTATGTGTTCATTTTTCAAATTATCTGTACTATTTAATTGCCTACTTCAAGAAAACTTTGGTTTCTACATACACATTAAAAATTTGCTAATGTTGTATATTAATATGCTATTGTTGTTTATTACTATGCAATGCAATAAAGGAAAACAAATGAAACACTACGGTGGTTATAGAGAAAAAAATTAATCTGCATTTAGTTGAATGCTTGTAAAACTTATCACTATCACACAATAATAATATAAAAATATTAATTTTTTATATAAAAAATAAAGAATTTACATCAATCATAGACGAAAAAAATGTCATCAACAATATTTTGGAGTTTGTAACATGAAATATAGTATAAATACCTAATAACTACTAATTCCTTCAAAGCCAAATCATCTCATCATCCTCATTCTCCTCCCTCTGACCCTAATATCCAGTGTCATCCTAATCATGTTCTTCATTTTCTTCTATCTCCATATCTCCACTTAAGAGTGTCTCATCAACACCACTACCACTACATGTGGTTCTGGTATTCATTGTGTCAGTGTCATTTGTGCTATTATTGTTTGAAGTGTTGCACAACCCTCTTCTTTCACATAAGGACCTCCAGATTATGAGTGCCTTATCAAAAGGAAAACTCTAGATATCATGTCTAGTTGTATACATTCTCAAGTAGTTTTCCAAATATTTGTCATGTTTATTTCTTATCTTTCATTTCAAGAACCCCAATGTAGTGAAAACTCTCTCATCCTCCATTGACCCCAATATCATGGTTTGACATAAATCAGCAAGTTTGAAAAATTCTGATAATGCATCACACAATATTTTTCTTTTACATAAGGTTGCCCAAAGCTTTGTTATCAATCCTTCTTGGTGGGGAGCCTCCATGAGTTTAAACTCCATCATTGAAGTTGCAAATCGACCTGATTGCTCTCTAAGCTTAGTTTGATTTTAAATTCCTTCTATTTGTTGTCCATCGAGATCTGTTCTTCTGCAAAAATGATCACTTAAGGTCTTTATCTTTTTTTTATAATCACTTGGCTCACAGTTTACCCAATATTGAGGATAAACTATAAACATGGCTTCAAGTAGTTCATCATGAAGGAATCGATCTCTAATATATGAGGAAAGAGATTTTGCAATACTCTTTAAAGTAGGATTTACAGAAATAACAATTTTGTCTGAAGATTCCCTTAAAACGTGTTCTTCTTTAATAGTATGCTTGACCTGGTTAAAATAGTGCATTGGTATCTCAAATCCCTTTATAGAGACACATAACTCCCTGCTATCATTAAACTATAAAAAATTAATAGGATTGGTAACATTTGTTATCAAGTTCTAGCTACTAAATTTTGGACTTATGAACGACATGTCTGATAGATATAGGTTATCAAGGGTCATGCATATCATTTGATGTAGTTTAGTATATTCTAAAATATAATAGTCATTTCTTGGGCTTTTTCAAAAGCATGTTCATTTGCTCCAGCATGGGAAGAATACTAGCTAAAACAAGGAGTGTCTCTATGTCACTTAACCTATGTAAGAGGTTAGGAACCTTGTCAACTAAGAAGCGATGGTCGTACATTACACCAATCAAGGATTGATATTCTGCAAAAACTCTTTTTGCTAGTTCATGCAAGGAGATCCATCTAGTATCAACATCCTTAAGAAGCTTGTTTCCTGCAGTTACTCCCTCAGTAAAATGTTGAAATTCCAAAATCTATTTGGGACTTCAGAAGAAGTATGAGTAGAGCTCACAGACTAGATCTTCAACTTTTGATACTGCAGGAAACTTGCTCACCATTTTAAATGCTAAATTCATTCTATGGTCCATGCAGTGGATGCCAATCATGTATAGTGAAATAAAAGTTTGTAGCTTTACACACAGACTATTCCATTGACCTTGCATTACTGAAGCTCCATCCACTCCTACACACACCAACTTTTTGGAAATTGTGTAGTCATCCATACCTCCAATTTCAATCAAAGATTTCTTAACTATCTCAAATAGATTTTGTGATGTTGCATTCTCCATCATTTTATAAACAAAGACTAGATGAGGTTGCTGGACATGATTTGCCACAGTATACGCATTCATACATACCCAAGAAGTATTATCTATTATTCTAACTTCATCTAGAGATAATGTAATAAAAGTTGACTCTTTTATTTTTTCCTATGAATCATATTTTTCCACATCAGCAAGACAACTTACCCATTCCCATCCACTATTTATTGACCAATGTGTGTTAAGAAAATTAGGAACACCCATAAAATATAATAAACTATTATATTCTGGGTAGTCTATCATACGACACCCTTTGGTCAAAATATGAAAAACAACACCCAACTAAATAGTTTTTTTTATTTGTACTTCTCCCATCATCTTTCCAAATTGAGCTTCAATTGAACCTCCACTTGCATGAATCTTCACCTTTCTTTGCATAGGCACATCATATTCGAGGGTATTCTTTACATGAAGACATTTGTCCCTCGTTTTCCATCTTATCACTAATTTTTCCTATCCATCTATGATTTGTTTTTCTATGGTGTCGAGTTTTAGCTACAACCTCTTGTCCCTACAATATTTCTAACTACAAATCTTACACTTGCATTATGTGGGAGGTTCATCTTTATTTGAATTCTCCACTAGTTTAGTGAATGGGAATTTTGACACCCCATCAATCTAAAAACTCCTTGACATCTCCCACTCATGCCCCTTTTTTGCTTTAGCTTTTCTTTTCCCCTTGCGTGCACTTGCAGGATCTTCATCTTCATTGATTTCTATAACTTCATTAACTTCATTATCATTTGTTGAGTTTGATTTATTCATATTATCATTCATGCTACCTTGGTTATTCCCTAGAACATCAATATCATCTATGGTATTATCATCATTCATGCTACTTTGGGTATCCCTTGAACATCATCTATGGCATTGTCATCATTCCTAGTATAGTGGGTATTCCCTACCCCTAGAACATCATCTGTGGCATTGTCATATTCCCTGCTACCTTGGGTATTCCCTGGAACATCATCCATGACATTGTCATCCAAGTCAATAGATGGTACAGGTTCTGATGTTGTAGCTCCATTAGATGGACCACCAAGATTGCCAAAGTATGGCTTTATGTTTCTCCATTTTAATGACCTTGTCCTCCCTTCACCACCCTTAGACAAATTCATCTTGCTTGAAATCTCTCACGAATTAAAAGCTATAGAAAAATGTCATTTTGTTCAGGAAGGAATCATAGATGATAAAATATAGATCCCTGATTCCCTAGGTCCTAGATTAAGATATATCCCTAGTCCTAGACTCCTAACTACTACTCAATCAATATTATCTATAACAAATTACAATGAAACCAAATAAAAACATAAATAATCAACATGAATCTTATATTATTACACAATAAAGAAATGGTCACAAGTACCTTTATGTGACTAGCCAATGCCTATACCTATAACTTCTCTATGATCTGAAATGAATTGAGGATTCAAGAGCTCAGAGATAAACAAAATATCTAAAGGATTAATTAGAGTTTCAAATGCATTTATATCAATGTATATTTGGCAAATATCATGGGATTTTTGAATGGTAGTATAATAATTTGGCAAATCCCATGTACTATTAATAGGAGACTTGTAAATGTTAGGTGAAATGAACCTCCATCAAAAACATATGTTGTAATTTTCTAGATGAATATGGCCCTTGGATTAGCATGGATTTATAATGGTATTGGCAAAATTGGTCCTCATACATGTGAACCATTTCATAATACTAGCGAAATTGGTCTTTGTGCATGTCAACCGTTTAATGTTGTTGGTGAAATGGGTCCTCATGTGTGTCAATTGTTTAATGATATTGGAAAATATGTAGGTGAATTAAAACATGCATGCTAAATTCTAGGTGAATCACCATTAGAACTTCATAGAATACCATGGTGAAAATACTAACTATAAATGACTCAAAAATTAATAGGGTGGCAAATTGAAACATATTAGACCAAAAATCCAAAGAAAAATGGGTGAATTGCCCCTCGACAGTGGGAATGTATTCACCAATTGCCAATTCATGGATATGAACTATTTGCCAATTGGCGAAGTTTTGCTACTAAAATAATCTCTGATCTACTTGAAATCTTGCCACAAGATAGACTGTATGCATGCTATCCAGTCTGGTAATAGTTAGGTATAGTAGCCCTCTAATCATTGATCTATATTTGCTCTAATCAGCCTTAGGAGATTCATCATTTTTTCTCAACTTGCAACCATTTGTCATGGGAGTACAAACTAGTTTAGATTCTTCCTATTGTCATGAAGGATTGTGCCCTGAATGCTAAGCCTTAAAGCTTGGCAATCCTATGCAACATGGAGTCACTCTCATACTATGGGTTGCCTATGATGAGAATGAACCTCAAGAAGAGCCAGCTCCCTTTAAATGCCCCTTGGATTTGATATACTTTCTTGGAAAAGAGATAGAAGGATGTTTAATAAAAATTGAAATTTATCCTAAGGGGTGATGCACCAATGATTGAATTCTAACTTGCAATATGATTCACAACTATTTCTCAATATATCTACTCCTACAACTCAAACTGAACAATGTTATCACATAAATATTTCACAGAAAAAAATGAAATCAAACTACTTCTTGTTAAAGGAAAACCAATGTTCTCACAAATTTGAAAAAGTAAAAGAATCATCCACACAATCTATAACCTATGGTAAAATCTGTATTGTTGTATACTTGCTTTAATAGAATGAGACAGAAAACTTAAAGGTTTCAATTTAAAACATAATAAATCTTTATCAGATCATTCAAAAAGAGATAAGATACTTGAATCTAAGAAGAAGAGTATCTAATTTTATTGGAAAATAGAAGGAAAATGCTGCAATAACTATGAAAACTGCTGAAAAATAAACTCCTGCTTAAATAAAACATGTAAAATATACTGAGTTGCAATAGTAAATTTGATGAAGAGGGTACATCATAAAACACACAACAACAAAAATTGTACATAGAAAATAGAACTTTCTTTATTGATTTGGACAACTTATTACATTACAGAAGCTCAAATACAATTAGAGGAGTCAACCCTCCACAAGCTGCAACACATTACAACTTCCTATTCCCAGACTCTAGAATCACCTGCCTTCTGTAACCCCAAATCAGCTAGGGTTTCTTTTTTCTCACCTATTCTTGACTCCACACTTGCCCCCTTAACTCTAATACTACCCAGGGTTCCCAAAAATGGTTATTAATAGCCTTTTTGGTGGCTAACAATCTAATTTTAAAATTTGCATCTCCCTCTAAAAATAGGTCGACTTCCGAGAGCCATAACTTTTGATCCAGGTGTTCGATTGACAAATTGTTTTATGCATCAGAAAGCTCATAGAGTGCCCTACGTACTAAGAACTTGCTCTGCCGGTTCTAGCCATTTTCAGGCCCGTACGGGGCTATTTAGTGCCTCAAACCTGAGTTTGAATAATTTTTAGGCATTTTTCAAGAAATAGAAACTTTAATATCTTTCAACTCGCAAATAATCTGTGTGATTCCTTCGCCAAAGGTCTTATATTTTCATTATGTAACTTCCTACAAATTCTGACTTTAATCCATGCCCAAATGCAAACTTTCTAAACATAGCAGGTTACTATTTTTAGCAGTTTGGGAAAATTGAAAGTTCTACATCATTATTCAAGCGATTATGGAACCAAAACCACAAATATTGAAAAGAAATGGAAAGAACATCAACAATTTTGAAACACATCTTTTTTGGGGTGATGCAAGATTGCCCTTACACCACTGGATGCTCCTCCATTAGACACCCAGGGTAATTTGTGAAGTGACCCTTTCACGTGTCATGTGTTTGTGTGAGGAAACCTAAATGGTCAACCTCTACCTTAGACAACCAAGAAAAATATTTAATAGGCCTTCCTTTCCATTTCACCAGATATTCTTCATATTTCCTATTCCAAGTACTTCTTCCCACATGGTTATCCAAGATCTCTTCTATCTCCTCTATTGAAGTAGATGCCAGAATACTCCACTATTCTTTTGTTGGTCCATCCTCTGTTCCACCTTCATGATATTTTGATAAATCAGCAATGTTGAAAATAAGGGAAATGTTGATTGCATTGGATAGCTCTACCTCATATGCATTTCCTGAATCATGTTTCTTCAAAATTCTATATGGTCCAAATTTCTTCATTTTGAACTTATTGTATGTTCCAATTGGGAACCTTTCTTTTCTCAAGTGAACCATGACTTCATCCCCTAGCTAGAACTCCTTGTACTGAATATTCATCTTATTAATGTGCTTTCTCATGTCTTCATGCAAATTCTTTAGATGTTCTGCAAAGTCTTCAGCTTCGAAACTTGTCTTTTCTCCTTTGTCCAACTCTCTTAACTTAGAAGCATTTCTTGGGCTATTGCCATATACAATATGGAATGGGGATTTACCAATACTCCTATTGACAGAATTGTTGTAAGCAAATTCTGCTTGTGGTAAAATCAAATCCCATTCCTTGGGCTTATCTCCTACTAAGCATCGTAGCAGGTTACCAAAACTCCTATTCACCACTTCGGTCTATCCATCAATCTGTGGGTGGTGTGCAGAACTGAACTTCAAATCTGTCTTCAACTTCTTCCACAATGTCCTTCAGAAATAACCAACAAACTTGATATCTCGATCTGAAACTATGCTCTTTGGTAGACCATGTAATCTCACCACCTCTCTGAAAAATAATTCAGTAATATGAACAACATCATTAGTCTTCTTGCAAGGAATGAAATGTGCCATCTTCGAGGATCTATCCACCACCACAAAAAAGGAATCATGTCCTCTCTATATCCTTGGTAAACCAAGAACAAAATCCATATTGATGTCATCCCATGGCTTCTCTGGTACAGGTAATGGCTGATATAGCCCTGTATTCTAACTCATTCCTTTTGCCAACTAACACACTCTGCAACTCTGTACAAATTTTCTCACATCCTACTGCAACTGTGGCCAATAATAATTTTCACCAACAATAGCAATGGTCTTATCACAATCAAAGAGTCCAGCCAATCCTCTAGTATGCTTCTCCTTAATCAGGTTCTCTCTCATGCAACTAATTGGAATGCACAATTGGCTTCCTCTAAACAACAGGCCATCTTGGATTATGAAATCCAACCATTTTGTCCTGTCCAAAGTAACAGGTTCCAAACAAGCTTTCCAGGCCTCTACAAAATCTAGATCTTCAGGATACAAACTTCTAAGCTCATTGAACCCAACAACCTCTATCTTCATTTTTGTCAACAAATTTTGCCTTCTGCTCAAGGCATTAGCAACTCTATTGGACTTCCCACTCTTGTGCTTCAAAATAAAAGCATAGCTCTACAAAAACTCAACCCATTTTAAATGCCTTTGGTTCAACTTTCATTGACTATTAAGATACTGCAAAGCCTGATGATCAGTATATAAAACAAACTCCTTTGGCAACAAATAATGTCTCCATTTCTTCAAAGCCTGAACTATTGCATAAAACTCCTAATTATAAACATAATACTTTTTCTTGGCATCATTAAGCTTCTCACTAAAATAGGCAATAGGCTTACCTTCTTGACTCAAAACAGCTCCTATACCACTACCACTAGCATCACAATCTACCTGAAATACCTTATTGAAATTTAGAAGTGGCAAATCAGGTTGTTCTACAACTTTCTGCTTCAATGTATCAAAGCTCTTATCTTCCCTTTTAGTCCATCTAAACTCTTTTCTAACCCCTCTCATTGTCTCATTCAGGTGTGCACAAATACTACTGAAATTCTTGATAAACTTTATGTAAAAACTTGCCAAACCATGAAAAGATCTTACCTCCATTGCACTCCTTGGTGTAGGCCATTCAATGATAGCCCTTACTTTTTCTGGGTCCATCTTAAGACCTTCCTCTAAGACAATAAATTCCAGGTATACCAACTCCTTTGCAAAACTACATTTCTTTAGATTAATCAGCAACTTCTCCTCCCTCAGCTTCTCTAGAACTCTTCTGATATGCATCAAATGCTCATCCCAAGTCTTACTAAAAATCAAAATATCATCCAAATAAACAATAAAAAAACTTCCCAAAAATTCTTTCAGTACCTCGTTCATGAGCCGCATGAATGTGCTCAGTGCATTGGTTAGCCCAAATGGCATGACTAACCACTCATACAAACCTTCTTTGGTTTTGAAGGTTGTCTTCCACTCATCTCCTTCTCTGATATGGATCTGGTGATACCCACTCTTCAGGTCAATCTTTGTGAAGTACTTGGCTCCACTCAAACAGTCCATTATGTCATCCATTCTAGGCAATGGAAATATGTACTTGATCATGATCTTATTGATGGCTCAAGAGTCTGTACACATTCTCCACTCTCCATCTTTCTTTGGTGCTAGTACTGCAGGTACTACACATGCACCTAGGCTTTCTATTATCAATCCCTTCCTCGACAACTCCTGAACTTGTCTGTTCAACTCTTCACTCTCTACTGGAGTCATTCTATGGGCTGCCTTGTTTGGCAAACTAGCTCCTGGTATCAAATCCATTTGATGACTTATCTTCCTTACTGGTGGTAAACCTTCTGGTACATTATCAGAGATAATGTCCTGAAATTCTTCCAACATATCTGAGACTTCTACTGGTACATCTTCACATTTCTCTTGACTGATCTTAGGAATCAATGCAAAGCAATGACACTCATGCTTCATACCTTCCAAAAATTTCGTACCATCTACCAAACAAATTCTGGGAGTACTACATACCTTTTCTTCTACCTCCTTCAAGGGCTTCAACTTATGACAAACTCCATCCTTTTTTAGGGAATATGTGTTTGCAGGACCATCATGGATAGTGCTCTTATCATACTCCCACGGCCTCCCCAATAGCATATGACATGCATCCATCAGTATGATATCACACAACACCTCATCATGGTAGTCACCAATCTTAAACTTCACTAAACACTGCTCATTGACCAAAGCTCTATGGTCCTTCGGCAACCATGCAATCCGATATGGATGCGGATGCTTTCTTCTTGTCAACTTCAACTTGTCAACCATCTCCTCTGAAACAAAATTATCAGTGCTTCCACTGTCAATAATAATTTCACAACACTTACCTTCACATTTGGACCTTGTGCAGAATAAACTCTTCCTTTGATTGGGTTCTTTCTCCTCATTCAGCAAGGTTCTTCTGACAACTAGGGTTTCTCCCCTTTCAGCATCTTCAGAATGCTTAGAATGTGGATCTTCATCTACATGTGCAACTCATACATTACCTTCAGGTCTTCTCTTTGTCCTTCCTTGATGTTGCAAAAACTCAAATGCTCAATGCCCTTCTTCTCCACATTGGAAACAGGTTCCTCTGAAACCTCCTCTTCCAGGTCCTTGCCTAGGTCTGCCTCTTCCTCTTTGCTCACCATTGTTCTGGTCATGAGGGTGGTAGGTATTATCCTCTCTTTGATTTCTACTAGTGCCTGCTTCTTCACTTTTCTTTTGATCTTCATTACGGCCTCCATAGGGTCTTTCACCAGTCCTTTTGCCTTGACCTCTTCCCCTTTGCTTGCTATTAAATCTTTTGTTCAGCTTCTCTTCCACCTTTAGGGAAAACTGGTACGCATCTTCTATGGTTGTCATTCTAACCAAGCTCAACTCCTCTTGAATACTTGGCCTCAACCCATTAATGTAACGGGCTACCTTATATTTGTTGGGCTCTGCATGGCCTATCCTAATAGTGATTTTATAAAACTCTTCTGTATACTCCTTAACAGACTTGTTACCTTGCTTCAGTCCTTGCAGCTTCTTCAACAAATCCATCTCATAGTCCTTAGGAATGAACTGCTTCTTTAGTTTCTCCACCATCTGATCCCATCTAGTGATCTTTCCTTTTCCTCTTCTATTCCTCTCTAATTGAACTTCCTTCCACCAAATATTGTCATGGCCCTTCAACTTTGTTTTTGTAAACTTAACCCGATCTGGGTCCTCCACATCTTCATACTCAAAATACTCCTCCATGTCATTGATCCAATCAACAAGCTGTTCTAGATTCAAATCTCTAGAATATGTAGAAAATTTGATCTTGGGCCTCTTTCTGATCCTTGAAATGGCCCTTAATAGCCTAACTTCTGTAGGATCTCTGGCAGCTTCTTGTTCTTCCTCAGATAGTTCTTCTTCAGCTTCATCTTCACTTTCTTCTCTCGTCCTCAACTCAAACCTTCTTCATAGCTCCTCTTGCAATGCATCAATTTACCTTTGTAGGGCTCCAAAACCCTCTTCTGTCAAAGCATTCATCCCAACACAATTTCTTCATGGAGGCATTTTGTTCTCTGTAGCAAACCCACAACCTCAAGTCGTGGTGTAAACTGCGTCATGGTCAGCGATCTATCCACACACTCAGGAAACTTGGCTCTAATACCACTTGATGAAGGGGGTAAATCATAAAACACACAATAACAGAAATTGTACATAGAAAATAGAACTTTCTTTATTGATTTGGATAACTTATTACATTACAAAAGCTCAAATACAATCAGAGGAATCAACCCTCCACAGGCTGCAACACATTATAGCTTCCTATTCCCAGACTCTAGAATCAGTTGCCTTCTATAACCCTAAATTAGCTAGGGTTTCTATTTTCCTACCTATTCTTGACTACACACATTCCCCCTTAACTCTAATACTACCCATGGTTCCCAAAAATGGTTATTAATAGACTTTTTGGCGGCCAACAACCTAATTTCAAAATTTGCATCTCCCTCGAAAAATAGGTCAACTTCCGGGAGCCATAACTTTTGATCCGGGTATCCAATTGCCGAACTATTTTATGCATCGGAAAGATCGCGGAGTACTCTTCGTGCTAAGAGCTAGGCCTGCCAGTTCCAGCCATTTTTGGGCCCATACAGGGTTGTTTAGTGCCTCAAACCTGAGTTTGAATAATTTTCAAGCATTTTTCAGGAAATGAAAACTTTAATATCTTTCAACTCGCAAATAATCTTTGTGTGATTCCTTTGCCAAAGGTCTTATATTTTCGTCATGTAACTTCCTATAAATTTTAACTTCAATCTGTGCCCAAATGTAAACTTTCTAAAAATAGCAGGTTACTATTTTTAGCAGTTTGGGAAAACTGAAAGTTCTACATCATTATTCAAGGGATTATGGAACCAAAACCACAAATTTTGAAAAGAAATGGAAAGAACATCAACATTTTTGAAACACATCTCTTTTTGGGTGATGCAAGATTTCCCTTACACCACTGGATGCTCCTGCGTCAGACACCCAGGGTAATTTGAGAAGTGACCCTGTCACGTCTCATGTGTTTGTGTGAGGAAACCCAAATGGTCAACCTCTACCTTAGACAACCAAGAAGAATCTTGAACAGGCCTTCCTTCCCATTTCACCAGATATTCTTCATATTGTCTGTTCCGAGTACCTCTTCCGACACGGCTATCCAAGATCTCTTCTATCTCCTCAGTTGAAGTAGATGCCAGAATACTCCATTCTTCTTCTGTTGGTCCATCCTTTGGTCCACCTTCATGATATTCTGATAAATCAGCAATGTTGAAAATAGGGGAAATGTTGATCCCACTTGGCAGCTCTACCTCATATGCATTTCCTAAATCATGTTTCTTTAAAATTTGGCATGGTCCAAATTTCTTCATTTTGAATTTATTGTATGTTCTAATTGGGAACCTTTCTTTTCTCAAGTGAACTATGACTTCATCCCCTACCTGGAACTCCTTATACCTCCTCTTTTGATCTGCCTTAGCCTTGTATAGAATATTCATCTTATTAATGTGCTTTCTCACCTCTTCATGCAAATTCTTCAAATGTTCTCCAAAGTCTTCAGCTTCGACACTTGTCTTTTCTCCTTTGTCTAACTTTCTTAAATCATAAGCATTTTTTGGGCTATTGCCATATACAATCTAGAATGGGGATTTACCAGTACTCCTATTGACAGAATTGTTGCAAGCAAATTCTACTTGTGGGAAAATCAAATTCCGTCCCTTGGGCTTATCTCCTACTAAGCATCATAGTAGGTTACCCAAACTCCTATTCACCACTTTAGTCTATCCATCAATCTGTGGGTGGTGTGCAGAACTAAACTTCAAATTTGTCTTCAACTTCTTCCACAATGTCCTCTAGAAATAACCAACAAACTTGGTATCTCGATCTGAAACTATGCTCTTTGGTAGACCGTGTAATCTCACCACCTATCTAAAAAATAATTTAGCAATATGAACAGCATCATTAGTCTTCTTGCAAGGAATGAAATGTGCCATCTTCAAGAATCTGTCCACCACCACAAAAATGGAATCATGTCCTCTCTATGTCCTTGGTAAACCAAGAACAAAATCCATACTGATATCATCCCATGGCTTCTCTGGTACAAGTAATGGTTGATATAGCCTGGTATTCTGACTCGTTCCTTTTGCCATTTGACACACTCTGCAACTCTATACAAATTTCCTCACATCCTACTACAACTATGGCCAATAATAATTTTAACCAACAATAGCAATGGTCTTATCTCGATCAAAGTGCCTAGCCAATCCTCCACTATGCTTCTCCTTAATCAGGTTCTCTCTCATGGAACTCCTTGGAATGCACAACTAGCTTCCTCTAAACAACATGCCATCTTGGATTATAAAATCCAACCATTTTGTCATGTCCAAAGTAACAGGTTCCAAACAAGCTTTCCAAGTGTCTGCAAAATCTGTATCTTTAGGATACAAACTTTTGAGCTCATTGAACCCAACAACCTCTATCTTCATTTGTGTCAACAAATTTTGCCTTCTGCTCAAGGCATCAACAACTTTATTGGACTTTCCACTCCTATTCTTCAAAACAAAAGTATAGCTCTGCAAAAACTCAACCCATTTTAAATACCTTTGGTTCAACTTTCCTTGACTATTAAGATACTGTAAAGCTTGATGATCAGTATATAAAACAAACTCCTTTGGCAAAAAATAATGTCTCCATTTCTTCAAAGCCTGAACTATTGCATAAAACTCCTGATCATAAATAGAATACTTTTTCTTGGCATCATTAAACTTCTCACTAAAATAGGCAATGGGCTTACCTTCTTGACTCAAAATAGCTCCTATACCACTACCACTAGCATCACAATCTACCTGAAATACTTTATTGAAATCTGGAAGTGCCAAAACAGGTTGTTCTACAACTTTCTACTTCAATGTATCAAAACTCTTGTATGCTCCTTTAGTCCATCTAAACTCTTTTCTATCCCCTCTCATTGCCTTAGTTAGAAGTACACAAATGCTACTGAAATTCCTGATAAACTTTATGTAAAAACTTGCCAAACCATGAAAAGATCTTACCTCCGTTGCACTCCTTGGTATAGGCCATTCAATGATAGACCTTACTTTTTCTAGGTCCATCTTAAGACCTTCCTCTGAGACAACAAATCCCAGGTATACCAACTCCTTCTTTGGAAAACTACATTTCTTCAGATTAATTAGCAACTTCTCCTCCCTCAGCTTCTCTAGAACTCTTCTGATATGCATCAAATGCTCATCCCAAGTCTTACTGAAAATTAAAATATCATCCAAATAAACAATAACAAAACTTTCCAAAAATTCTTTTAGTACCTCGTTCATGAGCCGCATGAATGTGCCTGGTGCATTGGTTAGCCCAAATGGCATGACTAACCACTCATACAAACCTTCTTTGGTTCTGAAGGTTGTCTTCCACTCATCTCCTTCTCTGATACAGATCTGGTGATACCTACTCTTTAGGTCAATCTTCGTGAAGTGCTTAGCTCCACTCAAATAGTTCATTAGGTCATCCATTCTGGGCAATGGAAATCTATACTTGATCATGATCTTATTTATGGCTCGACAGTCTGTACACATTCTCCACTCTCCATCTTTCTTTGGTGCTAGTACTATAGGTACTGCACATGGACTTAGGCTTTCTCTTATCAATCCCTTCCTCAACAACTCCTAAACTTGTCTGTTCAACTCTTCACTCTCTGTTGGAGTCATTCTATGGGCTGCCTTGTTTGGCAAACTAGCTCCTAGTATCAAATCCATTTGATGACTTATCTTCCTTACAAGTGGTAAACCTTCTGCTACATTATCAGAGATAATGTCCTAAAATTCTTCCAACATATCTGAGACTTCTACTAGTACATCTTCACATTTCTCTTGACTGATCTTAGGAATAAATGTAAAGCAATGACACTCATGCTTCATACCTTCCAAAAATTTCCTACCATCTATTAAACAAATTTTGGCAGTACTACATACCTTTTCTTCCACCTCCTTCAAGGGCTTCAACTTATGACGAACTCCATCCTTTGTTAGGGAATATGTGTTTATATGACCATCATGGGTAGTGCTCTTATCATACTGCCACGGCCTCCCCAACAACATATGACATGCAGCCATCGGTATGATATCACATAGCACCTCATCATGGTAGTCACCAATCTTGACCTTCACTAAACACTGCTCATTGACCAAAGCTCTATGGTCCTTCTACAACCATGCAATCTGATATAGATGCAGATGCTTTCTTCTTGTCAACTTCAACTTGTCAATCATCTCCTCTGAAATAAGATTATTAGTGCTTCCACTGTCAATAATAATTTCACAACACTTACCTTCACATTTGCACCTTGTGCAGAATAAACTCTTCCTCTGATTGGGTTCTTTCTCCTCATTCAACAAGGTTATTCTGACAACTATGGTTTCTCCCCTTTTAGCATCTTCAGAATGCTTAGAATGTGCATCTTCATCTACATGTGCAACTCATGCATTACCTTCAGATCTTCTATTTGTCCTTCCTTGATGTTGCGGACACTCATATGATTGATGCCCTTCTTCTACACATTGGAAATAGGTTCCTCTGAAACCTCCTCTTCTAGGTCCTTGCCTAGGTCTTCCTCTACCTCTTCCTCTTTGCTCACCATTGTTCTGGTCATGAGGGCTGTAGGTATTATCCCCTCTTTCATTTTGACTGGTGCCTTCTTCTTCACTTTTCTTTTAATCTTCATTACAACCTCCATAGGGTCTTCCACCAATCCTTTTGCCTTGACCTCTTCCCCTTTGCTTGCTATCAAATCTTTTGTTTAGCTTCTCTTCAACCTTCAGAGAAAACTAGTACACATCTTCTATGGTGGTCATTCTGACTAGACTCAACTCCTCTCTAATACTCGGCCTCAACCCATTAATGTAATGGTCTACCTTCTCCTTGTTGAGCTCTACATGGCTTGTCCTAATAGTAATTTTATATAACTCTTCTATATACTCCTTAACAGACTTGTTACCTTGCTTCAGTCCTTGCAACTTCTTCAGCAACTCCATCACCTAGTCCATAAGACTGAACTGCTTCTTCAGGTTCTCCACCATTTGGTCCCATCTGATGATCTTTCCTTTTCCTCTTCTATTCCTCTCTAATTGGACCTCCTTCCACCAAATATTGGCATGGCCCTTCAACTTTTTTTTTGCAAACTTAACCCGATCTAGGTCCTCCACGTCTTCATACTCAAAATACTCCTCCATGTCATTGATCCAATCAATAAGCTATTCTAGATTCAAATCTCCAGAATATGTAGAAACTTCGATCTTGGGCCTCTTTCTGATCTTTGAAATGGCCCTCAACAACCTAACTTCTGCAAGATCTTTGGTAGCTTCTTGTTCTTCCTCATATAGCTCTTCTTCAACTTCATCTTCACTTTCTTCTCTCGTCCTTGGCTCAAACCCTCTTCGTAGCTCCTCTTGCAATGCATCAATTTTCCTTTGTAGGGATCTAAAACCCTCTTTGATCAAAGCATTCCTCCCAACATGATTTCTTTGTGGAGGCATCTTGGTCTCCACAATAAACCCACAACCTCAGGTCCTAGTGTAAACTACCTCATGATTGGTGATCTATACACACACTTAGGAAACTTGGATTTGATACCACTTGATGAAGGGGGTAAATCATAAAACACACAACAACATAAATTATACAACAAAAATAGAACTTTCTTTATTGATTTGGACAACTTATTACATTACAGAATCTCAAATACAATCAAAGGAATCAACCCTCCACATGCTGCAACACATTACAGCTTCCTATTCCTAGACTCTAGAATCACCTGCCTTCTATAACCCCAAATCAGCTAGGGTTACTGTTTTCCCACCTATTATTGACTCCACACTTGCCCCCTTAACTCTAATATGACCCAAGGTTCCCAAAATGGTTATTAATAGCCTTTTTGGCAGCCAACAACCTAATTTCAAAATTTGCATCTCCCTCCAAAAATAGGTCAACTTTCGGGAGCCATAACTTTTGATCTGGGTGTCCGATTGACGAACTGTTTTATGCGTCAGAAAGCTCACAGAGTACTCTATGCGCTAAGAACCTGCTTTGCTAGTTCTAGCCATTTTTGGGCCTGTATGGGGCTGTTTAATGCCTCAAACCTGAGTTTGAATAATTTTTAGGCATTTTCCGGAAACAGAAACTTTAATATCTTTCAACTAGCAAATAATCTTTGTGTGATTCCTTCGCCAAAGGTCTTATATTTTTGTTATGTAACTTCCTTTAAATTTTGACTTCAATCCGTGCCTAAATGCAAACTTTCTAAAAATAGCAAGTTACTATTTTTAGTAGTTTGGGAAAACTGAAAGTTCTACATCATTATTCAAGCGATTATGGAACCAAAACCACAAATTTTGAAAAGAAATGGAAAGAACATCAATACTTTTGAAACACATCTTTTTTTGGGTGATGCAAGATTTCCCTTACACCACTGGATGCTCCTGCATCAAAATTTATCTCTACAATGTGCAAAGGTAAGAGAAAAAGTAAGAACTGAGAAAAAAGCATAAGGTTTTTCTCCAATAATACAAAAATATGTCTCAAAAATCAAATGCAATATTAACTCCTCTCAAACTGCACTCCAATTGATGCATGAATAGGCTAAAAAAGCAACTCCTAGTTGTTGCAGGAGAAAGACGAAAAAGCCAAAGAAATAGGGTCCATAACTACTCCAAATTAATCTATTTTATCTCATGACTCCTCTCAAGGTGTTTGATCAAAAAACTGCAAAAAATAGCTTACTTTGACTCAAAGTCAAAAATATAAGTGAAGTAACCTTCCGCATGAGTTTCCAACCTCAGTTCAACTCCATCTCTCTTTGCATGATGTAAGAGCAATTTATAAGTCTAATTTAAAAAAATATTATAGGTAATATGATTTATTAATTACCTTTATAAGTGTTATCATAAACTATAAATTACTTAGGTTTAATTTAGCAAGTATCAAGGTGTTTTGGTGATTATTACCTTAATAAGTGTTAATTTACATTTATAAGTGTCTTTAGGTCATGCAAAGAGAGGGGTAGAGGGTGTCATGATTATATTATTTTACTTACAAATTCATCCCTTACAAAAAGCCATTAGGCAAAAATAATGCTTTTCTGCCTTTGGCTTATGAAAAGCCACCATTCCTTCTCAAATTGACCTAAGTCAAAAAGGAAACCCAAAAAGAAATCGTAATCCTTCTCTTTTCAAACCTTAACCATAATTTACCTTTGATTTATTGAAGGTTAAAAATGAATCATAAAAATCACAAAAACATCATTATCACCTTATGACTCTCATGGGCTCCTCATGCACCACTAGGTCTTCAACATTTGGAAGATGTGACCATGGCCCTCATTAGATTTTCGTGATATTTTCTTTTATACTTTAACCAAAATTCAAAACCTCAGACTCGAGCTCTCATGCTAGGTCATCATTAAGAAAAGAATTCTTGAAACCCTAAAAGGCTTTCATTTCATTCCTTCACTTCTTATATTTTGGTTGCTTTGTTGTCTACACTGCCATGAGGGTTTGATGAGTTGTTTACATCTTCTAAAGGGCTTTACTATCTGGGAATCTTCTTGTTGTTCCATTTGGTAAGAAATATCTTCATTTTGCTACTCTATATACTATCCTTGTTCTGCTATAACTAATGGGATAGTTAGCTTTTTTTTCTTTGCAAAATGATGATAGTCAAAGCCTTATCTTTAAATGAGATCCTTGCTTTGTTTGTTCTAGGAAAACTATGAAAATTTGTTTCATTCCTGCTTTCAGTTTGCTTCCTTCTATTGTGAGAAAAATAATGAAAAGCTAGTTTTGTTTATCACTTTGTTCTTTATCATTTCTTTGAAGGAACTTAAACAATAAACCTTTGTTTACCATGGTAGATTTATGTTAGCATTCTTCCCTTTCTCTATGAATTGTGAAAAGAAAACTCCTTTTCTTTCTTTTAAAGATTGTCCCATTATCATTGCAAATTGTGAGAGCTTATTGATGATGCTTGGTCTCCTTATTCTTCTTACTTACTTCACATGATTGTGAGCCTCAGGATCTTTACATACTATTGCTTCATTTATCTTGAAACCCCTTGAAACCCTCTATTACTATTGTTTCATGATGTGACTTGATGTGGTTTCCTATTTCTCATAAACAATGTGAAGGTTTGCTTTGTCAATGACAGAAAACCCTACAAGGGTTTAACTGTAAAAAGTGGGAAATTTCATTACTACTTCTCCGCCTCTTTCTTTTTATGAGAAATAGTTGAAAAGACCTTATTTTTTATGCTTCTATGGTGAAAATTGGTGAGGAACTCTATTTTATTTTCTTTGTGGCTCTCATCTTCAGCATAAAATAGTAAACTCTGGTTCCTTTTGCTCTCCTCTTTTATATGTTGCTCCTATAGGGCTTTGAGAAAACTGTGAGATAGTTTGTATCATGTCATCTATGGAAAAATAAGACTCTTTGTTTCATTATCTTTATTTTGTAATTTTAAATGAACATACCTTATTTGAAATAGAGGTGCATGTAGACTGTTGATGAGAGCAAAAATAGTTGGAAATTGGATCTGTTGCTTCTTGGATAAGAACAATGAAAATGTCTCTTCTCAGATGACATACTTAACATGACAAGTGAATTTTATCACTGTGCTTTAACCTTTTTGATAGTCATATTGTCTCCTTTAAAATATTGTTCCTTTTGTTCTCTTGTCACTATCACATTGTTAGCTACCCCATTTGTTGTTCCAGACTTCTTTTTGCTAATCCTACTTTGGGAAATCTGCCCTCTACATGTGTGTAATGAAGCCTTCATACATTTTCATGACTATTGTATGATTGTGTCTTGATGATAGACGTGACTATCCTATAGTGACTATGAAGCTCTTTATATGACTATCAGACCTACATATACCTCTTTATTCTACTTGCTAATGATTGTTCTTCAACTCTTTGGGACTATCGAGGTTCATTCTTCTATGGAAGATTTTTCTTTTAGGATGCTATAGACTTGCTCTTTTGATATTCTGACTGTTCTTTGATATTTTAAGTGTTCTTGATGAATCTTCATATAGAATGCACCTACATGCTCTATATGTGACTAACCATTATGGATACTTGTATGTGCTTTATGAATGTAACCTGCATATTAGCATTGCTATGATATGAACAATCTTTGTATCCTACTAATGTAGAGACCAATGGACTTGTTTCCTATCCTTCCTTCAAAATGGGTGACTATTGTTACTTGAGCTATGCATGTTGTTCCTTTGTGACATTGCTGCTCCTATCTTTTGACCCTCATGACTATTGTCTCCTTTATTTGCTATGGTTTGGACTTTCATTCAACTCCAACACTCATGATTGTTAGAGCCTCTATGACTGTTGGGCTACTGCTCATCTTCCATTTATGGATTGTTATGGACTTTTTTGATACTTGGCATAGAATGACTACTCAGTGCTCTTCTTCTCAGTGTTAACTATCATACTATGATTACTACTCTTGGATGCAAGCATATATCCTTGCTTGATCGAGTTTGTCATTTACAATGTCTTGTTGTACATGAGTCATCATGACTAATTTTTAGTCTGTGTAAGGCTATCTTGAGGACTGTTATGACATTCCTCCTAATGTCCTATTACTCCTTTTGTTATTTCCACCACTTAAAAGACATGTTGTCACCTAAACATGACCATGTTGATGACCCTTTCCATTGATGGTTTTAACAATTAATTCTATTGTTGCTGCCCCTTGATTGACTATGACTGTTCCAATCTCTTCACTCCTAACCTAGCTGTGATAATCATTTTGCAATCCAGACTGATGTTATCACTTTGTGTTGGCTTCATAAGGGATTGCTTCTACTATGCTAGAATAGTTAATAGATTGGATTGAGGTCTTTATGCCGATATAGTCTTAAGAAAACTGCTACATTCATACTTAATGATTGTACCTTAGCAGAAATGATCTTCACAAGGCACAAAAAATGGCTTATACATCTTTTACCTTCTCTATCTTCCTCAACATGCATTTTTAGGATTGTTCCTTCTCTTATAATACATAATGGTTATTCCATGTCCTTTGTTCTCTACCTCTGTTCTATGGTCTTCACATTGTCCCCTTAGTGTGCAATCAGTGACCATTTCTATCGGTGAACCAAGCAATCAAAAAAACATGTGATCATCGAAACATGAAATCAATAATTTTTTCAATCCATGAACTCTTCAATTGGTGAACTCTTCA
The DNA here is from genome assembly GCA_027924645.1 of Cunninghamia lanceolata. NCBI lineage: Eukaryota > Viridiplantae > Streptophyta > Pinopsida > Cupressales > Cupressaceae > Cunninghamia > Cunninghamia lanceolata. The sequence goes on from BSBN01000144.1 coordinate 4,876,870, forward strand.
ATCAGTGAACTCTTTAATTGGGGAACTCTTCAATTGATGAACTCTTCAATCAACAAAATATTCAATCAGAAAACTCCTCAATCAATGAACTTTGTTGGTGATGAACCACTTCTGTGAAATAAACAGACTTTGTGAAACATAAAATTGGTGAACCAAAAAGTTTGTGAACTCTTTTTAGTAGAAGTATTTTTTGGTGAATCAAAGGGTTTGTAAACCTTAGACTGGGCCAAAATGTTCTAATATCCCCATTTTTCATCCAAATTACACCAAATTTGAAATAGTTATACCTATTATCACTTAGAATTGTATCCTTCTTGGAGACTTCCAAGCATTCTAATGACACACTGGGAATGATCTCAAGGTGTGGGACATTGCAATTTTGAGATTAGACCTCCAGAGAAGGCTAGTTCCTCTTTCTAAGATTAAGACTTGGATAAACTAACTAACTCTAATGCTAAACTTGCCAAGGTGAAATGGATAGAAGCAATATAGAAAAGAAAAGGTGATGCACCAGAGCTATGAGGTGTATTAGCTAAATTTAATCAACACAACAATGATCTCAACCCTAAAAGGAACTCACAAAGGATTGTAACCTTGACAGAGGCTTTGAATAGAAGACCATAACCTATGAAGGAGCCATTTTACTCACAAAATAGACCACAACTTCAAGTGAAATACAAAGATAAAGTACAAGAGAGGTAAAATATTAGAGATATATTGATCATGAAGGTCAAATGACCATTACAAAGAGTAAATAACATGTTACAGAGTAATAGACATAAAATAATCACATACATTCATGGTTGAACAATGGACTAGAGACATCAAAGGATTGAAAATGAGCACAATACAATAAATATAGCTATTCTATAAGTGTATTATAAGGTCTAGAAGTAACAGAGAAATTTACACAACATAATAGCCTAGGAAAACAACTAACAACCTGAAATACATCTTTGAAACATGCATATATAGATTTTACAATCACACTGTAGCAACCATGGAGTGGAAGGTAAGAAGTCAACAAGGAGGGACATCAACCATGCTGCATTAACTCAAATTGACATCCTTTAAAATGTGCCCTTGCTCATATCTATGAAATCTACTGCAAAAGGAGGTCCACCCATGTTGTGAGTACATGAAATTTAATCTAGATGAGGAACAGTGGCATGGGGAGGTGGAAAATTGATCTCCCACACAAAATTGGGCTTTGAAGATGCATTAATGGTGACCAGGAGGGTCGCTGAGTAGTCGAATCATATTTGAAAAGTGAAAAATTCCTGTCAGAATTTTGAAGTTCGGGCCACCAGCCTTCTACTCTATCACTTGTAGAAGAAATGAGGAAGGAGAAAACACTGAGCTCTGACATTTATACTTAGAAGACTTCTACCTCTATAGAGATCAAGCCTTGAGCCTTTGTTGTTCATCATTTCAGGAGGGAAGGAAGAAGAAAGAAATCTTCCCCCCTAGGCTCTGACTTACATTTAGAAACTTTTGATCGTTGGAGATCGAGCCTCAGATCTTTGGCATTTTTCTTTCGAAGAAGAAAGGAGAAAGGAGAAACAACCACTCCTCCAGATCTACTTTGTAAAGGAGTATTACATTATTGGTGGACTTTGGACCTCGGACTTGTTAGAAATGAAAGAAACACTACTTCAATGGAAATCTAATTCAAATAAATTTTAGCAATCTTTAACTGTGTGCTATTAACAATGGATATTGTCACAAAACATAAACCCACAATGCAAAAATATACCATAAGTAGAATGAAGCACATAACAAAAGTGTTTAACATGGAGAAAACCCTTGCGGGTAAAAAACTCCACCAAAAAAAGAGGCCAAGTTGTATTATCTTCACAAAAGGAGATTATGAATACATTCACTTCCTCTATCCTTCAACCTTCACTCTGGTAGAACCTGGGTACCTGTAAACTATTATATGCATCTCATCTACTATGCTATGGTTTATATAAAATTTACACAACCTCAATATATTAAATGACTCTTTACAAGCCCATAATACTTGTCAAGAGTCAACAATACAACCTTGGCCATCCATGGCCAAGAATAGGCTCTTACAGGGTCATAAATGTTGTCATAAATGCATCCTACACTTGGAAAAATGTGCCCAAGAAAGATTGAATGCCTTGGGACCAAAAATAGCCACTTACAGCATCTTATGACGTGTCATATGCTATTATAAGTGTCATACAATCTTATGACAACTTACAGTTGTCATAGAATCTCTTACATCTTCTTACAGCATCTATGACGTGCGTCATAACACTAAAAATAGATTATTTCTGCACATGTGCACCCCACTTTGACCAATTACCATTTACCATAGTAAATGACATCCTGTAACTACCACCAATAACTCTAGGACTTACTATGCAGTATCTCCATAATTACCATGAATAGTAAATAATTTTTACTTCTACCAGTGAAACTTGTACATCCCTTATGGTTAATTACAAATAATAAATGGAATAATACAATAATGGGATTTACAAGGTTAATGGCACCTTATCCCAACATTCTACTACTTGACATTATAAATTGTAAATCAACCCATAGGAAAGCAAATAAAAAATAATTAGGCACTAGAAACAAGGCCCATGGCCTCTCTACACCATACTGTTGTGCCTTGCACACATGCCCCATTTAAAAATGAGGACCCCCTCTTTTGATTTGGCTTAGATGTCATTAGATCTTTTCATCTCCTAAGTGGTTAAGTGGTCAAAGTGCATTTTGACCTTGATTGAATGATGATATTGAGAAATTACTTCAAGAATTAGCTAGGTTGGTTTTTTACATCCCTTTTGAAGGCCTTGAATTGCCCTTTTATGCTAAATTATCCTTTTGCACTAAATTCCTATCTGTTTGACCATTGTACTAGATTGTCTTCCAACTGACCTGGTGCTAAAATTTGTTGTCACCAACTTTAGTGCTAATTTCCTCTCTAATGGACTTCTATGCTAGAATCAACCATCTCTGACTTGTACCAAATCGATCGATCACCGACTAAGTCATACAAAGCCAAAATACTCGCAAGTTGGATGGACCTTAAATGCCTACAAAATGTGTGAATCAAACTTATAAGTCTTAGTGCTAAAAAGGTCCCTCACCGACCAGGTCTGAGCTAGGAAGAAATCGCGCCAAAACCATAAAACTGACAATCATCGCTGTGCATTAATGGTGATTTTGCCAAGGCATAAAAGGGACAAATCCTCCATTTTAACCATTTCTTTTGCATTCAACAAGATTTCCAAAGCTTTGTTTTCTGCCAATCTACCCAAGTTCAATCCGTGACCACCCCTGTTTGCACAGTCTGAACACGCCTTCCACATTTACCAAGTAGGGTTCCAAACCTTGTCCTTCAAGCTTTCACTACATACAATTAGTGTTTGATTGAATGTTAATCTTTCTAAAATGAACATTCTTAGGGTTTCTAGCTAGGGTTTCTCTACATAGATTGTTTGTTCTTCATTGAAACCCCATTAGGATTTCTTGTTGAAAGTTGGGAAAAGACCAAAACTTAGAGAAATTTTGGCATAGATACCTTCGATTTTTAGCGCTAAAATGAGGTCCGACTGACCTATAAATTTGTCGATTCCCTAGTCAGTCGGTGACCTCTAAAACCTGTGCCACACTTTCAGAACCATTGTGCACTAAAAACATCAACTTTTGACCTACATGCCCACATTGCATTTCACCGATTAGGTCGGATGGACAACAAAACCCTACAAACCTTGAAAATTACTTTTGCACTAAAAACCCCTTACGCTGACCTTACACTAAAAGACCTCGTCTCCAACTTGGTCGGACACCTCAAATTTCCCCACAAAGTCAGTGGAATCTCAAAATCCCGCTAGAAACAAGATATCGGTTGTGCGCTAAATATGATATCTTCTGACCTGTGCTATAATACTCTCCCACCGACTTGGTCGGTAGCAACCAAAACTCGTGCAAATTGGACCATGCCGAATCCTATGCAAATGTAATACAAACTATCTCAAGAGACTTGTGCTAAATCACAAACTGACTAACTGAACAACCAAGGGAGATCGGTGAACTCTAAAACCCACACAAGTCAATAACCATCAAAATCCATGCAAAACCTTGGGTCGGACAAGCCCATTTTTCCCGCTAAGGTCGGTAGACCCTGATTTCAGCGCTTTTCTGCCTACAGGTTGGATGACCCTAAAAATAGTGTAAATCATGCAAATAACTAATTTTTCAAAGAATTTTCAAAGGGAAAGTGCCAAAAATGATAGAGTTAATGTTGTAATGCATAGATAATGACAATTTTTGTAAGATTTCTTGCAACATTAAATTTTTCTTTGCATGTATTTATGATGATTGTTGTAAGTGCAATAGTGATAACTATTAGATTTGATAGTAATAGCAGATTTATCAAAGTTCATCTTAAACTTAGGAGTGTGCTATAAGATTCCTCAAGGTATCAAACTTATAAGGTCCAGTCTTGCAGACTAAATGACTTCCCGAGCCCAAGCTATGAAGTACGAATTCAAAGGAATCCCTCCAGAGATCAAGATTCACTCCAAGTGGAGTGATGTAGGAGATACAGACGTAGGTCACATAGACCTAGATGACTTCAGATTGAGGGTCTTTGGTCTGAACCCAACTCCTAGGGCCAAAATACTCAGGGACAGTGGTATATCAGAAGCTGCTGCCTTCCCCACCTCAATGCAATGTGTAGAACTGATGGCAACTTGTGCAGATAGATATGATGTAATGAAAACAATAATCAAAACAACCAGTGGGGATTTCTTGGCTGATTTAAGCCTACCTTCTCTAGTTAAGACCTTTGATATTGCTTGGCACAAGGTTATGACTATGCCAGACAAACAAGGATCAGAGGAGACTTATAACAAAGATGTAGAAGGTTATAGAATGTACACAAATGATAATTGGGCCAAAAGTAGAAGCTCTGCTCTCATCAAACTTCCCCGAATACTATATAGAAGTGATTTCCATGATGAAATTGGAGACTTAGTAACTTTTCTGAGTAGGATATATGGATTACCTATAGCCCCCACTTTTGAGGAATGGATGTTTTTCATTAGCATTGAGATATTCAAAGGGACTAAGTTTTGCTGGGCTTAAATCCTTGACAACAACATTCATGAGGCCTTCAGTAATTTCAAGGACAAAAGATACTTCAGATGGACATCCTGTATTGCTTATGCATTGGCAAGAAGAAATCACTATGTTGGGCTGTCCAAAATTGGAGAAGTTGGGAATAATGAGCAAACTTAGATAAAGGTATATGAATTCTACCCATAGCTAACCTCTTCTCAATCTTTGATACATTTTAAAAGAGTAAATGATGCTTTCATGATGTATATAACCAGAATACTGCAAGGTAACATAGCCTTGAGGATTTCCACTGAGGCCATGAATTCATCCAGTAGATGGTACGGTAGATGGTACATCCAGTTCAAGAAATTCACATATTTAAGGGTGCAAGGCTTCATTGGGATGACTTATAGACTTTGCAGGTACCCCGATGACAAGATAGTGCTTCTAGAACTATCTAGATAGTTAATACCCTATGCTGAGAAGCTCAAACACTTGTACAGAACCAATGTTTAGTTTCCCATCAAGTTTGACAAGGGAATTTATGCATGCACTTTTTTGGCATCTGCAGAGCACTCTAATAAAGAGCTTCAACTCCTCAATTTACACTACTACAATGCAAGGGATCATTTTGATCCACATAAGGTTATGGAAAGATTCGTGAGTAAGAAGTTGTTCCACAAGATGTATATTGAAGATTTTTGGGCCAATTACCCTGATGATTATGAGATTATGAAGAAAGCACATTCAAAGTTGCCTTTGGATTTTATCAAGAAGTTTCACGTTATGGTAGTGCCAGACTAGCTATAAGATGATGAAAATGTTATGGTCAGAGGACCATGGGAGGCTCAATACCATCAGCCTATCCCATTGCTAAATTAGGCAAATGTAGAAGAGAGCTCCTTGGATATTGTTATGAGAGAACCTATCAGATTAAACAAAGCTTGGGTAAGAGGTCAAGTGGCTGCTTTAGAAGGACAAGGAGTTCAAGTCACTTATACAGTGTTAGAATCAGATGAGGACTTTGGGGAAGAGGAGGATGAGCCAATCCATGTCACAAATGAAGTAGAGCCAGCTGAGAGACAGAAGTCAGACAGTGACTGGCTAAAAAAGTGAAGAAGATGAAGAAGCCATCTGCAAGGCCTCCTCCAAAGAAACATCAGCCTCCCTCTACTAGGACAAGGGCCTCCAAGAAAAGAGATATGCTAAGTGGTCCTGGAGAAGGATCTAAGGCAAAGAAGGTAAAAGTAAAAGAAGTCAGCAAGGGGGATGCTACAACCAAGAAAGATTCTAGTCCTCCAACTGCCCAGTCTCCTACTACCCAAAGTGTGGGCACTGTTGTCACAACCCCTGTCGTTTCTACTACCACTTCTCCTTCTATCACTCCTTCCTCTACTGCATCCACTTCACCCATAACCTTATCTTCCATAACTCAAGAAACATCCCCTGCCACCTCTCTTACCTCTACCATTGCAGCTACTTCTTTCTCATTGGCAATTTCTTCCAACACCTCTAGCAGCCCTATTTCTTCCACTGTCACCATTTCATGCCCTTCCACTATCATTACACTTATATCTTCTTCTTCTTCCACTCAATTACCTTTACCTCCCATTTCTACTATCCTTTCACCCCCTCTTCCTCTACCTTCACTACCCTTTCCTTCACCTCTTGTCATCTCTTCTTCCTTGTCATCGGTCTTGGCTAACCTGACACAAGTCAATATGCCTTCCCTAGCCATATCCTCTGCTGTCCCTATTTCACAAATGCCTGTAGATTCTTTGGCAGTACCACTACTGCCTGGGATTGAGAAAGTATGTGTGGAGTTGGGGTTGCATGAGTTTGAAATAGCACTTGAGGAGGAAAAAGATGTATTGGCTGAAGTAAGTGATAAAGATTTATATGAACCTTTGACCAATGTTGAAGTTATTGATGTATTTGATAGCCCTCCAGGTAAAGGTCAGATGGAGGAAGTTTTTAGGTTGGATCAAGAAAATGTAATGGAAAATCTGGAAAACCCAGCCCAAGAAGAAGAAAAGATAAGCACAGAGAAGAATGAAGGACAAGAGCAAGAAGGGAAGTCACCTAAAGAGCTGGCTATAGTTGATGGTGACAAAGCCACTGAATTGAAAAAATCTTCTGTACCTGAATGGTTGCAAAGTAGAACAGCATATCCTGGACCCCAGGTGGAAAAAATGCAGCTTGATCTAAGTAACATTTTATCATAGGCTCAGAATCCCAAGAAGAAAAAGAAGGCTAAGATACAATCGAGAATCTATAGGGATGAATCAGGATTGAGAGTTATAGAAATAGAAGTCCCGCCAGCTAATGTAGCAAAAGAATAAGTTAGGGTAGAAGATTCCGTAATATCTATAGTTGATATGGGACCAACCACTTGTGCTCAAAGAGTGGATGATTTCAAGGATTCAATCACATCAATTTTGGAGCAATTAGACAAGGATGTAACATCCAAGAAGGATTTGAAGCAGCAGAATGAAGAACTTCACGCATGCCTTTAGTTTTTGGTAAAGCCAGTAGATGCAGGGGGGATATAAGGATGATACCCACTTTTCTGTCTACTGATGAAATGGCCAGATTGGGTGAGGTAAGATCCAAATCCCAAGGTACAGAAAATTGGTTATTAAAAGTTTTTGAGATGGGGTGTAAAACTATTAGTACCTCTGCTCAAGTGCATAAGAAATTAGTAGAATTGCATAATAAATGGAAAGACTTGTGTGAAGAGTGTGACTTCTTCGATGAATACTATTTGCATATGTATTTTTGGATAAAGAGCATCACAGAATTGCCTACCTAGACTCTAGTTGTAGAGAATATTTTGACTAGGAATCCACTGCCCAAGGCCATTGAATTCTATCAACAGCTACTTTTGAGAAAAGAAACTTTTGAGCATATAAAAGAAGCATATAAGCCAGCCGGTGAGGAGCTAAGATCAATCATATATGATATCAATGACTCTTTAAAGGATTACCAGGAAGCATCCTATGATGATTATGCCCCATTTGATATCAAGAAGTGTAAAGATAAGTTACATAAGGTGATTTTTGACGATGCCATGCTCAGTATGGAGGATAGGTTGGACAAGGTAAGTGACCTCAGGTCTGAATTCAAGGCAGTTCACAAGGCAAGTGCAGAGATAGAAAAGATATACAGTAAATTTAGTTGGGAGCTAGAGATGTTTGACTACAGGATAAATCATTTGAAGGATCTAGATCCATCTGAGATTAACCCTGCACTTGACGTGTGGCTGACTTACCATAACAAGCTGGCTAGTGAAGACAAAATTGACTTAGGTAAAGAATCCTGATATTATTTTAAATATTTTAAGGATGTAATCTCGTCATAACTGTAAATCACTATATTCGGGGCAGCATGTGACTCTATTTTTTCTTCTTCATGCTTCTAAAATGTTCATTTCTACTAATATATTGAGTTGGCTAGTTAAATTGACTACATTCAATGTATTTGGAGGTTGTTTTTCATCTTTTTCATAGAAGACAAAATGTAATCCGAGAATTGATGTGAGCTATTATAATTGTATTTATTGATGTAATCTAGATTGTTGGTGTCAAGTTAATCTCCACCGTTCATTTGAAAACTCGATATGCTACTTTTCTATATAAATGGCTGCCATTTCCTTTGTTTGTAAGAGAGATTTGATGTTGAATTGTTGACTCTATGCCATGTGAAGTAATACAAAGTAATTTTCTGTAGTAATTTTGAGAATTTGTGTCTTGTGTTGGCTCATTTTGGTTTTCATGGTTCACTTCTTGCTCTCCCATAGTTAGTGAGTTGTACTTTATAATGTTCTGGTTTGCTGAAAGTATTTGATGAATGCTCTAGTCCATACTTTTAGTTATTTGTTGATGGTAGATAGCTGTGTAAAGTTAGTCTAGACTTATCAGTTGTGCTTAGTTCAATTACATTTCATGAATTAAATTGTGCCAATCATTGGCTATTTAATGAATGAATGTAATCTAAAAATTTCTAGATTTCCATTGAAGATAGCACCATTTTCTGTAGTACTATAACACTTATTTTAGTTTGGCAACTCAGAAAACTGGTTAAGTTTCAGAGCATTTGTCTACATAAAGTAAAATCTATGCATTGTGAATGTCACTTAGGATTCTTCTAAAACCCTATACCTTTTGTATTTTCTTAAAAAAACCTTGGTTAGATTAGGAATTTCAGCGGCATTTTACATTGTTTATCAGCTGAAATCTTGAAAAGTTTATATGTATTTGTTATTCCAATTTGAAGATCTATAGATTACATGTAAGACCCCTTGTTAGCACAGTTAGACATTCCAACTAAGATATTTGAAGCAAGTTAAGACCTAGCTGTATTATCCTTGGAGTAGTCTTACCTAGGGTGGGATAGTTTTCAAGAGAGGTGTGAAGCCAGCAATCACACATGCGTTATTGTGTACTAAAACCACCATCAACAGAATTGGAGCTAGAAGGAGGGCCCTATTTTCCCTCTGCTTAAAAATTAGCAAGTTTGGGGACTAGATAGAGACACACTAGATCCAGCTTAGTTAGAGAAGAGTTGCTATCCCTAACAGAATTTAGATGAATAAGAAGGGATCAAGGTATGTCAAGAGCCTGAAGAGCTCAGTCAGCCCCAAGGAACATAACTGCAGCTCCCTTTAACCCTCCCAACATGACCTTCTTTGTAGGAAATAACTAGTCTCCTTTTCTATTCAATGATTACCATGATATGCCAAACAACCCAGATAAGTTCTGTTCAAAGTTCAAAGTAAATGATCGAGATAGGACTATAGATGGAGACATTAAAATCTTTGAAGCTAACATGTTCATGTTACAAGTACAGTATGAGGATTTTATATGTAGGTTGTTCCCTTATTCTCTACAGGATGAAGCTTATTACTGGTTCGCTAACCTCCCTGCAACATCCATAAATTCATGGCTAAACCTAAAGACTACATTTCTAGATAGGTTCTGTATGCCTACCACCCTAGCTGACCTTTATCAATCCTTTGTAGAAATCTGTCAAGGTGAAGGAGAGATGATAAGTTCCTTTAACAACAGATTTTAGAAACCCTTTAGTGACTTGCAAGCTCCCTATGCTGTAGAACAGGCCGCTGCCCTACCCATTTACTATGCTGCCCTAGATAAACTTACCTCCATGTTCACAAGGAGAGCTGACCCAATCCCTGCTACTTTAGCTCAGACATATTCTATTGCTGTCATTGTGAGTACCCAGCTAGGAGAGACAACTTTCAGTCCGTTGAACCATATGGGACTTGTTGCCATGCCAAATCAAATACCTATGATAAATCATGCATTTGCCAATCATACTCCTATGATGAATCCAATTCCAAAGCCAGCTGCAACACAAGCTTTAGTGATCCACCCAAGTAATCCAGTAGCTGAAATGCCTCCAGCACAAATACCTTTCCTACAGTCTTCAGAAATAGCCAAAGCCAAAGAGGACAGAGATGACATCAAAGAGCTGGTTGAACAAATGAAGAAGCTTACTGCCAAGGTTACCCACCTCAAGAACTAGAATGCTTATCTACGACAAAGGGGACAAAATTAGCAACATTTTTAGAATCAGCAGTACTCCCAGAATCAGAATCAAAACTAGTTCCCAAATCAAAACCAATATCAAAATCAGAACTTTCAATAGCGCCCAAATCGATCCTGGAACACCAGACCAAATAATGCAGGAGTGCCCTCACCCTTGGAAAATTAGAACAATGATACCAAGCCCCTAGGTTGTGTGATGTTAGCTGAAGCAGCTTTATCCACTTGGTACAGACTGTATAACATGAATGTTCACTCTGAACTAGACTGCCTAGAATTCCAAATTGCATCCAGTATCTTCTAGATGGAGATTCAAAATGCTAAAAATTAGGAGACTCCACCGACAGGGTATGAAATTGTTCCTTCTTAGAGGTATGACACTGCTTTAGTTCTTGATAGCTATACATTTCCATTCCAAGACTATAATCAACCTGAGGAAGAAGAGTATAAAGAATTTAATACATATCAGCAGTACAATAAGACTCCTTACAACCTGATAAGTAGCAAGCCTAAAGGCCCTTTCACCACCTCCATCCCACCAAACAGCTATCAGATACCACTTGACCCAAAAGCTACCAATAATCCTAAACCGTCGAAAGTCACCCATCAACTAGTATATCAGGGTGCTACTACTGCTAAAAGTTCTCAACGATTTGACATAGTGAAAATGGGGCAGTATGTAGCCAAGGAACTTAAGAAAATGAAGGTTAGTTTTTCTATGTATGAGTTACTTAAAATACCTAAGGTTAGGACATCTTTCTTTCAAGATATGGGTGTTGGAACCAAAACTGATTATGTACCAAAGGAAAACATCACCAAAGATAGCATTGATAAAGGGAAAAAAAGAATACATGTGACTGATGTGGAACAAAAGATGACACTAAATAAAGACAAGAGGGAAAGTCCTCCTTTCCTCTTAACACTTAGGATATTCAATAAGAACCTTCATAACTGTTTAGTAGATTCTAGTACTTCCATGAATGTAATACCATTATCAGTCTATAAGGCACTTGGGTTCACTCCATCCAAGTCTTCCAGGAAGGTGACACAATTAGATAAGACTAAAGTAAACGTAGTAGGTGAATTAAACAGGATACACATGTAATTGGCTTTTGATCCTAGGGTGTAGCAGTATATAGATATTGAGGTGGTGGACATTCTAGATCAATATGACATGCTTGTAAGTAGAGACTACTCTAGGACTTTGAATAGTTATATGACAAATGATTTTTCTCATACGTGGCTACCAAGGAAAGGGTTGGCCAATTAGATATATATTGAAAGAGAACCCAAGATGAAGCATATGATTACAGAGTATAATCAACCCAATGAGATTCTATTCTCATAAGTTGATTTGGGAGTTTATCTTCCACACATTAGTCAGTTAGAAGAAGTCCTTATGTTGAGCTGCTTGAGACCCTCTAAACCACTTATAGAAAGATCAGAATGTGTAGAAGCATACATTCAATCAGATTCAGAAGACTCTTCAGAAGAGGATGAACCTAGGATATTTGAAGGATTATGTGATTTCTTAGCCAGATTTGTGTAAGATCAAAGCACTATTGGAAAGTAGGTTCAAATGGAGGGGTTATTATTACCCAACTGGTGCCGCATACATGATACATCACATTCTAAATTTACTTGCTAGCTGTGTCAAGAGGTAGTCAAACAAGTGCAAAGACAACTGAAGATCCCCATAATTCTGAAGAAGGCATCAGCTGTTGAAAAGGAGGAAGAACTCAAGCCTCCACTTGATGAGAAGAAATCTGTGAATTAGAATGATAGCAGTAGAGATTTTCACTTATGGACCTTAAGATTTGATCAGCCAAGATGTAGACAAGGGTCTGGTGTAGGGGCTGAATTAATCAGCCCCACTAGGAGCTCTTATTTGTCATCATAGAGACTGTAATTTCCATGCACAAACAACATCACTAAATATGAACCATTGGTGCAAGGGTTGCTGCTAGCACTGCGGAAGAAAGTTAGAATTGTCTAGGTGTTTGGTGATTTTGAATTGGTGGTGAAACAAGTAGGAAAGTAGTACTCATGTAATGATAAGAGGTTGAATAGGTACATCAATAGAGTCTGGGATTTGATAGAATGCTTTGATGGTTTTAATATCCAATTGATCCCAAGGAGGCAGAACCATGTTGCAAATGCTCTAGCTCAAACAACAAGTACATTAGAACCGACATCCATGGTAGGATTAAAGAAGATTTCTATGGAATTTGTCGCTACCCTGTCTGTACCTGATAATGTTACCAATTTCAAAGTTTTTGAGGATGATCAACACATAATTAACTTCCTTACTTCATATGATGTTTCCACTGCTCGGATAATAGATGAAGAAGAAATGGAACCTACTGAAATGGATTTAGAAGGAGTACTAAACCTAAAAACCAATATGATTCCATGAAGAATGGTACAATTGGAAAGATTGTTTGATGTAGATAATTTAGGAACCTAAAGGAAAGGAGAGTATCCAGGAGGAAAGTGTGACTTATTTAACTTGGGAATGAAAGAAAATGTTAAGAATGTGCTCATTGGGAAAGTTAGTACCAAAGAAGAAAAGACAGGAATCATACATGCATTAAGAGATTACCATGAGGTTATAGCCTGGAGCTATGAAGATCTAAAGACATATGATACCTCAATCATCATGCACACCATCCCATTGAAGCCAGGAGCAAAACCATTCAGACAAAGGCATCGGCTAGTGAATGCTCTGCTGGAACCACTAATTTTTAAAGAAGTTCAGAAGCTGTTGTCAGCAAGGATAATATTTCTAGTCAGACATTCTGCATGTGTAGAAAATTTAGTTCCAGTCTAAAAGAAAAATGGAGAAAGAAAACTTTGTGTTGACTTCCGCAACCTAAATAGAGCATCTAAAAAGGATAATTACCCACTACCTTCTTTGGACAAAATATTATAGATTGTTAATGGGTCCTAGATGATGTCATTCTTGGATAGGTATTCTAGTTATAACTAGGTGATGGTAGAATATGAAGACAGATTGAAGACATCCTTCACCTGCAAATGGGGCATCTATGCATATCACCGCATGCCATTTGGTTTAATCAACGCTGGTGCAACTTTTCAGCATGCAATGGATGTTTCTTTTAAAGGATTAGTTGGAAAATGTATTATCATCTACATGGATGACCTCATAGTATTCTGAAAATGGCGAGGGGATCATGTAGCAGATTTGAGAAAGGTGTTGCAGCGATGTAAGGATTATGGTATATCACTCAATCCCAAGAAGTACATTTTTGGAGTAACTGATGGGAAGTTGCTGGGACATGTAATATCTAAGAAAGGAATATCTATCAACCTAGACTGGATCCAAGTAATACTCAAAGTACCTCCCCTAGCCAACAAGAAGGAACTTAAGGCATACTTTGGTAAGATCAATTTTGTACGTAAATTCATCACAGGGTTTGCTCAGATTGTTCGACCTCTCAATCCCATGTTGAAGAAGGACGCTAAAATGGATTGGACTCCCAAACCTAAGGCTGCCTTCATAGAAATTAAATAAGCTATAGCCAATGCACCCGTCCTTGTGAGTCCTGATTACACTTTGCCATTTCAGATATATTTGTTTGCTTCCAAGCATATGTGTGCTGCCATGTTGATGTAGAAGAGGTCAGTTGATGATGAAAGGCCCATCACTTTCATGAGCACCCCATTGAAAGACGCAGAGATAAGATATCCAAATGTGGAAAAACAAGCATACGCTCTGGTAAAGGCAGTTAATAAATTCTGTCATTACATCTTAAGAAGTCAGGTGATTGCTATAGTCCCAGATGTAGTAGTCAAAGCATTACTGATGTAAAGTGAATTAGGAGAAATAAGAGGGAAATGGGTCACCATACTGTAAGAGTTTGACATAGATATTCAACCTATGAAATTGGTAAGAGGTCAGGCCCTGACAAGAATAATGGCTAAAGTGGGACCAAACCTAGTCTCCCAGCAATACCTGTTGGAAGACGTTTCAAAAGATGAGTGGTACGAAGATATCATATTTTATTTACTCAATCAACATTGTCCACCACAGCTAAATTTAGTGCAAAGGAGAGCTATCAAACTAAAAAGCAGTAGTTACATGATAAAAGGATCAGTCCTTTACAAGAAGAATCATGAAGGCATCTATCTGAGGTGTTTGGACAAGTCAAAGGTCAATCAAGTATTGACCAATTTTTATCAGAGGTTTGGGACAGGTCATGGGTCAGTGCACTCAACAACTAATCAAGTTTTTCATGCTAGATATTTCTGGCCAACTTTGTTCAAAGACACATATTCACATGTAAGTGTTGGATCTAGGGAATACAACTGAGAGGGGGGGGGTGAATCAGTTGTATAAAACTTCTTCTTTTTCAAACACTTGATTCTTCGTTGTTAGTTAGTAGCATATCAATTAATCATTCATGAAAGCATAATACATAAACACAAGAGCAGATAAACATCAACACATTGAACACCAAGATTTTGACGTGGAAAACCCGGTTAAGGGAAAAACCACGGGGTGATTAACCCAAGAATTATTCTCTATTAGAAGAATAAAGAAGAATGAATGGCACATGCCAATTAGGGCTCACTGCCTGAGCACACTGCTCACAAAGAGGCCCACTGCCTACAAGGAGACACACTGTCTACAAAGTGATAAAAATCACAGTCTTGAACTGGAGAATGACATCTCTACCATGTCCGGATCAGTTCCATTTAAGCCCAAAAACCTCTGCTCTGCCTTTCGCACTTCTCTTCCCTATGCCACACTTATCCACACACACCACACCTTGAAATGAACTCATAGACCGTTATTTATACAAGACATCGACTTAGGAACAAACATCTATGTCGGAAAACAATCATAAGAGTATCCGCAGGATGAATAACACATCCGGTCGGCCACCATAAGATCATTCGCACGATGAACAACTCATTCGGTCAGCTAAACAGAGCAAGAACTTCATCCGGAAGAATAACTTCAATTCTGGGCTCTATTATCAATGCGGATCAACAACACAACCTCAACACGATCCAAAAAACTTCACAAGCCTGCTTGAATGACCGGATACATCCGCACTTCCTTTACTTGCTGGAATCTCTTGTCTTCCTCATCCGGAACTTCAAGAACACAGTCTGTCGCCACTGTAGAAGGTACTTCCGGACCTTCAAATCATACATTATCAATGCGGACCTACAACACAACCTCAACATGATCCAAGAACCTTCACAAGCCTGCCTGAATTACCAGGTACGTCCGCATTTCCTTTACTTACTGAAATCTCTTATCCTCCTTATCCGGAACTTCAAGAACACAGTCTGTCGCCACTGTCATAATGCAAGAGGTACTTCCGGACCTCCAAATCATATACAACTTGAGATGGTACATCACAAGGACATCCCAAACACTATTTCCAATCCGCAGATTAGGATTGTACAATTCCGGACCTCACCGGACCTTTCTGTGATCCTCTGTCACCTCTAAGCACTTGCCGGAACCGGTTCCACACAGACAGCCATAACTTCTTCAGGTCTTCATGCGGACCTCTGAAAACTTGACTGAAGCATCTCAAGACTCATATCTGCAAACCCTTTAATCCGTATCCTCCGGTTCTCAACCTATCCAATATATTTGCCTTCTTCTCATCACTGTTCTTCACTGTTCCTGACTGAGGCTAATTTTCTCAATATCCTCAACACACCGCTCATCCAATCCTTCTTGTCAATGTAATATGAGTATGTTGACATCAATGACAACACTGGTTCACCTCATACTTGCAACAATCTCCCCCTTTGTCATTGATGGCAACATATGATGTGAAAAACCATCAAGACAAGAACTTCTCCTTTCTGTCACAGCTCCCCCTATCAACAACAACTTTTCACATGTCTTCTCTCCCTTTACTGCTCCCCCTTTGATCATTAACCACTTGTTTTTCACATGTCTTATCTCCCCCTTTGACATCAATGGCAAAGGGCTCATACTTGCAATTCTAATACATCAGAATCATACTAGCTGCTCCCCCTTAGTAGCAGCTCCCCATCATCAATCCGGATCACAAGATATGACTGTGATATCCAACGGACTGATGCACATCAGTGCATCCTAGTTCATCACCGGAGGGGCCATGACCCCTAACTTCTCCCGGAGATATTCAAAAGAGTCCTTGGGAAGAGGTTTTGTAAATATATCTACAATCTGATCCTTGGAGGGAACATACTCCAATCTGACTTCTTCCTTGTTTACTTGTTCTCTCAAAAAGTGAAATTTGATAGATATGTGCTTAGTCTTAGAATGCAATACCAGATTCTTAGAAATATTAATTGCACTTGAATTATCACAGAAAATTGTGATAGGCTCCTCATATTCAACTTTAATGTCTCTTAGCATTTGCTTCATCCATAAGATTTGAGTGCAACTACCTGCTGCTGCAATGTATTCTGCTTCAGTTGTAGACAGAGATATTGCATCTTGTTTCTTGCTTAACCAAGAAACTAATCTCTTCCCCAAAAAGAATGCTCCACCACTAGTGCTCTTCCGGTCATCCACATCTCCTGCCCAATCTGCATCTGTGTAAGCATGAAGAGAGAAATCCGGATCTCTAGGGTACCATAGACCATACTCAACTGTTCCTTTCAAGTACCTAAAAATTCTTTTGATTGCCATAACATGAGATTCTCTAGGATCAGCCTGGAATCTTGTCACAAGACCAACAGCCTGCATTATATCTGGTCTAGTTTGAGTGAGATACAACAATCCACCAATCATTGATCTATACTTTGTCTGATCTGCCTTTGGAGAATCATCATCTTTGCTTAACTTACATCCGGTTGCCATAGGAGTGTTCATAGGCTTTGAGTCTTCCATACCAAATTTCCTTAACAATTCTTTCACATATTTGGTCTGAGAAATGAAGATCCCTTCTTTTGTTTGAGTAATTTGCAGACCCAAGAAGAAATTCATTTCACCAAGCATAGACATTTCAAACTCACTTTTCATCTGATTTG
This sequence comes from Cunninghamia lanceolata, assembly GCA_027924645.1. Lineage (NCBI taxonomy): Eukaryota > Viridiplantae > Streptophyta > Pinopsida > Cupressales > Cupressaceae > Cunninghamia > Cunninghamia lanceolata. The sequence goes on from BSBN01000144.1 coordinate 4,894,548, forward strand.
CAAAAGTTTTGCACATACTATCTCTTCCTCCAAAAATGATATCATCCACAAACACTTCAACAATCAAAATGTTTTCATGATCAATTTTGAAATATAAGTTACTGTCAGCAGTACCTTTGTTGAATCCAATCTGCACAAGATGCTTATCCAACCTTTCATACCATGCTCTTGGGGCTTGCTTCAATCCATACAAAGCTTTCTTCAACTTGCAGACCATATCATCATTATTAGACAATTGAAATCCATCCGGTTGTTCAATGTAGACTTCTTCTTCCAGATCACCATTTAGGAAGGCAGACTTGACATCCATCTGATATACCTTGAAGTCTTTGAAGGCAGCAAATGCAAGAAGTAATCTGACTACTTCAATTCTTGCCACCGGAGCAAAAGTCTCTTCAAAGTCAATTCCTTCTATTTGAGAGTAGCCTTTGCAGACCAATCTAGCTTTGTTTCTGATTACTTCACCAGCTTCATTTAGTTTGTTCCGGAAGACCCACTTGGTTCCAATTACATTCCTATCTCTAGGTCTGGGAACAAGATCCCAAGTATGATTTTTCTCAATTTGCATCAATTCATCTTCCATTGCTTTGGTCCAGTTTTCATCATTGCAGGCTTCATTTATTGTTTTAGGTTCAATCTTTGAAATCAGACAACATTCATCCTGATTTTGAGCAACATTCCTTCTAGTTTGTACACCTTTGCTTCTGTCACCTATGATCTGATCTTCAGAGTGGTTCAGTCTTACATACCTTGGAATTTTGGGAGTATCCTGCACTGCTGCTTCTTGATCAGGCTCATTCAAACCTATCTCTTCTTCCTGATTTACTGGATCAGGCTGACTCTGTCTCACCGGAGAGCACTGAGGTCCTTGAACACTGTCTTGGTCATCTTCATCAAACTCATAAAATCTTGAAGGCTTCTCAATTCCTTCATCAACTTTCACATTGGTGCTTTCTATCATCTTCCTCAATCTCTTATTGTAACACCGGTATGCTTTGCTTTGAGTGGAGTAACCCAAGAAAATTCCTTCATCACTTCTAGCATCAAACTTTCCTAGATCTTCATCTCTTTTAATATAACACTTGCTACCAAATACTCTGAAATATTTCACAGTAGGAGTGATGCCAAACCAGAGTTCATAGGGGGTCTTACCGGTGTTGTTTCTGATTTGAACTCGATTGAGAGTGTAGACTGCAGTGCTGATAGCTTCCTTCCAAAACATTTGAGGAACATTTGCTTCCAACATCATTGTCCTGGCAGCTTCCTGGATGGTCCGGTTCTTTCTCTCAACTACTCCATTCTGCTGTGGAGTCCTAGGAGCAGACAACTGTCTCCTTATACCCTGCTTCTCACAAAAGTCAATGAACTCACCAAATGTAAATTCACCACCTCTATCAGACCTTAGACACTTTAGTTTCAATCCGGTTTGATTCTCTACCATAGCTTTGAAGATTTTGAACTTCTCAAATGCTTCTGATTTTTCTTTTAGAAAGGTAACCCACATCATCCGGGAATGATCATCAATTAACAACATGAAATATCTATCACCTTGCAGACTCTTGATTCTTGTCAGACCACAGAGATCAGTATGTACTAATTCCAACAATCCGGTAGAAGACTGATCTTTGCTTTTGAAAGAGACTCTGCTTTGTTTACCTAGCTGACATTCTTTGCACAAACTATTTGTAGGTTTCATCAATTTTGGAAGATCTCTTACGGCCTGAGTATTGCTTATATTGATGATGTTATCAAAATTTACATGACACATTCTTCTATGCCATAACCAACTCTGATCAATTTGAGAAAACAAACAACTTTTATTTGAACCAACCAGATGAAAGATATTACCTTTTGTCTGAGTACCGGATGCAATTTCAGTTCCGGAGCTTGTAAAGATTCTGCATTTTCCATTCTTGAACCGGAGATCATAGCCTTTGTCCACTAACTGACCAACACTGAGAAGATTGTGCTTCAATCCTTCAACATATAGTACGTTACCTGTTTTGCTCTTTCCGTCAAAGGAAATAGTTCCCCTGCCTCTGATTCTACCAGCAGAATTGTCACCAAACTTTACCATTCCTCCTTCATACCTTTCCAAATTCAAGAACTTATTCTTGTCACCAGTCATATGGTGAGAACATCCACTGTCAATAACCCAATCATCCTTTTCTTCCACTTGAGCAGCCAAAGCTTTTTCAACAACTTTGTGATTGACAGATTCAGAGAGTATTGAATCTTCTTCCTTGATGGCAATAAACACCCACTCATTTCCGGATTTGCTTCCTAGTTCTGATTCATCATCTGTTACTCCTTCATTGTCATCTTCTTCATGAACATAATAGAAATTCTTTTGAAACCTTTGTCTGTTAGTATTAGACCTTGCAGATCTTTCCAGACATCTTGAAGCAAAATGACCAATCTTATTGCAGTTGAAACACTTAAAGGGTAGTTTTCCTTCATACTTACCGGATCCTCTTGGCAGTCTCTTTGCAATGAGGGATTCAAGTTGAGCTGTTTCTGCTTCTTCTTCTTCCATGTCTCTTCTTGCTTGATCATACCATGACATTTTCCTTGATGAGTTTTCTCCTGGATCAAATCTCTGTTTGCCTTTCACATAGGCACTGGCTTTGAAAGCAGATTCAGTCTTGGGAGGATCATCTCCAAACTCGGTCATTTCAAATGTAGCTAGTTTGCCAGCCAGTTGTTCTCTTGTGACAGTTGTGTGGGCTCTGAATTCATCAATGGCAGCAACCTTGATTTTGTAGGCAGCAGGAAGGGATCTTAGGATTTTGCAGACAATCTCATTTTCATCTAAAGTTCCACCAGCATTTCTGATTCCACATACCAGCTCATTCACTCTTGGCATAAAGGTAGTGATGTTTTCATCATCTCTCATCTTCAATCTTTCAAATTTCCCTTTCAGACTTTGCAACCTTGCACTTTTGACAAACTCATCTCCTTCATACAGAAGTTCCAGTTTAGTCAGGATCTCATATGCAGTTGGTAGGTCAATAACATTTGAGAGATCTGAGTCATTCAATGCGCTTAGAAGAGCTTCCTTGGTCCGCAGATTGTTTTCTGCTTCTGTGATTTCATTCAGAGTTGTCGGGCCACCTTGTGGAGGTACATATGGTTTTGAGACCATAGCCAAGTATGCTTTTCCCATACATTCCAAGTGGCACTTCATGCGACCTTTCCAGAGAGTGAAGTTGGTTCCATCGAACTTTGGACTATCCTTCTTGTATGATGACATCCTGGATCTCCTCAAGCGGTTAAGCTCCTTTCAGAGGAACTTGGCTCTGATACCAATTGTTGGATCTAGGGCATACAACTGAGAGGGGGGGGTGAATCAGTTGTATAAAACTTCTTCTTTTTCAAACACTTGATTCTTCGTTGTTAGTTAGCAGCATATCAATTAATCATTCATGAAAGCATAATACATAAACACAAGAGCAGATAAACATCAACACATTGAACACCAAGATTTTGACGTGGAAAACCTGGTTAAGGGAAAAACCACGGGGTGATTAACCCAAGAATTATTCTCTGTTAGAAGAATAAAGAAGAATGAATGGCACATGCCAATTAGGGCTCACTGCCCGAGCACACTGCTCACAAAGAGGCCCACTGCCTACAAGGAGACACACTGTCTACAAAGTGATAAAAATCACAGTCTTGAACTGGAGAATGACATCTCTACCATGTCCGGATCAGTTCCATTTAAGCCCAAAAACCTCTGCTCTGCCTTTCGCACTTCTCTTCCCTATGCCACACTTATCCACACACACCACACCACGAAATGAACTCACAAACTGTTATTTATACAAGACATCAACTTAGGAACAAACATCTAAGTCAGCAAACAATCATAAGAGTATCTGCAAGATGAATAACACATCCGGTCGGCCACCATAAGATCATTCGCAGGATGAACAACTCATCCGGTCAGCTAAACAGAGCAAGAACTTCATCCGGAAGAATAACTTCAATTCTGGGCTCTATTATCAATGCGGATCAACAACACAACCTCAACACGATCCAGAAAACTTCACAAGCCTGCCTGAATGACCGGATACATCCGCACTTCCTTTACTTGCTGGAATCTCTTGTCTTCCTCATCCGGAACTTCAAGAACACAGTCTGTTGCCACTGTAGAAGGTACTTCCGGACCTTCAAATCATACATTATCAATGCGAACCTACAACACAACCTCAACATGATCCAAGAACCTTCACAAGCCTGCCTGAATGACCAGGTACGTCCGCATTTCCTTTACTTACTGAAATCTCTTATCCTCCTTATCCGGAACTTCAAGAACACAGTCTGTCGCCACTGTCATAATGCAAGAGGTACTTCCGGACCTCCAAATCATATACAACTCGAGATGGCACATCACAAGGACATCCCAAACACTGTTTCCAATCTGCAGATTAGGATTGTACAATTCCAGACCTCACCGGACCTTTCTATGATCCTCTGTCACCTCTAAGCACTTGCCGGAACCGGTTCCACACAGACAGCCATAACTTCTTCAGGTCTTCATGCAGACCTCTGAAAACTTGACTGAAGCATCTCAAGACTCATATCTGCAAACCCTTTAATCCGCATCCTCCGGTTCTCAACCTATCCAATATATTTGCCTTCTTCTCATCACTATTCTTCACTGTTCCTGACTGAGGCTAATTTTCTCAATATCCTCAACACACAGCTCATCCAATCCTTCTTGTCAATGTAATATGAGTATGTTGACATCAATGACAACACTGGTTCACCTCATACTTGCAACAGTAAGAACATATCATATATGCCAGACCGCTGCACACAAGGAGGGACACGCCGCCATGCCCTTGTGACCAGTGGTGGAGGTATGACCATTTGCTTAGTGGGGCCTAGACTTTATCAATATGATCAATCTGCCTTCCTCTGTAGGCCACAGGTATATTCTAACCACTACTAATTACTACACTCAATGGTCTTAAGCAATAGCTTATAAGCAATGCACCGCAGAGGTAGTTATTGAATTTGTTGAAAAGCATATTATAACTAGATTCAATTGTCCATTTGCTTTAGTTTATGATAATGGCCCTACCTTTTCATCATTACATTTTTCTAACTGGGCATTTGATTATGGGATTATTCTCAAGTTCTAATCTAATTACTATCCATAAGGGAATGGGGTAGCTAAATCAACAAACAAAAAACTGCTCGAGGTTATTAAGAAACTATTGGATAAAAACCCCAGAGACTGGCATACCCAACTTAGGTTCACCCTAAGGGCTGATAGAATCTGACATAAAGTAGCCCTGAGCACATCACCTTATCACCTAGTCTATGGGATTGAACTTGTCTTTCCCATCCACTTGAGGATTCCTATACTACAATTCATGCAAGACTACCTTGAAATTGATGATCAATTGTCCTCTAGGCTAGCCCAATTACTGCACCTTTAAGAGAAATGCGATGCTGCTATAGAAAACTTTGCTAAACATCAGGGAGTCATAAAATGATGGTTCGACAAAAGAGCCAAGGTCAAAGCCTTCCATATTTCTAATTTGGTCCTATGTTGGGATAAAGTGCATGAGAAGAAAGGAGAACATGATAAATTTGATAAACTTTGGTTGGGCCCATATCAGATCTATGAGATCCTTGGAGAACATGTATCAACTCAAGAGCCTTACTGGGTGAGGAGCTACCATTGCCTATCAATAGCCAGTTCCTAAAGCACTACTTCCAGGCCTAAGAGGTAGTCATGCCTCATTTTAGTGTACATAGTTAGGGGTTTGTTTTCTTTGGTTAGTTTAGGTGGCTTTTAGTTTAGTCTTGCTTTCCTGTCTTTTCTTTCCTTAGTTGTTAGGTGCATTGCTTAGATTAGTTGTCCTTTTGGTTTTTCTTGCTATGCTTGCTTTTTCGTGAGGTCTTTGTTTTGATGTGGTAGCAGTTGTGTGGACCTGCAAGTGCTTCTTTGGTGGGTGAATAGTCATGAGTCTTCCTTCAAAAAGCCAAGGTTTTCGCTTAGTTTTTCTACGATTTCCACTGTTATGCCAGGGAGTATGGTGTTTGTTCACTGGAAATGAGTCATTAATTGGTGCACCTAAAGTATTTTCTAACCATATATCTCTCTTTAAATGATCCTAAAGTGGCTAGGTAGGTCTGAGTGATCCTATATCAAGTAAAAGGGTTGACTTCCTCTTCTACCACATACACTATCAATCAAGAAATAAGGCAGGTGACACTAAGTGTTGCTAGCCTATATTGGGTAAAAATAAAGGTGTTTTTCAACACCAGACCCATTAGAGTGCAAATAAAAGAGACTACCAATTGCAAATACTTAAAAAAGGTACTATCTAGAAATGATTATCATAAAATGCCATCGTACCAATAAACATTATCTGTCATTTGTTCTTTTCAAAGCTCATCACATTCCAAAATTTGAAGACTTCTTGGTGGTAGAATGATCTCAGCTTTCTAGCTTGTCTTAGGGGATTTTGGATGAACTTAGTTGCCAAAGGATGGAAATGAATACAATTCCACACACTTAGGTTTTCAGGATGTGGATGGTTGCACTTGTTAGTGATCTTAGATTCTTTGATAAGGTACCTTACTTTTTCATTTAATATGTGGCAGACACAAAGATTTTGGGTTCAAACAGAACATTTATCGTTGGAATGCTTGGGAGCATTCCCTAGCAGAGTCACCATTTGTTGTGCTTTACACACACGCACCATTCAAAAATGAGGACCCCTTCTTTTGATTTGGCTTAGATGTCATTAGATCTTTTCATCTCCTGAGTGGTTAAGTGGTCAAAGTACATTTTGACCTTGATTGAATGATGATATTGAGAAATTACTTCAAGAATCTACTAGGTTGGTTTTTTACATCCCTTTTGAAGGCCTTGAATTGCCCTTTTGTGCCAAATTGTCCTTTTGCACTAAATTCCTTATGTCTAACCATTGTGCTAGATTGTCTTCCAACTGACTTGGTGCTAAAATCCATTGTCACCAATTTTTGCGCTAGAATCAACCATCTTTGACTTGCACCAAATCGATTGATCACCGACTAAGTCAGACGAAGCCAAAATACCTGCAAGTTGGATGGACCTTAACTCCCCACAAAATGTGTGAATCAAACTTATAAGTCTTAGTGCTGAAAAGGTCCCTCACCGACTAGGTTTGACACACCTAATTTCTCTGCCAGGTCTGAGCTAGCAAGAAGTCATGCCAAAACCCTAAAACTAACAATCGTACGTTGTGCATTAATGGTGATTTCACCAAGGGATAAAAGGGACAAATCATCTATTTTAACCATTTCTTTTGCATTCGACGAGATTTCTGGAGCCTCGTTTGCTACCGATCTACCCAAGTTCAATCCGTGACCACCCCTGTTTGCACAGTCTGAACATGCCTTCCACATTTACCAGGTAGGGTTCCAAACCTTGTCCTTCGAGCTTTCATTGCATACAATTAGGGTTTGATTGAACGTTAATCTTTCTAAAATGAACATTCTTAAGGTTTCTAGCTAGGGTTTCTGTGCATAGATTGTCTATTCTTCATTGAAACCCCACTAGGATTTCCTGTTGAAAGCTAGGAAAAGACCAAAACTCAGACAAATTTTTCCATAGATACCTTTGATTTTTAGCGCCAAAATGAGGTCTGACCAACCTATAAATTTGTTGATTCTCTAGTCGGTCGGTGACTTCTAAAACCCACGCCGCACTTTTAGAACCATTGTACGCTAAAAACATCAACCTCTGACCTACATGCCCACTTTACATTTCACCGATTAGGTCGGATGGACCGCAAACCTTGAAAGTTACCCTTGCGCTAAAAACCCCTTGCACCAACCTTGCGCAAAAAGACCTTGTCTCTGACTTGGTCAGACACCTCGAATTTCCCTGCAAAGTTGGTGGCATCTCAAAATCCCACTGGAAATAGGATATTGGTTGTGTGCTAAATATGATCCCTTCTAACCTGTGCTGTAATACTCTCCCACCGACTTGGTCAATAGCAACCAAAACTTGCATAAATCAGACCACGTCGAATCCCATGCAAATGTAATACAAACTATCTCAAGAGACTTGAGCTGAATCACAAACTAATTGACTAAACAACCAAGGGAGGTCGGTGACCTCTAAAACCTGTGCAAGTTGGTAACCATCAAAATCCTCGCCAAATTTTAAAAAGCATGAATGGCAGCAAAACCTTGGATTGAATAAGCTCATTTTTTCCGCTAAGGTCAGTAGACCCTGATTTCAACGCTTTTCTGCTTGTAGGTCGGATGACCCTAAAAATATCACAAATCATGCAAATGACTAAATTTTCAAATGGAAATTGCTAAAAATGATAGAGTTAATGGTGTAATGTATAGATAATGAAAATTTTTATAGGATTTCTTGCAACATTAAATGTTTCTTTACATGTATTTATGATGATTTTTGTAAGTGCAATAGTGATAACTATTAGATTTGATAGTAATAGTAGATTTCTCAAAGTTCATCTTAAACTTAGGAATGTGTTATAAGATTCCTCAAGGTATCAAACTTATAAGGTCCGGTCCTACAGACTAAATGACTACCCAAGCCCAAGCTATGAAGTATGAATTCATAGGAATCCCTCTAGAGACCAAGATTCACTCTGGGTGGAGTGATGTAGGAGATATAGACCTAGGACACATAGACCTAGATTACTTCAGATTGAGGGTCTTCGGTCTAAACACAACTCCTATGGCTAGAATACTTAGGGACAATGGTATATCACAAGCTACTGCCTTTCCCACGTTAGTGCAATGTGCAAAACTGATGGCAACTTGTGCCGATAGATATGATGTAATGACAAGAACAATCCAAACAGCCAGTGGGAATATCTTGGCTGATTTAAGCCCACCTTCTCTAGATGAGACCTTTGATATTCCTTGGCACAAGGTTATGACTATGCCAGACAAACAAGGATCAGAGGAGACTTATAACAAAGATGTAGAAGGTTATAGAATGTACACAAATGATAATTGGGCCAAAAGCAGAAGGTTTGCTCTCATCAAACTTCCTCGAATACTATACAAAAATGATTTCCATGATGAAATTGGAGACTTAGTAACTTTTTTGAGCAGGATATATGGATTACCTACATTCTCCACTTTTAAGGAATGGATTTTTGTCACTATCATTGAGATATTGAAAGGGACTAAGTTCCATTGGGCTCAGTGACAACATTCATGAGGCTTTCAGCAATTTCACGGACAAAAGATACTTCAGATGGACATCCTATATTGTTTATGCATTGGCAAGAAGAAATCACTATGTTGGGCTATCCAAAATTGGAGAAGTTTGGAATGATGAGCAAACTCAGATAAAGGTATATGAATGCTATCCACAGCTAACCTCTTCTCAATCTTTGATACATTTTAGAAGAGTAAATGATGGTTTCACAATGTATATAACTAGAATGCTACAAGGTAACACAGCCTTGAGGATTTCCACTGAGGCCATGAATGAAATAACTAGGTATGGTAGATGGTACATCCAGTTCAAGAAATTTGCATATTTAAGGGTGCAAGGCTTCACTAGGATGCCTTATAGACTTCCCAGGTACCTCAATGACAAGACAGTGCTTTTGGAACTATCTAGATAGTTAATACCTTGTGCTGAGAAGCTCAAACACTTGTACAGAACCAATGTTCAGTTTCCCATCAAGTTTGGCAAGGGAATTTATGCATGCCCTTCTTTGGCATCGACAGAGCACTCTAATAAAGAGCTTCAACTCCTAAATTTACACTACTATAATGCAAGGGATCATTTTAATCCAAATAAGGTTATGGAAAGATTCATGAGTAAGAAGTTGTTCCACAAGATGCATATTGAAGATTTTTGGGTGAATGCCCCGATGATTATGAGATTATGAAGAAAGCACAGTCAATGCTACCTTTGGATTTTATCAAGAAGTTTCACATTATGGCAGTGCTAGACCAGCTGCAAGATGATGAAAATGTTATGGTCAGAAGACCATGGGAGGCTCAATACCATTAGACTATCCCATTACCAAATTAGGCAAATGCAGAAGAGAGATCCTTAGATATTGTTATGAGAGAACCTATCAGATTAAGCAAAGCCTGGGTAAGAGGTCAAGTGGCTACTTTAGAAGGACAAGGAGTTCAACTCACTTATACAGCATTAGAATTAGATAAGGACTCTGGGGGAGAGGAGGATGAGCCAATCCATGTCATAGATGAAGCAGAGCCAGCTGAGAGATAAAAGTCAGATAGTGAAGAACATACATTTCTAGCCGAAAAAATGAAGAAGATGAAGAAGCCATCTGCAAGGCCTCCTCCAAAGAAAGATCAGCCTCCCTCTACCAGGACAAGGGCCTCCAAGAAAATAGATATGCCAAGTGGTCCTGGAGAAGGCTCTAAGGCAAAGAAGGTAAAAGTAAAAGAAGTTAGTAAGGAGGATGCTACAACTAAGAAAGATTCTAGTCCTCCAACTGCCCAGTCTCCTACTACCCAAAGTGTGGGCATTGCTGTCACGACCCCTGTTGTTTCTACTTCCAGTTCTCCTTCTATCACGCCTTCCTCTCCTGCATCCACTTCACCCATAATCTCAGCTTCCATAACTCAAGAAACATCCTCTTCCACCTCTCTTACCTCTACGATTGTAGCTACTTCCTGCTCATTGGCAATTTCTTCCAACACCTCTAGCAACTGTATTTCTTCCACTGTCACCATTTCATGTTCTTCCATTATCACTACACTTACATCTTCTTCTTCTTCCACTCAATTACCTTTACCTCCCATTTCAACCATCCTTTCACCCCCTCTTCCTATACCTTCACTACCCTTTCCTTCACCTCTTGTCATATCTTCTTCCTTGTCATCGGTCTTGGCTAACCTGACACAAGTCAATATGCCTTCCCTAGCCATATCCTCTGTTGTCCCTATTCCACAAATGCTTGTAGATTCTTTGGCATTACCATTGCTCCCTAGGATTGAGAAAATATGTGCAGAGTTTGGGTTGCATGCGCCTAGAATAGTACTTGAGGAGGAGAAAGTTGTATTGGCTAAAGTAAGTGATAAAGATTCCCATGAACCTTTGGCCAATGTTGAAGTTATTGATGTATTTGATTGCCCTCAAGATAAAGGTCAGACAGAGGAAGTTTTTAGGTTGGGTCAAGAAAATGTAATGGCAAATTTGGAAAAATTGGCCCAAGAAGAAGAAAAAGAAGAAAAGATAAGCACAAATAAGAATGAAGAACCAAAGCAAGAATGGAAGTCACCTAAAGAGCTGGTTGTAGTTGATGGTGATGGAGCCACTGAATTGAACAAATCTGCTGCACCTGAATGGCTGCAAAGTAGAATAGCATATCCTAAGCCCAAGGTGGAAATAATGCAACTTGATTTGAGTAACATTTTATCACAGGCTCAAAAGCCCAAGAAGCAAAAGAAGGCTAAGATACAATCCAGAATCTATAGGGATGAATCAAGATCGAGAACTGTAGAAATAGCAGTCCCGCCAGCTGATGTAGTGAAAGAGCAAATCAGGGTGGAAGATTACATAGTATCTAGAGTTGATCTAGGACCAGCCACTCATGCTCAAAGAGTGGATGATTTCAAGGAGTCAGTCACTTTAATTTTGGAGCAATTGGACAAGGATGAAATGTCCAAGAAGCAGTAGAATGAAGAACTTTGCGCATGCCTTTAATTTTTTATAAATCCAGTAGATGCAGGGGGAGATATAAGGACAATACCCACTTTCCTGTCTACTGATGAAATGGCCAGATTGGGTGAGGTAAGATCCAAATCCCAAGGTACAAAAAATTGGTTATTAAAAGTTTTTGAGATGGGGTGTGAAACTATTAGTGCCTCTGCTCAAACACACAAGAAATTAGTAGAATTGCGTAAGAAATGGAAAGACTTGCATGAAGAGTGTGACTCCTTCAATGAATACTATTCACTATGTATTTTCAGATAAAGAGCATCAAAGAATTGTCTTCCCAAAGAGAATATTTTGACTAGGAATCAGCTACCCAAGGCCATTGAATGGTATCAATAGTTGCTTTTGAGAAAAGAAACTTTTGAGCATATAAAAGAAGCATATAAGCCAGCCAATGAGGAGCTAGGATCAATCATATATGATATCAATGAGTCTTTAAAGGATTGCTAGGAAGCATCATATGATGATTATGCCCCATTTGATATCGAGAAGTGTAAAGACAAGTTTCATAAGGTGATTTTTGAAGATGCCATGCTCAATATGGAGGATAGGTTGGACAAGGCAAGTGACCTTAGGGCTGAATTCAAGGTGGTTCACAAGGTAGGTGCAGAGATAGAAAAGATATACAGTAAATTCAGTCAGGAGCTAGAGATGTTCAACTATAGGATAAATCATTTGAAGGATCTAGATCCATCTGAGATTAACCCTACACTTGACGTGTTGCTGACTTACCATAACAAATTGGCTAGCGAAGACAAAATTGACTTAGATAAAGAATCCTGATATTATTTTGAATATTTTAAGGATGTAATCCCATCATAATTGTAAATCACTATATTCGGGGCAGCATGTGACTCTATTTTGTATTTTTCACGCTTCTAAAATTTTATTTTCTACTAATATATTGAGTTGGTTAGTCAAATTGACTAGATTCAATGTATCTGGAGGCTGTTTTTCATCTTTTTCATAGAAGAGAAAATGTAATCTGAGAATTGATGTGAGCTGTTATAATTGTATTTATTGATGTAATCTAGACCATTGGTGTTGAGTTAATCTCCACCATTCATTTGAAAACTCGGTATGCTACTTTTCTATATAAAGGGCTACCATTTCCTTTCTTTGTAAGAGAGATTTGATGCCAAATTGTTAACTTTATGCCATTCAAAGTAATGCAAGGCAAGTTTCTGTAGTAATTTTGAGAATTTGTGTCTTGTGTTGGCTCATTTTTGTTTTCATGGTTCGCTTCTTTCTCTCCCATAGTTAGTTGTGCTTTATAATGTTCTGATTTGTTAAAAGTATTTGATGAATGCTCTAGTCCATACTTTTAGTTATTTGCTGATGGTAGATAGCTATGTAAAGTTAGTTTGGACTTATCAGTTGTACTTAGTTCAATTACATTTCATGAGTTAAATTGCACCAGTCATTGGGTATTTAATGAATGAATGTAATCTAAAAATTTCTAGATTTCCATTGAAGATAGCACCATTTTCTACAGTACTGTAACACTTATTTTAGTTTGGTAACTCAAAAAACTAGTTATGTTTTAGAGCATTCGTCTACTTAAAGTAAAATCTATGCATTGTGAATGTCACTTAGGATTCCTCTAAAACCCTATACCTTTTGTATTTTCTTAAAAAAACCTTGGTTAGATTAGGAATTTCAGCGGCATTTTACATTGTTTATCAGCTGAAATCTTGAAGGGTTTATATGTATTTGTTATTCCAATTCAAAGATCTATAGATTGCATGTAAGACCCCTTGTTAGCATAGCTAGACATTCCAACTGAGAGATTCCAAGAAAGCTAACACCTAGCTATATTATCCTTGGAGTAGTCTTACCTAGGGTGGGATACTTTTCAAGAGAGGTGTGAAACCAACAATCACACCTATGTTGTTGTGTGCTAAAACCACCATCAACACATACAAACTTCTTTGTGCTCACAGGCTTGGTCAATGAATATGCAACATTTTGCTAAGTGTCTATCTTCTTCAGCTCAATCTCTCCATTTGCAACCAACTGTCAAACAAAGTGATACTAAACATCAACATGCTTAGTCCAAGCATGATACATGGGATTCTTGGCCAAACAAATAGCACTCTTGCTATCACAACCAATCTGAATGATCCTACAATCAAAACCAATACTTGTATACAGCCTCCTCAACCAAACTGCCTCCTTATAGACATGTGTAGTAGCCATATACTCTTCTTTTATGGTGGACAAAGCAACTATGGGCTACCTCTTACTCATCCAACTCACTGCTCCTCCAAAAAGAGTAAACACATAGCCATTAGTGGACCTTCGACTATCCAAGTCACCTACCCAATCTATATCAACAAAACCCTCTATGTTTGAAGATTTATCAGCATTATCAATACTAGAATAAGCCAAACAATGATTAGGAGTACCTATAAGATATTTAAATAGCCTCTTCGCATAATTCCAATGCTGTCTACCAGGGTTAGACATAAATTTGCTGAAAACTCCCACTGTTTGGGCAATATCTGGTCTAGTGCAAACCATTGCATACATCAAACTCCCTACATCACTAGAATATGGCACATTAGACATATCCTTAAAATCATCTTCATTCTTTGGACACATATCTAATGAAAGCTTAGTACCAATGGGTAAAGGAACTCTAACTGGGTTACAGTCCTGCAAACTAAACCTCTGCAAAATAGTATTCACATACTTATTTTGTGACAACCACATCTTTCTGTTAACTCTGTCCCTACTGATCTCCTGTCCCAAAATATACCTTATAACACCAAGATCCTTCATCTCTAATGCACTTGAAAGTTGGACTTTAAGCTCACTAACCATACCCTTAGTATTGCTGAAAAATAACATGTCATCAACATACAAAGCAATAACCAGTATAGAATCATCAACACAATAAATGTAAACATGGTGATCCTCCTCGCTTCTAACAAAACCCAATTTTAAAACAAATGAGTCAAAATTTTGATACCACATTTTGGGGGACTGTTTCAGACCATAAATAACCTACAAACCCAATGTTCTTTTCCTTTTACCTCAAAACCTGTAGGCTATTGCATATAAATTTCTTCTTCAAGATCTCCATGCAAGAACGTAGACTTAACATCCATTTGCTCAATCTCCCAATCATAAGCTACAGAAATAGATAAGAGAAATCTAATAGAAGTCAATTTAGCAGCAAGAGAGAATATCTCACCAAAATCAACTCCCTCTCTGGGAGTAGCCCTTGGCTACCAGTCTAGCCTTGTACTTCTTCAATGACCCATTTTCTCCAAACTTCTTCTTGAAGACCCACTTACATTCTATGGCCTTTCTTCCTTTGGGCAAACAAACAAGAGACCAGGTGTTACAAGAGTCTATAGCCATCATCTCCTCCTGCATGGCTAACTACCAAGACTCACTATCATCTACAGAAATAGCTTCCCTGTAGGATCTAGGTTCTTTATTAGTACTCAATAAAGCATATACACAACCGAAATCTAGTGGGCTATACCTATCAACTAGATTTTGTTGTCTTGTGGATCTCCTCAACAGTGGAGTAGGAGACTCTACTAGTTCTTCTATATGATCATCTGCAACAACTTCTTCTATAACAACAGACTCATCTTCATTAGAACTACTTGAATCTTCTTCTTTTTCTTCACCCCCCCAGTCCATCATTCTATTCTACCTGAGGTGCATCTTCCTGCTCTAAATCAAAGTTCACCTTCTTTACCTTTGCATCTTTTTCTTTTGGATACTAAGGTTTAGAAATAGCTCTATGTTCCCTGAAAATAACATCTCTAGAAAAGATAATCTTGTGGGTTAGTGGATTCCAAAGCTTATAACCTTTGACATTATCACCATATCCAATGAATGTACACTTTTCAGCTTTAGGATCCAACTTAAATAACTTTTCCTTAGGCACGTGAACAAAAGCCTCACAACCAAAAACCCTTAAATGTGAAACAGAAGGTTTCTTACCTCTCCACACTTCATAAGGTGTCAAATCAAGAGCCTTACAAGAAGATCTATTTATCAAGTAGAAAGTAGTACACACAACCTCTATTGGTAGGTGGTGACTGATCAGGAAAGTACTGTACACTAGCCATGTATCCTTGCCATAAGAAAACCCTATTTTTGTAACCAACAAAAAGCTTAATAAAAGGTGACCAAGGGTTAGGGTTTGGGTATTGTATTGTAGCATTTTATAGCGGTATTGAGTTGCAGGGATTGCTGATTGTAATCGGTTTGATTTACTAGATAATAATATTGGACTCTCTGTTTGGTGGATGTAGACCGAGTTTGGGTGAACCACATTAAAACTTGTCTCTCGCTATTATTATTTTTGTGTATTTCCATTCCTCTGTTTAATCTTTATTTGTATTTAATTGATATCTTCTGCCGGCTAACCCTAACAGCCTCTGCCCAAAAGCATTTATCTAATTGTGCATCACTAAGCATACTTCTGGCCCTTTCCATAATTGTTTGGTTCATCCTTTCTGCAACACCATTATGTTGTGGTGTATACAAAGTTGTCTTTTGTCTGATTATGCCTACAAGCTTGCAAAACTCATCAAATTCCTTAGAGTGGTATTCCCCTCTATTGTAAGATCTTAATATTTTTATCTTTAAACCTTATTGGTTCTCTACTAAGACTTTGAATTCCTTAAACTTAGTGAAAACTTCAAATATATGCTTCATAAAATAAATCCATGTAAATATGGATACATCATCAATTAAAGTTACAAAATAACAAGATTTTCTGATAGATTCATTATCCACAGGTCCAAACACATTAGTATGAATAATTTCTAACTTCTCTTTTGTTCTATTGCTTCTTGAAGGAAATAATTTCTATTTTGTTTACCAAACACACAATGTTCACAGAAATCAAAGTGCTCATCAGAATAGGAGAAACCATCCAACAAATTTTTATTCTTAATAGTTTTTAATACATTATTGCTTGTTTGGACCAATCTATGGTGCCACAACATACAAATGTTTTTGGAAGCCTCAGATACATAGGAGGCATTATAAACTATAGTGACTTAAGGCTTGAATAGGCTTCTGAATCTCTTCCCCTTCTCTACCACCAAGTTCCCTCTCACCAATCTACAGCCATGCTTGTCAAATGTCACATGCATTCCCAAATCATTCAACTTTAAAACTAAAATTAGATTTCTATCTAATCCAGGAACATGCAAAACACCAGGGAGGGTTTTAATCCTCCCATCACTGAAACACAACAATACCTTTTATTTCCTGACAATCAGATATAAAGAGTTGTCACCAAGGTAGATATTACCTCCATCATATTCTTCATATGAGGAGAACCATTCCTTATCCAGGGTCATATGAAATGAGCATCCTAAGTCAACCAACCAATGATCATTAGAAATAAGATTACATGCATAAAGTAAAAATTCTTCACCTACATTTGAGGACTTATCCAAAGCACTCTCCCACTGTTTCTTGGGATTTCTGCACTCCTTCACATGTCCCCTTTTACCACAGTTCCAACATTTAACTCTGTTCTTTTTACCAGGAGTCTTAGACCATCCCTTGGACTTGTCCTTAGCCCCTTTTTGATCTCCTTTAGGTCCTCTTTCCTTAGACTTTCCCCTAACACTGAGAGCATCCCCTAAGCTATCTGAACTCTTCTTCCTCAATTCTTGTGATAGTAGCACTAAAACAAGAGCATCCAACTTTGGATCCACAAGGTTAGTAGTGATAGAAAGGATAACATTCTCCCAAGACTCATGTAAAGAACAAAGAAGTAAGATACATTTATGTTCCTCACTAAACTCAACATCTATTGAATCAAGCTAACTCACTAACAAATTAAAAGAATTCAAATGCTCTGCAACTGATTCACCTTCTTGCATTTTCATGGAAAACAATTTTCTTTTTAAGTAAAGTTTATTTACCATACTCTTGGCTTGATAGATCTCACCCAACCATTTCCACAACTTGTGTGTAGTCTCTTCCTTTGTGACATTCAATGGGACAGAATCTAACAGACACAAATGAATGGTTCCCCGTGCCTTCTTATCTAGTTTTGCCCACTCATCTGGAGAGACATCATCGGGTTTATTCTCTTTTTGAACAACCAACCATTCATTTCTTTCTTCCAACAAATTTTCCATTTTCAGCTTCCACAACTCATACCCCATTCTGTTGAACTTCTCAATCTCTAATCGAGAGGTGGATGCAACCAGGATATCAACACAAGATCTACAAAATAGATGCAACCAAATCTCCCACTATAGCTATAGGTTCCACACTACCACCAAGAGTCAAACCTGGCCAGGATCTGATACCAAATATTAGAAGTTAAAGCAATACTACTTCAATGGAAATTTGATTTGAATGAATTTTAGAAATCTTTAACTATGTGCTATTAACAATGTAGATTGTAACAAAACACAAACCCACAAACAGAAATATACCAGAAGTAGAATGAAGCACTTAACACAAGTGTTTAATGTGGAGAAAACCCTTGTGGGTAAAAAACTCCACCAAGAAAAGAGGCAAAGCTATATTATCTCCATGAAAGGAGATTACAAATACATTCACTTCCTTTGTCCTTCAACCTTCACTCCAGTAGAACCTGGGTACTTGTAAACTGTTATATGCATCTCATCTACTATGCTATGGTTTATATAGAATTTACACAACTTCAAGTCATTAAATGACTTCTTACAAGCCCATAACACTTGTCAAGAGTCAACAATACAACCTTGGGCATCCATGGCCAAGAATAGGCTCTTACAGGGTCATAAATGCTATCATACATGCATCCTACACTTGGAAAAATGTGCCCAAGCAAGCTTGAATGCCTTGGGGCCAAAAATATCCACTTACAACATCTTATGACGCGTCATATGCTATTATAAGTGTCATAGATTCTTATGACAACTTACAATTGTCATAGAATCTCTTACACCTTCTTATAGCATCTATGACATCCGTCATAACACTAAAAATAGATTATTCCTCCACATGTGCACCACACTTTGACCAATTACCATTTACCCCAGTAAATGACATCCCTTAACTACTGCCGGTAACTCTGGGACTTACCATGCAGTAACTCCATAATTATCATGGACAGTAAATAATTTTTACTTCTATCGGTGAAACTTGTACATCCCTTATGGGTAATTACAAATAATAAATGGAATAATACAATAATGGGATTTACAAGGTTAATGGCACCTTATCCCAATAGGGTCTTCCATCTTCTACCTTCCTAGAGAAAGAGGAAGAAGGAAAGTCCAATCCTCAAAAGTCAAAGACTTAGCTGATCATTAGAAATTTTTGGTGGAGTTCAGAGCTTGGGCCTTCAGTCTTTCACCTTCAGTGAGAAGGAAGAAGAAGAAAAGTTTGATCCCCAAAATCCAAAACACTTAGCACCATTTCTAGAAATTTTAAATGGAAGTTGGCCCTCAGGCCTTCCATCTTTCACCTTACAGGATGGAAGGAGGAAGAGTAAAACTCAAAAATCTGAAAAAAAAAAACATAGAATAGTATACACCTTGTGGACTTCCAAAACACTTAGCACTTTGAAGTAGAAGGATGAAGAAGAAAGACCGACCTCTGACAACTTCTTCACACTTAGCTAATTTTTGAAAGAAAAGGTTAGAGCTCTATCCTCAGACGTTTTTCCCTATAAGAAAGGGCAGAACCCCAATCCTGGACATCCTGCAGAGCCTCCAAGATAGCTAAATTTGCAAGAGAAGAGTTGGAGCTCGAACCCCGACCCTTCCACTTTCCAAGGAAGAAGGGAGAAGAGGAGAGATCTGAACCCTAGCATTGAAACACTTAGAATATTTTTGTAAAGGAAAGGGGTGGAGTTTAGGACATTGAGCTTGACAATGGTGACAGGTTGAAGCCTAAACTCTAACATCCTGACAAGGTAGAAAACACAAGGAAAACTCTAAATTATCTTGGAATTTACCAATTTTTTAATGTATTTCCTTGCATCCTTAGAAGGTGAAACACCAGGATCTCACGGATCTTTTGACTATTTAGCTAAGGGGGAAAAATAGGATAACATTTTGGTGACTATGCAGGGGTGTTTGCCTGCCTAAACACTAGGATATTGTGGCCTTATCAATCCATTAGGCACAAAGTCAAAGGGCTAGGAATAAGAATAGGGTTGGTCACTATAGCTAAGTATGCCTCTGGGGATAAAACAAACAAACCAAGCATGCATTCTCCTAATGAGAATACAACAGAGTGCAAGGGCACTTATTGAAAGGAAACCTAAAACATAAACAAAACTAACCTACACCTAAACTAACCAACCAGAACTGACCTTAAACAAAGCCATTAACTAGTTTCTCAAAATAACTACCCTTTCTCAACAATTTACAATGGTTTACTAGATTCCTAATAGGGCATCCCCTTAGAATGACATGCAAATTAATGGAGTTGATCTCATGCCTCTGCTCTGATTCTATCCCTTGATGCTACTAGTCTGAATGCTCTGATCCTTGTATGTCAATTGGAGGAATGACTACCTCCTCCATCTCCTGAAATGACATAGGGTTTACCTCATCTAGAGACATTGATTTACTATCTAGGTTTGAGCAGAAAACATCAAGCTCATCCAAGAAATTATCCTCCTCCAAGTCCTCTACACTCTTTAGTATAGGACTACTCATATATTCTTCTTCATGGGCAAGAATTTCACTATTTTTCTTGGCCTCAACTTGCAACAATCCTCCATCATTTTTACTGCTCCTATGCTATTGTGTATCCATTATTGCCTACCTATCTTCTTCATTTTCAATGTAATCAGGTAATTCATGAAATAGGGTAGCATCATCCACTTGCCAATTCAAAAACACACATTCAGCCTACATTTGCCTCTGTCCCACCATAGCTTGCTGACTAGATCCAATCTATTATTTTGGGACTACTGATGGCTTGCATGGATGGTGCCATTCATAACCTTGAATAAAGTTATTATAAATTGGAACTTGAGCACACCTGATGTACT
The DNA here is from genome assembly GCA_027924645.1 of Cunninghamia lanceolata. NCBI lineage: Eukaryota > Viridiplantae > Streptophyta > Pinopsida > Cupressales > Cupressaceae > Cunninghamia > Cunninghamia lanceolata. The sequence goes on from BSBN01000144.1 coordinate 4,915,238, forward strand.
TGTAGCAGCTAAGTTTATGGAGTTCAAGGACCTAACATGGCTTAGTTGATTTTGTCTTTGATTATTCCCCTAACAAAGATGTTCGCTAATCAGATAGGGCTGATTAGGAGCTTGGTATGACACATTAGCTATAGGAATTGGTAACATAATTGGATGAAACATTAGGGCTTGTAGAATTATTAGATTTAGAGGCCTCGAGGTAATCTTTCTAGCCAAAATTAGACAATTTTCTTCCCTAATAGCTACCTCATATGCATTCAGTAACACATCCATTCCTAGAGATTGGATCATGACAACGATATTACTATTACAAGATCTCAAAAAATACAAGAAGATAGAATTAGGGGAAGGCCTCACTAATGGTAGAATTCTATACAAAGTTTTTTGAAATCTAAAATTAAAATCCACCATGATTTCATAGGGAGCTCTTTTAATAGTTGCTAGTTGATCTATCAGGGACAAATGATCACTGTTATCTTCAAAATTCTAAAAGAGCCTATCTCATAACTCATCCCTTTCATGGATTAAATTTACAAGTAACCCCCTATAGCACTGGAGAGCTTTTCCTTTCAAGGTAGAAGCAAGGAGTCCTTACCGTGACATTATCTTGGGTAACACTGTAAATGGAGCATACACTGGCAATGTCTTGGATGTGCTCCATGAGTGTGGTGAAGGTTTCACCAGTGAAAAATGGAATAGCCTTCAGAGCTAAAACTGGGATGCCATCTTATTATGCAAGGTTGAGAGGGCTTCCACCATTAAAGGACACAAAGGGTCTATTTCTTAGCAGAGCCATGACAGTGGTGTGAATGTTATGATGGGTGTTTGGAAGCCTATTCTTGATGGGGGAAAAAAGACCATGAATTCCATAATAGCTTGACATACTAGAGCATTGAAAAGTAGAGATGTATCAAAACATACTTTGAAAATAAGGATAACATGTTTGCTTTTGGAGACTAGAAACATACCAGAAGATAGTCTCCAGGTGATTTGAGATGCTTCTGAAAGATGGAAAAGACCAAAAGTATCACTGAACTTTGATCTATGATGAATATTAAAGCACTCGGGCTACTTTTGCTAGTGGATTTGTTCAGTAGAGTTGCCATGGTATTTGTGAAGACTACCCTGAATGGCTAAATGCACTGAAGAACACACCAAATCCTTGAATAGATGATAAAACTCATTGAATTGGTCCCACCGAGTGTACCAAAAACTATTATCACTTAGAATTGCACCCTTCTTGGATACTTCCAAGAATTCTAATGACATAATGGGATGATCTCAAGGTGTGGGACCTTGTAATTTTGAGATCACACCTCCCAAGAAGGTTTCTTCCTCTTTCTAAGCTTAAGGCCTAGAGAAATTAACTAGCTATAATGCTAAACTTGCTAGGGGAAAAGGGATAGAAGGAATACAAAAAAGAAAAGGTGATGTACTAGAGCTATGACATGTATTAACTAAACTGAATCAACACAACAATGATATCAAGGAGCTGTTTTACTCACAAAATAGACAACTTCAAGTGAAACATAGAGACAAAGTGAAAGAGAGCTGAAATATAAGAGATATATTGATCATGAAGGTCAAATGACTATTACAAAGAGTAAATAACCTATTACAGAGTAATAGACACAAAATAATCACATAAATTCATGGTTAAACAATAGACTAGAGACATTGAAGGCTAAAAAATGAGTACAATACATCAAATCTAGTTGTTCTATAAGCTCATTACAAGGTCTGGAAGTAATAGAGAAATTTGTCTAGCATGATAGCCTAGGAAAACAACTAACAAAAACCTAAAATACATCTTTGAAACATTCATATATAGATTTTACAATCGCACTATAGCAGCCTTGGCATGGAAGGTAATAATTCAACAAGGAGGGATGTCAACCATGTTGCATTAACTCAAACTGGAATCCTTTGAAATGTGCCCTAGCTCATATCTATAAAATCCACTACAATAGGAGGTCTACCCATGCTGTGAGAACATGAAATTCAATGCAGATGTGGAACAGTGACATGGAGAGGTGAGAAAACCATCTCCCACATGAAATTAGGCTCTTCAGATGCATTAATGGTGAGTGGGAGGCTCGTTAAGTAGTCAAATCACATTTACATAGTGAAAAAATGGCCCATCAGAGTTTTAGAGTTTGGGCCTCTGGCCTTCTGTCCTATAGCTTGTAGAAGAAATAACGAGGAAGGTGAAAACACCAAGCTCTAACATTTATACTTAGAAGACTTCTGCCTCTGCAGAGGTCGGGCCTCTGACCTTCATCATTCAACCTTCTAAGAGGGAAGAAAGAAGAAAGAAAGTTTACCCCTCAAGCTCTGCCTTACACTTAGAAAAATTTTATCATTGGATATCGGGCCTTGGGCCTTTGGCATTTTTCCTTTGAAGAAGAAAGGAGAAAGGAGAAAGAATTACTCCCTGACCTCTGGTTTCCAAAGGAGTATTACATTATCAAAAGAATTCATGCCTCGAGCCTTCTATCTATTGCAAATATGTGCCTAATCGGTGTTGTCATTGATGTCAACATATCCTTGTTGCCATTGGTGTCAACTGTATCCTATTTTGTTTCCTATTTAGAAGACTGGAATGTTGAGGATATTGAGAAAATTAATGAAGATCAATGTATGTAGACCATATGGTTGTGTAAAGGATTGTCTATAGTAGCTCCAGTTAAGAGTTGAGAGGTCCACATGAAGATTTGAAGAAGCTATGGTCATCTGAGTAGAACTAGGTTTTGTTGTGTTAAGAAGAGACAATGATAGTAAATTGGTATGGATTGTTCCACATTGAAATATTATGATATGTGGTTCTAGAGGCATGTTTGGGAAGTCAATGTGTATCATCAACTCAAGTGGTTCATGGTTTAGAGATCCGTAAGCAATCTTTCTAGTGTGATAGTCACGATAGACAGTGTTCTTGAGGTTCTAGGAGAAGATGCAAGTGATTCTAATGATTTGGAGGAGTACAGATGTCTTTGTTAAATTGACTGTACTTGTGGAGGTCTCTAGATCGTGTGCCTGCTATGTTGGAGGTCCGCATTGAAGATTAAGCTCATTGTTGAATATTTCTTCTTTAGTGTTGTTGTTTTTCCTACTCTTGGCTGACCGGATGATTCAAGTGTGTTGCATATGATCTAAGAGCAATTCTATGGAGTGTGGCATGTTGATCGAGGAAGATTTAAGTCCCAGTTATGTTTGGTAGACAACTTAGTTATTCACATTATGTCAGATGTTTGGAGTGCCAACCTTGATATTTATTTCAAGGTTGATGAAGCATATAAAGGCGTGTAGTAGAATTATGGAAAATCATCCTGTGCAAAACAATCAAATCCTAAGAAAGGATCAGAGGCAGAGTAGAGAAGAGGAGCAGAGGAACAAGAATAGTAAAGGATGAAGTGATAGTGAAGAAGTATTTGGGAGAAGAGTAGAAGTTTTATGAGCATTCAATGAGACTGAACTAGGCATGAAGAAGATGCTATTTCTCAGTTAATTCCTTCTATATCAAACATAAATTATGTAGGTAGGGAGCCTCTTTTGAGTAGTGAGCTCTAGGTAGTGCGCCCAAAGGAAAGTGCCTTCCCATTTTCAAGTACTTTTAAAAGGGTATAAATCTTGTGGGTTAACCCCCACCAAGGTTTTCCCTTAATTAGGTTTCCATGTTAAAAATCTTGGTGTCAATTGTGTTAATTGTGTTTCTGCTCATGTGTTATTATTTCATGTGTTAATGTTTACATCATTAATTTGTTTATAAGTTGTGAAAGTAGATTGAAAGGGGAAAAGGTTAATTTTTGTGGAACAACTCATTCACCCCCCCTCTCAGTTGTCTGTCCTAATTCCAACAATTGGTATCAGAGCCAAGTTCCTCTGAAAGAAACTTGACCACTTAAGGAGATCGAGAATGTCAACTTACAAGAAAGACAGTCCAAGATTTGATGGAACAAATTACACTCTATGGAAGATGTGCATGTAGTGTCATTTGCAATGTATGGGTGATGCCCACTAGTTGATAACTAAGAATGAATATAAGATTCCACAAAAAGATCCTACAACTCCAGATGAAATCAAAGATGCTAAGAACAACACTCAAGCTATAGAAGCCTTGTTGAATGCCCTGTCTAATAGAGAAATGACAAATGTACTGGAGTTGAAAACTGTACATGAAATCTAGGAAAAGTTGGAAACACTGCATGAAGGTGATGAACATGTCAAATGTGCCAAGCTACAAAGTCGTAAGGGTAGATATGAAAGCTTAAGGATGAGTGAAGTTGAAAATATTACCTCCTACATGCTAAATGTGAATGAACTTGTGAGCGGTATAAGGTATGTTGGTGGAAAATTAGAAGAATCAGAAATTGTTGCCAATGGGCTTAGATCCTTACCTCTGGCCTACAAGCATAAAGTTGTTGCCATTGAAGAAATCAAGACTGTGACAACTATTACAAGGGATCAATTGGTTGGTAAACTTTCAGCATTTGAAATGAGTGAGTTTGGTGATTCTCTTCCTAAGTCTGAATTTGCATTTAAAGCCATTACTCATGGAAAACAAAAATATGATCTAGGTGAAAGCTCTTCAAGAATATCTATCAAATTCGACAAGACAAGGAAGGATCTTGAAGGTGATGAAAATGAGTTCGATGAACTTTGAGCCCTTTTTTCCAAAAGATTTCCAAGAGGATCTGGTAAGTATAAAGGAAAGTTGCCATTCAAATGTTTTACTTGTAATAAGATTGGTCATTTTGCCTCAAGGTGTCTAGAGAGGGGTTCAAGGCCAAACACTAATAGACCTAGAGTTTAGAAGAAATTCTACTATGTCCAAGAAGCTGGTGAAGAAGAAGTCAGAAATGATGAATCTAATCATGGAGGTTCCACTAAAAATGATTAGGTATTCATTGCTATCAAAGAAGAAGATCTGATGCCTTCTAAATCTGCTAGCTATGCAAATGTGGAAATTGCCTTAGCTGCTCAGGTTGTAGAAAAAGATGAATGGGTAATTGATAGTGGATGTTCTCATCATATGACTGGCGGTAAAAGTAAGTTTGTAAGCTTTGAAAAATATGGAGGAATTGTGAAATTTGGAGACAATGCAGCTGGTAGAATCTATGGCCGAGGATCCATCTCTTTTGATGGTAAGAATAACACTAATGATGTTCTATATGTGGAAGGATTGAATCATAATCTTCTTAGTGTTGGACAGTTGGTTGATAAGGGTTATGATCTCTAATTCAAGGATGGAAAATGTAGAATCTTGGAAAGCTCTAGAACTGAAATTGCATCTGGTACTCAGACTAGAAGTAACATCTTTCATTTAAGTAGTTATGGTAAAAGTTCTTTGATTGCTCAGATTGATTAGAGTTGGTTATGGCATAGGAGAATGTGTCATGTGACTTTTTTATAACATTATCAAGATAAGTCCTACTTAGGCTATGAGAGATCTTCCAAAACTTGTGAAACATGCTAATAGAATGTGTAGAGAATGTCAATTGGGTAAACAAAATAAAATTTCATTCAAGAGTAAAGAACAATTTTCAATTGGATGGCTAGAACTTGTGCATACTGATCTATGTGGCCCTACTAGAATTAGGAGTGTGCAAGGAGACATATATTTTATGTTACTGATTGATGATTACTCCCAAGTGATGTGGGTAACCTTTTTGAAAGAAAAATCAGAAGCTCTTGACAAATTCAAGGTGTTCAAGTTTATGATGGAATATGAGATTGGTGAAAAAATAAACTGTTTGAGATCAGAGAGAGGTGGAGAGTTTTCCTCTAGTGAGTTTGATACATTCTGTGTTAAGCATGGAATAAAAACATAGTTATCTACTCCTAAGACTCCTCAGCAAAATGGAATCATGGAAAGAAAGAACTGAACCATTCAAGAAGCTGCCAGGACCATGATGATGGAAGAAAATGTTCGACAAGTCTATTGGAGAGAACCTATGAGTACTATTGTCTACACTCTCAACCAGGTGTAGATCAAAGGCAATTCTGGTAAGACCCCTTATGAAGTATGGTTTGGTCATCCTCCTACTATGAAATACTTCTGAGTTTTTAGTAGTAAGTGCTATATCAAAAGAGATGAGGATCTAGGCAAGTTTGATGTAAGAAGTGATGAATGGATATTTCTAGGTTACTCTACTCAAAGCAAGGCATACCAGTGCTTTAACAAAAGATTGAAAAAGATTGTTGAAAGTGCAAATGTTAGAGTTGATGAGAGTAAAGAAGGACATTCAAGGTCCTACGGATATGAATTAGATGATCAATATCAAAGTAAAAGTCAAGGAAGACAAGTTCAAACCCAAAATCAGATTCAAATTGATCTAAAAAATCTAGTGACTCTAGAGGTTAGTACATATGTTTAAGAACAAGCTCAAGAAATAGAGGTTCAAATAAATCCCAAAATTCCTAGGTATGTAAGACTAAATCATCCTAAAGATCAGATCATAGGAGATAGATATAAAGGTGTTCAAACTAGGAAAAGAATTGTTGAAGATCAAGAGGAAATTTGTTTGATTTCAAAGATTGAACCAATTTTAGTAAGTGAAGCCTGCAATGATGAAAATTGGGTAAAAGCCATGGAAGAAGAATTAATGCAAATTGAAAAGAATGACACTTGGGATCTTGTTCCTAGACCTGAAGGAAAAAATGTGATTGGAACTAAATGGGTCTTTCAGAATAAACTAAATGAAGATGGTGAAGTTGTTAGAAACAAATCAAGGTTAGTCTGTAAAGGATATTCTCAAGTGGAAGGAATTGATTTTGAAGAAACTTTTGCTCCGGTGGCAAGAATAGAGCTAGTCAGATTATTTATTGCATTTGTTTCTTATAAAGATTTCAAGGTCTATCAAATGGATGTAAAGTCAGCATTCCTAAACAGAGAATTAGAAGAATTCTACATTGAGAAACCAAAAGGATCTAAATTGTCTAATTAGAGAGATATGGTCTACAAGTTGAGGAAAGTATTATATGGACTCACACAAGTCCCAAGAGCTTGGTATGCAAGATTAGATAAGTATCTGCTAAAGGTAGGATATAGCAAAGGCACTATTGAAAATAATCTTTACTTCAAGATTGATCATGAGCACATTCTGATTGTTGGGGTATTTGTTGATGATATCATTTTTGGTGGAAATGAGAGTATGTGCAAAACATTTGATGATCAGATGTAGAGTGAATTTGAGATATCCATGTTTGGTGAAATGAATTTCTTCTTAGGTCTACAAATCATTTAGTCAGATAAAGTTATCTTCATATCTCAATCTAAGTATGTGAGAGAATTGTTGAAAAAGTTTGGAATGGAAGATTCAAAGCCAATGGGTACACCCATGATAACCAAATGTAAGTTGAGTAAGGATAATGACTCCCCTAAGGCAAATCAAAAAAGGTATAGATCAATGATTGGAGGACTGCTCTATCTGACTCAGACCAGACCTGATATGATGAATGCAGTTGGACTTTTTGCTAGATTTCAAGCTAATCCAAGAGAATCCCATGTTGTAGCAGCCAAGAGAATTTTTAGATATCTCAAAGGGACACTTGATTATGGCTTATGGTATCCAAAGAATAAAGAATAATGACTTCACTCTTCATGCATATATAGATGCTAATTGGGTAGGAGATGTGGATGATAGAAAAAGTACTAGTGGTGGTGCATTCTTCTTGGGAAGTAAATTGGTTTCTTGGTTGAGAAAAAACTAGGAGGCAATATCCATATCTACAGTAGAGGCAGATTATATAGCAGCAACAAACAATTGTACTCAAATTCTATAGATGAAGCAAATGCTGAAGGACATCAGAATTGTGTTTGAGGAGCCTGTCACAATCTTTTGTGATAATTCAAGTGCAATAAGCATCTCAAAGAATCTGGTGTTGCATTCAAAGACAAAGCACATATCAATCAAGTTTCTCTTTTTAAGAGGGAAGGCTAATGAGAATGAAGTCAGATTGGAGTTTATTTCTTCAAAGGATCAAATTGTTGATATTTTCACCAAGTCTCTACCCAAGGATACTTTTGAGTATCTCAGAGTGAAGTTAGGGGTTATGACCCCTCCTGATCAAAACTAAGATGCACTAGGGTGCATCAGTCTAGTGGAATTCACAGTCATATCTTGTGATATGGATTGATGTTAAGGAGATACTACTCAAGGGGAGTAATTAGTATGCAAATTTTAAGATTAGTCTTAAACAAAAAGGGGAAGAAAAGATTACAAATATGTGCCCTTTGCCATTGATGTCAAAGTGGGAGAGAAGTCATGTGAACAAGTTGTTGATGAAAGGGGGAGCAATGAAGAAAGTAGTTACATAAGTGATAAGAGAAAGGGGGAGAAGTTCTTGTCTTGATGGTTAAATTAGTTTTTCACATCATATGTTGGCATCAATGACAAAGGGGGAGATTGTTACAAATATGTACCTAATCAGTGTTGTCATTAATGTCAACATATCTTTGTTGCCATTGGTGTCAACTATATCCTATTTTGTTGCCTGTTTAGAAGATTAGAATGTTGAGGATATTGAGAAAATTAATGAAAATCAATCTATACGGATCATATGGCTATGTAGAGGATTGTCTGTAGTAGCTCCAGTTAAGTTTTGAGAGGTCTGCATGAAGATTTGAAGAAGCTATGGTCATCTAAGTAGAACCAAGTTTTATTTTATTTAGAAGAGACAAAGTGACAGTAAATTGTCTAGATTGTTCTGCATTGAAATATTATGATCTACGATTCTAGAGGCATGTTTGGGAAGTCAGTGTGTATCATCAACTCAAGTGGTTCATGGTTTAGAGGTCCATAAGCAATCTTTCTCATGTGATAGTCATGACAGACAGTGTTCTTGAGGTTCCAAAAGAAGATGCAAGTGATTCTGATGATTTGGAGGAGTACGGATGTCTTTGTTAAATTTAATGTGCTTTTGGGGGTCTCTGGATCGTCCGCCTACTATGTTAGAGTTCTGCATTGAAGATTGAGCTCATTGTTGATGATTTCTTCTTTAGTGTTGTTGTTTTTCCTAGTCTTGGCTGACCGAATGATTCAAGCATGTTGTAGATGATTTAAGAACAATTCTATGGAGTGTGGCATGTTGATCAAGGAAGATTTAAGTCCCAGTTATGTTTTATCGATAGCTTAGTGATTCACATTAAGTTAGATGTTTGGAGTGCTAACCTTGATGTTTATTCCAAGGTTGATGAAGCATATAAAGGCGTGTAATTGAGTTATGGAAAATCATCCTTGTGCAAAATAATCAAATCCTATGAAAGGATCAGAGGTAGAGTAGAGAAGAGAAGGAGCAGAGGAACAAGAATAGTAAAGGATGAAGTGATAGTGAAGAAGTATTTGGGAGAAGAGTAGAAGTTTAATGAGCATTCAATGAGACTAAACCAGTCATGAAGAAGATGCTATTTCTCAGTTAATTCCTTATGTATCAAACATAAATTCTATAGGCAGTGATCTCTGGGCAGTGTGCCCGAAGGCAAGTGCATTCCCATTTTGAAGTACATTTAACATGGTACGAATCTTGTGGGTTAACCCCCACCATGGTTTTCCCTTAAATGAGATTCTACATTAAAAATCTTGGTGTCAAGTGTGTTAATTGTGTTTCTACTCATGTGCTATTGTTTCATGTTTTAATGTTTACATCATTAATCTATTTATAAGTTGTGAAAGAAGATTGAAAGGGGAAAAGGTTAATTTTTGTGGGACAACTGATTCACTCCCCCTCTTAGTTGTATAGCATAATTCCAATATTGTCTTCCACATTCCTAAAGAAAGAGGAAGAATGAAAGAAGCCCCAAAAGTCAAAGACTTAGCTGATCATTTGAAAGTTTCAGTGAGAAGGAAGAAGAAGAATTTAGTCCAATCACCAAAATCTGAATCAGTTAGCACCATTTCCACAAATCTTCAGTGGAAGTCAACCCTTAGGCCTTCCGTCTTTCACCTTCCAAGAGGGAATGAGGAAGAGCAAAACTTTGAATTTTGAGAAAAAAACACTAAGAAAATTATACACCTTGCCGTCTTCGGTCCTTAGGCCTTTAGGACTCTAAAGTAGAAGGATGAAGAAGCAAAGACTAACCACTGACAACTTCTTCACACTTACCTAATTTTTGAAAGAAAAGGTCAGAGCTTGGGCCATGGACCTTTTTCCCTGTAAGGAAGAATGTGAAAGGGCAAAACCCTAATCCCCGACATCCCGCAAAGCCTCCAAGACATACTCAAATTTGCAAGAGAAGAGTCAGAGATTAGACCCCAACCCTTCCACCTTCCAAGGAAGAAGGGAGAAGAGGAGATCTTTGAACCTCGATATTGAAACACTTAGAATATTTTTGCAATGGAAAGGGATGAAGTTCGGGACTTTGAGCTTGACAATGGTGAAGGATTAAAAGACAAACTCTGATATCTCAACAAGGCAGCAAACACAAGGAAAACTCTGAGTTTTCTAGGACTTAACCATTTTTTTATGGTTTTCCTTGCATCCTCACAAGGGGAAACACTAGGATCTCATGGATCTTTAGACTATTTGTCCAAGGGGGAAAAATAGGATAACATTTTGGTGACTATGCAGGGGTGTTTGCCTACCTAAACACTAGGATCTGAAGGCCTTATCAATCCATTGGGCATAGAGTCAAAGGTCAAGAATAAGAATAGGGTTGGTCAATATAACTAAGCATGCCTCTGGGGACAAAACAATAGAACAAAGCACACATTCTCCTAATGAGAATGCAATAGAGTGCAAAGGAACTTATTGAAAGGAAACCTAAAACAAACAAAAAAACTAACCTGCACCTAAACTAACCAACCAGAACTGACTTTAAACATATCCATTAACTAGCTTGTCAAAATAACCACCCTTTTTCAACAATTTACAATACTTTACTTGCTTGTGGATAGATAACAAGAGGTGGGGGAAGGATGGGCATACAACAAATTGACAAAAAACTTCCCCAAGAAAGAGGAAAAACTCACTTACCCACTTGAACTGATTGTTGATGCAACTACCTGAAAGTGGATAAATGGGTTGATCCCACTTATTTTGATCTTCAACTTCATGCTTAGGAGTGAGCATGACAAAAGGTGACTCTTCATGATATGTCCCCAGCTAGGCTAGATGCCTAATAGGGCATCTGCTTGAAATGACATGCAAATCAATGGAGTTGATCTCATCCCTCTACTCTAATGTTGGCTCTTGATGCTGCTGGTCTAAATACTCTTATCCTTGTATGTCAATTGGAGGAATGACTATCTCCTCAATCTGTTGAAATGACTTAGGCTTTACCTCATCGAGAGGCACTGATTTACTATCCAAATTTGAGAATAAAACATTAAGCTCATCCTAGAAATAAGTATCATCCATGTCCTCTACACTCCTCAGTATAGGACTACTTATATGTTCTTCTTCATGGGCTGGAATTTCACTATTTTCCTTGATCTCAACCTACAACAATCCTCCATCATTTTCACTGCTCCTATGTTTTTGTGTATCCATTGTCAGCTGCATATCTTTTTCATTTTCAATGTAAGAAGGTAGTTCATGAAATAGGGTAGCATCATCCACTTGCCAATTCAAAAAACACATTCAACCTACATTTGCCTTTTTCCCACCATAGCCCGCTGACTAGATCCAATCTATTATTTTAGGACTACTGATGGATTGCATGGATGGTACCATTCATAACCTTTAGTCAAGTTGTTCCTAACTGGAACAAGCATGTCTGATGTACTTGTAGTAGCTAAGTTTATGGAGTTCAAGGACATAACATGACTTAGTTGATTTTTTCTTTGATTTTTCCCATGACCAATATTCTCGCTAAGTGGATAGGGCTGATAAGGAGCTTGCTATGGCACATTAGCTATAGAAATTGGTGCCATAATTGGATGAAAAATTGGGGCTTCTAGAAATAATGGCATTGGACACCTGGGGGTAATCTTTCCAGCTAGAATTAGAAAGTTTTCTTCCCTAATAGCTACCTCATAGGCATCAGTTAACACATCCCCTCCTAGAGAATGGATCATGAAAGGGATATCACCATTTAAGGATCTCAAAAAATACAAGAAGGAATCATTAGGGGAAGACCTCACTAATGGTAGAATTTTGTACCCAGATTTTTGAAATCTAAAATTAAAATCCACCATGAATTCATAGAGAGCTCTTTTAATAGTGGCTAGTTGCTCTATCGAGGACAAATGATCACCATTATCTTGAAAATGCTAACAAAGTCTATCTCCTAACTCATCCCATTTATAAATTAAATTTGTGGGTAACCCCCTGTACCACTGGAGATCTTTTCCTTTCAAGGAAGAAGCAAGGAGCCTTACCATGACATTGTCTTGGGTAACATTGTGAATGGAGCATACACTGGCAATGTCTTGGATGTGCTCAGCAAGTGTGGTGAAGTTTTCACCTATGAAAAATGCAATAGCCTTCAGAGCTGAAAATGGGATGTCATCATATTGTCGAAGGTTGAGACAGCTTCCACCATTAAAGGCCACAAATGGTTTATTTCTTGGTAGGGCCATGACAGTGATATGAATATTATGATGGGTGTTTGGAAGACTATTCTTGATGGGAGGAAAAGACCATGACTTCCATAATAACTTGACATATTAGAGAATTAAAAAATAGAGATGTATCAAAATATTCTTTGAAAATAAGGGTAATAGGTTTAGTCTTGGAGACTAGAAACATACCAAAAGAGAGTCACCAGGTGATTTGAGATGCTTCTAAAAGCTAGAAAAGACTAAAAGTATCACCAAACTTTTGATCTTTGATGAATATTTAAGTGCTTCGGCTACGTTTGCCAATGGATTTGTTCAATAGAGTCACCATGGTGTTTGTTTAAGGCTGCCTTGAATTACTAAATGCATAGAAGAAAACACCAAAACCTTCAATGGATGATAAATCTCATCAAACTGGTCCCACCGGGCATGCTATAAACTGTTATAACTTAGAATTACACCCTACTTGGAGACTTCTAAGCATTCTAATGATGCAATGGGAATGATCTCAAGGTGTGGGACCTTGTAATTTTTGAGATTAGACCTCAAGAGAAGGTTGGTTCCTCTTTCTAAGCTTAAGGCTGAGAGAAATTAACTAACTCTAATGCTAAAATTGCCAAGGGAAAAGGGATAGAAGGAATATAGAAAAGAAAAGGTGATGCACCAGAGCTATGAGTTGTATTAGCTGATCTGAATCAACACAACATTGATATCAACCCTTAAAGGAACTCACATAGGCCTGCAACCTTGATAGAGGCTTCGCGTAAAATATTATAACCAATGAAGGAGCTATTTTACTCATAAAATAGACCACAACTTCAAGTGAAACACATAGACAAAGTGCAAGAGAGGTGAAATATCAGAGATATATTGATCATGAAGGTCAAATGACCATTAAAAAGAGTAAATAACATGTTATAGAGCAATAGACACAAAATAATCACATACATTCATGGTTGAACAATGGACTAGAGACATCAAAGGCTCAAAAATGAGTAGAATACATCAAATCTAGCTATTCTATAAGCACATTATAAGGTCTTGAAGTAATAGAGAAATTTGCCCAGCATAATAGCCTAGGAAAACAACTAACAACAACCCAAAATACATCTTTGAAACATCCATATATAGCTTCTACAATCGCATTGTAGCAGCTATGGCATGGAAGGTAAGAAGTCAACAAGGAAGGACGTCGACCATGTTGCATTAACTTGACCCTGCATCCTTTGAAACATATCCTAGCTCATATACATAAAATCCACTGTAACAGGAGGTCTACCCACGTAGTGAGTATAGGAAGTTCAATGCAGATGAGGAACAATATCATGGGAAGGTGAGAAATCCATCTCCCACACAAAATTAAGCTCTAAAGATGCATTAATGATGACCGGGAGGGTCGCTAAGTAGTCAAATCGCATTTGCACAATGAAAAAATGGCCCATTGGAGTTTCAGAGTTTGGGCCTCCGGCCTTCTACCCTATCACTTGCAGAGGAAAGGAGGAAGGTCGAAACACTAAGCTCCAACATTTAGACTTAGAAGACTTCTACCTCTATAGAGATGGGGCCTCAGGCCTTTGTCATTTAGCCTTCTAGGAGGGAAGGAAGAAGAAATAAAGCCCACCCCCTGAGCTCTGCATTATACTTTGAAACTTTTGATCACCAGAGATCAAACCTCGAGCCTCTAGCATTTTTCCTTTGAAGAAGAAAGGAGAAAGGAGAAGGAATCACTCCCCAAGCTTTGCTTTGCAAAGGAGTATTACATTATCAGTGGACTTCGGGCCTCGGTCCTTTCATCTTCCACCTTCCTAGAGAAAGAGGAAGAAGGAATGTTGAAGCCTCAAAAGTCAAAGACTTAGTCGATCATTTAAAAATTTTGGCGGAGTTCAGAGGTCAGGCCTTCCGTCTTTCACCTTCAATGAGAAGGAAGAAGAAGAAAAGTGTGGTCCTCAAAATTCAAAACACTTAGCACCATTTCCACAAATCTTTGGTAGAAGTCAGCTCTTGGGCCTTCCATCTTTCACCTTCCAAGAGAGGAGGAAGAGAAAAACTATGAAGTCTGACAAAAAACCACTTAACACATTATACACCTTGTAGACTTTAGCCCTCATGCCTTTGGCACTCTGAAGTAGAAGCACAAAGAAGAAAAGACTTACCTCCAACAACTTCTTCACACTTAGCTAATTTTTGAAAGAAAAGGTCAAAGCTTGGTCCTCAGACCTTTTTCCATATAAGGAAGAATGTGAAAGGGTAGAACCCCAATCCCCAACATCTTGCAAAACCTCCAAGACATGGCTGAATCTGTAAGAGAAGAGTCAAAGTTCAGACCCTGAACCTTCCCCCTTCGAAGGAAGAAGGGAGAAGAGGAGAGATCCAAACCCTAGCACTAAAACACTTTGAGTATTTTTGCAAAGGAAAGGGGCAGAGTTTGAGACTTTGAGTTTAACAATAGTGAAGGGTTGAAGCCTAAACTCCGACATCCTGAAAAGGTAGAAAACACAAACAAAACTCTAAATTTTTTGGGACTGAACTAATTTTTTATGTTTTTCTTTACATCCTTAGAAGGTGAAACACCAGGATATCATGGATCTTTAACTATTTGGCCAAGGGGGAAAAATAGGATAACATTTTGGTGACTATGTAGGGGGGTTTGTCTACCTAAACACTAGGATCTAGAGGCCTTATCAATCCATTGGGAACAAAGTCAAAGGGCTAGGAATAAGAGCAGGGTTGGTCAATATAACTGGGGATGCCTCTAGGGACAAAACAAATAAACCAATCATGCATTCTCCTAATGAGAATGCAATAGAGTGTTGACAAGAGACATTGCTCTAATGAATGTTGAATGTTGTAATTGATGGAAAAAAGTCATAGGGTTTCTAGTGGCATTGAAAAGAGATTTTCTTCTGAAAGTCATATGGTGAAATATCTTAGTCTAGGTGAACAGAGCTAAGTTAGGAACAGTGCATAGTACCAAAGTAAAAGGGCCTACATTCATCCACTATTGTATATTTTGTCTTGCGGTCTTATGGAAGCAAATATACATATCATGACTACCTAAATGCCGAGTTATAGCCTCTGTAGTTCTCTTCATCACATTATACAAGTTGTTCTCTATCGGCTTATAGTCTGACAATGTTTCACAGTGACTAAGTGATAGTTCTAGGATCCGCATTTATCTATAGTCAAATACTATGTTCTCTAGTTCTAAAGGTATGATAAGAGATTCATAATTGATTCTGGATATGATTTTTAAAATCTTATATGGTCCACAGTGAAAGTTATGATGTGACAATTGAATTGGTCAAGTGTGTTCTTAAGGAACAAGCCAATAGGCATGTTAGATCTATATGTGTAGAAGATATGTTGTTTGAAGAATCAATCTAAGTGGTTAAATGATTGGTGCTGACCTATATGAAGACTATTGTATGTTTGTTTGGGTCTGCATTGCTATTTGTATACAAGATCAAGACGACAAGGTATAACATTTGTATACACATTTCATGTTTGGCTGTCAACCTAATTGTGAGATAAATCTTGTTGAGAATATATATACTTGATGATTTTTTGTGTTGGAGTGACA
Organism: Cunninghamia lanceolata; assembly: GCA_027924645.1. Lineage (NCBI taxonomy): Eukaryota > Viridiplantae > Streptophyta > Pinopsida > Cupressales > Cupressaceae > Cunninghamia > Cunninghamia lanceolata. Next base: position 4,931,315 of record BSBN01000144.1, read on the forward strand.
TGCATGTAAGGATATTGTGCAAATTAGATGTGTGTGTGTGTGTGTGTGTGTGATGTAAGGTAGTTTTGTGATTAGAAAAGATAATAAGTGTAGAAGGGAAGAGCATATGTAAAACAAAGAAGAAAAGCAGGGCAGACATTATGAAGACATTTGAATCTGTATACTAAGCTATTAATGGAATTGCACTTCACCATTCTATAGATGCATTTGTAACAATCATCTCTTGGCAGTGAGCCAATCTTTCTTCTATCTTCTCTTCTATTTTCTTGGCAGTGAGCCTATTACAGTGATCACTTCTTTGGATAGTGAGTCCTTGGGCAGTGATCCCTAAGGTAGTGAGCCTTCATTTGGTATTTTTATCATAATATATTGTGAGCTAACACTCACCATGGTTTTTCCCTTTTTTGGTTTTCCATGTAAAATCCTAGTGTCTATGTGTTATATCTTTATGGTTGCTATTCTTTTGTTTATTCTTCTTTCATGTTGTTAAATTTGGTAACTGGATAAAAGAACAACAGAAAAAGTGGTTTTGTAGAATACTGATTCACCCCACCCTCTCAGTATTCTTTGTGTTCAACAATTGGTATTAGAGAAAGATTCCTTTGAAAAAGCTTTGCAGCTTGAGGAAGATTTGGGAAGGTGAACACATGGTAGCAAGAAGATATCTTGATTCTTCAGAAGTAGGTTAATCAAGTAGCATTAATCAATAACTACAAGCTATTGTTGAAGATCTTGACAAGTCTAAGGCAGATATTAAAGATTTGGTGGAAAATATCAAAGAAGCTGATGATTGCATTTTGAAACTAAAGGAGCAAGTCAAGAAGGCTCATGGTAGAAGGAAAGAGCTAAGTGAACAATTAAAAGAAAGAAATGAATCCATAGATAGTCTATCTATAATAGTTGAATAAAAAACAAAGGTTGAAGATCATCTAAACTAGGTTGTGAAGGATAAGTCTGAGGAATGTAAAAAGTTGGCAAAAGATGTATTACTTTTGAAATATGATCTAGAAGCAACAAATAGCTATAAGGAAAAATTCAAAATAAGCTTCGTAAAGCTTGAGGAGTTGATTAAAAGCCAGAAGAGTCCAAATGACAAGCAAGGTTTGGGATTTGAGAAAGGAAAAAGTTCAAAATTAGGTCAAGAACACACTAAGATGAAGCAAAACAAAGGCAACGAGTTTCAAAATCAAAGAAGAAGACCTAGAAGACCTTTGATCAGGCAGCCAAATGCTCAAAGGTGCCCATATTTTAATGGCCATTGTTTTAATTGTAATAAGTTTGGTCATAAGGCTACTCAGTGTAGGAGTAGAATGAATCACAATGTTCCACCATTCTCTGGTCAATATTTCAATTGCAAGAAAATTGGTCATAGATCAAATGAATGCAGAAGTTCGTTAAGGAATGGTTTTACCAATGCAAGGAATACTCAATCCTTCAATGGAAAGTGTTTTGTATGCAATAGATTTGAGCATATGGCCAATCAATGTAGATCAAGAATGAATCCAATCCACAGAAGGAATCAAGGATAGAGGAATGTGGTATGCTACAATTGCAATAAGTTTGGACATATTGAAAGATTCTGCAGAAGCAATAATGAGAAGAGAGGCTATCCTACAAAGAAGAGGAAAACAAAGTAGAGAGAAGATAACGGAAAGAACAAGATTGATCCAATGGAAATCAAGAAAGAAATAAGCAAGGTCTAGATTAAGAAGGATGTAAATGAGGTTAGGAATGAATCCACACCAGTTTCTAGTGCAGATACTTCCTCTATGAAGTAGATTGAGAGATCTAGCTTAGGGGGAGCTATAATGAAAATCATAATCCCCTAGCTAGTTAGTGTTAAAAACTGGCAAGAAGATATGATGAGAAGCTTCATATGACAGATCTTCAGAAAGTAATTCCAGAAGAAAAGGATTGAATGTGAAACATTAAAGAGCAATCCTAATCTACTATATTCTATAGAGATGTGTTTGATAGCTTTTTAAAGGGGGATTTATGGCAACTAGGTCAAGATAGATAAAGGATTAAAATGGAGCTCATTCGATGGAAAATTCATTTTACTTTCATGCTCTCAAGTATGAAAGGAATCTAGGTGTGCAGAAACGCTTCCTACACTAATCTATTGAGGAGAGGGCTATGAAAATTCAACTTTATCCTAACTATTACAGCAATGTTAAACCATTAACATGAGATATTGCAGCAAAGCACAAGAGCTAGAAAGAAGATAGAAGAAGAGAGACAAATATTTACGGTGGGGAAAACCCTTATCGGGTGAAAAACCCCACACTCAGAAACCTGCACAATGTATTAACAAATCTAAAAGAATGTTTACAATACACTTGCAATGCAAGCTTCAATGGTCTTCAACACTCATGTCTGGATTCAATCCGGTAGCATAACAGTAATTGTAAACCTATGATACAAACTCCATCTCCAAGTACCTATTTAAATAGAACATACAAGGCAATTTTGGACCTTTCTTGGAATGGGCATCCAATATGGCATCTTGGACCAAAACCCACACCTAGGGACACTTGGTCAACATTGTAGAATGTATCTGACACTTGTCCATAGCTCCCATTCCAAAGAGGTGACCATTTTCCAAAATGGGCTATGACAGATGCTCTTACGACACTTACAACCGTCATAGAATCTATCATAGCAGTTACAACTTACAGCTGTAAGAGAATCTATCATACACATACCATTAATAGCATATTCTCTTACAACACATCATATTCCACCTTGGGGCACCCAAATAAGCCTCATTCAAAGATTCTACATGACACATGTCATTACCTATCTTACAAACTTCTATTCTCGACTCTTACATGTCATAGATTCGTCATAGGAATCCATCATAACTATTTTGGTCAAACATTCCTTACACAACATAGAAGATACTGACACATGGTAGAATATTCATACCACTAAGTGGGACACCTATGTCCTCATGTGAGGAAAAAATAACAAGTTGTCATAATCCATGTAGGATTGACACAGCACCGTGCCACATCCCACAATATGACAAAGTGGAATTTCCAATTATTTACAACATAGGCAATTGAATAATAAATACAAACATTACAAATGTAGAGAATTACCAAGGTTGAGACACCTTAATTCCCAACATTCTCCCACTTGTTGTACACCTTGTAAGAGCCAATAGAAAAACATGATTTAACTGCTATAGGCCGAGAGGCCCATAGACTCTGAACACCATCTGAACTTCTATGTGCCCACTGGTTTCATCAATGCATCTACAACATTCTTCAAAGTATCTGCCTTCTCCAAATTTACCTTTCCATCCTAAACCATGTCCCTCATGAATTGAAACTAAACATCATTGTGCTTGGTTCTAGCATGGAAAGTTGGATTCTTTGCAAGGCAAATTGCACTTTGACTTTCACAACTGATCGTGATCTGTCCTGCATCAACACCAATACCAAAACACAATCTCTTAAGCCAAATGGCTTCCTTACAAGCATGAGTTGCTACCATATACTTAGCTTCTATCATGAACAAAGCAACAACTGGTTGTTGCTTACTCATCCAACTAATAGCACCACCAAACAGTGTAAAAACATAAGCACTGGTGGATCTCCTATTGTCAATGTCACCTACCCAATCTAAATCCACAAATCCACTAATATCAACAGAATGCGGAGGTTCTGAAACATTACCATGATAGAAAATGGAATATTTGGAAGTACCCCTCAAATATCTAAACACTCGCTTAACTGCATCCCAATGAACCCGTCCAAGATTAGCCATAAATTGACTAAGGACTCCCACTGCTTGGGCAATGTCTGGTCTTGTGCAGACCATAGCATACATCAAACTACCAACAACACTAGCATAAGGTACTCTACTCATGTCCTCCACCTCACTAGGAGATTTTGGACAATCCTCAACAGACAACTTTGTCCCCAAAGAAATGGGAACACACAATGGTCTACAATCTGCCATGTTGAATCTGTCCAACACAGACTTCACATACTTACTCTGGCTTAACCAAAGTTTTATGTTGGTTCTGTCTCTTTTGATTTCCATTCCTAGAATGTACCTGGTTGCCCCTAAATCTTTCATTTCAAACTAAGCTGACAACTAAGATTTAAAATCAGAAATCATATTTTTACCCTTCCCAATGAGCAACATATCATCAACATATAGTGCAACAATGAGAATACGATCACCATCAAACTTATAATAAACACAGTGATTTGATTTCAATCTCACAAATCCAATTGATAAAACAAAGGCATCAAACTTCAAGTACCATCTCCTAGGGGATTGCTTCAAACCATACAAAGACTTCTTAAGTTTGTAAACCAAATTTTGTTTACCTTTTACCATGTAATGCTCTAGCTAATGTAGATTTCCTCCTCCAAGTCACTGTGAAGGAAAGTTGTCTTCACATCCATCTATTCTACCTCCAAGTCATAAGCTACTGTGAGTGACAACAGGAATCAAATGGATGTCAGCTTTGCAATGAGAGAGAAGATCTCACCATAATCTATACCCTCCACTTGTGAATACCCCTTCGTAACCAATCTGGCCTTATACTTCTCAATACTACCATCTGTACCAATCTTCTTCTTGAACACCCATTTACATCCAACGGGTTTCCATCCAGGAGGCAAAGGTACCAAGTCCCAAGTTGATTCTTATCCAAAGAAGCCATTTCTTCCTCCATGTCCTCCTTCCAAGAACCTGCATCCTTCATATCCAAGGCCTCTGATACAGTTCTAGGTTCATCACTATTAGTAAGCAAAGCATAAGCACAACTAGAATCAAGCAATGTAAAACCAAACCTTTCAGGTTGCTTCCTTATTCGTGTAGACCTCCATAAGAGCTGAGGTTGAGGTTCAGCTTCTTCATCTGAGTTTTCAGAGTTACTAGAGCTCTCCTCATCATTAGGTCCAACATTGTCTTTGTATTCAATCTTCTCAGGGGTGAGAGGAAACTGAACAACATCCTCTTTCTTTTCTTTTTCTTCTAGCTACAAAACAGTGGAAGAAGGTGTAAGATCTCTGAAGATGACACTTCTTCTATACAACACTTTTTCATCCATGGGGTCCCAAAGTTTGTATCCTTTCAGACCAACAGAATAGCTGATGAAGATACACTTAACAGCTTTGTTCTCCAACTTTGACCACTTCTCCTTAGGCACATGTGCATATGCCTCATGACCAAAAACATGAAGATGCCTTACTGAAGGCTTTCTACCATACCACACCTCCATGGGTGTCTTTCCAACAAGAGCTGATGTAGGAGATTTGTTTACCAGATTGCAAGCAGTGGCAACAGGTTCAACCCAAAACATTTGTTCTAGACTAGCTCCACTAAGCATACTCCTAGTCTTCTTCATCAGTGTCCTGTTCATCCTCTCTACAACTCCATTTACTGCAGAGTGTATGGAGTTGTCTTGTGCCTTTCAATCCCAAGTTCCTTGCAATACTTATCAAATTTTGTAGAACAGAACTCACCACCGTTGTCAGTTCTCAAACATTTAATCTTTTTACTAGTCTGATTTTTAGCAAAGGCTTTAAACTCCTTAAACTTGCTATAGACTTCAGATTTGCTTCTAAGAAAATAAATCCATGTCCTTCTATTGTAATCATCTATAAAAGATACAAAGTATATAGATTTTGATAATGAAGGAACATTAATAGGACCAAACACATAATAATGAATAAGGTCCAACACACTAGAAGACTTATGAGAACTCGAGTAAAACTAAACACGGTTTTGTTTACCATAAATGCAATGTTCACAAAATTTGAACTCAAGATTACAATCATCTAACCCCTCAACGAGGTTCTTATTTTTCAAGGTACGCAGACCCTTCTCACCAATGTGGCCAAATCTCTTATGCCATAACATTGTCTTTTCTGCAAGAAGTTTAACTTCCAATGCACGATTACAACCATCAAGATTAGAAACAACAGATTTCTTCACTGCTCGTTTAGATGGTGGGGATGAAGTGACTGCTACCCTCTTCCTTGAGTCAGAAGAACTATTGCATTGTGCAATACATGCGTCCAATTGAAACAGAGTACCTCTCTGAGTACCCTTAGCAAGCACCATAGATCCTCTAGTCATCTTGCATCCTTCTTTCAAAAAGACAACCTGCACACCTGCATCATTCAAACTACTTATAGAAAGAAAGTTCCGTGCTAAGCCTGGGATGTGCATAACCCCAGAGATCCCCTTCACTCGACCATCAGGGAATTGGATAGAGAATCTTCCATGACCAACGATCTTCAGATGAGAGTCGTCACCCAGATACACCTTTCCACCATCAAACTCCTCATACTTAGTGAACTGGTCTAGATGCGAGGTCATGTGGAATGATGCACCATAGTTGATTAGCCACACATCATTAGATGCATGGGTTGCCAGGGCTACAATGAAGGCATCACCGTCATCTTGTGATTTGTCAAAATCTGAATTAGGAGCTTTCTTCTTTTTCTTCTTCTCCTCTTTGCATTCCTTTTGCAAATGCCCAGTCTTGCCATAGTTCCAACAAAGAGCCTTGGACTTTCCAGGAGATTTGGATCTCCCACGGGATTTGGATCTACCCTTCTCAGCTTTCTTGTCCTTCTTCTTCCCTTTCTCCTTTGGTCTTCCATGAACTGCAAGGGCTTCTTTGGCTCCCTCAGAAGACTTTCTCCGCATCTCTTCAGATTATAGTGAAGAAACCACCTCTTCCATTTTGAATGTGGATGTGATACTTCTGATTGCCATGACAAGATGATCCCATGAGTCTGGCAGAGAACAAAGCAGGGTCATACACTAATCCTCCTCCTCCATCTTTACACCGATAGATGTCAACTATGCAACCAACATGTTAAAGGCATTCATATGCTCAGCCACAGATCCTCCATCCTCCATTCGAAGAGAATACAACTTGTTTCTTAGGAAAAGTTTATTGACAAGGGATTTGGCTTGATACACATCCCCCAACTTCTTCCAAAGGAGTGTTGCAGTGGTCTCTTCCTGGACATTTAACAACACATAACTGGCAAGACTAAGTCTTATGAGACCCTTAGCCTTCCAATCCTTGAGATCCCAATCAGCTTGTGTCATTGTAGCTAGTTTAGTTCTATTCACACTTTCCCAAAGGTCTCGGTCAACTAACATGTCTTCCATTTTGAGCTTCCACAGCTTGAAATTACTGTCGTTGAACTTCTCTACTTCAAACCTTCCTGATGTACCTACCATCTCCTTGCTACAATAAGATACAAAATTCTCTGCATAGATTCCCACTCAACCTAAGATTAGCTCAAAAAACCCCTACCCTACAACTAGGACCAAAGGTGATCGAGCTCTGATACCAACTAAAAGGAAGCTAGGTGTGCAGAAATGCTTCATACACTAATCTATTGAGGAGAGGGCTATGCAAATTCAACTTTATCCTAACTATTACAGCAATGTTAAACCATTAACATGAGATATTGTGGCAAAGCACAGGAGCCAGAAAGAAGACAGAAGAAAAGAGATAGAGATTTACGGTGGGGAAAACCCTTATCAGGTGAAAAACACCACACTCAGAAACCTGCACAATGTATTAACAAATCTGAAAGAATGTTTACAACACACTTGCAATGCAAGCTTCAATGGTCTTTGACACTCATGTCTGGAGTCAATCTAGCAGCATAACAATACCTGTAAACCTATGGTACAAACTCCATCTCCAAGCACATGTTTAAATAGAACATATAAGGTAATTTTGGACCTTTCTTGGAATGGGTGTCCAATATGGCATCTTGGACCCAAACCCATGCCTAGGGACACTTGGTCAACATTGTAGAATGTATCTAACACTTGTCCATAGTTCCCATTCCAAAGAGGTCGCCACTTTCCAAAATGGGCTATGACAGATGCTCTTACGACACTTACGACTGTCATAGCGGTTACAACTTACAGCTATAAGAGAATCTATCATACACATGCTATTAATAGCATATTCTCTTACAACACATCATATTCCACCTTGGGGCACCCAAATAAGCCTCATTCAAAGATGCTACATGACACATGTCATTACCTCTCTTACATGTCATAGATTCATCATAGGAATCCATCATAACCATTTTGGTCAAATATTCCTTACACAACATAGAAGATGCTGACACATGGTAGAATATTCCTACCACTAAGTCGGACACCTATCTCCTCATGTGAGGAAAAAATAACAAGTTGTCATAATCCATGTAGGATTGACACATCACCGTGCCACATCACACAATATGACAAAGTGGAATTTCCAATTATTTACAACATAGGTAATTGAATAATAAATACAAACATTACAAATGTAGAGAATTACCAAGGTTGAGACACCTTAATTCCCAACAAAGTGTCTCAAGCAAACTAAAGAGAAATTCTAAGCGACTACAATAATCTTCAAAGCAATTCAGGGCAAGATCAAGTAAAACCTTAATTCAGCTAAAGTGGTATTCTTTAGATTCAAAATCCTACTATGAATTTATTTGAATCTTTACAAAAATGTTAGCACCACATATGATTGATATAACTTAAAGAGCCTAGCCAAAATTTAAGAAGCATCCATTCAAATCAACAGAGATCGATACAAATGGTGTATTTTTAGATATTTCATTCAGTGTGATGCATGCAGAAGATGTTAGGGCTTATATTCATGTTGCCCTAGAGGAAAACAGAGACAGTCAACTCTCAGATCTATATCTAAAACATCTAAGTGGTGATACATTTAACCTAAAAGAAGAATACAAGGCATTGGAGGAGAAGAAGCTTATTCAGTATATAGATTTTCCAGTTTTTGCAGAAAATGAATAGGTCCAGTATGTTTTAAGATAAATTCATGATGACTTTATGTGGCTTAACTCTACATTCAAGATCACTAAAGATGTCATAAGGGTAGTCACAAGATTAAACTCTACCGGTACAGTGCCTATATTGAAGGCTATGAAAAATGATATAGTGATGAAAGCCACCGGAGCCAAATTTGACAAAAGATCATTGACAATTAATGACATTGAAGATTATGTAGTTAGGTTTGCTTCCATGGTGATCAACTACAAGTTCTACTTCCCAAACCATTAGAACTCTGCCTTTGATACTACCATACATGCTAACTATCAAATGGTTAAGGAAAATACAAAATATGACTTGTGTGAACTGCTCTGACAACAACTAATGGAGAACCTAAAGAAGACAAAAGAAAGCAAATATGCCTTTAAATTCGGTACGTTAATTATGTGCTTGTTCTTGTACTTTATGCAAGAGTTACCAAGCATGAAGAATCATTTTTTGACTAGAGATAAACCTATTATAGTACAGATTAGGAACTAATTGAGTAGCGTAGGAAAATTGATACACAAAACTCAGCCCTATGGAGCTATTTCAAAAATTTCCAAAGGTTAATGCAATCCAAGGAAAGGATCCCTAGATTAGTTGTTGATAAATACAAGGACACCGTTTGCTTCATTGTGACAAAGGACCAATGCATGATGGAGGCCGTTGAGCCTAGAACAATATGGATTATGCCAATGGGCTATGAAGTAGATGGAGAAATACTAGAAAATTATGCCCAACATATGTTAAGAAATCCAATAGACCCCAAAGAAGAAAGATTTGGGACATATAAGGAGTTCTAAACAAAAATCCATGTTGAATTAAGAAAACTAGAAATTTCAAAGAAGGGTCAAAAAATGGCAGAAGAATATGCACAAAGAAAAGGATTCACCAAAGAACAAATATCAGCCATAAGAGCTAGAGCTAAGGAAAAAAGACTAGCTAAAGAAGAGGAGAAGGAGCAAGAAAAAGAAGCTAATAAAGTTTTGGAAGTTCAAGAGGCACCTATTGCACCAAAAAGAAGAACAAGAGGTGCAAGTTCCTCTGGAAAAACATCTAAATCCTCTGGTATTCCATCCACAACAATTGTAGAAAAGCAAATAGGCAAGAGGAAGAAGAACACAGGTTAGAGAGTGTATGTTGGTATTGATGTAGTTGATGATGAGGAAACTAAGACTGATGAAGAGGTGAAGAAGATGAAGGCACAGAGTGCACCACCTTCTAGTTCTCAGCAAGGCAAACCCTTTGGTGCCACAAAAGAGAAGACCTCTGGTAAAAGTAAGAGAGAAAGAAGGGTAAGACAGAAACATAAATAGAAGACCAAGCTACAAGGAGCTTAGAGGAAGTCTTAAGGGCTATTACAATTGATGGTAATCTAAATCTTATTGCCCAATTGTATGATTATTATAATGATGCAGATAAAAGGATCATTGAGAATGTTGTTGTCAAATACTTGGATATATATAATAAAGCTCTCATTGAGATAATTACTGATCTCCTAGATAGTTTGGGAAGCATAATGTATGCAAGAAAGGAATCTTCTATGGCTAAGGATGTTGAACTCAGAGAGTATACACTGATAAAGTTATATCTGGAGATCACACTGGAAGAAAAAGAAAAATTCTCTAAAGTACTGCATAAAGAATTTAGAACAAAGAGGAGGATGAAGACTCTCATGTCAGATGACATTGAGAAAGTAGTTAAGGAGACTAAGGAAATCACTCTGAAAATGTTGAAAGAATTCCGTGTTCCAACAATATATGATAATGAAGAAACAAATATTGGAGATGATACATCTATTCCTGAGTTGAACATGGATCAAGGATTAGACAAAAGTGATGAAGTCCCAATGGAAAAAGAAGATCTAGTCCCTGCTACTAGTTTGGATACTATTGTTAAGGATCAATCCAAAACAAGTATTCCTCCGGAACAACAAACTAATGACATAATAGACAAGGAGAAGACCAAGGAACAAAATAAAGATGATGATCAAGAAGAGGAACAAGCTGAAGAGAACTCTATACCAGAACAAAAGAATGATGCAAATGATGAAATGGATTTAGATCCTCCAAAAAAAACCAAGAAGAAGAAGTCTATGGTATAGCAAGAGACACTGTGGAATCTGTCAACGAATTCTTGGAAAGAGAAAAACACATCTTGGATGAGCTTGAATTCTTGTAGGGACTAATAAATTTGGACTCAATGTCTCATGTATAAAAATTCAAACTGGTGTCAATTGTTCAAGGAAAGACATAGGAAGAGATGGTGAAAATACACATACATGACAATGAGCTCATTGGTGCAGCATCTGATGTGTTAGAGAAGTTGATGCTCGAATACTAGAAAGATACATCATTATCATCAACTGATCAACTTAAAGGTATGATAAAATCAATCAACAATCATTTTGAATCATTTCAAAATTTTGCAGAAACAAAAGTCAGAAAAGAGTTTGATGAGAAAAGATTAGCTGAATTGAAGACCGTGTTAGAAAATGATAAAACTCTATTAGACAATGGAATAAGAGTTGTACAGAGTACCATTAAAGAAGCTTGTGATTTGTACAAATTTTGTTTATCATGGCTAGAAGACACAGAGGAGTTAGAGGAAAAGATGAAGGATCTAAAACTGCAGCTGACAAATATTTCTGTCATTTGATTTGGTAGTGGAGTCAGTAAGCAACAAAGAGATACAAGTGATCAATATTCATAATGAGTTAAGTAATCTGGTGAATAAGAGGGATCAAATGAAAAATAGAATGTGTCATTTGAGAGGACTAATAAGTCCCAAGCTAGACTCAGTGTCAAATCTTGCAATAGAAGCACTACAAGTAAATGCACTAATTGACACACCCTTTGATGTACAAAACGTAGAAAAATTGATCTTCCTAATAAGTGGCCATATTCAATTTTTGGACAATGCAAAGAAGAGTTCGGATAGAGAGTCAGTTCAAATCAAGAACATTTTTAATGACATTCTACAACCCACAACAAATTAAGTTGAAGATTGCACCTATACATATGCAGCAACGTATGACAATTTTTGTAGTTTTTGCAATTTTGACATAATTTTGACTTCTGTACATACACCTTTGCCATTGCTATCAAAGGGGAGAAGAAAACTAGTGAAAAATGGGCACACATCTAAGGGGAGAAGACAAACAGAGTGTATCTAGTAAGGGGGAGCAGATAAGCATTGTTCACTAAGTGTTACCATCAATACCAAAGGGGGATATTGTTGGCAAGAGACACTACTATAATGAATGTTGAATGTTGTCACTGATGGCAACAAGTCAAATGGTTTCTACATGCATGGCAAAGAGACCTTCTTCCAGAAGTCACATGGTGAAATATCTAAGTCTAGGTGAATAGAGCTAAGTCAGGAACAATGTAAAGTACCAGAGTAAAAGGGTTTGCATTCCTCTGTTGTTGCATATTTTGTCTTACGGTTCTTAGGTAGCAAAGATACATCTCATGACTACCAAAATCCTGAGTTACAACCTTTGTAGTTCTCTTCATCACATTATACAAGTTGTTCTCTATCATCTTACAGTCTGGCAATGTTTCATAGTGACTAAACGATAGTTTTGAGATCCACATTTATCTGTAGTCAAATACTATGTTATATGGTTCTAAAGGTATGATAAGGGATTCATAATTGATGCTAGATATGATTTTTAGAATCTCATATGGTCTGCAGTGAAAGTTATGATGTGATAGTTGAATTGGTCAAGTGTGTTCTTAAGGAACAAGCCAATAGGCATGTTAGATCTATATGTGGAGAAGATATGTTGTTTGAACAATCAATCTAAGTGGTTAAATGATTGGTGCTGACCTATATGAAGACTATTGTATGTTTGTTTGGGTCTCTATTTCTATTTGTATACAAGATCAAGCTAACAAGGTATAACATTTGTATACACATTTCATGTTTGGCTGTCGACCTAATTGAGAGATAAATCTTGTTGCAAATATATATACTCGATGAATTTTTGTGTTGGAGTGACAGGCATGTATAGATATTGTGCAAATTAGATGTGTGTGTGATATAAGGTAGTTTTGTGATTAGAAAAGATAATAATTGTAGAAGGGCAAAGCATATGTAAAACAAAGCAGAAAAGTAGGGTAGACATTATGAAGACATTTGAATCTATATACTAAGCTATTAATGGAACTGCACTTCAACATTTTGTAGATGCATTTGTAGAAGTCATCTCTTGGAAATGAGCCAATATTTCTTCTTGGGAATTAAGGTGTCTCAACCTTTGCAAATTCCTAATGTTGTATTTATTTATCCCATGTTGAGTTGGCATAGCTGGCACCTTGTGTACATGCAACAGGCTAAATTTTAGTGACTTTGGCAGCCACAGTTTCCCCCTTGAATAATTAACGGGGGTTTGGGGGAAGTGACCCCAAGATGGGGTTAAGGGGTAGAGCCCCTTGCGAGGTCTAGGGGTAGTGCCCCTAGTGCGCTCCCTATCATGGTACAGGGTGGGGTTGAGGGGCAACACCCCCGTGGGGACTCAAGAGCAATGCCCCCGAAACCTCAAATGACTTTTATTTAATGACAAGTGTCAGTGAGTATTTTTGCATGAGAGAAAGACATCTTTGGGTGATTAGGAGAGGTTATGACAAGTTGTAAGAGGAATAAGATATTTTTAGTCAGTGTATGACAGATTCTCTTACAGCTGTAAGTGCTATCAGTTATGACAGATTTTATGACAGTTGTAAGGTGCGTAAGTGCATATGTCATAGCTTATTTTGGGACAAGGCACCCACATTGGGATGGGATGTTTGACAAGTGTCCTTAGGCATGGGTTTTGGGGCATGAGTCTAAGATGGACGCCCATCTCTAGAAGGTTCCATATTTTCCTTGTAAACTCTATAAAAATAGGTGCTTGGATGAGAGATAAGCAGTTTTTTGTACAAGTACTATTATGCTACTAGAATATCTCTAGATTTGACATTTGAAGACTCCTAAAAGAGAATTAGCTCTGAAACTATATTGTAATCTGTTATTGTTTACTGTAATACATTTGAGTTGTGTTTTAGAGTGTGGGGTTTTTCACCCGTAAGGGTTTTACCCACGTATATCTTGTCTCTCTCTCTCTTCTATCTACTTTTTGTGTGTGTGTGTATTGCTGCAATATCTTTGTTAGATGTTCTATGTTACTGTAGTTGTAAGAATTAAAATTGAATTTGCATAAATCTCTCCTCATTAGATTAGTGTAGGAAGTGATTTCCGCACACCTAGCTTCCTTTCATTTCTTCTATCTTCTCTTCTATTTTCTTGGCAGTGAGCCTATTGTAGTGAGCACTTCTTTCAATAGTGAGTCCTTGGGTAGTGAGCCCTAAGGTAGTGAGCCTTCATTTAATTTGGTATTATTATCATAATATATTGTGACCTAACACTCACTGTGGTTTTTCTCTTTTTGGATTTTCCATGTAAAATTGTGGTGTCTATGTGTTATGTCTTTATGGTTGTTGTTCTTATGTTTATTCTACTTTCATGTTGTTGAATTTGCAAATTAGATAAAAGAACAACAGAAAAAGTAGTTTTATAGAATACTGATTCACCCCCCTCTCAGTATTCTTTGTGATCAACATAGTGTGCAAGGGCACTTATTGAAAGGAAACCTAAAATAGAAACAAAACTAACCTACACCTAAACTAACAAACCAAAACTACCCTTAAACAAAGCCATTAACTGGTTTCTCAAAATAACTACCCTTTCTCAACAATCTACAATGCTTTACATGCTAGTGGGTAGTTAACAAGAGGTTGGGGATGGATGGGCATACAACAAATTGACAAAACACTTCCCCCAAAAAGAGAACAAACTCACTTACCCACTTGAACTGATTGTTGATGCAACTTCTTGGAAGTGGATAAATGGGATGATCCCACTTATTTTGATGTTCAACTTCATTCTTAGGAGTGAGCATGACAAAAGATGACTCTTCATGATATGTCCCCAGCTGGGCTAGATGCCTAATAGGGCATTCGCTTGAAATGACATGCAAATCAATGGAGTTGATCTCATGTCTCTGCTCTAATTCTAGCTCTTGATGCTACTAGTCTGAATGCTCTGATCCTTGTATGTCAATTGGAGGAATGGTTGCCTCCTCAACCTACTAAAATAGCTCAGGGTTTACCTCATCTAGAGGCACTAATTTACTATCTAGGTTTGAGCACAAAACATCAAGCTCATCTCAGAAATGAGCCTCCTCCAAGTCCTCTACATACTTCAGTATAGAACTACTAATATCTTGTTCATGGGGAGGAATTTCACTATTTTTCTTGGCCTCAACCTGCAACAATCCTCCATCATTTTCACTACTCTTATGTTGTTGTGTATCCATTGTCGCATGCTTGTCTTCTTCATTTTCAATGTAAGTAGGCAGTTTATGAAATAGGGCAGCATCATCCACTTGGAAATTCAAAAACACACATTCATCCTACATTTTTCTCTATCCCACCATAGACCATTGACTATATCCAATCTGTTGTTTTAGGACTGCTAATGAATTACATGGATGACGCCATTCATAGCCTTGAGTCAGGTTGTTCTGAATTAGAACAAGTATGCCTGATGTACTTGTAGCAACTAAGTTTAAGGATTTACGAATCTAACATGGCTTAGTTGATTTTGTCTTTGATTGTTCCCCTAACAAAGCTACTCACTAAGTAGATAGGGTTGCTTAGGATCTTAGTATGGCACATTAGTTGTAGGAATTGGCAACATAATTGGCTGAAAGATTAGGACATCTAGAAATAATGACATTGTAGGCCTAGGGGTAATCTTTTTAGCTAGAATTAGATATTGTTCTACCCTAATAGCTACCTCATAGGCATCGGGTAACACATCCTCTCCTAGAGACTAAATCATGACAACGATATCACTATTCAAGGATCTCAAAAAATACAAGAAGGCAGCATTAGGGGAAGGCATCACTAATGGTGGAATTTTGTACCAAGTTTTTTGAAATCTAAATCTAAAATCCACCATGAATTCATAGGGAGCTCTTTTAATAGTGGCTAGTTGCTCTATTAGGGACAAATGATCATCATTATCTTCAAAATGCTGACAGAGCCTATCTCCTAACTCATCCCATTCATGAATTAAATTTGCAAGTAACCCTCTATACCACTAGAGATCTTTTCCTTTGGAGGAAGAAGAAAGGATCCTTACTGTGACATTGTCTTGGGTAACATTCTGAACAAAGCATACAGTAGGAATGTCTTCAATGTGCTCCGCGGGTGTGGTAAAGTTTTCACCAATGAAAAAGGGAATAACCTTCAGAGTTAAAACTAGGATGTCATCATATTGTGCAAGGTTGAGAGGGATTCCACCATTAAAGGCCACAAAGGGTTTGTTTCATGGCAGGGCCAATGATAGTGGTGTGAATGTTATGATGGGTGTTTGGAAGCCTATTCTTGATGGGGGAAAAAGATCATGAGTTCCATAATAGATTGACATACTAGAGCATTGAAAAGCAGAGATGTATCAAAATATTCTTTCAAAATAAGGGTAACATGTCTCCTTTTGGAGATTGGAAACATACCAAAAGAGAGTCGCCAAGTGATTTGAGATGCTTCTAAAAAGTGGAAAAGACCAAAAGTATCACCAAACTTCAATCTTTGGTGAATATTTAAGTCCTCAGGTTGCTTTCTCTAGTGGATTTGTTCAATAGAGTCACCATGGTGTTTGTGAAGACTATCCTGAAAGGCTAAATGCACTGAAGAACACACCAAATGATAAAGTTCATCTAACTGGTCCCATCGGGTGTGCCAGAAACTATTATCACTTAGAATTGCACCTTGTTTGGAGACTTCCAAGCATTCTAATAACACAATGGGAATGATCTCAAGGTGTGGGACCTTGGAATTTTGAGATTAGGTCTCCAGAGAAGGTTGGTTACTCTTTCTAAGCCTAAGGCTTAGAGAAATTAACTAACTCTAATGCTCTAATTGCCAGGGGAAAAGGGATAGAAGGAATACAGAAAAGAAAAGTTGATGCACTAGAGCTATGAGTTGTATTAGCTTAACTAAATCAACACAATAATGATCTCAACCCTAAAAGGAACTCACATAGACTTGCAACCTTGATAGAGGCTTTGAATAGAAGACCATAACCTATGAAGGAGTCATTTTACTCACAAAATAGACCACAAATTCAAGTGAAACACAAAGACAAAGTGCAAGAGAGGTGAAATATCAGAGATATATTGATGATGAGGTCAAATGAACATTACAAAGAGTAAATAACCTGTTATAGAGTAATAGACAAAATAATCACATAATTCATGGTTGAACAATGGACTAGAGACATCAGAGGCTTGAAAATGAGCACACTACATCAAATCTAGTTCTATAAGTACATTACAAGGTCTATACGTAATAGAGAAATCTGCCTAGCATAATAGCCTAGGAAAACAACTAACAACCTAAAATAGATCTTTGAAACATGCATATATAACATTTACAATCACACTATAGTGGCCATGGCATGGAAGGTAAGAAGTCAACAAGGAGGGACATTGACCATGTTGCATTAACTTGAACTGGCATCATTTGAAACATGTCCTAGCTCATATCTACAAAATCTGCTGCAACAGGAGGTCCGCCCATGTTGTGAGTACATGAATTTCAATGTAGATATGAATAGTGGGATGGGGAGGTGAGAAATCCATCTCCCACATGAAATCAAGCTCTAAAGTTACATTAAGATGACCAAAAGGGTCACTGAGTAGTTGAATCACATTTGCATAGTGAAAAATGGCCCGTCAGAGTTTTGAAGTTTGGGCTTCTAGCCTTCCACCCTATCACTTGTAGAAGAAAGAAGGAGAAAGACAAAAAAAACAAAGCTCATAAATTTATACTTAGAAGACTTCTTCTGCTATGGAGATTAGACCTTAGGCCTTCATCGTTTAGCCTTCTAGGAGGGAAGGAAGAAGAAAGAAAGTTCTCTCCCCAAGCTCTTCCTTACACTTAGAAAGTTTTGATCATCAGAGATTAGGCCTCAGGCATCTAACATTTCACCTTTGAAAAAGAAAGGTAAAAGGAGAAAGAATCACTCCTTGATTTCTGCTTTATAAATGTGTATTACATTATCGGTAAACTTCGGGCCTCGGGCCTTTCATCTTCCACCTTCCTAGAGAAAGAGGAAAAAGTTGTTGAAATTAGGGCAGGCAACTAAGAGGGGGGGTGAATCAATTGTCACAAAACTTTTATCTTTTTCTACATTTAATCTTCTTTACCACTTATTAATAGATTAAAGATAAAACCATGAAAGCATGAATCAACAACACAAGAGTAGAAACATATTTAACACACATAACACTAGGATTTTTACGTGGAAACCCAGTTAAGGGAAATACCATGGTGGGGGTTAACCCATAAGATTTATTCTCTATTAAAAGAATATAAAATGGGAAGGCGCTTGCCTTCAGATGTACTATCCAAAGCTCACATCTCAAAGAGGCTCACTGCCTATAGAAACATTCACAAGTTTAACATAGAAAGATAGAACTAAGAAACAACATCTTCTTCATGCCAAGGTCAGTTCCATTCAAGTGCATAACACCTCTATTCTACCCCCTTAACACTTCCTCAATACCTTTGCATCTTCACTTACATTCCCACACTTCCATGACTTCACAACACTTATTTATACATGTCATCGACTTTGGAATGAACATCAAAGTCAGCCAAATAATTATCTATCTAGAACATTCTCCAAGATAGGTATTACAAGCAATTACAATCACAAGACTTAAAATGATTCATGTGAACCACCACACTATTGGCCAAACATAGCTGGGACTCAAATCTTCCTTGAACATCCGCCACACTCCATAAAACTTCTCTTAGATCATCTGCAACATGCACCATGCATCTGGTCGACCAAGACTAGAAAGAACATCAACACCCAAGGATAATCTTCATCCACGAACTTAATCCTCAATGTGGACCATCAACACAATAGGCACCTAATTCACAGACCACTACAAGCACAATGAAATTAATAGGAACAACCGCACCACCTGAGATCACCAGAAACACTTGTACCTTCATCTGGGAACTCAAGAACACCAACTATCATGATTGTCACACTAGAAAGATTGCTTGTAGACCTCCAAACCATTGACCACTTATGTTGAGGACACACACCAACATCCTAAACATACCTCTAGATCCACAGACCATAATATTCCAATATGGAGCAATCCAGACCAAATTTATGTCACTCTTTCTCCTTTAAACAACTACAAAACCCTGTTATACTTAGATGGCCATAACTTGATTAATCCTCCATGAAGACCTCTCAAATCTTCACTGGAGAAACTTTAGATTATCCCCTTCACAAATCTTTAATCTGCAAACTCTGATCTTCATCTCACTGGGAATGCGAAGCAATCTACTTCACTGAACTGTATTGTCTTCACTATCTCTGACAGGGAGATATGTAACTCACTTATTTCTTATGGTGAGGCTAATTTCCTCAACATACAGGTCTTCTAAACAAGTAGTAAAATTACATACAATTGACACCAATGACAAGAAGAATATGTTGACATCAATGAAAACACTAATTAGGCACATATAGGCAACAATCTCCCCCTTTGTCATCGATAGCAACATATGATGTGTGAAAAACTATTTCAACGATCAAGACAAGAACTTCTCCCCCTTTCTCTTATCACATCTGCAATCACTTTCTTCATTGCTCCCCCTTTCACCAACAACTACTTTCAAGTTTTTCACATGACTTCTCTCCCCCTTTGATATCAATGGGAAAGGGCACATATTTGCAATCATCTCTCTCTCTTTTGCTTCTTAGATAAAACCAAACCGAACTCTAGAATTAGCATACAGACTACTCCCCCTAAGTAGCACCTCCTTAACACCAATCTAGATCATAAGATATGACTATGAGTTCCACCTAACTAATACACATTAGTGCATCTTAGTTCTGAATAGGAGGGATAATTACCCCTATCTTCCCTCTAAGATACTCAAAAGTGTCATTAGGTAGAGGCTTAGTGAAGATATTTGCAATATGATCTTTTGATGAAACAAACTCCAATCTGATTTCATTCTCATTCACCTTCTCTCTCAAAAAGTGAAACTTGATTGATATGTTCTTTGTTTTTTAATGCAACACTGGATTCTTTGAGATTTTTATTGCACTTGAATTATCATAGAAGATTGTAACAGGCTCCTCAAACACAACTTTCATATCCTTCAACATTTGCTTCATCCATAAAACTTGAGTACAATTACTTGTTGTTGCTATATACTCTACCTCTATAGTAGACATAGATATTTCCTCCTACTTTTTGCTCAACCAAGAAACCAATCTCTTTCCCAAGAAATATGCACCTCCACTAGTACTCTTCCTGTCATCCATATCTCCTACCCAATCAACATCTGTATATGCATGAAGAGTGAAATCATCACCCTTAGGATACCATAAGCCATAATCAAATGTTCCCTTCAGATATTTGAGGATTCTTTTGACTGCTACAACATGAGAGTCTCTAGGATCAACTTGAAATCTAGCAACAAGACCAACTGCATTCATAATATCAGGTCTGGTATGAGTCAGATAAAGCAGTCCTCCAATCATTGATCTATACCTTTTCTGATCTGCCTTAGGGGAATCATCATCTTTACTCGACTTGCATCTAGTTATCATAGGACTACTCATTGGTTTTGATTCTTCCATTTGAAATTTTTTCAACAACTCTTTGACATACTTAGACTGAGATATGAAGATGCCTTTTTTTGACTGAATGATTTGTAGACCTAAGAAGAAATTCAATTCACCAAGCATGGACATCTCAAATTTAGTTTGCATCTAAACAATAAATTTTTTACACATGCTCTCATTTCCACCAAAGATGATATCATCAACAAATACCTCAATAATCAGGATGTGTTCATGATCAATTTTGAAATAAAGATTATTGTTAGCAGTGCCTTTGCTAAAGCCTAACTTTAGTAGATACTTATCTAATCTTGCATACCAGGATCTTGGGGCTTGTTTAAGTCCATACAATGCTTTCTTCAATCTATAGACCATATCTCTTTGATCAGACAACTGGAATCTTTCTAGTTGCTCAATGTAGACTTCTTCCAACTCTCCATTTAGGAATATTGACTTGACATCCATCTGGTAAACTTTGAAATCTTTGCAAGAAGCAAAGGCAAGAAATAATCTGGATACTTTGATTCTTGTCATTGGAGAAAAAGTTTCTTCAAAATCAATTCCATCTACCTGAGAATATCCTTTGCACACCAATATTGCTTTGTTTCTCATTACTTCACCATCTTCATTCAATTTATTTTGGAAGACCCATTTAGTTCCAATTATATTTTTGTCTTTAGGTCTAGGAACAATATCCCAAGTGTGATTCTTTTCAATTTGCCTTAATTCTTCTTCCATTGCTTTTACCCAACTTTAATCATTACATGCTTCATTCACTGAATTTGGTTCAATCTTTGAAATTAAACAATACTCCACTTGTTCTTTAGTAATTTTTCTTCTAGTTTGAACACCTTTATTTCTATCTCCTATGATCTAATCTTTAGAATGATTTAACCTTACATACCTGGGAGTTTTGGGATTTTCTTGAGCATCTAATTCTTGAACTTGTTCCTCAGTATTTTCACTAGCTTCTTGAGTCACTGGATTTTCTAGAGCAATCTGAATCTGAGTCTGAGCTTGAACTTGCTTTCCATTTTCATCATCTGATTTGTATCCATAGAGCTTGGAAGGTCTCTCCATGCTCTCATCTACTTTGACATTAGCATTTTCAACAATCTTTTTCAATCTCTTGTTAAAGCACTGGTATTTCTTTCTTTGGTTATAATAACCTAAAAATATTCCTTCATCACTCCTTGCATCAAACTTCCCTAGATCTTCATCTCTTTTGATATAGCATTTACTACCAAAACTCTAAAGTATTTCATAGTAGAAGCATTACCAAACCAAAGTTCATAAGGTGTTTTACCAGTATTGCCTTTGATTTGCACCCAATTAAGAGTGTAGACAATAGTACTCATAGCCTCTCTCCAAAGGACATGTAGAACATTTGCCTCCATCATCATGGTTCTGGCAGCCTCTTGAATAGTCTGGTTCTTTCTTTCCACAACTCCATTCTATTGAGGAGTCCTAGGAGCAAATAATTGTCTTCTTATTCCATGATTTTCACAAAATGCATTAAACATTTTGAAGGTAAACTCTCCACCTCTATCAGATCTCAAACACTTTACCTTCACACCAATCACATTCTCCACCCTAGCCTTGAACACCTTGAATTTTTCAAGAGCCTTTGATTTCTCTTTCAAGAAAGTGACCCACATCATCTGGGAGTAATCATCAATCAACAACATAAAATATCTATCTCCTTGCAAACTCCTAATTTTGGCAGGACCACACAAATCAGTGTGTACAAGTTCCAACAATTTACTTGAAGATTGTTCTTTACTTTTGAATGTAGTTTTGCTCTATTTTCCCAATTGACATTCCTTACACATGTTATTAGCAGGTTTTACAATCTTTGGAAGATCTCTTACAACCTGAGTAGTACTTATCTTGACAATGTTATCAAAGTTTACATGACACATTCTCCTATGCCATAACCAACTTTGATCAATCTGAGCAATCAAACATCTTTTAGCAGTGCAACTTAAATGAAAGATATTACCTCTAGTTTTTGTACCGAATGCAATCTCAGTTCTGGAGATTTCCAAAATTCTACATTTTTCATCCTTGAATCGGAGGTCATATCCTCTGTCAACTAACTATCCAACACTAAGAAGATTATGCTTCAACTCTTCTACATATATAACATCATTAGTGTTGTGCTTACCATCAATAGAGATGGATCCTTTGCCACGGATTCTACTAGTTGAATTGTCTCCAAACTTCACAATTCCACCTTCATATCTTTCCATACTTACAAACTTACTTTTATCACCTGTCATATGATGAGAACATCTATTCTCAATCACCCATTCATCCTTTTCTTCAACCTAAGTAACCAAGGCACTTTTCACATTCACATAGCTAGCAGATTCAGTAGGCACCAAATTTTCTACTTTAACAGCAATGAACACACATTCATTTACATAAGTACTTCCCTTATCAGATTCATCATTTGTAACTCCTTCATCAGCAGCTTCTTGGACATAGTAGCATTTCTTCTGGAACCTAGGTCTGTTAGAGTTTGGCTTTGAAACCCTTTCTGGACATCTTGAAGCAAAATGACCAATCTTGTTGCAAGAAAAACATTTGAAAGGCAATTTTCCTTCATACTTACCAAATCCTCTTGGTAGTCTTTTGGCAATAAAGGCTTCAAGTTCTTCGAGCTTCATTTCATCTTCTTCAAGTTCCTTTGTTGTCTTCTCATATCTAGTTAGTTTTCTTGAAGAGCTTCCACCTGGATCAAATCTTTGCTTCCCAGAAACACTGGCCTTAAAAGAAAATTTTGATTTAGGAAGGGAATCACCAAACTCACTCATTTTAAATGCTAAAATCTTTCCAACCAATTGATCCCTTGTAACAATTGTCACAATCCTGATCTCAGCAATAGCAACAACTCTATGTTTGTATGAAGCAGGTAAGGAACTGAGCACCTTTTCGACAATCTTTGATTCTTCCAACTTTCCACTAGCACACCTAATACTGCACACAAGTTCATTCACCTTCTACATGTAGGAAGTGATGTTTTCATCTTCAGTCATCCTCAAATTTTTGTATCTACATTTCAGGCTCTATAACTTAGCACATTTGACATATTCATCACCTTCATACAGAGTTCCCAATTTCTTCCAGATTTCATGAGTAGTTTTTCAATTCCAAGACATTTGTCATTTCTGTATCAGTAGGGCACTTGACAATGCTTCTTTAGCTTGGATGTTGTTTTCAGTGTCTTTGAGTTCATTTGGAGTTGAACGACCTTTCTCCAAAGGCTTATACTCATCCTTTCTTATTAACCAATAAGCATCACCCATGCATTACAAATGGCACTCCACACGACTCTTCCAAAGAGAGTAATTTGTTCCATCAAATCTTAGACTATCTTTCTTGTAAGTCGACATCCTGGATCTCCTCAAGCGGTCAAGCTTCTTTTAGAGGAACTGACTTTGATACCAATTGTTGAAATTAGGGCAGAGAACTAAGAAGGGGTGGGGGGTGAATTAGTTATCACAAAACTTTTATCTTTTGCTGCATTTAATCTTCTTTACCACTTATTAAAAGATTAACGATATAACCATGAAAGCATGAATCAACAACACAAGAGCAAAAACATAATTAACACACATAATACCAGGATTTTTACATGGAAACCTGGTTAAGGGAAAAACCACAATGGGGGAAAACCCACAAGATTTATTCTCTATTAAAAGAATATAAAATGGGAAGGCACTTGTGTTTGGGTGCACTACCCAAAGCTCACTGCTCAAAGAGGCTCACAGCCTACAGAAACATTCACAAGTTTAACACAAAAATATTGAACTGATAAGCAACATCTTCTTCATGCCAAGGTCAATTCCATTAAAGCACAAAACACCTCTGTTTTTCCCCCTTAACACTTCCTCACTACCTTTGCATATTTTCTTATATTCCCACACTTCCACAACTTCATAACACTTATTTATACATGTCATCGACTTTCAAATGAACATCAAAGTCAACCAAAAAATTATCTATCTAGAACATTCTCCAAGATTGGTATTACAAGAAATTACAATCACAAGACTTAAAATGCTTCATATGAACCACCACACTGTTGGCCAAACATAGTTAGGAATCAAATCTTCCTTGAACATCATGCCACACTCCATAAAACTTCTCTTAGATCATCCGCAACATGCACCATGCATTTGATTGGCCAAGACTAGAAAGAATAGCAACACCCAAGGAGAAATATTCATCCATGCGCTCAATCCTCAATGTGGACCATCATCACAATAAGCACCCAATTTAGAGGCCACCACAAGCACAATGAAATCAATAGGAACAACCGCACCACCTTCGATCACCAGAAACACTTGTACCTTCATTTGGGAACTCAAGAACACCAAATGTCATGACTGTCACACTAGAAATATTGCTTGGGGACCTCCAAACCATGAAACACTTACGTTGAGGACACACACCAACATCCCAAACATACCTCTAGATCTGTAGACCATAATATTCTAATATGGAGCAATTTGAACCAAATTTTTGTCAATCTATCTCCCCTGAACAACTGCAAAACCCTATTCTACTCAGATGGCCATAACTTGATTAATCCTTCATGTAGACCTCTCAAATCTTCACAAGAGAAACTTCAAACTATCCTCTACACATCCCTTTAATCTACAGAGTCTCATCTTCATCTCACTAGGAATGCAAAGAAATCTACTTCACTGAACTACACTGTCTTCACTATCTTTGATAGTGAGATATGGAACTCACTTATTTCTTCTGATAAGGCTAATTTCCTCAACATACAAGTCTTCTAAACAATTTGTAAAATTAGATACAGTTGACACCAATGACAACAAGAATATGTTGACATCAATGATAATACTGATTAGGCACATATTTGCAACAGAAGTAATGTCCAAGCCCTGAAAGTCAAAGACTTAGCCGATCATTTAAAAAATTTGGTAGAGTTCAGAGTTTGGGCCTTCCGTCTTTCACTAGGAAGAAGAAGAAAAGTCTGACCCCCAAAATCTAAAATACTTAGCACCATTTCCACAAATCTTCAATGGAAGTCGGCCCTCAGGCCTTCCATCTTTCGCCTTCTAGGAGGGAAGGAGGAAGTACAAAACTCTGAAGTCCAACAACAAAACACTTAGCACATTATACACATGGTAGACTTTGGCCCTTAAGCCTTCGACACTCTAAAGTAGAAGGATGAAGAAGAAAAGATCGATCATCGACAACTTCCTCACACTTAGCTCATTTTCAAAAGAAAAGGTTAGAGCTCGGGCCCTAAACCTTTTTCTTTATAATGAAGAATACGAAAGGGTAGAACCCCAATCCCCAACATCCTGTAGAGCCTCCAAGACATAATTGAATTTGCAAGAGAAGAGTTAGAGCTGAGACCCCAACCCTTTCACCTTCTAAGGAAGAAGGGTGAAGAGGAGAGCTCCGAACCATGATGCTAAAACACTTAGAATATTTTTGTAAAGGAATGGGGTGGAGTTTGAGACTTTGGGCTTGACAATGGTGAAGGGTTGAAGCTCAAACTCTAACATCCCAACAAGGTAGAAAACACAAGGAAAACTCTAAATTTTCTAGGACTTAACATTTTTTTTATGTTTTTCATTGCATCCTTAGAAGGGGAAACACTAGGATGTCATGGATCTTTACACTATTTGATCAAGGGGGAAAAATAGGATAATAATACACATTGATCTCTTCTTCATGATGAAACCATTACATGGCCATAAGTCACTTAGAATATGTCTCTTGAGACAAAAATATCAAAACAATAACTAATAACAACAATGAAGAAAATACAACATAGAAATGTTTTTGGGTGACAAATGATTGCTTGTGAACTCAGATGGTCCTGCATCAGACATGTTGACTAAGTGAAATGGTTAATGAGGCTACAAGTCATACAAACATTTAGGTAAGTCTAGAATGAGTTTCCTAGACATAGACAATTCTAAAGTTTGCATCCAAGAGGCTTCATCTACTAGTTTATTCTTCCAATGAACAAGATACTTCATCTATTCCCTTTCCCTTGTTCTTTTAATCACTTAGGAATCAACTATTTTGTCTACCTATTCAAATTGCATTTCAGGCAACTGATGTATGTGTTGTCATGAAGGATTGCACCCTAAGTGCTAAGCCTTTACAAGCTTAGAAGTCCCATACAACATGGGAACATTCTTAGACTATGGGTTTGTCTTTTTTGAGAATGAACCTCTAGAAGAGCTAGCTCCCTTAAATACCCTTTAGATCTGTAAATTGATGGAGGAAAAAGATAGAAGAAAACTTGCATAAACTGAAAACTAAGCAAAAAAATCTATCTAAAGGGGTGATGCACCAATATTATGATTTAAAACTACAATATAACTCACAAACATTCTCCAATAAACCTATTCTTATAATCCAAACTAATTAGATTCACCACATAAATATTTCACAGACAGGCATGAATAATCTTGTACAAGTTGTGACCTATAATACCCTGAAATTTGTATACTTGTATCTAATAAATGAGACAAAGAATTTAGAGGTTTTGAAGAAAAACACACAAAATAACAAGATACCTAAAATCAGATAAAAGAATCCCTGATTGTATTAGAAAAATGGAAGGAATCTCTGTAAAACATAACAATAAACTACTAGAAATAATGAACTACTGCTATTGAAAACTGTAAAAATGGCTAACTTACAAGACAATCTCCTTCTTTGCAAAAAAATGAAAAGGTAAAAAGCAAGAACTAAGGAAAAAAGCATAAGATTTTTCCATATAATACAAAACTGTCCCCAAAAAGTGAATGGATGGTTAACTCTAGCTCAACTGCACTCCAAAAGTTGTATGAATGAGTCCAAAAAAGCAACTCCAAGTTGTTGGATGAGCACAAGTGAAAATCCTAAAAATTAGGCATCAAAACTCCTCCAAAATGAGCAAAAATAGCTCAGAACTCCAAGTCTCAAGCTCCTTGACCAAAAAACTGCCAAAATTAGCCCTCCTTGACCCCAAAGCAGAAATAGAACTCAAGTCTATTCCTATGCATGAGTTTTCTATTTAGTTCAACTTCTCCTTCTGTGTTTTGCATGAATAAAGGGAAAAAAGAATCTAATTTAACAAATATTAAAGGCAATGACATGATTTTCCCTTAATAAGTGTTATTTTATGCTTATTTTCACTCTAGTTTATTTATTAACAAGTATTAAGGCAATTGTTATGAGTATTGCACTTAATATTTGTTAACTTACATTCTTTTTGCCATCTATTTATGCAAAAAATACAAGGGACTTTACATTACGATAGTAGCCTTAAAGGCAAAAATAAAACCTCTCTCATCCTTCATGCAAAAAAAATATTTCTACTCTACCTGTCACTACAAAAATATCCAAAAAGTCAAAATTAGCTAAATGAGATAATAAGTTCAAAAAGGCCTCAATTGCTTTCAAACCCCCAACCTTAACCACTAACCATTTTTTTATTAGATTGCATGAAGGTTTAAAAGTAACATCAATTCACAAAAATATATCACTGGTTGTGACCTCCACGGGCTCCTTGTATTTCACTAGGCATTATCCACTTCATGTTTTGACTTCAACCTTGATTTAATTTGTGGAATGATCTTTTTAATCAAAACATCAAAAAAGACCCTAAGGGAAGAACTCACAGCTAGGGCATGAAAACAAAACTTCTTCAAACCCCAAAACATTCTTGTCATTCATTCTTTAAACTCTCAAAACTCACTGTTGGGCACCGTCAAAGGTTTGCATGACTAGTTTGGAGATTTCTTGCTGTATATCCATGTGGAGCTTTTGTCACTATTCTTCTGGGACTAGTAAGCATCCTCTCCCTTGCATCCATCTAAGGTTTTTGTGAGGGAAAAGGGTAAATTTTTTTCCTTTTATCTATTGTTTTCCTCTACTATTCATGACTTGTTGCTGATAACTAAAGAAAATGTGAAGATCTACTATCTTGTTTCTGTAATCATTGTGGCCCCTAATGGGGACTGAACCTTGTATTGAAATTTTGATTATTTTCTTTGAAATAGAACTGTAAAATACTCATGGGTTACTCTAGGTGACCAATATGCATATTTTTCTATCATGTTCCTAGTGTGAAGGCTTAGGATCTTTTACGACTGATCTAGGGTTTTACATAGAGAGCTCTTGAAAGTTTTCAAAATTTATGATATGCCTCTTGTGTGACTATTTCACATCACTATCTGACTATCATTACGTACTTTTGTTTCTGCTCCTCATCTGATTGGCTGACTGTCTTCATACTATCCTTGTATCTTTTGTGAATTCTATTTTCATTTGCTACTTGAGGGTCTTTGAAAGTGATGAAGAGATTCTTTGCAAAGACTTAGTTCCTTAAGCCATTCTTAGATTGTTCCAATAGGCTTTTATCTACTATGACATTCATTAGACCTAACTGTTACCTTGGTTCTTTTAGGTAGTCTTTCCACTGTCATCCTCTAAGATGATATTATTGGTATCAATGAAGCTTGCATTTGGTGGTAAACCTGATGATTCCTCATTCTTCAAGATATGATACTATCAAAATGTTACATTGTGTCTTGTAGATGTTTCCTAGCTCTTAGCAGAGATCTCTAAAACTTATCACTATGCCTCATGCCATTGTGTAATATATTTTGTTCTTGACTTTTGCTACAGTCATCGTGACCTTGTATCATCTTCTCTCTATAGTTTGTGAAGAAACCACCTTTCAAACATCTCTGTCAACAACCTTTGTTGTATGAGGCCTTTCATCATTCTCTTTTCACTGTCTGATAATGTCTTAAAGGATTTTATAGGTTAGTATAGGTTAACAAATCTGTCACTATATTTTGGTGCTCTCTTGAAACCCTATGCCAATCTCTATCCTTGCAAGCCTTTGTATATCACCTATGACTCTGTTATTAGACCTTCTATATCTCTATACAATCTCTATATTCTTTGCATTTTAGATCACTACATCTTTTAGACCTATATACTATACATCCTTTCATACAAATCCCTTGTCTACATGGCTTGGTATACACCACTCTTTAAGCATTTCTTTTAAAATCTCTACATTTTTATCTCTCTGCAAACTGTGTTGTCATGTTGGGTTATGCAAGAGACTGCATGGTCTATAGACATATGACGAGGTATTCTTTATGAATGCTATAAAGAACCTCACATGGTGACCATCACATGATTTTGATAAGAGTTAACCTAATATCACTTACTCTCTTTCCATATGCAAGATCATTTATATCAACAACATAAGATTAAAAACTCAATGATTAATTATTGCCTTGTATAAATAGTAAACTCATGTCATAACACCTTGAACATGACTTCAGGATGAAGCAATGATGGTCTTGTGAAACTCTTGACCTTGGAAAATGTTATTGAAATCAGTATTTATGATAGATCCTCATGACCCATGATAGGGTTTCAAGGCTCCTACACTATTAACATAGTGATACCTCTACCTCTTCCATTCATGCTTGGTTGCCTTCATGACTACTAGCTATCTCTAATTTTTCAAAAATTTGGTGTTGAGTCCTTCTAAGTGCTTGGGTAGACACATAATGACTATGCTTTAAATGTATCTATGTGGTCATCTAACCCTTGATAGGTCTAAAGACTCAAAACTACTAGGGTTTGTGTATGCAACTATCCCTCAATGTTTCCTTGAACTTTGACCACTGCCAAATCCTCTACTCACTATGTCTTCTTTTGCTGATATGACTATCCCCCTTTCTTCTATCATAACAAGCATGTTTCAAACCTCATTTGGATAGTTAAGAAGTGATTGTCCTTGTTTTTATGATGTAGGCTTTCTACAAGTTAAGATAGGAATCTTAATTGCACTTTGTTGAAAGTACTATTCTTATGAAAGATTGACTATCATTTTTTGATGTGTGAACTATGAACTTGTGCTCTCCTCTTATATGACTGTCATGCTCATTTTCTAAAGGCTATTAAGAATGGTAAAAGAGTGCATGATGTAGATCTACATGCCTTTTGTTCCCTTTATGACATATGTTGTACCATGATCTTGCAAAATATTTTCCCAGGTTTATATCTCCTATGTATTATCTTATAAGTTCTTATATGATGAAAATACATGTATGATGATGTGATTGTCCATGCTAGTCACTTTGAATATCATTCACTTCAATGGTCAAACATCCAATAGCAACCTTATACCTTATTTACAACCAAAGGTGGTAAATGTTTGTCTTATTTCTACTTGTATAGCTGAGCCCTTGACTAATTTCTTGTCTCTTTGCTCTTATATGTTAATGACAAATGGTGATTGCCTCCTGTATGTTGGATTGCCCTAGGAGGCTTGTTATGCATTATCTTTACTACTTATTGAAGATATTCAAAGGCTACTCCTTACTTTAAAATGCATGACTAAACCACTATGATGAACATGATTATCCTAGGATATACCTTGATTTGTTAGGAAGGCTGCCCTTTCATATATATATTACTGTTCTTTTCTTTATGCACTATGCTCTTGATGGTTCCTTGGACTGCTCTTCTGTGAAATATGTTACCTGATTGTGCTTTTCAGCCCAATCAGGTTAGGCTAGGACAACACTAATATTTTCTACTTTGAAGAGGAAGAAAGGTACACAAAATTCTACTAAAGTTTCTCATATGATCATACAAATAGTACCATAAAGAGAATTTTTAGTTTTCATTATGCCATTGCTTTATAGAAAGGTGAAATTGTATACAATCTCTTGCATAAAGTAGTTGTTTATATTCATTACAAGAAAGTATGTTCATAAGTTTCCCACACAAGCCATGGGAATAACTGATAAGATGCAATAAAAGAAAGATAGAACATCTTTAAGTAAAAAGATAGATAAGAGAGGAGGGATTTGTCATTGCCTACAATGAACCCCGTTGTTGATCAACTGTATCTTCAGTTCCTTGTTGAAGCTCCATAGTTGTCTGCAAGAGATAGGAGGAGTGATGTTAGAGTTCAAGATTCCAAGTCTCTTACATGTCAAACTATCAGGTATTAGCCTATCTCTTACTAAGCATCAAATCAGAAAGATAAAAGTGTCTCAAGATAAGATATACAATTATCATGAAGATTCAAGAAAAGTAAAGATCATCTAATCATCATGAGAATCTTTGGATCAATATATACCTCTAACAACCTTATTGTGTGACTATTCTTGATTTCTCCTCGATAAGAATGGGTTTATTGTCAACTACAACTACTCCTTTGGTATTTGGTTTGATTGCTCCACTAGTTCATGAATCTTTTCTCTTATCATTGATAGACTATTATTCTTTCTTCATGATGGTTGTCTTTTACCTTTGATAGATTTGTCACCTTTTGTAGAATGTTATCATTTTTAGAATGTATAATTGTATTTTCCATATCTATGGACATGTGAGACCTTGTAATCATGTACCAGACTGTCTTGAAAGTCAGTGATCTGCCTCCTTTCATGATGCATATTGTTACTATTTCAAACAAGAAACATTGCTCACTTGTAACTATCTTTCAATGTGAGGGCTTGCCTTTAAATCTTTGACTTTACAGTCATTGATGGGCAATGTCTTTGCTGATCTGAATGATGAGATTATATCTATACCTGCATAATCAACAAAAATGTTAAGAAACTAGTACTCATCCATGTGTATGATGCAAATCCAAATTTGAATTCCCCTGTGAACTTGTTTCTCCTTCATAATATATGTACAAATCAATAACATTAAATATGGGAGAAATATCTATTCCTACCAGAAGTTCAATTTCATAAGCATTTGATGAAAAATTTCACAACACTTTACAAGGCCCAATCTTCTTCAACTTCAGTTTATTATATGTTCCCTAAGGGTTCCTCTATTTTCACAAATGTGCTAATACCAAATCACCAACCTAAAATTCCTACCCTCTCCTATGCATATCATCATGCCTGTTATGTCTAGTAGCACTCTTCTCTAAAGTTTCTCTCACTTCTATATGTAAATCATGAATATACTCAACAAAATCTTTCACTACAACATTCTTTCTCACCAAATCAACACTATCTCTCAACTCATCAAAACCTCTCGGGCTATACCCATAAACAATATAAAAAGGACTTTTGCCTACATTCCTATTAACTAAATTATTATAAGTAAACTCTACCTAAGCCAATATGAAGTCCCACTACTTTGGTTTATCACCTACAAAACATCTTGGAAAGTTACCCAAACTCATATTTGCAGTTTCAATTTTACAATCATTTTGTGGATGGTACACTAAACTAAAACCCAACTATGAACCCATTTTCCTCCACAAGGAATGCCAAAATAGGATGACAAACATCACATCACAATTTGAAAATATACTTCTAGGCAAACCATGCAACCTAACTACCTCTTTGAAAAATAATGAAGCAATGTGGGAAGCATAATTACTCTTTTGACATTGAATAAAATCAACCATTTTAAAAAAAAATTCAACAATAAGAAAAATAAAATCATTGCCTCATTGTGTCCAAGGTGTAGACACCTAAAAAGGTCTTCATCATCTCACTAACTACTGACTTCACTAAACACACCAATTCCCCTTTCCAAACAATTAATTAAATTTTTATTTAATTAATTATCCACCTATGTTTCCTCCTTTCATCCTACCAAATTGAATTAATTTGATTAATTCAATAGTCTAACATTGCCCAATTAATTAAATAAATGTGCAAATATTTATTTGATTGATTTCCCCTTTTCCTAAAACTAATTAATTAGGTAAATCATGTTTATCTAATTAATTTAGCCTATTAATCAACCTATCCCTACCCTAGCTAATTAAATATCTATTATTTAATTACGTAGCCTAACCTGTTAGATTCAAGGTAGACAACTAAGAGGGGGGTGAATCAATTATACAAAACTTTATTTCAATTAAACACTTAAATCCACTTTGTAATTGAGCAACATAAGGATAAATCAATCATGTAAACATAATGCATTAAATCAAGAGCAGAAACACATTAACACACATGACACCAAGATTTTGACATGGAAAACCCAGTTAAGGGAAAAACCACGAGGTGATTAACCCAAGATTGTATTCTCTATTAGAAGAATAGAAAGAACAAAATGGCACATGCCAATTAGGGCTCACTTCTCAAGCACACTGCTCACAAGAGGCTCACTGCCTACAAGAGACACACTGTCTACAAAATAATAAGTATCACATACATGAAATGGAAAATAGCATCTTCACCATGCTTGAATCAGTTCTAGTTAAGTTCAATACTTTTTCTCTACATTTCACTCTCCTCCTCTCTACCACACTCACATCTCCACAAGTCACACTTTGAAATGACGTTACAACTCCTTATTTATACAATGCATTGACTTAGGAATAATCATCTAAGTTGACAAACATCTACAAGAACATCTGCAGAATGTGTAACTCATCTGATCAGCTAATCTCAGGAAGAATCGCATCATCCGAAAGTTATTCTTCAATTATGAACTCCAACTCCAATGCAAACCACCAACACAAACTGGACACGATCCAAAGACCTCCACAAGATTACCTGAATCACCAAGAACATCCACACTTCATCTGCTTACTAAAATCCTTCTCTCCTTCATCTGGAACCTCAAGAACATAGTTTGTCATCACTGTCACAAAGGAATGAATGGTTGCAGACCTCCATACCATGAACCAATCAAGTTGAAACTTCACAAAGACTTCCTCAACACTCCCTCAGATCTGTAGAATAGGATAATGCATTTCTAGATCTCACCAGACCTGTTTGTGTCACTCTCTCACCTCTGAACACCTACCGGAACCGGTTTAACTTGAGTAGCCACAACTTCTTCAGATCTTCATGCAGACCTCTAAAATATTTACTGGATCACCTTAAGACACATATCTACAAACCCTTTGAACCACATCCTCTAAGAGTCATCTTATCTTGGATCTTTACCTTACTATCTTCATTGTTCTTCTCTGTTCCTTATTAGGACTAATTTTCTCAATATCCTCAGCACTCGGCTCATCCAATCCTATTCATCAATGCAACAGGAGTATGTTGACATCAATGACAACACTGGTTATGCCCATACTTGCAAAATCCTCCCCCTTTGTCATTGATGGCAACATATGATGTGAAAAACTATTTTAACCATCAAGACAAAAACTTCTCCTTTCTGTCACAACTCACCCTATCAGCAACAACCATTTACATATCTTCTTTTCCTTTCTTGCTCCCCCTTTGATCAACAACCACTTTTTTTCACATTTCTTCTCTCCCCCTTTGACATCAATGGCAAAGGGCACATACTTGCATTTCCACCACTTCAAAATCATACCAGCTGCTCCCCTTGAGTAGCAACTCCCCATCATCAATCCAGCCCACAAGATATGACTATGATATCCACCGGACTGATGCACATTAGTGCACCTTAGTTCATCATCGGAGGGGCAATAAGCCCTAACTTCTCCCTGAGATACTCAATAGAGTCCTTAGGTAGAGGTTTAGTAAAGATGTCTGTAATCTGATCCTTAGAAGGCACACACTCCAATTTGACTTCATTCTTGTTCACTTTCTCTCTCAAAAAGTGAAACTTGATGGATATATGTTTAGTCTTTGAATGAAACACCGGATTCTTAGATATGTTTATTGCACTTGAATTATCATAGAAGATTGTAATAGGCTCCTCATACTCCACTCTTATGTCTTTTAGCATTTGCTTCATCCATAAAACTTGAGTGCAACTACCTGTTGCTGCAATATATTCTACTTCTGCAGTGGACAAAGATATTGCCTCTTGTTTCTTGCTCAGCCAAGAAACCAATCTCTTCCCCAAAAAGAATTCTCCACCACTGGTACTCTTCTGGTCATCCATATCTCCTGCCCAATCCGCATCTGTATATGCATGAAGAGAGAAATCATGATCTCTGGGATACCACAATCCATACTCAACTGTTCCTTTTAGATATCTAAAAATCCTCTTGATTGCCATCACATGAGATTCTCTAGGATCAGCTTGAAATCTATCAACAAGACCAACAACATTCATAATGTCAGGTCTAGTTTGAGTGAGATACAACAATCCTCCAATCATTGACCTATACTTTTTCTGATCAGCCTAGGGAGAGTCATCATCTTTGCTCAACTTACATCCGGTTGCCATGGGAGTATTCATTGGCTTTGAGTCTTCCATTCCAATTTTTTTCAACAATTCTTTCACATATTTGGTCTGAGAAATGAAGAATCCTTTCTTTGTTTGAGTGATTTGTAGACCCAAGAAGAAATTCATTTCCCCAAGCATAGACATCTCAAATTCACTTTTCATTTGATTTGCAAAAGTTTTACACATACTATCTCTTCCTCCAAAAATGATATCATCAACAAACACTTCAACAATCAAGATGTTTTCATGATCAATTTTGAAATACAAATTACTATCAGCAGTACCTTTGTTGAAACCAATCTTCAAAAGATGCTTGTCTAATCTTTCATACCAGGTTCTTGGGGCTTGCTTTAATCCATACAGTGCTTTCTTCAACTTGCAGACCATATCACTATGATCAAACAATTGAAATCCATCCGGTTGCTCAATGTATACTTCTTCCAAATCACCATTTAGGAAGGTAGACTTGACATCCATCTACTATACATTGAAATCCTTGAAGGTAGCAAAAGAAAGAAATATTCTAACTACTTCAATTCTTGCCACTGGAGCAAAAGTTTCTTCAAAATCAACTCCTTCTATTTGAGAGTAATCCTTGCAAACCAATCTGGCTTTATTTCTGATTACTTCACCAACTTTATTCAGTTTGTTATGGAAAACCCATTTTGTTCCAATCACATTCTTGTTTCTAGGTTTGGGAATAAGATCCCAAGTGTGATTTTTCTCAATTTACATCAGCTCTTCCTCCATTGATTTAGTCTAGTTTTCATCATTGCAAGCTTCATTCACTGTCTTAGGTTCAATCTTTGAAATGAGACAATACTCATTTAAATCTTGAGCAATTCTCCTTCTTGTTTATACATGTTTGCTTTTATCACCTATGATCTGATCTTCGAAATGGTTCAATCTTACATACTTGGGAACTTTGGGAATTTCTTGCACTTCTGATTCTTGATTAGGCTCATTAAAACTCATCTCTTCTTCCTAATTTACCGGATCAGTTTGAATCTGAATTTCAGAAGGGGCTTGGGATCCTTGAATCAGAACACCATTTTGATCATCTTCATCATATTCATAAAACCTTGAGGGTTTTTCAATTCCTTCATCAACCTTCACATTTGTACTTTCTATAATCTTTCTCAGTCTCTTGTTATAACACTGGTATGCTTTGCTTTGAGTAGAGTAACCCAAGAATATTCCTTCATTACTTCTAGTATCAAACTTGCCTAGATCTTCATCTCTTTTGATGTAACATTTGCTGCCAAAGACTCTGAAATATCTCATAGTAGGAGTGATGCCAAACCAAAGTTCATAAGGAGTCTTACCGGTATTGCTTCTGATTTGAACTCGATTGAGAGTATAGACTATAGTGCTGACAGCTTCTCTCCAATAGATCTGAGGAACATTTTCTTCCATCATCATTGTCCTAGATGCTTCCTGGATGGTCTGGTTCTTTCTTTCCACTACTCCATTCTATTGTGGAGTCCTAGGAGTAGACAACTGTCCTTTATTCCATGCTTCTCATAGAATTCTATGAACTCACCGTATGTGAATTCTCCACCTCTATTAGACCTCAGACATTTCAATTTTAATCCGGTTTCATTTTCTACCATAGCCTTGAATATTTTGAATTTCTCAAGAGCTTCTGATTTCTCGTTTAGAAAAGTTACCCACATCATTCGAGAATAGTCATCAATTAGTAGCATGAAGTATCTATCACCTTGTACACTCTTGATTCTTGCCGGACCACATAAATCAATATGAATGAAGTCCAATAATCTGGTAGAGGATAGTTCCTTACTCTTGAATGTGACTCTGCTTAGCTTACCCAACTAACATCATTTGCACAAGCTATTAGTAGGTTTCACCAGTTTTGGAAGATCTCTTACATCTTGAGTGTTGTTTATCTTGATGATATTATCAAAATTCACATGACATATCCTCCTATGCCATAACCAACTCTGATCAACTTTAACAAATAAATAACTTTTATCAATACCAACCAAGTGGAAGCTACTACCTTTAATTTGAGTACCGGATGCAATCTCTATTCTAGAACTTTCAAAGATCTTGCATTTTCCATTCTTGAATTAGAGATCATAGCCTTTGTCCACCAACTATCCAACACTGAGAAGATTGTGCTTCAATCCTTCAACATGCAGTACATTACCAGTTTTGTTCCTTCCATCAAAAGAAATAGTTCCTCTACCTCTGATTCTACTAGCAGAATTATCACCAAACTTTACCACTCCTCCTTCATACCTCTCCAAATCTATGAACTTATTTTTGTCACCTATCATATGGTGAGAGCATCCACTATCTATGACCCAATCATCCTTCTCTTCAACTTGGGCAGCCAGAGCTCTTTCCACAGTCTTATGGTTGGCATATACAGAGGACATTGGATCTTCTTCCTTGATGGCAATGAACACCCATTCATTTCTGGATTTGTTTCCTGTCTCTGATTCATCATCTGTTACTCCTTTATTATCATCATCTTCATGTACATAGTAACAGTTCTTTTGGAACCTTGGCTTGTTAGGATTTTTCCTTGAAAATCTTTCCGAACACCTTGAGGAAAAATGACCAATCTTATTGCAGTTAAAACACTTAAAAGGCAATTTCCCTTCATACTTACCGGATCCTCTTAGCAGTCTTTTTGTAATAAGGGCTTCAAGATGAGCAATTTCTGCTTCTTCTTCTTCTAGGTCTTTTCTTGCTTTTTCATACCATGATAGTTTCCTTGAAATGTTCTCTCCTAGATCAAACCTTTGTTTACCTTTTACAAAGGCACTGGCTTTGAATACAGATCAGTCTTAGGAGGGGCATCTCCAAACTCAGTCATTTCAAATGTAGCCAATTTACCAGCCAATTGGTCTCTTGTGATAGTTGTATGGGCTCTGATTTCTTCAATGATAGCAACCTTGATTTTATAAGAGGTAGGAAGGGATCTGAGAATTTTGCCAACAATCTCATCTTCATCCAAGACTCCACCAACACATCTAATTCCACAAACAAGCTCATTTACTTTTGGCATAAAAGTAGTGATATTTTCATCTTCTCTCATCTTCAAATTTTCAAATTTCCCTTTCAGACTTTGTAGCCTTGCACATTTAATATACTTGTCTCCTTCAT
This sequence comes from Cunninghamia lanceolata, assembly GCA_027924645.1. Taxonomy (NCBI): domain Eukaryota; kingdom Viridiplantae; phylum Streptophyta; class Pinopsida; order Cupressales; family Cupressaceae; genus Cunninghamia; species Cunninghamia lanceolata. The sequence continues at coordinate 4,970,168 of BSBN01000144.1, forward strand.
GCAAAAGTTCTAGTTTTTCCCAAATCTCAAAAGCAATTGGTAGGTCAATAACATTTGAAAGCTCTAAATCAAATAATGCACTTAGAAGAGCTTCTATAGTTCGTAGATTGTTTTCAACATCAGTGATTTCATTTGGGGCTTTCGGGCCACCCTGTGGAGGAGTATACTTCGTTGAAACCATGTTCCAGTACTGCATTCCCATACATTGTAGGTGACATTTCATGCGACTTTTCCAAAGATTAAAATTGGTTCTATCAAACTTTAGACTATCCTTTTTGTAGGATGACATCCTAGATATCCTCAAGTGGTTAAGCTCTTTTTAGAGGAACTTAGCTCTGATACCAATTGTTAGATTCAGGGCAGACAACTGAGAGGGGGGGTGAATCAGTTGTACAAAACTTTCTTTTAATTAAACACTTAAATCCATTTTGTAATTCAGTAGCATAAGGATAAATCAATCATGTAAACATAATGCATTAAATCAAGAGCAAAAACACATTAACACACATGACACCAAGATTTTGATGTGGAAAACCTGGTTAATGGAAAAACCATGGGGTGATTAACCCAAGATTGTATTCTCTATTAGAAGAATAGAAGGAACAAAATGGCACATGCCAATTAGGGCTTACTTCCCGAGCACACTGCTCACAAGAGGCTCACTGCTTACAAGAGACACAATGTCTACAAAATAATAAGTATCACATACATGAACTGGAAAATAGCATCTTCACCATGCTTGAATCAGTTCCATTTAAGTCCAATACTTCTGCTCTGCCTTTCACTCTCCTCCTCGCTACCACACTCACATCTCCACAAGTCACACTTTGAAATGACTTTACAACTCCTTATTTATACAAGGCATCGACTTAGGAATAATCATCTAAGTTAGCAAACATCTACAAGAACATCCGCAGGATGTGTAACTCATCTAGTCGGCCAATCTCAGGAAGAACACCATCATCCAGAAGTTATTCTTCAATTGCAAACTCCAACTCTAATGTGGACCACCAACACAAACTGGACATGATCCAAAGACCTCCACAAGCTTTCTTGAATCACCAAGAACATCCACACTTCATCTGGTTACTAAAATCCTTCTCTCCTTCATCCAGAACCTCAAGAACATAGTCTGTCATCACTATCACAAAGGAATGGATGCTTGTGGACCTCCATACCACGAACCAATCGAGTTGAAACTTCACAAAGACTTCCTCAACACTCCCTCAGATCCACAGAATAGGATAATGCATTTCTGGATCTCACCGGACATGTCTGTGTCACTCTGTCACCTTTGAACACCTGCTGGAACCGGTTTAACTTGAGTGGCCACAACTTCTTCAGATCTTCATGCGGACCTCTGAAATCTTTACTAGATCACTTTAAGACACATATCTACATACCCTTTGAACTACATCCTCTGAGAATCATCTTATCTTGGATCTTTACCTTACTATCTTCACTGTTCTTCTTTGTTCTTGATTAGGACTAATTTTCTCAATATCCTCAGCACTCAGCTCATCCAAACCTATTCATCAATGCAATAGGAGTATGTTGACATCAATGACAACACCGGTTAGGCCCATACTTGCAACATAACCTACATGACCCTAGACCTAGGATTAATTAAATAAAACCTTATTTAATTAATCTTAAACCCTCACTAAGCCATTTCCTAATTTTTTCCAGCCATATTAATTAGGCTAATAACCTTGATTAAAATGGTCAAACCCCAATTAACACCCTTCCCCACACATCTCAAATAAAAAATTATTATTTATGTCACATAAAATAATTTTTTATACACATATGCTAACCACCCCATTAAAACCTCTTACACATGTCATAAGAATTTAATACCACTCTTCCCCAAATAAATTTTTAATTCATTTTACTCTTCCCCATGTGAATTTTTAATTCACATATAATCCATCTCACCCAACCTCATTAACTCCACCCCTTTCCCAAGATGAATTTAAAATTCATCTTTATTCCCAGCCCTCCATTTTCCAAGATTGAATCTAGGCCCTCCACATCACTTTCATCCTCCACCATTGATATTTCAAATCAATCTCCACCCTTGGTTCAAATCCTCTCCCAAAATGCCTATAAATACAACACTCCTTAAGCCATTTGATCATCCAATTTTCTAGTAATGTTATTATGATAAAATCTCTCTTAAGCTAGTTTAACTTGTGAGTTGCATTGAGCTATTTGAGAGCATTTCACAACCATTTTCATTTGGGTAAAGAAAGAGTGAGTTTGGGTGCATCACTCTCCACCCTATCTTGGATTGTGAATCCATTTGTGAGGTATAATCTTTGCATTTTATACATTGTTTTTTATATTTTACCTTCATTTTGGATTTCACTAATCACATTGGCATACCCAGTGGGACCCACAAGGTCTCTATCTAACATATTTGTGAGTGTTTTTTGTAGAAAATGTTTTCTTACAGGTCCTAACACTAAACACTCTCTATTTGACACCATTCCTCCATGTAGTGGCGTCATTTCTGTGTATAGTGGTGCTATCTCCTACTATTGTGGTACCATTCCTAGACGACAAGCCAACTTACCTAAAGCCTTAAATCATTTCTTCTTCCTCTTGGTTTCTAACACTTTTAGCATTTTTAGCTCTCATTTTTTACATAAAACACATAGAGACAAGGCGAAACTATGGCAAAATTTTCCTAAAATCTTGTTTTCTAACTCTTGTTTGGTTGGTTTGTTTAGGACATCATTTACAACATTGTTTGTGGTATTTTGAAGGTCTCTAGGTTAATAAACAACCACTAACTTTGAACAAATGTCTTGCAACTAAACTTGTCTTTTTTGAATCTTTGATGAACACTGCATCGTATCGACACTATTCAGACTCAGAATGACACTTTCCTCTGCAACCAGTCGGGCAAACTAGATTTTCAAATACAGTGCCACTATTTCTCTGTATTTTGGCACCTTTTGTAATTTTGGTGCTATTTCTAGTTTTATTGGTGCTATATTTAATTTCAATGCAATTTGTAATATCTCTAGTGTCATTTGTAATTTTAGCGCCATTGTAACAATCTGTAGAGCTATTTCTAGGATAGGAAGTCTCTATCCTGTCAATAGTTAGCAGCACCATTTTTTTCCTTTTTTGGCATGATTTTAAGTCCTTGTGGCACCTTTTTCATCTATTTCAGTGCTATTTTCTATGCTAACTTTGGGATCTGTGCAGGGGTTTGTCTTTGTTTTGGAGGTTATATTCGACCGTCCAAGACCACAATCTTGAAACTACTAACATCTTGCAAGGTTTTATTAGCATAAATCACATTTCATTTTGGTGCTTATAAAAAGAACCCTTGCTTGGTAGTTTAGAAAACATTTGGAATTGGTGTACTAAAACTAACACTTGCTTGACAAACAATCCTCAAACAAAAATTTCATTTTGGTGTACCTAAAAAGAACCATTTGTTTGCCTACCATAGACAACACTTAAATTTGGTGCATTAAAATTAACAAGTGTTTGCAACAGTAAATTTAGGCACACTTTGATTTGGGTTTAAAAAGAATATTAGCTTTTGTTTGGTGTGTCTTGTGCACTTACACATTTATGTTAGTAGAACCCAAGGGATAGAATTGAAGTATCATCTCCACTCACCTTTTACAAGGATTTTGGGTGAAGAGAAACGATTCTACACTCTTCTTTTTCATTTTTTTAGAGCAGACCTGCCTTTGAGACACATCAGCAAGGAGAACTCATTGGAGACCCCAAGTGGTACTTTAATTCATTCCTCTTTATAAAATAAGATAAGGCAAATGACAAGTCCGAATTAGTATTAGCATTTACCATTCAATTCTAGCTTGAAAGCAAGTAGTACCTTTGTGTATATGAAACTCCTAGTAGGGCTAGTCAAAACCTTAAGTGCTTTATCGGGTGCTTGTAACATGTCAATCCCCCAAATAATCCCCCACTAAACACCTTTGGTTTGAATCCTACCCTTTTTTGGCCTTTTGGTGATTTGTTTCAAGACAAGGGCACAGCTGGTTTTGCCCCAAGATTCTCACCATATGGCTCCCTTGAGATGAGATGGAAATCCTTGACTTAGCATAAGCTATACATAGCTTTCTTGGGAAAGGGTGGTTGTGTCATCCTTCTAGTGCAAGAGGCTCCTATCCATCCTCTCTTGAGAAGACAATATAATGAGGCATGCCTATTTGTTAGCGTGTTAGCATTTGTGTTGGAGATTCCAAGTTGTGGGCTTGACAAGTCACCATTTACCTTGACCTTAGGTAGTTTAAGCATCATTTTCAAGTGTTTTTGAGTGTGTTATACCCATGGAAATTTGGGCCTTAAGTGGCTTCTTAAACATACACATTTACGCCATGACAAACCTTTGACCATTGTGTGCTCTTTGTTTGAAGTGTTTGCAAAAACTTGCCAAGAAACAACACCATTGAGACATCATTACAACATTTGACTAACCTTTGATCTTTATAAATTCCAAGTTTGCCATCAAAATCTACATTTACCAAAACATTGTCAACCACTGACCTGTTTTGGCACCATTTCACAAATCTCTGGCACCATTTATGTCTGTTGCGGTGCTATATATATGAGTTTTGGTGCTATTTACAGGTCAACCTGCCCACAACTTTAGAAAAAATTTTTTAGGACCTTTAGGACCTGTCTATACACAATCCACATTTACCTTTCCAAAAATCTATCAAAACCCACATCCATTTTGACCCAAAATTTCTCATCCATATTCCCATTTTGACCTTAGAGAATAAATTATTTCAACTATTGGACCCTTTATCATACTATTGAATCCAACCATAATCCATCTATTTCCATAGCCTTTTCATCCCCTTTGATTTTTAGCTACTTTTGTACCAAATACATCCTTCTACAAATTCATCCCCCAATCCATTTATCTCTTCCACGCCAAACACATCCAAAATCCCATAGTCAAAACATCAATCAAAATATCAACCAATGCCAAAAGATCATATCCAAAATCAATCTTTGAGCTAAAGTTGAATCTAGATTTCATCTTTCACACCCTATTTTGCTTGATTGGTCATTAGCCTATCTTCAAGTAGAATAATCCCCCCTTTTTGCTTGAGGTCCTAAGTCTACTCTAAGCAAGGAGAAAACATCCATTTAGCAACATCCAAAATCTAGACCTATTTGAGCTCATTTGTTGACTTCAATATCCCTTTCCAAAAACATCATCCAAATCTATCAAACATCAAAGTCACCTAAGGGTTTCCTTAGTTGAAGCATCCTCCAAATCATTATCAAATCTTTCTCATCAAATCATGCTCAAACAATCCATTCTATTCTCCATCCTTTTGGTCCATTTTTTTGTCAAAATCAATATCCTTGACATCTACCATCCTTAGGTTGCCACCTTTTTTAAGATTTATCTCCCAAAGGTTAAAACATATAATCAAAAATCATACCATAATTTCTTTTCACCCTTAGATTTAAATTATAGGGAGTATACTCTTTTACACCTAAATCTTTATCCCCTTCCATCACCATATCCTCTTTGGGTGCAATAAATCAAACCAAATTCTCTAAGGTCTCAACCTTCACCCACCCCACAATCAAAATCCATATCCTTGCATGGTGCAATAAATCAAACCAAATTCTCTAAGGTCTCAACCTTCACCCACCCCACAATTAAAATCCATATCCTTGCATGCCCATAACAAGATCCCAACACAAGGAAAATCAAAAGATGGCCAACCTTAGAAGTAACAAGGGCATGTGAATGACTCAAACTAATCAAAACAATGTACCAATTGGCCAACAAGTACCCAACCTACCCATGGTCTTACAAATGCCCCCATACAATCCCAATGTGAATCCCTTCACCTTCTTACAATCACAACCACCACCACCATCTACCCAAAACACCACCATCAACCAAGTAGTTCAAGACATGTTAAAATTCAAACCCCACTGTATCTACCACTCCCACACACTCCAATGTTGCCACATCCAAAAATCCCACCAACATATCAACCATCCCTAGTGTCTCAAATCCTACCATCTCCAACCCCATTGTCACATCCGTCACCATGACAAACATAACCACATCCATTCCCCAAATCATCCTAGGTATTCCATTCAACCCCAACACCATAGCCTACATGAGTCAATTTCTCTCACAACCACCTCACAACATGACCAACCCATCTAATGCCAACCTGTCTAATTTCACATATGTACAACCTTCCATGGTACCATCTACACAACACAAACCAAATCAGAAATTATCACCTCACATTCTTCAACAACTCCATGCCTTCCAACATTATCCCACTCAACTTAACCAAAATCCAAACACTGTCCCACAAAATCAAAACCTTGTTAACTAAAACCAAATAAACCAATACCAAATTCTACCCAATCTCCAACAACTCATAAACCAACAAACCTACATCTCATAACTACCCCCAACATAGGATCTAACAAGTGTTGTATAGACCCTAATCCAAAAGTTAGATGACATGTAACATAGTGGCAAGTGTAAACAATATTCTTTTGAGGATATTTGTCCATACCTATTATATCAGACGCTATACATGCCTCCTTTTCCTAAGAACTTTGAGACACACAAATTTGACAAATACAAAGGAAAGGGAGGCCCTAGGGACCACCTTAGGGAGTTTTATATTGCTTTCCTTGAATTCACACAATGACACATACCTAATGAGACTCTTTCCTAGAAGCCTTGGTGGTCAAGTTGCTGAATGGTTTGCACACCTTCCTTCTGGCATTAGGACTTTTCCTAAGCTCACGGAGAAGTTTGTTAACCATTTATCCTACAACTTCAAACATGAAGTATCCATGACAGACCTTTGCAACACCAAACAAAAGAGCAGAGAATCCTTCACCACATTCTTGCAAAGATGGAGAGGCTTGGAGAGCAAACGCCCTTGGCTAATTCTTGAGAAGCAATTAGTCACCATGTTTGTGGCTAACATTAACCAAGAAATGGGTTTCCATTTACAAATCCTATGTGCATCCACTTTTGAAGAAGTCATTGACAAAGGCACCACCATCGAAAGAGCCCTTATTGCCAAGGGCTCGATCAAGTTATATGACAACAAACCCTACAACAATAACAACAACAATAAAGTCAACATCAACACCCCAAACACAAGTAATAACAATGTGCAATCAAGTGAGAAACCTCACTTTTGGGGCAAGTACAAGAACACTCTCAACAATGGCATCACCGATTTGAAGACCATCCAAAATGTACAAAACCAAGTACCGCCAAATGTTCCTGCCAAAAATAATGTAAATATCCCAAAAGGACTGCTAAAATAAAATAATACCCCTCAAAGGAAATTCACACCCTTAGGAGAACCAATTGAAGAGGTCTTGGACAAAATTCTAAAAGATAATTTGACAACTCTTCCACCCATTATGCCTTACGATGAAAATAAATTCAACCATGCGTGGTATAATGAAAATGACTATTGTGACTACCACCATGTCATAGGCCATAAAACAACTGATTGCATGAAGCTAAAATACTATGTACAAGATCTCATAGACAATGGCAGAGTCAAACTTGAGGAAATCCCACACAATCACCCAATGCCAACCTTGGAGCTTACAAGGACCCTTTACTCGACCATAACAAGGGAAAGGCCTCATCCTCAAACCAAGCTTACCACATTGTTCCCTCTCCTTCTTCTTTCGACTCCATCATGGGTCGGATAGAAGAGTCATCTAACCATGTCAACACAATCAACCTTTGAGCTATGACACCTGACTATGCTGTCACTACCCATCATGGTCATGTGTCCATCTGAGCATCTCCCACCAATTATCAAACATCCACATCCACACCAAACTATCAACCAAACCATTCATCCATCCGTCCACCATCAACCCATAAATATAACATCCTAGATCATCTAGGTAAAACCCCTACCCAAATCTTCTTTCTTGAACTACTCTATACATCTCCCATTCATAAGGAAGTCCTTGACAAAGCCCTAATAGAAACCTAGATCCACACTAACCTAAATGTTGAACAATTCCAAGCCATGGTGGATCATATTACTTCACCTCACCATTTAACCTTCTCTAAGAAAGACCTTCCTACCTCTGATGGTTCACATAATGATGCCATACACATCGAAGTTCATATCCATAAACATACCATAAAAAGTGTCTTAATAGATGGTGGCTCCAGCCTAAACCTTTGCACTCTTAAATTATTAAAACACTTGGGATACTCCAATGTGGTTGTAGATTCTAGTGAAAGTATAACAATAAAGGGGTACGATGAAACTAAGAGGCTATCTAAAGGTACCATCAAACTCCCTATTCAAGTAGGGTAAAAAATCCTAGAGACCAAGTGCCAAGTGCTTGATCATGACCTCCCTTACAACATCCTCCTTAGCTAACCATGGATCCATGCCATGCAAGATGTACCCTCCACATTTCATCAATGCCTAAAGTTCTCTCATAACGACACAAAAGTAACTTTCTATGTCGATCCCCACCCCTTCCAATACTATAGCTTCTTGGAAGGACATGACCATACTTTTTGTCTATATAATAAGACTATCAAGAAAACTGCCTCCTAAACTAACCCTACATCATCTACTTCATATGTTGGCCCTACCAACATAGCCACCACTTCATCACAAATAACTCCACCACCTGAGGTCAAGATCAAGTTGAGCAACATGGGATGTGGGAAGTATGACTTGTACAGTACCTTTTGTGTAGGGACTTTACCCAATCCTAAAACATTCGCTGCCTTGAAAGAAGAAGATGTCTCTATAGTCGTCATCAAATGCAAACCATCATCCATATTTGAAAGAAAGCATCTCCTTGATTAGGATGTGCTTGAAGATGTATCCTCCTAGTTGTATAAAGAAGAAGTAGATCATGAAGCCCCTACCATACTAGCTAAAATCTAAAGCAAAGATCTAGAAATTGTCAATTACATGGGCTATAGAGGGCAAGATGGTATTGGCCTTCATGAACATGGGATTGTACAACTGATTCAAGAAATGAAGAATCCCTACTCCCCCTACTCCCAAGGATTAGGGTACAGAAAAAAATAGTATATCCTCACTAGTGGCGAGTGTATCTTAAGTGAGGTTGCTAAAGTTTCCCCTATAGTCAATAACATTAATGAAGCAGACCATCAAGACTCCTTTACTGACTTTGTTGAATTCCTCAAGTCCTCCATATGCACCATTTTAACCATAACCTCCACATCTAATAACCTACCTCTTGTATACCTGGACCTCATAGATTGGGACCAACAACGACCTTCAGTCTTTGATGTAGCACAAAATAATGAAGCCAAAGCAAAAATGATGGGGGTCAGAGATCACTTCCCCCCTGGGAGATCACAAGGCCAGGTAAATCATGGAAATTGACACGTCTGCCTATTTTGGCGAGACCACCCATGCTTCTAGTCACAAAAATATAAAAATATAAACAACATCCCTTAGTGAAAACCACCCCGTGACACTTTTGGGCAAAGAAAAAATAAAAATAAAGGACATATCTCCTAGTGAAAACCTCCATGAGGCACTAGAACATGGAAGCATGGGCCTTCCCAAGATAGATCAAGTATATCTAGACCAATCACTGATCCTTATGGAACCATCGCAAGAAATGAACCTTGGAACAGAGGAAGTGTCAAAGATCACATTCAGAGCAGAATATCTTACTACAACAGAATAAAAGAATTTATTAGCTTTCTTCAAATAAAGAAGCCGTAATTTTGTATGGACCTATGCTGACATGCCAGGGCTAGATCCTACCTTGGTTGTTCATAACCTCATGGTACATCCCAATGCAAAACCTTTAAAACAAAAGCTAAGAAAGATGAATCCTCAGGTTGCACTCATTGTTAAGGAAGAGCTAAAGAAACTCCTAGATGTGGGATTCATCTGACCAATTGACTACGTTGAGTGGGTGTCCAACATTGTACCTATAGCAAAAGTCACTAAGGGCATTCATTGTTGCATGGATTTTAGAGACCTTAACAAAGCATGCCTAAAGATGAGTTTCCCTTGCCCAACACTAACATTATAGTGGACCTCACTATAGGGCATGAGGTGTTATGTCTAATGGATGATTTTTTAGGATATAATCAGATTAGGATTACAGAAGAAGATCAACACAAGACATCCTTCATATGCCCATGGAGGATATACTGCTGGGTCATGATGCCTTTTGGCTTAAAGAATGTAGGGGAAACTTATCAACATGCCATGATAGTCATATTCCATGACCTCTTCCATCGCATCATGGAGGACTATGTGGATGACTTGTTGGGAAAATCTAAGACAAGGGAGGAACACCCAGATGTATTAACTAAAATCTTTGATAGACTAGAGCAATACAACATATGGCTAAACCAAAAGAAAAGTATCATTGGGGTCACTTCAGGAAATCTTTTGGGGTACATAGTCTCAAGAAGAGGAATTGAAGTGGATCCTACCAAAGTTAAAGCTATCATAGAGATGCATCCTCCAAAAACACTAAAGCAATTACGAAGATTGTAGGGGAAGCTCCAATCCATCCACCGGTTCATCACACAACTTGCCAATAAATGCTAGCTATTTCAGTATCTACTCAGAAAGAACACAACCTTTGCCTAGGATAATTAGTGTCAAGTTGCCTTTGATCAGTTGAAGAAGTACTTGTCTAACCCTCCTATTCTCACTCCCCCAAAACAAGGAGAACCCCTCCTCTTATACATTTCAACAATTGAAACAACTATAGAGGCCTTGTTGGTGTAGCATGATGAACAAGGGAAGGAAAGAGCAATCTACTATATCAGTCGTACCTTGGTGACCTATGAGATGAACTATACTCTCATTGAATGAGCATGCTTATCTATCATCTTCACCTCAAAAAAGTTGAGGCACTACATGCTCAATCATAAGACTAAACTCATTGCCAAGATCAATCTATTGAAGTATCTACTAAATAGGGCCACCCTTATTGGATAAATGGCTAAATGTGTAATGATCTTAAGCGAGTTTGATATTTAGTACATGAAAAGAAAAGCCATTAATGAACAAGTCATTGCTAATTAGTTAGTTGAGGCATGTATCCCCACAGAGCATCCTACACTTGCAGAGTTTCCTAATGAATCCATATTCATTGTAGCACCAGCCGCATAACCATGGAAAATGTAGTTTGATGGATTGTATACAAACCGAGGCTCAGGGGAAGACATTTTGTTTGTTACCCCTCAAGGATACACGATCCCCAAGTCATACAAGATTACATTTCCATGCACCAACAATTTAGTAGAGTACAAGGCTCTTATCACATGACTCTATATGGAGATCCAATGGAGGATTAAGAAACTCATGTTCTATGGAGACTCCCAACTAGTCATCTAATAGGTGAACAATGAGTATAAAACTAAGGATGATAAGCTCCTACCATACAAAAGGATGGTGGATGATTTTAAAGATTATTTTGATGACTTCCACTTTGAACAAATTCCAAGGCTAAACAACAAAGCTACAGATGCCATGGCCACAATAGGATCCTTGGTAGACATGAAGAAAGACAATAAGAAGTGAGAGTTCTTGATTAAATAACTCCCTATACTAGTCTATGACGTTCCCCAATCAAAATTGGTGTGTGAAATTGTCAGTCCCCTCCCCCCTTAGTATTAAGAGACATATTTATACCTCCATGATAACATTATTCCCCCCATCCTTTCATCCTTAGAACAAGAAAGCTTCATCCACTGAGCCTTCCGCTTCACTCTCATAGGTGACACCCTATACAAAAGGAGTCTTGATGGTACACTTTTACGATGGGAAGCTGAAGTGGCCTTACAAGAGGTACAGGAAGGCATTTGTGGGGCACACTCGAGTGGACCTACCTTAGCTTAAAAGATCTTGAGAATGGGGTACTATTGGCCAACCATGGAGCGAAATGCCTACTGGTTCATGAAAAAGTGCCTTCCATGTTAACAGCATGGGGACCTCATCCATGCACCATCACAAGAATTGTAGCTGATAACAACTCCATGGCCCTTCTCACAATGGGGACTTGACCTCGTAGGAAAGATTCACCTGCCATCCTCTAATGGTTATAAGTTCATCATCATGCACCTCATCTTCAACATCCATCCTTAACCATTCCCACATCATCAAGTCTTGCCAAAACTACATATTCATCTCACCGACATCTTGAAAGTACCTTGATCCCGTGGACATAGAATATACAGGTAATCTAGAATATGAAGGAAGTATCGAGTACTCAGGTAGATAAGATGCACCCATCCAACCCATTTGATGGTCCCTATTTACTAAGCTTGCTAGATCCAACAAATGATACACATGTTGAGCATACACCCAAAACATCGTACCTCATGCAAAATATCATCAATCAACATACCATCTATAATCCAACGCATGGCCTGACTATCCTTTTGCCCACATTTCAAAAATTATTCAACAAAATCCAACCAATTCGTATCCTAGGATATATCTTTCCTGCAATGGACAAGAATCTATCATCCTATCAACACTTATCTTGGCAAGAGAACGCAATGGCTTTTTTATTTCTTTTATTGGTCTTTTGATTCTTGGTTTTTATCTTCTAAATGTAGGAAAACAACTTTCTTTCAACTAGTATGATGATATGCAACATGGACTAGAGAGGTTGCACTATTATCATAGTGGTTAGCAAATAACATGCAATTCACCTCTATTTGTAGGGGTGAAATAATTACTACGTACCCTCAATCATTTCACTCTCCTTCTTGTTTATGTATGTTGTGCTTGTGGGTAGATTTCATTACTCCAAGAATAGTATTCATATTTTGAAGCATGGGTCAGTTCTAGCATGGTGTGCCTCATTTGCAAATATAGGCATTAAGACCATATATGTACTATGAATACTCATGGCTATGAGTCCCCTTCCCTCTGCTAGGAAAGGTTATACTACCTTAGGCAAGCATGAAATCAACCTATTATTTGTGGGTCTAGTCCATGCAATTGTGGGATATATATTTATCACTTAGGTCATCTCATACCTTTGTGAAATGTATCCTACATTGCTACAATAAATCAAGAGATGCTCTTAGTTAATCCTATGCAACTACTATAGCTAGCTCAATTCATCTTTTAACACTCATTCAACCATACTATTTGGGCCTAGATTTTTTAAATCATCCCCCTATCTATCTAGTCCTCCCCCCCAATCTTCTAACTAAACCCCCTTCTCACCTTACCCTCAACCCATTCCAACCAATCTAACGCATTCAGAACCAAAACAAATCCCCTCCCTCAATGACGTGATATATCATGATCTAGCAACCGCCTTTCCCTTCATCCCATTCCCCTACTCAACCTACCGTTACCCAACTCATAAATTGTTCCCCCCTCCCCTCCCCACCCATCCCCCTACCACTAAGCCCCATCACCCAGGGTTGTAAAAGAACATCACTTGTGTCATGAATTGATCACTTCATAAATCATTACATTAGGTCATTAGTTGCATTATCATAATCACTTAAACCATTCCATTTTCATTTTAGTCCATTTACATACATAATATATGTTTATGAAGGTGAGCATATATTTCTATTTCATTACATGTTACATCCATAATAAATGTTTATTAATTTGAACATTTATATCCACATCACAATCCATAATCAAAACATGCATACATAACATAGGAAAAACATAAAATCATCATATAACATGCATAATCCATCATCATCATCATCATATGCATTACATCTGCAACATCATTCATCCATGAAATAAAATCAACTCATAGCATGATAATGAAGACATGAGGGATATAGCCCGCCAAGTACCATCTGCACACATCATAAGTATCATGCTAAAACATCTGTCACATCATCATCACAAATAAACCATAACATCATATCATATTATGCAACTATGTGGTCAACATGAGGTAGCAATTCCATCAGTAAATCATAAGCAAACCATAACAACATATCAACATCAACATCATTAGTATATCCATCACATGTTATAAATCATCACATACATCATAAGTGCATCCATAACATCAAAAACACAAAATATGCATAAAACCATAACAGCATCACATCACATAATGCTTCCATAAACATAAACATCGTCATGAAACATAAGTGCATACATCAAATTCATAACATAGAATAAATGGATAACCATCATCATCATAGATCATCAAATGTCATCATACATTGCCAAACTATAATATATACATCACTCAAAATAATACAACTCATGATACAAAAGGTCTCAAAGGGCTAAAAAATGTACATCAATATATGTCATCTCTAGGCTGATGATCCCCTACCTGAATCAGTAGGAGATTCGGGCCATCGCTACTACTACTGTGGTGGTGGCTGCTGTGGTACCTATGGTCAGGGGGCCATCAGCTACTGAACCAACTAGATGGATCTAGATCTCTGTGTCCCAGACATGCATGAATCTCTTTGTTGGCTATAGCTAGGGATCCGCTGACCTTCTAGAATAGTTAAACAATAAGCTACATGATAATACTCAGCCCGGCCTCTGCGCTCTAACACCTATCCTTACAACTATGCAATATGCGTCTGCATCAGTACTAACACTGGACCCATGCCTATCCCTGCTACAACCCCCTGCAAGCTCACCATCTACCCCTATGCCTGCTAGGCCCTCATCTTTGCAGCCTGTCATTGGGCTCTCTCTATGTCCGTCTTCCTTGTTAAGGTGGCTATCTGGGCCTATGCCTATGATAACTGCACCTGTAGCACACCCACCTACCCATCTGCTCCATCTAATAATGTAGCCACCCCCCACAACTCTACTAACTCCTACTTCTGGCTCTCCAAGGTCTCCTATAAACTGGTAACCTATCCCCGCAAGGTTTGTATCTCCTCCTCATCCTCACCTCGGGTGTACCGACGAGAGGAATGCTCTCTTAGAGCTTAACCAACCCCTATCCCTGAGTTGCTTGCCTTTGTCTGCCCAGCCCCTATGAATCCCATGGTAGTCTTAGGAATATGCTGCTACACATTCCTATGGCTCACCTCCAACCAAGGTGTTTGTTATGGTATAAGGGGTTCTAGTGCCCTCTGCTTGCTACTACGTTCTCGAGGTACTTACTGACCTAGCACCTGTCCAATATGAACCTGTTGCTACTATAAAACCTACAGTGATCCCTCACCCTAATGTACAGGAGCCTATACATGTGGCATGGCTTGCTGCTATGCCTGATGTTGTCCCTATGGTGGCACTTGTAATGGTGGTATCGCCAGTTGTCTACCTCTCCTCTCTCCTGTCCTCTCACAGCCTCCACCTGCTCATATGTTACAGTTGCCAATACCTCAATTGGATCATCATCCCATATCTCCACCTCCTCTACCACTATCTCCTCCTCAATAACAACATCCTCTTGATCTTCTCCTACCTCCTTGGTCATGTCTGGATCCTCAGTTGGATCTGTCATACAAGTAGTCCACCACATCTACCACCATGTGTCATATGCCACCATGGTACCTACAACTATCATTGTGCTCCCCCAATCCCACACCAATGGTTGTAAAGCTATGAAGTCACCTATAGCCACTTGAGGCTGTATGGCCAGTGGCAATCTCACATCTTGTGGCATCCGTGTGAATATTACCATCTATTAAGGAACATCCTGTTTCATGCCAAACTAGCACATGACCCGTGACGACAAATACATGTCAATGGTGTGGTCACCTCGACCCATCAGATATGGTGGTTGGAAAGTATACGGCATGTGAGTATCATCATCTGGCCATGGCTCTACCCTGATATATGGATGCTAGGTGACTCGAATTAGATCATCCAACACTCATTGCCAATACTGCACCTGCCCTGTGTAGGAGTACTCAACATCTCGATACAAAAATACATTTATGCCTTGAATGAACAACGATAGTATCCTCCTCTCAGCCTCAGAATAGCAATATGCTCCCACGCCCACACATGTAGCAGTGTAACTCTGACTGATAATGTTGAATCATAATGGTAAACCATTGTATGCATATCATGATATAACTATCCAAGCATATAAGGTCCCCAGGCATAAATAGTCTCATCCTGAACCATCGCCTCTATCATCTTTCCCAATCTGACAGAAAAACCTCTAGCTTGCCGATCTGGCATCACCACACCTCCAATCAATGCACACAAGAAAAAGGTGAACTAGTCTGTACCCACCACCAAGGTCACCTCATAGCTCATCTCTCATCTATCCACTAATAACTTTGGATAGCCTGGGGTAAATGCTCTACCTAAGGTCCTCCATCCTCTCCTAACATCATACACCACTCGCTCCCCATGAATAGGTAACTTGAAGATGCGATAAACATCCTCAAGTGTGATAGTGATCTCTCCTATTGGTAGGAGAAAGGAGCACGTCTTGGGATGATAACACTCTAAGAGAGTTGTCATCAATGCTCTATCATCTCATAACACTGGCATCTCTAATACTATCTATAATCCTAATCTCACCAGTCAACTTCGTGTCAGTCCATCAAAGTCATCAAACAACTACATCATAGAAGGTACATGTCGCTCCCATGAGCTCACAATGAAAGATATGGTCACCTGCATCCACAAACGCTTGTCAAAAAATATATCCCTTCTTCCAAAATCAAACCCTTCACACCAAATTTTCTTCCACTAGAGGCCAAATTCATTTTGGCACCCCAATAACCCTTTTTTGTGCCAACCAAATAGATGGCACTACTTGATTCCTGTATGGTGACACAATAGAAGATCATGCCACTATGCAAATCTTATGTGCCATTTTAGCTAAAGGAGATGTTCCATTGAATGGTGCCACAATTCCCTTTGGTGCCAGCCCAGACGATGGCACCATGTTACCCAATGGCATTAATTCTATAGATTGCACCCCACCTTGGCATGGCACTAGTCCAATTGATAGCGCCATTTCCCCATATTGCTTCGATCAAGATGATCGCACCACATGTCACCCTTTTTGGCGCCACTTCGCCAAACCCTAATCCTACGCAATATTGTGCCAATACAGATGATGACACCAAAATGACTTGTTTTGGCACTGATTCTCCCCAGTTTACCCTAGTTAGATGGTGCCAATCCATGTCCTTTTGGTGCCAATCGATTCCTCAATAGTGCGAAAACCTTAAAATCTATTTTCTTGAAATAATAAATGCAATAAATGTAAAAATGACAAAACTAGGGTTTGAGCCTACTTGTGGGCCAGCCTCTAGTTATCTCCTGTATAGTCAGAATTGCTCAGAAATGTGCTCAAAATGTGGGAATAGGGGGTTACAGTTTGCCATCCTCTTCTTCTCTCCTTTGTCGAAGTGGCTCTATGTGTGCAAATGTGGCACTTCTAGGGGCCACTTTTCTACTTATAGTAAGGCATGTCATCCTCCAACACACTATTTCCTTCCCAGGGTGTAGATCACAACCTTTTTCACCCATTTTCTTATCAACCTATTTTTCCATCCTCTATCTAACTTTCACCTCTGTTTCATCCTTTCGAGATCTCACATGTAAAAATTGTTTTTTTTCAACTGACCTCTCAAGGGGGCATCCCTCACTCATTTCACTCCTTCCTGGCAGTTGGGGTATACTTTTCTTTGACTTGACGCCACTTCCCTACTAGATCCTGATGCCACGTCAAAGAGGGGCAAATGTAAACACCTAAAAATGTCTTCATCATCTAACTATCTTCTGATTTCACTAAACACACCAATTCTCCTTCCAAACAATTAATTAAATTTTTATTTATTTAATTATCCTCTTTAACACCTATTTTTCCTCCTTTCATCTTGCCAAATTGAATTAATTTGATTAATTCAATAGTCTAACATTACCCAATTAATTAAATAAATGTACAAATATTCATTTGATTAATTTCCCCTTTTCCTAAACCCGATTAATTAAGTAAATCATGTTTATCTAATCAATTTAGCCTATTAATCAACTTATCCCTACCCTAGCTAATTAAATATCTATTATTTAATTACATAGCCTAACCTACATGAACCTATACCTAGGATTAATAGAATAAAACCTTATTTAATTAATCTTAACCCCTCACTAAGCCATTTCCTAATTTTTTCCGGCCATATTAATTTGGCTAATAACCTTGATTAAAATGGTCAAACCCCAATTAACACCCTTCCCCACACATCTCAAATAAATATTATTATTTATGCCACAAAATATTTTTTTATACACATATGCCAACCACCTCATTAAAACCTCTTACACATGTCATAAACATTTAATCCCACTCTTCCCCAAATGAATTTTTAATTCATTTTACTCTTCCCCATGTGAATTTTTAATTCACATATAATGCATCTCACCCAACCTCATTAACTCCACCCCTTTCCCAAGATGAATTTAAAATTCATCTTTATTCCTAGCCCTCCATTTTCTAAGATTGAATCTAGGCCCTCCACATCACTTTCATCCTCCACCATTGATATGTCAAATCAATATCCACCCTTGGATCAAATCCTCTCCCAAAATGCCAACAAATACAACACTCCTTAAGCCATTTCATCATCCAATTTTCTAGTAATGTTATTATGCTAAAATATATCTTGAGCTAGTTTAACTTGTGAGTTGCATTGGGCCATTTGAGAGCATTTCACAACCATTTTCATTTGGGTAAAGAAAGAGTGAGTTTGGGTGCATCACTCTCCACCTATCTTGGATTGTGAATCTATTTCTTTGTGTTTTATGCATTGTTTTTATGTTTTACCTTCATTTTGGATTTCACTAATCACACAATCCAATCTCAAAATAAAGTTCATCCTTATATGTTCCCATGGTCTCTCTGGTATATGCAATGGTTTATACAAACCAGTATTCTTCCTTACTCCCTTTGCATGTTGGAAAACTCTGCAACCTTGCACTAAGTTCTTCACATCTACATTCATTCCAAACCAAAAATAACCTTCATTCAAATGTGCCAACATCTTATCAACACCAAAGTGTCCACTCAATCCACCCCTATGCTTTTTTCTCATCAAATTATCCCTCACTAACCCTTGAGGTATACATAGCCTTTTTCCTTTGAAGAACAAACATTCTTGAATTAATATTCTAGCCATGGCATTATGTCCTTCTCTACTAGATTCATCCACGCAGCCTATTCTTCCTTAAAATGTAGATCTATCTCATACAACTCCCTTATAGAGTCAAAACCAACTACATTCACTCTCAATTCATTCAATAACAGACATCTCCTACTTAATGCATCAGCTACCTTGTTAGACTTTCCACTCCTATATATCAAAATAAAAGAATAACTCTTAAAATTCAACCCATTTTATCTGTTTTTTATTTAACTTACCCTAGTATTAACGAAATGTAAAGCATGATGATCAGTATACACTACAAATTCTTTCGGTAGCAAGTAATGTATCCATTTTTTTGAGTGCTTGTACAATTGCATAAAAATATTGATCATAGACAAAATATTTTCTTTTCACCTCATTCAACTTCTCACTGATGTATGCAATTTGGTGTAGTCACAGTAGGAGGCTCCATAGAATGAACTATCTAGGCCATGTAGCAAGAGTAAACACAATGAAAATAACTAAAACATAGAATGCAAATGCAGATTTAGATACTTGATATATCAAAGATTCAAAATGCAAATATGCCGACAACGTGTGAGCTTACAAATTAGGGCTTATAGACCTGATTACATAATAGAAAGATATGGCATTGAAGTGCCTGATCTAAAAGAATTCAAACTATCTAAAAACGTCTAATGATGAACTACTTTCCTATGCATATATTACATGATTATATATCATCTCCAGATCACAAGAATCCTCCTCATTGGCCAAGAAAGATTACAAACTCCAATGAAAGAGATGTAATGTGTAGCAACAAATAGGTTGGCCTAGAACATATGGAAATCCTCTGCAAGTGAATGAATAAAGGTGTGGATCTTAGGGAAGGTCAGCCATGTCTTAAAGTACCTCGAATAATATTCCATTTAGCTCTGTAATTCATGGAAGTGCTCTGCAAGCCTTCTCCTTCAGCTAGCTATTCTGAATGCTATGTTTTGAGAAAATAGTTGATCTTCTAATAGCGATTATCTTTTCATAAACTGATCCAAATGATCTGAATTTTGGATATAATGTATAGATGCTAAGTTCTACTCTGCAAGCTCTAAAATGCAAATGTAGAAAAATACAAACCAAAATACTAAACTAGTTTTGACTGAACTCTGACTAAACTGAACTTGAAAATGAAAGATACAAAAGAATGCAAATATTTTTGGTTGATGCAAGTTTGTTCTATAACCTGGGATGCTCCTGCATCAGACACCCGAGGTTGTTGAAAAAGTGAGTCCCTCACTTTGTTGGGGCTAGAGGAAAACCAAGATGGTCCACCTTAGCTTGAGAAATCCAAGATGAGTCTTCTTCCAATCTACCTTTCCACTTTACCAAATATTCCTCATAGTGCTTGCCTCTAGTACTGCATCTAATTTTGTTGTCCAAGATGTCTTCAATCTCCTCTAGTACTTGTTGTGGTAACTACTTCTTGAGATCTTCTTCAATGCTATCATTGGTTGCTCCTTCATGATACTAGTATAGCTCTGCAATGTCACTACAACAAAATAGGCAATTACCACCTAAAATAGCGCCAGAAGTTAGTGCATTTGAGTCCATGAATTGGACACTCTTGTCGGTGCAAAAACTCAACGCCCAATAGCATCTCACTATTGCACTAGATTTTGTGCCTAGTTTAGCACCAATTTTAATGTCAGATTTAGTGCCAGGTTTAGCGCCAGAATTTTGGTGTAGGATTAATGCCAGATTTTGTTGCTTCTAGTTTGGCTTCTGGTTTTACTTCTTGTGTTGCTTCCAAGTTTGCTTTTGGTTTTACTTCTAGCTTTGCTTCCAATTTTTCTTCCATTTTTGCTTCCAGGTTAGCTTCCGCTTTTGCTTCTAGTTTTGCTTCTGGTTTTACTTCTAATTTTGCTTCTAGTTTTGCTTCCAGGTTTGCTTCCAATTTTACTTCCAATTTTGCTACCAGTTTTGCTTCCAATTTTTCTTTTGGTTTTGCTTCTAGTTTTTCTTCTAGTTTTTCTTCCAGTTTTGCTTCCAATTTCGGTTCTAGTTTTGCTTCTAGTTTTGCTTCTAGTTTTACTTCCACTTTTGCTTCCAATTTTGCTTCTAGTTTTACTTCTAGTTTTTCTTCTAGTTTCGCTTCCAGTTTTGCTTCCAGGTTTTCTTCCAATTTTGCTTCCAATTTTGCTTCTAGTTTTACTTCCAGTTTTGCTTCTAGTTTTGCTTCCAATTTTGCTTCCAGTTTCGCTTCTAGTTTTGCTTCTGGTTTTACTTCCTATTTTTCTTCTAGGTTTACTTCCAATTTTGTTTCTAGTTTTGTTTCCAGTTTTTCTTCCAATTTTGCTTCTAGGTTTGCTTCTAGTTCTTCTTCTAGTTTTGCTTCCACTTTTGCTTCCCATTTTGCTTCCGATTTTGCTTCCAATTTTGCTTCCAATTTTTCTTCTAGTTTTGCTTCCAGTTTTACTTCCATTTTGGCTTCCAATTTTACATCTAGTTTTGCTTCCAATTTTTCTTCCACTATTGCTTCCAATTTTGCTTCCAGTTTTGCTTCCAATTTTGCTTCCATTTTTGTGCCTTTTGTTGCTTCTAAAAATGCTTATTGTTTTTCTTACATTTATTAATTGAATATGTTTTATTTCAATTTAATTAGTTAAATATATCATACCTCTTCAATAACTCATATTATTATAAAGTAAGTAATTTAATTATTTAACTCATATGATTAAATAACAGGACAATTATTATAACATGATCATTATCTATAATTAAAACAAGCGAGTCAAATATCTATAATTTTATTAAATTTGACAACATCCATCATGAGTAGTAAATTAAAATCATCATACATAATAAATATCCATCCAAAAATCATTGACCACTTTCAATATATATAAATTGACAAGTCAATATGGATAAGATTGAATCATCATATATAACTAAAACAAGTGAAAGTCAAATATGCCAGTAGATCAATAACATGTCTAAATGATACATGTACAAATGATATAAGTAAAAATGATAAATTACGTAACTCAAAATGATACAAGTCAAGATGATACATGTCCAAATGATATAAGTCAAAATGATACATAAATTTATGATACAACTCATTAATATGGCACTGCAGGCCATGAAACTGATACATATGAGAGCTAGCGACTGTGAAAAGAGGGATCATAATGATATATCTATTGCAAGTATGGGCCTAACCAGTGTTGTCATTGATATGAACATACTCTTGTTGCATTCATGTCAAGGATTGGATGAGTTGTATGATGAGGATATTGAGAAAATTAGTCCTATTAGGAATAGAGAAGATCAATGAAGACAGTGAAGTAAAGATCCCAACTAAGATGAAGATCAGATGCGCATCAAACGGTTTGTAGATATGTGTCTAAAGGTGATCCATTAAAGATTTGAGAGGTCTGCATGAAGATTACGAGAATTTATGGCCATATGAGTAAAACTGGTTCTGGCAGATATTTAGAGGTGACAGAGTGACACAAATAGGTCCGGTGAGATCTAGAAATGCAATATCTTGTTCTGTAGATTTGGTGGAGTGTTTAGGAAGTCAATGTGAATTAAAGACTCAATTGGTTCATGGTATGGATGTCCACAAGAATCTATTCCACTATGACAGTGATGACAGACTGTGTTCTTGAGGTTCCAGATGAAGGAGAGAATGATTTGAGTAAGCATAAGTAGTGTGGATATTCTTGGTGATTCAGGCAAGCTTGTGGAGGTCTCTAGATTATATCCAGTTTGTGTTGGTGGTCCACATTGAAGATTAAGATCGTAATTGAAGAATTACTTCTGGATGATGATGTTCTTCCTAAACATGGCTGACCAGATGAGTTACACATCTTGCAGATGATCTTGAAGATGTTCTATGAAGCATGGCGTGTTCCTCAAAGAAGATTGAAGTCCCAGATCTATGTAGCCAACAGAGTCATGATTCACATGAAGTCTTTTGTAATTAGTCAAGTTGTATTTGTGTATTTTCTCTGTAAAGTATGCTGACTTGGATGATTATCCCAAAGTCAATGTCTTGTATAAATAAGAAGTCATTTCAAAAGTATCTTGGTGATGATGAGAGTGTGATAGAGAGGAGAAGAGTGAAAGGTAGAGAAAACGTGTTGGACTTAAATGGAACTGACTCAAGCATGGTGAAGATGCTATTCTTCAGTTTAAGTATGTAATATTTATCATTCTGTAGACAATGTGTCTCTTGTAGGTAGTGGACCTCTTGTGAGTAGTGTGCTTGGGAAGTGAGCCCTAATTGGCATGTACCATCTTATTTTTCTTATTCTTTTAACAGAGAATACAATCTTGGGTTAGTCACCCTGTGGCTTTTCCCTTAGTCAGGTTTTCCATGTTAAAATCTTGGTGTCATATGTGTTAATGTGTTTCTACTCTTGAATTATTGCATTGTGTTTTCATAATTGATTTATTATTATGCTGCTAAATTAGATGAAGGATTTAAGTGGTTAATCAAAGGAAAGTTTTGGGACAACTGATTCACCCCCCCTCAGTTGTCTGTCTTGAAACTAACAATTGGTATCAGAGCTAAGTTCCTCTAAAAGAGCTTAATTGCTTGAGGAAATCCAGGATGTCACTCTTTGGAAAAGCTGCATGGAATGTCACTTGCAATATATGGGAATGCAATATTGGATCATGGCTTCAAAGAAGTCTGTTCCTCCAGAGGATGGTCTGACAAGTATAGATGAAATAAAAGATGCCGAAGACAATCTTCAAGCTAAAGAAGCTTTATTAAGTGCCTTATCTAATTCAGAGCTAACAAATGTTATAGATCTAAAAACTACATATGAGATTTGGGTAAAACTGGAACTTCTACATGAAGGAGACAAATATGTTAAATATGACAAGCAACAGAGTCTAAAAGGAAAATTCAAAAACCTAAAGATGAATGAAGATAAAAATATCACTACATTTATGCCAAAAGTAAATGAGCTTGTTTGTAGCATTAGGTGTGTTGGTGGAATCTTGGATGAAGATGAGATTATTTCCAAAGTTCTCAGATCCCTACCTCCTTCTTACAAATACAAGGTTATTGCTATTAAAGAATTTAGATCTTTTTTAAATATCACAAGGGATCAATTGGTTGGAAAAATAGCTGCATTTGAATTGGCCAAGTTTAGAGATGCACCCCCCAAGACTAAATCTATATTCAAAGCAAGTGCCTCTGTAAAAGGTAAAAAAGGTTTGATCCAAGAGAGAACTCCTCAAAGAAACTATCATGGTATGAAAAAGCAAGAAAAGATCAAGAAGACGATGAAGCAGAGGCTACTCAACTTGAAGCCCTTATTGCAAAAAGACTTCCAAGAGGATCCGGTAAGTATGAAGGAAAATTGCCCTTTAAATGTTTTAACTGCAATAAGATTGGTCATGTTACCTCAAGGTGTCCAGAAAGATTTTCAAGGGGAAATCTAAATAGATCAAGATTCCAAAAGAAATGTTACTATTTTCATGAAGATGATGATGATGAAGGAGTAACAGATGATGAATTAGAGATAGGAAACAAATCCAAAAGTGACTAGGTGTTTATTGCCATCAAGGAAAAAGATCCAATGCCTCTGAATCTATCAATCATAAAATGATAGAAAAATCTCTAGCTACCCAAGTTGAAGAAAAGGATGACTGGGTCATTGACAGTGGATGCTCCCACCATATGACAGGTGACAAAAATAAGTTCATAGATTTGGAAAGATATGAAGGAGGAGTAGTAAAATTTGGTGATAATTCTGCTGGCAGAATCAGAGGTAGAGGAACTATTTCTTTTGATGGAAGGAACAAAACCAGTAATGTACTATATGTTGAAGGTCTGAAGCACAATCTTCTCAGTGTTGGATAGTTGGTGGACAATGGCTATGATCTTTGATTCAAAAATAGAAAATGTAAGATCCTTGAAAGTTCTGGAATAGAGATTACATCCAGTACTCAAACAAAAGGTAACATCTTCCACTTGGTTGGTACTGGTAAAAGTTGTTTATTTGTTCAAATTGATCAGAGTTGGTTGTAACATAGGAGAATGTGTCATGTGAATTTTGATAATATCATCAAGATAAGTAACACTTAGGCTGTAAGAGACCTTCCAAGAGTGGTGAAACCTACCAATAGTTTGTGCAAAGAATGTCAGTTGGGTAAGAAGAGTAGAGTCACATTTAAAAGTAAGGAACAATTTTCTACTAGATTGTTGGACTTAGTACATACTGATCTATGTGGAATGACAAGAATCGAGAGTTTGCAAGGTGATAGATACTTCATGTTATTAATTGATGACCACTCCCAGATGATGTGGGTGACTTTTCTGAAAGAGAAATCTGAGGCTCTTGAGAAATTCAAAATATTCAAAACTATGGTAGAGAATGAAACCAGATTAAACAT
Source organism: Cunninghamia lanceolata (assembly GCA_027924645.1). Classification (NCBI taxonomy): domain Eukaryota; kingdom Viridiplantae; phylum Streptophyta; class Pinopsida; order Cupressales; family Cupressaceae; genus Cunninghamia; species Cunninghamia lanceolata. The sequence goes on from BSBN01000144.1 coordinate 4,995,666, forward strand.
AAAATGTCTCAGTCTGATAGAGGTGGAGAATTCACATCCGGAGAGTTCATAGAATTCTGTGAGAAACATGGGATAAAAAGATAGTTATGTGCTCCAAGGACTCCACAACAGAATGGAGTAGTGGAGAGAAAGAACTAGACCATACAGAAAGAATCTAGAACCATGATGATGGAAGCAAATGTTCCTCAGATCTACTAGAGAGAAGCTGTAAGCACTGCTGTCTATACTCTTAATCGAGTACAAACCAGAAGCAATACTAGTGAGATCCCTTATGAACTCTAGTTTGGCATCACTCCCACTATAAAGTATTTAAGAGTCTTTGGTAGAAAATATTACATTAAAAGAGACGAAGACCTTGGTAACTTTGATACTAGAAGTGATGAAAGAATATTCTTGGGTTATTCTACTCAAAGCAAAGCATACCGGTGTTATAACAAGAGATTGAGAAAGGTTATAGAAAGTACAAATGTGAAGGTTGATGAAGGTATTGAAAAACCCTCAAGGTTTTATTAATATGAAGAAGATGATCAGAATGATGTTTTGGTCCAAGAAGTCCAAAACCCCTTTGAAATTCAGATCCAGACTGATCCAGAGAATCAGGTAGAAGAGATGAGTTTGAATGAATCTATTCAAGAAATAGAAGTGCAAGAAATTCCCAAAACTCCCAGGTATGTAAGACTGAATCACTCTGAAGATTAGATCATAGGTGATAAAAGAAAAGGTATTCAAACAAGAAGAAAGATTACTCAAGACATAGAAAAGTATTGTCTAATTTCAAAGATTGAACCAAAAAAAGTGAGTGAAGCATGCAATGATGAAAGCTGGACTAAAGCAATAAAGGAAGAGCTAATGCAAATTGAGAAAAATCACACTTGGGATCTTGTTCCTAGACCTGGAAACAAAAATGTGATTGGAACCAAATGGGTCTTCTGGAATAAACTGAATGAAGATGGTGAAGTAGTCAGAAACAAAGCCAGATTGGTCTGCAAGGGTTATTCCCAAGTAGAAGTTGATTCTGAAGAAACTTTTGCTCTAGTGGAAAGAATTGAACTAGTTAAATTATTTCTTGCCTTTTCTTCCTTCAAGGATTTCTAAGTATATCAGATGGATACAAAGTCTTCCTTCCTGAATGGTGACTTGGAAGAAGAAGTATATATTGAGCAACTAGATGGATTTCAATTGTCTGATCATGGTGATATGGACTCAAACAAGTCCCAAGATCCTAGTATGAAAGACTAGATAAGCATCTTTTGAAGATTGGTTTCAACAAAGGTACTACTGATAGTAACTTGTACTTAAAAATTGATCATGAAAATATCTTGATTGTTGAAGTATTTGTTGATGATATCATTTTTTGAGGAAGAGATAGTATGTGCAAAACTTTTGCAAATCAAATGAAAAGTGAATTTGAGATGCCCATGTTTGGGGAAATGAATTTCTTCTTAGGTCTGCAAATCATTCAAACAAAGAAAGGAATCTTCATTTCACAGACCAAATATGTAAAAGAATTATTGAATAAATTTGGGATGGAAGACTCAAAACCAATGAATACTCCCATGGCAACTAGATATAAATTGAACAAAGATGATGACTCTCCTAAGGCTGCTCTAAAAAAGTATAGGTCAATGATTGGAGGACTACTGTATCATACTCAAACTAGACCTGACATTATGAATGTTGTTGGTCTTGTTGCTAGATTCCAAGCTGATCCTAGAGAATCTCATGTCATGGCAATCAAGAGGATTCTTAGATATCTAAAAGAAATAGTTGAGTATGGTTTATGGTATCCTAGAGATCATGATTTCTCTCTTCATGCATATATAGATGCGGATTGGGCAGGAGATGTGGTTGACTGGAAGAGTACTAGTGGTGGGGCATTCTTTTTAGGGAAAAGATTGGTTTCTTCGCTGAGCAAGAAACAAGAGGCAATATCTCTGTCCACAACAGAAGTAGAATATATTGCAATAGTAGGTAGTTGCACGTAAGTATTGTGGATGAAGCAAATGCTAAGAGACATCAGAGTGGAGTATGAGGAACCTATCACAATCTTCTATGATAATTCAAGTGCAATAAATATATCAAAAAATCTAGTGTTGCACTCAAAGACAAAACATATATCCATCAAGTTTCATTTTTTGAGAGAGTAGGTGAACAAGAATGAAGTCAGATTAGAGTTTGTACCCTCCAAGGATCAAATTGTAGATATTTTTACTAAACCTCCACCTAAAGACTCTTTTGAGTATCTCAGGGAGAAGTTAGGGGTCATTACCCCTCCGGTTCTGAATTAAGGTGCACTAATGTGTATTAGTTTGGTGGATCTCACAGTCATATCTTCTGGTCCAGATTGATGATAGGAAGCTACTACTCAGGGGGAGCAGTCTATATGATTTTGAGTGATGCAAGTATGTGCCCTTTTCCATTGATGTCAAAGGGGGAGAGAAGACATGTGAAAAACAAAAAGTGGTTGTTGATCAAAGGGGAAGTAGTAAAGGAAGAGAAGACATGTGAATGGATGTTGTTGATAGGGGGAGTTATATTAGTCAGTGAGGAGAAGTTCTTGTCTTGATAGTAAAATAGTTTTTCACATCATATGTTGCCATCAATGATAAAGGGGGAGATTGTTGCAAGTATGGGCCTAACTGGTGTTGTCATTGATGTCAACATACTCCTATTGCATTGATGTCAAGGATTGGATGAGTTGTATCCTGAGGATATTGAGAAAATTAGTCCTATCAGGAAAAGAGAAGATCGGTGAAGATAGTGAAGTAAAGATCCTAGCTAAGATGAAGATCAGAGGTTCCGCATCAAAGGGTTTGTAGATATGTGTCTAAAGGTGATCCAGTAAATATTTGAGAGGTCCACATGAAGATTACAAGAAGTTATGGCCATATGAGTAAAATCAGTTCTAGTAGATGTTCAAAGGTGACAGAGTGACACAAATAGGTCCGGTGAGATCTAGAAATGCACTATCTTGTTCTGTAGATTTGGTGGAGTATTTAGGAAGTCAATGTGAATTGACAACTCTATTAGTTTGTGGTCTAGAGGTCCGAAAGCATCTATTCGAATATGATAGTGATGATAGACTGTGTTCTTGAGGTTCCAGATGAAGGAGAGAATGATTTCAGTAAGCAGAAGTAGTGTGGATATTCTTGGTGATTCAGGCAAACTTGTGGAGGTCTCTGGATTATATCCAATTCATGTTGGTGGTCTGCATTGAAGATTGAGCTTGTAATTGAAGAATTACTTCTAGATGATGATGTTCTTCCTAAACTTGGCCGATTGGATGAGTTACACATCTTGCAGATGATCTTGAAGATGTTCTGCGAAGCATGACGTGTTCCTCAAAGAATATTGAAGTCCTAGATCCATGTAGTCGATAGTGTGGTGATTCGCATGAAGTCTTTTGTAATTAGTCAAGTTGTATTTGTGTATTTTATCTATAAATTATGCTGACTTGGATGATTATCCCAAATTCAATGTCTTGTATAAATTAGAAGTTGTGAAGTCAATTCAAAAGTATCTTAGCGATGATGAGAGTGTGGTAGAGAGGAGAAGAGTGAAAGGTAGAGTAGAAGTGTTGGACTTAAATGGAATTGAATCAAGCATGGTGAAGATGCTATTCTTTAGGTCATGTATGTAATATTTATCATTTTATAGACAATGTGTCTCCTATAGGAAGTGTGCCTCTTGTGAGCAGTGTGCTCAGGCAGTGAGCCCTAATTGGCATGTGCCATCTTGTTTTTCTTATTCTTTTAACAGAGAATACAATCTTGGGTTAGTCACCCCTTGGTTTTTCCCTTAACTAGGTTTTCCACGTTAAAATCTTGGTGTCATATGTGTTAATGTGTTTCTGCTCTTGAATTATTGTATTGTGTTTTCATAATTGATTTATTATTATGCTGCTGAATTACAAGAAGGATTTAAGTGTTTAATCAAAGGAAAGTTTTGATACAAGTGATTCACCCCCCCTCTCAATTGTCTATCTTGAAACTAACAATATCAACAATGATAAATGATGCAATCTATATGATCATGAATTTCACTGGCTACTATGAGCAACTACCTCATCATGATCATCACCATCATGATCATGATCATCATCACCATCATGATCATGATCATGATCATCACCACCACCACCATCATCATCATCATCATCATCATCGGCCTCAGTGTCTTTTGTATCTTCATCATCATCATCCTCTGTCATGTGATCTATACCAGAACCAACATAATCTGGATCTCTATCAGGATGATCATCTTGATCTTCTGGAAGACCCGTGTTCTGCAAAAAAAAATATTTAAAATGAAAATTTATTATTTATTTCATGCAATAATTTATTTTTCTGTTATATATCTAATATTACAATATATGAAACGAAACCATAATCATATTACATCGTATCAAAGTGCACATACCATAATAAAATTTCAAAAAAGTTATAGCTAATATGTCATTCCAATGATGTAAAACATGTAACAATTCTAATAAACATTAGTAAAGATCATAAAAAAAAATGTTATAAATTTAACTATCAACTATAAATTCTATTACATAACCTTAAGTGCTACAAATTGTTTGGTCAAAAGCTCCCATTTTGACACAGGCAGGGAGGATGGTGGAAAATGTTGTGGAATTTGGCTTCACACCAGCTAATTGCATTTTCTTTAAAATTTCTGAAGCCTTTTCAATAAATCTATTTTGTGCATATCCTGTAGTCATTGCAGTCCATGAGACCACATTTCTTTGAGGCATTATGTCAAACAGTTCCCGTTCCTTGTCTATGCTTCCACATTTTGTATACATGTCTAACAAGGCAGTTGGAACTACAACATCTGACAAAATTCCTCTATCCTTTATGTATTGATGGATGTCCATACCCTATTCCAAAGCTCCCATTTTGACACAGGCAAAGAGAATGTTGGCAAATGTTGTGGAATTTGGCTTTACACTAGTTAATTGCATTTGCTTTAAAATTTCTGAAACCTTTTCAACAAATCCATTTTGTACATATCCTATAGTCATTGCAGTCCATGAGACCACATTTCTTTGAGGCATTTTGTCAAACAGTTCACGTGCCTTGTCTATGCTTCCACAATTTGCATACATGTCTAACAGGGCATTTGCAACTACAACATCTGACAAAATTCCTCTATCCTTTATGTATTGATGGATGTCCATACCTTATTCCAAAGATCACATTTTGACATAGGTAGGGAGGATGTTGGAAAAGGTTGTGGAATTTGGCTTTACACCAGCCAATTGCATTTGCTTTAAAATTTTTGAAGCTTTTTCAACAAATCCATTTTGTGCATATCCTGTAGTCATTACAGTTCATGAGACCACATTGCTTTGAGGCATTCTGTCAAATAGTTCACGTGCATTATCAATCCTTCCACATTTTGCATACATGTCTAATAGGGTAGTTGCAGTTACAACATCTGACAAAATTCCTCTATACTTTATGTATTGATGGATGTCCATACCCTATTCCAAAACTCCCATTTTGACACAGGTAGGGAGGATGGTGGCAAAGGTTGTGGAATTTGGTTTTCAAACAACTCATACTCATAGAGTCATGGTTTTAGGTCACATATATTATGGTAACAACAAGGGATTCCAACTATGGTTATGATAGCTAAGACTGCCCTCATTTGTCACTGTAACAAGGTTCTTGGACAACACTATCTTGCTCTTCACACTGGGTACAATATAGGCCAATATTGGGTTAAAGAAATCACTTGATGGTTACCTATATAGTGATACCACACCCTAATACCCCATGTATTCTAAATAGCTTAAGATTTATACAATACTCAACCAAGATGAAATTGTATCACTGTACCACACTTAACTTGACAACAATTTGTAATCTTTGGACTATTGGGATACTTGCCACAAATAAATATTAGGCCAATGACACTGTTAGGTCCCAAAAATGTAGGTTGCAAATCTTAAGAGGATACCAGGCTCTATGTTTAGAATTGCAACATTTTTGAACTAATGAAATGGAGTTAACCTATAGGGTTGATGACTCCCTGCACTTCAGGTTCTGTTAGACCTAGGCAGGTGCACCTTACGAATGAAGAAGATTAAATGGATGTGTGATCTTGGTTGAGTGATGGATCTACCCACAGTGGTAAATGTTGTACAATAGATGATTACTTGCTACCTACTTTTTACTTTTAATGTCTGAACAGTGACTGAAAATGGTATGGTTCTAATTTGGTATAAATTGTATAATAAATATCAAGGCAAAACTAATGGATATGTTCAACTAATGAAAATGAGTAAGACTAGTTTCTAAATCTATTGGGCTATTTGAGTCAATGAATGGAAACAAATGTATGTGATTGGTGATCTTATCTCCTAGCTTAACTCCAACAGTTGGGCACTTTGGATATTTACACCTTGTGCAAATGTGCAAGTTTGTATGTGACACTACTCTTCTTATATATGCCAATGATATTCCATTGAATTACTGTGAAATTATAAAAGGAATTTAATTCTTGAGTTGATGGAAACCAATCACAATAACTTATTCAAAAGGATTTAATCTTTGACAATAACCAATTAAAGTCAATTATTAGAAAGGATTTTTAATTCACATCAACTAGAAACCAATCAAAGAACATCACACAGTGACAACAAATATGCCCTGACAAATGTAAATCTAAATAATTCAATAGAACCACTTTGGAGACAGCACAATAACATATAATCATGAAAATTAACACAACTATTGAACACCAAAAATAAATCACCATGTAGAAATATTCTACTCCATTATGTTTTTCAGAAAATAAACATGTGTAACTGAAATTCTTTAATTAAAATAGAACTGACAATATATCTTCTTTCTATATGTAATATATACAGTCTTCTTCTTAAAGAGTGATACCTATCAATCGATGATCTTATGACCATCATATGTTTTAAATTTTATATCAATATTAGTGAAGAGACCACATCTCTTCATAGTGTCTTTTGAGAACTAACAAAATTATGAAAATAAACAAATACATTTAATACTAAGCCCTACTGAGCCATAAGTAGATTTGAGCAACATGATCCAAATATTTCTAGCTTAGGTGTGTCTTTGAATACTCAATGGCATCCCTAATGTCCACCTCTATTGAAACCATCTTCTTCAGATGTGAGCAAGCTTCCTTGGATGTCGAATCTTCATGTTTTACAATTTCTAGGGCCTCATCTAATATTCCCTGACACTCCTTGACCCATTCATCCTTGCTCTTCAAATCTTTGCCATTCTTGAGTAACATAGGTACACCTATCTAAGAAGTCTCCATATATTCTTTCACTTCATCATGGAGCTTGTCATGATACTTCTTATGATGCTTAATAAGATTGTCTGCATCAGATGTGCTTCCACTATCAAAGGTGTGTTTACCCTATATTTTATGTAACTTATTGTGTATTCTGTTATTTAGTCTTTCATGTTCTTGAATGACCTTTTGGTTTTCAAAGCAAATATCCCATAATTTAGGCATCCATTGCATCAGATGAGCATGCCTGTTTTGTAAGACTATAATGAGTGTATCTATTCTGACCTATTCCATTTGATCTTTTGAGGGTGATTGGACTTGTTGTGAGCTTTCTGCCTATGTAATCATTTTAAGAGGGATTGAATCCTTTAAGAAATCATTTTCTTTTTTCAACATTTCCCAGCTCATTTTGTAGGTATCCCTCTCCTTTATCAATAGTTGAATCAGATCTTTATTTAGTTTTGCCACATTTACTCCAAGTTCTGCTGTAACGACTGGATTAGTTTCTCTAGCTCTTAATGTCATAACATGGCAAAAATCTTTTTTAGTGTCAATGACAACAAGCTTTTTGTTTGGTGGGTATAGAGCCCATATCATGAGGGAGTTCTCATCTGGGTTGTATTTTGTTCTAGTATATAATTCAACAACCCCTTCCAAACTAAGCTTGTGTTTTGTATCATTATTGTGTAGAAAACTGTCAAAAACAAGTGTTGAATTCAAATCAAGACCCAGGAAGATCATTACACCAGATTCTCTGAGCAACTCCCTTCCTTTCCCAGGAGTCATATCTTCCATCTCCTTTTCAAATTCTACTTTTAAATCATTCATTAACTACGTTTGGTTGTTTGGTGTAACATCTGAGACTGATTCTCTAATAGCCTTCCCCTTTTGTTTGTACAAAAAGAATCTGAGCTTAGGTGTATGAATAAACTTGTCATCTGAAATAAAATATTTATATGCAACCTATCTAGCATCATTATCCCCTGTTTCTTCAATTTCCAATCCTCTTTTCGGGGGCTAATATGGTTCAATTCTACATTTTGAAATTGTATCAGAAAAGTCATGGGGTTTAGAGGCCACAAACCCTTCACTGTCGGAGGAAAACACTTCAATTTCTTATGCTTCCCTTCTTCTTTCCCTTATTTTCTGATTATATTCATCATTGGCTATTTCAACATCTGCTTCTTCCAAATTTTTGATTACATCGTCATGAGGGAAAGGTATGTGAGTATATCCACTCCGTTTTTGCTTCTTCTTAGCATAATCAATAAAGCCCTCTAGGTCAAAAAATTTTCTCTGTATTGCTTTCCTAAGATTAAAATGAGACAATTTATCAAGAATGAGATCATAACCTTCTCTAGCTAACACGATAAAGTCCACAAAACATAAGGTTCTTGGCATAAAACACTATTTATCATATGCACTGAGATTCATCACATTTGAGTAGTCAAGCTGTCTGACTATTTCCAAGTATGCCACCCTATCTGGTACAATTTTTGGCAACAGAAAAGGGGTATCCTCAATCCCATATACTCTGATCATTGTGCAATCACGAAAACAATACCAATCCCCCCAATTGTGGTTTATAGTAGGTGGCCCATCAAAATCCTTGGGTCTCAAAAACCTTTTAATTTCTTCTAACAAAGTGTAACTACATGGGTAGCCATTACATCTGTACAGGGTTTTTACAAATAGTTTTTCAAAGTCAACATAACTTGAATTCACAAAACTCCTATCCCATATTGAGGTCCATAATTATGGGGGCAGCAGTTGACCATCTTTATCAATTTGTGAAATTTTCAATTGCTCTGGCCATAGATTCAATTCTTGTCCAAAATACAAAACCATATGTATGAGAATAGAATAGTGTCTAAAGCTGACTGTGGGGGAACTATTCTTTAAGGCCTTCAGACCTGAGTCTATTTCCTTGAAAATAAAAGTAGCATAGTCAATTGTCCTGGTGTGATGGCACTGGATATCCACATAGATAACCATCGGCACTATGGACATAAATTATGGAACTTCAGTTCCCAACACCTACCTCACTGAGTAATATGTGTATCTCAGGTAAGGTTTGAACAACTCGACATGAAACAGTGGTTCATCCCCCTCTTCAAATGGAACTAGATTCCCCTCATTCCATGGCTTATATAATGGCAGTCTCTAGCCCTTATATGTGGTATTCAATCTGAAATATTCCTTTTCTAGGGCTTTATGTATGATAGGGGTGTTATATGTGTCATTTAAATTAGAAACTTCACAAATTACATTTTTAGATATATGAAACAAGGGATTTCCCTGTAGATTGCATATGGCCTTTTGGTCAGGATCATAATGGTATTCTAGTAGTTTCAAAAGGTTTGTATTGACAAAAACATCTGTGACTATTAATTTCCCTAAATTGAGTTGCCAAGGGTTGTAGACGAGTTCCATCCTATGTCTCCTATGATAGTGGAACATGAATAATTCATACCCTCAGATAAGAGTCCATATATTTCTGACATATTTGTATTTATCTTCAAGTTTTTCCATATTTGCCCTCAATTGTGTAGTTCTTCTAGCCTTGGTTCTAGAACTAGGCTATTGGTCCATGAGATCTTGGTTTAGTTTCCTTTCTGGTGTTTTCTCTCCCTTCTTTGTTTCAATTTTCTTTTTTTTTTTCCCTTGGTTTGGCTCTTTTTAGTGTGTTTCCTTTTCTTTGTTTTAGAGGAGCCTTCCATTTTATACCAGAACTTGATTGTATCAAAGAAAATTCAAGGACTTACCTATATATGCTCCATACAAATCTCCTAATTCCCAGTGAATTCCTTATTCTCTGTTTGCAACCCTTGTGTTGATTTTAGTGGGGATCAGAATGGATTTTATAGCATTATGTTCAATCAGCCATTAATGGCTGCCATCAGAATTGAATGCAAGGAATTCATGAATTTCAAAATATCAGGACGATGCTCTTTTTATCATATCAGTGAGACCATTCTATTCTTTCGCTGATCTTCATATTGTTTTGGTGCCATTTTCTTTCATATGTTTCTGTTTGGTCACCAAGGGTGCGTTGGTGTCTCCATGAAATACTCTTTTCATAGAGTTGTGAACCCTTTATTGTCATTTTGGAGAGATATTATAATTTTCATCCCAATGTCATTTTGATTAGGTGTAGCAAATGTTCTCCTTGGCATCCGTGAGTGTTTCTCTGATAGATAGGGGTTACCTCATCTTCATCAACATGACAGTCTTGTTGGGAATTAAGGTGTCTCAACCTTGGTAATTCTTTGCATTTGTAATGTTTGTATTTATTATTCAATTGCCTATGTTGTAAATAAATGGAAATTTCACTTTGTCTTATTGTGGGATGTGGCACGGTGATGTGTCAATCCTACATGGATTATGACAACTTGGTATTTTGTTCTCACATGAGGAGATAGGCATCCCACTTAGTGGTAGGAATATTCTACCATGTGTTGGCATCTTCTATGTTGTGTAAGGAATGTTTGACCGAAACGGTTATGACGGATTCCTATGACAAATCTATGACATGTAAGAGTCGAGAATAGAAGGTTGTAAGATAGGTAATGGCATGTGTCATGTAGCATCTTTGAATGAGGCTTATTTGGGAGCCCCAAGGTGGAATATGATGTGTTGTAAGAGACTATGCTATTAATAGCATGTGTACGACAGATTCTCTTATAGCTGTAAGTTGTACCGCTATGACAGATTCTATGACGGTCGTAAGTGTTGTAAGACCATCTCTCATAGCCCATTTTGGAAAGTGGTGACCTCTTTGGAATGGGAGCTTTGGACAAGTGTTAGATACATTCTACAATGTTGACCAAGTGTCCCTAGGTGTGGGTTTTGGTCCAAGCTGCCATATTGGATGCCCATTCCAAGAAAGGTCCAAAATTGCCTTGTATGTTATATTTAAATAGGTGCTTGGAGATCGAGTTTGTATCACAAGTTTACGGGTACTGTTATGCTACTGGATTGACTCCAAACATGAGTGTCAAAGACCATTGAATCTTGCATTGCAAGTGTGTTGTAAACATTCTTTCATATTTGTTAATACATTGTGCAGGTTTCTGAGTGTGGGGTTTTTCACTCGATAAGGGTTTTCCCCATCGTAAATCTCTCTCTCTTCTTCTATCTACTTTCTGGTTCTTGTGTTTTGCTGCAAAATCTCATGTTAATGGTTTAACATTGATGTAATAGTTAGGATAAAGTTGAATTTGCATAGCCCTCTCCTCAATAGATTAGTGTAGGAAGCGTTTCCGCACACCTAGCTTCCTTTCAGTTGGTATCAGAGCTTGATCACCTTTGGTCCTGGTTGTAGGGTAGGGGTTTTTTGACCTAATCCTAGGTTGAGTGGGAGTTTGTGCAGAGCATTCTGTATCTTATTGCAACAAGGAGATAGTAGGCACATTAGGAAGGTTTGAAGTAGAGAAGTTCAATGACAGTAATTTCAAGCTGTGGAAGCTCAAAATGGAAGACATGTTAGTTGACCGAGACCTTTGGGAAAGTGTGAACAGAACTAAACCAGCTACATTGACACAAGCTGATTGGGATCTCAAGGATCAGAAGGCTAAGGGTCTCATAAGACTTAGTCTTGCCGATTCTGTGTTGTTAAATGTCCATGAAGAGACCACTGCAACACTCCTTTGGAAGAAGATGGGGGATGTGTATCAAGCCAAATCCCTTGTCAATAAACTTTTCTTAAGAAAGAAGTTGTGTTCTCTTTGAATGGAGGACAGAGGATCTGTGGCTGAGCATATGAATGCATTTAACATGCTGGTTGCATAATTAACATCTATTGGTGTAAAGATGGAGGAGGAGGATCGGTGTATGACTCTATGTTGTTCTCTTCCAGACTCATGGGATCATCTTGTCATGGCAATCGTAAGCACCACATCCACATTCAAAATGGAAGAGGTGGTTTCTTCACTATTATCTGAAGAGATGTGGAGATGGTCTTCTGAGGCAGCCAAAGAAGCCCTTGCAGTTCATGGAAGACCTAAGGAGAAAGGGAAGAAGAAGGACAAGAAAGATGAGAAGGGTAGATCCAAATCCCGTGGGAGATCAAAATCTCCTAGAAAGTCCAAGGCTCTTTGTTGGAACTATGGCAAGACCGGGCATTTTCGAAAGGAATGCAAAGAGGAGAAGAAGAAAAAGAACAAAGCTCCTAATTTAGATTCTGGCAAATCACAAAATGACGATGATGCCTTCATTGCAGCCTTGGCAATCCATGCATCTAATGATGTGTGGCTAATTGACTCTGGTGCATCATTCCACATGACCTCGCATCGAGACTGGTTCACTAAGTATGAGGAGTTTGATGGTGGAAAGGTGTATCTGGGTGACGACTCTCATCTGAAGATTGTTGGTCATGGAAGAGTCTCTATCTGATTCCCTGATGGTCGAGTGAAGGGGATCTCTAGGGTTATGTACATCCCAGGCTTAGGAACCTATTTTTTGTAAGTAGTTTGAATGATGTAGGTGTGCAGGTTGTCTTTTTGAAAGAAGGATGTAAGATGACTAGAGGATCTATGGTGCTCGCTAAGGGTACTCGGAGAGGTACTCTGTTTCAGCTAGAAGCACGCATTGCATAATGCAATAGTTCTTCTGACTCAAGGAAGAGGGCAACAGTCACTTCATCCCCACCATCTAAACAAGCAGTGAAGAAATCTGTTGTTTCTAATCTTGATGGTTGTAATCGTGCATTGGAAGTTAAACTTCTTGCAGAAAAGACAATGTTATGGCATAAGAGATTTGGCCACATTGGTGAGAAGGGTCTGTGTACCCTAAAAAATAAGAACCTCATTGAGGGGTTAGATGATTGTAATCTTGAGTTTGACTTTTGCAAACATTGCATTTATGGAAAACAAAACTATGTTCAGTTTTACTTGAGTTCTCATAAGTCTTCTGGTGTGTTGGACCTTATTCATTCTGATGTGTTTGGTCCTGTTAATGTTCCTTCATTATCAAAATCTATATACTTTGTATCTTTTATAGATGATTACAGTAGAAGGACATGGATTTATTTTCTTAGAAGAAAATCTGAAGTCTATAGCTAGTTTAAGGAGTTTAAAGCCTTTGCTGAAAATTAGACTGGTAAAAAGATTAAATGTTTGAGAACAGACAACGGTGGTGAGTTTTGTTCTACAGAATTCAATAAGTATTGCAAAGAACTTGGGATTGAAAGGCACAAGACAACTCCATACACTCTACAGCAAAATGGAGTTGTAGAGAGGATGAACAGGACACTGATGGAGAAGGCTAGGAGTATGCTTAGTGGAGCTAGTCTAGAACAAAAGTTTTGGGCTAAAATTGTTGCCACTGCTTGCTACCTGGTGAACAGATCTCCTACATCAGCTCTTGTTGGAAAGACACCCATGGAGGTGTGGTCTGGTAGAAAGCCTTCAGTAAGGCATCTTCGTGTTTTTGGTTGTGAGGCATATGCACATGTGCCTAAAGAGAAGCGGTCAAAGTTGGAGAATAAAGCTATTAAGTGTATCTTCATCAGCTATTCTGTTGGTGTGAAAGGATACAAGCTTTGGGACCCTGTGGCTGAAAAAGTGTTGTATAGAAGAAGTGTCATCTTCAAAGAGATTACACCTTCTTCCACTATTTTGCAGCCAGAAGAAAAAGAAAAGAAAGAGGATGTTGTTCAGTTTCCTCCCACCCCTGAGAAGACTGAATAGAAAGACAATGTTGGACCTGATGATGAGGAGAGCTCTAGTAGCTTTGAAAGATCAGATGAAGAAGCTGAACCTTAACCTCATCTCTTGAGGAGGTCTACACGGATAAGGAAGCAACCTGAAAGGTGTGGTTTTACATTGCTTGACTCTAGTTGTGCTTATGCTTTGCTTACTAAAAGTGATGAACCTAGAACTGTATCAGAGGCTTTGGATATGAAGGATGCAAGTTCTTGGAAGGAGGCCATCGAGGAAGAAATGGCTTCTTTGGATAAGAATCAAACTTGGGACTTGGTGCCTTTGCCTCCTGGACAGAAACCCGTTGGATGCAAATGGGTGTTCAAGAAGAAGATTGGTGTAGATGGCAGTATTGAGAAGTTTAAGGCTAGATTGGTTGTGAAGGGGTATTCACAAGTGGAGGGTATAGATTATGGTGAGATCTTCTCTCCCATTGCAAAGCTGACATCCATTCGATTCCTGTTGTCACTCACAGTAGCTTATGACTTGTAGGTAGAACAGATGGATGTGAAGACAACTTTCCTTCATGATGACTTGGAGGAGGAAATCTACATGTCACAGCCAGAGTATTACATGATAAAAGGTAAAGAAAATTTGGTTTGCAAACTTAAGAAGTCTTTGTATGGTTTGAAGCAATCCCCTAGGAGATGGTACTTGAAGTTTGATGCCTTTGTGTTGTCAATTAGATTTGTGAGATCAAAATCATATCACTGTGTTTATTATAAGTTTGATGGTCATCATATTCTCATTGTTGCACTGTATGTTGATGATATGTTGCTCATTGGGAAGGGTAAAAATATGATTTCTGATTTCAAATCTCAGTTGTCAACTCAGTTTGAAATGAAAGATTTAGGGGCAGCCAGGTACATTCTAGGAATGGAAATCAAAAGAGACAGAACCAACAGAAATCTTTGGTTAAGCCAGAGTAAGTATGTGAAGTTCGTGTTGGATAGATTCAGCATGGCAGATTGTAGACCATTGTGTGTTCCCATTTCTTTGGGGACAAAGTGGTCTATTGAGGATTGTCCAAAATCTCCTAGTGAGGTAGAGGACATGAGCAGAGTACCTTATGCTAGTGTTGTTGGTAGTTTGATGTATGCTATGGTCTGCACAAGACCAGACATTGCCCAAGCAGTGGGAGTCCTTAGTCAATTTATGGCTAATCCTAGACGGGTTCATTGGGATGCAGTTAAGCCAGTGTTCAGATATTTGAGGGGTACTTCCAAGTATTCCATTTGCTAGCATGGTAATGTTTCAGGACCTCCATATTTTGTTGATATTCGTGGATTTGTGGATTCAGATTGGGCAGGTGACATTGACAGTAGGAGATCCACCAGTGCTTATATTTTTACACTATTTGGTGGTGTTATTAATTGGATGAGTAAGTGACAACTAGTTGTTGCTTTGTCCACGACAGAAACTAAGTATATGGCAGCAACTCATGCTTGTAAGGAAGCCATTTGGATTAAGAGATTGTGTTCTGATATTGGTGTTGATGCAGGTCAAATCACGATCAGTTGTGACAGTCAGAGTGCAATTTGCCTTGCAAAGAGTCTAACTTTCCATGCTAGAACCAAGCACATTGATGTTCAGTTTCACTTCATGAGGGACATGGTTGAGGATGGAAAGGTAAATTTGGAGAAGGTAGATACTTTGAAAAATGTTGCAGATGCATTGACAAAACTAGTGGGCACAGAGAAGTTTAGATGGTGTACGGAGTCTATGGGCCTCTCAGCCTATAGCAGTTAAATCCTATTTTTTCTATTGGCTCTTACAAGGTGTTTGAGAAGTCAGAGAATGTAGGGAATTAAGGTGTCTCAAGCTTGGTAATTCTCTACATTTGTAATGTTTGTATTTATTATTCAATTGCCTATGTTGTAAATAAATGGAAATTCAACTTTGTCATATTGTGGGATGTGGCACAGTGATGTGTCAATCCTACATGAATTATGACAACTTGTTATTTTGTCCTCACATAAGGAGATAGGCATCCCACTTAGTGGTAGGAATATTCTACCATGTGTCAGCATCTTCTATGTTGTGTAAGGAATGTTTGACCGAAATAGTTATGACGGATTCCTATGACAAATCTTTGACATGTAAGAGTCGAGAATAGAAGGTTGTAAGATAGGTAATGACATGTGTCATGTAGAATCTTTGAATGAGGCTTATTTGGGTGCCCCAAGTTGGAATATGATGTGTTGTAAGAGAATATGCTATTAATAGCATGTGTATGACAGATTCTCTTACAGCTATAAGTTGTAACCGCTATGACAGATTCTATTACGGTCGTCAGTGTCGTAAGAGCATCTGTCATAGCCCATTTTGGAAAGTGGTGACCTCTTTGGAATGGGAGCTATGGAAAAGTGTCAGATACATTCTACAATGTTGACCAAGTGTCCCTAGGCATGGGTTTTGGTCCAAGATGCCATATTGGATGCCCATTCCAAGAAAGGTCCAAAATTGCCTTGTATGTTCTATTTAAATAGGTGCTTGGAGATGGAGTTTGTATCGCAGGTTTACAGGTACTATTATGCTACCAGTTTGACTCTAGACATAAGTGTTGAAGACTATTGAAGCTTGCATTGCAAGTGTGTTGTAAACATTCTTTCAGATTTGTTAATACATTGTGCAGGTTTCTGAGTGTGGGGTTTTTCACCCGATAAGGGTTTTCCCCACCATAAATCTCTATCTCTCTTCTTCTGTCTACTTTCTGGTTATTGTGTTTTGCTGCAATATCTCATGTTAATGGTTTAACATTGCTGTAATAGTTAGGATAAAGTTGAATTTGCATAGCCCTCTCTTCAATAGATTAGTGTAGGAAGCGTTTCCGCACACCTAGCTTCCTTTCAAATCTTCATAGTCAAGAGAATATGATAGTCTATCGATAAGTTAAGTCTTCCCAATGATCTTATCTCCATCACTCATTTTTATTAGAACATATCGATGAGAGTCTTACTAAAATCCTTTTGTCTCTTGTGTCAGGGTGACTTTTGTGGTCGGGGAAACTTAAGGATTTCATTTCGATTGTATATGTCATGCCGATAGTCTTAATATTACATGTCAAGGAGAGATTGTTTTCTTCCTGGTGATGAGCTATTGGTTGGTGTGACTGAAAGGCTCAGTGTAACTTTAGGATTTCACTCTAATTGTTCTACTCACACTGATGAGTATGCATCGGTAATACATATAGAATGTCTCCCCAATATTTTGACATATGAAATTTTGATCGTTCAAACATCAATCATCTCTCACCGATTATCACATTATACTTCAAGAATGTATTTTCCTATTCAGGGTGAGTTACTTAAGGTCTTGCCAATATAGATAACTTAGTATTAGAATTAGGCTATGGTTAGAGAGCTAGGTATATTCATGAGATTGCTTATGTGTAGATTCTGAAATGGATCTTGTCACACAAATTTTTGGTGGTTTGTTTTGAAAATGAGGGACATTAGTCACATTATGTGGAGACTTGGTGAATTCTTAGTAGATGAATAATGTGAAATTTTTTAGTTCCAATAGACACAAGGCTTTTAAACAAAAACCGTAATCCTAGTTATGTACTATTATGATAGTTATGATTGTCCTCCATCATTTCATTGTGCATTTGAAACTTGAGATAAGGATTGGGGAGGTCTCCATTTGTAAAAACAAGGAAAATACTCATGACAAGATCTTTAAAATAGGCATATTCAACTTCAGGCATTTTTGCAGACCCTAGGAAGGTGGATGTAAACTTAGTGACTTTAATTACCACCACAAAGACTATCCCCTTTGTGACTATGACAAGGTAACATTGTCATGATCTTTATGACAATCCCTTCTCCATTGGGTGATGGCCTTATAACATTTATCTCCTTTGTGATTTCAATGCCTCTCTAATGCACTATCATAGGAGTCTTGATAGTCCTTATGTATTAGTGAAGAAGGATTCCAACAAATCAGAAAGGAGGGCTTAAGATTACATACAAAGTCCTAGTCTTCATACCCTAGTCAAATATCACCCTTCTAAGAAGACCTCAAGACAATTCCCCTTTAATATAGGAAGTCAAAGTAGTTTTAAAAGATAAAGTGCAAGAGGCCAAAGGTCAAGAAAAATTAAGGCCTTAAGGGGTATAAAGGAATAAAAATATAGGCTTGTAGACTTGGCTTAAAACCCTAACCCTAGGTGGGTACCACCAGATACCACCAGAACCCTTTAACTTTGCACTACAAAACCTTGTCCAATTTGATCGTGGGAAGCCAAAATCAAGCATATACACTCACATATGACAGATAAGTATGCCTACCAAATTATTTGACATAAAAATGAATAGGCTTCGAATTATAACCCTTCAAAGTAGACCACTGATGTATATTGTACAGGTGCATTTCTGAGTGCTGTAGTCAGATTTTTCATCATGGAAACCTAATTTTTTTGCAAAAAATGGTAGGAAATTTTAGGTTCCAACAAGTCCATTAGTTGGAGGTAGGAAAACAAGGGTTTTCTATTCATTATTAGCCCATTAAACTTAAGCATATGAGAGAGCATGGCACCCACAAAATATTGTGGATAATGACCACAAGATTAGGTTAATTGCAACCACTTTTTGTAAGCAAGCACAAGACTAGTATACTCATTACAATCCTAATGGCACCAAGAAGGGTCCCCAAAGATATAAAAGTAATCATTTGTCATCTAAGAGAAATCTTACATTTAAGGGCTCTAGGGCCAACAGAGAAGCACTTTAGAACTCATCCTACACATCAATAAACAACTCAACACAAGAAATTGAAATTGACATATTAACACAAAAATATCCAACTAAGTTATTGAAAGTCAACTATTGATACCTCGTTCTCCATCCAGATTACAAAATCAATCCACTTTTTTCTTTGTAACATTTCCTTTTCAAATTGGCTTGGATACCGGCCATATTTCCACTCTTGTCAAAACATGGCACATAGACTAGTTAAACTAATTAATATGAAATCATTTACTTTTTCCTAGGAAATTAAAAAAAATATCATTTAACTTATTAAATATACTTATAAATGTATAGATCAAGGGCTATAAACCTTTCTAGCCACTGTGATGCGTGGCATGAAGTTTGTCAAGCCTAGCCTTGGAGGCCTTGTCCTAAAACATATACTAATTCAATTTAACTATACACAAATAAAATTTAAAAATCATTTAATAAATTTAATATAATCTTATGAGCAAATTTAAATACATGCATACTCTTCTCACTGGACTTCCTCCATGCATCAGACTTCTCATATGCTTTTACAAGCACTTTCCATACTTTCAAACTTAAATCAATTGACCTTTTTTTGAGCCTTTTCTTGGGAGGGAGTTTTTTTACCTTCTTTGTTTGGTTGCACTGAAATCTCTTACAGTTTTGAGACATTTGTAGCTTTATCTTCTTTATAGACCAACCCGTGCCAAATTTAGTCTCCATGTCTTGGATAACTACTTTTTGCAGGTGCATGGGTATCTTTGAGAATGGCAAATGTAGATGGTCTTTGAACCATTGAAGGCATGATTCCTTTAACCTATTCACAAATGGTTTTCTAGCATCTGTCATTTGGACATCCCCTAAAACCACATCGTATTCTATCTTGGTATCATAGCTACCAATACAAGATTCAAAACATGGTGTGGTGGTCAAAGAAGTCTGTGTCCTAGGTGTCATGCTCACTTTTACCATGTGTTCATGACACAACAAGCCACATGTCACACCCACATTTGCCATGTATTCATGACATGAACAACCAAGAAACTTTCCACCTATCCCTAAGACCTTGTTGCATAAAGGAGGGGAAGGAAAACAAGGTGGCGGGATAAGACATCCATAACACCTTGTCACGTGAAAACAACCCATGGGAAGAACAACAAGAAGCATCAAACAATCAACTGCACCAAAAGAGGTAATAGAAGCATTCTAACAACTATAGATAGGATAAACATACATGAACAGATGGGATCTAATTATGATTATTTAAACATATAAGCACAATAAGGGAGTTTCCAAGGTCATGTTTCAAACTAGCATTGAGTATTTTCATAAAAGAGAACCAAAAAACATATGGGTCTATAACATTCAACAAATCATAAGAGATCAAGTAAATTATAGCCAGAAAGATTACATTACATGAGATGATCACAATGTTGGTGCCTGAATTGACTGTCAGTTTTCGAGCAATTTTTCATGCAAGCACCTTCCCAAAAACTCTAAAATTTTTTTTCTAAATTTTGGGGCCCCTCAGTGTTTTTTAGCATCAACATCATCTTTCTTTAAGAGGGTGTCATCATGTTGTGCCATCGGTGTGACTTTGCTTATCGAGCGAGCTGGTTGGTGTTCGGCCGATGGATTGTGGTTTGAAGCTTTTGTGTGTGTTCATCGGCGTGATTTTTGTTATCAGCATAGGAAATTTTGCATCCTCTGATGTGTTTGATCTGGCTAATGGAGTTACCATCGGCATAACTTGGTGTATTGGCAGGAGTGTTTTGTGGTCTGCTGATGGAGGTGGTCTCACCAAGGACCTGGAATGGATGTGGTGGTCGGCGTGACATAGTGCGTTGGCGAAGGAGCTTTTTGTTGCTCCGACGGCCTTGGTCACACCGATGGGGGATGTCCATCGGTGTGAAATGTAGCATCGGTATGTCTGATGGAGGTTGCTCCGTTGGTCTATGTCTGGCCGACAGGGGAGTGTGGTGTCTTCATCAGCATGATTGATTCGATCGGCATGGGAGTTTTTGGTTATGCCGATGGTGTGGGTCTTATCGACAGAGGTGGTTTGGAGTAGGCCATCGGCATAACATGCGATATCGGCCAGGCAGACAGAGGGTTCATCGACGCTTGTGGTCTCACTGACAGTGTGTGGTTTGTTTGCACCATTGGTACGACATGGTATATTAGGCTGATTTTGGAGGGCTAGGCTGATGGGGTTACTCTAGCTGATGAGGATTTGGACAGTGTGGTCATCGGCGTAACGTGTGTGGTCGGTGAGGGAATTTTTAGTCATCCCGATGGTGGTGGTCTAGCTGATGGGGCAGTTTGGGTGTTCATCGGTATGACACGGGATGTCGGCGAAGGAATTTTTGGTTGCTCCGATTTTGTATGTCTGGGTGATGGGCTATTGGCAGAGGATTCGTGGGTCGAGTGGGGCAAAACGCTTGACACTTATTATGCTCGTCGCCATGCTTATAAAGTGTTGAAATGGTCTCTACAGCATGAATGTGGGATATTAAATCATGCAGACATGGAGGTCTTCCCGATGGTCTTGGTCACACCGATGGTGTGATATGCAATACAGAACATGCATTTTCAGGGTGCCTACGTGGCACATTTTCACAAGTCAGTGACTTTTCAACATGAATTTGGTGCCATCAATTTTCAAGTGATGGAATGATCAATGGCCATGTTTTAAGGTTGAAGTGTCAGTTTTCTTTGTGTCCTCTAGTGTACTTTGAGCGGGAGATTTCCATTTGGAGTGTTGTGATGGTTTCCAAGGAAGCTACAGGTTTGGCATGACATTAATGGTATGAAGTTGCAGAGGTATGGCCTAAATGACTGGCTAGCTACCCATTTGAAGATGGATGTCCTTGAACGGCGGTGGGGACCCTGTTTCCATCTACTCCATCCTCTCTGTCTCCCCCATAGCATTGAATTTTTTTGATCACCTTTCCTCTTGCTTTGAGTCTGGCAAATTTTCAATTTGCTTTGTAATTAATTTTTGGATAAAGTACATGGTTCTATATAAAAGGTCTAACTATGTTACTTTTTAGGGGCTAGATGTTCTTGGGCTTTCTGCTCTGACTCTGAACATAGGGTGTTCACATTTTGAAAGGCATTTTGTTGCAGATTCGGTCCTTATTTTGGTGTATCAATCATTCTTGTCTTGTAAATGATAATTTTCCTGTATGATAACTTTCTATACAGATTGATTTTAAATGAAAAACACCTGTTGTGTGTATTGTTTATGATTGTCTCCTATATGTCATTTGTTTTCTTTTCAAACAAGGTTGTCAAGGGCTTCCATGTTTTTCAGTATATGCATACTGTGTGTCTGATTTATTGCATCTGCTCAAGGAGTGGTTAAATAGGCTTTTGATCAGATACAAAGGAAAATAGATTGCATTATAGGATCTATTAAGTATGATCATAAGTAATACTTTTTCTTGGACATGTTGTTAGGCAGTAACATTTTTTTCAACTCCTTTAGATATGAATTCATGTTGCCATAGGGAGAAATTTACATTCTTAGATTTGACTCTGCTGCCCAGATAAGGCACTGGTTTGGGAATCTGTCTATTCAATGGGTCTAGGAAAGTCCCATAACTCCAAACATCAATTCAAACCATTTCATACTTCCACCTGTTAGTTGTAGGAGTAGAAGTAGGAAACCCCTGCATGCTCTCATCCCTAACCAGATACATATGTCCAAGAATGTTGCTAGCCTTGTGATTTGTCACACAAATCTTGGTCCATACATGAGAGTATTCTGCCTATTGCTATTAAGTTAAATCCTTCTATCATTGACCTAGTCAAGGTCATATCTTTATCAAATAGGAACACCCCCTTGGTGCGACAGAACCAAAAGTGAAGGGGAGGAGCTCATGCAACCTCCTGTATTTAGTTGGCTGAATCTACCTATGCATTAGAACTGGCAAACCCTAATGCTGATTCAAAAGAAAAACCAACAAAATGGCGACTTTGCTAGGGAGTATTTCATGTGAATAATGATACTCTGCTGGTGGAATGAACTCAGAAACATATTTGATGAGCTTTCAGCTGTTGTAAATTTTTATCCTCTCTAGAGAGGTGGTGACTCTGCAAAAGATTCAAGTGCACATGAAAGTGATGTGTGTGTTGTGATAAAAAGAAAATGTGTTATTCAGACTTAGGCATCTAGATGAGAAAAGGTACCTTGTTTCTTCCCACTTATATTTGTTGTTTTGCTACATAGGTTAGATGCTAGGGGAGGTTATAGGTCTTAGGCAGACAAAGGTTGTCTAAGATGGAAAATTTTATGAATCCAAACATGTATTCACCCATACTCAGTAAAAAGGGGGATGATATGTTGAGTAAAAGAATGGAAGAGATAAAAAACAGGTTGATATTCTTAGAAGCTAGGCAGGCTCAGTTGAATAATGATAACCCTGTTGTGTCTGCTAGTCAAAAAGCTAAACCTCTTGTCAACCCTTTTGATCCTTTGTATGACCAATTAGATTTGTCATGGGTTGATTATCAAGTAGAAATTGTGCCTACTAGGATATACTATCAGATGCCTAGATTTAGTGGTCATAGTGTATGTGATGGGGATGCACATATCCAAAATTTTCATGAGTTTATGGGAAAACATTCATTTAGAGATGAGGATATGTGGTTGAGGTTTTTTCTTAGGTCCTTTGATGCAAAAGCAAAAGACTAGTATTTGAGCTTTCCAAAAAGATCCTTTGCCTATTGGGATGAGCTTGCTGACTGTTTCAAAAAAGAATTTGCAAGAAAACCAGCTGATCTTGTTGTAGAATTAATGAAAATCAGAAAACAAGATGAAGAGCCATGTATTGTTTTCAGTCATAGGTTTGCACTAGCCCTTTCATAGATCCCAGAAGTCTTCAGACCTGATATTTCAACCTGTGTTGGCATATATTTTGAGGCTTTTGAGGAGGGCTCTAGTGCATTACTGAAGGAATTCATGGTGACAAGCATGCAAATGGCTTACATTTTTTTAGAAAATGTAGAAAAAATGAGAAATGAGCACCTACAGAAATCCCTGTCTCCAGGATTTGGTGTAAAAAATGGTTGTGAAGTTGCAAATGACCAAGAGTTTAAGGCATCATATGAAGATGCCAGTGAAAGGACTAATGAGGACTCCCATTGTAATGTTGAGGCAACTAGCCCTAAAAGCAATAATGAGGTTGTGGACAACAATGAGTAACTTTTTGAATGGATTTGTGGAGATAATTGTGAGTATTGTACTCAAGACAGAAAATATGTAAGCAAACAGAGAAACAATTCCATGTGGGGACCATTGCCTTCTTTTGAAAAATATGGAGATCATGAAGAGCAGTCAGAGATTGAAAAAAGTGCTAGTGCAGAGCATGATTGTCTTTTATTTGGTGACTGTTTTGCTTATGACACACAAGCTGATACTCCTCCACAAAGGGAATCCATTGGCGATGAAAGTGCATGCTCTGCTACCCATGAACAAATGGCATATTATGATCAAGTTGATACACCTGGATCACCCATTTTTGACACATATGGTGATGAGGATCTATTTGAGTATGGTGAAGGTTTGAGCACTATTTTGGACTTGGATTCTGTTTCTCATCCTGATGAAAGAGGAACCAACACACATCAGATAAGTGACTATAAAAATGTGTCTGATTTGAAAGAGGTGCCAGAGCCTAATCTTTTCTAGTTTGGTGCTGCTATTGGTTGTGTGCATGATGTGCACAATTATGAATTTGAAAGCTTTTCTTTTGATAGGCTAGTTGACAAAATGAGCCCTGATCTTCCTAGCTGTGTGGTGGACTCTAAGTGTTTCCTATTTTTAGTCAAGCTAGAGGATCACTTTGTAATGCATAGTGATGATAACCTATGTTCTGTACCATTTGAATATGCATTGCTTGATAGATACTGCATCCACTTGTTGCCTGATGCTAGGGGATGTTTGCATAGGGTTGACAATGACAAGCTAGATCAGAGAGCTGAATGTGCAAATGGCCAAGGTTGCTTATGGTCAGATCATGGCAGCATTCTCAGGCTTGACCCAGTGTATGCAGATGAGAACAAGGTGTTTGATAAGGGGAAATATTGGTTCTCCTTTTCTTGGTGGCCTCAGGCCATCAAGTGTGTTTGGTGATGTAGATTTGTAGCTTGATGACTCTATGCCTAATAGATAAGGGACTAGTCTGCATCCCAAAGTTCTGTGGTTCTTGCCATGCCTGCAAGAGGCATGCATCCCTAGACAGAGCCACTATTGGTGCCTGAATTAACTGTCAGTTTTCGAGCAATTTTTCATGCAAGCACCTTCCCAAAAAATCCAAATTTTTTTTTCTAAATTTTGGGACCCCTCAGTGTTTTTCAGCATCAGCATCATCTTTCTTTAAGAGGGGGTCATCATGTTGTGCCATCAGTGTGACTTTGCTTATTGGGCGAGTTGGTGAGTGGTTCACCGATGGTTGGTGTCCAGCCGATGGATTGTGGTTTGAAGCTTTTGTGTGTGTTCATCAGCATAGGAAATTTTGCATCCTCTGATGTGTTCAATCTAGCTGATGGAGTTTCCATCAGCATAGCTTAGTGTATCGGCAAGAGTGTTTTTTGGTTCGCCGATGGAGGCGGTCTCGCCGAGGACCTGGAATGGACGTGGCGGTCAGCGTGACATGGTGCGTCAGCGAAGGAGCTTTTTGTTGCTCCGATGGCCTTGGTCACACCAATGGGGGATGTCCATCAGTGTGAAGTTTAGCATCAGTATGTCTGATGGAGGTTGCTCCATTGGTCTATGTCTAGCCGACAGGGGAGTGTGGTGTCTTCATCAGCATGATGGATTCGATCGGCGTGGGAGTTTTTGGTTATGCTGACGGAGGTGGTTTGTAGTAGGCCATCAGCATAACATGTGATATCAGCCAGGTAGATGGAGGGTTCACCGACACTTGTGGTCTCACCAATAGTGTGTGGTTTGTTTACGCCATCAGCACAACATGGTATATTAGGCTGATTTTGGAGGGCTAGGCCGACGGGGTTGCTCTGGCCGATGAGGATTTGGATAGTGTAGTCATCGGCGTAACGTGTGTGGTCGGTGAGGGAATTTTTGGTCATCCCGATGGTGGTGGTTTGGCTGATGGGGCAGTTTGGGTGTTCATCAGTATGACACGAGATGTCGGCGAAGAAATTTTTGGTTGCTCTAATTTTGTATGTCTGGGCAATAGGCTATTAGTGGAGGATTCGTGGGTCAAGCGGGGCAAAACGCTCAACACTTATTATGCTCATCACCATGCTGATAAAGTGTTGAAATGGTCTCTGTAGAACGAATGTGGGATATTAAATCATGCAGACATGGAGGTCTTCTTGATGGTCTTGGTCACACCGATGGCGTGATATGCAGGGTAGAACATGCATTTTCAGGGTGCCTATGTGGTACATTTTCACAGGTTGGTGACTTTTCAACTTGAATTTGGTGCCATCAATTTTCAAGCGATGGAATGATCGACAGCCATCTTTTAAGGTTGGAGTGTCAGTTTTCTTTGTGTCCTCCAGTGTGCTTTGAGTGGGAGATTTCCATTTGGAGCACTATGACAGTTTCCAAGGAAGCTACAGGTTTGGCATGACATTAATGGCATGAAGCTGCAGAGGTATGGCTTGAATGACTGGCTAGCTACCCGTTTGAAGATGGATCTCCTTGAAAGATGGTGGGGAACCTATTTCCATCTACTCCATCCTCTCTATCTCCCCCATAGCGTTGAATTTTTCTGAGCACCTTTCCTCTTGCTTTGAGTCTGGCAAATTTTCAATTTGCTTTGTAATTAATTTTTGGCTAAAGTACACAGTTCTATATAAAAGATCTAACTGTGTTACTTTTTATGGGTTGGATGTTCTTGGGCTTTCTGCTCTAACTCTGAACATAGGGTGTTCACATTGTGAAAGGCATTTTGTTGCAGATTCGGTCCTTATTTTGGTGTATCAATCATTCTTGTCTTGTAAATGATAATTTTCCTGTATGATAACTTTCTATATAGATCGATTTTAAATGAAAAACACCTGTTGTGTGTATTGTTTATGATTGTCTCCTGTATGTCATTTGTTTTCTTTTCAAACAAGGTTGTCAAGGGCTTCCATGTTTTTCAGTATATGCATACTATGTGTCTGATTTATTGCATCTGCTTAAGGAGTGGTTAAATAGGATTTTGATTAGATACAAAGAAAAATAGATTGCATTATAGGATCTGTTAAGTATGATCATAAGTAATACTTTTTCTTGGACATGTTGCTGTTAGGCAGTAACATTTTTCTGAAGTCCTCTGGATATGAATTCATGTTGTCATAGGGAGACATTTACATTCTTAGATTTGACTCTGCTGCCCAGATAAGGCACTGGTTTGGGAATCTGTCTATTCAATGGGTCTAGGAAAGTCCCATAACTCCAAACATCAATTCAAACCATTTCATACTTCCACCTGTTAGTTGTAGGAGTAGAAGTAGGAAACCCCTGCATGTTCTCATCCCTAACCAAACACATATGTCCAAGAATGTTCCCAACCTTGTGATTTGTCACACAAATCTTAGTCCATACATGAGAGTATTCTGCATGTTGTTGTCAAGCTAAATCCTTCTGTCATTGAGCTAGTCAAGGTCATATCTTTATCAAATAGGGACACCCCCCTTGGTGTGGCAGAACCAGAGGTGAAGGGGAGGAGCTCACGCAACCTCCTATATTTAGTTGGCTAAATCTACCTGTACATTAGAATTGGCAAACCCTAATGTTGATTCAGAAGAAAAACCAACACACAACACTCTCTAACCAGAGTAACATACAATTACACTTTACAATGTTACAAGGATGATTTACATCATTTATACAATTAGATGACAGAAGAATAAATAAAGCTCCCAAGATGAAGGTGAAGAATAGCCGCTACGAAGTCACGTCAAGAATGGATCATGAGTCCCAATGCTAGTGGGTGCACACCACCCCACCATGTGGAACCTCAGAGGTCCACCCCCCGTGCTCAGAGATGAACACATGGTCAAAAGACAAGCATAAAAATAGAGGGGAAGGAAGACTCACATACACAACCACACAAGGGAGACCTCAAGGTCACACAACTCACTAGGACACATTTTAAGTACAAGGTAACTAGGCCATTAAAGGTACTACTCAAATGAAAATTTATACAAGGAATAGGAAGGCTTACACTCACACAAAAATGGATTTCTCTTCATCTGCACAAGGATAAAACACCTAGTCATCCTATTCTTCACTGGACTAAACTATCTAACCAAAACTCGATGCTCAGATGCTTGTAACTTACAATCCTCTCATTACCGGAAGTTAAAATCATGGATTTAGGTAGCCCTGACATCCCTTAACATTCCATCAGATCCACAACACAATGTGATTACCCATGGATAAATGCGGACTAATATGATGAACACTGTCAAATGCTCTATTCCTGTCTATCTAGACTTAGATAAATTTACACTCTGACTTCCAGTATGATCAAATAATGTAATGCAGATGTGTAGGATAGATTCAGTTGCCATCAATGACAACACCTAACATGCCTAGTAGTGTCTCTTGCCAACAAAGTCTATCTTACATAAAATTCTTTGCTCCACTCAAACAATCCATAATGTCATACATCCTAGGCAATATAAATCTATACTTAGCTATGAGCTTGTTGATTTCTCTAGAGTCTGTACACATTCTCCATTCTCCATCCTTCTTCAATGCTAACACTATAGGTACTGCACAAGGGCTCAAACTTTCTTTGATCAAACCTTTCCTCAGCAACTCTTGTATTTGTCTATTCAATTTTGCATTCTCTGTCAGTGCCATTCTGTGTGTTGCTTTATTAGGCAAACTAGCTCCAGGTATAAGATCCATATGATGACTAATACTCCTAATTGGTAGAAATCCTTCAAGTATATTATATGATATGATATCTTCATACTCTGTCACTAATTTAGTTATCTCCTCCAATTGTCATTCTTCATTATCTAACTTTAGGGTTCTAGGCTTTTTTGGAATCAAAGAATAAAATACATTCTCATGTCTCAAACCATCTAAAAATTTCCCTCCATCTACCAAACAGATTCTAGCATTCCCACATATGTCACCTTTATGCTCATCTTCTAAAGGAATCAAGGTAATTCTCTTTCCATTTGTAGGTATTCTTTCTCCCATCATGTATAGCTTTTCTATCATACTACCATGGTCTACCCAACAATATATGACATATATCCATAGGCATAATATCACATAATACTTCACCAAACATTGGTCACTCACCAATACCTTATAATCATCCTAAATCCATGCTATATGATACGGCTTAGGGTGTTCAATCTCTCCAGGTTCAACTTAGTCACTGTTGACAGGTGGTTTTAACACATAGCAGTGTAGGTGAAATACATGTATATTCCCTCTCTTGAAAAAGATATCCTATCCAAGATAGGACTGCCCCAAGGATAATACAACTAAGTCTTAGCTTGTAGGAATAACTTGGTGGATATGTGATTCGCTGTACCAACAAGGGGACTTACATGAAATGCAGGGTTTATTAAAGATGGCATCAATGCATATTTAGAAACCTTAGGTGCTTTAGACTGTGAAGTTTAAAATTTTAGTAGATGATCAATGTAATCCTTCTCAAACCCTAAATCTACAAAACTTTATGTAAAGAAAATGCAAAAGTAGAGGGAGAGAGAGAAGGGATAAGAGAGATCCTATAGACAATTATTGAAATGATCAAGAAATAGATAGATAGATTCCCAATAATAAATGAATCCCTACTTAACCAAGTGGCCCACAATGCCACAGAGATTGTGGAATCTTGTAAGGAAATGTAATGATTTTTAAATTGTGGAGGGTTCATCAAACACCCAACTCTTGGCGCAACTCAGTGAAATCACACAATCAAACTTATCTCATATAGATATGCCTAGACTAACCATGCACATTGACATACAATAAACAAGCCATTAATGGTATGGACATGAAATCCATCAAATAACTAAATCATTAATCACAAATGCAACTAAATGTAAACTAATTTTAGATTGACATGAATCATGAAATCCAAAATGAGACAACACAGAAACACAAATTCCCAGTAACCTACAAAAGTTGCTTTGTATTGACTGAATTTTGGCAGAGTCTCACCAATTCACTATCAAATCTTTCTTATAAATGAGAGGAAAGGATGACCCTTTTATAGTGAAGGCACCATACTGAGTTTTTCAATGGACAGTGGAGATTACCTCAACACCAAGGGTCCATATTAGATGGCATTTAATGAGATATATCAGTTAATTACATTTTTAGATTTCATTTTGTCCTTTAGGAAAAAGATAAAAAATAGCTTGCAAATACATTGAATCTAGACAAAATGGATACCCATTTGGATATACATGCCAAAGAGCTAGTTTCCACAGTGAAAGGAAGTCAAAATGAAGTCATATGACATGTGAAAACTTGAGCGGATGTGGACTGACGGGATTGTTCATGCTAATCGGATCATCTTGTTGCTTGCCACCTCTGAGTCATCTAATAGGACAAATGACTTCTCCAATGAGATGACTTGTAATGGAGAGTATGTAGCACATCTTTGATGTAGACATCCAATTGGATTCTTGTTGTATCAATTCTTGATGACTTGGACTACTTGAACATGTGTAGGCAGCTGTGAACATGTCCCGGTCATTAGATTGGATTTGCAAGAACTGCAGTGGAGTAGACCTAATCTCCTATGGCTTCAAGCTGCTAGAACTCATGTCCACTATCTTAGACATTATATTAACATTATCTTGTAGGTGCAATAGCAATTTGGTTAACAAAATGAAGGTTCTACATATTTGGGTCAGCACTGCATCTCTGTGTGTACATCCTTCTAAGATAGATCTAATTAGCTCCAAGAAGATCCTTTTTGCTCTCAGACTTGCAATTCACAATGCCTAGAATTAATTTCATCATAAATAATCATTTTCCATCAATATAGGTCAAGGAACATCCATTTGCAACCATGGATTAGTCACGAACAACTCATTGTCAATATTGCTTCGTTATAAACAACTTCACAAATCCAATGATTTTTGCATGATTTTCTACATTTTTCACCATTTTTGAGTACCCATTTGGCCAATATAATGATTTGGGAAGTTTTTGTGGCCATTTGAATCCATTTGGGGACTTTTATTTTGCATTTTTATAGACTTTTTTTGTAAAAAATTGAGATTTTTTGGGGTACTACCTATTCAGGTGCTGTGGCATTAATTGATGCCAAACATGCTCAAAATCCACTCAAAATTGCTAAAAATGTTCATCATGATGTGATAAATAGTTGCACAATCTAAATTCACTAATCAAATCCAATTTGCACCTTGAAAAAATTAGTTTTTTAGGCCAAAATGTCAAAAAGCACTGATTTTGAGGTCTACCAACCTAGCGCTAGATTTGAGGTCTATTGCCTAAAGTCAGTAAGAGTGATTTTAAATGCAGGTTGGAAAGGGAGCTTTCTAGTGCAAAATAGGTTTGATGTTGATTTTAGGTTCGACTAACCTTAGCATGGATTTAAAGTCCGTGAGGTCACTTTTCAGTGCAGGTTGGTAGGGTCTTTTTTTAGTGCTAGCATTGATCTAAGGTCCGATTGACCTTAGTATAGATTTTGGGTCCAACCGACAAAAGGTGATGAAAGTAATTTTTAGTGCAAGTCAGTGAAGTGGGTTTTTAGTGCAAGTCGGTAGGTGCTCTATTTAGCGCTAGGCAGTGCAAGCTATTTTTAGCGCTTTTGGTAGTAGGAGGCATTTTTAGTGCCAAATTTTTAAGCATCCTAGGTGACAGTATATTTCAAAATATATTTAAGTATATGTTTAGATATTGAAATATATTTAAGTGAGTTTCCTATACTTTAAATTTTTTGAAATATATTGTCATGATGTTTGAGATAGGTTCCAGATCCATACAATTTGATATACAAATTATAGATTTTTGAGGTTCTAGCAGATTTGAGACTCAGCCATTTTTTATGGTTTTCAGGGTTTTAGACTTAGCCAAATCAGGTCTTCGAGGTTATGCATCAGAATGAAAGTAGATGAACCCCTTAGTTAAATCTTGTGAAATTTGACTTGATTTTGCAACTCTAAGACCTGGAAACTAGGAATTTTAACATGACACACCATGCAGTAGCAATTTCAAGGATAATATCTAGTGACATAGGATTTTTGAGCAAAATATGTTAACACCTAGTTTTAGCACAAAAGATACAAAATGGCTATCTTTTAATCACAAGACCACTCAAGACACCTCTAAATCAATCATGAAAGACATCAAATGACTCCAAACATGCCAAATACTCAAATCTAGAATAAATCCTACATTTTAAGCACAAATTCACCCTCTCATTGTCATAAAGAGGAAAGGTCGAAACTCCAAGCCAAAGCAAAAGAGGGGGTCTCCATTTGGAGAAATGAGGCATGTGTTCAAGGCACAACAGTCACCATCTCCTCTGAAACCAAATTATCAGAACTACCACTATCAATTATAACCTTACAATATTTACCTCCTGATTTGCATCTGGTCCAGAACAAACTTTTTCTCTGCGGTGGTTCATTGTTTGCCTCTTCTTGAAATAGTACTCTCCTTATGACTAGTGATTCTCCTTTCTTAGGTTTACCAACTAAATTAGGTGATCCAACACATTCTTCTTCTACATAAGTTGTTCTTGCACTGTTCTCTGTCTTCTTACTTGTAATTCCTTGATGACATTCATATGCTCTATCTTGACCTCCACACTTAAAACAAGTTCCTTTGAATGTTCTCTTAGCAAACCCTCTTTCATCTTTCCTATATCCTTCACTTTGGTAAGAATTAGGGTTTCCTCTGCAGTAGAAAGTTCCATCATCTCTTCGATATGCATTGTTATCTCTGTCTTCCTTCTTGAATTTGTTATCTTGTCTATTTTTCTCTGCATATGATCTTTCTCCTTGGGAAAATGTTCTACCTCTCTGAAATTTACCTCCTCTACCTCTTTCTCTTTTCTCATGCTTCTTGTTCAACTTTTCTTCAACTTTCAGGGAAAACTGATATACTTCTTCTAGTGTTGTCATTCTTGCCAAATTTAGTTCTTCTTAGTCCATTGATATATCTTACAACTTTCTCTTTGTTTTCTTCACTATGTATTTTCCTTATAATCATCTTATTAAATTATTCAGTATACTCTTTCATAGATCTCTCCTTTTGTCTCAGGTTGGTGCAGTGCACCTAGTTTAAGCATTTAATCAATTTTTAAAAATTTAGTGTCAAAAGGCAAAATAAGTTTCAAAATAATAATAATAATAATAAATAAATGTAATAGAGCCTTAAAAAGGCATAGCAGGATGATTTTAGTCATTTTATGTTAGTGGAGTTTGAAAATAGTTAGTTTCTTCTAGTGGGTCTACAGTCATAAAAACAGTGACAGTCTATTATTACTAAAAAAATAGTTTTTTATGAAAAATAAGAAGTTTAGGCTATTTTGAGCCTCATTCCCATGGTGGGAATCTTGTAGGAGGATACAAAAACAATTAGAAAAGGAATTGTAGGAGTATGGTCGAATTTGGAGATTTGGTTGAAGTTTAGAGAAGAGAAATGAAATAAAAGTTAGTTTTTTGCATTTTTTTACTATTTTTTCACTGTTCCCGAGGCTGGTACGGCCCTGTATGGAATCTAAATGGCATAAAATTAGATTTTTTAGAAATATCTCTAAATTTTATTTCTTTTGGTGTTGGTTTCATCAATTTTTATTATGTTGTGTGAAAGTTATGATGAATTTAGTGATTGACACTTCCAATTTGTTTCACTATAACAGTCATCTTGTTTGGAATGGTACAAATTGTATGGATCAATTATAGGTCTGAAACCAATGACAAAAGATAGATATATGAGTCTAGTTTTATATTATTTTAGTTTTGGCAATTTTCATTGAGAATTGAGTGAGTTATGCCATTTTTGGTGAGGATAGGTCTGTGATCTACAGGGGTTTCCATATCTGTAACAGTCCATTTTTTAAGCATACTTTCAAAAGTAACACCTGCCCATTTTGAGATATGTTAAACAAGAGCCAAATGAGTATTTGAATCAGGTTTTATTTGTTGGATATTAGTTCTAGGTTAAAAATTATGGTCAAGAAGACCCTATTTGGCATTCCATTTCAAAACCTAGGGAAGAGTAGAATAGTCACCTTTTGAGGCATATTTCGAAAAACAACCTATGTTGCATGTGAGATATGTTGTGTAAGAGGAAAAAGGGTATCCAAATTAGTTTTTAGATCATGGGTTTGAGTTGTAGTCTAAAAATTATGTCAAATTTACCTTATTTGCTGCTCTCATCAAGTTATAGTGGAAGTTTGTGAGTTTGGCTGAATCCTCCATATCTCTGCATCAAATTGGTATCAAAGCACAATTAGTAGGTCTATGAAGTGTTGAGTTGAAGAGGCAATTTATCAAGATGCCTCCAAGAGCAAGAAACATGGCTCAAGAGATGAATGAGCTGAAAGAGAAGCATGCTAGAGAGTTGAGGGAGTTGAAGGAAAGAATGGCTACCCTAGAACAAAATCAGAGAAGAGGAGTGGCTTTAGGTGAAGAGATTGAGTCTGAGGAAGAAGAAGAAGTTGAGTATGAAGATGTTGAGAAGAGTTAGACCCTAAGGATCAGAGGATGGTAAAGTTGCTGAGGGCAGTAAAAGAAGACAAGCACAAGATGAAGATAGATGTGCCAAAGTATGGAGGAAGCCTGAATGATGAAGAGTTGCTAGATTGGATTGCAGCATTGGACAATTATTTTGAGTGTGAAGAAGTTCCTGAGGATTAGAAAGTTAAGATTGCAAAGACCAAGCTGATGGGTCATGCTTTGTTATGGTGGGATTATCAGCAAACAGAGAGGAGAAAGCAAGGAAAGACAAAGATTGTCTCATGGGACAAGATGGTAGCAAAAATCAAAGGTAAATTCTTGCCTAAAGATTATGAAGTTCAAATGTTTAAGAAGCTTTAAGGTTTAAGGAAAAAAGAAATAGATGTTAAGACATACACTGAAGAGTTTTAAAATTTGAGTATAAGGTCTGGTCAAAATGAAACTGAAGTGCAAAAAGTTGCTAGGTATATTGGTGGTTTGAGATTTAACATGCAGGATGAGTTAGTGTTGGCAAATCCAAGGAGTGTTGAAGACTATTACCAGATGGTAGTTAGAGTGGAAGAGAAGCTAAAAAGAAGACAAGATAAGTTAGCCAGAGGTAGAGGCAATACCTTTAGAGAGAGAGGATCTTTTAACACAAAACAAGTTAATGAGAGTCAAGAAGACATGAACAAGGCACAAGGACAAGGTGTTGATTTCAAACAAGGACAGAGTGTAGATTTCAAAGGTAGAGGTAGAGGCAGATTTGGTGGTGGAAGAAGTGCAAATACCTTTGTAGGTAAGTGTTATAATTCTCAAGAGTTTGGGCACCTACCATATAAGTGTCCTAAGAAGCAAAATTTTTCTGGTGATGGTGAAAGGAAGAGTGAGAGAAGGACTCAATTGGTCCAAGAAGAAGAGTGTGGTAGTTCTAGTTACACCAAGTGTGATGCTGAGTCAGGAGAAGCATTGATGATGAGAGAAAGAGCACTACTGAAGACCTCCAGGGAGAAGGAGCTGATTCAGAGGAGAGCATTGTTTAGAACAAATTACAAAAGTAAGAACAAGGTATGTAAAGTTATAGTGGATTTTGGTAGTACTGGCAATATGGTGTTAAGTGAGATGGTGGACAAACTGAAGTTAAAGAAAGTTCCTAGGGAAGTTCCCTACAAAATTTCTTGGGTGAGTGATCATTAGTCCATTTTAGTGACTAAGCAAGCATTAGTTGAGTTCAAGATTGGAGCATATGAGGATAGAGTACTTTGTGACATCTTACCAATGGATTGTTGTCATGTGATACTGGGAAGACCATGACAATTTGATAGGTTTGCAGTCTATGCTGGAAGAGCTAATACCTTCACTTTCAAGAAGGATGAGAAGATTTTTATGCTACTGCCATTAGAGGAGTAGTCAAGAGTGGTAAATATGATTATGTTTGGAAAGAAGGAGACAGTGATGTTTGAGGAGTGTGAAAACAATGAGTGTGCAACCTTTTCAAGGCATGAAATTGTTGAAACAACAAAGAGTAAGTGTGGAGCTGATTTGCAGCCTGTTGAGAAGAGAAATATCTTCATGTGGAAGAAGGAAGTGACTAAAAATGTGAAGTACAAGAGTGTAGAGACTGTGGTAAGGCAAGGAGTGAGTGAAGGAGTCTTGGTAGGGACAATCATGTGCCCTGTAGTGATGAGTAGATAGCCAAGAGAAGTTGGTGCAGCAATTTGCAAAGTAAGCAAGTTGGATAAAGACCTGACAGAGGTTGGTAAAGGTAAGATGATATTGAACAATGGAAAGGAGAGTATAAAAGGATGGTGTAAACAATAAGGTGAGGAGTTAAGTGAAAGGATAGTAGAGAGAAGCATAGTTTCTGATGAAGATGACAAGGTCAGAGGACCAAGACTGGGACAGTCCACAAAGAGTACATATGGTCAAACAACAAGAAATGTTCGCAAGCATGCCATGGACAACGAAGATGGACCTGATGAAGACAAGCATGGAGCAATGAAGGACAATTTGGAAGAATATTTCCAAGGGACTTGGAAAAGTTTCAAGTTAGGCTGTATGGTGCAGTGCACCTAGTTTAAGCATTTAATCAAATTTTTAAAATTTAGTGTCAAAAGGCAAAATGAGTTTCAAAATAATAATAATAATAATAATAATAATAAATAAATGTAATAGAGCCTTAAAAAGGCATAGGAGGATGATTTTAGTCATTTTATGTTAGTGGAGTTTGAAAATAGTTAGTTTCTTCTAGTGGGTCTGTAGTTATAAAAACAGTGATAGTCTATTATTAGTAAAAAAATAGTTTTTTTATGAAAAATTAGAACTTTAGGCTATTTTGAGCCTTATTCCCATGATGGGAATCTTGTAGGAGGATACAAAAACAATTCAAAAAGGCATTGTAGAAGGAGTATGGTTGAATTTGGAGATTTGGTTGAAGTTTAGAAAAGAGAAATGAAATAAAAGTTTAGTTTTCTACATTTTTTGACTTTTTTTTCTTTGTTCCTGAGGTTGGTATGGCCCTATACAGAATCCAAATAGCATAAAATTAGATTTTTTGGAAATATATCTAAGTCACCTTTCTTTTGGCATTGGTTGCATCAATTTTTATTATGTTGTGTGAAAGTTATGATGAATTTAGTGATTGACACTTCAATTTTTTTCACTCTAACAATCATCTTGTTTGGAATGGTACAAGTTGTATGGATCCATTACAAGTCTGAAAATAATGGGAAAAGATGGATATATGAGTCTAGTTTCATATTATTTTAGTTTGGGAAATTTTAATTAATAAGTGAGTGAGTTATAACATTTTTGGTGAGGACAGGTCTGCGATCTACAAGGGTTTCCATATCTGTAACAGTCCATTTTTTAAGCATACTTTCAAAAGTAACCCATTTTGAGATATGTTAAACAAGTGTCAAATGGGTATTTGAATCATGTTTTATTTGTTGGATATCAGTTCTAGGTCAAAAATTATGGCCAAGAAAACCCTATTTGGCACTCCATTTCAAAACCTAGGGAAGAGTAGAATAGTCACCTTTTGAGGTATATGTCCAAAAACAACCTATGTTGCATGTGAGATATGTTGTGGAAGAGGAAAAAGGGTATCCAAATCAGTTTTTAGATCATAGTTTTGAGTTGTATTCTAAAAATTATGTTGAATTTACCTTATTTGCTGCTCTCATCAAGTTATAGTGGAAGTTTGTGAGTTTGGGTGAATCCTCCATGCCTCTGCATCACAGGTTTTGTAATCTCTTCAACAATTCCAACTCATAGTCACCAGGTATAAACTGTTTATTCAACTTTGTCACCATTCTATCCCATTTTCTGATCTTTTCTTTTCCTCTTCTATTTCTATCCAACTAAACTTCTTTCCACCAAATAACAACATGTCCCTTCAACTTAGTCTTTGCAAATCTCACTTTCTCTAGATCTTCAATTTCTTCATATTCAAAATATTCCTCTAGGTCATTTATCCAGTCAATCAACTCCTCCAGATTCAAATTTCCAGTAAAGTTTGGTACATCCACTCTGGGTCTTTTCTTAATCTTTGAAATA
The DNA here is from genome assembly GCA_027924645.1 of Cunninghamia lanceolata. Lineage (NCBI taxonomy): Eukaryota > Viridiplantae > Streptophyta > Pinopsida > Cupressales > Cupressaceae > Cunninghamia > Cunninghamia lanceolata. Next base: position 5,033,572 of record BSBN01000144.1, read on the forward strand.
GCTCTCAACATCTTCACTTGATCTGATTCTTCTTCTCCTTCTAGGGTTTCTTCATTTTGATCAGTAGACTAGAATTATTCATCATCATTTTCAACATTCAATCAAGGTGTGTGTCCTCTTCTTTGATCCTCTTCAACAACATCCAATCGAACTCACATTATTTTCATCATCGCCATCATCTCATCCATTCTTCCAGCCATAATACCAACAATAAGTATTCTCCTCAGTGGCATCTCTTCCTAGGATCAAGTGTAACTGCTTCAAATTCGGTGATCGGGCTACAAGGTAACAACTTCCTCATAATTGATGATCAGTTGGTAACATAGGTAGTTTTTCTCGGGTTCAGCAATCTATTCACAACAAGATATAATGGAATGCCTTCACAAACTTGACTCAACTTCGCTCCTAAAGGATTCAAACTTCACTCTAATACTACTTGGTGTAGTCACAGTTAGGAGGGTCCATAGAGTGAACTATCTAGGCCGTGTAGCAAGAGTAAACACAATGAAAGCAACTCAAACATTGAATGCTAATGTAGATTAAAATACTCAATATATCAAAGATTGAAAATGTAGATATGCTGACAACATGTGGGTTCACAAATTAGGGCTCACAGGCTTGATTACAAAATAGAAAGATATGGCATTGAAGCACCTGATCCAAAAGAATTCAAACTATCTAACAACTTCTAATGATGAAATACTTTCCTATACATCTATTATATGATTATATATCATCTTCGGATCACAAGAATCCTCTGCGTTGGCCAACAAAGATTACAAACTCTAATGAAAGAGATGTAATCTGTAGCAGCAAATAGTTCCTAGAACATATGGAAATCCTCCACAAGTGAATGAGTCAAGGTGCAGATCTCAGGGAAGGTTGGGCAAATCACAAAGTACCTCAAATGATGTTCCATTTAGCTTTGTAGGTCATTGAAGTGCTCTGCAAGCCTTCTCCTTCAGTTGGTTGTTCTAAATGCTTTGTTCTGAGAACATAGTTGATCTTCTGATAGCAATATCTCTCTAGAAACTGATCCAATTGATCTAAATTTTGGATATCATGTGCATGATGACGTTTAGATGCTAAGTCCTGCTCCACAAGATTTGAAATGTAAACATAGAAAAGTGTAGACCAAAATACTGAACTACTTCTGACTAAACTCTACTAAATTGAACTGAAATGAATTGGAAAATGAAAGAAACAAAAGAATGCAAATATTTTTGGTTGATGCAAGATTGTTCTACAATATGGGATGATATTGCATCACAATTGGTCTTCCCTCTTTACTTAGGACATATCCAATCGTTATCCCACTTTGCATCACAATCAACTTAAAATACTTTAAAAAATATGGAAGTGCCAACACTTGTTGTTTAGTCACTTTTGTCTTCGAAAATTTAAAAATTTTCTCTGCTACAACTGTCCATACAAACTCTTTCCTATTACCCTTCATTTTTTCATTAACATGTGCCCAAATACCATTGAAATTATGAATGAACTTCTTATAGAAGTTTTCCAAGCCATGAAAACTTCTGGCTTCAAACATACTGTGGGGTGTGTTGGTTCCCAAAATAACTTCAACCCAAAACTCTAAAACATTCACTAGTAGAAAAAAATAATAAATTACTAAAAAAAACTACTAAAAATTGCATATAACTGACTAATCTTGGTAACGTGACCATTAGTAGTTTATTGCCAATCATTTATAATGCAACCAAATTTATGACTAAATAATTTTTAGTCATTTATTGGTTCTTTTAATTGACCAATTTGGTAGTATATTTAGTCATTAATTTAGTCATATATTTGGTCATATTTATTCACTAAGCTTGGTCATGTGACCATTAGTAGTTTATTGTCAGTCATTTATAATATGACCAAATTTATGACTAAACCATTTTTAGTCATTTATTCATTTTGTTCACTACTTTCTACCTAAAAGTATTGGAAATGAGAAAATGATTTTAAGGTTTAAACATAAAACATAGAAAAACATAATCAATCAGTCATTTGCACATAATGAAAGAACTATTAAGAAGGAAAAATACTAAAATTTTATTAAGAAAATGTGTTCTTACAATAGATACAAGACTTAAATATGTGTCTTTTCTTTGAAAAATGTGTTACAAAGTGTGTTTCTCAATGCTCTGACTGAGAAAACTGAGTTACAATGCTGTATTTTTTCTTATACAACTCCAAAACATGAAAGAACTACTTGAAAAATGAAGAAAGTTCATTGTCTTTTTAGCATCATAGAAGTTTGAGTCTCTAGTTACATGTTCCACCTCCTTGGTTTGTCCAATTTTGGCTACTGCTACAATGTAGTTAAAGTGAATGTCAGGATCCTCACTACCAATGACATTGAAAATACAGTTTACCATATAAGTACAAGGTTCCCAAGCTACTGCAAAATTACCTCCTCAAATAGATCAATGAATATCAATGAAAAATGATACAAGTGACAATCCAAAGTTAAATCATCTAGAGCTCAAATATGTCCCAAGAAGAAATATAGCCCTTCATAAGACTTGAACTATTCAAATAAGTTGATGCATGAATCTACACCCAATTGTTCAAAATATTCCTTGGCAGCCTATGTGACATGAAAGAAGTTAACATAAAAAATAAGAGAGCAATTGTCAATGTCATCTAGAGCCAACATTATTAATTAGAAATAAATAAAAGGTGCACAATTTTTACCTAGACAATTATTTGGAGATTTTCCCTTAGGTTGACAAGAAGGAGATCTTTCATGCACTCCAATGCCCACTCTCTAGAAAGGGTCCCAAGGAACTCAACAAGGGCCTGAGAAATACTATAATTAGTAAGGAAAGTAGTACTTTATATTCAATTTCAAGAGCACATCATGTTTCATAGATCTATGGCTCGATAGCATGGATGTTGACAATGACACATTTAATATTGGGCAAATCTGTATAGTGTTGTACCCAAAATTTACAATAGAGCGATGAAGTATATGACTGTCACAAGCTCAAGAAATTTGTTGAGTTACCAAGCAACCACTATGAATACAAACTATTTGTAGCATAGAGACCATACATGATGTCACTGGCCATTGAAAGAGGACTACTACATAGTGAGGTAACTGTAGTATCCAGTTCATCAAGGTGTACTGTCAACAATGATATTTTACTATTATCACATCAAAGTTTATTTCAAGAAAACTATCTACTAGAAACTACTGACACAAGAGTTATAAGTCATTGTCATAAATCAAACAACCAATATCACTATCATGTCATATCAGCATTGTCAAGTCAAGCAAATAAAGATAACTATCACTGTCAAGAAACCATTCACTATCTCTATCTCAGTTGGAAACCAAGGAACCAATGCATCCACAATACCATAGACCTTTGTTCATCAAAAGCATAGTGATAGAAAGGGAAATGGACTGTACACTAGCATAGAGGTATATCATTAGCAAAGATAGAACAAAGATGTCATGTTGCAGGATCACCATGATACTCCACTCTACTCCACATACCACTCCACTATGCTATACAAACAATCATAACACTGCCAGTAGAGACCTGCAACTAATGATATGAGTAGAAGGGGTATAAGGATAAGAAACATATAGAAGAACTATCTAAAATCATGAAATGGTACCATTAAGTTAGATGTCTTACTATCACACCATCAAAGAACTGCTTCCATTAGGAACATGAGGCATAGTACACATGGATTTGTATATTTTCTTTGTAATCACTACCATTAAAAACCAACTACAAACAAAGACACTTATGTCTGAAACCAATGAGGAAAGCATTCATGTCAGAAACCAATTAACCACTGTTAGAAGAAAATGAAGTAAATATACCATTGTTCATTGTGCATTAACAATATAATTATCTCAAAAGACCATATCTCTTCACCTTTGATCATATCAAAACATGACATGTCCCAACCTTGTAACTCTTGTAATCATAAAATCACACCTCTTGCAACTTTCTAAAGCATAAATAACAATACTCACTTCCATTGAATATCTGAATGATCAAGAAACAACTTTGTCATACTTATATGTATAAGTACTTTACCTTGCATCAAATTTTATAGACACCTTTGAAACTTACCTTGCATCAATGAACACCATTATCTTTGACACCAATTATGTGTAACCAATGATCAAAGAAGGATGTAGATGCATACCACTATCACAAATATGACTATCACAAGCAACCACTGTCATTAGCAAGTCACTTTTTCACTATCACAAGAAAGAAGTATAAGACCATAATTATCACAATAAGAGAATTGCAAACTGTCACTGTCATAACAACAATTGCCACTGATCATTGATAGAATACTATATTAGGCATACCATTTACTAGTCATTCACTATGATACTCCATCACTCCATTGTGCATAGGCAAGATGATACTTTCACTATAATCCATATCAACTATTAAGAACATGATTAGCATGCAAATCACTGTCACCATATTCCTGTCAGTCTACTAGCACTATATTGTAGTACAAAAATCTCATACAAAGCGTAGAGAAATTGCCGATAACCATCCTATCATTGAAAAAAAATGTGAGATTTGTGAATCAAGATTAACACTATAGCCATTGTATCATCTACAATAAAAAAGGTAATCTACAATAAAAAAATATAATGCAATTTTGGTAAACTATAAGATGTTCATATATATAATAAAAAATGTCAAAGTCTAAGAGTTTCCAACTCTTGCAAATACACCATGATAAAGATCCCTGAACAACACATTCAAACTACTACATAAAGTAGTGGGCCAAGCTATCTAATAGCTAGTAAATGATAAACATCAACTATGTCTTTTTTTTGCAAATATTTTAGTGGCCACCATGTGAAGGTTCCTTCTTTGTCTTTCAGATAGACAACTCCATCTATTTTGTCTTCATAAGCAAGGGGTATGTTACTTGTGACCTTTAAAATATTTACATTTGCATCTCTTGTTCCTTTCAATTTGACTCCATGTACAATAGATAGTAAGTGAATATGCCCAATACCCACAACAACACCATCAAATGGATCCAACACCCCAACTTTAACCCCTTCTTGTAGTTTATCAATACATTTCTACAAAAACAAAAAAATACACATTATATTGAGATATAAAACATTCGATAACACACAGATAAACATTCGATAATTATTTATAAGAAACTATAAAATGACGATAGGAAACCTGAAACCATGCACTTGACATACTATTCAAAAATTAACTTCCTTCTATATGATACAAAATGGATGTTAGATACAGAAGGTGTCAATATGTTAGTAGTCATGTGCCAGATTCTTGAATAATGATTACTATTCTACTATTCTAACTAGCTTCTATCACATAGGTAATGATTACCCTTATTTACATAATAAAACAACCACTACTTACTTGAATAATACTTACTTGCATGTGGTTTCATAGCACTCACCTTGAGTTCAATGCTACTATTACTATGAATATCATGCACATGCTCGTCAAGTTCAGCATAATCACTATCAACATTGACATGAAGTTGTGCATTTTTGCAGAGAGCTCTATTCACAAGGCCTTTTCTTTTCATTTTGTTTTCATATAGTTGCTCTGTGTGTGGTTTAATCATCATGCAAAAATTAATATAAGTCAAGTAAAGAATGCAAAAGCTATATTTTTTAATCCAAAAGAACATTTTAAGCATGAAGAATGACAAAACATTGGGATAGATTAACTTACAACTTAAAGAATGTAAAATCTATAAATTTTTGTACAAAAGAAGAATGACAAAACATTGGGATAGATTAATTTACAACTTAAAGAATGCAAAAGATATAAAATTTTGTCCAAAAGAACATTTTAAGCATGAAGAATGACTAAACATTGGGACAAATAAAGGACAACAACTATTATATTACCTCAACTTCAACACAACTATGACTATGCTGTGCATTCTAATCTAGTTCATCATGATCACTATCAATATCGATAGCTCTATTGACATGAAGGCATTTTTATTTTCATGTTGCTTTGATAAAATTGCTCTGCATGTGGTTTAACCATCATGGAAAAAAATATACAAAGCATTCAATAGTCAAGTAAAGAATGCAAGCTATAAATTTGTCCAAAAGAACATTTTCTAGATCACTCCAATAGTAAAGAAACTCAGTTGGATTATCCTACTCTTAGATTTAAATCTACATATTAAGAGGCATTTGTATACAAAGCTTCCAAACAAGAAGAAATAAGATCAATAGAGCCTCTTACCTCATCTAAATTCGTGGAATTATGCTCATTCCATGCAGAAACTATAGGCTTGACAAAGGCAACCAACTACAAAACTTTCTCAATGAGACCATATATGCAACTCATTACATGTTGGAACCCTTCATTTGAGTTGACATTATCTAGAGAGGCCCTTATTGGGTGTCTAACAGATGGTTGTGAAATCTCTGTTGACGAACTAGATTTCAACTTCATCCTACTCTTAGATTTACTAGGATCTAGTGTTGCCGTATAATTGACAATATCTTCTACACTTGCTTCTCTATTACTATTTTCCACCTAAAATACAATGTCAATTTCAGCATATAGTCAGTTAAATAAAAAATTGAAATAAATAACACAACGTAAATTGAACCAAAAAGCCATACACTTACACCAAATTTGTCCATTTTGGCCTGTAACCTGCCTTGGCCAAATGTATATCCATCCCTCACATTATCTTTTGCTCGCTTGCCTCTATTACTCTTTGTCAAAGATTCTTCAAAACACATACTTTCATTAAATGCCTCCCACTGTTTGGGAGATATAGTGGAGTATATCCTCTCTTTCCCCCCCATGATTGTTTTTTCTGCAATAGTATCTAAAATTGTTCATCAAAATTCTCATCTTTCTCTTGTAATATTTTCTAGAGATTTGTCCACCAATAGTCTCAAAAGAATTTTCCATTTTTTGTACAATATTTTCCACACTTCATGGATCTTTCTTTGCAAAGTTTGATTTGCAAATATCCAAATGAGCCCTACATCTTACACCCAACTCGGAGGCCCACCTTGCACCATTTGGCCCAATGGGCTCACCATCTCTCAATACCTCAACCAAGAATAGCTTCTTTCCTTCTAATTTTCTTTATTTTTCATTCGTCTCTATTGATCTATACAAATCTTGACCCAATATTTGTTTTTTAACAAAAGGAGACACATCTTCTATTAAACCACTACCAATATTTCTAGCCAATCCATTAGTTCCATCTAAAGTTGTAGATGCAAAAAATGCACTTTGATGTACACCAGGTGCAAGTGGTCTCTCTGCATGAATTTCATTAACTAGAACATCATGCTCCTTGGAACCATCAGGTGTGGCATGAGTAGGTAGATCAGTACCGATCTCCACATATTTCACTTCAAACACATCCTTTAATCTTGAATAAATCATCTGTAGACTTACTGCATGTTTTTCAATAATCTCTCTTAGACTTTGTACTAAGAGATCATCATGACACACATCACCATGTGTTATATGAGGCTACACATTACCATGTGCTATATCAGGCTATACATCACTGTGTGCTATATTAGGCTACACATCACCATGTGCTATATCAGGCTGCACATCATCATGTGATATATTAGGCTGCACATCATCATGTGCTATATCAGGATGCACATCACCATGTGCTAATTTAGGCTACACATCACCATATTCTATATTAGGTTGCACATCATCACAACTATTCTTTTCACCAACTAGATTTGTTGAATAAAAAATGTGTCAACTTCTATGAGTTGGCAGCACTGTATCTTTTCTTTCCTTTTGTTTTTTCTCCACATTTTCTTTACACTCTTTTTCTTGCCTATAAAACAAAAACATATATCATATTATGTCTTACATACATAAAGCTCTTGCCTATAAAATTTCATTAAACACTTTTAAATAAATAATATACTACTTAGTGGATTTACAACTTGCCTGTTTGTCAAACCAAGATGCGATAAATATTCATTATTCTTTGTCACATTTTCTCTATGAAGGAACTCATAATCTATCAGTGAAATTTCAGGATTATGATCACTATCATCTAATTTGTGCCTTAAATTCTTTTTCTCCATTTCCTGAAGTCCAAATAAACAATAATATATAAATCAACAACTTGAATTAGTTGAACATCAGTGGAATATGAGTTTGAATCTCAGATTTTGGATATCGAATGGGATTTTGCTTTTAGAACAAACTCATTAAAAGTGACCATTTTGGAGGGATTAGAAACATTTGTGTTCAACATTCAAGAAATGGTTGTTGGGGAAATAAAACATAAAACCCTAGAATGATCAGAAGACATGATGGCTTTGGTAACACTATTGGGATTTCTTAGTGTAAGGGTAAAATGTGGTTTAATCAAATGAATAATATCAAACCCAAACATCAACAGAATAATGAAAACAAGAAGAGTAATAAGTAACACAAAGGAAAACCTTCCCTGTTTCAAAGCTTCTATTGTTTGCCTATTACAACCGTCCTTTGCTGATGAAGTAGGCCCTCAGAGAGTGCACTCTTTTGCTGTGTTGTAGGATGTTGATAGTAAATGGCTATTGTGATAAACGTGCAATGAAGATGAGCTTCAAAGCAAAGGTGTGATCTCAAGCTAGTGGATGGTAAGAGGGTGCCAAAGGCATGCTGGTGAATTTCTACAGAGTAACAATACGAATAACCTGGATGATTAGAATGGAAGGATGAGGTTTCTTTTATAGACTCAGAAGAGGGAGAATCAACGGTTGAGAGGAGATATGCTGATCAATGGCTACAAATGGTTGAGGAATGTGCAACCAGTAGAAATATGACAAGTGTCCCAGCTCCATCATGAAAGAGGGTACTTGACAAAATTGATTGGAGAGTTAACTCCTTTAACTGATCAGTTAACAGACTTGATTAGTCAGTTGGAAGAATGGATTATGGAATTGATTGAATTAATTGAGGGATTAATTCAATTGACAGGTTAGTTAACACTTTTGACTGATTAGTTAACTAACTTCTGATTTGAGAAGAAATAGGCCATGTGGGTGAGGGAAAATAATGTAATTAAATATTAAATATATTTAATTACATGTGCAACCTAATGAGGTGGACAAGGTGAGGTGGAAAAGTGAGGTGTAAGTGTGAGGTGGATTTTTGGAATTTAGAACTTAGGATAGAGGAATTTGGATTAATTAAATAATTTATGATTATTTAATTGTATAGGACACTTAGAAGAATAAATAGATTTTATTTAATTATGGAATAGTGAATCGATTAAATAAATTTAGAATATTTATTTAATTGATAGAAGAATGGAATAAATATTTAGAATATTTATTTAGGATGAATCGTGCCATTTTTAGGCGTATATATTTTGCCCCTCTTTGATGCAATGCAGTTTACAGTGTTGCTTCAAAGAATAAATAGTCTGATAGTGACACATGCCCCAGTTTGCCCCTGGTACAAGTTTTAATGATGATAGGATGCTCCCTCAGGAGATTGGACAAGTAGGAGGCAGAAGGCATGAGACAGACAATCTCACGAAGACGAAGGGAAGCAAGGTTAGAATGAAGAAATCGGTTGAAGAAAGAGTCGAATGATATGCGATGCAAGATGGAATGATGACACACACAAGTAGGCAAGCAAGTATGCACAAATGACACAAGAACAAACAAGGTATTGCCCCTGTCAAGCAGTAAACCAATGTTATATTGATAATGATATACGACAGTGTTGTCATGGCGGGGAATGATATATCCCTAGACCAACATGGTAGGTGTGTTGTCATGGCGGGGAATGATAGATCCCCAGAGCAACATGAAGGATAGTGTCTGGTTTCAGGAAATGAAACATGTCATGTAAGACATGTGTATTGGTTTGATTTCGACAATGTTACATCCTGTATAAGATAATTGATTGATTAACTGATCGAGTTGGTTTACGACCAAGCAAAGATCTAGACCCCTAATTGTGATTGGATCATTTGTGCAAGATTGACTTGACGTGATTGGTATGGATTAAGGATGGACCTTGCATTTGGATCATTGCTCAGACTGACTGGACAAGGATGAAAGATATGATGATAGATATAAATTTGATTGATAGAAGAAAGACTCGATAAAAGGACTCACAAGCTTTTATTTGTATTGATACTCTGCATTGTTGGATCTTTATTGCATGGGGTATGGTATGGATGTATAAATGGATATAGGATGGATGCGTTGCTATTGGAGTGCTTTATTTCATCATTGGGTGATTTATTTTTGGTACTTTTTCTGAAATGTTGTAAGGTAATACAAGCATCGAGGTATAATTGAACCGAGATGACCTGAGTACCGCTTACATGGATTGTGATTTAGCAAGTTAATACAAGCATCTAGTCAAAATTGAATCTAGATGACATAAGTACTTCTTGCGCTTCAACAAACAAGGATTGCCCCTGTTCCTGTTATACGTTTGATGTCCTCGATGATCTTTTGCTGATCATGTCCTTAGATAAGGCTTCACATTACTAAAGTTTAATCCACAGATAGCAAACAAAGAAAATGATCCTGCCCTATCATAACATCTCTAGCTTTTGGCATCCTTGAGTAGCATGGGAGGACATGATAACAAAAATCAAGATGCTGTAACTTAACCATGATTTCAATCCACAAAACATTCTTGCATTTAGATGTGGTTATTTCTTGCTGTAATTTGAATAAAATCATTTAGAAGGCCTTGGGTACTTTGCCTTGTGTTTGAATAGGTTAAGCTGCTCACAGTCAAGATTTCTGCCTGAGGTGTGGGTTCTGCTTGTGTTTGCTTGCTTGGTGAGAAGATTGCACAATCCTTATTGGGGAGACGGACCCTAAGGGACTGACCTAGTGCCTCGGGGGCTCATTGCTAAGTGGCCTTGCCAACATGATGACACAGAGGCAATGTAGTTCAAGGTAAACCCTAATGGACCATGGATGGACTAGAAGAACAACGACAAGAAAGAAGACAAGAAAGGGGATGAATGGGACCATGGGAGAAATGGAAGCCTTGGGGGTGCATTAGAATAATAGCCTTGCCTACGTGATGGCGCAGAGGCAACGTAGTTCACAGACTTGGACCATGGACACTGATGAGGGACACTATGCCAGGCTCACATTGAGGGGACGGTATGGGACAAAGCCTTGGTTGACAAGGCCACAAGGAGAGTATCAAGCCATGATAGGTAACTGTCAAGTGTTTATTGTGGGACAGATGTGGGTCAAATGGAAAATGAGTGAAGGAAGAATGGACTCAGGGTGATTGGATTCCCAAAGATGGAGAAGGCAGTTTATCACAAGTAATGCATGTTGACCAGGTTTTCATTACTTGCTTTTATTTGTATGAGAAGCTAGAAAGTAAACATGACACCTGTTTGCCAGGTTTTCATCATGACATCTATCCAAGGTGCCTGTTTGCCAGGTTTTCACCAAAGGACGATTTTTTTGTATGCTTTCTATTTTATTTTTTTAAATTTTTTTTGTATTTTCTCTTTTTAACTTTTTTTTTTTTTTTGTATTTTTGTGCCCCCTTGCATTGGGGTTCTCCTAGGTATAGAACCAGCGAAGGTGCATGCTGTTGATTGGATCATTGAACAACTCACCCTCTGATGTTGCCAACTGATATGCCCCCGATCTGTAAGTAGCTACAATCACATAGGGCCCAAGCCATTAGGTTCAAACTTGCCTTTCTTTTCTCTATCTTGTTGATTGCGAGGATTCTCTTTGAGAATGAGGTCCCCAACCTTAAAGCATCTTGGGTGAACTTTGTGGTTATAGCTTCTTGACATCATCTGTTGATATGCTTTGAGATGATCAAAGGCTTTCTGTCGCCTTTCTTCTAGCAGCCTAGTTCTTGTAACCTGGAGACTTTGTATTCTTCATCTGATATGAGACCTTTCAACGACACCTTGAGAGATGGTAGTTCGACCTCAATGGGGAGGATGGCTTCCAACCCATAGACAAGGGAATAGGGTGTAGCACCTATGGGAGTGCATATACTAGTTCTGTAGGCCCACAGAGTGGGGTTGAGTTGGACATGCCAATCATGGCCAGCATCATTGATAGTCTTCTTTAGGATTTTTAGAATGGTTTTATTCGATGCCTCAGCTTGGCCATTACCTTGGGGTTAGTATGGAGTGGAGAAACAATGTTGGATTTTGAATGCTCACAAAGTTCTTGGATATCCTAATTTTGAATGGTCTTCCATTATCCGTGATAATAGATGAAGTAATGCCATATCTACAGATAATGTAATTCAGAATGAAGGAGGAAATTTGCTTACCTGTGACGATGGTTAGGGGAATGGCCTCAATCCACTTTGTGAAATACTCAGTGGCGGTTATGATGAATTTGTGGCCATTGGAAGAGGGTGGATGAATCTTTCCCACAAGGTCAAGTCCCCATTGGCAAAAAGGCTAGGGTGTCATTAAAGGTCTTAACTCTTGAGCAGGTGCATGGATCAGGTTCCCATGTATTTGGCACTATTTGCACTTTTTGACGAACTAATATGAATCCATTTCCATGCTTGGCTAGTAATAGCCCAAATGCATGAGTTTCTTGGCTAAGGAAGGACTGTTGGAGTGTGTTCCACAGATCCCTTTGTGTATGTCTTGCAAGGCAATTATGGATTCTTCTTGTTCTAAACAACGGAGCAAAGTACCATCCAGACCACGTCGGTAAAGGGTATCGGCTACGATGGTGTAACGAGAGGTTTGTCATATTAAAGTTTGCTTTTGGTTGGAAGAGAGGTCAGGTGGGAGAAGGTTGTCCTTGAGGTAAGTGTAAGTCTTACCATACCAAGGTGAATCAGATCCAACTAGAAGGCATATGGAATGGGTCTCAAGAAGATCATAAGCTGGTTGCCGGATAGTTTCCACTAAGAACTCATACCGTGACTCATTTTCAAATATTTCTAGAAGAGAGGCAATGGTTGCCATTGCATCTACTACTTTATTCTCGATCCTGGGTATTTGCTCAAAGGAGATGGTCCCAAAGTGTTCTTTAAAGTCGTCGACCATTCTTTTGTAGGGGATGAGCTTTTCATCTTTGGTTTGATACTCATCATTGACTTGGTTGACTATAAGCTGAGAATCACCGTAGACATGTAGTTCTTGGATTTTTCACTCAGTTACCATCTTAAGACCAATTACCAAGGCTTCATACTCTGCTATGTTATTGGTGCATGGAAATAACAAATGGTAATACTTTGGAATTGTGTAGCCTTGAGGAGTTATAAATAGGATGCTTGCTTCTGATCCATGGTTTGTGTAAGACTCGTCGAAGTAGAGTTTCCAAGAAGATGTTGATATAGTGAATAAGGACTCATCAGGAAACTCAAACCGCATGGGCTTGTTGTCTTGTAATGGTGCATCTGCTAGTTGGTCAGCTATGATTTGTCCCTTGATGGCTTTTCTGTCCACATATTCTATGTCATACTCACTGAGAAGCATTACCCACTTTGCTAGGTGACCTGTGAGAGTAGCTTTGCTGAGAAGATACTTTAATGGGTCTATTTTTGCAATGAGCTTAACTGGATGTGCCAGCATGTAATGTTGGAGTTTTTGTGAAGCAAAAACTACTGTGAGACATGATCTTTCTACTGGTGAGCATTGCAACTCGTAGCCCACTAAGGTTCAACTAATGTAGTATACAGCTCTTTCCTTATTCTCATAATCTTTCTTGGCTAGAAGAGCCCCAAGAGCAGTAGGTGTAGCCGATATGTAGAGAATTAAAGGCTTTCTTTGGATTGGAGGCATGAGAATGGGTGGATTCATAAGGTACTCCTTTAGCTTGTTGAACGCTTCTTCACACTACTCATCCCACCTAAATGGAATGTTCTTATGCAGGAGATGGATGAAAGGTTGGCACTTATCTGCCAGCTGTGATATGAATCTGTGGATGGCCTACAGCTTGCCCTGTAAGGATCTCAACTGAGTTAGAGTCTTGGGTGGTGGCATGTCCATTATAGCTTTGACCTTTGCCGGGTCTACCTCTATTCCGTTTGCTGACATGATGAAGCCTAGCAGCTTGCCTGAAGTTACCCCAAACACACATTTCTTTGGGTTTAGCTTGACTTGGAATTGGTCCAACCTTTGAAAAACTTTTTCTAGTACATCTAGGTGTGAATCCCTTGTGAGAGACTTTGCTAGGATATCGTCGACATAGTCTTCCATAGTTACATGCATCATGTCATGAAATATAGTAGTCATAGCTCTTTGATATGTGGCACCTGCATTTTTCAGCCCAAATGGCATGACATTCCAACAAAAGGTACCCCATGGGCAAGTGAAAACTATCTTGTGTTGGTCCTCTAGTGCTATTTTGATTGATTATACCCTAAGAATCTATCCATGAGTGATAGCATTGTGTGTCCTACAGTTAGGTCAACTATGATATCGATGTTTGGCAATGGAAAGTCATCCTTGTGGCATGCTTTGTTTAAGTCTCGAAAATCATTGCATAGTCAAACCCAGCCATTTGGTTTAGACACTGGCACAATATTGGATATCCATTCTAGGTAATCTATGGCTCTAATGAACCCCACGTCTAGCAATTTCTTGAGTTCTTCTTTGACCAAAAGGGCTATGTGATGATGCATCTTTCTCAGCTTCTGCTTTACTGGTTTCACTCTTGGATCCAATGGCAGATGATGTAGAATTAAGTTTGGGTCTAGACCTGGCATGTTTGCATACGACCAAGCAAAGCTGCCTCTCTTCTTCTTAAAGAATGGTACAAACCTAGTTTTCTCTGGTGGTGTAAGAGATTTGGCAAAGTGGATAATCTTGGGCTGTTCTTCTGTTCCAATATTCATGGGCTCTGTTGGTTCCACAACAATCTATGAACTTTCCTGATACATATCACTAGAGAGAGTGTCAAGCATTCCATCGTCAGGTGCCACAGTTAGGTTTTCACCATTGGATGCGTCCTTTCTTTTTACTATTTTATGATCTGACACTGCCGCAAGGTGGTTTTCACTGTCAGATCCATTTTTTATCTTGATATTTTTGTGATTGGAAGGCTTGACACCCTCCCCGAAGTAAGCCACGGTATTCAATTCGATAGCAAAACCAGCTTTATGATCTCCCTTGGGTAAGTGGTCCCTAAGTTCCATATAATCGATGTAAGCATCATCGTTTTGGAACATATCTAGTTGGGGAGTTCCTTACAGATCCCAGTCAATAAGCTCAGGGTGGAAGAGAGGAAGGGAGTTGGATGATAGACCTGATTCATTGATGGTGTGAATGGAAATGTTAGGAGCATTGGTGGGGGTAGTGTTCCAGGTGGTACTTTCCTCCAAGTTGTTTACTACAATGGAATTTAAACTTTCCTCGAAAGCCATAATCTCAGGGATGGGCAAATCAGACTTCAGTGGTCTGTCCCGTTGCATTTGTCCCTCATGGTAGGGGCTAAGAGTTTGGATGGCGTTGACCTCTTTGTCATCGTAGGAGTGCTTTGTTAGCTCATCCCACTCATCCTCATTTGAATCATCTGAATCTATGTCGTTGTCCACTTGGGGTGTTTAGATTGTTTCCACAAGACAGGCATTTTCCTTGGCTTTACCCTTGCCTTTGTATCCTAGGCCACTTGTGTTTCTAGCTGATGAAGATGAAGAAGGTTGTATAGGTTCAATGATTCCTTCTTTTCTGAGGCCGATGGGGCCTTGTCCTTCGTACCCCATCCTGTGCAGAATAGTCTCACCTCGCCCATAGAGTTCTATTGGGAGTCTAAGCGGATCTTGGGGTGTGTTTTCTTCTTCAGCATAAAACCATTGCAGGAGGTCTCTCTCCTCTATTTCATCGGATAAGGTTCCCCATTTTACAAAGGGAGTTGTGGGAGTGACAGGAGGAGCAGATGGCTTTGGAAAATGCCTAGGTTGGCCAAAAGATCTAGGAGACAAAGGTAGCTTGGCAAGATTGAGACTATGCTCAATTGAGTATTCTCCCACCCCAGTTTCTTTTATGGTAATCTTTTTCTCTTTGGGTTTGGAGGAAGAGGCTTCAGCGGTATGATCATGTTGCGGGGTTGGGGAAATGTATGCTCTGTTGTTGGGTATGACACATTCTGGTTTTGTACGGAAAGAATTGTAGTGTTGGTAGGGGTCAGGGTCACCTTGAATGGTGATTTTCTTGCCATTGTGCGGGAATTTAGTGCATTGATGATAGGTTGAGGGGACAGCCTTCATGGTGTGAATCCATGGTCTCCTGAGTAGGATATTATAAGCGATCTCCCAATCAAAGACTTGACACACCACATCTTTTATTACTGGCCCCACTTGAATGGGTAGGACAACTGTTCCCTTTGTGGTTCTTTCTTCCTCGTCATATGCTTTGATGGTAATTTTCCTCCTTGGATCAACTACTTGTTCGAAGAACCCCAGTGCAAGGACTAGCTTTAATGTGCAAATATTTAAACTAGCACCCCCATCAATGAGAACCCTCTTGATGTGGTGCTTGTGTATGAATGCGACAATGTGCAGAGGGGTGTTATGAGGTTGGGAGACAGAGAGGTCATCTTGTTTAGTAAAAGATATGGAGTTGGCAGATGTCAGATTGCCTACCATGGTCTGAAACTTTTCTTGGGCCAAATTAGTGGGGATAGTGGTTTCCACTAAGGCTTTCTCAAGAATCTCCTTATGAGAAGGAGATAGACGCAAGAGCTCCAATATAGAAATGTGAGCCAGAGTTTTCTGTAACTGGTCGATGACATTGTACTGACAGAAATTGGATGAAGACGGTGGCAACCTTGGAGGGGCAGTATTGAGTGTGACTTTACCACTGCGGGTAATTATACTACAACTAGTTCTATTAGGTCCTGGTTGTTGGTTGGGTGAGATGACATTGACTTGCGGGATGTGCACTGAAATACAGTTTATGGTGTAGTCAAATGGCACACTTGCATAGTTGGCATTATTGGTCCCGCTGTTCTGATTTGGCCAGTTGTGATTATTGTTGTTGTTGTTATTGCTGTTACCATTGTTGTTATGGCCATTGGTGTTGTTGTTGTAGTTATATGGCCTGTTGTGATTCAAAAGTGGATCCCTATAGGCTACATGATTTTCATTGGAGGTATGCTGTTGTGTCCCTCCTTGGTTCTAATCTAGCACATCTTGGATGACTTTTTGAGGTAGATGCAGTTGTTAGTGGTATGCCCCCTTCCTCAATGATATTCACAATAGTCTGTGTCCTTCCAGTAGGGAGGTTTGACTATGGGCTCGTAATCACTTGTAGGCGGTAGAGAAATTTTGTTGTTTGCAAACAACTTCCTTAGTGCAGACTCTTGAGACTCACCCAATGGTGTGAATTTTCTCCTTGGATTTGAATTGAACCAAGGTCTAGGCTCCCTAGAAGGTGGTTTGTTGAGTGTACCATTGTTTTTTTCTCCCTTCAGGGTGAATATGGGTTGTTGCTTGGGAGCTGCCACTATGGCATCCACTACCCCATCATTGACCACATTCTTGTTCTTGGTCCAAAACTTTGATTTATCTATTGTGTAATTGGAAGTAGGTATGTCCTTGTAGATCTCGATAGCTCCTTTAGTGATCATAGCCTTTTCGATGAATAAGCCCATTTCAATGACTTTTGAGAATGATGTAGGGCATTGTATCTGTATCTGATAGCTAAGATCAATGTTTAGGTTGTGGACAAACATCTCCAATAGTTGCTTCTCAGGCATATCATAAGAACACTTACTAGCTAGTTGTCTCCATCATTGTAAGAAGGTGGCAAATGACTCACCACTCTTTTGTTTGGTGTTGCATAGATCTAGCATAGATACCTCATGTTCTATGTTGTAAGAGAAGTGCGTTATAAATTTATTGACAAGTTCATCAAAAGTTTTGATTCCTGGTGGGAGACGTGAGAACCACTCCATAGCTTGACCACCTAATGATCTTGGGAATAGTCTCATCAAGTAGGTCTCATTATGAGCTACCTCTAAACATGCTACAGTGAATTCCCTGATATGATCTCTAGGGTCCCCCTTCCCTTTGTACTTGTCAAACTTTGGCACTCCGAACTGAAAGGGGAATGGTTTAATGACCAAATTTTTGTCAAAGGGGTACGGTGCTATGTCTTCCAAGGAGTAGTTCTTGGTACTCGTACCCATCTTAAGGTCTGATATTTCTTGTGTGAGGCTCTCGAGTCATTTTCTTATTTCTTCCATAGGAGCATTTTGATCTATGGGTTTCTTTCCTCTATCATTTGTATGCGGGACTGTGTCATTTGTATCCCTTTCATTTGCATGCGGAATTGTGTCATCCATATCCCTTTCATGATCATCACACCTCCTCTCATGATCATTGTCTATATTTTCCATGATGGAGCTTATGTCAAAGTCTGCGAGGAGTTTGATTTTGAGACTAGCAAGATGATGGAAGTATTTATGGGGGTCTGCAAGGAGCACCTTCTCTACTAGGTGTTGGAATTTTCTATCTTGGATGTGCACTACTAATTCTTCATGAGAAATTTCTTTGTCACCATCATGTGGTGGGATGATGTGATTGGATGAGCTGGCCATTTCTATTTGCTTGTTGTACTGGGATCAAGTAAGAACCATGCAAGGTGACGCAGGATGGAGGGGACTGGGACTAGAAATTTGGGCAAGGTGCCGATGGAGACTACAGTGGATAGGATATCTAGGATGAGACCCAGACAAAGGATTTTCTCACTCAATGACTTCAAGTAAGATGGTTGACACAAGACGGTAGCCACTAGTAAGGTTGGTTGATACCCGTCTTACTATATATGGACTAGTCGTTCAACAAGACTACTAACAAAGGTATTGTGACCTACTAGGCTTACGTGAATTCACTAATGACACGAAAAGGGACCTATGTTGAACCGGTATGGGATAAACTGACTTTGGGACAAGAGGGGTTGGGATAGAAAGTGAATGGGACGATTGATGAAAGAGAGAGATTTGGTTGAAACGGATGAAGACTGACTGCAAGGTTGAATCTGACCTCAGAAAGTGAAGCTAGGCTGAAATGGGTGTATGTGCAGCTTTGATTTTTTTGGCAAAATTTTGGATTTTTCAGTTGTTTTTAGTATTTTTTTGGCTGGAAAAAGGTCTTGATCTGATTTTATGAATTAACAGCAAGAAAACACAGCAAGCACAAAGAATATTTTGTAGTTTTTCATTGTTTTGTGTGGTTTTTTTTACTCTATTTTGGACTAAACTGAACAAAAGCAAGCACAAAGATCCTAGGCAAGAAATGGATTATAAGGGTTTTGGGGGAGGTTGGCCGTCAGTGTAACATAACAGCACTTGTTGCAGGAAGTTTTCACCTCAAGCACAATTTATTTTAAGTGGCTTGGTAGGGCTTGGCTTTAGCCTGTTACCACTCAGGGTTATTCCCACTTGGACAAGCATGCATCCAAGGGGCAGGCCCCTCCTAAAGGTTAAACAAATAGAATGACAAGTCTGGCACTCTGATCACCTAGAAAAGGGGAGAGCATAAGCCTATTGTCATTCGTCAAGCACAGAAAACACCGATTAATCTAACTTATTTAAAATTAGAAAAACTAAATGGGCTAATCTACTCAAGCATAGAACTTTGAAGTGATTTTAGCAAGATAGCATTGGTTCAATTTTAATCTCAGAAATCAATGGTGAATTTAGTTTTAATCCTCGTAGCACGAAATAGTTAACTTTGAAGTTTTGGTCTCATGAGATAGCAGTAGTTCAATTTTAACCCCAAAATCAATGGTGAGTTCAGTTTTAATCCCAGATAGCAATAAATTGAAAAGTGTTGCAATGCAAGAAACAAATGATCCAATTACTTCTTTCCTAATTAGAGCTAGGTGAGGATTTGAATGCAAGTTGCATGAACAATAGGTTACTCCTTCCTAATTAGAACTAGATGAAAATTGTATGCAAGTTGCATGAACAATGAGTTACTCCTTCCTAATTAGAACTAGATGAGAATTATATGCAAGTTGCATGAGAATGTCTAAAGCAGTCCTATTCAACACTTAGTGAAAAATGATTGTCGTCAGTGGATGTTTTGCACTAAACTAGATTAGCAGTCTCTTGATATCCACCTGTAGTCCACAAAAACAAAAATTGAATCAAGAAGTTTGTAAATCAAATGATTAGGTGAAAAACACATAATCTGGAAATTTTATGAAAATGTGAGTTTTGACAGCAAAATAAATATGAAAATCAGAATCTTCATGAAATTCTATGCTATTTTAAAAAAAAATTCATGAAAATTCGATAAAAAATGCTAAAGTTATGGTCGATTGAAGTTTGCAAGGTAAATGGGAGGTTTGACTGATTTTACCTGATAAAGTTGATCAAATGGGCTAAAAATACCTTCACCACTATGAAGTTCTCGAGATCATCTTTCCGATGACTATAAACTTGTGAAAATCCAACTTTCCTGCAAAAAGTTAGACAAAAAAGAAAAAAATGCCTCTATTTGACTAATATTACAATTTTTGAAAATAAAAATAAAAAATAAATTAAAAAAAGAAATGATTTTTTTTTTGTTTTATATTTTTTTATTGTTTTTTTTCTTTTTTTTTTGTGTTTAAACCCTAAACCTAATATTTCCTTTTATTTGTGTTTTTATTTATATGTGTTTTCGTAATTTTTTTTTTATTATTTGTTTTTTTTTTTTTTTTGTGTGCTGTGGGTGCAGGTGTGCAGGGAGGTGGGTCGGCGGTGCTGGGGCAGAGACCTGGTGGCAGACAAGAGGTGTCAGGCGACAGGTAGGTGGCAGCGTAGGCGGGGGAGGTGTTGGGCAACGATGGCTAGCGGCGTGTGGCGCAGAGGGAGCGGGGGAGGGGGATCTGGGAGAGGGAAGAGAGGGACGGGGTTTGGGGGGTGCAGGGGGATGGGAGCTGGGCACGGGGGGCTGAGGGAAGGGGTCGGGGGGGTGGGGGACTGGGGAAGTGTAGGCAGCGGGGGAGTTAGGGTTTGGGCGAGGGTTAGGGAGGGGTCGGGGGTTTGGGGAATGGGGAAGGGGATAGGGAGTGGCGAGAGATGGGGGGGAAAGGGGAGGCCGCATGAGCCTCTGTGCAGGGGCTTCGGCCCCTGCCAAATTTTTATTTTTTATTTTTTTTTCTTCTTTCAAAGTTTGTTTATTTTTTTTTTAATCTTGTTTTAAATAAAATAAACTCTATTTTTTTTATTTTTTTTATTTAAACAAAAAAATACAATAAAATCTTAAAATTAAAAATTAAAAAATACTATAAATTTTTTTTTTTAAACAAAACAGAAATAAATTAAATCTAAATGCTACCTGCAGGTGTTTTTTTTTTGGTGCAAAAATAGGTCAAAAAGTAAAAAAAAAAAATTCAAAAAATTTCAAGTAACAAAAACTAGACAAATTATATGTTATTTCTTACATCCGAGGTCTTCCGGACTCAACGGTGAGCTCGGTTTGTGCATAGGAGGTTGTTTGTGAAAGTTGCTTTCTGAAGTTTACCTGAAACACACCTAAATCTACAACAAAAAACCTCTAAAACAAACACTCACAAATAAGATCGGTTAGATCACGGTGGGTGCCAAAAATGTAAGGGTAAAATGTGGTTTAATCAAATGAATAATATCAAACCCAAACATCAATAGAATAATGAAAACAAGAAGAGCAATAAGTATCACAAAGGCAAACCTTCCCTGTTTCAAAGCTTCTGTTATTCCCCTATTACAACTGTCCTTTGCTGATGAAGTAGGCCCTCAGAGAGTGCACTCTTTAGCTGTGTTGTAGGATGTCGATAGTAAATGGCTGTTGTGATAAACATGCAATGAAGATGAACTTGTTGTGTGGTTACACAACATGCCCCATTTTGACTTGGCAAAATAGGGACCCAGTTTTTTGGCTTGGCTTGTGTTGTCTGCTTTCTGGCGGTTTGGTAAAAGTAAGTCATGTGCATCATCATGAAGAGTCATGATGAGGTAAGTCATCATCATGTGGTCAATTTGTCAAAATTCATATTTCATTTCTGTGAGCTTATATTTGGAAAGAGCGTTAAATTCCATGCAGGTTTGCCTTTTACATCACCTTGATATTCATCAAGATGTGAGAATTATGAACAGTCAAAGTTTTGGTCAAACCTGATAGTTGCAAGAGGAGGATCATATTTTTATAACCTCAGTCATGTTGTCGAAAATCATCCTGATCTTGCTACATCACCTGATAAGTCGTGCAGACCAGATATCCAGACGTCAACTTTAAGTAGGAATAAATCTTCCCCGTCAAACAGTCTTATATATCGTGAGCATCATATTTCCAAATGTAACCCAATATATCTTAATATCCTCCTGACGCAAAATATCACCCTAAGCCAATATCTTAATGACATCATCCAAATCTAATAAATGAAGAAACAAAACATGACAATGACATCATCATCACATTTATATTTCGACAGGATATTTTCTAAACATGATCATGTTCGCATAACATGACGATGACATCATGATGCCTTTCCAATACAAAGAACGAATATCAGGATGATGTCATCCCGATATTCCAAAAGAGAAACATGTAAGTTTGTCTCGTCATCATCATATTTGAAACATCACTCGATACATCGAAATATCCTCCTGAGGTACTAAACATAACCAAAAGGTGCTTTTGTCACCTGAGTCTTGTCGCGATAGCTATTCCAATTTGATGGAGGAGGATGACATTGAAACTATACCTGATATTTGTGAATATCATCCAGGCTTCATGATATCGTGTCATTTGGATATCCCCCCACTCACATTGCCGCCATTATCATTTAATGCACGCAGACATGGTAGGTGGTTCCCGCTGACCTTGGAACCTGATGAAACACCTAGCGAGATCCTGCGTTTTCATGTGGATAATCAATGAATACAATCTAATTTGTTAGAGTTGCCCTAAATTTACCATGATTGCAAGGTTAAAAGGTAATTCAACCATCATTTTTATATTTACCTTGCGATAAAATTGTTTTACAGAGCACCAGCTTCCATATCCTCATACAGGCGATAGTTGCATGATTTGAACTCACAAACAGAAGGAAGGAAGTGATCATCAGCTAAATTAAGAGCGTTGTTAGCAGTTCACTGGTATAAAAGAGGTCTGCATAATCTGGTATGTAAATGAAACCCTCATCTTGTTGTGTCTGTAATAGCCAGGTATGGGTGGCCAAGCTAAAGTTCTGGTTTATGCATCCATATGATTAAGTAATGTTGAACAGATACAGTAGGCATGGTGATTTATAAAGTTAATCGCAATATGCATGCATGTATATACCCATTGTGAGATAGGACTTTGTTGATTGCAGGTACTCATGGCTGACAAGAGGTTAATTAAGTGTCAGGAAGAATTCAGTAAGCCTATGTTCTCATCTCAGAGGGGCGTCCTGTTCAAATATGGTGCCATTACAGATACCCATTAGGGGGATACTAATCTGGAGGCCTGGTCAGCTAAACTGAATGACAGGAAAAATAGAAGTCCTGTGCTGGATGCAGTTTTCATATCCGTGATGTGGAATGCCACTGGTTTCCCATACTACATGGAGTCTCCGGAGCTGGTCATCGAGTGTGCTAAGAATTATAATCCAGAGACTAGGCAGGTAATGAAGCATGGGAGGGTATATGCAGACCTGTCCATCAAAGGTCTTTCCAGAACATTTGGGCTGCCATTGGGCAAGAAGGTCAAGAGTGTAGACCTGAAGAAATCAGAGAAAAAGTATGAGAATAAGAAAAACAAGTGAGGAAGAACATGTACCACTCGAGGGCTGAGAACAACACGTATTCAACAGCTTCCAAACTTCCTGTGCACTTGTTTAAGTATGATTTTGCTGATGAATATCAGTATATGATTGCCTTGCTAAACAGAGTAACAGGCTAGCCTGATGCTAGTAGCTTTAAGGATTGGATGTATGGTATAATAATGATGTGCATATACTCGGACATCAAGCCATTGTGGGGCCAATTAATAGGTGATGCTCTGCATGAGCACTTGATGAACCTAGGAGGTTCAAATTGTGCTTTCTACATGACATCTTATATTGTCTATTGATGTGCATACCAAGGCACATTTGATGCACTAGTTACTGATGGAAAGCTTACAGGTACAAATGTTGTGCATATCTGGGATCATCATCCCCAGCTGCAAAGAGCCAATTACCTCCAAGACTACAAACTGGTCAATGATGCATTTTCCATGCATCTGGTGAGGACCATGGAGGAGGACAGAACAAAGAGATTGAGCATGGAGGCTCAAGAAATTATCTACAGGCATGGAGCCTGGTACATACAGTTTGCCACCTTCTCTTACATAAGGATTGAGGGTTTTGAAGGACCTCCCCTCATGCTGCCTAGGTATCCCACTGATGCAGTGGTACTTATGGAGTTCATCAGGCAGGGCTCCACTATGATAAAAGCATACAAAGATGCTAAGAAGCTGCCACCAATTTTGTTTCCAGTCAGCATTGGCTGCTATATGTGCCCAGATTTTGAACACATAAAGAAGGTGATGGTCACCTTAAATAAAATGAGCCTACAGCGGTTTCCATTAATCAGACCATATGATCCTTATGGTAGAATGCAGAAAATACTAGGAAAGCCTATTCATCAGAGGCACCTAGAGGACTTCTAGGCCAACTGTGAGGATGAAGCAGAGGCAAGAAGAAGAAGGTATCAAAGGTTAACTCTAAACCAAATTAGAACCTTTGATTGCATCCCCATCCCCCAACAATTGAAGAAGGACGATGGCAGGATAATTGTAGATGAGTATGAGCAAAAGAAGATATATAACGACACCATCTCTGCACCTGACCTCACCATGCAGGAGGACATATCCTCAGACCCCTTCATTTCTAGGACCATACAACTAACCCAAGCTTGGGTTGATGCGTAGGTAGAGGCACTGAAGAAGAAAGATGTTGCCATTACGGTGGACAATAAGAAGGGGCAGGACGTTCTCGGGGATAAGTATGATGACTTCTTGAATGAAAAGAGGAAGACTAAGGGAGATAGACTCCCTCCACCACAACAATAGAGCAAAAGACCCCAAAGGGGCAAGAAGGTGGATAAAGAACCCAAAGGGGTTATTATTGAAAGGATAGTATTTTAAGTTGACGAGGTAGCACCATCAGGATCTGGATCAGAATCAGCATCCCCTCCAAGAAGAGGAAAATCCAAGAAGAGTCAGACAGCAGAGGCTGGAATCACTGAGACCCTAGAAGAGGGTCAATCCTCAAGAAAACCAGGAGAAGAGGATATCCTCATGGAGGAAGAGCCTGAAGAAGAAGAGGCTCCATTAATAATAAAGAGGAAAAGAAAAGCTCCACAGGTGCTGGTATCCACCCCACCTAAGAAACCGAGAATCTTTATGAGAGGTGAAATAAGACAACCCCCTACATTGTTACAAGGGGCAGGTAGTGAAGTACCTAAGGAACTTCAGCATAATGTTCCACTTCCTACCATTGTCAAGTTCAAACCTAAACTTGCCGAGGAGTAGATGAAAGAAACTTCACAGACACAAGCAAGGCATGTCTCGCTTGACGAGACAATAAATTTTTCTAATGATGAAGTTGTGCAAGAAGTGGTTGCACAAAAGATGGAAACACTTGCTGCTGGTACAAGTATGACCCCTCATAAGCCCCCACCAGTTCAAACTATACTGGAGGAGATGAAACAAGTGGAGGCAGAACTAGAAAAGAGCCTAGAGCAGGTAGCTCAGGAAATAGGGCTAGATACATTAATTATAGAGGTGACAAGTCCTGCAGTAGTAGACTTAAAAGGGAAATAGGATGCAAGTCCTGAACATCCAGCAAGATCACCTGATAGGGGACACCCAGCAGAAGAAATAAAGATGACAGAATTGGAAGGCCATACTCCAAAATTGGGCCAACAAAGTCCACAGGATACATCAGCAGAACCTGCTATAGCAGAGGTCTAGGAAATGAGGGCTAATGAAAGGGATGTACTGGAAGATCCTGCTACCAAAGCCCAGGAGGTTGATAGTACAGGTGTAGAACAAATAATGGCTTCAGAACAAATGCCAGCACCTCAGGCAGAATCCACAGTATCTAGTGCAATGGATATACAACAAGGGGAAGAGTTGAAATTAGATGAAATAATGACAGAGAAAGATCATGATCATCATGATCAACATATAGATGCACCACAAGATTCCCCACACCAAGAAGATGCTCCTCTGGAGAAGGAAATTCCTCAACAGGAGGATGTGCCGCAGGATCAACAACAAGGTGAGCATCAGGAAGAAGAAATGAGAAAATCACCATCTCCACCACATCTGCTGACAAAAACATGAGATACAGGTGAACATCATGATGATGCCGAGAAACATGATCAGGTGCCTCCGTGGCTGGAGAAAGAGGTAAATGAAGAAGAAGAATTGGAAATCCAAGAATTTGATGTTTCCACCTTGTTCTCCAGGGACATAATGAAACCTAAAAGGAAGGCCAGAATGACCTCAGCCATCAAGAGAGATCCAACGACTGGTAGAAGGACTGCACAAATGCAATACCTACTGTGGAGAAAGAAAAAAGTAAAATCACCCTGGATGAATTTCAAATTAGCACAGTGGATCTCGGTTTTGCCAATGAGGACCAAGAAGGTCAAGAGGGCAAGGACATTATTGATTCTTTGATTCAAAAGGTGAAAAGAGAAAAGGAGAAAAATAAGCAACATAAAGAGCACATTGCTCAGTTGCATGCCTACATAAGGAGGCTGATTAATCCTGATGATACTTCAACTGAACATGCAGTCCCATTGACTGCTATTTCTCAAGAGGAGGTAAATAAGTTAGACCTCATGAAACATGAGGCATCTGTGATAAGAAATTGGATGTCATCCACATTGGATAATGCAGAAGAAATAGTAAAGGCCTCTTTGAAGAGGTGGAGCATTCTGAGTGACTCCAGGACCAAGGTGGATAAATTGCAAATGCAGATCGGGAAAAGGTTTTACAAACTAGAAAAGGTCCTAAGCATCCTAGGAGAAATAAAGAGGATAAATCCTCAACTGCTTATCAGTAAGCAGGTACTGAACAACCATACTGCATTGTTGGTGGACATCTAGTATAAAGACATTCAGTTTGAATGTGGAGTGCTCAAAAGATGCAATAATAAGCTGAGAGAGGTTAGCATGAAGTTGCATGATTTAATGGCTGTTGAGGCTGAAATATTAGAAACATTGGAAGGAAAAATGGAAGGGAAAATAGAGAATCAAGATGAAGAATGTGCCATCAAGGCTTTACATGACAACTTCCAATCGGTAGCAGATGATCCACTTGTCCACTTGATGGAAGAAGTTATAGATAAAATAATGAGGATCAAGGTCAAGATGGAGAAATACAATGAGACACTGCAGGATAGGAAAGACAAATTAGATAGTAGTAGAAACAAATATGAGGCACACAAGCATGCTATCATCAAAGCAAAAACTCAAGATGGCGTAGCAATAGACCCAATTGTGTAGTCATATGAATAGATCCGGACCAGCATGCAGCCTCATATGTGGGGTCATCATCATCAGAATAGTGAAAGTTCAGGAAGTGATCCACATGATGATGATCCACATGAATCGGATGAAGTGCATGATGAAGACACCTCATAAGGGGACTATGTAAATAATCCAGATAGTTGCTAGTTGGCAACTTGTGCCATTTTGTAAAGTTTGAAAAAGTCAAGAGGAATGATGACCGTAGATGTGCATTGGTAAATCAAGATCATGGATCTTTTGTAACGGATTCCTCACCTTATTCTATAAAAGGTGATGGAATGCCTTATTGTGAATATTTGAAACTTAATTGAAATTCGTCTGCTGAAACATTCAGAGCTCATTTCGAAGTTTTTGTAAACATCTATATTTTTGCATGTTTAATGAATGAGAAGACTATGTCGATTACAATTCATAGTAAATCTTGAGTAATCAGTGTATGAATTCTGGACATATGTGGTGATCTACTACGTCCCTTGGAGTGCATCTCTACTTACATATGTTGTCTTTGTACAAATTTCCCTTTGAAGTTAGCATCAACTATATCTAGCTGTGGAATGTCCTGGTGAAAATATGGTTTGGTTTTCTTCTCTTCATGATAGTATCTAATATACATGTGGTTCAAAAGCTAAAGGTTCAACTTTAATTAGAAGCATTTCTTCAATTTCTTTTGAATTTTAGAACATTTCATCCTCATAATTGCAAACAATTGATGATCTTAAGCAAATAACACAGATATGCAGACATTTCGTAGATAAATTGCAAATATTTAGCATATTTGAATACAAAGCATGCATAATTGAAAATATCATGTAAAGATTGAAGTATTTCTGCATCTTTTCACCAAATAACTGTATAATATGACTTCTCTGTAAAGAATTTCTGTAGGAATGTCATGATGATGTTTAACTTTCACATAAGGCCCCAAAATAGAAATAGCAACTCACATTAGCCTCTGAGTAACTTCAAACGATTAAGACCTAATCATCGGAGACTTGGGATCATGAATTCTTTAAATTCATCGTATCTTTCAAGATGAATAAAGGTTAATGTGTACTTTTATTCTATGCTTGTTTGTGACTAACATCATGACCAACATAAATTGGTGCTAGAAGGAGGGCCCGATCTGGAAGACTACGCTCATCATCATTATTTTCAGGTTTGATGATGCAGAGAGCAAGGTAACCTCGAACCGTATGTGAATTTCAAATATTAC
This sequence comes from Cunninghamia lanceolata, assembly GCA_027924645.1. NCBI lineage: Eukaryota > Viridiplantae > Streptophyta > Pinopsida > Cupressales > Cupressaceae > Cunninghamia > Cunninghamia lanceolata. The sequence goes on from BSBN01000144.1 coordinate 5,062,257, forward strand.
GCAAATATTTACTGTAGCAAGCTCGTAGATGCTCATTCTGTGTAAAGATTTTCAGATTTAACATAAATATTGCAAGCTTTACAGTAGATCATTCTAAATTCACAAATATCAGCCAAAGATACATAAATTTGTTCAAGATTTGAAGAATTTAGGCCTTAGAAACTTGAGATCTCATGCTAGGGGGTCATTATACCTCAAATATCCTTTCGTATTTACAGTATCTTTGCAAATATTTCATAAATATCCAGTCTGATCAGTCATCTGACCGCAAATATCACCTCATCTGGTGAAATCGAGCCAATATTTGCAAAGTTTCAGCCAATTTGTCTCAAAATTGAGAAATCCTAGCTCACAGGATAAATACCAGGTCTAGACCTAGTGGAATTTTTAAAGAATTGCCTGTTAGGGGTTTCAAGCCTAGAACTGTGGACATTCATCATACTCCCGGGTCTAGTGCACCAAGAACTTGACCAGAACCTCCTCCTGTAACTCATGTTGGTTTGCAAATACCTTATGGGATATCTGTGAGACCTCCTATTCAAACTCAAGGTGTACCTTTAGTCCAACCTCAGCCAGTTGCACCACCAGTTCAACCCCCTCCGGTTAGGATGTCTTTCTTTGCAGCAGAGTCACCTTTGACCTTTACTACATATCATGAGTTACCAAAGAATCCAGATAAACTTTGTCCAAAATATCATCCTTACTAAGATGCTGAAGATCATATCAGGACCTTTAAGGAAGCTTGCTGCAGAGCTAGAATAGAGCATCAAGATGTGGTGTACAGATTATTTCCTTTTTCCTTAGGGGAAGAGGCCTATAATTGGTTCATTAGTCTTGGTCAGGGTTCTGTTGATTCATGGGCCTTACTAGAGAAAGCTTTCCTTGATAGATTCAAGGTTCCTGTCGACCCCTCAATAAACTATCATCTATTTGCCACTATTAAGAGATTTGAGAATGAGCCTATTGCAAATTTCAATGCTAGGTTTCAGAAAATGTTGTCCAGAGTGGTCACTCCTTATACTGTGTCTGACAAAGCTGCAAGGAGCATTTATTATTTGGCCTTGGATCCCTTGACCTCCATGTTCATAAGGAGAATGCACCCCCAAATCACAACTTTAGCCTTAGCTTTTCAAGAAGCCATACAGGTAAATCAGCAGTTGATACCTGCTCCTACTCCAAATATAGTATTCCCTACCTTGCCTGGCATGCATTCACAATATCCTGCATCATATTCTGCACAGTATCCTACACAATATCCTAATGGAAGAGTGATACCCCCAGCAGTCATGCCTGCACCTTTGCAAGTACCTCCACTGAGCATTATGCCTCCTCCTAATGGAAATGGCCAATTTTCACAATATCCTGCACACGCTCAGGCACCTTAGGGTGCTGACCTATCCAATAATAACCATGGATCCTCTTTCTTCAAGCCTCAAACTGAAAATGTGGTGGCTAAAGTTCAAGAAGAAAAAGAGGAAATTAAAGAAATTTCTGCTCAATTGAGGAAACTCACCACAAAAGTGACACATTTGAGAAATCAAGGTTTTTATTCCTAGTCAAACCAGAATAGAAATTATTCCAATGACAGACCAAATTATCTTGACAGAGGATATAACACCAATAATTTCAATAGTAGTGGTGGGAATAATAATAATCCTCAGAGACAACCCAGAGTATGGAACTCTAGGCCAAATAATGGCTCATTACCATCACCTCTAGACAATCAGCCCCCAAGTGAAGCCAAACAGACTACTAGAGTCAATCTTGCTGAAGCAGCCCTTACTAATTGGTGTAGGATCCACAATACAAATGCATATGTAGAATTAGACTATCCACAATTTAGAATTACTGCTAGCATCTTTCAGACTGAAGTGTCTAACACTTCTGGAAATCCACCTCAGGCAGAAGGAAATGAGATTGTTCCATGTGGATATGATTCAGCCTTTGTACTGGAAGCTTATACTAATCAACCTCATCAGAGTTATAACCAGGCATGTGAAGAGTTTGCTTTAACCTTTGAAACAAATTATGTTTTCCCTTTTGAGGATGAAAATGAGCCTGCAAGAGAACATGAGGAAGTGCATACATACCAGCAGTAATATCCTAGTAAGCATAATTAAAATTTGAGGAGTAATGCCAATAGATCTGCTGGTCCATTGACATCATCTCTACCTCCAAATAACTTCAATACACCTCCTGATCCTAAAGCTAGTAATAACCCTGGGTTCCCTAAGGTAAATGCTCAGTACTTGTCACCTCAAAACACAGGATCAAAGATTGTAAATACACCTCATGAATCTGACAAGTTAGTTAGTTACCTGGCTGATGAAATGAAGAAAATTAAGATCAGCCTATCCTTGTCTGAGTTATTGAAAACTCCTACCATAAAAAGGGCATTGATGAAGTCACTAGATGATTCTGCTCCTAAAGAAGATGGTCATCTTTCAAGTCAGTCCAGTGGCAAAGAACATGCTGCCAGGGATAATACTATCAAGCCTAAAGTGTCAGCTACAGTCCAAGCTATTGAAACCTCCCACATGACTTTGTATAGGGATAAAACTGAATCACCTCCGTTCCTCCTCACCATAAGAATGTTCAGCAAGAACCTACACAACTGTTTGGTTGATTTAGGGGCGTCCACGAATGTCATGCCCTTGTCAATATGTAATGCCTTAGGACTACATCTTGCTAAATCCCTAAAAAAGGTGACATAGCTAGACAAAATAGAAGTAAGTGTAGTAGGAGAGTTAACTCATATCCACATGCAACTAGCATATGACCCTAGGATCCAGTATTACATTGATATTCAGGTAGTTGACATACCTGATACTTATGGAATGTTGCTTAGCCGAGACTGGTCCAAAATGCTTAACGGATATATGTCTACAGATTTCAATCACATGTGGTTACCATGGAAAGGTATACCAAACTAGATCAGGATTGATGCTGAGCCTAGAATGAAACATATGATCACTGAGTACAATCAAACAAATGAGATCATGTATGTAGACATAGAGCCTAGAGTTTACTGCATCAGGCCACAGACTGTCAAAATAGAAGAGATCCTGATGCTCGATCTTCATCATCATCATGATGATGATCATCAGGAGGACATGCTAGTTGCAGAACCTAATAATAATCTTGATAATGAGAATGAAATAGATCACTTCAGAGACTTTGAGATACATCTGACTAATCAGGTAAAACGTTGTCAATTGTTAAATATACCTGCTAATGATATTTTGATTGATGGATGGTGCAGATTACACGATGAAGCACATTCAGAAAAGACTTGGGAAACATGCTTAGATATGATGATGCTAGAGCAAACATGCAGTGAGGCATCATCATCATATTCCGAGGTAAATGTTACATCTGATGATGATGATACTAATTCTTATCTATCTTCTGCAAGAACAGAGGAGCTGACAGATCATGATGAAGATCATATCCTGAAAACAGAAGAAGTTCTGGTGTCTGACTAGATGAACGATGAAATGAAAGAAAAGATCACCCTTGGGAGTGATTGTTTTATGGAGCCAGACTATGAATTATCCGATGAAGACAAAGGTAGTAATCTAACTAAGTTTGAAGAATTTCTAGTAAAAGAAATAGAGAAGATGACACAATAGCATAGATCTCCCCAGGAGGTCTTAATTAAATGTTGTTGTAGGTTGTATGAGGCATCTCACTCATAAACAACTTGTTCACTATATTTACACATTTTGAAAAAGCATACAGCTGCAGATCTAGAGGGTCATCCTCCTACTGACGTAAAAGAGAAAATAGAAAAGCCATCAGGCTCACAAAATAAAGGAAAGAAGAAACTTGAAAATGATGACATCCCTAAGTTAAAGTGGATATCAGGTGGAGCAGTAGCCAGAGCTGCAAATAAAAAAGAAAGTTCAGCTAAGTATCCTACTGAAGATAAACCCTGGATCCTAAGGTTTGATGGATCTAAGTCCAAACAAGGCACTGGGGTAGGAATTGATCTCATTGATCCATCAGGAAAATCCTATCTGACAGCCTACAGATTACAGTTCCCCTGTACTAACAATGTAACAGAGTATGAGGCTCTGATTCATGGGATACTGTTTGCTCATAAGAAAAAAGTAAAGATTCTACATGTCTTCGGAGATTCAGAACTAGTTGTGAGGCAAGTGAGAGGAATTTACTCATGTAACTATAGAAAGCTATCCAACTATAGACATCGTCTGTGGGACCTAATTGAGGACTTTGATGCCTTTAATATCACCCACTTGCAAGAGAACAAAATCATAGGGCAGATGCACTTGCCCAAGCTGCCAGTACATTAGAGCCACTATCTATATCAGGTCTAAAGAAATTTTTATTAGAACTAGTGTCAGTACCTTCAGTACCTGATAATGTGACCAACCTCCAGGTGTTTGATGATGATCAACACATTCTGGATTTCATCTCAAACAGAGATGTATTTGATGCCCAAATTATAGATGAGAATGGTATAGAAGATCATGTCTGGAAGGAAGATGAGATATTAGAGTTGCCTAGCAACAAGATCCCCAAAGGTATGATTGAATTGGAAAGATCTTTTGATTTGGATAATATGCTCAAACAGAAGGATCTGCCCAAGGCAGATGGAGGTCAATATTCACAAGTGAATATTGGACAAGATGATGACAAGAAAAATGTCTTGATAGGTAAGGTTTGCACATCAGAAGAGTTAGAAGGAATAACTCAGGCCCTCAAAGATTACATACATGTAATTGCATGGACTTATGATGAGCTAAAGACGTATGACACTTCTGTCATAACTCATACTATACCTCTCAAACCAAATGTTAAACCTTTCAGATAGAAGCAGAGGCTAGTCAATGCTTTGCTTGAACCAATAATTCTTGAAGAAGTCAAGAAATTGTTAAACGCTAGGATAATATTTCCTGTGAGGCACTCCACCTGGGTTGCCAATCTCGTGCCAGTTAGAAAGAAGAATGGAGACATCAGGTTATGTGTAGATTTTAGGAATCTGAACCGAGCTTCAGAAAAGGACAATTATCCCTTGCCATCTTTAGATGAAGTGCTGCAGATTGTAAATGGAGCCAAAATGATGTCCTTTCTAGATGGCTTTTCAGGATACAACCAAGTGATGGTTGACAAGATTGACAGATTGAAAACTGCCTTCACCACAAAGTGGGGGATATTTGCATATAGACGTATGCCATTTGGACTTATAAATGCTGGAGCTACATTCCAATGAGCAATGGACATAGCCTTTAGAGGCTTAATAGGAAAATGTATAGTCATTTACATGGATGACTTAACAGTGTTCTCCAAAGAGAGGAGCGATCATGTAACTGATCTCAGAAATGTATTGAAAAAATGTGAAGAGTACGGAATATCACTAAACCCCAAGAAGTGCATATTTGGGGTGACAACAGGAAAGTTACTAGGCCATCTGATCATAGAAGATGGAATTATCATTGATCCTAATAGGGTGGAATCTATAATGAAGTTACAACTTCTAGGAAGCAAAAAAGAACTTAAATCTTACTTTGGTAAGATAAACTTTGTGAGGAAGTTCATCACAAGCTTTGCTGAGATTGTCAGACTGTTAAATGCTATGTTAAAAAAAGATGCACAAATTGAGTGGACACTAGAGGCCGAAGCTGCGTTTGAAGATATAAAGAAACCCATTTCAGATGCTTGTGTCCTCATTAGTCCAGATTACACAAAGGATTTCTACATCTATTCATTTGCTTCAGAACATACCTCTACAGCTGTGCTTACTCAGAGAAATGAAGAGAAAGAAGAAAAACTAATTACTTTCATGAGCTGTCCTTTCAGGGATGTCAAATTGAGATATGTAGATGTTGAGAGATAGGCACTTGCATTGGTCAGAGTAGTAAAGAAATTTAGACACTACATATTGAGAAGCAAAGTAATTGCCGTAGTACCAGATGCAGCGGTGAAGATGCTACTAATGCAAAGTGAGCCTGGTGAGAAAAGAGCCAAATGGATTACTGTATTACAAGAGTATGACATGTAAATTATACCAATGAAGCTGGTAAGAGGACAAGCTCTGAGTCAAATGATATCTGAAATTGATCCAAACATCACTAGTCAGCAATATGTGATCAATGAGAAAAACAATAAAGAGTGGTATGCAGATATCAAGTACATCCTGATTACTGGAAGATGTCCATCAAGGATGCAAGCTTCACAGAGAAGAGCCTTAAAGATAAGATCCCAAAAATACATGATGAAGGGGGGAACCTTATTCAAGAAGAATTATGAAGGAATATACCTGAGATGCTTAAAAAAGACAGAAGCAAATAAGGTCCTGTCAGAGTTACATGACAAGTTCGTAACGGAACATGGATCAGCCTTGGCCACAACACATGCAATCCTCAGAGTAGGATATTATTGGCCTACAATTTTTAAAGACACAGTTGATCATGTTAAATGTTGTCATGTTTGTCAGGTTGCCGCCAATAGAGAGAGATATGCTGCACAACCCTTGCAGCCAGTGATAGAAGAGCACCCATTTGCACAGTGGGGCATGGACTTCATAGGACCAATCAATCCTCCATCTTCTTCAGGCCATAGGTATGTCCTAACAATTACTGACTATTGTACTAGATGGACTGAGGCTGTTAGCAGCAAAACTTGTACTACAAATGATGTCATTAAATTTCTAGAGAGCAACATTGTCACCAGGTATGGAACTCCTTATGCTTTGGTAAGTGATAATGGTTCTACTTTCACTTCCACCAAGTTATCAAGTTGGTCTTTTGATCATGGGATTATACTTAAGTTTTCATCCAACTATTATCCGCAAGGGAATGGATTAGTAGAATCCACCAATAAAAATTTATTGGGTATCATAAGAAAATTAATAGAGAAGAACCCTAGGGAATGGAACTCATTTCTAAAGTATGCCTTATGGGTTGATAGAACTAGAATAAAAATTGCATTAGGAAACTCGCCTTTCCAACTAGTATATGGGGTGGATCCCATCCTCCCTGTAAACTTAAAAATTCCTACTCTGTAGTTTGCCCAAGAATACCTAGGCATAGACAATAGTCAAGAAGTCAAGTTGCTTCAATTGATTCACCTGGAAGAAAAAAGGAGTCAAGCAATTGACCAATTTGCAAAACATCAGGCTGTAGTCAAACACTGGTTTGACAAGAAGGCTAGAGTTAAAGCTTTCAGGATATCCAACTTAGTTCTAATATGGGATAAAGCCCATGAAAGGAAAGGTGACCATGGTAAGTTTGATAGATTATGTATAGGTCCCTTCCAAATTTTTGAGATACTAGGAGACAGCACTTATAGGCTTAAGAACCTGATAGGTGAGAATGTCCCATTGCCAGTCAATGGACAGTTCCTCAAGCATTATTTCTAGGCCTGAGTGACTCCATGATACTCATGTGTATCATATTGTACATTTGTATAGTTGTTTGTACAGTGTTCTTTTGTCCTGTGTTCTTTGGGTTGGGTTTGTTTTGGTAAGTCAAAATGATGCACTTCATCACCCTAGAAAATAACTAAATTGTTAGGATTCAAGTGATGAGATCACATTTAGATATAGGTTACGATTCCTCCTAAGAAGTAATCATGATCAGGTTTGTGATATTTTTTCATCAGGGCATCTTTTCTTGGTCAAAGTGAATCAATCACAATGAAACACCTAACAGCCTTGGGTTTGTTGAACACACAAGTATAGGTGTTAAGTGAAAAATCTAAAGGGACTCCCTTGCTACCAATACAATCTCCAACCTAAAGCTATAAGTGACTATACCATATACAAATGAGCTGACATGATGATATTAGATATATATATATATAAAATATATATAAACGATTATATTAGGCCATCTAAGTAACTCTATCGGGGCTATAGACGCCCACTGGCAGTGGGGATCTACTTAGGGAGATTGTATAGATAACCTTGCTAGGGCTATAAATGCATGCTGGTAGCAAGGCTCTATCTAGGTCGGCTATGAGGGATGATCTCCAACTATGTAGTTTAACACCAGTTACTTATGTTTTCAACTTGCTTTCAAGATGAGGATAATTAATCATAAGCACACACCTGATCCTTTGTTAGCATTGTTGCCATGATGAAATTTTATCATTCAAAAGATCATGATGCCTATGCTTAGACAGAATTAGAATACTATAAATGAATATGATCACATCACTTGAATCATTGGAATTTGTTTTTTTTCTTTGGTGGCAAGTTGTTGTGTGGTTACACAACATGCCCCATTTTGACTTGGCAAAACAGGGACCCAGGTTTTTGGCTTGGCTTGTGTTGTCTACTTTCTGGTAGTTTTGTAAAAGTAAGTCATGTGCATCATCATGAAGAGTCATGATGAGGTAAGTCATCATCATGTGGTCAATTTGTCAAAATTCGTATTTTATTTCTGTGACCTTATATTTGGAAAGAGCATTAAATTCCATGTAGGTTTGCCTTTTATTTCTTGTCGCGATAGCTATTCCAATTTGATGGAGGAGGATGACATTGAAACTCAACCTGATATTTGTGAATATCATCCTGCCTTCATGATATCCTGTCATATGGATATCCCCCCGCTCCCATTGCCGCCATTATCATTTAATGCACGCAGACATGGTAGGTGGTTCCCGCTGACCCCAGAACCCGATGAAACACCTAGCGAGATCCTACGTTTGCACGTGGATAATCAATGAATACAATCTAATTTGTCAGAGTTGCCCTAAATTTACCATGATTGCAAGGTTAAAAGGTAATTCAACCGTCATTTTTACATTTACCTTGCGATAAAATTGTTTTACAGAGCACCAACTTCCATATCCTCATATAGGCGATAGTTGCATGATTTGAACTCACAGACAGAAGGAAGGAAGTGATCATCAACTGAATTAAGAGCGTTGTTAACAGTTCACTGGTATAAAAGAGGTCTGTATAATCAGGTATGTAAATGAAACCCTCATCCTGTTGTGTCTGTAATAGGTAGGTATGGGTGGCCAAGCTGAAGTTCTGGTTTATGCATCCATATGATTAAGTAATGTTGAACAGATACAGTAGGCATGGTGATTTATAAAGTTAATCGCAATATGCATGCATGTGTATACCCATTGTGAGATAGGATTTTGTTGATTGCAGGTACTCATGGCCAACAAGAGGTTAATTAAGTGTCAAGAAGAATTCAGTAAGCCTATGTTCTCATCTCAGAGGGGCGTCCTATTCAAATATGGCGCCATTACAGATACCCATTAGGGGGATACTAATCTGGAGGCCTGGTCAGCTAAACTGAATGACGGGAAAAATAGAAGTCCTGTGCTGGATGTAGTTTTCGTATTCAGGATGTGGAATGCCGCTAGTTTCCCGTACTCCATGGAGTCTCCGGAGCTGGTCATCGAGTGTGCTAAGAATTATAATCCAAAGACCAGGTAGGTAATGAAGCATGGGAGGGTATATGCAGACCTGTCCATCAAAGGTCTTTCCAGAACATTTGGGCTGCCATTGGGCAAGAAGGTCAAGAGTGTAGACCTGAAGAAATTAGAGAAAGAGTATGAGAATAACAAAAAAAAAGCCAGGAAGAACATGTACCACTGGAGGGCTGAGAACAACACGTATTCGGTAGCTACCAAACTTCCTGTGCACTTGTTTAAGTATGATTTTGCTGATTAATATTGGTATATGATTGCCTTGCTCAACAAAGTAACAGGCCAGCCTAATGCTGGTAGCTTTAAGGATTGGATGTATGGTATAATAATGATGTGCATATACTCAGACATCAAGCCATTGTGGTGCCAATTAATAGGTGATGCTCTGCAAGAGCAGCTGATAAACCTAGGAGGTTCAAATTGTGCTTTCTACATGACATCTTATATTGTCTATTGATGTGCATACCAAGGCACATTTGATGCACTAGTTACCAATGGAAAGCTTACAAATACAAATGTTGTGCATATCTAGGATCATCATCCCCAGCTGCAAAGAGCCAATTACCTCCAAGACTAAAAACTGGTCAATGATGCATTTTCCATGCATCTGGTGAGGACCATGAAGGAGGACAGAACAAAGAGATTGAACATGGAGGCTCAAGAAATTATCTACAGGCATGGAGCCTGGTACATACAGTTTGCCACCTTCTCTTACATAAGGATTGAGGGTTTTGAAGGACCTCCCCTCATGCTGCCTAGGTATCTTACTGATGCAGTGGTACTTATGGAGTTCATCAAGCAGGGCTCCACTATGATAAAAGCATACAAAGATGCTAAGAAGCTACCACCAATTTTGTTTCTAGTCAGAATTGGCTGCTATATGTGCTCAAATTCTGAACACATAAAGAAGGTGATGGTCACCTTAAATAAAATGAGCTTGTAGCCGTTTCCATTAATCAGACCATATGATTCTTACGGTAGAATGCAGAAAATACTAGGAAAGCCTATTCATCAGAGGCACCTAGAGGACTTCTGGGCCGACTGTGAGGATGAAGCAGAGGCAAGAAGAAGAAGGTATCAAAGGTTAACTCTAAACCAAATTAGAACCTTTGATTGCATCCCCATCCCCCAACAATTGAAGAAGGATGATGGCAGTATAATTGTAGATGAGTATGAGCAAAAGAAGATATATAACGACACCATATCTGCACCTGACCTCACCATGCAGGAGGACATATCCTTGGACCCCTTCATTGCCAGGACCATACAACTAACCCAAGCTTGGGTTGATGAGTAGGTAGAGGTACTAAAGAATAAAGGTGTTGCCATTACGGTGGACAACAAGAAGAAGGGGCGGGATGTTCCCGGGGATGAGTATGATGATTTCTTGAATGAAAAGAGGAAGACTAAGGGAGATAGATTCCCTCCACCACAACAACAAATCAAAAGACCCCCAAGGGGCAAGAAGGTGGATAAAGAACCCAAAGGGGTTATTATTGAAAGGATAGTATTTTTTGTTGAGGAGGCAGCACCATCAGGATCTGGATCAGAATCAGCATCCCCTCCAAGAAGAGGAAAATCCAAGAAGAGTCAGACAGCAGAGGCTGGAATCACTGAGAACCTAGAAGAGGGTCAATCCTCAAGAAAACTAGGAGAAGAGGATATCCTCATGGAGGAAGAGCCTGAAGAAGAAGAGGGTCCATTAATAATAAAGAGGCAACCCCCTACATTGTTATAAGGGGCAGGTAGTGAAGTACCTAAGGAACTTTAGCATAATGTTCCACTTCCTACCATTGTCAAGTTCAAAGCTAAACTTGCCGAGGAGCAGATGAAAGAAACTTCACAGACGCAAGTAGGGCATGTCTCGCTTGACAAGACAATAAATCTGTCTGATGATGAAGTTGTGCAAGAAGTGGCTGCACAAAAGATGGAAACACTTGCTGCTAGTACAAGTATGACCCCTCATAAGCCCCCCCCAGTTCAAACTATACTGGAGGAGATGAAACAAGTGGAGGCAGAACTAGAAAAGAGCCCAGAGCAGGTAGCTCAGGAAATAGGGCTAGATACATTAATTACAGAGCTGACAAGTCCTGCAGTAGTTGACTTAATAGGGCAATAGGACGCAAGTCCTGAACATCTAGCAGGATCACCTGATAGGGGACACCCAGCAGAAGAAATAAAGATGACAAAATTGGAAGGCAATACTCCAGAATTGGGCCAACAAAGTCCGTAGGATACATCAGCAGAACCTGCTATAGCAGAGGTCCAGGAAACAAGGGCTGATGAAAGGGATGTATCAGAAGATCCTACTACCAAAGACCAGAAGGTTAATAGTACAGGTGTAGAACAAATAATGGCTTAAGAACAAACGCCAGCACCTCAAGTAGAATCCATAGTATCCAGTACAATGGATATATAACAAGGGGAAGAGTTGAAATTAGATGAAATAATGACAGAGAAAGATCATGATCATCATGATCAACATATAGATGCACCACAAGATTCCCCACACCAAGAAGATGCTCCTCCAGAGAAGGAAATTCCTCAACAAGAGGATGTACCACAAGATCAACAACAAGGTGAGCATCAGGAAGAAGAAATGAGAAAATCACCATCTCCACCACATCTGCTGACAAAAATGAGAGATACAGGTGAACATCATGATGATGCCGAGAAACATGATCAAGTGCCTCCATGGCTGGAGAAAGAGGTAAATGAAGAAGAAGAATTGGAAATCCAAGAATGTGATGTCTCCACCTTGTTCTCCAGGGACATAATGAAACCTAAAAGGAAGGCCAGAATGACCTCGGCCATCAAGAGAGATCCAACAACTGGAAGAAGGACTGCACAAATTGCAGTACCTACTGTGGAGAAGGAAAATGGTAAAATCACCCTGGATGAATTTCAAATTAGCATAGTGGATCTCGGTTTTTCCAATGAGGACCAAGAAGGTCAAGAGGGCAAGGACATTATTGATTCTTTGATTCAAAAGGTGAAAAGAGAAAAGGAGAAAAATAAGCAACATAAAGAGCACATTGCTCAGTTGCATGCCTACATAAGGAGGCTGATTAATCCTGATGATACTTCAACTAAACATGCAGTCCCATTGACTGCTATTTCTCAAGAGGAGGTAAATAAGTTAGACCTCATGAAACATGAGGCATCTGTGATAAGAAATTGGATGTCATCCACATTGGATGATGTAGAAGAAATAGTAAAGGCCTCTTTGAAGAGGTGGAGCATTCTGAGTGACTCTAGGACCAAGGTGGATAAATTGCAAATGCAGATCGGGAAAAGGTTCTAAGCATCCTGGGAGAATAAAAAAGATAAATCCTCAACTGCTTATTAGTAAGCAGGTATTGAACAACCATACTACATTGTTGGTGGACATCTAGTATAAAGACATTTAATTTGAATGTGGAGTGCTCAGAAGATGCAATAATAAGCTGAGAGAGGTTAGCATGAAGTTGCACGATTTAATGGCTATTGAGGCCGAAATATTAGAAACATTGGAAGGAAAAATGGAAGGGAAAATAGAGAATCAAGATGAAGAATGTGCCATCAAGGCTTTACATGACAACTTCCAATCGTAGCAGATGATCCACTTGTCCACTTGATGGAAGAAGTTATAGATAAAATAATGAGGATCAAGGTCAAGATGGAGAAATACAATGAGACATTGCAGGACAGGAAAGACAAATTAGATAGCAGTAGAAACAAATATGAGGCACACAAGCACACCATCATCAAAGCAAAAACTCAAGATGGCAGAGCAATAGACCCAATTGTGTAGTCATATGAGCAGATCCGGAGTAGCATGCAGCCTCATATGTGGGGTCATCATCATCAAGATAGTGAAAGTTTAGGAAGTGATGCACATGATGATGATCCACATGAATCAGATGAAGAGCATGATGAAGACACATCATAAGGGGACTGCGTAAATAATCTAGATAGTTGCCAGCTGGCAACTTGTGCCATTTTGTAAAGTTTGACAAAGTCAAGAGGAATGATGACCATAGATGTGCATTGGTAAATCAAGATCGTGGATCTTTTGTAACGGATTCCTCACCTTATTCTATAAAAGCTGATGGAATGCCTTATTGTAAATATTTGAAACTTAATTGAAATTCGTCTGCTGAAACATTCAGAGCTCATTTCAAAGTTTTTGTAAACATCTATATTTTTGCATGTTTAATGAATGAGAAGACTGTGTCGATTACAATTCATAGTAAATCTTGAGTAATCAGTGTATGAATTCTGGACATATGTGGTGATCTGCTGCGTCCCTTGGAGTGCATGTCTACTTACATATGTTGTCTTTGTACAAATTTCCCTTTGAAGTTAGCATCAACTATATCTAGCTATGGAATGTCCTGGTGAAAATATGGTTTGGTTTTCTTCTCTTCATGACAGTATCTAATATACATGTGGTTCAGAAGCCAAAGGTTCAACTTTAATTAGAAGCATTTCTTCAATTTCTTTTGAATTTTAGAACATTTCATCCTCATAATTGCAAACAATTTATGATCTTAAGCAAATAACATAGATATGTAGACATCTCGTAGATAAATTGCAAATATTTAGCATATTTGAATACAAAGCATGCATAATTGAAAATATCATGCAAAGATTGAAGTATTTCTGCATCTTTTCACCAAATAACTATATAATATGACTTCTCTATAAAGAATTTCTGCAGGAATGTCATGATGATGTTTAACTTTCACGTAAGGCCCCAAAATGGAAACAGTAACTCACATTAACCTCTGAGTAACTTCAGATGATTAAGACCTAATCACCGGAGACTTGGGATCATGAATTCTTTGAATTCATCGTATCTTTCAAGATGAATAAAGGTTAATATGTACTTTTATTCTATGCTTGTTTGTGACTAACATCATGACCAACAGAGCTTGAAAGCAAAGGTGTGATCTCAAGCTAGTGGATGGTAAGAGGGTGCCAAAGGCGCGCTGGTGGATTTCTATAGAGTAACAATACAAATAACCTGGATGATTAGAATGGAAGGATGAGGTTTCTTTTATAGACTCGGAAGAGTGAGAATCAACAGTTGAGATGAGATATGATTATCAATGGCTACAAATGGTTGAGGAATGTGCAACCAGTAGAAATATGACAAGTGTCCTAGCTCCATCATGAAAGAGGGGACTTGATAAAATTGATTGGAGAGTTAACTCCTTTAATTGATCAATTAACAGACTTGATTAGTCAGTTGAAAGAATGGATTATGGAATTGACTAAATTAATTGAGGGATTAACTCAATTAACAGGTTAGTTAACACTTTTGATTGATTAGTTAACTAACTTCTGATTTGAGAAGAAATAGGCCATGTGGGTGAGGGAAAATAAGGTAATTAAATATTAAATATATTTAATTACATGTGCAACCTAATGAGGTGGACAAGGTGAGCTGGAAAAGTGAGGTGTAAGTGTGATGTGGATTTTTGGAATTTAGAACTTAGGATAGAGGAATTTGGATTAATTAAATAATTTATGATTATTTAATTGTATAGGACACTTAGAAGAATAAATAGATTTTATTTAATTATGGAATAGTGAATCGATTAAATAAATTTAGAATATTTATTTAATTGATAGAAGAATGGAATAAATATTTAGAATATTTATTTAGGATGAATCGTGCCATTTTTAGGTGTATACACTTAGTTATTTGGTCTTTAGAAGGAGAGTTTTGCTTTTCTATCTTGATCCTAAGGGTTGTCATTTTTCAAAATTTTGGCTAAGTATGGAACCCTTGTACCTTGAGCATTTTGGCCTTATAAGTAAGATCAACATTTAATAAAGTTACACATTAACATAAGTTTGTTTTGGTCATCCTATAAGAGAATAAAAATTTAAACTTCTTTTTGCACAGTTATACACTACTACAGCAACACCACACAATCATCTATTCATAAGGATGAAGAAAATATTTCTTAACTCTAGTACCCTACACAACTAATAGTCCTAAATTTGCACAACTCAATATAATCATTAGCTTCACAAGTCAGTAAATAATATATCAGATATCAATGCATGACCATAAAGGCCCTAAGGGGCCAACCTAATGCCTTGGGGGCTCATCCATGATGGTCTTTCCTACGTACACATGGCGTAGAGGCTTCATAGTTTGGGGACATAAACTTGCAATCATAAGGTTAACTTAGATACAATAACTCATCATACAAAAATGCAAGAATATAAAATACATTCATAATGCAGGAAATTACACATCTAATGATGCATACTCAAAACCAAAACTGGTTGATACAAGAAGATATACATCATACATTCATCCATATTACATTCTAGAATCCAGTAATACTGAACACTCATTTAATCTATAAGGTAAGTTTTTTTAAAACAGACATTAAGATAATCTCTAGTCAATTAGAAATCAGAATTCCATTTCTTTAACTCAGTCTAAGATGATAACTCCATAATCTAGTTAAAGACTTTCGTAAGGTTTTGCCTAAATATACTTAATTATAATGTTGTTCATGCAATGATAGTGTCAACAATTGGACAAATCAAGAGTATCTTCTTCAGCCAAAAATAAAAATGATTCATTTTCATTCAAATCTAGCCAACTACCATTTCTTGAATACTAATAAGTCATTAGAACACTTTACACCCTATCACAACTTCTTATCTAAACAAATTTGAAGATCAAAAGGATGATCAAAACATAATACCATAGATTTATCATTTAAATCATTCCAATAATCTTAATATTTTAATTAAGTAGTTATCATTAATTTAAACAATTAGATTCCTTAACTCCCTACATATATCCTTCCTCAAGCTACACTATCGTCACAAATTAGACACTAAATTTATGAACACCAAGATCTTGTAGATGCGGTGAAAGCAAAATATACGAATTTAACATTCTATCAATCCTTACAAAGATCTTGCTACACTATCAATGGCATCTTCTCAAGATAAAATCCTCATCCAGAAAAATCATTCATACGAGTTTTGTAAACATAACACATAACTTAAAAGTTTTGTAAACATAATTAAAAAGTTTAGTAAACATAACTAAAAAGTTTTGGTAAACATAATTAAAAAGTTTTTTAAACATAACACGTTATGCAATCTTCATCATAATGAAAAAGTATTGACGATGCTCTCTATTTCTACATTGCTTGTGTAATGAATAGGTTGAAGTGGGAAAGATGCTCAATGTATTGCTCACTGTAATAAGTATTAGTAGTGACAATGATGTCTTTCATGGTGAACTCCAAAGAAAACATTCCTTCCAACTTTATATGTGTGTTGTCCACCACCATCGATTCATCATTCACTAGGCTAAGGGCTTGAGGCAGTAATTGAGCCAATTCATCCTTCCATACATTTTGCTCTTTGAGATCACCTGTATCATTGAAGAAAGTAGGAAAAGACATATCAAATGGTTGATCAAATTTGCCAATCTCCTTTGTAAGGATGATATGAAATTGATTGTGCATATCAACTAATTCTTCACAAGTCTTAAGTATTTGACCATCAACATTTTCTCTAGCCATTAGCTATTCCTTCTTTTCCATTATTCTATGTTGTAATCTATTGTGTTCTTGGAGAGCAGCATGAGTTTTAGTCTAAGTTACCCAGAATTTGTCAGCTTTTGCAAGTACCTTTTCAAACCTTTTCTTTATCAATTCTAAAACAATCTAAAACTTAACAGCCTTCATTTCTTCACCTAATTTGTAATACTTCTTCTAAATCTTTTTAGATTTATGTTTCCAGTATGCATTCTTAGTCCTTGCTTCTAGTAACCTAGTGTCACTATCCATCATAGGTGGGTAATAGCTTGAAGAAGATGGAAATTTATCCTTGTACCTAGCTATTTCATGCCCTAAATTTTCATTTTTAGAAGAATATTTTTTATTGTCCTTCACCAAATTTTAAATTTTAGCTTTAGTAACTTAGCAACATTAATGTTTACATCAGCAATCTCAATTGGATCAGTATCTCCCACTATACGTACAAGAAGGTGACCAAAGACTTTGTGTGGGTCATTAATAATTGTTGGCCTCTTCTCTGGTGGATACAGAGCCGAGATCAGAAGAGTCGCATTGTCAATATTATATCCTGACTATGTGTAGATGTTTTCCACTACCTCTGTGCTCAACTTCAAAGTTTTATTCTGACTCTTCCTAAAGCTATCAAATACAATTACAAAACTTATAACCCAGCCTGGGTAGATCATAACACTATCTTTTTGTAGAAATTTTTGCCCCTTCTCAGGAGTAATACTTTTCATTTCTTTATACACTTCCTCCTGTAACTCCTTTAGGGCTTCTGTTTCTTTCTTAGGAGTAATTTCTTTAATCTTTTCTCTTATTAGTTTTCCTTTATATTCATAAAAAATGATCTAAATTCTAGAGAATTAACAAAAGAATCATCAAAAGTAAATTTATGGCATGTAAGATACCTAATATCATTAGAAAGTTGATCCGATGATTCCAACTTAACCACATTTCTTTTTGGTGGGGCATCATATTTCTCAATAATAGGTTTAGCTTATTTTGAATACATTCAACTTCTCCTTCAATTTCTTCATCACTGGCCATAGATGTATGAACAGAGAAACTAACGTTTGGAGTGGGCTACAGAGAGGTATGGCAGAGTGGAACTAGGTTCTCAGCCTATATCCCTATAACATCCTCTACCATGAGAGCATTTTTTGTCTTTTGAGCATTGAAGGTGGCACATCCCTAGTCAGTTCATCCTCGTGAAAAAATAATTTATCCAATCTTTCTAAAGGATCCTTAATGTCATAGAAACCACTTGTGTATAACGAATCATTTTTAATTCTCCAAGCCTTGACCATCATCACTTTATTGTATATATCTCTTTTCCTTGTTGCTTGGTGTTCATCAACATTCTTGATTAGGTCATCCTCTAAAAAGAGCACATGTTGATACCCTTTCAACGATTGTTTCAATTTGACATTATTGATAAATTATTTAGGATCAAATCCCTTTCTCTCATTTACCTTTGGCAAATTGTAATGTTCTAACTTATTATCAATAAGGTCATATCCTTTATCAAAAACAACAGAAAAATCACCAAAGCAAAGTTTACCAGGCATGAGTGATTGTTTATTATAGCATTTGAGATGCATAAAATCTGAATAAGCCAGTTGCTTGGCAATTTCCAAGTATGATTTTCTATCTGGAACAATTTTTGGCAAAAGAAAGGGGGTTCCTTCGAAACCATACACTTGGATCTTAGTACAATCATCATATGCATACCAATCTCCCCAATTATGGTTGACCTTCCATCTATGATCTTTTTCCTTAGGTCTAATAAATTTTGTATTTCTAGCAACAAATTATAATCACAAGGGTGACCAAGAAACTTGTAATGTCTTTTTACAAAATATTCTTCAAAATATAAATAGTGTGATCTAACACATCTATTATCCCATATTGTAGTCCACATTTGAAGAGGCCTAATGTTTCCAGTATCATCCATATCCTTCATCCTCATATGATCACTCAATATTCCCATGTTTGCCCTTCATGCAGGATGAGATGGATCAATAATGAATATTGTTTGAAATAGATAGATTGACTATTATTTTTTATAGAAGTGACATCATTATTGAGATTGTTTTCCAGATACTCAACATAATCAAATGGTATAGCATCTAGGTTTTGTATATCAGCTGCCAAAACCATTGGAGTTGTGGATATGAGTGCAGGAGCATCGAAACCTAGGACTTGACAAATAGAGTAGTAAGTACACTGAAAATATTCCACAAATAACTCCACAGAGAATGGGAGCTTTCTGTTGCAAGTATGTGCCTAATTGGTGTTTGATCACTCCATATTCCCATGGTTTGCCCTTCATGCAGGATGAGATGCATCAATAATGAATATTGTTTGAAACATATAGATTGACTATTATTTTTGATAGAAGTGACATCATTATTGAGATTATTTTCCATATACTCAACATAATCAAATGGTATATCATCTAGGTTTTGTATATTAGCTGTCAAAACCATTGGAGTTGTGGACATGAGTGCAGGAGCATCCAAACCTAGGACTTGACAAATAGAGTAGTAAGTACACTGAAAATATTCCTCAAATAACTCCATAGAGAATTGGGGCTTTTTGTTGCAAGTATGTGCCTAATCGGTGTTGTCATTGATGGCAACATATCTGTGTAGTCATTTGTGTCAACTATGCTCTTTGTTGAGGATATTGAGAAAATTAGCTCCTTTGGTGATAACAATGTGTTGCAGTACAAACAGTGCATTACATGCAGAAAGAATGGTCCAGAAGAATGCTCTGCATTTACTGTAGAATAAATATGTTTACCTACGGATTGGAAGTTATTTAAAAGCCTATCTGAGAATGTAATATTCTAAGTTTGAGCCTTCAGTATGAAGAATTGAGTGAGTTATGTTCACCAGAATGAAAACAACTTTTTCTGTGTGTTTGGTGGTGACCACGAGAAAGTGTTTTGCTCTGCATTCCTCCGTATTGAAGTATTTTGGTCTGCAATTTTGGAAGTAAGCCCATGATGATGTTAAATGCCTTCAAGTGTAATGGTTTGTGATTTGGTGGTCTGCAAGCTATCTTTTACTTATGACAGTGGTTGACAATGTTGTTCTTGCGCTCTGGCTTGAAAAATCTTATTGATAAAGTGGTTAGATATTGTGCAGTTGCTCCTAGTGATTACAATGTGCTTGTGGATGTCTCTTGATCATGCTCTAACATTCAAATTGGTCCACAAGGTGTAATTTAGATCATCCATGAAGCGTGTTCTTGAATACTTGTGTTAATATTAGTCTTGGCCAACCTAGTTGAATTCATCATTTATGGAGATGCATCAAAGATTGTGATAGTGTGTTGTAGCATGGAAGCTTGTGTTTGAGTCCTAGCTAAGGAGTGGCATGATCCAACATACATTCTTACATCTTTTCCTTAGCTAAATTTGTATTAGGTCTAGACCTATTTTATGTATGTTTGTAAAGCCGACCTTGGAGATTGTTCCAACGGCTGATGATTATAATTCCAACCTTGATGATCATTCCAAGGTTGATGAACTATATAAATACTTGTAATTGAGTCATGAAAAATTATCCAAGTGTGAAGATGCGAAGATAGAAGATAAGTAAAGTAGAAGAGTAGAGAAGAATTGTTTGTGCTTCAATAGAACTCAACCTTGGCATAGAGTAGATGTTGTTATCTCAGTTCAACCTTTTGGTAGTGAGCCTCCCTTTGGTAGTGAGCCTTTCTTTGGTAGTGAGCTGCCTTTAGGCAGTGAGCCTTTCTTTGCAGTGAGCAAGTTGGGAAGTGAACCCTGTAGGTAATGAGCCTCCGGTTTTCAGTATTGATATAACTTATATATTTTTGTGCGCTAGCACCAACCATGGTTTTTCCCTTTTAGGGTTTTCTACATAAAAATCTAGTGTCTACTGTGTTGTTTATACTTTTGTGTTTTGATGCTTTCATTTTTATATATGAATATAAGTAATTGATAAGTTGATGATCATATTTGGTTAAAAGTTTTAGGACAACTAATTCACCCTGCCTCTCAGTTGTCCAGTGAAGTTCAACAATTGGTATTAGAACCAAGTTCCTCTAAAGAAAGCCTAACAGTTTGAGGAAGATTCAAAATGTCTTATAAGAAGGAAGCTCTACATTTTGATGGGACAAATTATGCTCTTTGGAAGGTACAAATGAAAATCCATCTTCTTTGTCTTGGTTATAAAGTATGGAAAGCTGTAGAAACAAAATATACCATGCCTCCAAATGGTTTGATGCCTGAATATGAAATCAATGAATATGAGATAGATGTCAAAGTAAAGGATGCTCTGCTAAGTTCCTTAAATGACTCAGTATTGACAAAAGTTGTGGACCTTGAAACTGCAAATGAGGTATGGGAGAAGCTGAAAAATCTATATGAAGGAGATGATTCTATAAAAGAAGCCAAGCTGCAAAGTCTGAAAGTGAAATATGAGGTTTTGAAGATGAATGAAGATGAAAACATAACAACCTTTATCCAAAGAGATGATGAACTTGTCACTAGAATAAAAGGTATGGGAGGTACTCTCAGTGATAAGGAAGTTGTGATGAAAATTCTCATATCACTACCAAAGTCATATGGTCACAAGGTAGCTACAATTGAAGAATTCATGACTATGAAGACTATTGATAGAGATCAGTTACTTGGAAAGCTTACAACCTTTGATGTGAGAATTTTGTGATGCCTTGCCTAAAGTTGAATCAACTTCTAAAGACAGTACTTTAGTAGAGATCTCTAAAGCTGAGAAATACAAGGTGGATGATGAATTTGATGACATTGAAGTTAACTTTTTTGGTAGGCTACAAAGAGGCTCTAGTAAGTTCAAAGGTAAATTACGTTTCAAATGTTTCTCTTGTGGTAAAGTAGGTCATTATGCTTCCAGATGTCCTGAAAGAATTGAAAGAAATAAGAAGAAACATGAGAGTAGGCCTAGAGTTCCAAAGAAATGCTACTATGATAGATATTTTGATGATGAAGGAGTGATTGATGATGAATCTGATGATGCTAATACTAGTACAAATGAATGCCTGTTTATTGCTATTTAAGAAGATCTAGTGTCTACGAATTCTGCTAGATGTGTGAAGGATGAAAAACCTGTAGAAGAAAGTGCTTTGACTATTTAGGTTGAGAAATTTAAGGATGAATGGATTATTGATAGTGGATGCTCACATCACATGACTGGTGACAGAAGTAAGTTTGTAAGTTTGGAAAAGTATGATGGAGGACTGGTTAGGTTTGGAGATAATACATAGCTGGCAAGATTTGTGGAAAAGGATCTATTTCATTTGATGGAAAGTATAATACTGACAATGTTCTATATGTGAAGGGTTTAAAGTATAATCTTTTGAGTGTTGGTCATATGTGTGACAAAGGATATGATCTAAGATTCAAGGATAATGGGTGCAAGATCATGGAGAGCTCCAAAACTCTAATTACCATCGGTAAGAAAACTAAAGGTAATATCTATCAACTAACAGGAACTAATGATTATTATTTATTGGCTCAAACAAATGAAAGTTGGTTATGACATAGAAGGATATGTCATATAAACTTTGATAGTTTGGTAAAGATAAGTTTAGGTTAGATTGTGAGAGATTTACCAAAACTTGTAAAATAATTCAACACAATCAACAAGGAATGTCAGTTAAGGAAGCAAACAAGAACAAGATTCAATAATAAAGAGCAATTATCTACCGGTTTGCTAGATCTAGTGCATATAGATCTCTGTGGTCCTGCAAGGGTGAGAAGCCTACAAGGTGATAGGTACTTCATGTTGCTTATTGATGATTATTCTAGAACGACTTGGGTTACCTTTCTAAGAGACAAATCAGAAGCCTTAGAGAAATTCAAATCTTTCAAGGCAATACTTGAGAATGAAATAGATTTGAAGATCAAATGCTTGAGGTTTGATAGAGGAGGTGAGTTCACATCAAATGAATTCAACATTTTCTATGAAGAGCATGGGATAAAGAGACAGTTGTCTACACCTAGAACTCCTCAGCAGAATGGAGTTGTGGAAGGAGGAAAAGGATAGTTTAAGAGGCTACTAGGACTATGATGAAGGAACCATATCTATAGGAAGTATTTTGGAAAGAGGCTATCCATATTGTTGTTTACATCCAAAATAGAGTTCAAGTGAAAGGTAATTATACTTAGACTCCTTGTAAATTATGGTATGGAAAAATTCCTATAGTAAAATACTTCAAAGTCTTTGGAAGAAAATGCTATATCAGGAGAGATCAAGATCTAGGAAAGTTTGATGCAAGATGCGATGAATGAATCTTCCTTCGATACTCTACCAAGAGTAAGGCTTACCGATGCTAAAAAAAGTCTCAAGAAGATTGTTAAGAGTGCAAATGTGAAGGTAGATGAAGGCAAGGAAATCATATCAGACATGAGTTATTATGAACCATATGAACTTGTGACTATAGTAATTGAAGAGAAAGACAATCAAGTAGACAGTCAGGATGAAGAAGAGGCTCTAGAAAGTGTTGTCAAGACTCCTAGGTATGTAAGGATTAATCATTCTGAAGATTAGATAATAGGTGACAAGAACAAAGGTGTGTTAACAAGAAGAAGAGTTGTAGAGGAACAAGTCAATTACTATTTACTTTCAAAGATTGAACCAAAAACTATGAATGAAGCATGCAATGATGAAAATTGGGTAAAGGAAATGGAGGAAGAACTATTACAGATAGAGAATGAAACTTGGGAATTAGTTCCTAGACCTACTGATAAAAATGTTATTGGAACTAAATGGGTCTTCAGGAACAAGTTGAATGAAAATAGAGAAGTTGTAAGGAATAAAGAAAGACTTGTATGCAAAGGATATTCTCAAATTGAAGGGATATATTTTGAAGAAACTTTTACCCCAGTAGCACAGATTGAAGCAACCAAATGTTCTTGTCATTTGCAGCTCACAAATATTTTAAGGTATATCAGATGGATGTGAAATCTGCCTTCCTAAATGGTGAATTAGAAAAGGAAGTATACATTGAGCAACCAGAGGGATTCCAACTGTCAAATCAAGGTGATATGGTATGCAGGTTGAAGAAAGCATTGTATGGACTCAAACAAGCTCCTAGAGCCTGGTATGTAAGGTTAGACAGGTATTTATTGCAATTGGGATTTAGTAAAGGTACTACAGATAGCAATCTATACTTCAAAATCAATGAGGATAAGATCTTGATTGTTGAGGTCTTTGTTGATGACATTGTGTTTGGAGGAAATGATGGATTGTGCATAAGGTTTGTTAGTGAGATGAAAAGTGAATTTGAAATGTCCATGTTTGGTGAAATGAATTTCCTTTTGTGTCTCCAAATTAATTAATTAGATAAAGGAATCTTCATATCTCAATCTAAGTATGTGAAAGAGTTGTTGAAGAAGTTTGGGATGAAAGACTCTAAACCAGTATGTAGTCCCATGGTGACTGGTGGCAAGTTGAAGAAAATTGATGAATCACCCAAGGCTGATAAAAAAAAATATAGATCCATGATTGGATGATTTCTTTATCTAACTCAAACCAGACTTGATATTATGCATGTAGTTTATGTTGTTGCAAGGTTTCAAGCTGATCCAAGAGAATCACATGTGATGGCAGTTAAGAAAATTCTATGGTATTTGAACGGTACTCTAAATTATGGCTTATGGTATCCAAAGGAAAATGATTTCAATCTCAGTGCTTATACAGATGCAGATTGGGCTGGAGATGTTGACGCCAGAAAGAGTACAAGTGGAGGTGCCTTCTTCCTGGGTAACAGATTGGTTTCATGGATGAGTAAGAAACAAGATTCAATTGTCAACTACAGAAGTAGAGTATGTTGCAGCAGCATGTTGTTGTACTCAAGTGTTATGGATGTGTTGTGTGGTTACACAACACACCCCATTTTTACTTGACAAAATAGGCACCCAACTTTTGTTTAGCTTTGCTTGTGTTTTCTGCTTGCTGGCAGTCTGGTAAAAGTAAGACAGTGTAGATGATCCTGCATAGTGGGACTAGGTAAGTCATCATGATGAGGTCAATTTTTTCAAAGTTAAATTTTCATGTCAATAACCTCATGGGTGGATAGAGCACAAATTTCATGTAGGTTTGCCTTTTGGATCACCCTAATATTCATTAGCGAACAAAAGTTATGATGAGTCAAAGATCTGGTCAAACCTAATATTCCGGGGGGAGGATCATTTTTCTCAATATTAGTCATCTTACAAAAGATCACCCCGATCCAAATTATCACCCAATAAAATCATTTGCTCTGAACATCTGGACATCAAATTTATGTGATAGTGACACTTACCGTAGAACATCATATATTTTGCGAGGGTCATATTCTCAATATCACCCGATATTTGAAATATCCACCTGTCGCAAAATATCACCCTAAACCAATGTCCTGCTGACGTCATCCAAACTTGATAATTGAAGAAACAAAATATCGATGACATCACCATCCTTTTTACCTCACGGAGGTATATTTCCAAACATGATCCTTCCTACATAACATGATGATGATGTCATAATGCGACAATGATGAACCAAGTCTTTATCCTGTTGACGTCACCCTGATATTTCGACAGGTCATTTTAGTCTGGGGGGTGATATTATAAACATCACCAGACATTCAGAACATCCCTTGATATTTTGAATATCTACCCGATATTCTCAACCTGACCTGATGTTTCAACATCGGTCTTTCTACCTAAAACAGATGATCATATTATACCAAAGGGGTCATATTCCCAATATCACCTAATATTTAGAATATCACTTGATATTCAGAGATCACCCCATGCCTCACCACCATAACATTAAATGCATGCAAATATGGTATGTGGTTCCCACCCATTACGAACCCGATACATACACTTGGCAGGATCCAGAAGTTTCATATGAAAAAATTAGAGGTTGCATTTAATTCACCCTAATTTGCCCTAATTTGCCTAAGTGGAGAGGTTAAAAGTGATTTATAGATTCATTTCAGACTTACCTTGTGATAAAACAAATTTTTACAGTGCTCTAAGCTTACAAATCTTCATAAGGCTACCTGCGGATGCATAGAGCTTGCATCAGAACGGGATACGAGAGCACTGTTGGTAATTGAGTCCCTTTCATAGATATCAACATAATTAAGAAGATAAGTGCATCAGGTAAGTAACTGATACCCTTTGGTTGTCATATTCTGCATATCCAGATATCATGAGGTTTTCTAGTTGAAATTTAAAATTATGCATGTCAGGATAAATGAAGTGTGGAAAGAATAGTAGTATGCATGATGAATAATGATTATGTAATGTATATGCATACTTGTATATGTATCAATTGTAAGACCAGGGTGTGTTAATTGCAAGCATCCATGGCAGATAAATGGTTGGCTAAGTTAGACGCGGAATTCCTGAAGCTGATGTTTGCTCATCCTGATGGTGTTCAATTCAAATACGGTGCCATTAAAGACACACACCAAGGGAATATAGATCTGGCTGCCTGGTTAGTCAAAATGAATGATGAAAAGAGTAGCATCACCTTGCTAGATGTAGTATTTGTATCAGGAATGTGGAGTGCAGCTGGTTTCCCGTATTCTATGGAAACCCCTGAGCTGGTTATTGAATGTGCAAGGAATTATAACCCATAGACCAGGAGGGTAGAGAAACATGGCAGAATATATACTGATCTGTCAATTAAGGGTATTGCTACTACATTTGGTTTGCCAATGGGAAAGAAGGTTGCCAAGATAGACCTGAAGAAGTCAGAAGTAGAGTATGAGAATAACAAAAAGTCTGCAGGAAGAAGATGTATCAATGGAGGGCGAAGAATAGTCCCTATCCGGCGGCAGCTAAACTTCCTGTACATTTGTATAAGTATGACTTTGATGATGAGTACAATACATGATAGCCCTGCTTAGCAGAGTGACAGGCCAGCCTGATGCTAGAAGTTTTAAAGCCTAGATATATGCAGTCATCCTGATGTGTCTATACATAGATAGCAAGCCAATGTGTGTTAAAATGATAAGTGATGCTCTGGATGAGCAGCTAATGAATCTAGGAGGTCCGGATTGTTCCTTCTACATGACATCATATATAGTTTATTCATGTGCCTGTAAGGGTACATTTGATGCCTTGATCACAGATGGAAAAATTGGAGGCACAACCAATGATGCACACATATGGGATCATCATCCCCAACTGCAAAGAATGAATTACCTCCAGGATTATAAATTAGTGAATGATGCATTCTCTATGCATCTAGTAAGGACCATGGAGGAAGATAGAACTAAGAGACTGAGCATGGAAGCTCAGGAGGTAATATACAAGCATGGGGCCTGGTTCATTCAATTTGCAACTTTTTTCATACATTAGGATTGAAGGATTTATAGAGCACCCTCTCATACTCCCAAGATATCCAACTAATGTTGTAGTGTTAATGGAGTTCATGAGGTAGGTTGAAACAATACTGGATGCTTATAAATCTAATAACAAGCTTCCCCCAGTATTGTTTCCAGTAATAATGGGCTGGTATATCTGCCTAGATAGTGAGAGTATTAAGAAATCCATAGCTGGCTTAACAATGATGAATTTCTAGCCATTTCCATTAATAAGATCATATGATCCTTATGGAAGGATGCAAAAAATCATGGGACAACCCATTCACCAAAGGAATCCTGAGGATTTCTGGGCAGATTGTGAAGATGAAGCTGAAGCCAGAAGAAGAAGATACCAAAGGTTAACACTGAACCAAATCAAGACCTTTGATTGCATCTCCATCCCAGCACAACTAAAGAAAGATGATGGAATGATAATGGCTAATGAATATGAAGAGAAAAAGATATATAATGATACTATCTCTGTGCCAGATCTCACTATACAGGAGGATATCTCCTTAGATCAATTCATAGGCAGGATATTACAGTTAACCCAAGCTTGGGTGGATGAGCAGATAAATGTACTAAAGAAAAAAGGCATTGTCATCACTATGGATAATAAGAAGAAAAGACAGGAAGTTCCTAAGGGTGAATTTGATTCTAGTTGAGAAAAGGAAATCCAAAGGAGAGAAGGCACCACCCCCTGAAAAAAGCAAGAGGTCTTCAAGAGGTAAGAAGACTGATCCTAAACCCAAAGGGGTATAGTGGAAAGAGTGATAGTGCCTGTTGAAGATGCATCAGGATCTGGACAAGCATCAGCATCATCAACACAACCTCCTCAAGATAAATAAAAGGCCAAACAGATCCAGAGGCCAACTACACAACCTACTATTACATATGACGAGGATCAAGCCTCACAAAAGAATGAAGAGAAGGATATTCCTCTTGAAGAAGAATCTGAAGAAGAGGGAGGCCCCATATCCTTCACAAGGAAAGAAAAGCACCTCAGGTGATAGCAACTACACCTAAGAAACCAAGGACTTCTATGAGAGGTGAAATAAGACAAACTCCCATAATGTTGAGGGGAGCAGGTGGGGAAGTGTTTAAGAAGGAATTGCAACATAATGTTCCACTTCCCACCATTATGAAGTTTAAAATTGAACAAGCAGAGGAACATTTGAAAGAAACCTCCAAAGTACTTCAAAGTGGTCAAGTTTCATTAGATGAGACAGTCGACCTATCTGATGATGAGGTGGTGAAGGATGTAAATTCACAAGGAATGGAAACCCTTGCTGCTAGCACTTGGATAACTCCTCATGGAACTCCATCAGTACAAACAATGTTAGAGGAGATGAAGCAAGTGGAATTAGGGAAAGAGAAGAGCCCAAAAAAGGTAGCCCAGGAGATGGGGCTGGATACCTTAGTTGAACAAGTAACAAGTTCTGTAGTAATTGATCTCACCTATAGACAGGATGCAAGTTCTGAAAATCAAGGAGGTACACAGGATAAAGAAGAAAATATTGAGAAAGTAAAAGTGGCAGAGATAGAGAGCCATACCTTGGATATGGGTGAGCAGCAACAAAAGGAAGTACCTGTTGGGCCCAAAACAATAGATGTCCCACCAAAAGACAAGGAGGATAAAGAAATATCGAGTCTTGATGACCATAAGGCTCAAGAAGTAATTGTTACAGCTGCAGAATGAATTGTAGTTGTAGATTAGCTGGAAGAGCCTAAGGTAGATACAGTAATATCTATGGAAACTAATATGCCTCATGACGAGGAAATCACTAAGGTAGATGAGATACCTGTGGAGGAAGGAAAAGATCAAGATTAGGATAAAATGAAGATGATCAACAACATCATCCTCCAGAAAAAGAAGGTCCTCAACAAGAGGATATACCCAAAGATCACCCTCATGAGGAGCATCATGAGGAAGAAATAAGGAGATCACCCTCACCATCACACATGATGGTAGATACTAGAGAGCAGGGTGATCATCATGATGATGATGAAGAACAACAACTAAAAGATCAAGTTCCTTCGTGGCTCGAGAAAAAAGTTGGTGTACAACCAGGTATAGAGGCACAAGAATTTGATGTGTGTACATTGTTTTTAGAAACATTAATAAAGCCTAAAAGGAAGGTAAGATTAACTTCTGCAATAAGAAGGGATCCTGATACAGGTAGGAGGATGGCACAGGTAGCTGTTCCTAAAGTTGATAAAGAAAAGGGCAAGATCACTCTGGATGAGTTCCAGATTACTACAGTGGATTTGGGATTTGCCAATGAAGATCAAGAGGGCCAAGAAGGTAAGGGCATTGTTGATTCATCAACCGAAAGGGTGAAAAGAGAGAAAGAAAAGAATAAGTAGCATAAAGAGCACATTGCTCAGCTACATGCATATATAAGAGGGTTAATTAACCCTGACGATACATCTAGTGATCATGCAGTCCCATTGACTGCTATTTCTTAGGAGGAGGTCAACAAGTTGAACCTCATGAAGCATGAATCAACAATAATGTTGAAATGGATGTCATCTGTGCTTGATGGAGCTGAAGAAGTGGCAAAGGCCTCTTTGAAGAGGTGGAATTCTTTGGGCACCTCCGAGAGAAAAGTAGATAAACAGCAAATGGAGGTCAACAGGAGGTCATTTCAATTGGAAAAGGTCATGAACATTTTGGATGAAATGAAGAGGATTGATTTATAGATCTTAATAAAGAATTAGGTACTGAATAATAACACAGCCCTATTGATTGATATATTGAATAAGGACGTCAGATTTGAATGTGATGTACTTAAAAGATGCAATAGTAAACTAAGGAATATCAGCATGAAGCTACATGATATGATGTCCCATGAGGCAGAAGTTTTGGAAACATTAGAAGGAGATGCAGAAGGCAAGATTGAAAATCAAGATGAAGAGTTTGTTATCAAAGCTCTACATAGTAATTTCTAGTTGGTTGCTGAAGACCCTCTCAACAACCTTATAGAAGAAGTGCTAGATAAAGTAATGAGAATAATGGTCAAGGTAGAAGATTATAATGAAACATCCAGCATCAGGAGGAATAAGTTGAAATCTCTCCAGAACAAATATCAGGTACATAAACATGCCATCACCAAAGCAAGAGCTTAGGATGGCAGAGAATTGGAGAAAATAGTGCAAGCATATGAGAATATCAAGATAGCTATGCAGGTCCATATTCAAAAGGATGTTCATAATGATGATGAAGACAGCGAGAGTGGTGAAAGTCATGATGATGACAAAGAACTTGATGAGGATACATCATAAAGGGAATATATGCATTAGATACTTATGAAAGTATAAGTTGTCTGGATGGTTGCCAGCTGGCAACCTGTGCCATGTGGAAATGTTGACAAAGTCAAAGAGAAATAAATCGTAGATTTCAATAGATAAATCTTGATCATAGATCAATTGTAACCACTTCCTCATCTTGTTCTTTAAAAGGTGTAGGGATGCCTCATTTTAAAACATTCAAAACTTAATTGAAATCTACTTCCTGAAGTATTCAGGGCTTATTTCAAAGTTGTTATATACATATATGTTCTTGCATACTTAATGAATGAGAAGACTGTTTTGATTACAATCCATCATAAAACTTGAGTAATTAGTGTGTGAATTCTGGATATATTCTTTGATTTGCTACGTCCCTTGGAGTGCATATCAGTTTGTATGTGTTGTCTTCATACCTTTCCTTTGAAGTTAGCATTGATTGTATCTAGCTGTGGAATGTCTTGGTGAACATATGGTTTGATTTCTCCTCTTCATGACTGTATCTGATGTATATGTGGTTTAATAGTTGAAGGTTCAACATTAATTTGAAGTATTTCTTTCAGTTTCTTTCAATTTTAGAGCATTTCATCATCATAATTACAAATAATTGACAATCTTAAGCAAATGATACAAATATGTAGACATCATGTAGATAAATGAATATATTCAGCATATTTGAGGTTAAAGCATGTCAAAGTTACAAATATCATGTAAAGATTTAAAGATAGACACAATATTTGAATTATATCCTGTGTAGAAATAACTCTTTGTGCAGCACCATTATAGGAAATATTATCTTACTGATGAGATCTACGTAAGGCCCCAAAATAGAAACAACAACACACATCAACCTCTGAGTAATGTTAGAAGATTAAGACCTAATCAACGGAGACTTGAGATTATGAATTCTTTGAATTTATCATATCTTTCAAGATGAGTAAAGGTTAATTTGTACTTTTATTCTATGTTTGTTTATGACTAACATCATGATCAACATAAATTGGTGCTAGAAGGAGGGCCATAGGATGAGGATCATCATCAGTAGTTCAAGTGATGATAAAGATTGTAAGGTAACACTCAGCCATCGCTAAATTTCCAAGTTAGACGCAAATATTTGTTGTTCTGAGCCAATATACACTAATCTTGTGTAAAAATTTTCAAATTTATCATAAATTTTGCAATCTCTACAGTAGATCATCATGTATTTGCAAAGATCAGCCTTATTTCGGGTAAATTTGTCAAAGCTTTGAGGTATCTTACTTTAGAAACCTGATATCAACCTGCAAAGTGTTGCCAAACCAAAATCACCTCATATTTACATTATAGCTGCAAATATTCCATAAATACCAGGGTAATTTCCTATCCTAACCATAAATATAGTCACTACTGGTATATTCCAACCAATCTTTACAATCATCCAGCCAATTTGCCTCAAAATTGAGAAATCCTGGCTTATAAGATAAATACCAGGTCTAGACCTAGTGGAATCTTTGAAGAATTACCTGTTAGAGGGTTCAGACCTAGAACTGTGGACATCCATCACACTCTAGGATCTAGTGCATCAGGAGCTTCACTAGAGCCTCCTCCTATAACTCCTGTTGGTTTGCAAATACCTTCTGGACTATCTGTGACACCTCCTGTCCAACCACAACCCCAGGTCCAACCTCAGCCGACTGTACCACAGGCTCAGCCTCCTCTAGTTGCAATGTCATTCTTTACAGCAGAGTCACCATTGACCTTCACTATATATCACGATTTGCCAAAGAATCCAGACAAACTTTGTCCAAAATATCATCCTTATCAAGATGCTGATGATCATATCAGAACCTTTAAAGAAGCCTGCTGTAGGGCCAAAATAGCTCATTAGGATGTTGTATGTAGATTATTTCCTTTTTCCTTATAGGAAGAGGCTTATAATTGGTTTATTAGTCTTGGTTAGAGTTCTGTCATTTCATGGGATGTCCTAGAGAAAGCTTTTACTGATAGGTTCAAAGTACCTATTGATCCTTCAATGAACTACCACTTATTTGCCACAATCAAATGGTTTGAGGGAGAACCTATTGCCAATTTCAATGCTAGGTTCCAAAAAATGCTATCCAAGTTAGTTACCCCATATACTGTAGGAGATACTACTGCCAGGAGTATCTATTACTTAGCTCTGGATCCATTGACTTCCATGTTCATTAGGAGAACACATCATAAAATCACTACCTTGACAGGAGCTTTTCAAGAGGCTATCAAAGTGAATTAGCAGTTAGTCTCTGCTCCTACTCCAAATGTTACATTCCCTACATTGCCTGGCATGTATCCAACATATCCTCCACAATATCCTAATGGAGCTATGATGCCCCCAGCAGTAATGCCAACACCTCTACAGATATCTCCATTGAGTATCATGCCTCCTCCTCCTAATGGGAATGGCCAAGTGCCTTAGTATCCTACACAAGCACTAACACCTCAAGGTGTAGATCAGAACAATAACACTGGATCTTCTTTCTTCAAGCCTCAAACTGAAAATGTAGTGGCTAAAGCTCAAGAGGAGAAAGAAGAAATCAAAGAAATCTCTGCTCAACTAAGAAAACTAACTACAGAGGTCACTCATCTGAGAAATTAGAGCTTCTATTCTCAGCCTAACCAAAACAGAGGCTATAACAATGACAGACCTAGTTACCCTGATAGGGGGTACAACAACAATAATTTCAACAATAGTGGGGGAAATAATAACAATCCTTCCAGATAGCCTAGAGTATGGAACTCTAGGCCAAATAATGGCTCACTACCATCACCTTTAGATAATCAGCCACCTGGTGAAGCCAAACAGACTACTAGAGTCAATCTTGTTGAGGCAGCCCTCACCAATTGGTGTAGAATACACAATACAAATGCTTATGAAGAATTAGACTATCCACAATTTAGAATTGCTGCTACCATTTTCCAAACAAAAGTGTCTAATAATTCTAGAAATCCACCTCAGGTGGAGGGAAATGAAATTATCCCTTGTGGATATGACTCTGCATTTGTATTAGAAAGCTATACTGATTAGCATTATCAGTAGACTGTGTCATCCCATCAGCATTATAACTAGGCGTGTGAAGAATCTGCCATGGCTTTTGAGTCAAATTATGTTTTCCCCTTTGAGGATGAGAACGAGCCATCCAATGAACATGAGGAGGTGCATGCTTACTAGCAACAATATCAGGGTAAGAACAATTATAATCTAAGAAGTAACACCAATAGACCTACTGCTCCATTAACCAGTTCCTTGCCTCTAAATAATTTTAACACACCTCCTAATCCCAAGGCAAGTAACAATCCAGGATTTCCAAAGGTAAATGCACAGTATCTGTCACCACAAAACATAGTATCAAAATTTGTTGGCCTACCTCATGAATCTGACAAACTAGTCATGTATCTGGCAGATGAGATGAAGAAGGTAAAGATCAGCCTATCTCTATTAGAGTTGTTGAAAACTCCTACAATTAAGAAGGCGTTTATGAAGTCACTAGATGATCCTGCTCTTGGAGAGGATAATCATTTCCTAGGTTAGCCTAGCAGTAGAGATCATACTGCTAAAGATAACACTGTCAAACATAAAATGCCAGCTACAGTTCAAGCTGTAGAAACCTCCCACATGACCTTGTATAGGGACAAAAGTAAGTCACCACCTTTCCTCCTTACCATAAGGATGTTTAGCAAGAATTTACACAACTATTTGGTAGATTCAAGTACATCTACAAATGTCATGCCCTTGTCAATATGCAATGCTTTAGGACTGTACCCTACTAAATCCCTAAAGAAGGTGACATAGCTAGATAAAACAAAAGTCAATGTGGCAGGTGAATTAACTCATATCCACATGCAACTAGCATCTGATCCCAGGATCCAGTATTATATTGACATCCAGGTAGTAGATTTACCTGATACATATGAGATGTTGCTCAGTAGAGACTAGTCTAAAACCTTCAACGGATATATGGCTACTAACTTCAGTCACATGTGGTTACCTTGGAAAGGTATACCAAACCATATAAGAATAGATGCTGAGCCTAGAATGAAGCACATGATCACTGAGTATAACAAAACAAACAAGATCATGTACATGAATGTTGAACCTGGAGTTTATGCCATTAGACTGCAGACTATCAGGATAGAAGAGATCTCGATGCTTGACTTTCATCATAATCATGATGATGATCATCAAGAAGACATGCCGGTTGTAGAACCTGATAGTAATTTTGAGAATGAGAATGAAATAGATCGCTTCAGAAACTTTGAGATGCATCTATCCAAGCAGGTAAAATGTTGTCAATTGTTAGATATACCTATTCATGACATTTTGATTGATGGATGGTGTAGATTACACGACAAGGCACATTTAGAGAAAACTTGTGAAACATGCTTAGATATGCTGGAGCTGGAACAGACATGCAGCGAGGCATCATCATCATATTTCAAGGTAAGTTCTGCATCTGGTGATGATGATGATACTGAATCTTGTTTGTCTTCTACAAGAACCATAGAGAAGGTGACAAATCATGACAGAGATCAAGTTTTGAGAACAAAAAAAATTCTTGTATATGACCAGATAATTGTTAAGAAGAAAGAAAAGATCACCCCTGGGAGTGATTGTCTGATGGAGTCAGATTATGAACTATCTGATGAAGACAGAGGTAGTAACCTGACCAAATTTGAGGAGTTTCTATTAGGAGAAATTAAAAAGATGATAGAGCAAAAGAAGCGTCCACAGGATGCACTGACTGAAGGATGGTGTAGGTTGCATGAGGCATCTCACTCAGAGAGTACCTATTTGCTATGCCTACATGTCTTAAAGAGACATGCAGTACCTGACCCAGAGGATCATCCTCCTGATGTTGAAAAGAAAGAAAAGGAATCAGATTCACAAAAGAAAGGAAAGATGAAGTCCAAGAATGTTGAAATTCCTAAGTTAAAATGGATATCAGGTGGAGTAGCTGCCAAAGCTGCAAAGAAAAGAGAAAGTTTAGCTAAGCCTCCTACTAAAGATAAAACTTGGATCCTTAGATTTGATGGATCTAAGTCCAAACAAGGAGCTGGAGTAGGGATTGATCTCATTGATCCATCAGGAAAGTCCTACTTAGCTGCTTACAGATTACAGTTCCCCTACACTAATAATGTGACAGAGCATGAAGCTTTGATTCATGGGATACTATTTTCTCTTAAGAAGAAGGTAAAAATTTTGCATGTCTTTGGAGACTCAGAATTAGTTGTCAGATAGGTAAGAGGAATTTACTCTTGCAACTATAAGAAATTATCAAATTATAGACACAGAGTGTGGGATTTGATTGAAGACTTTGATGCATTTAATATCACCCACGTACCCAGTGAACAGAACCAAAGGGCATATGCCTTAGCACAGGCTGCCAGTATATTAGAGCCTTTGTCCATATCAGGCCTAAAGAGATTTTTAGTAGAACTAGTATTAGTGCCTTCAGTACCTGATAATGTTACTAACCTCCAGGTCTTTGATGATGATCAGCATATATCCTTGATTTCATCTCTAACACAGACATATTTGATGCTTAGATCATAGATGAGAATAATGTGGAAGATCACGTTTGGGAAGAAGATAAAATATTAGAGCTACCTAGAAATAGGATTCCCAAAGGTATGATTGAATTAGAAAGAGCTTTTGACTTGGATATTATGCTAAAGCAGAAGGATCTTCCCAAGGCTGATGGAGTACAGTATTCACAAGTGAATATTGGACAAAATGATGACAAGAGAAATGTCTTGATTGGTAAAGTTTGCACACTAGAAGAATTAGAAGGAATAACTCAGGCCCTTAAGGATTACATCCATGTAATAGCATGGACTTATGATGAGTTGAAGACATATGACACATCAGTCATAACTCACACTATACCTCTCAAGCCAGATGCTAAACCTTTTAGACAGAAGCAAAGGCCAGTCAATGCTTTGCTTGAACCAATAATTTTTTAAGAAGTCAACAAGCTATTAAATGCTAGGATCATATTTCCTGTGAAGCACTCCACTTGGGTGGCTAATCTAGTGCTAGTAAGAAAGAAGAATGGAGACATCAGATTGTGCGTGGACTTCAGGAACCTGAACAAAGCATTAGAGAAGGATAATTATCCTTTACCCTCATTGGATGAAGTTCTACAGATTTTAAATGGAGCTAAAATGATGTCCTTCCTAGATGGCTTCTCAGGTTACAATCAGGTCATGGTTGACAAGATTGACAGACTAAAAACTGCCTTCACCACAAAGTGGGGGATATTTTCTAATAGACATATGCCATTTGGGCTGATAAATGCTGGAGCAACATTCCAGCGTGCAATGGACATAGCCTTCAGAGGCTTAATAGGAAAATGTATAGTCATATACATGGATGACTTAACAGTATTCTCTAAAGAGAGAGGCAACCATGTAACAGATCTCAGAAACGTACTGAAAAAATATGAAGAATATGGGATATCCCTGAACCCCAAGAAATGCATATTTGGGGTGACAATAGGAAAGTTGCTGGGCCACCCGATAACTGAAAATGGGATTATCATTGATCCTGACAGGGTGGAGTCCATTATGAAATTATAGCTTCCAGGAAGCAAGAAAGAGCTCAAATCTTACTTTGGTAAGATAAATTTTGTTAGAAAATTCATCACTAGCTTTGCAGAAATAGTCAGACTTTTGAATGCTATGCTAAAGAAGGATGTAAAGATTGAGTGGACATCTAAAGCCAAGGCAGCCTTTGAAGACATAAAGAAGGCTATTTCTGATGCTCCTATCCTTATCAGTCCAGACTACACCAGAGACTTTTATATTTATTCATTTTCTTTAGAACATACCTCTGCAGCAATGCTAACTCAGAGTAATGAAGAAAAGGAAGAAAAGCCAATTGCCTTCATGAGTTACCCTTTCAAAGATGCTGAGTTGAGATATGTAGATGTTGAAAGGTAGGCACTTGCTTTGGTCAGAGCAGTGAAGAAATTTAGGCACTATATCTTGAGAAGCAAGGTGATTGCTGTGGTGCCAGATGCAGCAGTGAAGATGTTGTTAATGTAAAGTGAGCCTGGTGAAAAAAGGGCTAAGTGGATCATAGTCTTACAAGAATATGACATGGAGATTACACCCATGAAGCTGGTAAGAGGACAGGCTTTAAGCCAAATGATATCAGAGATTGATCCAAACATAGTAAGTCAACAGTATGTTATCAATGCTAAAGACAATGAAGAGTGGTATTCAGATATCAGGCACATCTTGATTACTGGAAGATGTCCTCCTAGACTGCAGGCTTCACATAGAAGAGCATTAAAGATAAAATCTCAGAAGTACATGATGAAAGTAGGAGTACTTTTCAAGAAAAATTATGAAGGAATATAGTTGAGATGCTTAGAAAAGCCAGAAGCAGATAAAGTTTTATCAGAGCTACATGAAAAATTTGGAACAACACATGGCTCATCCTTGGCTACAACACATGCTATCCTCAGAGCAAGATATTATTGGCCTACTATTTTCAGGGATACAGCTGAGCACATTAAATGCTATCGTGTATGTTAGGTTGCTACCAATAGAGAAAGATATGTTGCACAACCTCTGCAACAAGTGATGGAGGTGCACCCATTTGCACAATGGGGCATGAACTTCATAGGACCTATTAATCCTCCATCATCCTCAGGCCACAGGTATGTGCTAACAATT
This sequence comes from Cunninghamia lanceolata, assembly GCA_027924645.1. NCBI lineage: Eukaryota > Viridiplantae > Streptophyta > Pinopsida > Cupressales > Cupressaceae > Cunninghamia > Cunninghamia lanceolata. The sequence goes on from BSBN01000144.1 coordinate 5,100,581, forward strand.
ACTGATTATTGTACCAGATGGACTGAAGCCACTAGCAGCAAGACTTGCAGTGCAGAAGATTTCATCAGATTTATGGAAAGTAACATAGTCACCAAATATGGGGTTCCCTATGCTCTGGTAAGTGATAACGGCTCTGCTTTTACTTCAACCAAATTGTCAAGTTGGGCCTTTGATTATGGGATCATATTGAAGTTCTCATCTAATTATTATCCCCAAGGGAATGGATTAGCAGAATCCACTAATAAAAAATTGCTGAATATCATAAAGAAGTTAGTAGACAAGAACCCTAGGGAATGGAATACACTTCTAAAATATGCCTTATGGGTAGACAGAACTAGAAACAAGGCTGCATTAGGAAACTCACCTTATCATTTAGTCTATGGGGTAGATCCAATCCTCCCTATTAACTTGAAGATTCCTACCTTGCAGTTTGCCCAAGAGTACCTAGGCATAGACAATAACCAAGAAGTCAGGTTACTTCAGCTGATGCACCTGGAAGAGGAAAGAAGTCAGGCAATTGACCAATTTGCCAAACATCAGGTTGTTGTCAAACGTTGGTTTGACAAAAGAGCCAAAGTTAAAGCCTTCAGGATATTAGATTTATTCCTGATGTGGGATAAAGCCCATGAGAGGAAAGGAGACCATGGTAAGTTTGATAAATTATGGATAGGTCCTTTCCAAATTTATGAGATAGTAGGAGACAGTACTTTTAGGCTTAAGAACTTGATAGGTGAGGATGTTCCATTACCAGTAAATGGACAGTTCCTCAAACATTATTTCCAAGCCTAAGTAACTTCATGTCAGTCATGCGTATCATAATGTATATTTGTATAGTTGTTTATACAGTGTTTTGTTTTGGTTTTTGCTTTGCTTGCTGGTTGAGTTTTGGTTTTGGTTAGTCAAGATGATGCAACTCATCACCCAAGAAAATAACAAAATTGTTAAGATTCAAGTGATGAAAACACATTTATATATAGGTTGTGACTCATTTTGAGAAAGTCATTATGATTAGGTCTATGATATCCTGTCATCAGGGTACCTTTTCTTAACCAAAGTGATTTCTTCACAATGACTCACCTAACAGCCTTGGGTTGTTAAAAATATAAGTATAGGTGTTAAGTGAAAAATCTAAAGGGAATCCCTTTCTACCAATGCAATCTCCAACCTAAAACAGCAAGTTTCCATACCTTGCATTCTGAGCTTGCATGATGATATCAGATATATGAAGTATGAATGCTAAAAAATCCAAAAAATAATATAGTAAAATTAGGCCATCTAAGTAAATCTACTGGGGCTATAGACGCCTGCTGGTAGTGGGGCTCTACTTAGGGGGATTGCATAGATAACCTTGCCAAGGCTATGAACTCCTGCTGGCAGCAAGGCTCTATCCAAGTTGGCTATGAGGGATGATCTCCAACTATGTAGCTTAACACTAGTTACTCATGCTTTCAACTTGCTTTCAAGATGAGGATAATTAATCATTTGCACACTACTAATCCTTTGTTAGCATTGTTACCATGAGGACATTTTATCATTCAAAAAGATTATGATGCTTATGCTTAGAAAGAGTTAGAATGCTATGTTATAATGTGTTCACATCACTTGAATCATTGGACTTTTGGTGTTTTCTTTGGTGGCAAGTTGTTGTGTGGTTACACAACATGCCCCATTTTGACTTGACAAAATAGGGACCCAACTTTTGTTTAGCTTTTCTTGTGTTTTCTGCTTACTGGTGGTCTGGTAAAAGTAAGACAGTGTAGATGATCCTGCATAGTGGGACTAGGTAAGTAATCATGATGAGGTTAGTTTTTTCAAAGTTAAATTTTCATGTCAATAACCTATGGGTGGATAGAGCACAAAATTTCATGTAGTTTTGCCTTTTGGATCACCCTGATATTCATTAAGGAACAAAAGTTATGATGAGTCGAAGATTTGGTCAAACCTGATATTCCGAGGGGAGGATCATTTTTCTCAATATCAGTCATCTTACAAAAGATCACCCCGATCTAAATTATCACCCGATAAAATCATTTGCTCTGAACATCCAGATGTCAAATTTATGTGATAGTGACACTTACCCGTAGAACAACATCATATATTTTGTGAGGGTCATATTCTCAATATCACCCAATATTTAAATATCACCCTGATATTTGAAATATCTGCCTATCGCAAAATATCACCCCGAACTAATGTCCTGCTGACATCATCCAAAATTGATAATCAAAGAAATAAACATACCGATGACGTCACCATCTTTTTTACCTTACGGAGGTATATTTCCAAACATGACCCTTCCTACATAACATGATGATGATGTCATAATGCGACAATGATGAACCAAGTCTTTATCCTATTGACGTCACCCTGATATTTTGACAGGAGGTCATTTTAGTCTAGGGGGTGATATTATAAACATCACCAGACATTCAGAACATCCCCTGATATTTAGAATATCTACCCGATATTCTCAACCTGACCTGATGTTTCGACATCTGTCTTTCTACCTAAAATGGATGATCATATTATACCAAAGGGGTCATATTCCCAATATCACCCAATATTCAGAATATCATCTGATATTCAGAGATCACCCCGCTCCTCACCGCCATAACATTAAATACACGCAAATATGGTAGGTGGTTCCCGCCCATTATGAACCTGATATATACACTTGGCAGGATCTAAAAGTTTCGTAAGAGAAAATTGGAGGTTGCATTTAATTTGCCCTAATTTTCCCTAATTTGCTTGAGTGGAGAGGTTAAAAGTGATTTATAGATTCATTTCAGACTTACCTTGTAATAAAACAAATTTTTACAGCACTCCGAGCTTACAATCTTCATAAGGCTACCTGCGGACGCATAGAGCTTGCATCAGAACGGGATAGGAGAGCATTATTGGTAATTGAGTCCCTTTCATAGATATCAGCATAATTAAGAAGATAAGCACATCAGGTAACTAATTGAAACCTTCTGGTTGTCATATTTTGCATATCCAGGTATCATGAGGTTTTCTGGTTTGAAATTTCAAATTATGCATGTCAGGATAAATGAAGTGTGGAAATAATAGTAGTATGCATGATGAATAATGATTATGTAATGTATATGCATACTTGTATATGTATCAATTGTAAGACCAGGGTGTGTTAATTGTAGGCATCCATAACAGATAAACGGTTGGCTAAGTCAGAGGTGGAATTCCTGAAGCTAATGTTTGCTCATCCTGATGGTGTTCAATTCAAATACGGTGTCATTACAAACACACACCAAGGGAATACAAATCTGGCTACTTGGTCAGTTAAAATGAATGATGAAAAGAGTAGCAGTACCTAGCTAGATGCAGTATTCATATCAAGAATGTGGAGTGCAGCTGGTTTCCTGTATTCTATGGAAACCCCTGAGCTGGTTATTGAATGTGCAAGGAATTATAACCCACAGACTAGGAGGGTAGAGAAACATGGCAGAATATATGCTGATCTGTCAATTAAGGGTATTGCTACTACATTTGGTTTGCCAATGGGCAAGAAGGTTTCAAACATAGACCTGAAGAAGTCAGAAGTAGAGTACAAGAATAACAAAAAGTCTACCAGGAAGATGTATCAATGGAGGGCAAAGAATAGTCCCTATCTGGCGGCAGCTAAACTTCCTATACATTTGTATAGGTATGAATTTGATGATGAGTACAAGTACATGATAGCCCTGCTCAGTAGAGTGACAGGCCAGCCTAATGCTGGAAGTTTTAAAGACTAGATGTATGCAGTCATCCTGATGTGTCTATACACAGATAGCAAGCCAATGTGGGCTAAAATGATAAGTGATGCTCTGGATGAGCAGCTGATGAATGTGGGAGGTTTGGACTGTTCCTTCTACATGACATCATATATAGTTTATTCATGTGCCTATAAGGGTACATTTGATGCCTTGATCATAGATGGAAAAATTAGAGGCACAACCAATGATGCACACATATGGGATCATCATCCCCAACTGCAAAGAGTGAATTACCTCTAGGATTATAAATTAGTGAATGATGCATTCTCTATGCATCTAATAAGGACCATGGAGGAAGACATAACTAAGAGATTGAGCATGGAAGCTCAGGAGGTAATATAATAGGCATGGGGCCTGGTTCATTCAGTTTGCAACTTTTTCATACATTAGGATTGAAGGATTTACAGAGCACCCTCTCATGCTCCCAAGATATCCAACTAATGTTGTAGTGTTAATGGAGTTCATGAGGCAGGTTGAAACAGTACTGGATGCTTATAAAGCTAATAACAAGCTTCCCCCAATATTGTTTCTAGTAACAATGGGCTTTTATATGTGCCCAGACAGTGAGAGTATTAAGAAAGCCATAGCTAGCTTAACAATGATGAAATTCCAGCCATTTCCATTAATAAGATCATATGATCCTTATGGAAGGATGCAGAAAATCATGGGATAGCCCATTCACCAAAGGAATCCTGAGGATTTCTGGGCGGATTGTGAAGATGAAGCTGAAGCCAAAAGAAGAAGATACCAAAGGTTAACACTGAACCAAATCAAGACCTTTGATTACATCTCCATCCTAGCACAACTAAAGAAAGATGATGGAATGATAATGGCTAATGAATATGAAGAGAAAAAGATATATAATGATACCATCTCTGTGCCATATCTCACTATATAGGAGGATATCTCCTTAGATCCATTCATAGGCAGGATATTACAATTAACCCAAGCTTGGGTGGATGAGCAGATAAATGTACTGAAGAAAAAAGGCATTGTCATCACTGTGGATAATAAGAAGAAAAGATAGGAAGTTCCTGAGGGTGAATTTGATAATTTTCTAGTTGAGAAGAGGAAATCCAAAGGAGAGAAGGCACCACCCCCTAAAAAAAGTAAGAGGTCTTCAAGAGGTAAGAACACTGATCCTGAACCCAAAGGGGTTATAGCGGAAAGAGTGATAGTGCTTGTTGAAGATGTATCAGGATCTGGACAAGCATCAACATCATCAGCACAACCTCCTCAAGATAAACAAAAGGCCAAACAGATCCAGAGGCCAACTGCACAGCCTACTATTACATATGAGGAGGATCAAGCCTCAAAAAAGAATAAAGAGAAGGATATTCCTCTTGAAGAAGAATCTGAAGAAGAGGGAGACCCCATATCCTTCACAAGGAAAAGAAAAGCACCTTAGGTGATAGCAACTACACCTAAGAAACCAAGGACTTCTATGAGAGGTGAAATAAGACAAACTCCCATAATGTTGAGGGGAGCAAGTGGGGAAGTGCTTAAGAAGGAATTGCAACATAATGTTCCACTTCCCACCATTGTGATGTTTAAAACTAAACAAGCAGAGGAACAATTGAAAGAAACCTCCAAAGTACTTCAAAGTGGTCAAGTTTCATTAGATGAGATAGTCGACCTATCTGATGATGAGGTGGTGAAGAATGTAGCTTCACAAGGAATGGAAACCCTTGCTGCTAGCACTCGGATAACTCCTCATGGAACTCCATCAGTACAAATAGTGTTAGAGGAGATGAAGCAAGTGCAATCAGGGAAAGAGAAGAACCCAAGAAAGGTAGCCCAAGAGATGGGGCTAGATACCTTAGTTGAACAAGTAACAAGTCTTCCAGTAATTGATCTCACCTATAGATAGGATGCAAGTCCTGAAAATCAAGGAGGTACACAAGATAAAGAAGAAACTATTGAGAAAGTAAAAATGGTAGAGATAGAGAGCCATACTTTGGATATGAGTGAGTAACAACAAAAGGAAGTACCTGTTGGGCCCAAAACAGTAGATGTACCACCAAAAGACAAGGAGGATAAAGAAATATTGAGTCTTGATGACCATAAGGCTCAAGAAGTAATTGTTACAGCTACAGAACGAATTGTAGTTGCAAATCAGCTAGAAGAGCGTAAGGTAGATACATTAATATCTATGGAAAATAATATGCCTCATGATGAGGAAATCACTAAGGTAGATGAGACACCCATGGAGGAAGCAAAGGATCAAGATTAGGATAAACATGAAGATGATCAACAGGATCATCCTCTAGAAAAAGAAGGTCGTCAATAGGAGGATATACCCAAAGATCACCCTCATGAGGAGCATCATGAGGAAGAAATAAGGAGATAACCCTCACGATCACACATGATGGTAGATATTGGAGATCAGGGTGATCATGATGATGATGATGAAGAAAAATAGCTAAAAGTTCAAGTTCCTTCGTGGCTCGAGAAAGAAGTTGGTGTAGAACCAGGTATAGAGGCACAAGAATTTGATGTGTGTACATTGTTTTTAGAAACATTAATAAAGCCTAAAAGGAAGGCAAGATTAACTTCTGCAATAAGAAGGGATCCTGATACAGGCAGGAGGATGGCATAGGTAGCTGTTCCTATAGTTTATAAAGAAAAGGGCAAGATCACTATGGATGAGTTCCAGATTACTAAAGTGGATTTGGGATTTGCCAATGAAGATCAAGAGGGCCAAGAAGGTATGGAAATTATTGATTCATTGACTGAAAGGGTGAAAAGAGAGAAAGAAAAGAATAAGCAGCATAAAGAGCACATTCCTCAGCTGCATGCATATATAAGAGGGTTAATTAACCTTGGCGATACATCTAGTGATCATGCAGTCCCATTGACTGCTATTTCTCAGGAGGAGGTCAACAAGTTGAACCTCATGAAGCAAGAATCAACAATAATGTTGAAATGGATGGCATCCGTGCTTGATGGAGCTGAAGAAGTGGCAAAGGCCTCTTTGAAGAGGTGGAATTCTTTGGGCACCTCCAGGAGAAAAGTAGATAAACTGCAAATGGAGGTCGGTAGGAGGTCATTTCAATTGGAAAAGGCCATGAACATTTTGGATGAAATGAAGAGGATTGATCCACAGATCTCAATAAAGAATCAAGTATTGAATAATAACACAGCCCTATTGATTGATATCTGGAATAAAGACATCAGATTTGAATGTTATGTACTTAAAAGATGCAACTGTAAACTAAGGAATATCAACATGAAGCTACATGATATGATGTCCCATGAGGCAGAAGTTTTTGAAACATTAGAAGGAGATGTAGAAGGCAAGATTGAAAATCAAGATGAAGAGTTTGTCATCAAAGCTCTACATAGTAATTTCCAGCTGGTTGCTAAAGACCCTCTCAACAACCTGACAGAAGAAGTGCTAGATAAAGTAATGAGAATAAAGGTCAAGGTAGAGGATTATAATGAAACATCCAATACCAAGAGGAATAAGTTGGAATCTCTCCGGAACAAATATTAGGTACATAAACATGCCATCACCAAAGCAAGAACTCAGGATGGCAGAGAATTGGAGAAAATAGTGCAAGCATATGAGAATATCAGGACAGCTATGTAGGTCCATATTCAAAAGGACGATCATGATGATGATGAAGACAACAAGAGTGGTGAAAGTCATGATGATGACAAAGAACCTGATGAGGATACATCATAAAGGAAATATATGCATCAGATACTTATGAAAGTATAAGTTGTCTAGATGGTTGCCAGCTGGCAACCTGTGCCATGTGGAAATGTTGACAAAGTCAAAGAGAAATGTAAACCATAGATTTCAATAGATAAATCTTGATCATAGATCAATTGTAACCACTCCCTCATCTTGTTCTATAAAAGGTGTAGGGATGCCTCATTTTAAAACATTTGAAACTTAATTGAAATCTATTTGTTGAAGTATTCAGGGCTTATTTCAAAGTTGTATACATATATGTTCTTGCATACTTAATGAATGAGAAGACTGTTTTGATTACAATCCATTATAAATCTTGAGTAATCAGTGTGTGAATTCTGGATATATTTTTTGATTTGCTGCATCCCTTGGAGTGCATATCAGTTTACGTGTGTTGTCTTCATACCTTTCCTTTGAAGTTAGCATTGACTATATCTAGCTGTGGAATGTCCTGGTAAACATATGGTTTGATTTCTCCTCTTCATGATTGTATCTGATGTATATGTGGTTCAATAGCTGAAGGTTCAACATTAATTTAAAGTATTTCTTGCAGTTTCTTTCAATTTAAGAGCATTTCATCATCATAATTGCAAATAATTGACAATCTTAAGCAAATGATACAAATATGCAGACATCCCATAGATAAATGAATATATTCAGCATATTTAAGGTTAAAGCATGTCAAAGTGACAAATATCATGCAAAGATTTAAAGATAGACACAATATTTGAATTATATCCTATGTAGAAATAACTCTCTGTGCAATACCATTACAAGAAATATTATCTTACTGATGAGATCTACGTAAGGCCCCAAAATGGAAATAACAACACACATCAACCTCTGAGTAACGTTAGAAGATTAAGACCTAATCAATGGAGACTTGAGATTATGGATTCTCTGAATTCATCATATCTTACAAGATGAGTAAATGTTAAGGTGTACTTTTATTCTATGTTTGTTTATGACTAACATCATGATCAACAAGATGAAGCAAACTTTGAAGGATATACGAGTTGTTTATGAAGATCCAATTGAAATGTTGTGTGACAATACAAGTGCCATAAATATTTCAAAGAATCCAATGATGCACTCAAGAACAAAGTATATATCAATAAGGTGTCACTTTTTGAGAGAGAAGGTGACAGAGAATGAAGTGAAGTTGGAATATGTGTCCACAAAGGATCAGATTGAAGAAATTTTTAGTAATCCTCTACCGAAAGATACCTTTGAGTATCTCAGAGAAAGTTTAGGGGTCATTACCGCTCCTATCCAAAAGTAAGATGCATAGGAATGCATCAATCCAGTGGAGCTCAAAGTGTTATTATTTGATTTGGATTGGTGTTCTAAAGGCTACCTCTGAGGGGGAGTAGCTAAATGTTTCTAGTAAAGTAAATGGATCAGAATAGTAGCATGCAAGTGTGTGCCCTTTGCCATTTGTGTCAAAGGGGAAGAGAAATCATGTGAAAAACTTAGGGGGAGAAAGAATGTAGATGTGTAAAGAGAAAGGGGGAGAATCTTGTCTTGGTGGTCTTTTCATTTTTTCACACCATATGTTGCCATCAATGACAAAGGGGGAGATTGTTGCAAGTATGTGCCTAATCAATGTTGTCATTGATGTCAACATATCTATGTTGTCATTGATGCCAACTGTGCTCTTACTTTGTTGAGGATATTGAGAAAATCATCCCCTCTAGTGATAACAATGTGTTGTAGTAGAAATAATGCCTTACATGCAGAAAGAATAGTCCAGAAGAATGTTCTGCATTTACTGTAGAATAAATATCTCTACCTGTGGATTGGAAGTTATTTAAAAGCCTGTCTGAAGATGTTATATTCCAAGTTTGAGCCTCTGGTATGAAGAATTGAGTGAGTTATGTTCACCAGAGTGAAAATGGCTTTTTCTATGTGTTTGGTGGTGATAGGGAGAAAGTATTTTGATCTGCATTCCTCCGCATTGAAGTATTTTAGTTTGAAATTTTGGAAGTAAGTCTATGATGTTTTTAAATGCCTTCAAGTGTAATGGTTCATGATTTGGTGGTCCACAAGCTATCTTTTACTTATGAAAGTAGTTGACAATGTTGTTCTTGTGCTCCTATTTGAAGAATCTTATTGATAGAGTAGTTAGAGATCATGCGGTTGCTCCTGGTGATTACAATGTTCTTGTGGATGTCTCCTAATCATGTTCATACATTTAGATTGGTCCGTAAGGTGTAATTTAGATCGTGCATGAAGCATTTTCTTGAATACTTCTGTTAATATCAGTCTTGGCCAACCTGGTTGAATTCATCATCTATGGAGATGCATTGAAGATTGTGATAGCGTGTTTTAGCATGGAAGATTATGTTTGAGTCCTAGCTTAGGATGGTGTGATCTAAATACATTCTTACATCTTTTCCTTAGCTAAATTTGTATTAGGTCCAGACCTATTTTATGTATGTTTGTAATGCCGACCTTGGAGATTGTTCCAATGGTTGATGATTGTAATGCCAACCTTGATGATCATTCCAAGGTTGATGAAGTATATAAATACTTGTAATTGAGTCATGAAAATGTATCCAAGTGCAAAGATGTGAAGATAGAAACAAAGTAAAGTAGAAGAGTAGAGAAAAAATGCTTCTACTTCAATGGAACTAAACGTTGGCATAGAGTAGAGGTTGTTATCTCAGTTCAATGTGTTGGCAGTGAGCCTCCCTTTGTCAGTGAGCCTTTCTTTGGTAGTGAGCCACCCTTAGGCAGTGAGCCTTTCTTTGCAGTGAGCCCTGTAGGTAGTGAGCCTCTGGTTTTCTATATTGATATAACTTATATATTTCTGTGGGCTAACACCCACTATGGTTTTTCCCTTTTAGGGTTTTCCATGTAAAAATATGGTGTCTCCTATATTGTTTATACATTTGTGTTTTGATGCTTTCATCGTTATACCTGAATATAAGTAATTGATAAGTTGATGATCATATTTGGTTAAAAGTTTTAGGACAACTAATTCACCCCCACTCTGAGTTGTCCGGTGCAGTTCAACACTTTCATCATCTGAGAATACTTTGAGTTGATTCCCTTTAGCTCATGGTATATGCAAAGGCAACCTCCATCTCTTATAACTAGTATCCACATTGTGATACTCTCCTAAAAGGTCTCTAATTTTGAATTTCATATTCATGCTTGTGTCCAATTGAAAAACTATAGAAATATAATTCTTCATGATAGGAATAAAGCCAGACTCATTTGCAAGATAAATCATGTGTCTGTGGGTCACACCTTTTTGCAAGCACCCTAATCAATTCCAAATTAATAAATACATTGGGTACTTCTAATTTCCCCAAATTTTGTCTCCATGGATTGGACATAGGCTGGTGCTTATACTTTTTTTTTGTAATGATATATGAATAGGTCATAACCCCTCATTAGAGTCCATGTGTCACCTAAACGTTTTTGTTTTTCCTCTAATTTTTAGCCTCGGGGTTCAATTGTAGACTTCTTCTAGACCTCGATCTAGAGCCAAGGCATTGATCAATCAAGTCTTGATTTGCATGTCAGGTTTCTATTTTTTACCTTTTGGACTTAGGAGTTTCAGATGTGCCTTCCATAATATCAATTGTAGAATGAACTAGATGCTAAATTTTACTTGCTATTTTACCTGGTTTGGATGCTAGAAAAACCAATTTAGGTTCAGGCACTTACTTGAAATGGAGATTTCTTCTCAGGTTTCTTCTTCTCCAATCACTACTACAATGCTCCGCCTCTTGTAGATGCTCAAGGATTTTTAAAACCAACTAAAATTAGAATTTGGTTTATAATTCATTCAAATTTGGTTCATAAATGTTACTCGATGCGAGCTTTTCTATCATAAAAAATGCCATTAATTCATTTGAACATCAACCGTCGATTAACCTGTCATTGCCATTGATTTATCTCTTCAAAATATGTGTGTCATTATGTCATATCAATATGGCGAGTAAGGGTCTTTGATGTATCAAAGGGACCAATATTTTGTCTCGCCAATATTCATCTTTCTTAGTGACAAAATCCTTAAGTCCTTGTGTCTTTGTTACATTGAAGGGACTTGAAATTACTCCATCTGATATCATGATGTCCCTTCGACCTTTCCATCAAAGAAATCTTATAACTGTCTCTTCAACTTTTCATGATGCTTCAATGCATCCAAGGGCCCACTTTATATTGAATTATATCTTTTGGCTAATGTAATAGTTACCTTTTGTATTATTATATCGGTGGGACTTTAAAGCAACTCTCATCAATATGATCCAGTCTCTTCGCTGAGCTTTATGATTGTCAATACAAATCTCTTTATCGAAGGGACTTCAAAACACCTCCTTTCAATACAACATAGTCTCCTCGGTGTAATTTGTGTTATTAAATGTGGATCCTTCCATCGGAGGGACCTTAAAACTTCTTATCCTGATATGTTATATTCCCCTTCATGATGTTCTTTTATACAAATTATTTTGTCGAAGAGACTTTAGAACAACCATTACCAATATGGTATGGTGTCTTCAACGATGTTTGTTTTATTAGGGAGACTTGAAAGTAGATCCCATCGATACAGTGTAATCTCTTTGATGATGCTTACAATCTATCATGCAGATTATTCTATTGGAGGGACTTTACAGTATCTCCTACCAATATAGTGTAGTGTCTTCAAACATGCTTCTTCATGCAAATTGCTTTATTGGAGGGACTTCAAAATGACTCTCACCAATATGCTAGAGTCTCCCCGATATTGGTTGTTTCCTTTTAGGACCTAATAGTAAATATGAGATTAATAGGAAGATGAGTATGGGAGAATAGAATGGGATGCTTAAAGTGGTAGATTTATATGATGGACTTAGTGATAGGGTATATACATGAATCATAGTAAAATACTATTGGTCATGAGCTTAGGGTTAGGGTTTTAAAAGAAACAAGTCAATCTTATGCTATGGTTAACTCATGCTCATACTCTTTTAGAATCTAGTATCAAGGGTATAAGCCATAGTTGTAACAGACCTATGATCTAAAAAGCATTCAATTTATATTACCAAATTTGGCAATTCAGGAGTTGTATTTTCAATCCAAAGAAGAATACAATTAGTGGACATATTGGTAATCACTATTTCTATAATAGAATGCATAGGAACAAAGAAGCAAAATTGAAATTGATCATGGTGGAAAGGGTCAAAAGAATTTTGAAATTATAAACCCTGAAGTATGACTAAGCTACAAAAAATAGTAGACAGGGGGAGCATCACTACAAGTTTTTGAGAAGATTTAAGTCAGGGGGTTAATTGACCAGCACCTTTGCTATTGATGTCAAAGGGGGAGAATTGAAGTAGTAGTACATAGCATGATCTAGAACATCATGACAATACTAAAGTTAGGGGGAGCATAATAGTAAGGGGGAGCATGACAGGGAATTCTACTTGTCTTTTCACACAAATTGTTTAATAGTATAGGTTAAATATTTTGTTCATCTAATGTTAATATATCTATATGTATTATTAAATCATAGATGTTCATTATTGTTTCCTTCACACAATCATATTCAATGCATGTGGAGGCTAGAAGCTGTGTTAAAAACTAAAGCTTTCCAAATATCAAACAAATGACTACAATTTATTGCCAGGATTTTAAAGAGTTGTTTACTTTCACAGGTATCTTGTTGCATTATTTGAAACCTTTAGACCTTGCTTGCTTCTTTTCATATCTAACAGTTCTAGAGAAGCTAGAAAAGTTTAGCATCTAGAAAACTTATAGGACATACAAGAAATTATATTCTAACTAAACAAAATTAATTTCAACAAAAGTAAGAAAACTAAGAAGAATGATTGAACCTAACTTTAAATGCACTTCAAATCAGCAGTGAACATCTTAGGTTTTGTATACAATGTCCTAGTAGAATAATGATGATTACATTAAGAAATGTATTAGTAAAACAATATTGAATAAGCACACCTATACTCAGATCTTTACTACATTCAATAAAAAATTACACCATACATATAACCAAAGTTTAGGTGAGAAGATAAAAAGTTACCTTTTTAGGCTAGTTAAGGTGACAAAACATCATCATAATCATTTACATTGCTAGCAAGATCAGAATCCTAATCACTCATGTTTGCATCTGCTTGATTTTATTCATCATCCTCATCTATGATATGTAATACATTCTCTCTCCCAATCTCTTCATTGGTAATAAAAATCTCTTCTTCAAACACTCCATCATTGTCTTCATCCAGTTCTTCAAATGTTTCTTGTAAATTAACATATTGCCCATTAGGCATTATATCAACAACTTCCATGAGTTTTTGTTTCAAATGAGACTCTATTTGAATGACATACAACCATCCTGGGCTTCTTACATCATCAACTAAAAATGATTGGTTAATTTGAAGAGGGGAAACATATGGCTCATCCATCTCTGATAAAAATTGTCATGTATTTGTAGATACAAATCCATACTCATCAAATTGTACTATGGATGGTTGGATCCACTTGCATTTTAATAATATAGGACTAGTTTCACCAAAATCCATTTTAATAATTTCTTGGATGAATCCAACATAAAATTTCTTCTCAGTTTCGTGAAGAGATTCAACACTAACAACACAATCACAATTTGACTTTCATTTGTCTTTTTCTTCCACTTTTAAATGACTACCATAGGCCCAGAATCCACTAAAACACATAGCCCATAAATGTGGAGATTGTGAAAGCTCACTTTCCTCTGTTGTTATATCTTGACCTTCTTCTTTTGCATCACTGACTGCATTAGCAATCCATTCTTCAAATTTTGGAAAAGAATCACCTCTATTCAAATCATGACGTCTGCACCTTTGGGGTCGATGTTGCATCCAAGTTTGATTCTCTTCTTCATATTTTCTACATAGAATATTAACATACAAATAGTAAGATTAATAATATAAATGTGTAAATGCAATTGAGTAAATAAATTATTGTGTAAATTTTTTTACCTACGCCACTTATGAATGAAGATGTGTTTTGAAGAATATAGGCATGTATCACACTTATTTCTTGATGTGATAGCTTGAAGCAACATCCATTGCCTTCTAATACTTCACCTGCAACTCTCTCATCTTCGTCATCATCTAATACATGTTGATTGACATTTATAAAATCCCTCATATATTCTGTGCAAAATCCCATAGGCTCTTGCATTAAATATCCCTTAGACATGATGCCTTCTAATTTTGCCCTAGTACAAACAATTTTTTTTAAAACCTTCATATATAGTTCTATAGGATACATCCATCTCGTTCTTATTGGGCCAAAATGCTCTAGTTCATATTCTAGATGTATCAAAAGATGCATAGAAATGTTAAAGATTGTTGGTGGAAATTCTTGTTCCAATAGACAAAGGACTTCAACAACCTCCTCCCTCAAACTATCAAAGTTTGAAGGATCTAATACATGTAAACTCATCCTCTTTAATATTAGGCCCAACCTTATAATTACCAATCTTGGCCCCTTTGCCAAACTTGATATATTTACCACAATAGGTAAAATATTCTAGATTATGACATGATAGCCATGGGTCTTGAGGCCTCTTAAGCTATTAATGTCAGTTTGGATTCTAATACTACTACTTACATATTTAATGGGAAAGTGAGTCTAAGACATTAACTGTAAGAATTGTGCATGTTGTTCCTTTGTCTAGACATAAGGAGCACTAGATTTTTGTATATTTTTCATCATCATGTTTTTCAACCCAAATATTTTGACAAATTTTTAGTTCTCAAAAGTCTCCACGTGACGAAATAGTATCAAAAACACCAAAATGAGTTTCTATAATAGCATAGGCTATATTTTTCTCAGTATGTATAAAGTCAACAGTATGCCTAATGGTTATATCTTTAAACTATGGAAACTTATAGAATATGCACAACCATTTTACACCACTTTCATTACATGGATCATATCTATTACCAACAATCCTGTCATTTTCAATTATAAATGACATTCTTTTTTGTCCATTCTCAACAATGTAATCACCTGTTATTAGCAATGGTGCTTCGTGATTCTCTTCTTGACCATTGAAATGTGTTTTTTTGTCAAAAATATGGATGATCAATTTTAAGGTAAGCATGATGTCCACAATAAATACACTTACACAAACTTCTTGAGTGCCTCAAAAAATTCTTAAAGTTGCAAGAAGGACATCCATGGTATCCATGAACAGTGAAACTAGACAATGTGCCATATGCAGGAAGATCATGAATCATAAACAATAAGGAAGGTCTTAAAGTGAATTTGATTGAATGACCATCCATTAAAGATTGAATTTCTTTAATTCCTTTCCACAATTCCATTAACTCATCATATAATAGCTCTAGATAACCATCGATTGTATCTAAAGTCACTTTTTTTCCTGGTATAATCAATGATAGCATTAAGAAAAATGGTTAGTTGCTTACCATTGAGGTAACTTATAATTTATTAAGAACACTGGCCAAGTTGACCATTTAGTACTTTGATCTAAGAATGGGTTCAATCCTTCTAGAACCAAACCCAACCTTATATTACTATGATCTTGAGAAAAATTAGGCCATCTATTATCAAATTCTATCCATGTCATAGAATCAGGCACATGTCATTGTTTTCTGTTAGTGCTCTTATTTTGGGTATGACATTGCATAAGTTTAGCAATGTCTCTACAACTATACATTCGAAGTAATCATGGGATTTTTAGAAAGTGACGAAGAACCTTTCTAGGAAGTACAACTGATTTCAACCCTTGTCTGTATCTCGCTTCATGACATTTTAGACATTCACTCTCACTTGCAAGATTATTGCGAAATAATACTGTAGACACCCAAATTTGTCCCAACTTTGTCCATGTCCTACAACACCTTGTTAAAACATTATCCTAGACATCATGTAGCATTTTGTCCTAAATCCCACTCTTAATCCCATTTATCCATTAAGCCAATTAATTAAATAAATTTTATTTATTTAATTAAAATCCCATTCAATCCCATCCTCATCCTACTTAGCTAATTAATTAAATAAATTTTATTTATTTAATTAATTCCACATCATATCCCAATCATATCCTATCCTCATCCCAATTAATTAAATAAATTTTATTTATTTAATTAATTTCCACATCATATCTTATCTCATCCTATTCATTTATCCAATTAATTAAATAAATCTTAATTTATTTAATTAATATCCAACTCATATCCCAACTAATTCAAATATTTTATTTGAATTAAGTTCTCATCATAAGCCGACTTTCCAATTAATTAAATAAATTTTATTTATTTAATTAATTTATCTTATCATTTAGCCGACATGTGTGCCTCTTTCATTTAAAAAAGATAAGTGGTACTACAGCCTTTTATTTAATATCTTTTATATGTAGTACTTTTTATGTACACAAGCACACATGAGCCCTATCCTCCTTGACACTTGTCAAATGACTACAACTCCCTTGAAGAGTGGGAATAACTAATCAATCCTAGCTGTCCACATCAATCAATTAGCTTTTTAATCTCAACCATTCATTTGAACCAAGCCTTTCCTATAAATCAACCCCCTCATAAGCCATTAGCATGCATTGAGCTTTAAGTAACATTATTCTATCAAATTATTTAAAGCATGCATTGATCCTCAAGTATCCACATGCTGTCGAAATATCATTAGAGCCTTTGCATCCTTCATCTATCATTCATTCTAGCATCTTCATCTTAATGTTATGCTGCAGAAGTGAGCACCCAACATTCTTCCAACAATAATCCTTCAAAATCTTGCATGCTTATGCGAGGTGGAGAAGAGCAATGGAGATAAATCGAGCATAGCGTGGAGATCGGTTTGCATTTACATTTGTTATTTTGATTTTCATGTTGTCTTGTGCTTCATTGGGCATTGCTAGGGTTTTTATCATTGCTGTTTATTCATTTGCCCTGATTTACAATTTTACCCTAACTACATTTGCCACGCCCGGTGGGACTCACTTCGCTTGATCTTTTTTGTAGGTTTTTGTAGTAAAAATTTGCATTCATCTAATCCCCATTGTCAAGTTTTGCAGGTTTAATTAACTTTTTGTTGCAGATCCGCTGTTTTTCGACAAAACCCTAGGTTTTAAAGATTTCATCATATCTTCCAAATGGCTATGAATTTTTCTACAAGATTTTAGCAAAAGTTTTTCCATGATATAGGGAAGCTACAACAGAAAATTTTTGGGTTTATCATGAATTTTGCAGGATTTATCATGTTTTTTCATAAAATCATAATTTTGGGTGTAGATCAGCAACTTTTTTAGAAATTTTTATATTTCTGGAAATCTCTTGAAATTCTAATGGGGGTCTATGTTTTGCAGATTTAATTTGGAGGTCGTTTACAACACAAAAATATCAGATCTTTGCCGACTATACCGTTTCCATAAATCTGCATTTCTGGGCGCAAATCAAGGAATTTTTCTAATTTCTTTACTGTTTCGGAAATCTCTCTAAAAACTAATGGGGGTCTCTTCTTTGATTTTTTAATTTTCAAACAAAAAATCTATCAAAATAATCAAATCTAATTCGGCTATGCATCTAAAATTAGAAATTTTCTTGTCTGATGAGCCTATTTTTTATGCCTGCATTATAATATCATTTTTTTATGTTGTATGTGATCATAAGGAGCTGAAGCAACATTGACATCAACATCTACAACAATTTGGATAGTGAATTAATCAGGTGCAATCATTTCATTTCTCATATTCTAATCATTGTCTGCAAACACATTTAGATTTTGGGCATAAAATGAACAATTGTTTGCAAATTCACATCAAAACATTGGGTTAAAATGAACCATTATCTTTCATCACATTTGGATTTGGGCTTTAAAACAAACAAGTGCTTGCATTGTCTTCCACACATGGAATTTCTAAGGTTAATGAACCCCATGCGAGTGTGACCAAGTAAATGTGTATGCTCTCTCCTCGCGCCCCAACACGAACTTGAAGATCAAAAACATTTACTTGTGTTGCTTTTGCTTAGCCTTAGAGAGGCTTTCCTTGGTATCCACCCCAAGGGAATGACCTCAAGCGGTACTTTCATCCGGTCTGCTATAAAAATTAGAGGATAAGGTGAAAGCCAAGTCTAACCGGTATTAGCGCTCACCATACAGTGCTAACTCGAAAGAAGGTGTACCTTTGGGTATATTAAAACTCTTAGTAGGGTTAGTTAAAGTCTTAAGTGGCTTGCTGGATGCTCATGGGGTGCCGGTCCCCTGAATTTTCATTAGAACCTCCTTGTGATAGTGGCCTTGCCTTAACTAGGACTTGTTGAAGTGTCTTCACGTGCTTACTTAACCATCATCACATTATTCCAAACTAAAACTTGCTTATGTGTCTTGTGTGAGTGATTCATGTGTGTATATGCATAATCATTTGTTTGAATATTGCCACATCAAGCTCTAAACACCCAAACACATAAAGACAAGTCATTCTACACATTCTTCCAATAACATTCAAACCCAATCACTTTCATCTCAAACATAGCTTAGTCATCATCCAACCCAAACATAGCCAAGTCATCCAAATAATCCACATCATCATCAAAATCCCTAAACAAGCACTTGCTAAAAGGACTTAAGACTAACACTTGGTGACAACATGTCTACACTAGAGGACCCAGAAATCAAATTCCAAAGATTCCTCCAAAATCTTTGTCAAGGATCACAACCCCTAAACCAAGACGCCATTGAAATATTACAATTCTTCATCCAAAAAGCTCAACCCCATGTAAGCCAATCACCTCAACTGCAACACTCCATAGCCCAAGTCCAACACCTTTTAGCCACTAGTCAAGCTCAACAAGTACAACAATCCTTAGCCATTCCATACCAACCTAATCCACTTTATAACCACATGTCATATCCATCCACTTCCTATCAACTTAATCCACCTATCCACCAAGTCAATGCCACATCAACATATGAACATCCACCTCAAGTTTATCCAATCCCTCATGCCACCGTTCCAATGCACTACCAAGCCCATCCACAAAGCAATCAAGTGATATTACAAAAACAACATCCAAGTCCCAAGGGTCCCTTGTACATAAATCAAGAAAGTCCAAGAACACCTTTTCAACAAGACCACCAAGCACCATTGATAGACCTAAGTCCACCTTTGCAACAAGAAGCACATGCAAGTCTAAGTGGTCCCTTATACATAAATCAAAGTCCAATTTATCCTATGCAAGACTTAATTACCTTTGACAAGGGAGATACCAATCTAGAGTGGCCACCATCATCCAATCACATGCCAACACATGAGCCAACTAATCCTATCCCAACACCACCATGTGATCCTACCCCTAGTCCATTGGTCCATCAACCTTCCAAACCACCAAGCCCTTCATTACCTTCATCACCATGTCATTCTAATCCTTCACCAAAGGATGCGGCTGAGAGAGTTTTACAAAGGATGCTTGAAGCAAAACTCATTGAACGTCCTAAAGTCAAACCATGTGAAGAAAGTCCATATGATGAACATGATTATTGTGCATACCATAGGACCAAAGGCCATAATACAAATCAATGCCCAATATTTGTCTGAATTGTTTACAAGGTGTACCTACCTATAATGGGAAAACATGCCACATCATTCAAATCCCATGTGTCACCCCCCTCTAATCCTAATCCATCCAATCCAATTAGCCCTTAACCTAATCCTAATCATAAGCCTACAACACCATCTACTATTAGTATCCATCCATTATATTGCCCATCTAGACATACCCTTGCGAAGGATGTGATCCATTGGCTACTAGCTAGGAATAAACTACCTACATGTCAAACACCCATTCATGAGCCTACCAAAGAACTTCCAAAGGTCATGTCCAATCCTATAATCTCATCATGTGGTTCACATATCCTTGAGCCTCTTCAAGAGCCTTCCATTAACATACCTAGCCCTTCAAGCCCATCATGTGACCTACAATCCATCAAGTCTATTCAAGAGTCTCCTATAATGAATCCAAGTCAAGAGTCATCATGTTCTCATGTTGTTGACCAAGAGCCTATCCAAGAGTTATCCACTTCTATTCAAGCAACCCAAGAGGTATGTCAAAGGTTTAATCCTAAGCATGTGGAAACATTAAGCCCTAGTCCAACTCAAGATCAAAACACTTTCATGCAACCCATCCATAACATTTACCTTCTTTATGATCAAGATGATACCTATGAAGAAGCTATCCATGAGCACCTTGATCCTATCCATAATCCTAGATCTATCCATGAGCAAGATATCCAAATTGCTCCTAGTCATATGCCATCTAGCCCTTTCCATAATGAGCAAACATCCACTTGTCATGATGAGACATTTGTCCCCAAAGTAAGCATAAAAGATCAAACAAATAACTTGGATCTTAGTGAACACAATGCTAATCAAGATCCTAATGATCCTCCTTCCACATCCACCATCAATTCCACTTCAAATCCACTATCATGTCCTAGTGGTCTTACCACCTTTGTCCATGAGTTTTCTTCCTTAGGACAAAAACAACAACCTTTATCCACTTCATCTTCTCCATCTAATAACAAACTCAAGTCTAGTGTTCAAACCACACCTAGTCCCATTATCCATCGCATCCTCCAAAACATGAACTGCCAAGGCAAAGGTCTAAGCCTTTATGAACAAGGTATTTTGGAGCCAAACCATGTTAAGATCCCTCCATGCTCATATGGCCTTGGATACACACCCCAAGGTAAACAAGGCCAAGATGTTGGTAATCCCTTCATGCATCCTAAACCCACCACTTACCATCATATATCTTATCATATACCCAAAACATGTGTTGCCATTCCAACTCCATCAACCTATAAATGTCAAAAGCATGTGACCATACATCTTCCACCCTCCATTTTGCCTCCACTTTTGCCAACTCCAAATATCCCTCCATCCACCTTGCCACCATTGCTTCCAACACCTAACATACCTAGCATTCATAAGTATCCTCACATCCCTAATCATGACCAACAAAAGCACACATCGTTTAAGCATAAAGATTCCAATCATTCCATCCACTCCACCCACCCCATGGGATTCAAAAGCAAAAATTTTGATGCCTGTAAAGCTAAAAATCCTAACAAATATCCTAAAGGTCTTCATACCTTAGGACATAAAGAATCAAACTCAAAGCAAAGTACATTCACAAAGCTATCCAAGCCCATACCTCCAAAAGCAAAGCCCAAAAGCAAAGTGGTTTGGGTTCCTAAGCAAATAGCTAGCAAGTCAAATGAGGCATCCTTATTCACCTCTCAAGAATCCCAATCACCTATCTCCATCCAACAGCCTACTTCCATCAAAAACTTCCATTCCCTTCAAAAATCCCACAAGCAAAGAAAAAACACTAACAATACTAAATCTATGTGGGTTCCTAAATCACTTCATCAACTATCTCCTAAGAAAACAACCCCATTGCTTCGTACACCACCATCTCATCAAACGCTTCAATGTTTATCACGGTGTGTGCAACCATTGGTCATGGTTCCCTTCCACTCCACAACACCTCCACATAACTACATCTCCACATCTTCTATCCATTATCTTACATATCTCCCCCATGCTAACCCTATCATCCATGCTTTGGCATAAACTTTTTATCCATCTTCATTTCATAAGCCTATATAAATCCACACCATAAGCCACTAGCCTAACCTTCCATAATCCACATCATAATCTACTATCCACCTAATCCATCTCCCATAAATGCAATCCCTTATCAACATCTATGAGCATAATGACATGGTCCATGCGAAGACATTATCCATCTCTAAAGGGACACTATCAACCTTCATAGCACTAGCCACTTGAGTCCCTCCTATCCATTACCATGGTGAAAACCTGGCAAACAAACGCCATGTGTAATTGTCATTCCATTAAAAAAAAAAAATCAAAATCAAAATAGTAAAGAGAAATCCCTTCATCCAATGGTGAAAACCTAGTAAACAGGCACCTTGGATAAGTACCATGATGAAAACCTGGCAAACAGGCGTCATGTGTAGGTTGATCTTCTATGTCACTTACACTTGGGGGCACATTGTCTCATCCAACTTATCCATTTCCAAACTATCTATCCCATTATATCATTTTCCATCCTATCATGCTACATCCTACCATCCTTATCCATTCATCCATCCTTCTGCCTTTTGATTTTGATGAAGACATAGGGGCAAAATGTTGAAACATGTTTGGATATTTCTTGACATATCTTCTTTCCAAACCAAGTCCTATCCATTAACCATTTATCCATCCCATTCAAACCAATCTATCATGTCATCCCTTGGTCATGAACTTTTTCATGTAAAAAATCCTAAGCATTACCACCTAGAATGGGGCAAGTTATTCTTCCTATGCAACATAGCCTTTGGAGATCACATCCTAGCTCCCTTATTATCCATCCACTATGGCATATCCTTTTCATGAGCTTTCCATATTATAGCTTATCCCCATCTGTTTATCATGAGCTTTCCACTATAGCCTACCTATCCATTTATCATGGGGCAAGCATCCATCCCTTATATGGCCTATCCTCTTATCTATCCATCCAACTCTCATGATCTTACCATCCCATTTACTATCACCCATCCTTTCATCCATCCTTTGCACCTAGACTTGGTTTTCTCCCTTGTCATTGGTATCTAGCACAAAGGCTACTCAATTGTAAATCCATTGGCATTTCCCAAAACATTCAAACAACACAAAAAAAAATCAAAACATTTCAAAAAAGTCTAAAAAAATAAAAATATGTTAAAAAAATCCAAAAAATTAAATATCCAACGAAAAATCCAAGTAATAAAACCAATCATCATCAATCCAAAACAATCCACTCCATCAACATCAAATCAAAATCAAACTCATCATCCTCAATTCTTCCTATCAATAACATTCATTCATCCATTTCAATCAATCACTTCTTCCAATCATATCAATCAAATCAATCTAAGCAATGATCTTAAATCCAAGTCACACTAATCCATATCAAGCAAGCTAATCAATCAAGGAACATTATCTAATCAAATCAACAAGTTTTTGATCCGAATCTTGTCATGAGACCAAATCAATCATCATCAATCATCATCAATGGGATATAGCGTTCCCACACCCTTGTGTTGATCTAGGGATATAGCTTTCCCCGCAATGACAACACTATCTATCAAAACAATCAAATAATCAATTATTGGTTTATGACTTGACAAGGGCAATACCTTGTTTATTTTACATCCTTTGAGCACACTGTGAACACTTGCTTATGCTTAGATTGAGTGGACACTCCAATCATCACACCATCACTATCATCATTCAAAACAATCCAATCATCAAAACAATCAACCCAACAATAGAAAAAATCCCAACCAAAGCACATCAAGCCAACCATCAAAACACATCCTATCAATCATCAGCATCAACACCAAAGAAAATCAAACCAAAGCACATCAAGCCAACCATAAAAACAAATCCTATCAATCATCAACAAATCAAAAGTAGCTCAATCCACCACATATCATCAATTCATCAAACCAAATCAATCTAATCATTTATCATCTTCAAATCATGCTAAATAATGATCCAAGTGCAAGTCATCATAAATCCATACCAATCAAGTTAATCAATCAAGCCAAGTTATCCAAACGCAATCCATGGTCTTGATCCTAGCCTTGTTGTAAGCCAAATCAATCAACCAATCAACTAGCCAACCAACTTAGCAAACAACCTTGTGTTGATCTAGGGATATAGCTTTCCCCGCAATGAAAACACTCTCAACTATCATCAATCAAACAATTAATCATTGGTTTACAGCTTGACAGGGGCAATACCTTGTTTCTTTTTGAATCATTTGTGCATGCTTGCTTGCTTTCTTGTGTGTGTTATCATTTTATCTTGCATTTGTATCACATCGGTATCAATCTAGCTAATATTCATATCTTGTATCCAGACAAGGTTGTATTACGCTGGGGCATGAGACACATCGTCACCCTGGTCCTTCTAGCTTGGTGCATAACGTCTAGTGCTATATCAAACAACATGGTTGCTCACATTCATTGTAGCATAACACATCTTCATTTCTTCTATCTATCCCCTTATCTTTCATAGTCTAAGCCATTTCTTTTCAAGAGCATACCCGTGTTTGTCCAACCCACCTATCCTCTCAAGGGGGCATCACCAACCTATCCTTTCTATCATCATCATCATCATCATCATCATCATCATCAGCATCCCTATCAATTATCCATACCTTAACTTCTTTGAAATGATGTTACTCGACATAAAGCTCATCATCTCGAACATCATCTCAAAAAGGGGCAAAATGTAGACACCCAAATTTGTCCTAACTTTGTCCATGTCCTACAACACCTTGTTAAAACATTATCCTAGACATCATGTAGCATTCTGTCCTAAATCCCACTCTTAATCCCATTTATCCATTAAGCCAATTAATTAAATAAATTTTATTTATTTAATTAATTTCCACATCATATCTTATCTCATCCTATTCATTTATCCAATTAATTAAATAAATCTTAATTTATTTAATTAATATCCAACTCATATCCCAACTAATTCAAATATTTTATTTGAATTAAGTTCTCATCATAAGCTGACTTTCCAATTAATTAAATAAATTTTATTTATTTAATTAATTTATCTTATCATTTAGCCGACATGTGTGCCTCTTTCATTTAAAAAAGATAAGTGGTACTACAGCCTTTTATTTAATATCTTTTATATGTAGTACTTTTTATGTACACAAGCACACATGAGCCCTATCCTCCTTGACATTTGTCAAATGACTACAACTCCCTTGAAGAGTGGGAATAACTAATCAATCCTAGCCATCCAAATCAATCAATTAGCTTTTTAATCTCAACTGTTCATTTGAACCAAGCCTTTCCTATAAATCAACCCCCTCATAAGCCATTAGCATGCATTGAGCTTCAAGTAACATTATTCTGCCAAATTATTTAAAGCATGCATTGATCCTCAAGTATCCACATGCTGTCAAAATATCATTAGAGCCTTTACATCCTTCATCTATCATTTATTCTAGCATCTTCATCTTAATGTTATGCTGCAGAAGTGAGCACCCAACATTCTTCCAACAATAATCCTTCAAAATCTTGCATGCTTATGCGAGGTGGAGAAGAGCAATGGAGATAAATCGAGCATAGCATGGAGATCGGTTTGCATTTACATTTGTTATTTTGATTTTCATGTTGTCTTGTGCTTCATTGTGCATTGCTAGGGTTTTTATCATTGCTGTTTATTCATTTGCCCTGATTTGCAATTTTACCCTAACTTACAAATACACAACCATTCACACATGTGTGGATGTTTTCATACCCTAAGCCTACCTTAGTGATTTGCTTTATATATTGACTTCATTTTGTTGGCAATGTGGAGTTAGGTGGTAACAAAGAACTTAATAATGCCAATAACTTATCTACACTCTCATTTGTCCAACCAAGAAACACTTGCAAGTTAAGAATTTGAAGGATTGTTGTCAAACGGCTTAACTTGCAATTAGCATACATAGGCTTTAAAGCATCCTCCATTGACTTGGCCCAATCATCATTTAGACCCTCATTCAACATTCTATAAACTTCAAACCCTTCGTCTAACATTGTTGCCTCTTCATCTAGGTTTGGTACCACTTCATCTATGTTTGTTGCCTCTTCATCTCTCATTGTCTACAATTCTATCATATCTTCATAATAATTGTAATCCCAAGGGCTTATACTATAAATCATATGTCGATTGTAATAATTGTAATCATAATAATTGTAATAATTGTAATCCCATATCTTATCATATGTCGATAAATCACATTTATTTTTTTGACCTTTCCACCATGACAGTCACTACATGGACATGGATATTTGCCCATGTCCCTCTCAAGGGCTACTCTCTCATCATATGCATGGTATTAATCCATAGTCGATCTTTGACATTGATTCATCTATAATGTTTTTCATTCCAGTATTAATTTAGTTTCCTGTTTCAAGAAAAAAATAGAAATCTAAAAAACTCAACTTTAAAAAAATAGAAATCTAAAAAACTAAACTTACTGAAGATCTAATACATGTAAACTCATTCTCTTTAGAACTCTTCAGTACTTACCCAGAATTCAGAACACTTCATAGAATTAGGATATAGAGCACTCTACAGAATTAGAATTACAGCATTCTACATGATATAAAGCACTCCGTACCAATTGAAATTCAAGAAATACAACTGGGCATGACTCTATAGAATCAGATGTTTTGCCTCTACATAAATCTCTATGGTCAATTTTGTGCATTTTTTACCTGTAGGATTCTCAGTTGTCAATGGCTAATTAGTAGGAAACATACCAACTATATCACCCTCATTTTGTTGCCCATGTGCAAGAGGTAGAGATTAAAAATATATGCTTATGACAAGATACCCTCAATGTAGTCAATGTCTTATGACAAGTTACCCTTCTATTTATGTAACTCATATCTTATAATACACCAATTTTATTCTCCTAGCTAGATACAATTGCCAATTAGAAAGCTATAGATTTTGTGTTTAATGTAATGAGGGTTTTGAATTACCTCTGAATTCACTGTAGAGGGGCTCCCTAAATTCAACTTCACTATAGAGGGCCTCACCAACTTCAAATTTGTTGTAGCAAACTCTGATTTCCTTGCCTGCCTTTTCAGAAGTCTCCTGGTCCTCTCCAAACAAGCTTTATCACCCATGCAATTAGTAGCTGCTAAAATGCAAAATGCCTCATGCCATGAATCCTCATGAATGAATCTACCATTGCCAATTTCCTAGATAAAAAGAAATAATAAACCTAAAATTTTGTATGTAATACAACCCACTCCCGCCAATAATTTCCCAATTCAAAATGTTTTTTTCATTACCTACTTGAATATCATATTGTCTAATTTTTATTTATGTGACTAATTATTTAGTTGTGTTTTTTACCTGCTGATCAAATTAGTCATTAATTAGTTATTTATAGCTATGTTACAAAAAAAACTAGAATTTAGTCATTTTTAGTTGTCGTGACTAAAAGTTTTAGTCATGTAGTCATTTATTTGCCAAAATTCTACTAGTGATTCCTAAAATACCTAGGCCAGGGATTGTTGTCAAGGTTATAGGAATAGGTTTATCAACAAGTTAAGGGTGATTTTGGCCCACTAGAGGAGTGGGTAGACTCCTCTGCTCTTTAGGTTCAGCTAGACCAAGGAGGGATATTCCAAGGGGTATACCTGAATGCGTATTGAGTTCAAACCAAATGAATAATTAAAAATACTGGACAACCAAACCCAACTCATCATCTTGACTCCAAAGACTGTCACTAAGTCAAGAATGGTTGTTTGTCACATAACCCCTATGTAGTTGATTCAACTATGTGAATGAACATGCATGGTACATATGGTTTTACCCTAAACCACAGGAGAATGATTTGGTTAATTTAAAAGAGTGATCCATCTCCAATATGGACCAGTGCCTAGTCCATTGGGTAACTGATTCATAAGTAATAAAGAGGGAAGAAAATGACTAAACCAGCATCAATAGAAAACTAAAATGTATTCACATACATTTCTCAGATTATATTTCATATATTGAACATACCTAATTATCTAAAACCAAACTACAAAAACCTATTTGCAACAAAGAGAAGACTCAAAAGAAAGCTTGTATTGATTTAAATGTTGTCACACATTATAAATCTCTATTACAATCGCACCAACAAATGCGGTGAAGGAAAACATAGAATTGTGATTATATATTCCCCTAAATCTTTACAAATAGGCATGAAGACATACCAATGCATAAAATATGCTTTAAAATTCATTACAACACTACATCAAAACACATTTAGGCATTTACTACCCAGACTACCTTGATTTGAAGCCCTAAAAATATCTTGAGGCACTACAGACTAGACAATTGGCTTAAAGACCAACCCTCAAAACATCTAAAAAAATATCATATATAGAAATTTGCTCCTAGGCATTGGAGGATTTGGTCAACAAGAAACCATGCTACAATAAATGTGGTGTATGGCCTCTGTTAAAAGAATCAATGGATTAGAAGGAAGCCCATGCTTTACAAACTAACCTGCATCCTAGAGAAGACCTACAAAAAGTATGGATGCTGAAACACATCATCAACCATTGAATTTTGGTACCTATAGCTTGATGGTGAATATTATTCCAGCCACTATCCTAATGTTTGCATTATTGTAACCTCATGCTTTCATGGTGGTAAAGGGAGAAGAAAGGTGTCTTTAAATAAGAGACCACCAATAGTGTTTGTAAAGATTTTACAACACTTTAAAATTTTAATGTCTTCGTACTTTACAAATCTAAGCTTTACATCTAATTCTTCATTTCAATTTTGCCTTTTGGGCAAAAGTTCTATAGCAGGAACTTGTCTCTTCTTGCACTTTCGACACATTTCTCCTTTTGTTGATGGCCTTCATTTTCA
Organism: Cunninghamia lanceolata; assembly: GCA_027924645.1. Taxonomy (NCBI): domain Eukaryota; kingdom Viridiplantae; phylum Streptophyta; class Pinopsida; order Cupressales; family Cupressaceae; genus Cunninghamia; species Cunninghamia lanceolata. The sequence goes on from BSBN01000144.1 coordinate 5,129,532, forward strand.
GCACTTACCTTATTAACAATTTTTGATGTTCATGAACTTTTCTTTTGTGTCGTCTTTCTTTTCTATTGGCAACTTTTTACTTTTCTGAACTTGGTCAGCTCTGCCTTCTTTTCTTCTTTACTGGCAACTTTCACCATTGCCGAACTATCTTTATCTCCTTCATTATTTGCCTTATCAACAAAAGTTAAATTTTTTGAACTTTGGTTGGATTTTACTTGTTATTCGGCCCACTGTCGACAAACTTGGTGAAATCCAAACCTTCACCACCTCCACCATTTCCTTCTTTTTAGGCAAATTTTTCCTTTGTCAAACCTTCCCATTTGCCTTTATCTACAAAAATTTATTTTACCAAACTACCTTACTTGGTGCTTTTTCATGCTTCGGCAAAAACCCACATTGCCAAACTACTCTCTTTTCCTTTGCCACTACCTAGTTAGCAATAGTTCACTTTTCCGAACCTGTTGCCCTCTGCACTTGTTTCCTCTTGTATTGGCAAAACTCACTTTTGTCAAACTTCACTTGCTTGCCTTTTGCCCCTTATCAGAAAAATTGCCTTTTGCCAAACTCTCTCACATCTATCTTCCTTCTATATCAGCATATTGTCAAAAGTATGAAATGACAAACTTTTCAAAGTTCAAAATTCTACCGATTCCTCAACGAGGGGACCTTCCTTTTTCTTCCCTTAGTTGAAATCTTGCATTTTTCACTGGTCCCATTTGCCTTATCAGCAAATACTGAATTTATCAAACTTGCCCTTGGAACTCCTCATCAGTAAAAATGTTGAATCACAAACATTTGAGTTTTCCCATTGCATAAGTTTCACAATGTCTCTACACCTATACATTCAAATTAATCGTGGGATTTTCAGAAAGTGACAAAGAATCTTTCTAGGAACCATGGCTGATTTCAACCCTTGTCTATACCTCACTTCATAAGATTTCAAACATTCACTTTCACTTGCAAGATTATTGCAAAATAATACACAACCATTCACACATGCGTGGATGTTTTCATACCATAAGCCTAACTTAGTGATTTTCTTTATACATTGACTTTGTTTTGATGGTAATGTGGAGTTAGGTGGTAACAATGAACTTAATAATGCCAATAACTAATCTACACTCTCATTTGTCCAACCAAGCACTACTTGCAAGTTAATAACTTGAAGGATTGTTGTCAGACAACTTAACTTGCAATTAGTATACACAGGCTTTAAAGCATCCTCCATTGACTTGGCCCAATCATCATTTAGACCCTCATTCTACATTCTATCAACTTCAAACCCTTCGTCTAACATTGCTACCTCTTCATCTATGTTTGGTACCACTTCATCTATGTTTGTTCCCTCTTCATCTCTCACACTCTGCAATTCTATCATATCTTCATAATAATTGTAATCCCAAGGGCTTATACTACTATTCCCATATCTTATCATATGACGATAAATCACATTTCTTTTTTCCACCTTTCTCCCAAGATTGCCACTACATGGACATGGATATTTGTCCATGTCCCTCTCAATGGTTACTCTTTCATCATATGCATGTTATTGATCCATAGTCAATCTTTGACATTGATCCATCTATAATGTTCTGCATTCCAATATTAATTTAGTTTCCTATTTCAAGAAAAAAATAGAAATCTGAAAAACTCAACTTACTCAAGATCTAATACGTGTGAACTCATTCTCTTCAGCACTCTTTAGCACTTACCCAGAATTCATAGTGCTTCATAGAACCATGATACATAACACTCTACAAAATTAGAATTAGAGTAGTCTACAGGATACAGAGCACTCTACAACAATTCAAATTCAAGAACTATAGCTAGGAATCACTTTACAAAATCAGATGTTCTGCCTCTACATAAATCTCTATGGTCAGTTTTGTGCATTTTTTACTTGTATGATTCTCATCTATCAATGGATAATTAGTAGGAAACATAGCAACTACTCTTCCCTCATTTTATTGCCTGTGTGCAAGAGGCAGAGATTAAAAGTATATGCCTATGACAAGATACCCTCAATGTAGTAAATCTCTTATGACAAGATACCCTCCTATTTATGTAACTCATATCTTAACTGATTTTGTTCTCCTAGCTAGATATAGTTTCCAATCAGAAAGCTATAGATTTTGTGTAAATAATGTAATGAAGGTTTTGAATTACCTCTAAATTTGCTACAAAGGGTGTCCCCAAATTTGACTTCACTATAGAGGGCCTCGCCAACTTAAAATTCATTGCAGCAAACTTTGATTTCCTTGCTCGCCTTTTTCAGAAGTCTCTTGATCCTCTCCAAAGAAGCTTTATTACCCATCTAATTACTAGCTACTAAAACCCAAAACACCTCATGCCACAAATCATCACGAATGAATCTGCCATTGCCAATTGCCTAGAGAAAAAGAAACAATAACCCTAAAATTTTGTGCACAATACAACCCACTCCCACCAATAATTTCCCAATTCAAAATGTGTTTTTCATTACCCACTTGAATATCATATTGTCTAATTTTGATTTGTGTGACTAATTATTTAGTCATTTTTATTTGTGTGCCTAATTATTTAGTTATGTTTTTCACTCAATGATGAAATTAGTTGTTAATTAGTCATTTATTGAGTCATTTATAGCTATGTTGCAAAAAATAGTAGAATTTAGTCATTTTTAGTTGTCATGACTAAAAGTTTTAGTCATGTAGTCATTTATTTGCAAAAATTCTACTAGTGATTCCTAAAACACCCAGGCTAGGGACTGTTGTCAAGGTTATAGGAAGAGGTTTATCAACAAGTTAAGGGTGATTTTGGCCAACTAGAGGAGTGGGTAGACTCCTCTATTCTTAAGGCTCAGCTAAAACAAGAATGGATATTCCAACAGGTATACCTGAATATGTATTGAGTTCAAACTAGATGAACAACAAAAAATATTGGACAACCAAACCCAACTCATTATCTTGACTCCAAAGGCTATCACTAAGTCAAGAATGGCCAGTTGTCATGTAACCCCTATATAGTTGATTCAATTGTGTGAACGTACATGCATGGGACAAATGGTTTTACCCTTAACCACATGTGAATGATTTGTTTAATTTAAAAGAGTGTGTGATCCATCTCCAATATGGACTGGTGCCTAGTCCATTGGGCAACTAATTCATAAATAATAAAGAGGGAAGAAAAGGACTGAACCAACTTCAATAGAAAACTAAAATGAATTCACATACATTTCTTAGATTATATTTCATATATTTACCATACTTAATTATCTAGAACCAAACTACAAAGATCCATTTGTAACAAATAGAAGACTCAAAAGAAAGCTTGTATTGATTTCAATGATGTCACACATTATCAAATCTCTATTACAATCACACCATCAAATGTGGCGATAGAAAACATACAATTGTGATTATATATTCCCCTAAATCTTTAGAAATTGGCATGGAGACATACAAATGCATAAAATATGCTTTACAATTCATTCCTACACTGCATCAAAACACATTTATCCATTTACTACCTAGATTGACTTGATTTGAAGCCCTGAAACTATCATGAGGCACTGTAGACTAGATAATTGGTTAAAGACCAACCCTTAGAACATTTGAAAAAATATCATATAAAGCAATCAACTCCTAGGCATTGGAAGATTTTGTCACCAAGAAATCATGTTGTAATGAATGTTGTATATGGTGTCTGTCAAAAGAATCAGCGGATTGGAAGGAAGCCCATGCCCTAAAAACTAACCGGCATCCTGGAGAGGACCTGCAGAAAGTATGGATGCTGAAATACACCATCAACCATTGAATTTAGGTACCTACAGATTGATGATGAATACTATTCCAACCACTATCTTGACGTCTGCATTATTGCAACCTCATGCTTTCATGATGGTAAAGATGGAAGAAAGGAGTGTTTAAATAATAGACCACAAATAGTGTTGGTAAAGCTTTTATAACACTTTAAAATTTTAATGTCTTTGTACTTTACAAATCCAAGCTTCACATCTAATTCTTCATTTCAATTTTATCTTATAGGAAAAAGTCCCCCAGTAGAACTCGTCTCTTTTTTCACTTTTGACACATTTCTCCTTCTATTTTCCACCTTCATTTTCACCACTTACCTTATTGACAATTTTCTATGTTCATGAACTTTTATTTGGTACCCTCTTTCTTTTCTGTCAGCAACTTTTTACTTTTCTAAACCTGGCTAGCTCTGCCTTCTTTTCTGCTTTATCAGCAACTTTCACCATTGTCAAACTATCCTTATCTCCTTCATTATTTGGCTTATTGGCAAAAGTTAACTTGTTTGAACTTTGGCTGGCTTTTGCTTGTTATTCGGCCCACTATCAGCAAATTTTGTGAAATCCAAACTTTCACCACCTCCACCATTTCCTTCTTTGTTAGAAAATTTTTCCTTTGCCAAACCTTCCCATTCACCTTTATCTGCAAAAATCTATTTTTCCAAACTATCTTACTTGATGCCTTTTCATGCTTATCGACAAAAACCCACATTGCCAAACTACTCACTTTTCCTTTGCCACCACCTAGTCGGCAATAGTTTATGTTAGGGGAAAATTAGATTTCAAATGAATAACAATAATAATCAATATACCCAAAACATCAATGAAATAGTGAACAAAGAAGATTCAAATAAACAATGAATAAACAACAAAGCAAACCTTCCTCAATTCGAAGCTTCCATTGATCACCTATCACAATCGTTCTTGCATGTATGAAATAGGGCCCCCAAAGAGTGTACTTCCTTGCTATGCTTCAAGAATGTCAATTGGGAATGATAGTGATAGTTTATTGCAATGAAGAGGAGCTTCACAACAATGGTAGTAGTGCATAGTGCGTAGTAGTGAATGTGATCACAAGAAATGAAGGAATTGGTGCCAAAGGCACGCTGTAATTCCTGCAGAGTAACAATACTTAGTGCTTCGATGAATGAAATGGAAGAACAGGGTTCAATTTATAGACTTGAAAGAGAGAAGATCAACGGTATAGAAAGAATGAGAAGATCAATGATTGAGAATGGTTGAGGAACGTGTGCAAATAAGAAGAAGACAAGTGTCTTTCTTTCTTTTGCATGAGAGGAATTAACAAGAATAGAAGAATGAGTTCAAGCAATTAAAAGAATATAACAATCAGTAAAGTGATTTAAAACAAGAAGAAGGGATTTGCATGAGAATAAGAAGATATTTTGCTTTATTAAATATTAGGAATATTTAATTGTATGTGCACAAAGCTTTGAATTATATTTAGAGATAAGTCAATTTAGAAGAAAAAGCAACTTAAATAAATAATTGATTTATTTAAATTTAGAGAAGATATTATTGGAAGAAAACAATTAAATAATTGATAGTATTTAATTTAGAAGATAAGAAAGCAAATTAAATAAATAAATTTATTTAATTGTTGTGTATGATTTGGAAGAATAAATAGAATATTTGGTTGTATTTTATTTTTAGAGATTGAGAGGATTTAAATAAATTTGATTTGATTTATTCAAATTTGGAAGAATGATTTGATTTAATTAAATAATTAAGAATTATTTAATTGTTTGGAAGAATTCAATTAAATAAAAGGGTTTTATTTAATTTTGACCTTAGAAGAGATAATTAAATATTTTGATATTTAATTAACTTAGAAGAATGTGAATCGTATCATTTTTAGGCATATACATTTTGCCCCTCTTTGATGTGATGTTCGAGATGATGAGATTTGTGTGGAGTAACATCATTTCAAAGAAGCTAAGGTATAGATAGAAGAAAAAGATGACAATGGAAATATAGGATGAGGATGCCCCCTGGTTAGATTGGACGAGGAGAGAATTTTCAAGGGCATGAGACGGACAATTTCACAATGAAGAAGGTTGGAAGAATAAGTTGGGGTGAAGAAAACAGTTGAAGAAAGAGCCAAATGATATGCGATGCAAGATAAAATGATAACTCACACAAGAAAGCTAGCAAGTATGCACAAATCATACAAGAACAAACAAGGTATTGACCCTATCAAGTAGTAAACCAACAATATACTAATAATGATATATCATAGTGTTGTCATGGCGGGGAACGATATATCCGTAGACCAACATGGTAGGCATGTTGTGATGGCGGGGAATGATAGATCCCTAGAGCAACATGAAGGATAGTGTCTGGTTTCAAGAAATGAAACATGTCATGTAAGACGCGTGTGTTGGTCTAATTTTGACAATGTTACATCCTGTATAAGACAATTTGATTGATTAACTGATTGGGTTGGTTTACAACCAGACAAGGATCAAGACCACTGAGGGCGGTTGGATAATTTGACAAGATTGGCTTGACTTGATTGGTATGGATTAAGGATGGACCTACATTTGGATCATTGCTCAGATTGATTGGACAAGGATGAAAGATATGATGATAGATAGAAAAATGACTTGATAGAAGAACTCACAAGCTTTTATTTGTATTGATACTCTACATTGTTGGATCTTTATTGCATGGGTTACGGTATGGATGCTTTGTGGATGTGAATGGTGTGGATGCTTTATGGATGCGAATGGATGTGAATGGTTTTTTTGACATCTTGATAGTGCAAGTATTTTGAAGTGCCTATTTCATCATTGGGCTTTTTTGTTTTTTTGGAACTTTTTCCAAATGTTATAAGTTAATACAAGCATCTAGGTATAATTGAACCAAGATGACCTGAGCATTGCTTACATGGATTTTGATTTAGCAAGTTAATACAAGTATCAAGGTATAATTGAACCGAGATGACCTGAGTATTTCTTGCATATCAATAGATAAGGATTGCCCCCTTTCATGTTAGACCTTTGATGTCCTCGATGATCTTTTGCCGACCATGTCTTTAGACAAGGTGTTACATTACTAAAGTTTAATCCACAAACAACAAACAAAGAAAATAATCATGCCCCCATCATAGCATCTCTAGCTTTTGGCATCCTTGAGTAGCATAGAAAGGCATGATAGCAAAAAATCAAGACTCTTGTATTTTAACCATGATTCCAATCCACAAAACATTTTTGTATTTAGATGTGTTTGTTTCTTCCCATAATTTGGGTAAAATCATTTTAGAATGCCTAAGGTGTTTGTTTTCTTTGCTTTGGATAGGTTAATGTCTTGCATCAGGACTTCTACTTGAGAAGAGTAGATTTTTTTCCTTGTGCTTGCTTACCTGGTGAGAAGATTCCACAATCTTTATTGGTGAGATGGACCCAGTCCTAGTGCCTCGGGGGCTCATTGCTAAATGACCTTGCCTACATGATGACATAGAGGCAACGTAGTTCAGGGTAAACCCTAACAAACCTAAGACCTGGGTGGTATAAAGTGGTGCGGACTCAGATAGATAGGACTAGACATGGAATGAATAGGATAGTGGAGCTTTGGGGGCACATTTGAGAAATGGCCTTGCCTACGTGACAATGCAGAGGCAACGTAGTTCATGGACTTGGACCATGGATACTAACTAGAGATACTATGCTAGGATGACATGATGGATATGATATGGGACAGAACCTTGTTTGACAAGGCAACAAAGAGATAGAGAATCAAGCCATGATAGATTATCGTTAGAATTTTATTATGGAACAGATATGGATCGAATGGGACATGAGGAAGAATGGACACAAGGTGATTGGTTTTCCAAAGATGGAGGAAGCAGTTTATCACAAGTAACACTTTTTTACCAAGTTTTCACCACTTGCTTTTATTTGCATGAAAAGCTAGAAAGTATACATGACGCATGTTTGCCAAGTTTTCATCATGATACCTATCCAAGGCGCCTGCTTTCTAGGTTTTCACCAAAGGATGATTTTTTTTGTACTTTTCTCATTTTTTGATTTTTTTGTATTTTTTTGATTTTTTGATTTTTTTGTATTTTTTTGATTTTTTGATTTTTTTTTTTGTATTTTATGCCCCCTTACATTGGGGTTATCCTAGGTATAGAACTGGTGAAGATGCATGCTATTGATTGGGTCATCCAACAGCTCACCCTCTGATGTAGCCAACTGATATGCCCCTAATCCATAAGCAGCTATGATCACATAAGGCCCAAGCCAGTTGGGTTCAAGCTTGCCTTTCTTTTCCCGATCCTATTACTTGTGGGGATTCTCCTTAAGTACTAGATCTCCAACTTTAAAGACTCTTGGGAGAACTATATGGTTATAGCTTCTTGACATCATTTGTTGATATGCTTTGAGATGGTCAAAGGCTTTTTGTCTCCTTTCCTCTAGTAACTCTAGTTCTTGCAATTTGGAAACTTTGTATTCTTCATCTGATATGAGACCTTTGAACGACACCCTGAGAGATGGTAATTTGAACTCTATGGGGAGGATAGCTTCTGAGCCATAGACAAGGGCGTAAGGGGTAGCACCTATGGGAGTGCATATACTCGTTCTGTAGGCCCATAGAGCGGGATTGAGTTGGATGTGCCAATCATAGCCAGCATTGTTGACTATCTTCTTGAGGAGTTTCAAGATGGTCTTGTTGGATGCTTTAGCTTGACCATTGCCTTGGGGGTAATAGGGTGTAGAGAAATGGTGTTGGATTTTGAATTGGTCACAAAGTTCCTAGACATCCTAGTTTTTGAAGGGTTTTCTGTTATCTGTGATAATGGATGAGGGAATTCTGTATCTACAGATGAGGTAATTCAGGATGAATGAGGAGATTTGTTTACCTGTGATAGTGGTGAGGGGAATGGATTTAATCCACTTGGTAAAGTACTCAGTGGTGGTTATGATGAATTTGTGGCCATTGGATGAGGGTGGATGGATCTTTCACACAAGGTCAAGTCCCCATTGGCAAAAGGGCCAAGGTGTCATTAAAGGTCTCAACTCGTGGGCTGGTGCATATATCACGTTCCCATGTATTTGGCACTGCTTGCACTTCTTCACAAACTGATATGAATTTATTTCCATGTTCGGCCAGTAATAACCCAAACATATGAGTTTCTTAGCTAAGGAAGGACCGCTAGAGTGTGTTCTGCAAATCCCTTCGTGTACATCTTGTAAGGCTGTTAAGGATTCTTCTCATTCTAAACAATGGAGTAAAGTACCATCTACACCATGTCGGTATAGTGAGAGGTTTGGCGTATAAAGGTTCGTCATTGGTTTGAAGATAAGTCAGGTGGGAGGGTGTTGTCCTTGAGGTAAGTATAAATCTTACCATACCAAGGTGAATCAGATGCAACTAAGAGGCATATGGAATGGTTTTCAAGAAGATCATAAGCTAGTTGTTGAATAGTTTCCACTAAGAACTTGTACTGTGAATCATTCTCTGGTATCTCGAGAAGAGAGACAATGGTCGCCATGGCATCTACTACTTTGTTCTCAATATGAGGTATTTGCTCAAAAGAGATGATCACAAAGTATTCCTTAAAGTCATTGACCATCTGCTTGTATGGGACAAGCTTTTCAACTTTGGTTTGGTAATCATCATTTACCTAATTTATCACTAGTTGAGAATCACCATAGATATGTAGCTATTTGATTTTCCACTCTTTTGCCATTTTGAGGCCAATGACTAAAGCTTCATATTCTGCTATGTTATTGGTGCATAGAAATAATAGATGGTAGGACTTCGGTATGGTGTCGCCTTGAGGAGTTACAAACAAGATTCCTACCCCTAATCCATGGTTTGTGTAGGACCCATCAAAGTAGAGCTTCCAGGAATGTGTTGAGATGTTGAATAGGGATTCATCTGGAAATTCAAATTGCATTTGTGTGGTGTCCTATAGTGGTGCATCCGCTAACTGATCAGCAATGACTTGCCCTTTGATAGCTTTTCTATCTACATACTCAATGTTGTATTCACTTAGGAGCATTACCCATTTGGCTAGGTGACCTATACGAGTTACTTTGCTTAGTAGGTACTTCAGTGGATCTATTTTAGCAATAAGTTTTACTAGATGTGCAAGCATATAATGTCAAAGTTTTTGGGAAGAAAAAACTACCGCAAGACATCATCTTTCTATTTGAGAGTATTGCAGTTCATAGCCCACTAATGTTCAACTGATGTAGTAGACGACTCTTTCTTTATTCTCATAATCTTGTTGTGCTAGAATAGCCCCAAGAGTTGTAGGTGTAGCAAATATGTATAGTATCAATGGTTTCCCTTGGATAGGAGGCATAAGAATGGGTGGATTCATAAGATACTCTTTCAATTTTTTGAATGCCTCTTCACATTTCTCATCCCATCTGAATGGAATGTTCTTATGTAGGAGATGACTGAATGGTTGACACTTGTTTGCCAGTTGTGATATGAATCTTCAGATTGGTTATAGCTTGCCTTGTAGAGATCTTAGTTGAGTCCGAGTCTTGGGTGGTGGCATGTCCATAATAGCCTTGACTTTGGTGGGATCCACCTCTATTCCATTTGCCAATACAATAAAACCTAGGAGTTTGCTTGAGGTGACTCCAAACACACATTTCTTTGGGTTCAACTTGACTTTGAATTGCTTGAGTCTCTAAAAGACCTTCTTTAACACATCCATATGTGATTCTCTTGTGAGTGACTTTGCTAGGATATCATCTACATAATCTTCCATGGTGATGTGCATCATATCATGAAATATAGTGGTCATAGCATGTTGATATGTAGCTCCTGTGTTCTTTAGCCCAAATGGCATGATATTCCAATAGAAAGTACCCCATGGACAAGTAAAAGCTATCTTATGCTAGTCTTCTGGTGCTATCCTAATCCAATTGTATCTTGAGAAGCCATCCATGAGAGATAACATGGTATGCCCTGCCATTAAGTCGACTATGATATCTATATTTGGCAATAGAAAATCATCCTTCCGACAAGCTTTGTTTAGATCTCTAAAGTCATTGCATATTCTGACTCGGCCATCTGGTTTGGACACTGGTACAATGTTGGAAACCCATTCCGAGTAGTCTATAGCTCTGATAAATCCTACATCTAGTAGTTTCTTGAGTTCTTATTTTACAAGCAGTGTTATGTGTGGATGCATCTTTCTAATCTTCTATTTCACTAGCTTCACTCCTAAATCTAATGGAAGATGATGCAAAATCAAGTCTAGATCTAACCCCAGCATATCTACATATGACCAAGTAAAATTGACTTGTTTTCTCTTGAAGAATGGTACAAACTTAGTCTTCTCTGGTGGGGTTAGAGACTTACCAAAGTGAATGATCTTAGGCTATTCCTCTATTCCAATGTTAACCGGCTCTATGGGGTCCACAACAATCTGAGACTTCTCCTGGTGCATGTCATTGGGGAGAGTGTCAAGCCTTCCATCGTCAGGTGCCACAATTGGGTTTTCACCTTCGAATACATCCTTTTTTTTACTATTTTGAGACCTGACACTGCTGCGAAGCAGTTTTCACCGTCAGATCAAGTTTTTATTTTTGATATTTTTTGGACTAGAAGGCTTGGCACCCTCTCCAAAATAAGCCACAGTATTAAGTTCAATAGCAAAACCAGCTTTATGATCTCTTTTGGGTAGGTGGTCCCTAAGTTCCATGTAGTCAATATAAGCATTGTCATTTTGGAACATATCTAGTTGCGAGGTTCCTCGTAGATCCCAGTCAATAAGTTTAGGATGCACAAGGGGGAGGGAGTCAGAGGATAGATATGATTCATTGATAGTTTTCATGGTTATGCTAGGAGTATTGGTAGGGGGAGTGTTTGCGATGGTACTTTCCTATAAGTTGTTTATTGAGATAGAACTCGAACCTTCCTCGAAAGTCGTATTCTCAGAGATGGGCAAATCAGACTCTAGTGGTCTATTTGGTAGCATTTGTCCCACATAGTAAGGGGTATAAGTTTGAGTGGTATCAACCTCTTTGTCATCATAGGAGTCCTTTGTCAGCTCATCCCACTCATATTCATTGGAATTTGTGTCACTGTCCACTTGAAGTGTATGTATCATTTCCATTAGACAAGCATTTTCTTTAGCTTTGCCCTTATCCTTATATCCTAGGCCTTTTGTGTTTCTAGCTAATGAGGATGAAGAAGGTTGAATGGGTTCTATAATTCCTTCTTTTCTTAGGCCAATGGGGCCCTGTCCTTCATAACCCATTCTATGTAGGATAGATTCACCTCACCCATAGATTTTTGTTGGGAGCCTAGGTGGTTCTTGTTGTATATTCTCTTCTTCTTCAGTATAAAGCCATTGTAGGATATTTCTCTCCTTTGTTTCATGTGATAAGGTCCCCCATTTTACAAAGGGAGCTGTGGGAGGTATAGGAGGAACAAATGGCTTTGGAAAATGCTTGGGTCAACCAAATGATCTAGGAGATAAAAGCATCTTTTCTAGATTGAGGTTGTGCTCTATGGAGTACTCCCCTACTCTTTTTTCTTTGATGGTAATTTTCTACTCTTTGGGCCTTGATGAGGAATTTTTAGAGGCATGATCATGTTGTGGGGTAGGGGATGTAGATGCTCTATTGTTTGGTATGATGCAATCAAGTTTTGAAAGGATAGAGTTGCAATGGTAGAAGGGGTCAAGGTCACCTTGGATGGTGACTTGCTTGCCATTATGCAAGAATTTTATGCATTGGTGATAAGCGGAGGGAACAATTTTCATGGCATGGATCCATGGTCTCCCTAGGAGAATATTATAGGTGAGCTCCCTATCTAGGACTTGGTACACAACATCTTTTATTATTGGTCCCACTTGTATGGGTAAGACTACTGTTCCCTTTGTAGTTCTCTCTTCTTCATCATAAGCTTTGATAGTAATCTTCTTCCTCGATTCAACTACATTTTCAGAGAACCCTAATGTAAGGACTAGCTTTAACTTGCAAATATTTAAATTGGCTCCCCCATCAATGAGAACCCTCTTGATGTGGTGCTTGTGGATGAAGGCGACAATATGTAGAGGGGTGTTATGAGGTTGAGACACTAAGAGGTCATCCTGTTCGGTAAATGATATGGTACTTGAGGAGGTCAGATTACCTACCATGGCCTGAAACTTCTCTTGGGTCAAGTTAGTGGGGATAGTAGTTTCGACTAAGGCTTTATTGAGAATCTCCTTATGGGAAGGAGATAGACACAACAACTCCAAGATAGAAATGTGGGCCGGAGTCTTCTGTAGTTGGTCTATGACATTATACTGACAGAAGTTGGACTGAGAAGGTGATGACCTTGGAGGGACGGTATTCAATGTGACTTTACCATTACGAGTAATAATACTACAACCAGTTTTGTTGGGTTTTGATTGTTGGTTGGCTGAGACCACATTGATTTGTGGGACATGCTCTAATATGCAATTGATGGTATAGTCGAATGGCACACTTGCATAGTTGGCATTACTATTCCCACTATTCTAATTTTGCCTCTTGCGGTTGTTGTTGTTGTTGCCATTATTGTTGTTTCTGTTGTTGTTATTTCCATTGTTGTGATTGTTGTTGTATGACCTGTCATGATTGAGAAGTGGATCCCTATAAGCCACATGTGTCTCATTAGTAGTATGTTGATGAGCACCTCCTTAATTTTGATCAAGCACATCTTGAATAACATGTTTGAGGCAGATACAATTGTTGGTTGTATGTCCCCTTCCTCTATGATACTCACAATAGTAGGTGTCTTTCCAATAGTGAGGTTTAATTTGCGGCTCATAATCACTTGTTGGTGGTAGATAGATTTCATTGTTGGCCAATAGCTTCCTTAATGCAGATTCTTGAGACTAACCCAACGGTGTGAAATTTCACCTTGGATTTGCATTGAACCATGGTCTTAGCTCTCGAGAAAATGTTTTGTTGGGTGTAATATTTCTTGCCTCTCCTTTGAGAGTGAGTATAGGTTGTTGCTTGTTAGCCACCACCTTGGCATTAACTACCCCATCATTGACGACATTTTTATTCTTAGTCCAAAACTTTGATTTGTCAGTCGTATAATTGGAGGTAGTTGTGTCCTTGTATAATTTGATTTGCCCCTTGGCGATCATAGCTTTTTTGATGAACAATCCCATTTCAATGACTTTCGATAATGAAGTAGGGCATTGTATTTGTATTGATAGCTAAGATCGGTATTGAGGTTATGGACAAACATCTCCATTAATTGTTTCTCAAGCACATCATATGAGCACTTGCTTGCTAGTTGTATCCATCTTTGTAAAAAGGTGGTAAATGATTCGCCACTCTTTTGCTTGGTGTTGCATAAATCAAGAATAGAGACCTCATGTTCAATATTGTAAGAGAAGTGAATGATGAATTTGTTGACTAACTCATCAAAAGATTTTATGCCCAATGGGAGCTACGAGAACCACTCCATGGCTTGAATACCTAGAGATCTAGGGAATAGTCTCATTAAGTAGGTCTTATTATGAGCTACTTCCATGCATGCTACGTTGAATTCCCTAATGTGATCTCTAGGGTCCCCTTTCCCTTTGTATTTGTCAAATTTAGGAACCTCAAATCAAAAGGGGAATGGTGTCATGTTCAAACTTTTATCAAAGGGGTATGGTGCAATATCTTCCAAGGAATAGGTTTTAGTGTTTGTACCCATCTTGAGATCTAACATTTGTTATTTAGACCCTTGAGTTGTTTCCTCATTTCTTCCATATGAGCGCTTGGATCTATGGCTTTCTTTCCTCTTTCATTATCACTCTCTACATTTTGGTCTATGGTTTTCTTTGCCCTTTCTTCATGATTATTCTCCACATTTTCTTGGATTGTACTTATATCAAAATCCTTGGGGAGTTTAATTCCAAGATTTAAAAGATGATAAAAATGCTTGTGAGGGTCACCATGGAGCACTTTCTTTAACAAGCATTGGAATTTTTTATCTTGGATGGACCCTTGATACTCTTCGTGAGAGATCTCCTCATCACTATCATGAGGTGTGATGATGTGGTTGAATGATCTGGCCATTTCAAGTTTCTTTTTGTACTGAGATCTAGTAAGGACCATGTAAGGTGATGAGGGATGAGGTGGAATGGGACTAGAGATTTTGGCAAGATGCCGATGGAGAATGCTGAGAATGGGATACTTATGACAAGATTTGGACAAGGGACTTTCTCGATCAATGATTCCAAGTAAGATGAATGATACGAGACGGTAGCCACTAGTAAGGATGCTCGATACCTATCTTACTGTGTAGGGACTAGTCATGCACCAAGACCACTAGCGAAGTCTTGTGACCTACTAGGCTTACTTGAATCCAAAGTGATATGAAAAAGGAGCCTATGCTAACCTGATATGGGATACTTTGACTTTGGACTAAGAAGACCTGATAGAAGGTGAATGCGATGAGCAATGAAAGAGAGACTTTGATGTGAAATGGATGGAAAAACTAACTGCAAGGTAGGATTTGATCTCTGAATTTGAAACTAGACTGAAATGGGTAACCAGAATTGGTAAATTTGTTCTCTCAAAAATTGTGTAAGTGCTCACTGTCACATATGCGCCAAAACAGATGCGCTGTAGAAACTGATAAATGTGCTATGAGTCAAAACAAATGCGCTACACTGGCAAATTGTAAATACATTGCAACAGACAATAAAAGAATTGCAGGTCAAAACAGATGTGCTGCAGGTCGGCAAAAATGTGCAGCAATAGAGGACGGATGCGCCGCTCTGACTTTCTCAATGTTTTTTTTGCAATTTTTGGAAATTTTCTAATGTTTTTGGTACTTTGGTTGCAAGAAGGTCATTTTGATCTAATTTTTTTAAATTAAGGGAAGAAGACACATCAAACACAAAGAATATTTTTATGGTTTTTTATTTTTTTTGTGATTTTTTGATTTTTTTTGGACTAAAAAGAAAGCAAGTACAACCCTAGGTTTCAAAGGACAGTATAAAACTGAATTCTCCCTATCTCTAGGTGAGGCATCTTCAAGAGGTAATAATCACCCTTCCCTACATCAGATTATAGAGGTTTTTGGTCTCACTAAAACAAGGATGAGTAATAAAGGCAACCGTTTGAGTGGTTATACATGCGACAACATGACTCTCTATTATGGATTCTCCTAGCCTGCAAGGGTTACGTCTTGGAGGGCTTTTGGGGAGGTTGGCTATTGGTATAACACAACTGCACTCATTGTTTGAATCTTTCACTCCAAACACAATTTATTATAGTGGCTTGGAAGGGCTTGGCATCTAGCCTCTTACCACTTAGGGTCATTCCTACTTGGATGAACGGTATCCAAGAGCAGGCCCCTCTAAAGGAAAAACACATGCGAAAAATGATATGTCTGGCATTTTGGTCACCCAAGATAGGGGAGAGCATAGGCCTGGTATCATTCCAAAAATACAGAATATAGTGGTTCTTTTACCTTAGTTAAAATGAGAAAAACTAGATGAGCTATCTACTTGGGCAAGCACAAAAATTTGTTAACTTTGAAGTGATAACAAGATAGCAATGGTCTAGCTTTAACCAAGATAGCAATGATGAGTTCAATTTTATCCACGTAGCATGAGTTGTTAACTTTGAAATGATGGTCAATTGAGATAGTAATGGTTCATTTTTACCCATATAGTAATGATGAGTTCAATTTTATCCATGTAGCATGAGTTGTTAACTTTGAAATGATGGTCAATTAAGATAGCAATGGTTCAGTTTTACCCAGATAGCAATGATGAGTTCAATTTTATCCTTATAGCAATGAGTTGTTAACTTTGAAAAGATAGCAATAGCAATGATTCGATTACCACTTTCCTAGTTAAAACTATGTAAGATTTGCATGAGCATACATTTTACTTTCATTTAGAAATCAAAGTGTGAGCTAACAAGTGCAACTATATGAATCTAAACCAGTACCTAGCCTGCAAAACAGATCAAGAGAGTTCCTACAAAGACGTCAGCATTAGCAAAAATCTTCTAAAAAACTCTAAAATCACTGCCTACAACATATGCACCGCTTCAAAGACTAAATGTGCAGAAATAGTGAAGATAAGTGCCATATTACATATGCACTGAAATAGAGGTTAAAAGTGCTGGAAGGTAGTATATATGCACTGGAGTAGTAGATGCGCCATTTTAGATGGTAAAAGCACTATAACAAAGTATGTATGTGCTGCAGTAACGAGTGCACCATGACAGGTAACAGATGTGTGTTAGGAAGTGACAGATGCATTGTTTCTTGTGTATGGATTTCTAAAACACAAAAACTTAGTTTTTGGGTTAAATTTGGGGCTAGGCCCCACGGTGAGCACCAAAAATGTTAGGCAAAAATTGGATTTCAAATGAATAACAATAATAATCAATATACCCAAAACTTCAATGAAATAGTGAACAAAGAAGATTCAAATAAACAATGAATAAACAACAAAGCAAACCTTCCTCAATTCGAAGCTTCCATTGATCACCTATCACAATCATTTTTGCTTGTATGAAATAGGGCCCTCAGAGAGTGCACTTCATTTCTATGCTTTAAGAATGTCAATTGGGAATGGCAATGATAGTTTATTGCAATGAAGAGGAGCTTCACAACAATGGTAGTAGTGTGTATTGCATAGTAGTGAATGTGATCACAAGAAATGAAGGAATTGGTACCAAAGGTGAGCTATAATTCATACAGAGTAACAATACTTAAAGCTTTGATGGTCCCCCAAGATAGGGGAGAACATAGGCTTGGTATCATTCCAAAAACACAGAATATAGTGGTTCTTTTACCCTAGTTAAAATGAGAAAAAGTAGATGAGCTATCTACTTGGGCAAGCACAGAAATTTGTTAACTTTGAAGTGATAACAAGATAGCAATGGTCTAGCTTTAACCAAGATAGCAATGATGAGTTCAATTTTATCCACGTAGCATGAGTTGTTAACTTTGAAATGATGGTCAATTGAGATAGTAATGGTTCAGTTTTACCTAGATAGTAATGATGAGTTCAATTTTATCCATGTAGCATGAGTTGTTAACTTTGAAATGATGGTCAATCAAGATAGCAATGGTTTAGTTTTACCCAGATAGCAATGATGAGTTCAATTTTATCCTTATAGCAATGAGTTGTTAACTTTGAAATGATAGCAATAGCAATGATTCGATTACCACTTTCCTAGTTAAAACTATGTAAGATTTGCATGACCATACATTTTACTTTCATTTAGAAATCAAAGTGTGAGCTAACAAGTGCAACTATATGAATCTAAACTAGTACCTAGCCTGCAAAATAGATCAAGAGAGTTCCTACAAAGACGTTAGCGTTAGCAAAAATCTTCTAAAAAACTCTAAAATCACTGCCTAAAACATATGCACCGCTTCAAAGACTGAATGTGCAGAAATAGTGAACATAAGTGTTGTATTACATATGCACTGAAATAGAGGTTAAAAGTGCTGGAAGGTAGTGTATATGCACTGGAGTAGTAGATGCGCCATTTCAGATGGTAAAAGCACTATAACAAAGTATGTATGCGCTGTAGTAACGAGTGCGCTATGACATGTAACAGATGTGTGTTAGAAAGTGACTGATGCATTGTTTCTTGTGTACGGATTTCTAAAACACAAAAACTTAGTTTTTGGGTTAAATTTGGGGCTAGGCCCCACGATGGTTGCCAAAAATGTTAGGCAAAAATTGGATTTCAAATGAATAACAATAATAATCAATATACCCAAAACTTCAATGAAATAGTGAACAAAGAAGATTCAAATAAATAATGAATAAACAACAAAGCAAACCTTCCTCAATTCAAAGCTTCCATTGATCACCTATCACAATCATTCTTGCATGTATGAAATAGGACCCTCAGAGAGTGCACTTCCTTGCTATGCTTTAAGAATGTCAATTGGGAATGGCGGTGATAGTTTTTTGCAATGAAGAGGAGCTTCAGAACAATGGTAGTAGTGTGTATTGCATAGTAGTGAATGTGATCACAAGCAATGAAGGAATTGGTACCAAAGGCACACTATAATTCCTACAGAGTAACAATACTTAAAGCTTCAATGAATGAAATAGAAGAATAGAGTTCAATTTATAGACTTGAAAGAGAGAAGATCAACGGTATAGAAAGAATGAGAAGATCAACGATTGAGAATGGTTGAGGAATGTACGCAAATAAGAAGAAGACAAGTGTCTTGCTTTCTTTGGCATGAGAGGAATTAAAAAGAATAGAAGAATGAGTTAAAGAAATTAAAAGAATATAACAATCAGTTAAGTGATTTAAAACAAGATGAAGGGATTTGCATGAGAATAAGAAGATATTTTGCTTTATTAAATATTAGGACTATTTAATTGCATGTGCACAAAGCTTTGAATTATATTTAGAGATAACTCAATTTAGAAGAAAAAGCAACTTAAATAAATAATTGATTTATTTAAATTTAGAGAAGATATTATTGGAAGAAAACAATTAAATAATTGATATTATTTAATTTAGAAGATAAGAAAGTAAATTAAATAAATAAACTTATTTAATTGTTGTGCATGATTTGGAAGAACAAACAAAATATTTGGTTGTATTTTATTTTTAGAGATTGAGAGAGTTTAAATAAATTTGATTTGATTTATTCAAATTTGGAAGAATGATTTGATTTAATTAAATAATTAAGAATTATTTAATTGTCTGGAAGAATTCAATTAAATAAAAGGGTTTTATTTAATTTTGACCTTAGAAGAGATAATTAAATATTTTGATATTTAACTAACTTAGAAGAATGTGAATCGTGTCATTTTTAGGCATATACAGTTTAGTTTTCTTAACCTGTTGCCCTTTGCACTTGTTTCCTCTTGTATCGGCAAAACTCACTTTTGTCAAACTTCACTTTCTTGCCTTTTACCCCTTATCAGTAAAATTGCCTTTTGCTGAACTCTCTCACATCTATCTTCCTTCTATATAAGTGTATCGGCAAAAGTATGAAATGGTGAACTTTTCAAAGTTTAGAATTCTACTGATTCCTTGACGAGGGCACCCTTCCTTTTTCTTCCCTTAGCCGAAATCTTGCATTTTTCACTGGTCCCATTTGCCTTACTAGAAAATATTGGATTTATCAAACTTGCCCTTAGAACTCCTCCTTATCAGTAAAAATGTTGAATCACGAACATTTGATTTTTTCAATTACATAAGTTCAACAATGTCTCTACACCTATATATTCGAGCTAATTGTGGGATTTTCAGAAAGTGATGAAGAACCTTTCTAAGAACCACAATTGATTCCAACCCTTGTCTATACCTCACTTCATGACATTTTAGATATTCACTCTCACTTGCAAGAATATTGTGAAATAATACACAACCATTCACACATGTGTGGATGTTTTCATACCCTAAGCCTAGCTTAGTGATTTACTTTATACATTGACTTTGTTTTATTGGCAATGTGGAGTTAGGTGGTAACAACAAACTTAATAATGCCAATAACTTATCTACACTCTCATTTGTCCAACCAAACACCACTTGCAAGTTAAGAATTTGAAGGATTGTTGTCAAACGACTTAACTTGCAATTAGCATACACATGCTTTAAAGCGTCCTCCATCGACTTAGCCCAATCATCATTTAGAATCTCTTTCAACATTATACCAACTTCAAACCCTTCGTCTAACATTGTTACATGTTCATCTATTTTTGGTGCCACTTCATCTATGTTTGTTGCCTCTTCATCTCTAACACTCTGCAATTCTATCATATCTTCATAATAATTGTAATCCCAAGGACTTATACCACTATGCCCATATCTTATCATATGTTGATAAATCACATTTCTTTTTTTCACCTTTCCACCAAGACAATCACTACATGGACATGGATATTTGTCCATGTCCCTCTCAATGACTACTCTCTCATCATATGCATGGTATCGATCCGTAGTCAATCTTCGATATTGATCCATCTATAATGTTCTGCATTCTAGTATTATTTTAGTTTCCTATTTCAAGAAAAAAATAGAAATCTAAAAAACTCAACTTTAAATAAAGAGAAATCTTAAAAACCCAACTTACTCAGGATCTAATACATGTAAACTCAACCTAGAATTTTGAGCACTTCATTGAATTAGGATACAGAGGACTCTATAGAATGACAATTAGAGCACTCTCTACGATACAAAGAACTCTGCAGCAATTCAAATTCAAGAAATATAGCTAGGCATCACTCTACAGAATTAGATTTTATGCCTCTACATAAATCTTTGTGGTCAGTTTTGTGCCTTTTTTACTTGTAGGATTCTCAGCTATCAATGGCTAATTAGCACGAAACAGAACAACTAGTCTACCCTCATTTTGTTGTCCATGTGTAAGAGGTAGAGATTAAAACTATATGCTTATGACAAGATACCCTCAATGTAGTCAATGTCTTGTGACAAGATACCCTCTTATTTATGTAACTCATATCTTATAATACACCAATTTTGTTCTCCTAGCTAGATACAGTTGCCAATCAGAAAGCTATAGATTTTGTGTTTAATGTAATGAGGGTTTTGAATTACCTCTGAATTTGCTGCAGAGGGCATCCCCAAATTCAAATTTGTTGCAAAGGGTTTCGTTGACTTCAAATTTGTTGCAGCAAACTCTAATTTCCTTGCCCAACTTTTTAGAAGTCTCCTAGTCCTCTCCAAACAAGCTTTATTGCCCATGCAATTAGTAGCTCCTAAAACCCAAAATGTCTCATGCCACAAATCCTCATGAATGAATCTACCATTACCAATTGCCTAGACAAAAAGAAACAATAACCCTAAAATTCTATACGCAATACAACCGACTCCTGCCAATAATTTCCCATTTCATTTTTTTTTCATTACCCACTTGAATATCATATTGTCTAATTTTTATTTGTATGACTAATTATTTAGTTGTGTTTTTTACACGGTGATCAAATTAGTTATTAATTAGTCATTTATAGCTATGTTTTAAAAAATAAGTAGAATTTAGTTATTTTTAGTTGTCATGACTAAAATTTTTAGTCATGTAGTCATTTATTTGCTAAAATTCTATTAGTGATTCCTAAAATAACCAGGCCAGGGATTCTTCTCAAGATTATAGGAAGAGGTTTATCAACAAGTTTAGGGTGATTTTGGCCAACTACAAGAGTGGGTAGACTTCTCTTCTTTTCAGGCTCAGCTAGACCAAGGAGGGATATTCCAAGGGGTATACTGGAATATGTATTGAGTTCAAACCAGATGAACAACTTAAAATACTAGACAACCAAACCCAACTCATCATCTTGACTCTAAAGACTATCCCTAAGTTAAGAATGGTTAGCTATCATGTAACCCCTATACAGTTGATTCAACTGAGTGAATGTACATGCACGGGACAAATGGTTTTACCCTAAACCATAGGTGAATCATTTGTTTAATTTAAAAGAGTATTTGATCTGTCTCCAATATGCATCAGTGCCTAGTCCATTGGGCAACTGATTCATAAGTAATAAAGAGGGAAGAAAAGGACTGAACTAGCATCAATAGAAAACTAAAATATATTCACATACATTTCTCAGATTATATTTCAGATATTGAACATACTTAATTATCTAGAACCAAACTATAAAGACCCATTTGCAACAAAGAGAAGACTCAAAAGTAAGCTTGTATTGATTTAAATGTTGTCACACATTACTAAATCTCTATTACAATCAAACCAACAAATGTGGTGAAGGAAAACATAGAATTGTGATTAAATATTCCCCTAAATCTTTACAAATATGCATGGAGACATACCGATGCATAAAATATGCTTTACAATTCATTCCTACACTATATCAAATCGCATTTATCCATTTACTACCCAAACTAACTTGATTTGAAGCCCTAAAACTATCCTGAGGCACTACAGACTAGAAAATTGGCTTAATGACCAACCCTCAGAACATCTAAAAAATATCATATATAGCAATCAGCTCCTAGGCATCAGAAGATTTGGTCAACAAGAAACTATGCTGCAATAAATGTGGTGTATGGCCTCTATCAAAAGAATTGGCGGATTAGAAGGAAGCTCATGCCCTACAAACTAACCTGCATCCTGGAGAGGACCTGCAGAAAGTATGGATGCTGAAACACACCATCAACCATTGAATTTGGGTACCTATAGATTGATGATGAATACTATTCAAGTCACTATCCTGATGTCTGCATTATTACAACCTCACGCTTTCTTGGTGGTAATGGGGGAAGAAAGGAGTCTTTAAATAAGAGACCACAAATAGTGTTTGTAAATCTTTTACAACACTTTAAAATTCTAAAGTCTTTGCAGTTTAAAAATCCAAGCTTTACATCTAATTCTTCATTTCAATTTTGCCTTATACAAAAAATTCCTCTAGCAAAAACTTGCCTTTTTTTGCACTTTTGGCACATTTCTCCTTTATTTTTCTGCCTTGATTTTCACCACTTACCTTATCAGCAATTTTCTACATTCATGAACTTTTCTTTGGTTCCCTCTTTCTTTTTTGTCAGTAACTTTTTACTTTACTGACCCTGGTTGTCTCTGCCTTCTTTTTTGCTTTATCAACAACTTTTACCATTGCTGAACTATCTTTATCTCCTTCATTATTTACCTTATTAGAAAAAGTTAACTTTTTTGAACTTTGGTTGGCTTTTTCTTGTTATTTGACCCACTATCGGCAAACTTGGTAAAATCCAAACCTTGACCACCTCCACCATTTCCTTCTTTGTCGGCAAATTTTGGCTTTGTCGAACCTTCCCATCCACCTTTATCAGCAAAAATCTATTTTGCCAAACTATTTTACTTGGCACCTTTTAATGCTTATTGGAAAAAACCCGCATTGCCAAACTACTCTCTTTTCCTTTACCACTGCCTAGTAAGCAATAGTTCACTTTTCTGAACCTGTTGCCCTTTGCACTTGTTTCCTCTTGTATTGGAAAAACTCACTTTTGTCAAACTTCACTTACTTTCCTTTTGCCCCTTATTGGAAAAATTTCCTTTTTACAAATTCTCTCACATCTATCTTCCTTCTATATCAGCTTATTGGCAAAAGTATGAAGTGGCAAACTTTTCAAAGTTCAGAGTTCTGCCGATTCCTCGACGAGGGCACCCTTTCTTTTTCTTCCCTTAGTGGAAATCTTGAATTTTTCACTAGTCCCATTTGCCTTATCAGAAAATCCTAAATTTATCAAACTTACCCTTGGAGCTCCTACTTATTAGTAAAAATGTTGAATCACAAACATTTGATTTTTCCTCTTTTAGCCATCTCTATCACTTTATCAGTGAAATGTGAAAAACACAAACTTTCAAAAAGTTCAGTCATTAGTTAGTTTGTTGATAAGACCATGCCTTACAATTTTTTCTTTTTATAGGAAAACTGGCCCCTTTTAGAAACAAGGCCTTGGGCCCCACCTTTTTCATTATTGACAAAAAAGCCTTTTGCCAAACTAACACCTTTATCGGTGAATTCTCATATTTTAGAACCAAGTCTGTCGCATCTTTTCTTCATTGTCAACCTTTTTGTCCATCAAATAACAATAAGAAAACTGAACTCCTTGCTAGGTTAGGTTTTCCTCTGATTCACTGATGAAGCTCCCTTTTACCTTTCTTCCTTGGCCAATTTTACCTTTGTCAGCAAAAAATCATTTTACTGAACCAATCTCTTTGCCTCCTATTTCTACCCTTTCTTTTCCCTTTGTCTTCTCTTTGTTTGCTTTTGTCAGAAAAGGTGAAATTTTATGAACCAACCATTTCCTTTATCCTTTACCTTTCCTTTTTTATTCAATCTACACCATGGCAACCTTCTTTCCTTCTATTAATAGAGTCTACCATCGGTGAACTTTGTCATTAGCAAACTTCACCATAGGCAAACTTCCAAGTTCGCTAACTCAAGCATCACTGATAAAGGCACCATCTTTTGTTCATTGCCACCGGCCTATAACTTTATCTCCTCACATGCCTTGTTGTCACCTTGTCAGCAAATTGACAAACTTGTGAAACTCTGAACTAGTTCACTAGTTTAGACTTTAATTGATTTGCTAATAGAAGACAACCTTTTACTTTGGCTGCTTACTTAAACCTTTTCCCTTTTCTTTTTGGCACGACCCCTTTTGAGCTACTATTGATGCCTGGTTGACGAATTGGCAAACCATTGAACCTAAAAGGTTAGGAAGTTTAGGAAAAAATTGATTTGCTGACCAAAGGAAAAATATATTTTTTTCTAAGGGAAAAGCTATTTTTGACCAAGGCAAAAAAAAGACATAAAGACCAAACTTTGACCAAGCATAACTTTTTCATTTCAAGAAATTTTGAGATGGTTCAAAAGGCAAAATTGTCAGAATTCAATTTTCTATCCAATGGTGACCTTTTTTAAGAGATTTGCACATGATTTTTAGATTTTGGGGGCAAAATAAGCAAATGGGAAAATAATTTTTTTAGGTGTTGTTAGCAGGTCAAATACTAGAACAAGGATACAAGAAGATATCAAAAGAAAGACTTCACTTCTAGGAAAGGCATTAGACAAAGAGGAAAATTTATTACACTTCAAAGAATACATGTATATAAAACTATGAAATAGAGTATGGATAATATGGATAAGAATGTAATGAAGTAACTGGAGTAGAGACTAGACCTACCCAATTAGTATTCTGAATATATATATATATATATATATATATATATATATATATATATATATATATCTATATACAAAGATGCCTAAGTTAATAGTTGGGTTATATAGTTTATGTAAGGATATGACTATCTTCTTTCAATATGTATGACTTATGGTTGTGTACATTTGATAATCAAACTTATTCTTGTACTATGTCTTCCAGGGTATAAATAAGACTACAGAAGAAGTATCAGGGTACAAGTCTCTAAACTATACAGGCCCCAGTTGCTCTTGCTAACATTGGTCTCGTTGCTGAGACCCTAGAAAGAACAATAAAAGAAATCAAAATTCTAGAAGAGAGGAGACAATGATAGAATAAAAGCCTTCATTATATCCTAAAGCCACCTTTGTGAGAGGTAGGTAGGCCATTAGGGGATGATAAATGGAAAGGGGGGAGGACCTCAGAGGTCCTTGTAAAGACATGATTGTTCAGAAAATTCTTTTTGAAAGATGATATAGGAAGAAAAGAAATTAGGAACAAATGCAGATATGGGGATAAGAAAATCCAAAGCAATAATAGAGATATCATTAATCATTCAATTAGGAATACGAATGAATATGGAGGAAAGGAGATGAAAGAAAACCTAGGAAAGGGAAGAAAGATACCGAAAAAAAGGAGAGAGAAAGAAAGGAAATAGCACAAGTGGGAAAATTGGCAAAGGAAATCTTAAAGAAACATGTGGAGCATGCCAAGAGGGGTGCTGTTGAGCATACCAATGTGGGTGCAACTAGAAATAAGAAATAAGGAGGATGAAAACTAGAAGCCAATAGTGCTGCAACTAAACGGAAGGAAGTATCACCAGAACTAGACCTTGAGGATTTGTTAAGTAAGCTAAACATCATTAGTAATGAAGAAACACAATTAAGATCAAAATAGTATAAAGAATAGATGTCACCCCCAGACCAGGAGTCACCCTTTGAGCCAATCATATCATATATTGGAATCGATGAAGAGATAGAAGGAAGAAAGAAAAGGGAATTTTGGACAACTTATACAGTCAATTGGGATATTTTAAATAGTGATCATTTAGTCGAGTGGGAGACCATAGGAGGGAGAAGTGAAGATGAAAGAATAGAATGTGAACTTGAATATAGTCATATATCAGGAGATGAAGGTAGCGATACTACAAGCCTAGAAGAAAAGTCATCAGATGAAGAATATATGCCCACATCAAAGAAAATGCCCATCTTTGAAAGAGACACCAACAATGTCATAGAACCTGTCTTTATATTACAGACCATCTAGCAAACTTGAAATGAGAAAAGAGACAACATAAAATTATTTGATTTTATTAGCTCATTAAGGGAAGAACCACTAAAGTGGTATCAGAAGATGTACCCCATAACAATAAAACTTGGGATGAAGTAAAAGAAGCATTCCTAGAAAACTTTGATAGCCTAGAACTTCTGAGAGAAGAAGTAAGAAAATTAAGGGAATTGTCTCAGAGAGATGATGATTCTATCATAGAATTTGATAAAAGATTGAAGGAAATAGTTAGGTGATTAGGTGATTAGATTGTAGAAATTTCAATTCATATTAAGACTTGGTTGCACTAGCATACCAAATAGAGGGACAATCTTGGAAGAAAATAAAAATAGAGAAGGAAAATAAGAATATGAAGGGATTGCAACTAGAAATGGACTAGCTGTGGTTGAGGCAAGCACTAATGAAAAGGGAGATTGGCCCACAAAGGCCTAATATTTGGTGCTCCTATTGTGGTAGAAAAGGCCACCTCTAAAATGAGTGTCTAATGGAAATAGGAGAAAAGAGAGAAAATGCCCTAAGGGTGGACCTCCACACCTTGAAAAAACTAAATTCAGTATATTGTGGGGTATGGGGGGAATGAGATAGTCGTGAAGCTTCAAAATGTCCATCGAGTATGTTCTGAATAAATGAAGAATTGGATCATGATTGGGAGATGGCCTATGTAAAAGGATTGGTAGAAAGGCCATTGTATGCATTGAATCATGGATATTGGGTCCCATTGTGGCAAAGAAGTGTTAATGTTACTAAAGGAATAGGAACATATAATGGAAATGGACCCTTTTGAGGAGGAAGAGCTTGTGGAAGAGGAAGAGGTAAGTGAGTGGATGCAACTTGCTTTAATTACATAAAACTGGGACACTTCACCATAAAATGTTGGGGAGAAAAGAGAAAACAATGCATATTCTGTGGTGAATAAGACCATGATGCATTTAATTGTGAGAAGGCTTGACAACACTATGGAGCATAGAACCAAAAAGACAAGAAGAAAAATTTTAGATCCACAAGAGGGGCTAGGCTCCTTCGAGAGACACCCAAGGAGTTAGAAGAAGGAAGGAAACAATGCCAGAAAACTCAGAAAATGATAGATACATAAAAGAAGAAGACACTACTAGAATTGAATACCATACCAACTCAAGAACTATGAACTAGAATAAGGCTATAGTAGTGACCTAGAAGGGCGCATATATGGGGAAACCAAACTGGGAAACCTTAGAAGATGAGAGAAGTTCTGAGGAGGAGGATGAATTTTATCCTACCAAGGAACAACATGATCTGATTGTCAAACAAACCAAGTGGATTCTTGAACAAGAAAAGGAAAGGGAGAAGCTAGAACAAAGCTACTTTAAAGAACAAGAAGTAAAAATCCTGAAACAATTTGCAAAAGTAGCAGGACAACAAGATTTTTCTCGCTAAATTAACCCAACTTAGTAAATACTAGAATAAAAGAACTCTACATAAAGTAAGGATAGTAGGGAGACATTGGAAGTTAAGACCAAACATGATTAGAATCTGGATCCTACAAAATAAAATCCACAATGTTATGATTGACTTAGGGTCAGATGTCAATCTGATTCCCAAAAGAATATGGGAGTATATGTGAAAACTGACACTAGAACCAAATCCTTATAGTATTAGTTTGGTAGATGGTACAAGAATGAAGACTCTAGGGACATGGAAAAATATGGAGGTAAATGTGAAAGGAGTAAAACAATTTGTTGACTTTGAGATAGTAACACTGAAAGAAACCTTTAATTCATTTGATGCTCTCCTAGGGCTGAGATGGTTTATAGACTTTTAAGGGGTCATTTCTACCTAGAAGGAGGAGATTTCATTTGCTAATAATAAAAGCTGGTCCATATACCCCTAGGGAGGAATTTGGGAGAAGCATATGTGGAAGAAGTTAATATGGAGGAATGATTGAACAATTACACCATCACTATACTGGGAAACAAAATCCTGGAAGAACCCAACTTAGAAGGGGAATTGGAAATAGAGAGTACTAATGATAGTATAGACAGTGAGGTGATACTAGAAGCTTGGATACAAAACAACCAAGAAATGTACTCCTAGAGACTTTTTGGATCTCATAGGATATTCATGATTAAGAAAATAAAACAAGACCAGAACACTATAGGACAAGACATATGCGGTACAATAGAAATAGAGGAGGAAAGCAAAATAAAAGACCAACTAATAGTTTGTCTAGTTTCTCAAAACCGCCAGACCAAACTATCAAAATATTCTGGAATAGGGGAGTTACAATAATATCTAAATCAAATTGAGGAAACCATTCTGGATGAAGTAGGAAGAATGATTAGAATACCACATACCCTTACCTACATTGTAGTATGTTGGTATAACACCGATAAAAAAACTATAAGAAATTGGAAATGATAATTCTCTTGACCTTTTTTTGATCCATCTTCAAACCATCACCGAAAACAACAAACCCCAAATACATTGAATTTTATGGATTAAATTTTATATAGGGTGAAGGCCAATTGACAATTGTCTTGACCTTTTTTTGATCCATCTTCAGCCCATCACTGAAAACAACAAACCCCAAATACACTAATTATTTTTGCATAAAACTACATTTCTTCAAATTTACTAACAACTTCTCTTTTTTCAACCTTTGTAATACTACCCTAACATGCAGAAAATGCTTTTCATTTGTCTTATTGAGTATAAAAATATCATCTAGATATAAAATAACAAACTTACCAAGAAACAAATTCAGCACTTCATTCATCAAACTCATGAAGGTGATAGGAGCATTTGTCAATCCAAACCACATCATCAACCATTCATACAATCCATCTTTTGTCTTGAAGGTTATCTTCCACTTGTCCCCTTTTCAAATTCTAATTTGATGGTACCCACTCTTCAAGTCAATCTTCATGAAGTACTTGGCTCCACTTAGAAAATCTATAATATCATCCATTTGTGGCAATGTGAACCTATACTTAATTGTTATTTTTGTATTTCTCTTGAATCCATACACATATGCCACTCTATGCCCTTCTTCGATGTCAGCACTATTGGTAAAACACATGAATTGAGACTTTCCTTAATCACCCCCTTATCCAATAATTCATGTACTTGCCTATTTATCTCCTCATTTTCCATAGGTCTCATCCTATACGATACTTTGTTTGGAAAAATCACACCAGGTATCAAGTCCATATAATGACTAATGCCTTGCATAGATGGCAATCCTTCAAGCAATTTTTTCATCATTATTTTTTAATACTCTTCAAGAATTTCTCAAATTTCTATTGGAAGTTCTTCTTGGAATAGGTTTGGACAGTTGAGAGGGGGTGGTGAATCAGTTGTCTCTCTATTTAATCTTTTACTACTGTTATTCTTCTTTAACAACTTACAATTAAATCAAGAATATAAATATTCCAATAATAGACAATAGCATATGAGTAGAAAACATGAAAGACACATTTGATGCCAAGATTTTGATGTGGAAACCTAGTTAAGGGAAAAACCACGGTGGGGGTTAACCCACAAAAATTAATACCCTGTTAAAAGTATTTTATAAATTGGAATGCACGTGCATTCGAGCTCACTACCCTGAGCTCACTACTGAAGAGGACACTCACTACCTACAAAAAAGTTTACAAGAAATTTATAGATAATTTGAACTGGTAAGATGCATCTGCCAATGCTAGAGATTAGTTCTAGTTAAGTGCAAACACTAACTTGGTACACTTCATCTTTATTCTTCTCTTCTTTCCATTCTACCTTCATTCAGATATTAGATTTCTTCTCCTTTTACATTTTATCCATAATTGCAACACCCACAAAATATCCACAATCATTGGCTATAAATATCATTATCTTGAATTGCAATCACTTGCCAGTCGGCAACAACAACACTTTGAACTTTTTAAGAAGGGTCTGTTTTGTCAGCTAGATCCATACACCAACATAGATGCATACAAAAAATAACACATGTAGATCATCGTACATGCCACTAACATTCTATGTTATACGTAGTTCATCAAAACACTTCTATTGGGTCCACACAAGGATTTACATAAGTCTTCCCATTCTTCACTAAACTGTTCAGTCATAATAGGACCTAGTATTTAGATGCTCATAACTTCTGATCCCATTACCACTAGAGGCTAGAAGCTTGGATTTAAATTGTCATGGTGTCTCTCTACACTCGTTTAGATCTATACCACATAATAATTATCTGGAGAGATCTGCTAACCAAAATACTAGACTCTACTATAGCTCTGTTTCAGGCTCCTGGACTTAGATAGATTATCACTCTGACTTCTGGTATGATCAGATATTACATTGCGAATGACTGGAACAATCTTAGTTGCCATCAATGACAACACCTATCAATGTTGAGTAGTGTCTCTTGCCAACAATCTCCCCCTTTGGCATTGATGGCAACACTTAGTGAAAAATGACTAAGTGTTTTAGAGAGATTGCCCCTTTATCTGTACATCCATGCCTTTCACTTAATCTAGTGCTTTCCCTTTGCTGACTACTTCATTTTTCACTGCCCTTCACTCCCCCTTTGACATAAATGGAAAAGAGTGGGATCCACAAATCAAAATTCTCCAAAATTTCTGTATACATTGCCACATATGTACAAATAACCATTAAGTTCCATTCACATGAACTTGAGGATGTCTGCAAAACTAGTTTTTATTTGCACAAGTTCAGAGGCCCAAATATTCTTCATTCCATACAAAATTGAAATGTGCCCATTTAACACAAATGAGTATATTTCTACCTTTGATAGGTCTGATGGAACACTGGTCTAGCCTACAGTCTGGGCTTTAGATAAGGCATTAAACATTGTCTCCAACTTAGGAGCAATTACTCCTCAGAGCTCACACATTCTTTTCATAATGTTGCTTTTCTCTTTGGCAAGTTTCTTTATTTCCTCACTTAAGTTGATTACTTGACATTCTTGACTTATGGGTGAAACTGATAGGGGATCAAAATTTTAAGAGAGATTTGACAAATTTTGTTCTTGCTCCTTTATCTTGTTCTCAATACCCTTATTAACTTTGGACCATGATAGACAAAATTTGTACATATCACTTCCATCATTTAGAGCATTCTAAATACTCTTTATGCTAATACCAAGTATTCTTCTATCATTTCCTATCAGGTTCTTTATTTCACAAAATTTCTTATCTAAGAATTCTTTTTGAACTTTTACCTCCGCTGACATTTTAAAGGACTCAAAATGTGAGTTTACTGAACTTACAAGATTGTTTAGATGTCCAGAAGGGGAATCATTTTGATTCTTCTGATGGGTTGGCATTAATTTCTCAAAAACATCTGTTGTAAGTCCTAGTAGTTCATTATCCTCCATGTGGAACTTTAACATCTTCTCTCTAGCCTTTACTTGGGTGAATGATGCTATCTTCATCAATTGAATTGGAGAGAGAGCATATGGATTGGCCAAAACTTGGAGTAGTTCTAGTTCATCAAGTTCAATCACTTCTTTTCCAAGAAGCCCTTTTGCAGTGTCTCTTATAGTCATTCCAGAATCAACCTTTTGATCTCCTGATTTCTCAGTCTCTGCTTTAGGTGCTTCAATGCTTGCATAATCTTCTTTTGTTTTATCTTTCTTATCTCTTTCTTATTCTAACTGCTTTATCCTTTTCTGTGTTTTCTGTGAAGGAACTTTTTCTTATTTGTTTATCACTTGCTATCTAATCAGGAAGGTTCTATGAAATAGTAACATTATCCTATTTCCTTGTTGTGTCAGATGGATTGGGATTATCTTCTGCATCAAATATTTTTATCTAACATTTTTGTATCCTCCTAAATTGCTTGTTTTACTTCAGGAACAAAGGCTCCACTCAACTCAGATTGATGCTCAATAATATTCTCTTCTTCACCATCTGGTACTTCTTTTGTAACTATGTGAAAATTATACTTCTTTAATTCTTTTAAAGGAATCTCTTGAGTTTCTTCAACTATTTCACTTGTTTCTCCAAGCATGAGCTTGTTCATTCTCCTTTTTCTTTTAAAATCATCTTTGACTTCCTTAAGTATCATATCTATTTGTTCAGGAGAAATTTGAGGACACTGATTTATCATCTCATGTTCTCTAATTTCCACATCCTTACACTTGGCATTTTCTTTTCTCAATTCCAAGATATTTGCAAGACTTTGTGGTAACTCAGAAGTTATCTCAATTAGTACCTTGTTGTATATGTTGAGATATCTAACCGTTGCTTCCTCCAACACCCTTTTATCCATATCATTGTATTCATCATAGAATTCAATCATGGGTTTTAGATTACCATCCACAGTGACTGATTTTATCACATCTTCTAGCAAGAGTGTGGGTTTCTCAACATGCTCTTCACATTCTTCAGTCTTTTGCTTTTTGCTAGTCTTTTTGCTTCTGTAGGACTTTTATTTAGTTAACTTTGTAGTTTTTGTTCCAGTGACTTTTGGTTCCTTGATTTCAATGTCAGAGTCTATATGTACTTCATCTTCTCTTATGCTTCCATAGGTCCAGGAAGCTTTTGTTTTCTTCCTTTTCTCACATTTTTTGGATGATTCTACTTTCGATTTTGTAGATTTGGAAGGAGCAGAGGCAGTAGTAGAACTTCTAGTAGTTCTTGAAGTGGAAGAAGGTTCCACTAGATCACTTGTTTCTCGCTTTTCTTATTTTTCTTTCTCAACCTTTTATGTTCTTTCTCTAAATTTCTTCATAGCTTCCTTTGTTAGGCCAAGATTTTCAGCTAGCTACTCAACTTATTTTCTTACTCTCCTATTTGTTTCAAGTTCTTTGAGCTTAGTATGCAACTTTAGACTCAGTTCCTCAAAAGTTCCAAATATTTCAACTATTGTGTCTTTGGGCTTGCTTAGAAGATGTTGAGCATACATATCCAAGGTCCTTTCATCTACTTCATACCCCATGGGAATGATCCAAATAGTTATGGGTTCCACTACTTCCATTAACACTTATCAGTATCAACCATGAAGCATATTTCATTTTTGTATTTGTCAACAATTGAATTGGGCATTCTTTCCCTTGAGTGCATCATATTCTAAAATTTTTGAAGTAACCCCATATTGCCATTTTCTGAGCATTGAAATCACCAATGTTGTGAACATAATTTTTTATTTGAATGGCAACTGGCTCATCCTTAGTCTAATGTACACCTCTGACCCCAGGTACCTCATTCATAAAGTAAAAGAATATACACAAAATTAGTGTACCATACTTGAAGGTGTTCTTCTTATCCCTTTTGATCCTATTCAGATTTTCAATCAATTGATTCTGCAATAGTTCACACAAGTCATAATTGACATTTTCCTTTAGCATCTTGTATGCAACATAAATGGCTGTTCTAGAAACAAAATTTTATCTGCCCGAGTGGTAAATCTTGTATCCAATCACCATGGAGGTGAATTTGACATCCGGCTCTATAATATCATTTATGGTCATTGCTCTTCTGTCAAACTTAGCTCCGGTAGCATCACTTACTATTTGGTTTTTCACAGCTTTCAACATGGGTAATGCTCCAGTTAATTTTAAACCAGTTACATTTCTGATAGCATCCTTGGTAATCTTGAATGACTTTACCAACCAAATGAATTCATCATGTATCTAACTTGAGATGTATTGGACCCATTCATCCTCATCAAATGTCAGAAACCCCATAACATAAACAAAGTGTTTATCTTGTAGTGCCTTATATTCAGGTTTAAGCTCTTTGTTTTCATCCATGAGTTGTTTCTCAAACAAATCCACATACCTTGAATCTCCAAACTCATCTATATTTACACGAATGTAAACCCTAATGTCTTCTACATGTAGCACACCATATAGAACACTTGAAAAAGCACCTAATGGATCAACTTGAATTGATTTGTGAGGATGCTTCTTAAATATAGGTCGAGGCCTTTTGGTAATGTCAACAACATGAGGGGTAGCCATTTCAACAGATTTTAGATTCAAATATTTTTAGAGAGGTACCTTTTTCTTTCGTGGTGTTAGGGGTGATCAACTACTGATCAAATTCATTCTCTACCTCAATCTCTGGACTTGTAGCTCAAAATGCTCTTCTTCTTGTTTACTTCAAATGCAAGGTGATTCAAATAAGTGATCAAGTGACCTTTAAAGTTCTACATTACCTACTTTGCCTTTGTAATAAATGTGTTACCCTAATTGTATCTGATTACTTTGTTTTGACAGTTCTTCATGTATCAATCCATAAGATTTCATATCAACATCTTTTCTTTTAGAAATCCTTCCATAGGTTCTAGGCCAATTTAGAGTATTCTCTATTAGTGTGCCAGATTTAGGCACCCACTTACTAACTGGGGGAATTTGATGTTCTATGTAGCTCCCCCTAAGCTAGATTTTCTGACTTAATTCCCAGAGGGGTTGTCAGCACCAGATTCTGGTGAGGACTCATTATCATTGTTTACTATATCTTTCTTAATCCAAATCTTGTTCATTTCACTCCATATCTCATCCACATCAATTTTCCTTTTGCCTTTATCTTGTTTCTACTCATCTGGTTTTCTATTTTTTGAACCTTTTCTTCCATTGTCTTTACTTTTGCAGAATCTTGTAATATGACTAGATTTATTGCAATTATAGCATACAATATTTCCTTTCTTATAAACCTAATTTTCTCTTGATCTGTACTAATTAGCCATATGTCCAAACCCATTGCAAACAAAGTAGTAACCATTGAAAGAATTGCTAATTATTCTATTATTGGGATTATTCATTGTCATATTTCTACATTCATTTGATTTATGACCATACCTGTTGCATTTGAAACATTGACCAGAGAAGGATAGACCATTTTGATTTACTCTACTTCTACACTAAGTAGCTCTATGACCAAATTTGTTGCAATTGAAACAATTTCCATTGAATGATGGATATCTTTGAGCATTTGGCTATCTTACTGGTGATTTTCTAGATTTGATTCTCCCATTCCTAGGTTGAAAATTTCTCTATCCGCATCCAAATTTCTTGGAGATTAGATTCTACAAGGCAAGCTATCACATGTAATTTGTAGCATTCTTCATAACTCTTTTTTTTATATTTTGATTTAACTCTTCTTCAACTTTCTTCTTATCTTCAATTTCCTTGCTTAGTCTCATCACTATGGTTTCCATCTCATGTTTTAGAATAGTAACTTCTTTAGTTAACATCTCACATTCCTTTGTCTTCTCATCTAGGGCCTTGTCTTCATAAGGTTTTCCCAGTTGAAGAGGTGGCTCCTTTCCTTTTGCATTAGATTTTCTCAAATTTTCTTTTAAAACTTTAATGAAGTCTTCAGCCTTTTTGAGGTTGTCTTGGAGCTCTTGAACTTTTGCCTTGGACTACTTAAGATCATCTAGGGAAAGATTAAGTTTCCCTTGAAGATCATATTCATCCATTCTGCTATCTTGCCAGATCTTCATTAAGCTGTTAAGCCTTTTCAAAGGACCTTAGCTCTGATACCAATTGTTGGAATAGGTCTAGACAACTGAGAGGGGGGGTGAATCAATTGTCACTCTATTTAATCTTTTACTACTGTCATTCTTCTTTAACAACATAAAATAAAATCAAGAATATAAAGATTCTAGTATTAGACAATAGCATATGAGCATAAAACATGAAAGACACATTTGATGCCAAGATTTTGACATGGAAACCTAGTTAAGGGAAAAACCACGGTGGGGGCTAACCCACAAAAATTAATACCTTATTAAAAGTATTTTATAAATGGGAATGCACATGCATTCGGGCTCACTACTCAAGAGGAGGCTCACTACTTACATAAAAGTTTTAAAGAGATTTACAGATAATTAGAACTTATAAGATGCATCTGCCAATGCTAGAGATTAGTTCTAGTTAAGTACAAATACTTACTTGGTACATTTCATCTTTATTCTGTTCCTCTTTCTATTCTATCTTCATTTGGATATTAGATTTTTCTCCTTTTAAATTTTCTCCATAATCGCAACACTCACAAAATATTCACAATCATCAACTATATATATCATTATCTTGAATTGCAATCACTTGCAAGTCAGCAACAACAACACTTTGAACTTTTTAAGAAGGGTCTATTCCGTTGGCTAGATCCATACACAAACATTGATACATACCAAAATAACACATGCAAATCATCATACATGTTAGCCACTAACATTCTATCTTATACATAGTTCATCAAAACACTTCTATTAGGTCTGTACAAGGATTTACATAACTTTGTCTATTCTTCACTGAACTGTTCAGTCATAATAGGACCCAGTATTTAGATGCTCATAACTTCTGATCCCATTCCCACTGGAGGCTAGAAGCTTGGATTTAGATTATCCAGGTGTCTCTCTACACTCCTTTAGATCCACACCACATAATGATTATCTGGAGAGATCCACTGGCCAAAATATTGGACTCTTCTATAGCTTTGTTTCAGGCTCCCAGACTTAGATAGATTATCATTCTGACTTTTGGTATGATTAGATACTGCACTGCAGATGAGTGGAACAATCTTAGTTACCATCAATGACAACACCTATCAATATTGAGTAGTGTCTCTTGCCAATAGTTCTTCTTGTTTTTTTGATGTTATAGGTGTTACAGGCTTAGGAATAAATGCAAAACATAATCCCTCTTTGTTCAGATCTTTCAATAATTTATTTCTAGAAGCCAAACAAACCTTGGGACTGATCTCCACTTCATCCTCTTTATCGTTCAATGGATTCAAGGTGAATTCTTGTCTATCCTTCTTGATTTTATATGTATTAGTCCTTTGGTTATGTACAACCTATCAATAAAATTGCCAAGGTCTACCCAAAAAATTATTGCATGCATCCATTGGTATTATATCACACAAAATCTCATCTCTATAACTACGAATTTGAAAATTCACAAGACATTGTTCTCTTACCAATAATTGATGTTCCTTTTTCAACTAGGAAACTTTATAAGGACAAGGATGCTTCATCCTTTTCAATTTTAATTTGTCTACCATCTCTTCAAGAACAACATTGTATGTACTTTCACTATCCACTATCACTTTGCAACATTTACTACCCAACTTACATCTGATACAAAACAAATTTCTCCTTTAAACTAGTTTAGGTTTCTCCTTCTCTAGATTCAACAAAATCCTTCCCAACATCAAGGATTCTCCATCCATAGGATCTTCTCCACACTTCAGTAAAGCCTCGCTTTCATTATCAACTTGTTACATATTAAATCTTATTTCTTTTCATTTCCCACTACTTCATTGTATCTAAGTACATTTAAATGCCTTATACCTAGTTTCTCCACATTGGAAACAAGTGCCACTGAATCCTCTTCCTCTACCTTTTCCAAAAGATCCTCTGTCTTTGGAATAATCACCTTTTCCCCATGAGTATTCTCCTCTTCCTTTATTTTCCTAGGTATTGTTTTGGGATGAATTGGCCTCTCCTTGTTTATTTTGGTATCCTCTTCCATGTCAAAATCTACCTTTACCTCTAGAATTGTTTTTTTTTATTGCACGTTTTTCTTCTTCTTTCAGGGCATATTGATAGGCTTCTTCAACACTAGTGATTCATATATATTTATTTCATCTTGAATAGAATAGTGTAACCCATTGACATACCTAGAATTCTTGTCAACATCATTATCTACATGGCCATCCTAAATATTCAATCTATAAAATTCTTTAGTATACTCTTGCACATTTTCTCTTTTTGTTTCAGGTTTTGTAACTTATTAAGTAAACTAATTTGATAGTCTACTAGTAAAAACATTTCCTTCATTTTAGTTACTATTCTTTCATAAGATGTAATTTTCTCTTTACCTTTTCTCTACCTTTCTATCTGAACATGTTCCCACCACAAGGAAGCATGACCCTTCAATTTTGTGCATGAAAACTTCACTTTCTTGGGATCTTTAGTTGATTAAAAATCAAAATACTTGTCCATTTATGAAATCCATTTGATCAATTCTTCTGAATTTAAACTACAATCATAACTCGAGGGATCTAAATGAGTCTTACTACTTATTCTAGACATTGCTCTCAAAAATCTTCTTTCTAGTTCATTTCCTTCTTCATTTGCATCATCTTCTCTGATATCTAATTCTTCTTCATCTTCACTCACATCTTTGACATGTACTCCTCTATGCTGCACCATCTCCATAGAATCTAATCTTTTTATTATTCCTCTTAGCATCTCCATAATTTCTATATAACCAGCCTATGGTGCTCTTCCTCTACCATGTCTTCACTAGATTCTCTGCAGTTGCATGTTTGCACCCACTCTTCTCTACCCACAAGAAATATTCTAGAATCTTTTACACTAACATGCCCTTAGTCTCAATAGGAACTTGGCTCTGATATCAATTGGTGTAGAAAAAACCTTGACTGCCTTATTAGAAAATTAGGATGAGTAGAAAAATCAACACACAACACAAACTTACAAATTTAATAGGATATCAATGTTCTTTATTTGTATGCAACAACCACATATTACCAGAGTACAAATTCTAAATCAATATACAATCTTTAATCCTTCGACTGTAGTGTCAAATTCTTCTACCTTCTGGTCCCTCCAAATGACAATGTAGATCTCCTTTTGTACTTTCTTGGTGGAAGTTGAAATGAATCGTTCATTTCTAGTAACTAAACAATCAAGGATTCCAACCAAAACACTTGATGTTTTCATCAATTACTCAAACTATAGCAAAGTATATCGATATCTCTATACAACCTTCCTTACAATGTATTCCAAGTCCTTCATATGGTGAGTGTAATTGTCTTTCAATGGAAATTCATTTCTACAAACCTATGAGATGTCATCTTTTTGATGAAGTCACTCCATGAAATATTTAAAATTTTAGAAACCTGGAATTTTTTTCTATTTTGGAAAGGATCAATTCTCACGAACTCCATCAACAAGATTCTTAGTTAGCAAACTAAATAGTTCATTGACACTATATGTTTTTGGCACTCTTAGATAACTTCGTACTGAATAAATTTCAACTTTACCCTCTAAAACATGCTTTTGCAATTTAGTAGCCTCGCGAACCTCCACTTTTTGCCAACCAAGGAATAATTAAACAATGCAATCAGTAAACATTTCTACCGGTGAACCATGTAATTAGAAAACCATTTGATTGGCAAACCATGTGATTGGAAACAACAAAATCGGTGAATTCTTCAATCGACAAACTCTTTAATCGGTGAACTCTTCAATCAGAAAACTCTTCAATCGGTAATCTTTGTCAGTGATGAACCACTTTAGCAAACTAAAAGAACATTGTGAAACATCAAATGGGTGAACCACAAACTTTGTGAACTCTTTTTCAACAAAAGTAGTCTTTAACGAATCAAGGGTTCACAAACCTTGGACTACGCTGAAATGTTCTAATGTCCCCATTTTTCATCCAATTACTCCAAATTTGAACTAGTACTACCCATTGAGCTCTTCTTCATGATAAAACCCTTGCTTGGCCAAAATTGACTTAAACTATGTCTCTTGAAACAAAAATATCAAAACAACAACCAACAACAACAATGAAGAAAACAAAAATTATAAATTTCTTGGGTGACACAAGATTGCTTGTCAACTCAGATGCTCCTACATCATTTTCCCATCACATAAAAAACAATAATAAAAACATTACCAACCTACAAATGATGAAGCAATATCAAACCTAAAAGAAACAAGCATGAACCAAGAAAGCATTTAACAAATTAACCTTTAAAAAATTATTTAAATTTATTTCATTCATATTGCTTCTTAATTTGGTCTTAAAGACCAAATCATATCTCTCAAAACACTCATGGGTTTGTATAATCTTAGCACTCATAAGAAGTGATTCATAGAATTTTTTTAAGTGATGAGATTTTAAACTTTATTGTGCATTGATTGCACATGTCAACATAGGGAGAATCCATTACAACATAATGGGAAGTGTGCACTATAATTTTGTATAGACAATGAGAACAAGCCACATGAGAATATCATGAGAGTGTAGGGAGATAGGCCAAATAAAATATGGCTAAGCTCATTATATAATAAAGATGCTTGATAGTTGTCAAATGCGATTGTGACCAATGGCTAGTGCAACCCTAGGGATGTTAGAGATTAAGATATCATCTATAATTATCAATGGAAGTCTAGTAGAAGAAAGTTGACTACTGGCTAGTTTAAGGGTAATTCAATAGGAGGTAGGCCTAGAACAATTTATCACATATGCGCAAGGATAAGATGACACTGTCAAAGGATCATTGGATGAATAACACAATGGTTGGAACTAAGATCAATGTTAGATCACCAAAAGATTGGCCCTTACATCTTTGGAATGTGTGAATAGTTATAAGATTTTTAGGTTGCACAAAATTTGTGATGAGATTTGAGATCAATGGTTGATGCAAGATTAGGGTGTTTGTGGTAGTGCTTAACATATAGAGATTCAATATTGGTTTCTTAGTAATGACCTATCATGAAATGGGCCTTGAGATCTTATGGATATTGAAGTACTTTAGAATGATGAGACCAAAATCCAACATGGATCATCCAACGGCCCATGTAACTTAAAGGGAGAGGTCTACACTATATCAAAAAAAGGATTGTATAAGCCACTGGATGAGATTTCATTCAATAGTCTATAGAAGCATAATAAGACAATTAAAGGGAACACACCACTACTAATGGAATCATGACACATGGTTCACATAGAAAGGAGTTATATATGTGTGTATTAGTCTATAATGACCAATGGGAATCAAGTACATTAAATAAAGGGGAGTAGGGTAGATTTCAAGGGACAATCTAATGGATTCAAACTTGATGAAAATACCATAGAACTTTAACTAGAGATAAAACAAAAGTATATACATAGATAAAGAGAGATCAAGGATGAGAGCTTTAGGATGAAGTAGAGTTCATGAGGCATTGTAAATAATCTCATAGTGATTATGAACTAAGCTATGAACACCTACAGAGTGCTAAAATAACACATGAGATAAAAAGGGGAGTCCCCATTTCAAGAAGAAATAGGGCATGTTGTTCCAATAATAACAAGTGGTGACTCTATGGGAGAACATTTTAAAATGTTTAAAACATAGATTGACTAGTTATGAACTAATGAAAAGTAAGACCTTGGCATTGTGTGATGAGAATCAAAATGCAAGAAAGGACAAAGAGTAAATTTTCTTAGATGTGCAAGGTTAAAAATTACATACCCTAAAATTTTGACACAACAAATTATCTTTATTTAGTGTCCATTGTATGTTTTAGAGACCATTTTATCCCTCTTTCCTAGCCTAGTTCGTAATCTTGATTCCAAGTTTTGTGTTATTTGATGTGTTTATGTTATTATGTATTGTTAATTTTCTTATGTTCAATGTGACAATTTTTTAATGTTTGCCAATTATTTTTTATTGGATGCTAGCGCAATCATGTGGGTGTGCTAATGTCTTGTGAACATACAACTATATGAGCTTTATTTGGTATTCAAAATTGTACCTTTAAGCCTTCCATTTTGTTCATAACAAACATTCACCCATCCTTTCAAGTTTCCAATAGCCTTTTTCTAATTCCTTCGCCAAACATATCCTTTGGCATAATTTTAATTTTGAAATGAGATTACTACCTCTTATTCATGATTTGAAATTATCTTTTGGCTCCAAGTATTCATATCCTACATTCTTCTATAAGACTCTATAGAATTCTAGCATTCTATAGTAGTCTTTTCTTTTTTAAGCATCCTCCACTACCATTGTGAAGCTTTTTACAAATCCTTGGTCTCTATTTTCTTAAGATTATTTGTTTCTCTCTTTTTCTTTCCTTATTATTTGTGTATTGTATTATTCACTTAGTATTCATTGTTAGATAAACACAAGGATAACAGTAGACATAGTTATTATTGTTCCTTTTAACATTTGTATCAATTTTGTTAGTCTTAGATGCATGTAGGATAGGAGCACACACAAATTCCAATCTCTTTGTTTAATTTGACTACTTATGGAGGTTGAAGGACCAAAATATGGGCTTGACCATTTTGGAAAGCTCCCAAATAGTTGCATAAATTTTCTTTGTCCCATCTTATAGGTATTCTTAGAGGCTCACACACATGGAGTTTTTCATCTTACATCTCTTGTGATACTCGTATATTTATAGTATTTTGACTTATGATTCAATTTCTTACTTCCATAGATTAATATGGTACTTTTCTATTTGCTCCTTTTTCTATATAATTTGAAGATTTTGTTTGATGTACATTGGTATCTTGTGTGCAATAATTTCCAAAATCTATAAAAATAGTTTAATTTTCTCATTCTCCTAGATGACAATGCACATTTTGGATGATTGTACACTTCTTAGACAACAATGTGGGTGCATTGGTATTTCAACTAAACTTATGATTGTAGATTCATCCTACAAACTATATTAGCTCTAGGTTCATTTTTTTGTTGTTTATTTATGTTTTCTTCTTTTCTATTTCTAGTTTTATTTTCTTCATTTCCTAACTTAGTTTTTTTTATTGAATGAAAAGACAATTTAATTAGGCCAAAGTAGCTAAAAGTTTATATTACATTATGGTGAAACTATGACTTCAACAAACAAGCATCTTATTTTTCCTTCTATTTTCTTCCCAAAACAAAATCAAAATTTTCCTATTCTAAAAAAATAAATTTCAAACCATTCACAAGAACCATGTTCCATGGTCCTAAATGAGAAAAATGTTGGCCTTCAACTAACCTATCCACACCTTTCTTGATTAATTTTCTATCTCCCATATTTTCTCATGGATCCTTTTAGTTTTTTCTCTTGAGAATATCTACATGCATACATCATGGACTATGATTTATTTGATCTTTCTTTATTGATTTCTATAGATATATGTCTTAGATTATATAAGCTCCATATATAACATAGATACATGTACATGTTCCATGAATGAGATCCTTGATTGTTTCTCTACTCTTTTTCTCTTTATAAACCTTATGAACGTATTGTTGGAGTACAAGACCATTGAGAGGGGGGGTGAATCAGTGGTCTATG
This sequence comes from Cunninghamia lanceolata, assembly GCA_027924645.1. Lineage (NCBI taxonomy): Eukaryota > Viridiplantae > Streptophyta > Pinopsida > Cupressales > Cupressaceae > Cunninghamia > Cunninghamia lanceolata. Next base: position 5,173,269 of record BSBN01000144.1, read on the forward strand.
AAATTTAACATTTCAAAACTTAACTCAAATATCTTGTGCAAAGGAACTCATTTAAAACATAGTCATCAAGATATGCAAACTAGAATACAAAAACATAAATAAGGATGACCAAATAGATACAATATAATCAACCATAAAGAGAAGACATGACATAGGTTTTGATGAATGGAAAACCCTCATACGGATGAAAAACCACTCTAAACTGCCTCACTGGATTAATCATGAAAATCACCAATTACAAAACCTCACTGGCTGATGAAGACCTCACTAGAAACGAATAGGTATCACTGACCATGCAAGCCACTGGGTACAATATGCTTCACTAACAAAATATACAACTTTAGATTAATAAAAAATTTAGAGGGTTTCTCTATTTCAATACAATGCTCATAACCACATATCATTCTTTCTTAGTATGGAAATCAAATTTATCTGCATATGTGCTCCATAATGTCTTCTCAATGTACTTGAATCACCTACAATATCATCTCATATACTTCTCAATTCTCAAACAAAATATTCTCTCTTCCTCTTCTATTTTCTCTTCAAAAAACACACACCTCATAACATTATCTTCTGCTAAAACAATACTTCTACTTCATATATCATTCCTACAATAATAATATATCACAAAGAACCTGAAATAAAATTATAAATAGAATGACCCTTGATATTCCTCTCCTCTTTGCATATTCATTTTTCCAACTCTTCAATAGCTTTCAATCTATACAAAAAAATGGCTCCCATAATAAAAAAAAATATCTTCAAAAAGTGATGTAGGAGCATCCAGAGGTGTAAGGGCAATCTTGCATCACCCAAAAAGAAGTTAATTCAAAACCATTGTAGTTGTTTTCATTTCTTTCCATAATTAGTGTTTTTGGTTCCATAATATCCAAAATAATGATGTAGGACTTTCAATTTTTCCAAAACTGCTAAAAATAGTGACCTGCCTATTTTGGAAAGTGTATCTGCTATTTTAGGAAAGTTTGCATTTGGGTACGTAATGAAGCAAAAACTTCTAGAAATTTACATAATGGATATATAAGACCTTTGGCGAAGGAATTAGGCAAAGATCATTTGTGAGCTGAAAGATATTAAAGTTTTTGTTTTTCGAAAAGCCCCTAAAAATTTCCAGAATGAGATATGAGGCACTAAAACATCCCATCACATTCTGAAAAGTTGATGGAAATCCATTTATAGATTTTTGGTAGGATAGTTCACATCGTGAGCTTTTCAGCGCTTAAAACAGTTCGTCAATCAGACACCCAGATCAAAAGTTATGCTTCCCGGAAGTTGACCTACTTTCGGAGGGAGTTGCAAATTTCAAAATTTAGCTAGAGGCCGCCAAAAAGTGCTATTTATGACTATTTTGGGGACCCTGGGGAGTAGCAGAGTTAAGGGGGCAAGTGTAGAGTCAGGAATAGGTGGGGAAAACAGAAACCCTATCTGATTTGGGGTTATAGAAGGCTGAAGTTTCTAGAGTCTTGAGGTTGGGAAAGATGTAATGTGATGCAGCTAGTAGAGGGTTCATCCTCTGATTGTAATTGAGCTTCTGTAATGTAATGAGTTCCCTAGTTCAATAAAAGAAAGTTCTATTTGTTGTGTTCAATATCTGTTATTGTGTGTTTTGTGATTTACCCCCTTCATCAAGTGGTATTAGAGAAAGGGTTTCTGAGTGTGTAGACAGATCGCCGACCGTGAGGCAATTTGCACCAGGACCTAAGGTTGTGGGTTTGCTGTGGAGACCAAGATGCCTCCATGAAGAAATTGTGTTGGGAGGAATGCTTTGATGGAAGAGGGTTTTAGAGCCCTACAAAGGAAAATTGATGCATTGCAAGAGGAGCTACGAAGAAGGTTTGAGCCAATGACGAGAGAAGAAAGTGAAGATGAAGCTGAAGAAGAGCTATCTGAGGAAGAATAAGAAGCTGGTGGAGATCCTGTAGAAGTTAGGTTGTTGAGGGCCATTTCAAAGATTGGAAAGAGGCCCAGGATTGAAGTTTCTAAATATTCTAGAGATTTGAATCAAGAATAGATTATTGATTGGATCAATGACATGGAGGAGTATTTTGAGTATGAAGATGTGGAGGACCTAGATCGGGTTAAGTTTGCAAAAACAAAGTTGAAGGGCCACGCCAGTATTTGGTGGAAGGAGCTCCAATTAGAGAGGAACAGAAGAGGAAAAGGAAAGATCACTAGATGGGATCAAATGGTGGAGAAACTAAAGAAGTGGTTCATTCCTATGGACTATGAGATGGAGTTGCTGAAGAAGCTGCAAGGACTGAAGCAAGGTAACCAGTCTGTTAAGGAGTATATAGAAGAGTTTTATAAAATTACTATTAGGACAGGCCATGTAGAGCCCAACAAGGAGAAGGTATCCTATTACATTAATGGAATGAGGTTGAGTATTCAAGAGGAGTTGAACCTTGTCAGAATGACCACCATAGAAGATGCGTACCAATTTTCCCTGAAGGTGGAAGAGAAGTTGAACAAAAGATTTGATAGCAAGCAAAGGGGAAGAGGTCAAGGTGGAAGGACTGGTGGAAGACCCTATGGAGGCCGTAATGAAGATCAAAAGAAAAGTGAAGAAGCAGGCACCAGCCGAAATAAAAGAGGGGATAACACCTACTGCCCTCATGACCAGAACAATGGTGAGCAAAGAGGAAGAGGAAGAGGTAGACCTGGGCAAGGACCTGGAAGAGGAGGTTTCAAAGGAACTTGTTTCCAATGTGGAGAAGAAGGGCATGGAGCATATGAGTGTCCACAACATCATGGAAGGATGAATAGAAGACCTAAAGATAATGCACGAGTTGCACATGTAGATGAAGATGTACAGTCTGAGCATTTTGAAGATGCTGAAAGGGGAGAAACCCTAGTTGTCAGAAGAACCTTGTTGAATGAGGAGAAAGAACCAAATCCGAGGAAGAGTTTATTCCGCACAAGGTGCAAATGTGAAGGTAAGTGTTGTGATATTATTATTGACAGTGGAAGCACTGCTAATCTTGTTTCAGAGGAGATGGTTGACAAGTTGAAGTTGAAAAGAAGAAAGCATCCGCATCCATATTAGATTGCATGGTTGCAGAAAGACCATAGAGCTTTGGTTAATGAGCAGTGTTTAGTAAAGTTCAAGATTGGGGACTACCATGATGAGGTGCTGTGTGATATCATACTGATGGATGCATGTCATATGCTATTAGGGAGGCCGTGGTAGTATGATAGAAGCATTGTCCATGATGGCTGTGCAAACACATATTCCCTAACAAAAGATGGAGCTCATCATAAATTGAAGCCCTTGAAGGAGGTGGAAGAAAAGGTATGTAGTACTACCAGAATTTGCTTGGTAGATGGTAGGAAATTTTTGGAGGGTATGAAGCATCAGAGTCATTGCTTTGCATTGATTCCTAAGATTAGTTAAGAGAAATGTGAAGATGTACCAACAGAAGTTTTAGATATGTTGGAAGAGTTCCAGGACATTATCTGTGATAATGTACTAGGTTTACCACCAGTAAGGAAGATAAGTCATCAAATAGATTTGATACCAGGAGCTAATTTGCCAAACAAGGCAATCCACAGAATAACCCCTGCAGAGAATGAAGAGATGAACAGACAAATTTAGGAGTTGTTGAGGAAGGGACTAATAAGGGAGAGCCTAAGTCCATGTACGGTACCTACAGTACTAGTACCAAAGAAAGATGGAGAATGGAAGATGTGTACAGACTCTCGAGCCATCAATAAGATAATGATCAAGTATAGATTTCCATTACCAAGAATGGATGACATCATGGATTGTTTGAGTGTAGCCAAATACTTCACGAAAATGGACCTGAAGAGTGGGTATCACCAGATCTGTATCAGAGAAGGAGATGAATGGAAGACAGCCTTCAAGAGAAGGGAAGGTTTGTATGAGTGGTTAGTAATGCCATTTGGGCTAACCAATGCACCGAGCACATTCATGCATCTCATTAACGAGGTACTGAAAGAATTTTTGGGAAGTTTTGTTATTGTTTATTTGGATGATATTTTGATTTTCAGTAAGACTTGGGATGAGCATTTGATGCATATCTGAAGAGTTCTAGAGAAGCTGGGGGAGGAGAAGTTGCTGATTAATCTAAAGAAATGTAGTTTTGCAAAGAAGGAGTTGGTATACCTGGGATTTGTTGTCTCAGAGGAAGGTCTTAAGATGGACCTAGAAAAAAAAGGGCTATCATTGAATGACCGAAGCCAAGGAGTGCAATAGAGAGCTATACTTTTGTTTTGAAGCATAGGAGTGGGAAGTCCAACAGAGTTGCAGATGCCTTGAGCAGAAGGCAAAATTTGTTGACAGAAATGAAGATAGAGGTTGTTGGGTTCGATGAGCTCAAAATTTTGTATCCTAAAGATCCAAATTTTGCCGAGGCTTGGAAATCTTGTTTGGAACATGTTACTTTGGACAAGACAAAATGGTTGGATTTCATAATCCAAGATGGCATGTTGTTTAGAGGAAGCCAATTGTGCATTCTGAGGAGTTCCATGAGAGAGAACCTAATTAAGGAGAAGCATAGTGGGGGATTAGCTGGACACTTTGGTTGAGATAAGACCATTGCAATTGTTGGTGAAAATTATTATTGGCCATAGTTGCAATAGGATGTGAGGAAATTTGTGCAGAGTTGCAGAGTGTGTTAGATGGCAAAAGGAACAAGTCAGAATACAGGGTTGTATCAACCATTACCTGTACCAGAGAAGCCATGGGATGATATTAGTATGGATTTTGTTCTTGGTTTACCAAGGACACAGAGAGGACATGATTCTATTTTTGTGGTGGTGGATAGATTTTTGAAAATGGCACATTTTATTCCTTGTAAGAAGACTAATGATGCTATTCATATTGCAGAGTTATTTTTTAGGGAAGTGGTGAGACTACATGGTCCATGAAAGAGCATAGTTTTAGACTAAGATACCAAGTTTATTGGTTATTTTTGGAGGACATTGTGGAAGAAGTTGAAGACAGACTTGAAGTTCAATTATGCACACCATCCACAGACTGATGGACAGACTAAAGTGGTGAATAGGAGTTTGGGTAACCTACTACGATGCTTAGTAGGAGATAAGCCCAAGGGATGGGATTTGATTTTACCACATGCATAATTTGCTTACAACAATTCTGTCAATAGGAGTACTGGTAAATCACCATTCTAGATTGTACATGGAAATAGCCCAAGAAATGCTTTTGAGTTAAGGAAGCTAGACAATGAAGAAAAGACAAGTACTGAAGCTGAAGACTTTGCAGAACATCTGAAGAATTTACATGAAGAGGTGAGAAAGCACATTAATAAAATGAATATTTAGTACAAGGCTAAGGCAGATCACAAGAGGAGATATAAGGAGTTCTAGGTAGGAGATGAAGTCATGGTTCACCTGAGAAAAGAAAGGTTCCCAATTGGAACATACAATAAGTTAAAAATGAAGAAATTTGGACCATGCAGAATCTTGAAGAAGCATGATTTAGGAAATGCATATGAGGTAGAGCTGCTGAGTGGGATCAATATTTCCCCTATTTTCAATATTGTTGATTTATCAGAATATCATGAAGGTGGAATAGAGGATCGACCAATAGAGGAACAGTGGAGTATTCCGGCATCTACTTCGACAGAGGAGATAGAAGAGATCTTGGATAGCTGTGTGGGATGGAGCACTCAAAACAGGCAATATGAAGAATATCTAGTGAAATGGAAAGGAAGGCCTATTGAAGATTCTTCTTGGTTGTCTAAGGTAGAGGTTGACCATTTGGGTTTTCCTCACAAACACCTGAGACGTGACAGGGTCACTTCTCAAATTACCCTGGGTGTCTGATGCAGGAGCATCCAGAGGTGTAAGGGCAATCTTACATCACCTAAAAAGAAGTCAATTCAAAACCGTTGTAGTTGTTTTCATTTCTTTCCATAATTAGTGTTTTTGGTTCCATAATATCCAGAATAATGATGTAGGACTTTCAGTTTTTCCAAAACTGCTAAAAATAGTGACTTGCCTATTTTGGAAAGTGTACCTGATATTTTAGGAAAGTTTGCAGTTGGGCACGTAATGAAGCAAAAACTTCCAGAAGGTTACATAACAGAAATATAAGACCTTTGGCGAAGGAATCAAGCAAAGATCATTTGTGAGATAAAAAATATTAAAGTTTTTATTTTCTAAAAAGCCCCTAAAAATTTCCAGAACAAGATATGAGGCACTAAAACATCCCATAATGTCCCAAAAAGTTGACAAAAATCCATTTATGGATTTTTTGTGTGATAGTTCACATTGTGAGCTTTCCGGCACTTAAAACAGTTGGTCAATCGGACACCCGGATCAAAAGTTATGCTTCCTGAAAGTTGACCTACTTTTGGAGGGAGTTGCAAATTTTAAAATTTATCTGGCCGGCAAAAAGTACTATTTATGACTATTTTGGGGACCCAGGGTAGTAGCAGAGTTAAGGGGGCAAGTGTAGAGTCAAGAATAGGTGGGGAAAATAGAAACCCTAGCTGATTTGGGGTTACAGAAGGCTGAAGATTCTAGATTCTTGAGGTTGGGAAAGCTGTAATGTGTTGCAACCAGTAGAGGGTTCATCCTCTGATTATAATTGAGCTTCTGTAATGTAATGAGTTGCCTAGTTTAATAAAAGAAAGTTCTATTTGTTGTGTTTAATATCTGTTATTGTGTGTTTTGTGATTTACCCCCTTCATCAAAAAGACACTATATACTGCATAAAAACTCCTCTGCCACTTGTCCATCTTCTCTACATTAAAGATTTTCCAAAAAGAAAATAATTACCAAAGAAACTTTCCCTTTAAAAAATAATCAATATTGCATATAAATTCTTAAAATAGAAAAAAAAAATTATTTATTCCCTTATCTACATGAAGGGATCTATATTAAGAAAAAATCTCCTTAAAATTGTGCTTTTAAAACTCCAACAAAACTACCTTTTAAATAGACAAAAAATAGTCTCTAAAATGCAAAGCAATTGTAGTCTTTGGACTTTTGACAACCCTCTGCACGTCAAATGTCAAACACAAGGGAGAATACCTAAGTTTGAACATTGGCCTTTGATCTTTCACTGCGTGCCCTATGTAAATTTAAACACAGCCTTTGATTTACTTTTTGGCGTACCATGCCAAAGGAATGACCGATGACATCGGTTGAAGGATCAAAGGGGTCGGTCACATAATGTATAAAGACTACTTAGGCTAGTCACTTTAAGTGACAGAGACTTGTGATAGAAAGTCAACAATGATTTAAAACAAAAGTGAATTTTTTTTGTGACGGGAAGCTTAGGGTATAGTATGACATGCCTAAAGGTCTTTAACTTAGGATTTTAGAGATACAAATAGGGTTTAGAAGTTGAAAAGATAACTCAACAAAAATTTACTCCAAGATATTACTCACAACTTAAGACCAGACGTCTCTGCAACTAGCTTGATATCTATATATGCACTTTCAAATTCATATGGATCTTTGAAGACTCTTCATGTTAAAGTAAACCAATCACATTTGCTTATCTTACTACACTAAGCCCTCACACTGATCCCTTTGACATCAATGACAAAATACAACAATATCCCCCTTTGTCATTGATGGAAAAATCAAATTGCTTCCCCCCCTTTTGACATAAATGACAAAAGATAGCTAATAAGCTCCCCATGAGCTCCCCCTTCATGGAAAGAACTTGTTAGGGCATGAGGAGAATGTTACTTGGAGGCTATCAAATCATTGTCAAATTGTGAAGAAGTATATTATACTTGATCAGATCCACATAAAGAACTGCATTATACATTTTGACCTTATCATTATATTGACTTTGTCACTGACACCACCATTTAAAGTTATCTGAGTCACCAAATAATTGACTGTCACTATGCATTTTCTACTATCAATGTCATGTAAACATTTGTATATTTCATATGACTTGATTAATCTGAGACACAACTTCTTATGCTTTGATTGATTTCTTGTAGGGTAATGTAGATGAAAACACTTGAAAATATCTGAAAACATGAAAGAAATATGATAAAATTTATTCCACATGCCAAACTATTCTGCCACAAGACCACATGTCATATCATAGTCTTAAACATTTCATGGAGGTTATATCACAGTCTATCTACATTCTAACCCCCCTTTTTGACATCATGTCAGTTCACTACCACAAATTGCACTTACTTTGTAGAAGTTTAATTTTCAATCTCCTTTTAACATGCTAAAATCATTGTCAAGCTGCTCTGAAGACTATGAATGTTCCTTTTAATATGAAAACATGCAACACATGTTGAAGAAATAAAACTTTGATGGATGCCATATCCTATTCCAAAGCTCCTAGAGAGCTGTCATAGGATGCAAAGTCTAACTTGACACCTTGTGTGCTTGTCACTATTCACATTATACCTTAGAAGGTCATATAGACCTTGTGAAGCATATGATCTTTGAGACTTTGAAAACTCCTTGTAGTCACTTTTGTAGATTTTGAAGTCACTATCCTCTTGGAAAGAATAAAATATTTGCAACAAAAACAAATGAGAATAGTCAAGTGCACACTGATACCATTGTCATATCAGACCCAAACTACAACATGATAAAATCATCAATGCTCCCCTCATTTGATATCACTGTCCTCTACTAATTCTAATGACTGTCACGATTTCTTTCAATGACTGTAATTTGATGATCTCTAACTCTCTTTGTAGCGTCCTCCATAATGACTAAATCATAATGACTAAACCTTGCACTGTATAGTCATTGTTATATCTAAAACAAATTGAATCATCTTTCCTTGAATGTACCTTTACATAAGACAACATGATCAACTTATTTCACATAACAACAAGCATAAAACTCAAACCAATCAACACAATCTAGCTTTTGAAAGTCACTGACAACATAATCAACATCAAATGACCAACATGTTCTCTCTATGGCTAGTCAACATATTTACGAAAGCACTTGCCAACAATGTTCTCTTATGAATAGTGTAGCTCCATTATGAAACATATATTTTTTAGGAGATAAATGTTGAGCTAAAAGCATCTCCGAGTCAGAATGGTGGATGTCATAATCCACAGAACTAATCATGTCATTCAAGTCACACGTTACTTTCTAACACATCATTTTAGACGAATTCTTATCATAAGATAGATCTTTGATCTAATACAAAATGGACATGTAATTATGAATAGTCATTAACTCAAATTCTACAATACATTATTATATCACTGATTTCAATGACTAACCTTGTTCCAAAGATTTCAAAATCTAAATATACATCCATCCTCTCAATAATGTGCTTAATAAACAACACAAATTCCTTTTACATCATGAATGCAACTCCTAGATGGGGGTCAAATGGCATGTGCACAATGCAAAAACACTGTCTGCACTTACTGTTCTAATCTTCTGTCATATCAACATCACTTACTACTGTCAAAGCCTTGCAGTCCATTGTCTTATCAAGGCACTTGCAACTTCACATTTGATAACTATGCTCTTGTTATGATTCAAGCAGGTTTAAAAATGTTTCAAATGCTCATTTAGAAGTCTTCTTTCATAGCAACTAAGTATTGTCATGCCACTTTTATAAAGACTACATCAATAATGAAATATTGTTATGTCAAATATGAAACCACTGTCAATACCTTTGCAAAACCAAATGCAAAGACATGTGCTATGAATTGACTTCTTCCATTTGCAACCTCCTTAGCCAACACATTCTAACATCTAATGAGAGATCCTTGAGTACACCTTAACTGGAATGATACTACATGTACTCATTAATGCCACTGAACAACTCTTTTCTATGACAACCAACATTTCACATTTTCACCAACATATCAAGAACACTCTGAACCCTAAACATCTTATCAACACCTTGTTTGCATTGATCACCTGTACCACTGATATACATTGAAGATCAACATAGTTATTAACACCATCATTAACTACATGAACTTCATTTCATAAGACTTATATGAGTAGCATCTTGACAAGAAAAATTCTAGCAAACATTATCATGCATGAATCCAATAGCATGATAAACAAGACAAGATCACCAAATTGACAAGCACTAAATGATCTCCTCCTGAAACTTCTTTGAGGTAAATGATAGGACATAGGACAACTCCCCTATCCTCATGCTATATCTTATGCAAATTATGTTATGACTTGTACAAGATGCACAAGTTTAGGATCTATCTTCTCTTGGCTTTGTTTCAGTCTCCAAACTTTCATAGGTTCTTTCTTCTTCCAAACTTTTCAACCTCTTTCCTTTTCAAAAATTTTAAACTAGGTGATGCTATTCTTCCATACATTGTATAACTATATGCTTTGTGACCAGGAGAGTTGCACTTGAAACATACAAGATTAGTATTCCTTCTACAATCAACTACTTTGTGTCCAAAATAATTACAGGTATAACAATAACCAAAAAATGAATAATTATACCTATACATATATGCTTGTCTTGCTAGAGCAGCCCTTCTTAGATTTCTCTTCTAATTGTGCATCTTGATAAACTCATCTTTGGTTTTCATCTCAGCTTCATTCGTCACATCTTGCTTGAGTTTTTCTTCTAAATCTTTATCATTCAATTTTGATGTTCCATGAATGAATTCAATCTTCTTTTTGCCTTTAGGAGCAACATCATGATGACTTAGATCAATTTTATTTCTAGGAGTCTCTTTAACCTTAGATGCCTGCCCCTTTTCATAGCCAAGTCCAATAGTATCGCTATGTTGTTTTTGTTTACCCAGCATCTCATATAAATTGGTCATGCTCTCTTTAAACTCTTGACCTCTCTTTGACATATTGTTGAGATTTTCAATATCTTTTCTCAAGGTAACAATTTTAGCCTCTAGTTTTAGACATTCAATAGATTTTACTTCACATTCAAACTTAGTAATATCTACTATTCTCTTGGTTTCTTTAATTTTAGTTTTTAGGCTAATAATCAATTTGTATGATTCATTAATTTGTGTGCTTAAATTCACAATCTAATTTCTTTCCTCTTCAAGATCTGAAGATACTCTTTCAAGGTCTGAAAATACTTTGTCTTTGGAGTTTTTTTCTTGTTGTAGCTGCAACTCTAATCTTTGGTTCTCCTTTTTGTATTTCTTGATCTCACCCAGAACACATATGAGTTCTCCTACACCATCAACCTCACATTCTTGTTCATAGTCACTCATAATGTGATCTTCTTCTGAATCAGATTGGACTTCATTTCCTTCATATGAATGTCTTCTTTCATTGTCACTTTCCTCAGACACCAAACTATCCTCTCCTTCAAGTGCATCACCTTGATAGATTCTAATCAACTCCTTCCACACATCCTGAGTTGTTTCACAATGCATGACTTTACAAGAAACTTCATTAAATAATATAGACATAATAGCCTTCTTTTCTATATGATTGCATTCATAAGCCTCTTTATTACTTGTAGTATTAGATGATTGAGAGGAAATAAAATACCCATTCTCAACTGGCATCCACACACCATACCCTAAATAAGATAGATAAACTTGCATTCTAATACACCAAATAGAAAAATCTAAACCATCAAAGAAAGGAACTCCAGAAAACTCTTCCTCTAATTTAATATCTGACTCAACTTGTGAGACATTTCTATCAATTCCAATTATGGATCAGCATTTGAATTTGGTATAGATGGTGTCTTTTGACTAGTATGTGACTTGACATTTGTCTTGCCCATATTTCTTCTACACTTTCCCATGGTACTCCGCTATCAAGACCTACCCAAGCCTGTTAGACTTCTATATGGAACCTATGGTCTGATACAACTTGTTGGAGTATAGGACCACTGAGAGGGGGGAGTGAATAAGTGGTCTATGAAATTTAACATTTCAAAACTTAACTCAAAGATCTTGTGCAAAGGAACTCATTTAAAACATAGTCATCAAGATATGCAAACTAGAATACAAAAACTTAAATAAGGATGACCAAATAGATACAATATAATCAACCATAAAGCGAAGACATGACACATGTTTTGATGAGTGGAAAACCCTCATAGGGATGAAAAACCACTCTAAACTGCCTCATTGGCTTAATCATGACAATCACCAATTACATAGCCTCACTGATTGATGACTGCCCCACTGACAATAAATAGGTCTCACTGACCATGCAAGCCTCACTGGCTACAATATGCCTCACTGGAAAAATATACAACTTTAGATTAATTAAAAATTTAGAAGGTTTCTCTATTTCAATACAATGCTCATAACCACATATCATTCTTTCTTAGTCTGGAAATCAAATTGCTATGCATATGTGCTCCATAATGTCTTCTTAATGTACTTGAATCACCTGCAATATCATATCATATACTTCTCAATTCTCAAAAAAAACATTCTCTCCTACTCTTCTATTTTTCTCTTCAAAAACCACACAACTCATTACATTATCTTCTGCCAAAACATATCTTCTACTTCATATATCATTCCTACAATAATAATATATCACAAAGCACCTGTAATAAAATTATAAATAGAATGACCCTTTATATTCCTCTCCTTTATGCATATTCATTTTCCCAACTCTTCAATAGCTTTCAATATGTACAAAAAAATGGCTCCCATAATTAAAAAAAATAATGTCTTTAAAAAGACACTATATACTGCATAAAAACTCCTCAGTCACCTGTCCATCTTCTCTACATTAAAGATTTCTTTTAAAAAAGAAAATCGTTACCAAAGAAACTTTCCCTTTAAAAAACAATATTCTTAAAATAGAAAAAGAATTTATTCATTCCCTTATCTACACGAAGGGATCTATATTAAGAAAAAATCTCTTTAAAATTATGCTTTTAAAACTCCATCAAAACTGCCTTTTAAACAGACTAAAAATAGTCTTTAAAAAGAAAAGCAACTATAGTCTTTGGAATTTTGACGACCCTCTGCATGTCAAATGTTGAACACAAGGGAGAAGGCCTAAGTTTGAACGTCAGCCTTTGATCCTTCACTGCGCACCCTATGTAAATTTAAACATAGCCTTTAATTTAATTTTTGGCACCTTGTGCCCAAGGAATGACTAATGCCATCTGTTGAAGGATCAAAGGGGGCCAGTCACATAATGTACAAAGACTCCTTAGGATAGTCACTTTAAGTGACAGAGACTTGCGATAGCAAGTCAATAGTGATTTAAAACAAAAGTGCAGTTTGTTTGTGCTGGGTAGCTTAGGGTATAGTATGATATGCATAAGGGACTTTAACTAAGGGTTTTAGAGATATAACTAGGGTTTAGAAGTTGAAAAGATAACTTAACAAAAATTTACCCCAAGATATTACTCATAACTTAAGACTAGATGTCTCTACAACTACCTTGACATCTATATATACACTTTCAAACTCATATGGATCTTTGAAGACTCTTCATGCTAAAGTAAACCAATGACATTTGCATATCTTACCAAATTGAGCCCTCACACTGAGCCCTTTGACATCAATGAAAAAATACATGTATTCCCTTCTATACTAGAATACTTTACTATAACTTTCTCCATGAACTATTGTGATAGTACATTGTATGAGATAGATGATGTTGATACTCATTATATTATTTTTCATTCCACTTCTCATCTAGTTGAGAATCCCTCTTCTACTTCTACTACATCTCCTCTAGTACATGATGGTCACATGTATTATTCCACTTCTCTTCTATTTCCCATATACATTAAAACTCCATGGTTCTCTCATAGGATGTGGATGTCTCCTTTTCTTCCCTCACCAATTATGAGGATCTTATTCTTACATTTCATGATACTCCTTCACTTTGGTAAATGGATCTAAAACTTCTATTCATAATCTTTCTTTTAGTGCCTTTGGTGACTCTTTATCAAGTGATGATGAGACTTGTTCTTCTATTGATCCTTTCACTTGGCAAGATGGACTCTTATTTTGTTGTTCCACTCCTCTTTCCTTAGAGAATTAATCCCCTCTTGCAAACAATATTGAGCATTCTAGCATCATTCAACACTTTCATAATAGAACATTAGCTAAATTTCCTCCTACAATAGAGATTGATTATCTTTTTCATGATTATTTATCTTCTATTCCCTCTCCTATATCTGATCGATCTCCTTTAGACCAAGACTCTTGCAATTATATTTCTCCACCTTTTTTCCCTACTACCTCTTTAATACCACTTTCTTTTCTAGAGGCATCACCATCTATTTCTCATAAGCTACCTCCTCTTAACACTACTCCATTTGTTGAACACCTAGAATACTAAGAGGGGGGTGAATCAGTATTATGTTAAGCCATTTACAAATCAAACTTTTAAACCAATCAATTTACTTAAATTCAATACAAAAGATTAAACATAAAACAAACAACCACAACTCATAAAACATGAACACAAGATTTATGTGGAAAACCCAAGAAGGAACAAACCATGGTGAGTATTAGCTCACTATATATATATATGGACTCACTATCCAAGAATGCTCACTGCATGAGGCTCACTACCAAAGGAATCATTGTCCTGAAGGAAAGAGATAGAAGAGGAGAATCACTACCAAAGGACTCACTATCCTGAAGGAAAGAGATAGAAGAGATGGCTCACTGCCAAAGGACTCATTGTCCTAAAGGAAAGAGATAGAAGAGAAAGCTCACTACCAGGGTTGAATTGTTATGATTGCATCTAACATATGCATGAAGTATAGTTCCAATGTAGCTCAATATTCATAGCAACATCAACATCATCTTTGGAGCATCACTTAAAGATAGTAGACACCATCTGCTCACTACATCTAGTAATCTAACACATGAAGGCCTATACTGCTCCACTCACTCAATCAATTTATTACTCACATCATATCCATCACACATGTCTACAATCATAACCTCTTGAATCTTATTTACATTGTCTTCAACCTTGAGAACATTCTCCAAGGTTGGCATCACAACTTAACACATATAATTCAAATTAGGTCTCAGCCTAAACATTGGACCATGATGGAAAGGTATGAAGCCAAACCACAACACACATTAGCTTTGACCTAAATTCATCCAAGCATGCTACTCCACACTTTCACAATCACCAAAGAAACTCTTCAATTAGTGTAAACACCCAATGTCGACCAAACCTATGTTAACATAATGAACTTTTAAGTACACACTTTCTTAAACCCAAAGATGATTTCTAGATCACATGAAAGGATTCAACACAATCTAGAGTATTCCACAATCATCCTAAAACTTCCTAAAATGCAACAAATTCCTCTAGAACAACTTTCAGATGCCACACAACCTTATCATGTTTACTTAGCAAGCTCAAATATCTCTGTCATAGACTGCAACTTGATAAGTCTTCTTTCAGAGCACCAAATCATGAACAACCTTGACTAGAGAAAGATAGGAACCTTATAAGCATAAATATAGAACCGTAAGACCTAAAACCACTTTGCAGAGAAATGTGGAGCAAAGACATTTCTCCCAGACACCTCTGCAACACCCAAAAACATAGTCTTTGTACTGGTGAACACAAATTTATCCTCACGGTGAAATGGAAAACAAAAGTTAGAATATAACATCTCTGAATATCTCTTAACAACATATCGAAACCATAGGGCCAGATCTTCAACATAGAGGAAATGAAAACTAGAACTAGAACACTACTATGTTAAGCCAGACAGTCTCTTCAACACATTGTTTCCTTTATTAATCAAATTTTCTCAAAAGCACTTGGAAACCAACCAACATAACCATATTCTTCACTTCTTTAGCACTTCTTCAAGGAAGCCAAATCATCTTCAACAAAGAAACTAAATCAACCAAGAACAACGTCATTAGTAGACACAGTTGACACCAATGAAAACACAATCTTGTTGACATTAATGACAACACTGATAGCACATACTTGCAACAATCTCCCCCTTTGTCATTGATGGCAACACATAATGTGAAAAACCATCAAGACATAGATCTACACCAAACTTCTTTTCTTTCTTACTCTCCCCCTTTCTTTAACACATCTTACTTTCTCTCCCTGATCATTGATTCTTTTCCTTTTCACATTGCTCTCTATCCCCGTTTGACATCAATTGCAAAGGGAGACACATCTCTCTTTAAATATTGCTCTTAGACAATTGTTTAGACTTGTATCTACTTACTACAACATAATTTCTCTTACTGATCTGCACGCTTGCTCCCCCTTAGAAGCACATACCAAATTGTACCAACTCTTACTTTCATTTCAGAGGACCTCGAGACCTTCATAGACTAATACTTCTGGAGTAATATATCATGTCTTCTCCAGAATTCAAACTTAACTCTACATAGATCAGGGCATGATATCCAACCATGAACTTTCCTTCTTCTTTAGGTACATAACATCTCATCATTTATCAACCTTCATGAGAGCTTATGACAATAATGCATATTATGCCAATATAACAATAACAACACATATAGCCAACAATCTCTTGTCTGCAACTTTTCTCTTGTAAGCTCCCCATATCATCAATCACTACTATCTACTAGAGCCACTATCACTATCACTTTCATTCTCAAAGTCTAAATCTAATGAACATATGCTTGAATAAATTGATAGCAAGCCGTAAAGTTTTAGATTGTCCTTTTTGGATCAGTTAAACTCTCATTAAGCAACAATATGCTTAATTGCTCTGCTAGCTCTTTGAAGAGAACCTTTATAAATGTCTGGGAAGAGAAAACAATATCCACATAGAATCTTTAGTAGCTTGTGACCAGCTTCCTCCAAAGTTAATGTTTGACATGATTGTTGAGTAAATTGTGCACCTTAAATTAATGAAGTTCATCTCTATCTCAACCTATATTCTTAGTGCCTCCTTAGCTTCTTCTTCTTCAACATCATCATCTTCTAAGTCATTCACCATTTCTACTTCATCTGAATAAGTATCTTCAAAGATTTCTATCTATAATTTTCATAGGTTGTCTTTAGCACTAAGTGCTTAGAATCTGTCTTAAAAACATCCAAAATAGTTTCTCAATAAATTTCATTCTCCAGGAAAACCTCATGCATTAATTGATCTTCTCACTCTACAAGATCCAATTCTTCATGTGCAACCCTAAATCATTCAAAAATACCATAAAAACATTTTGGTCAAAGGTTTTCTAGTAAAGGCCCACATTCTTTTTGTAATGTCTGAAAATGTCCCCTTGGGGGCTTTTCCCTCAAAAGGTTTAACTCCCAAGTCTTTAGTGTGCATTTAGGACATCCTATATCATAATTCAGCATCCTGATGGAATGAACCCTAGGTATCATGACAAATGGGGCCTAGGGGGACCCCTTGAACATAACCCTACCCAAAATAGTGGGAGGACTTGGGCGTCTACACCCTAGTCCTGCACTATTTTGGGTCAAGCTCAAATTTCTAGTGTCAATTTATGACCATTATTTGGTCCCTAGGCCGACACAATAAGTTTGAATTTACAAAATCTTGGTGGGAATGTTTGTAGTTGCATATAAAAGAATATTTAGGCATTCATTTGTAAACTAGATGACCATTAGATGGCTATTGTTAACTTTATGCATCCTAAAGGTGATTCAAGGCTTTCATTGTGTTGCAAGAGCAGATTTGTGTTGTCTATGTGTTTGTGTTTGCAGATTTGAGCATCCATCTCCTCATGGAATGAAGAGCTTCTTCCTCCCATGAGATCTTCACTATAAGGTGACATCTATTGTGATTATTGAGCATTTATCATTTGGTTTTTGCCTCTGCCTCCCAAGGGTATGCACTCTCTATTTGACAATGGTGTTCGGAAGGCTTGAATGTCTCTTTGGGGCTTGACTAAGGCAAGCCTCTAAATACCACAACCCCCTCCCAAAGTTTTCATGATTGAAAGTTACAAGTTGGATTTGTAGACAAAGTGAAGTTGTAGGAAGGTACAATAGAGTGTCAGAATTGTAGATCAGTGAAAGAAACAACTACCTAGACTTGGGCACCCTCTCATTAGTCCTCAAAGCTTCGTAACGGGAAAATCTCTGGTACAACAGATACAGGTTACAAACCTTGTTTCCAGATCTCAACAAAAATCAAGGCCTTGGACTTGGGAGCCCACTCTTTATTCCCCAAGTTTTCCGCCTTCGAACCCCAAAAATAGGTGCACATTTATTTGATATTTTACATCTTTTTGCAGAAGCATTTTCGGTAATTGATCCGTTTACTCTTGTATTTGTATAATTAGGGTTTTATGATACAATTGAGCATAAGAGAAGGAAATTGTCAATCCAATCATAAAAATCCAAGTTTACCTATATCTCAATAGTGACCTAGGGTATGATAGTACATTGCAACTCAACCTTAGGTCCTTGAATGTAAGGGTAAAAGGAGAATATAAACCAAAACTAATCAAACTTCAACTATCCAAATTTTACCCTTTACATTTTGGTGAACCCATATTATTGGACTTATTTGCACCTTGCTGAGTGTTGTGATTTATATTTACATTAATTTCATTCATTCATATCATCAATCATCTTAATGCATTGGAAAATTTACAAAAAAATTGGAAAATTGGAAAATTTGAAAAAAAAATTGCATTCTAGCCTGGGTTTCTATTTTGCATCAATTAATTTGAATTTAATCAAATTTTTTATTTTTACATTAGATATGATTTAAATTATATAAAATTACAAAAAATCAGTAATTTGCATTGCATTTTCATCATAAAATTGCTAGGGTTTTCTTGAAAATTGTAAATTTTGCATATAACCTAGTAATTCCAAAATCTAGGGTTTGTAGGTAAAATCTTGTTTCGTATTTTTCTACTGATTTTAGAGACTCATTCAAATTTTGTATTTGTCTATAGTCTTTCATTTTATAACAAAATTGCATTTAGATTTTAAAATTTGCATTTTTGCATAGAAAAAATCAACAAAAAACTAGCATTTTCATTGATTTTTGTTTAGATTTGCACTTGCATTTTGCATGTTATGGTTTGGAAATCATTTTCAGATCTGGGTGTACTTAATATTCATCATATATCAGTTTTCAAAACATTCATATAGCATTTTATGTCAAGATCTCAAACCTAGGGCTTTGAAAACATTGATTTTCACTAGATTTGGCCTTATCGACTCTCTAAATTTAAACCATTGGCATGTTGTGAAGGATATTTTTACACTAATTGGTTGTTATTAGGGTAATTATTTTCTTTCCCTCCTAAAAATCTTCACAACAATTTTTATCGGGCTCTTGTATTAAAAATTTGGTTAAAAACTACACATTTTTACTATTTTTTCCCTAAGGTTTGGCCTAGTTTGCACTCCAAGTGTGTTGTAACAAATTTTATGGATTGAGGTGACTGATATCATCAATATTATTTTTTGAACCTCCTAAAATTCTTGTCAGTACCCCTTTTGCTAGGTCTTGGAGTTGAAAAACCATGAAAATTGCCTATTTTTGCTATATTTTCACTAGGGTTTGACCTTGAGTGGCACTAAAAGCATGTTGTGATGGATATTTTGGAATTAAGAGGCTGTTATAATTGATATAATTTTCTGTCCATTATAATTTTTGACACAACATGCTTTGTCATGCTCTTTTGCATTGAGATTTGGTGAAAATCACATATTTTAGTGTATTTTCACTATATTTTGACTTGTCATCATCTTAGATTTGCATCAAGAGTGCATTGTGAAGGCTATTATTGCTATATTGGACTGATATCAGAAACATAATTTTCTTCCCCTGATCAAGATCCTTACAACACCTTCGCTTTCATATAATTGCATTGAAAAAGTAAACAAAAATCAAGCATTTAGGTCATTGTTGCATATAACTTTGCATTTGTCTTTTACAAGCTTGTAAAATCTAATTTGGAACTCATGGCTTCTTCTTCTCAATGCTCTTTGGAATATTTGCATGCATATGTCACAAAATTTTAAAATCTCTACAAATTTCTTAGCATGCATCCTCATGTCATTACCTATATACAAGCCATGTACAACAAGGATATATTTATGTCCTCTTCCTTTGAAATCCTTGACTATGTATCTAATCTTAACAAATTCATATCTCTCATCAATACATACCCTTGGATAGTAGAAGAATTTATAAAACACACTTTGAAGGAAGAGCATGAAATTTCTCTTAATAGTTTGGAATTGATAGCTAAAACATATGGAGATGATATTGACAAAGACTATGAGAGCGATGATGAATTCACAAGCCACCCTCCTTCTCCTACATCTGAAAATTTGAATAACTCAAATGAGAAGACTAGGGATAGATATAGTAATTCAAATAATCCTCCCAACCAAAATGAAGCATTAATGGAGGACATCATGACAACACAAGATTATTTTGATTATCCTGACCTATTTGAAATGATTGATGTGGATAAGGAACAATTTCATAACCCACCTAGACCACTAAGAGATGATATTCATGTTGAGGTCCATCCTTTATTATCTCTTCAGGGATTAGGAGGTGATCAAAATACATTAACCAAACAAATGGAACAACCTATACCTCTTTCTAGCATTCAAGTTTGGGAAGATGATGACATCCTCGATGATTTACTTGATGATGAGACTTAGCACAAAGATCCTACCAGGTAAGTATCTCTAACCCTTTATCTCTCTCATGATGTGCTTTCCCCGTGATGTGTTATGTGTTGTTTAGGCCTCCTAGGATGACCCTTGATTCTCTTGTAAGGTCTGGGCTACCGGGAGACCGCCTCTGTTGTGACCTTCTTCTATTTGTATCATCATTCTTCTATATTGCCTCTCTCTGATTTCATTGTTGTGTGTTGTGTCTTACAGACATAGCGTTGAGGTTGGTGACTTGGGGGAACCCTCCTACATGATTGTCCCTAAGACACTTGTTTCTCCTCTCTTATTTATTGTTTTACCTTCCTCTAGTGTTTCTATCTAGCGGGTGGATGACAAAAAAATTTATACTGATGCAGACCTAGCGTCCCTTTCGCAAGAAATCAAAAATTGGACTTAGTTCCTAATATGATGATGGGGTTGTATATCTTATCTGACACTTGGCTAGAGGAAGTACTCGTGCTTTCTGTGTAGTGATTTTGATGGTGGTCTATCTAATTTACAAATCATAACAATACTTCTACTCTGTGCACTTTGTCTATCTTGAATCTTGCATGCCTCAGATTTCATATGCATTGATGTTGTGGACACTAACATTTTTCATGCAGGGATGTGTTTGTGGGAACATTTGGCAATCGTAAAGTACATGTCACCTCCAGGGGGCATGGGCTTTGTGAAAGTCTATGTTCCCTTGTGTGTTTTCTTCCTACCTTAACGTGCTTGATATCGATACATGATATCAACCAACTTAAGGTGGGGGCATATATAAGGTAAGCTGTCTATTGTAGATGCTAGCAATGTGTTTTTCCTTAGGTGTAGTTTAGAGACTTGTACGATGAGTGCATCCTGCATCCTAATTTTGTTTACACTCAATCAATCATGTAAGCCCTCTATGGAGGCAAGATATCAAGCATATCCTTTTTCTTAAGCCCTCTACAGAGGCAAGGATGGTGTATTTCTCAGAATAGATTGCATCATCTTGTCATTTTTAAAAGTCCTCTATAGAGGTGGGGAGTGGTTCTTTCACTAACTCAGCCATTAAGTGTGTCTTCATCAATTTTTCTGGCAAAGCCCAATCATTGGTGTGTGCCTATAATGTGCCTGAGATGGTGCTGAACCTAGAAATAGGGACACTCTATTGCTTATCTGTCATGTTTGCTCTGTGTCTTCAAAGTGTGTGTTTTTGGTGTGCTTGCTTTGTTCAGTGTGTTTGTTGCTCCATATGCATTTTAAAGACCTATGCAATGAGTGCATCCTACATTTTGGGAGGTTTTGTGTGTCTTGCATGTGTGTTGCCCCATATATATAGTTTAAAGACCTACGCAATGAGTGCATCCTATATTATGGGAGGTTTGTTCACTTTCCTGTACTTGCATTTGCATTTCATATATATGAGAAAAGGAAAAGAAAAGAAATCATCTTTGTCTTCCATGATTTAGTGTTTCTTATGTGCATTTATTGTATTCTTCATGTTTTACATAACTGTAACTGTCGTCTCCATGTTTTGTGTGCCTATCATTGTCTTCAATGTGCTTGGTGTGTCTTCTCCGTGCTTGGCGTGTTTGCTATGTTTGTTGATTGTACTTTAATACATGTATTGGCCTCATTTATAGATACATAAAAGTGGAGGCTAAATGTAATGTCAGAAAATGTCCCCTTGGAGGCTTTTCCCTCAAAAGGTTTAGCTCCCAGGTCTTTAGTGTGCATTTACGACATCTTACATCATAATTCAACATCCCGATGGAATGAACCCTAGGTATCATGAAAAATGGGGCCTAGGGGGACCCTTTGAACCTAACCCTACCCAAAATAGGGGGGAGGACTTGTGTGCCTGTGCCCTAGTCCTACCCTATTTTGGGTTAGGCCCAAATTTCTAGTGTCAGTTTATGACCATTATTTGGTCCCTAGGCCAACACGATAAGTTTGAATTTACGAAATCTTGGCAGGAATGTTTGTAGTTGCATATAAAAGCATGTTTAGGAATTCATTTGTAAACTAGATGATCATTAGATAGCTATTTTGAACTTTATGCATCCTAAAGGTGATTCAAGGCTTTCATTGTGTTGCAAGAGCAGATTTGTGTTGTCTATGTGTTTGTGTTTGTAGATTTGAGCATCCATCTCATGGAGTGAAGAGCTTCTTCCTCTAATGAGATCTTTACTACAAGGTGACATCTATTGTGATTATTGAGCATTTATCATTTGGTTTTTGCCTCTATCTCCCAAGGGCACACTCTCTCTGTCTGACAATAGTGTTCGCAAGGCTTGAATGTCTCCCCGGGGCTTGATTGAGGCAAGCTTCTAAACACCACAACCCCCTCCAAAGGTTTTCATGATTGTAGGTTACAGGTTGGAGTTGCAGACAAAGTGAAGTTGTAGGAGGCTACAACAAAGTGTCAGAATTGCAGATCAGTGAAAGAAATAGATACCTGGACTTGGGTGCCCACTCTTTAGTCATCAAAGATCCACAATGGGAAAATATTTGGTACAACAGATATAGGTTGCATACCTTGTTTCTAGATCTTGACAAAAAGTAGGGCCCTGGACTTGGGCGCTCACTCTTTAGTCCCTGACTTTTCTACCTTCGGACCCCAAAAATAGGTGCATAGTTATTTGATATTTTACATCTTTCTATAGAAGCATTTTCTGTAATTCATCCATTTACTGTCATCTTTGCATAATTAGGGTTTTAAGATACAATTAAGCATAAGAGAAGGAAATTGTCAATCTAATCATAAAAATCTAAGTTTCCCTGCATCTCAATAGTGACCTAGGGTATGATAGTACATTGCAATTTGACCCTAGGTCCTTGAATGTAAGGGTAAAAGGAGGATATCCACCAAAACTAATCAAACTTCAACTATCTGTAAGGGTAAAAGGAGGATATCCACCAAAACTAATCAAACTTCAACTATCCAAATTTTACCCTTTACACTTTCACAAACTCAACTAGAAACTTCTACACTATCATCTGTAGGATTATTTAGCAAAAGGGTTAGAGTTCAGGGACAATAATCTGAAGAGTAACTAGTTGATTCACTAAATGAGCTATGAATTTTGTTGTTATGATTCAAATTCCTCTTCTTGAACCTGTTTCCTAGATGATTGTCTTCTGCCATGTCTTTCACTAGTTCTTATACTTTAGGTTTCAGTTTGAATAGTTGTACAAGAAGAACCTGAATCAGATACTTGAAGACCACTCACTTTAAAACCTGTACTATGCAAATTACTTAGTCTGATGTGAACCTTCCATGTTTGAGATAGGGATACACTGTAAACATCTCTGGAAAGATGTTCTTAATGTTTGATGGATTTACCTTGTTCACTAGCCAAAATTATGCATTGGGATTCCACACAGCTCTTACTTTGCACATTAGATACCTTCACTTCTTCAAACATCCTTCTCAATTCCTCTTACATCTCCTTCATCATTCTCATTCTAGAAATATTCACTTCCACTGCTTCTTAATCCCACTTGTTCTTAGAAACCTCTTTTTCACTTATTTCAAGCTTATGTTTGTTACTTGGCTCCTTGTGAAACCGGATTCCTTAGATCTTTCAAATGCTTCAAACTTTTGTTAATGTGTACTTTAATTACAATAAAGAATTGATGATGAGTTTCCAAAAATGACTCATTTTTACCTTACCTTAATTCTCCATAAATGCCTCATCTGTCAAATTTGTCAAACCTTTCACTGCATACCCAGTTATCTTCAAATTCTCCACAAACTTTTGCATTGGGAGATTTTTTACTGTAGACTTCACCAAATGATTAAGCATGTCAACCTTCATCTCATATCTTCATGCTGGGGCATCAACACCATTGCTTAGGTAAGGGAGAAAATATTTTCACTGAAGATCCCCCTAAGCCAAAGCTCTTATCTTAGTTCCCAGAGGAAGCATCTACATCTGATGTCAGTACAGTCTCATCCTTAACCTTTTCTACATCCTTCTTTCTCTAGATCTTATCCATTTCCTTCTTTGGTGGAGTGACATCAATGGGTTTCTTATACCTTTTAGAGTATCTTGTTTCATTACACTCAAAATAGTTGCAAATGTCTTGCTGAGCATTTCCACTCCTTGCCTTTGATCTGCAGTTAGCTTCTTTCTAACAAAACTTATTACATGTATGGAAATATCCATTAAATGATTGGGCATTGTTCCTATTGTACCTTGGTATTCTTCTTTTGAACTCATTTTCTTTGTGTCCCATCTTATTGCATGCAAACATCTAATAGAGTTCTGACTTACTTTACTTCTGTATTCAGTAGCTCTATGACCAACTTTATTGCATGTAAAACATGGACTAGAAAGAGATGGAACATTTTGATTCCTTCTACATCTACATTCTATTGCTTTGTGTCCATACTTATTCCAAGAATGACAAAAACCATTGAAAGATGGGTGCCTTTGAGCATTTGGTTGTCTGAATGGAGGTCTTGTGACTTTATTCCTTTGATTTTGGACTTGCTTATCATTGTTATTCTTGTTTCAGTGTTTGATGTTTGCCCTTATTTTGAGCTTTTATCCTTTTCAAATCCTAAGTCTTCTTTATCATTTTCAAATTTCTAAATTGCAATCATTTCATGAAGCCTTGCAACTTGCTCAACTTGAGTTTTTCTTCATGAATCCTTGCCTTCTCCAAATCTGATTTCAAAATCACAACTTCCTTTTCAAGCCTTGCACATTGTTTAGATGTGCTTTTCACAATTACATTAAGAAATTCCTCAATCTTATTCATTTCTTTAACTTACACCTTTAGACTAGTGATGGTTCCATTTGTTTGCTCCAATTGTTCACAAAATTCCTTATGCTTGTCTCTGAGCTTCTTAACTAGCTCTTTCAAATTCCTTACTTTTTTATTTAGATCTTTGTTTTATCCTTCAGTTGTTTCAAGATATTCAAGAGCAGCAATGAGTTCTCCTATTTCATCAAGCATACTATCTTCTTCAATGAGATTAATAAAAGGTATCTCTTTCGGAGGAATAGGTAACCTTCTAGAAGCCATGTGTTCAATCTCTGAGATCTTCCTTGACTGGTTAAGATTCTTCCAAAGGACTTCACTCTGATACCAATTTTTGAACACCTAGAATACTAAGAGAGGGCAATTGAATCAGTATTCTGTTAATCCATTTATAAATCAAACTTTTAAACCAATCAATATACTTAAATTTGGTGAAGGAGATTATGTATAAAACAAACAACCACAACTCATAACACATGAACACTAGATTTACGTGGAAAACCCAAGAAGGAAAAGACCATGGTGAGGATTAGCTCACAATATATATATCAATAAGGTAACCAGTTAAGGTTGATACAATTGGTGGACTCACTGTCTTGAAGGAAATAGATAGAAGAGATGGCTCACTACCAGGGTTGAACTATTAAGATTGCATATAACATATGCATGAATTACAGTTCCAATGAAGCTCAATATTCACCACAACATCAACATCATCTTCATACCATCACTGAAAGATAGTAGACAACTTCTACTCACTGCATCCAATAATCTAACACATGAAGGCCTATACTACTCCCCTCACTCAATCACTTTATTACTAACATCATATCCATCACACATGCACACAATCACAACCTCTTGACTCTTATTTATACTATCCTCAACCTTGAGAACATTCTCCAAGATTGGCATCACCACTTAACACATAAATTTCAAATTAGCTCTGGACCTAAACATTAACGTAGTGGAAAGGAATGAATGCAAACCATAGCACACCTTACCTTGGACCTAAATTCATCCAAGAATGCTACTCCACACTTTCACAATCACTAAAGAAACTCCTCAGTTACGATAAACACCCAAGGTCAACCAAACCTATGTTAACATAATGAACTTTTAAGTACATGCTTTCTCAAACCCAAAGATGAATTCTAGATTACATGCAAGGCTTCAATACAATCTAGACTATTCCACAATCATCCTAAAACTTCCTAAAATCTAACAAATTCCTCCACAACAACTTTCACTTGCTGTACAACCTTATCATGTTTACCTAGCAAGCTCAAATGTCTCTGTCATACACTACAACTCGATAAGTCCTCCTCTGGAGAACCAAATCATGAACAACCTCAACTAGAGAAAGATAGGAACCTTATAAGTAGAAATCTAGAGCCACAAGACCTAAAGCACTTTGCAGAGAAATGCAAAGCAAAGACATTTCTCCCAGACACCTCTGCAACACCAGAAACATAGTCTTCATACTGGTGAACACAACTTTCTCTTCACATCGAATTGGGGAATGAAACATGGAATATAGCATCTCTAAATATCTCTTGAAAACATATCCAAACTATAGGAATAGATATTCAATAGAGAGGAAATGTGGAGAAGAACCAGAACACTACTTTGTTAAGCCAAATAGTCTCTTCAACACATTATTTCCTTTATTAATCAAATTTTCTCAAAAGCACTTGGAAACCAACCAACAGAACCATATTCTTCACTTCTTCAATAGTTCTTCAAGGAAACCAAATCATCTTCAACAAAGGAACTCAATCAAACAACAAAGACCTAATCAGTGGATACATTTGACACCAATGACAACACAAGCTTGTCGACATCAATGACAACATCGATAGCACATACTTGCAACACCATTAATACAACACCCATCTCAATTGCTTATCCAACTTATACCTCTCTCCCTATGGATGAGACATTAGTACATCCTCTTACCCCACATGATATTCCTATACATTCTGATGCAGGAGCATCCAGTGGTGTAAGGACAATCTTGCATCACCCAAAAAAATATGTGTTTCAAAATTGTTGATGTTCTTTCCATTTCTTTTCAAAATTTGTGATTCTCGTTCCATAATCACTTGAATAATAATGTACAACTTTTAGTTTTTCCAAACTACTAAAAATAATAACCTGCTATTTTCAGAAAGTCTACATTTAGGCATGGATTGAAGTGAAAATTTATAAGAAGTTACATAACAGAAATATAATACATTTGGCGAAGGAATCACGCAAAGATCATTTGTGAGCTGAAAGATATTAAAATTTCCATTTCCTGAAAAATGCCTAAAAATTATTCAAACTCAAGTTTGAGGCACTAAACGGCCTCGTATGGGCCCGAAAATGGCCAGAACCGGCAAAGCCTATTCTTAGCACGTAGAGAACTCCACAAGATTTCTGACGCATAAAACGGTTTGTCAATCGAACTCCCGAATCAAAAGTTATGGCTCTCGAAAGTTGACCTATTTTTGGAGGGAGATGTAAATTTCAAAATTAGGTTGTTGACCACCAAAAAGGCTATTAATAACCATGTTTGGGAACCCTGGGCAGTAGTATAGTTAAGGGGGGGAAGTGTAGAGTCAAGAATAGGTGGGAAAAATAGAAACGCTAGTTGATTTGGGGCTACAGAAGGCAGATGATTCTAGAGTCTGGGAATAGGAAGTTGTAATGCATTGCAGCCTGTGGAGGGTTGATTCCTCTAACTATATTTGAGCTTCTATAATGTAATAAGTTGTCCAAATCAATAAAGAAAGTTCTATTTTCTATGTACAACTTTTGTTGTTGTGTGTTTTATGATTTACCCCCTTCATCAAGTGGTATCAGAGCAAGGGTTCCTGAGTGTGTAGACAGATCACCGACTATGAGGTAGTTTGTACCAGGACCTAAGGTTGTGGGTTTACTATGGAGATCAAGATGCCTCCATGAAGGAATCATGTTGGGAGGAATGCTTTGATGGAAGAGGTTTTAGAGCCCTGCAAAGGCAAATCGATGCATTGCAAGAGGAGTTGCAAAGAGGGTTTGATTCGAGAACAAGAGAAGAAAGTGAAGATGAAGCTAAATAGGAGCTATCTGAGGAAGAACAAGAAGCTGCAGGAGATTCTGTGGAAGTTAGGTTGTTGAGGGCCATTTTGAAGATCGAAAAGAGGCCCAAGATTGAAGTTTCTACATATTCTAGAGATTTGAATCTAGAACAGCTTATTGATTGGATCAATGAAATGGAGGAGTATTTTGAGTATGAAGATGTGGAGGAGCCAGATCGGGTTAAGTTTGCAAAAACAAAGTTGAAGGGCCACACCAATATTTGATGGAAGGAGGTCCAATTAGAGAGGAATAGAAGAGGAAAAGGAAAGATCACCAGATGGGATCAGATGGTGGAGAAACTAAAGAAGCAGTTCATTCCTATGGACTATGAGATAGAGTTGTCGAAGAAGCTGCAAGGATTAAAGCAAGGTAACAAGTCTGTCAAGGAGTATACAGAAGAGTTTTATAAGATTACTATCAAGACAGGCCATGCAGAGCCCAACAAGGAGAAGGTAGCCTGTTAAATTAATGGGTTGAGGCTGAGTATTCAAGAGGAGCTGAGCCTGGTCAGAATGACCACCATAGAAGATGCATACTAGTTTTCCTTGAAGGTGGAAGAGAAGATGAATAAAAGATTTGATAGCAAGCAAAGGGGAAGAGGTCAAGGTGAAAGGACTGGTGGAAGACCCTATGGGGGCCAAAATGAAGATGCAAAGAAAAGTGAAGAAGCTGGCACTAGTTGAAATCAAAGAGGAGATAATACCTACTGCCCTCATGACCAGAACAATGGTGAGCAAAGAGGAAGAGGAAGAGGCTGACCTGGGCAAGGACCAGGAAGAGTAGGTTTCAGAGGAACTTGTTTCCAATGTGGAGAAGAAGGGCATTGAGCATATGAGTGTCCGCAACATCAAGGAAGGAAAAATAGAAGACCTAAAGGTAATGCATGAGTTGCAGATGTAGATAAAGATGCACATTCTAAGCATTCTGAAGATGCTGAAAGGGAAGAAACCCTAGTTGTCAGAAGAGCCTTACTAAATGAGGAGAAAGAACCAAATCAGAGGAAGAGTTTATTCCGCACAAGGTGCAAATGTGAAGATAAGTGTTGTGATATTATTATTGATAGTGGAAGCACTGAAAATCTTGTTTGAGAGGAGAAGGTTAACAAGTTGAAGTTGA
The DNA here is from genome assembly GCA_027924645.1 of Cunninghamia lanceolata. Classification (NCBI taxonomy): domain Eukaryota; kingdom Viridiplantae; phylum Streptophyta; class Pinopsida; order Cupressales; family Cupressaceae; genus Cunninghamia; species Cunninghamia lanceolata. The sequence continues at coordinate 5,202,786 of BSBN01000144.1, forward strand.
CAAGAAGGAAGCATCCACATCCATATCAGATTGCATGGTTGCAAAAGGACCACAGAGCTTTGGTCAATGAGAAGTGTTTAGTGAAGTTCAAGATTGGGGACTACCATGATGAGGTGCTGTGTGATATCATACCAATGGATGCATGTCATATATTCTTGGGGAGGCCATGGTAGTATGATAGGAGCACTATCCATGATGGCCATGCAAACACATATTCCCTAACAAAGGATGGAGTTCATTAGAAGTTGAATCCCTTGAAGGAGGTGGAAGAAAAGGTATGTAATACTTATAGAATTTTCTTGGTAGATGGTAGAAAATTTTTGGAGGGCATGAAGCATGAGCGTCATTGCTTTGCATTGATTCCTAAGATTAGTCAAGAGAAATGTGAAGATGTACTAGCCAAAGTCTCAGAGATGTTGGAAGAATTTCAACATATTGTCTCTGATAATGTACCAGAAGGTTTACCACCAGTAAGGAAGATAAGTCATCAAATGGATTTGATACCAGGAGCCAGTTTACCAAACAAGGCAGCCCATAGAATGACCTCTGCAAAGAATGAAGAGCTGAACAAACAAGTTCAGGAGTTGTTGAGGAAGGGACTGATAAGGGAGAGGCTAAGTCCATGTGCGGTACCTACAGTACTAGCACCAAAGAAGGATGGAGAATGGAGGATGTGTACAGACTCTCGAGCCATCAATAAGATAACAATCAAGTATAGATTTTTGTTGCCAAGAATGGATGACATCATGGATTGTTTGAGTGGAGCCAAGTACTTCATGAAGATTGACCTGAAGAGTGGGTATCAGCAGATCCATATCAGAGAAGGAGATGAATGGAAGATAGCCTTCAAGACAAAGGAAGGTTTGTATGAGTGGTTACTAATGCCATTTGGGCTAACCAATGCACCGAGCACATTCATGCGACTCATGAATTAGGTACTAAAAGAATTTTTGGGAAGTTTTATTATTGCGTATTTGGATGATATTTTGATTTTTAGTAAGACTTCGGATGAGCATTTGATGCATATCAGAAGAGTTCTAGAGAAGATAAGGGAGGAGAAGTTGCTGATTAATCTGAAGAAATGTAGTTTTGTAAAGGAATTGTTATACCTAGGATTTGTTATCTCAGAGGAAGGTCTTAAGATGGACCCAAAAAAAGTAAGGGCTATCATTGAATGGCCTACGCCAAGGAGTGCAACAGAGGTAAGATCTTTTCATGGTTTGGAAAGTTTTTATAGAAAGTTTATTAGGAATTTCAGTAGCATTTATGCAACCCTAACTGAGACAATGAGAGGGGATATAAAAGAGTTTAGATGGACTAAAGGAGTAGACAAGAGCTTTGATACATTAAAGCAGAAAGTTGTAGAACAACCTGTTTTGGCAATTCCAAATTTTAATAAGGTATTTTAGGTAGATTGTGATGCTAGTGGTAGTGGTATAGGAGCTGTTTTGAGCTAAGAAGGTAAGCCCATTGCCTATTTTAGTGAGAAGCTTAATGATGCCAAGAAAAAGTATTCTATTTATGATCAGGAATTTTATACAATAGTTCAGGCTTTGATGAAATGGAGACATTATTTGTTGCCAAAAGAGTTTGTTTTATATACTTCTCATCAAGCTTTGCAGTATCTTAATAGTCAAGGGAATTTGAACCAAATGCACTTAAAATTATTGAGTTTTTGTAGAGCTATAATTTTGTTTTGAAGCACAGGAGTGGGAAGTCCAACAGAGTTGCAGATGCCTTGAGCAGAAGGAAAAATTTGTTGATAGAAATGAAGATAGAGGTTGTTGGGTTTGATGAGCTCAAAAGTTTGTATCCCAAAGATCTAGATTTTGCAGAGGCTTGGAAATTTTGTCTAGAGCCTGTTACTTTGGATAGGACAAAATGGGTATATTTCATAATCCAAGATGGCATGTTGTTTAGAGGAAGCCAGTTGTGCATTCCAAGGAGTTCCATGAGAGAGAACCTGATTAAGGAGAAGCATAGTGGGGCATTGGCTAGACACTTTGGTCGAGATAAGACCATTGCTGTTGTTGGTGAAAATTACTATTAGCCACAGTTGCAATAGGATGTGAGGAAATTTGTGCAGAGTTGCAAAATGTGTCAAATGGCAAAAGAAACAAGTCAGAATACAGGGTTGTATCAACCATTACCTGTACTAGAGAAGCCATGGGATGATATTAGTATGGATTTTGTTCTTGGTTTACCAAGGACACAGAGAGGGCATGATTCTATTTTTGTGGTGGTGGACAGATTCTCAAAGATGGCACATTTTATTCCTTGCAAGAAGACTACTGATGCTATTCATATTGCAGAGTTATTTTTTAGGGAGGTAGTGAGATTACATGGTCTACCAAAGAGAATAGTTTTAGGTTGAGATACCAAGTTTGTTGGTTATTTCTGGAGGACATAGTGGAAGAAGTTGAAAATAGATTTGAAGTTCAGTTCTGTACACCATCCATAGACTGATCGACAGACAAAAGTGGTGAATATTAGTTTGGGTAACTTGCTACGATGCTTAGTAGGAGATAAGCCCAAGGGATGGCATTTTATTTTACCACAGGTAGAATTTGCTTACAATAATTATGTCAATAGGAGTACTGGTAAATCACTATTCCAGATTGTATATGGGAATAGTCCAAGAAATGCTTCAGAGTTAAGGAAAATAGACAAAGGAGAAGAGACAAGTGCTGAGGTTGAAGACTTTGTAGAACACATGAAGAATTTGCATGAAGAGGTGAAAAAGCACATTAATAAGATGAATATTTAGTACAAGGCTAAGGCAGATCATAAGAGGAGATATAAGGAATTCTAGGTAGGAGATGAAGTCATGGTTCAATTCAAAAAAGAAAGGTAACCAATTGGAACATACAATAAGCTGTAAATGAATAAATTTGGACCATGCAAAATTTTGAAGAAACATGATTCAAGAAATGCATATGAGGTAGAGCTGCTGAGTGGGATCAACATTTCCCCTATTTTCAACATTGTTTATTTATCAGATATCATGAAGGTGGAATAGAGGATGGAACAATAGAATAACAGTGGAGTATTCTGGCATCTACTTCAACAGAGGAGATAGAAGAGATCTTGGATAGCCGTGTGGGAAGAAGTACTCGAAACAGGCAATATGAAGAATATCTAGTGAATTGGAAAGGAATACCCATTGAAGATTCTTCTTGGTTCTCTAAGGCAGAGGTTGACCGTTTGGGTTTTCCTCACACAAACACCTGAGATGTGATAGGGTCACTTCTCAAATTACCTTGGGTGTCTGATACAGGAGCATCCAGTGGTGTAAGGGCAATCTTACATCACCCAAAAAAAGATGTGTTTCAAAATTGTTGATGTTCTTTCCATTTCTTTTCAAAATTTGTGGTTCTGGTTCCACAATCGCTTAAATAATAATGTAGAACTTTTAGTTTTTCCTAGTATTTTTAGAAAGTCTGCATTTGGGCACAGATTGAAGTGAAAATTTACAGGAAGTTACATAATAGAAATATAAGACCTTTGGCGAAGGAATCACGCAAAGATCATTTGCGAGCTAAAAGATATTAAAGTTTCTATTTCCTGATAAATGCCTGGAAACTATTCAAACTCAGGTTTGAGGTACTAAACTGCCCCATATGGGCCTAAAAATGGTTCGAACTAGCAAAGTCGGTTCTTAGTGTGTAGAGCACTCTGCAAGCTTTCCAACGCATAAAATGGTTTGTCAATCAAACTCCCAGATCAAAAGTTATGGCTCTCAGAAGTTAACCTATTTTTGGAGGGAGATGCAAATTTCAAAATTAGGTTGTTGGCTGCTAAAAAGCCTATTAATAACCATTTTTGGGAACCTTGGGAAGTAGTAGAGTTAAGGGGGGAAAGTGTAGAGTCAAGAATAGGTGGGAAAAATAGAAACCCTAGCTGATTTGGGGCTACAGAAGGTAGATGATTCTAGAGTCTGGGAATAGGAAGCTATAATGTGTTGTAGCCTGTGGAGGGTTGATTCCTTTGACTGTATTTGAGATTTTGTAATGTAATAAGTTGTCCAAATGAATAAAGAAATTTCTTTATTCTATGTACAGTTTTTATTGTTGTGTGTTTTATGATTTACCGCCTTCATCACATTCTCCCCCTGATCTATCCTATGTATATGCCCAACTCATAGATCTTTCTTGTAACTTAGATACTTCTCTTCATCCTCCTCTTTCTCCTTCTACTCTTGCATGGATATACTCTCCCTTATTTCCTAAGATTCTCTCTTTTATCCTTATCTTATTGGTATGGGGACTCTTTCTTTTGACAAATACAATGGCCATGGTGATTCATTGCACCATGTGAAACACTTCTCCACCCTATGCCTAACTCATACCTATGACAACTATGGCTTTGCCAAATTCTTTCCTAGTACACTAATCTATCATGCCTTAGACTAGTTTTGTACCTTACCTACTAGTTCCCTACACTCCCTTCCTAATATATATTGTGCCCATTTTAAATATAACATTGAATAAAAAGTTTCTCTTCTACACTTGGCTCAATGTAAACAAGATGTTCATGAAAGTGTTCATGGCTTTCCTTCTCACATATTTGCCTTACTTGTTCAATGAGGTTTCCAACCTCTTAATCACCTTATCAAACCTCTCTTTTGAGAGAATTTATGGTTGCATATCCAACATGTCTTTCTATTTCAATAGATTTATTCTCTTGTTGACATAGTTCTTCATACCATTATTGTCGATTAAATCCTCCTAGACTATCCTTATCTCAAATATGATGAACCCTTACCTACTCCTCTACCTATGGATCCCCTTGTAACTTTTCCCCACTTAACAAAACTTCTTTGTATCCATCCAAATCTAAACTCGGTGATGCAGGAGCTCCCAGTTTTAGTCATTTTTGGCTATGTCATGTTTTGTGGTCTTGTTATTTTTTATTTCCTTTAAGGCTTTGAAATCCATTCTCATGTTTTGTAATAAGGATTTAGTTCATTTTGATTGACTAGTCCATTATAGTGTTAAATAAGGCCTATTTTCAAGGTATTCTCCTTTTTGAAACATAGTGTTTCTTGTGAAAAGGTAATCTCCAACATTTCACTACCCTTGGTGGACAGTTGTATGGTTGGAAGAGAAGAGGAAAGGTTTCTAAAACCTTCTATAGTCTAAATATTGTCAAAAACATGCCGAGAATAAGAAAGGAGAAGCTTTTTGGAGTGAAAAAATAGTGATTTTTGCGTTTTGTGCTAAAGACAGCCATTCTATACGGCATGGTACGGACAGAGCAAGGTCTAAAAGTTGTGAAACTTGTTAATGTATTGAATTACCTTTCTTTTGAGTCTAGTTAGCCTTCTTGACAACTTTTGTGGAGGGAGAATCAATACAATTTGTGAAAACTATTCTAAACCCTCCAAAAACTAGGGTTTTGGGGAGAAATGCATAGTTTCTCCTCTGTCCTCTGAAAGGCATCATCTTTCTTCAGTAGGATGGAAGGAGAACGCATCTATTTCAGGTTTTTGTTGTTTATTAGGTTTGCATTCCACTCTCCTAGCCTCTTGGCATGACTCTAGCTAGTCTGCATGGTGACTAGTTAGATTGCAAATGGTGGACAACATTTTAAATGCAGAAAACAGTCAAGGGTTTGACCAAATGAATGATGAATTGGGTGTTTTCATATGATAATAGTCATGTGTAAGTACTTGGTTGGTCCTGAGCAAGTGGATTAGATACAGTTCCCTCACAAAGCCCTTAAACTAGGCCCATTCCTAGAAGAAGACAGTTTGTTGTTATTGTAACTTGTGATAGAGTACGGATTTGTAACTTGGAGGGTAGGTGTAAGTCTATAATGGGTATTGGAATGTGTAAAGTGTTTAATTTCCCTTTGAAGGTTTGAAGAGTTATCCTTGTGTTAGTCATTCTCAAGGGCTACAAGGAAATAGCCTCCTTTAGACACTGTCATAGGACAATCATATGGTAACTTGCTGTCCACTGTCCTGTAGAGTACATAATTTAGTTTTTGGGTCAGGGACCTCATGTTGGTCATGTCCTTGATAAGTATATGCTGGGTATAGTGTGAAAATCTTGTGGTAGAGGTATTAGTAGATTGGTTGTGTGATCTAGAAGGTGTTTGTGCTTGTATTTGGGTTGAGTAGTGACTCCCCAAATGAGAGTTGAATAGCCTGTGAGGGTGGACACTACGGTGTGGTCCTAGGCTAGGTCAATCTCCTGAGTAGCCTTGTGTAGGCTTGTGTCACATAACATTTGAAATCCTTTTGGATGAAACATTGAAGACTAAGAATATTGTGTGGACAAACCAAATCTACCGATACCTCTGCATCATATTGGTATCAGAGCCAATATCTAATTGGAAGCAGTATATGTCAGACAAGGAGATTGAAATAGAGGCTAGTACAATGCCTCCCAAGACAATAAGTCAAGAAGCCATCAAGAAATTGGTAGAAGAGATGGTTGAAGCAAGATTCCAAGAAGCAAGATTGCATGAAGAAAAGAAGTCTAAAGGCAAGACCAAAGAAGAGGGAAGTTCTTCTGACACAAATGAAGAAGTAGAGGCACAAGAGAGTACTCAGAAGTAGGACATATCTATAGAATAGAAAGCTTTCTTGAATGCACTTAAGGGTACTCATGGAGATAGTGGTGATCCCAAGATGGATGGGCATACCTTTCATGGCAAATTGGATGGAGATGCTCTCACTGATTGGATAGAAGCCATGTGTAATTTCTTTGATTACAAGGAGTTTAATGATAGCAAGAAGGTTAAATTTGCCAAGACAAGGCTAAGAGGTTTTGTACTTGTGTGGTGGAACTACATGCAAAGTGAGAGGGAGAAGATTGGGAAGAGTCCCATCACTAAATGGAGTAGAATGGTGGCTATGCTCAGAAGCAAGTTCATGCCACTTGACTATGAGATTCAAATCATAAGGAGATTTCAGAATTTGAGACAAAAAGACATGGATGTAGCTGCCTACATAGAAGAATTTCATAGACTCAGTATGAGGGCCAATCATAATGAAGATGAAAAAGGGATGGTGGCTAGGTACCTAAAAGGTCTAAAATACAATCTGCAAGATGAGATCAGTTTAGTGATACCAAAAATAGTGGATGAATGCTTCTTATTGGCCTCTAGAGCAGAGGAAAAGATGAGAAGGAAGGGTGAACAAAGTGCCAGAGGATGAGGTGGCAGAAACCAAAGAGGAAGAGATAGTTTTGGTCGTGGACAGTTCCACAAAACTAAAAATAATAGTCAGCAAGAAACATCACTTGAGACAGAGCATAGAGGAGGATTCAGAGGTTGAAGAAGTCCTAATGGCAGGGGCAAAAATGGTGGGGGAGGTACAGGACAAGGAGTCTTCACTGGAAGGTGTTATGGCTGCAACCAAGTTGGCCATACAATGAACAAATGCCCAGGGAAAGCCAACAGCTCTCATGATAGTGGAAAGAGAAATCAGTTGGTAAAGGATGATGATTGTGAGAGTGTAAATTCACAAATGGGAAGTGCTGCACCTGTTCTAGATGGAGAGAGTATGATGATCAAAATGTCCATGTTGAAGATGCCATTGAAACAAGAGCCACCTTAGAGAAAGAATCTTTTTAGAACTCAAGGCCTAGCCTATGGAAAGTTGTGCAAGATCATAGTAGATTCAAGATCTACTGAGAATGTGGTATCCACTGAGATGGTTGAGAAGTGTAAGTTGAAGAGGCTGCCTCATATCAGTCCTCACAAGATTTCTTGGTTGAACAAGAACCAGAGTTTAATGGTGGAAGAACAAACTTGGGTTGGATTTGCAATTGGTGACTACAAGGACAAAGTGCTATGTGAAATTATCCCTATGGATGCATGTCATCTGCTTCTTAGCCATCCATGGCAATATGATGTTAAAGCTCAGCATGATGGTGAGAAGAACACTTATGTCATCACCAAGAATGGAAGACCATTCAAGATGGATCCTATGTTGGAGTAGCTTGGGGGGAAGAAAAATGACAGTAGTGTCATGGTGGTGAATGGAAAAGAGTTTTTAAACCTTTTGAAGGAGAAGGATACCCACGGGTATGCCTTGGTCATGAAGCCCAAGAGTGGATCAGATCAATAAGAACAAAAATAGAAGGAGATTCCATTAGAAGTGCAGCAACTTCTAGACAAGTATCAAGATCTTGTGGTAGAGGAAGTCCCCAACTCCTTACCACCCATGAGAGACATAAGTCATCAAATTGACTTAATACCTAGTGCTACATTGCCTAACAAGGCTGTCTATAAGCTGACACCACAGCAAAATGAAGAAGTGGCAAGGAAAATTCAAGATCTCTTGGAGAAAGGGCTGATTAGGAAGAGTTTAAGTCCTTATGCAATTCCAAGTGTACTTGCTCCTAAGAAGGATGGAAAGTGGAGGCTATGTACAGATTTAAGGACCATAAACAAGATCACCATAAGGTATAGGTTTCCAATTCCAAGGATTGAAGATCTTTTGGATTACCTTGGAGGATCATGCTATTACTCAAAGATTGATTTGAAATCTGGTTATCATCAAATCTTGATCAGACAAGGAGATGAATGGAAGACTGCTTTCAAGACCAATGAGGGTCTTTATGAATGGTTTGTTATGCCATTTGGTCTTAGTAATGCTCCAAGTACATTTATGCGCTTTATGAATGAGGTATTAGTTGAATTCATTGGTAAATTTGTTATTGTTTATCTTGATGACATACTAATCTTTAGTAGGACAAGAGAAGAGCATGTGAAGCATGTTGGTTAGGTGTTGGAGAAGCTACATGAGCACAAGTTGATGATCAACTTAGACAAATGTGAGTTCATGAAAACTAAACTTGTATACCTTGGATTTGTCATCTCTAATGGCTATTTGAAGATGGATCCCTCTAAGGTTGAGGCTATTCTCAGTTGGCCTACCCCAAAAATAGTGGGAGATGTCAAAAGTTTCCATGGATTGGTGACTTTCTATAGGAAGTTTATCAGAGGTTTTAGTCACATTAGTGCTCCCATCCTCAACACCATCAAGGGTGGAGTCAAATGTAGATTCCAATGGACAAAGGAAGTTGATGATAGTTTTGAGTTGTTGAAAATAAAGGTGGCTGAGTTACCTACCCTAGTACTTCCTGATTTTGATAAGGTGTTTATTGTTGAGTGTGATGCAAGTCAGCAAACTATTGGTGCTATTCTCAGCCAAGAAGGACATCCGGTGGCATTCTTTTCAGAAAAGTTGAATGAAGCCAAGCAAAGGTATTCTACCTATGACTTAGAACTCTATGCAATGGTGCAAGCTCTTAAAAAATGGAGACATTATTTGCTCCCCAAAGAATTCATTGTGTTTACTGATAATCATGCTTTAATCTTTCTAAACAATCAAGAAAAATTGAACCATAGACATGTTAAATGGATGGAATAACTACAAGTCTATACCTTCACAATTAAGGACAAAAAAGGTGTTTCTAACAAGGTGGCTGATGCATTAAGTAGGAGGCTACTTATTGTTCATGAAATTTAGTTAGAAAGCATGGGCATTGACAGTTTAAAGGAGTTGTATAAAAAAGATTCAAATTTCAGAGAGGCTTATGATGTTTGTGTGAACTTGGCTAACACATTCCATGGAGAGTATGCATATTTTGTTTTGTAGGAACGCCTCTTTTTTAAGGGCAATTTGTTGTGTATCCCTAAATGTTCCATGAGGGAAAACATCATCAAGGAGAAGCATAATGGTTCTTTAGGAGGACATTTTGGCTTAGACAAGACACTAGAACAAGTCACAAGATTCTATTTTTGGCCAAAGGTGCAATCAGATGTGAGGAAGTATGTAGCTAGTTGTGCAATCTATCAAAGGGCCAAGGGTGTGCCTTCAAATGTAGGTCTATACCAGCCCCTTCCCATTCCCAATAGACCTTGGGAAAGTATCAACATGGATTTTGTGCTTGGGTTACCTAGGATAGCCAGAGGGGTAGATAGTGTGTTTGTTATTGTTGATAGGTTCAGCAAGATGGCTCATTTTGTGCCATGTAAATGCACAAATGATGCATCTCATGTTGCAGGTCTATTTTTCAGAGAGGTAGTAAGAATTCATGGTTTACCATTGTCCATTGTAACTGACAGGGATTCTAAGTTTGTAGGTCACTTCTAGAGGACCTTGTGGAAGAAGTTGGGCACACAGTTATCCTTTTCATCATCCTACCATCCACAAACTGATGGTCAGACTGAGGTGGTTAATAGCTCACTTGGAAACCTTCTAAGATGCCTTACAAAGCAGCATGGTTTGGCATGGGACTTGGTTATCAGTCAGGCTGAATATGCCTACAATGATTCAAGGAATAGAAGCACTGGTAAAAGTCCTTTTGAGATAGTTTATGGTTTTCACCCAAGGGGGCCACTTGAACTGAAGGATCTCCAAGGATGGGATAGAAGGAGTGCACTTGGTGAAGAGTTTGCTGCCTCCATGAAAATAGTCCATGATCAAGTCAAGTTGCAATTAGAAAAAGTAGTCACAAAGTACAAAGAAAAGGCAGATTTGAAGAAAAGAGAAGTGTAATTCAAAGTTGGTGACTTGGTTATGGCATATCTGAGGAAAGAAAGGTTGCCAAAAGGTCAACCAACTAAACTCTTGATGAAGAAGATTGAGCTATGCAAAATAGTGCACAAATTCAGTCCAAATGCATATGAGATTGAGTTACCATCCGGCCTTGGTATCTCTCCAATTTTCAATGTTTGTGATCTTTTTCCTTTCAGACCTCCATTGCCTGGTGAAAGTGGATTAGATGTGGTGGCTGATGATGCTGATTGGATCAAGGATTTGCCTCCAAGCAAACCTTTACAGTTGGAATGCATTCTAGATTCCAAAGTTGTCAAGAAGACTAGGAGAGGTGTCTATAAAGACTACTTGGTGAAATGGAATGATCTAACTGATTCAGAGGCCACCTAGATGACTGAAGCAGATATCTTGAATCATGACATGACACTTCAACAATTGGCAACTCAAGGGACTTGAGTTCTTCCTACAGGGGGAGTACGGTGCATGAGCTCCTAGTTTTAGTCATTTTTGGCTATGTCATGTTTTGTGGTCTTGTTATTTTTTATTTCCTCTAAGGCTTTGAAAGCCATTCTCATGTTTTGTAATAAGGACTTAGTTCATTTTGATTAATTAGTCCATTATAGTGTAAAATAAGGCCTATTTTCAAGGTATTTTCCTTTTTGAAACATAGTGTTTCTTGTGAAAAGGCAATCTCCAACATTTCACTGCCCTTGGTGGGCATTTGTATGGCTGGAAGAGAAGAGGAAAGGTTGATAAAACCTTCTATAGTCTAAATATTGTCAAAAACATGTCGAGAATAAGAAAGGAGAAGCTTTTTGGAGTGAAAAAATAGTGATTTTTACGTTTTGTGCTGAAGATAGTCATTCTGTACGGTATGGTATGGATAGAGCAGGGTCTAAAAGTTGTGAAACTTGTTAATGTATTGAATTACCTTTCTTTTGAGTCTAGTTATCCTTCTTGACACCTTTTGTGGAGGGAGAATCAATACGATTTGTGAAAATTATTCTAAACCCTCCAAAAACTAGGGTTTTAGGGAAAAATGCATAGTTTCTCCTCTGTCCTCTGAAAGGCATCATCTTACTTCAGTAGGATGGAAAGAGAAAGAATCTATTTTAGGTTTTTTTTGTTTATTAGGTTTGCATTCCACCCTCCTAGCCTCTTGGCGTGACTCTAGCTAGTCTGCATGGTGACTAGTTAGATTGCAAATGGTGGACAACATTGTAAATGTAGAAAATAGTCAAGTGTTTGACCAAATGAATGATGAATTGGGTGTTTTTAGATGATAACAGTCTTGTGCAGGTACTTGGTTGCTCCTGAGCAAGTGGATTAGATACACTTCCCTCACAAAGCCCTTAAACTAGGCCCATTCCTAGAAGAAGATAGTTTGCTGTTATTGTAACATGTGACAGAGTACGACTTTGTAACTTGGAGGGTAGGTGTAAGTCTATAATGGGTATTGGAATGTGTAAAGTGTTTTAATTGCCCTTTGAAGGTTTGAGGATTTATCCTTGTGTTAGTTGTTCTCAAGGGCTACAAGGAAATAGCCTCCTTTAGACACTGTCATAGGACAGTCATATGGTAACTTGTTGTCCACTATCCTGTAGAGTACATAATTTAGTTTTTGGGTCAGGGACCTCATGTTGGTCATGTCCTTGATAAGTATATGCTGGGTATAGTTTGAAGATCCTATGGTAGAGGTATTAGTAGATTGGTTGTGTGATCTAGAAGGTGTTTGTGCTTGTATTTGGGTTGAGTAGTGACTCCCAAAATGAGAGTTGAATAGCCTGTGAGGGTGGATGCTAGGGTGTGGTCCTAGGCTAGGTCAATCTCCTGAGTAGACTTGTGTAGGCTTGTGTCACATAACCTTTGAAATCCTTTTGGAGGAAACATTAAAGACTAAGTATATTGTGTGGACAAACCAAATCTACCGATACCTCTGCATCACTCGGGTCCTATTTAATTCTTGTCAGCTCTCTTAAGATTGTCTTACCCATAGGAGTTGTGATCTTGAATGAACATTGAAAAGAGATCAATCCAAATTGATTGATATTAATAGATCAATAGACCATAGGGTTTTAAAATGTTTTCAAAAGTAAGGAAGGTTAAAATCCTTGCTACTAGCCCATGAGCTCCAAGGCACATGAGCCCATGACAAAAACTTTAAGGAAGTAATTGAAAGTAAAATAGGAACAAATGCAGGATCAAAGTACTAACTAAACATGCAAAGAAAAGAAAGGGAAAAACCACAAAGAGGATTATCTCTCAAATAAATATTGCAATTTTTAAAAAGAATGATGTTTAGGCTTGGTCACTGCATGGGCCTAGAACATGCTGGTTCACTGCCATGAAGTACAACTAGGTCTAGCAGGCTCACTGCCTCAACCCTAAACCTAGCAAGATTACAATATGAGATATTAAACCTTGAGGGTTGTTGAACCCTATTGGAGGATCACTCTCAGGCTCATTGCCTTGATGAAGAAGGATCACTACCAAGTACAAAGCAAATTGCACATGAAAAATGAATACTATATAAGCATATGTCACTATGCTAGGGAATAGAGTGCAATCATTTAGCAACTAAATTTTGAATCCCAAGTCTTCATTATCACTGATCTGTGCAGTACTCTGCTATTCACATATTCACATCCATCCACATACTTCAACTTCACATTTCAACTGAAATTTATCACTTGTATATATCCACATCATGATTTGATTCCTAATTAGGTTGGCATCGAAGAAGTGAAATGTGTACATATAAAGATGTAACTTGTCGGCTCAATCCAATGCACTATATGTTATGTGGACCCAAATGTTTACCCAAACATGTTCATATGGGTTGGCTCTAATCATTCAGTCACTTAAATAGATCCTTTACACACTATCTCTTCTCTGCACAATGATTTATCATACTAGTCAGACTGTTCCTTAAAAGAATGCTTAATAGGTTCATCTATAGACTTACAATTTTTACTGCAGATCACAAAACACTTCCAAAATCATATCAAGGATTCTTTACACATTCCCAATCTTACCCTTAAAACTACAAGGCATGATATCATATTGCGAGGGAATGTGGACCATCAGAACTCAAACTCTATCTCTGTCAAACACTATCAAACACTGTATCGATACTCAGTAACTTGCAGCTATCTTTCCAGTGGACCTCAGAGCTCACAACTTTGAAATTAGACACTTCATACAAGTGTTTACAACACCTTAAAACCACATAATAAAATACTAAGCTACGGAGGAATACAGACCATTACAATGTGCCCTGTTCACTGTCTCTGCTATACCTCTATTCACCTGGACTTAGATAATTGTTCCAAATGACTTCCAAAGGAAATCAAGACCTAATCCCTAGAGCATGACACCACCAAACAATTAATAACATCATACCCAAACCGCATTACCAAACCATCATTTGCGGAAGCACACTGACCCACTGACTGTCCTTTACTTTGTAAATACCCATACTTAGCCACTTCTACCAACTAGACCTATCAATCAGATCTAAATTCCAAAGTGACCTTCTAAAGTTATCTCTTCCTATCATGATGATAAGATCTCTAAGCCTTGTTTCCCTTGTTGTCATCAATGACAACATACAAGTCCATACTGGAGTAGTCTCTCTTGCCAACAATCTCCCCCTTTGGCATTGATGACAACACTTAGTGAAAAATGCTTGAATGCTCTCTCTTACTATATACACTTCATTCTCCTACTCCCCCTAAGATGTTTATCCATTTTTCACTAATTTTATTCTCCCCCTTTGACATCAATGGCAAAGGTTGTGCTTCGGAGCCAAAAAATTTACCAAAATTTCAAAAAAATTATGTACTCTCCTGCATATTTACAAGTACAATCTTCATCTTTATATTACATGTATTTCAGAATGTCATTGAATATGTTCTTAATATGTGACCACTCAATATCCTATCCTTTCTTGGCATTATCCAAAATTTGAATGTGTCCAATGAAGAGAAAAACTAGAGTTTCTGCTATTTGCATGTCTGATGATGTGGCAGTTTGTGCAGCAAGTTGTGCTTCAGGTATAATCTTGGTCATTGAATCCAATTTGGAACTTATCAGTCTTCTCAGTTGTCCCATTCTACTCTTTATTTGATACATCTAATTTATTAGACCATTCAAGTCATTGTGGATGTTGATGAATTGAGCTTCTTGGTTGCTAGGTGATTCATGTACTGGATCAAAGTTCTTAGAAATATTCATCAATTTTCCTTCCAATTCCTTGATCTTTTCTTCTATCTTCTTTGTAACTTCTGGCCATGATAGAAAAAAATTATATACATCACCATCTTCTCCAATAGCATTCTGAACAAACTATATCTTATTATCTAGCTGAGCCTTATCATGGGATATGAACTTTGTCAACTCATCTAACCTTTTCTCATTGAATTGTTGTTTAACTTTTGTTTCAGCAGATTTCTCAAAAGATTCAAAATGTTTACTTACCGAACTGATAAGTCCTTTGAGTTGGTTGTTTGGAGGCAAGGAGTTGTCTTTCTAATAGGATGGCATTGGCTTCTCCAAAATCTAGTTGCTTCAACAATGAGCTCACTATCCTCAATGTGAGACTTCAACATTTATTCTTGAGCCTTGGCCTGAACAACTATGACCAACTTCAGCTTCTATGCTGGTGAAATTATATCCAAGTTTATTAGACCATGTAGGAATTCTAACTCATCCAAAACCTAATTTCTTTTCTCCAATAGTTCTTTCACTGATTCAGTAGTGTTTCTTGGTATAGGAGGAGTTTTCTCTTTTTGTTTTGCTGAAGGATTTTCCATGGCCAATTCTTCCTCAATCTTTTCCTCTTTGGTATCTGTTGATGATTGTTTTGATGCAATCATAACAATAAGTTAAAATTCACATATAATGAACTAAAACTATACTTGAAAGATAAGAAGGAATCATTTGAGATTCAACTAATCCCAAGTCTACAATGGTTCGGTTGGTCAAGTTCAGTTGGTCAATGTGAAGCTGTAATGTTCAAGGGGCCTTACGTAGTTTAGGTTTGTTTGGTGGTTTACTGGACTAAGAATATGCAAAAAGGTCATGAGATATGTCAATACTTTTCATTCCTTTGCATAAAAGTGTTACTGTGCTGCAAGCTTTAGATGGTTCTCTTGAATTTTTTGCAGCTTTCTTCTTTATCTATTTATGAAAATTGTCTACTTATAGCTCTGTTATCATGCTTCTTCAAATTTGAGACAATTTCCTTTAGATTTCTACGTTTTCAGCTAAATATTTCAGATGGGTTGGGAAAAGTTAGAAAGATCTAATCTATACCTCATTTAATCTACCGAAGGATCTAATTGTTTCTGTTATGCACTATGTAAATACCACAGTAATTTGATCAAATCCACAGTAAAAACCTTAAATGTAAGTTCTGAGCATTTTCACAAACATACATTTAAAATTGCAAGCTCTCAAAGAAAATATTTCAAAACACAAAGAAGGGCAGGAGAACACTCAGAAGATAGATGCAGAACTCTAGATTCTATTGTATTAGAAACGAATAGTCATAGATGATTTACAATGTAGGAATGACTCTTAGTTTCATTGATCATACTACAGAGAACTTACAAGCTTTACAGATACAGTAAGGCAGCCAGACATTCCACGCACACCTTACTGCAGACAAGCAGGCGACCTCCTTCTTCTACACTAAACTATGCTAACTTGCTGTATGTTCCTAAGAGAAAAAATCTGTTGTAACCACTGTTGTTTTCCTAAAATCCCTGTTGTAAAGTATTACAGTGTAGAGAGGCACAATATAAAGACATTCTGATGGTCCTCACTACAACAAAAACCTAACTGAACCCCTAGTTCAAACCCTTGGTTACAACAATAAATACAGGTGAACCAACTCTTCAAAATATCTCTGAGCAGTGTCAAATCTAGGCAAAATATTGCCCCTTCTGAGAAGTTCCGGCAGCTGGGCAATAACTCTTGTTTGTCTGTTGTAGTAATACTCTCAGCTGCAACCTTGTTCTTTACTTGAATGGCCTTGACTTTTTCGCACTTCATCCTTATCTTCTTGCTCCTGAGATCAGATTTTCTTCCTCTATGAGGTCACTGTGTTGACTTTCCAGCTGCTTCCTCAACTGCAAGCCTGCAAGACAAGACAAGCCATAAGTATTTCATTTATCACATAAACAGCAGGAAATTAAAATAATTGTTTAAACCCAGGTGACTGCGCAAGATTGTGGAAATCAGATCCAGAATACTCTCAAAACGCGTTCAAAACGCATTCAGACCGCTCAAAACCCATCGGGTCAACCATCGCTGACCGAAAAAATGCCACGGGCGCCAAAAATGGTTTAAAATTCCACTGCTTCATTTCCCACCCATCGGCATGACTATCGCTATCGGCATGTCAAAAAAACATGTTGGCCGATATTCACTTCATCTGCATGATATTTTGGAAATATGATGCTCTCCCTTCTGAAGGTCCAGATGACGTCATCAGGATGTTTCGCTTCTGCATATTGGGGAAAAGAACAACATCATCATCATCATCATGTTGAAGGAGAATAGGAGGATATGGAATATGATCCTGCTGCTGAGGAAAGGAAAATGATGGTGACATCATCGTCATATTCGGGCTTCATTAAAATGCAAAAGATGACGTCATCATCATGTTCAGTTAAGATCAGGGGATAATTGTGATATCGGGTCACCTAAGGAGCATGATCAGGATGATGAATGTAATATGACCTTTTTGCGGCCAAGGTAACCCTCTCGAAAGCTCAGGATGATGATGATCATCATGATATTTGGGGCTTTTGTCGAACTTAGAATAAGACGTCATCATCATATTTGCGAACCGGATTGTGCTTTGGAAAATATCCTGCCGAAGGGAAATGTGATGATGATGATCATCAGGATATTAGCTTCTTCGTTTATCAGATCGGGATGACGTCATCATGATATCCGGAGCCTTTGTTAAACTTAGAACATGACGTCATCAGGATGCTTCGCTAACAGGATCATGTTTTGGAAAATATCCTGGCGAAGGGAAATGTGATGATGATGATCATCAGGATGTTTGCAAAAGGTCATTCTTTGTCGGCAGGAGGACTTCACGAAACGTCGGGTAGACAAACAAGATCATGATGATCTTGACAATAGGACAGGATAAAAAAAATGATAATCCTCCTCATCGAATTATCATGATGACGTAACCATCATATTTCATCTTCGGAGCATAAGGATGAGTTGAGGTCATCATCAGGTTAGCGCTAGGGTGATATTCAAAATATGATCATGCTGTTGAGGAATGGAATATCACCTTCTTCTTAAAAGATGGGGTGATCATCATGATATTGCAAAAAGGAGATCAGGAGGATATGAAGACGTCATCATCATCTTAGCGAATTTCAGCAAATATCAGGATGATGACCCTCCGATAGGATTTTAACATGCGCATGCAAATATGCTGATGGTGGATTTTCTAAGTTAGGGTGATCTTATATTATCAGCATGATATTATAATATTAGGCGATGCAAAAATATCATGATGCTCGCGATACAAAAGACCGCTCGACGGGGAAAACTTACTATGACTTAAAGTTGACGTCCAGATATTTGAACCTCAGGATATTATCGGGGGGGCGCTTCAAATATGATGATGATGTTCTTCATACAGCAAAACCAAGTTTATAAAATATGACCCTCCTAAAAATATCATGATGCTCACGATGCGCATAAGGCCATTTGACGGGTAAAGGGCACTACCACCTAAGATTGACGTCCGGATATTGTGACTGCATGATTTTTATCGGGTTATAGACCAAGATCATGATGACCTTGACAACATGAAAAAATGATGATCACTTGCAATTATCAGGTTTGACCAAAACTTTGACTGTGCATAACTTCCACATATGGACGAATTTTCAAGTGAAGTAAAAGGCAAACCTACATGGAATTTCAAGCTCTTTTTAAATATGAGGTCACAAAAACAAAATATGAACTTTTGACAAACTGACCTCATGATGATGACCAACCTCATCCTGACTTTCATGATGATGATGCACCTGACTCATTTTTACCAAACCGCCAGAAAGCAGACAAACACAAGCAGAAGCAAAAAGCAAAACATCAGCAGGGGTCCCCATTTTGCTAAGGAGCATAATGGGGCGTGTTGTGAACATCACAACAACTAGCAACCAAAACAAAACAATTAAATTCAGAGTGTTCAAGGAAACTAGATGAAATGAACTCATAACTTCCAACTATCTTTCCTGCAAATTACTATTCAGCTTGAGACTCAAAGTATTCAATAAAGATGCCTGAATTTCCATTTTCAGTTTAGTTGTGTGCATGTGATTAATTATCCTCATCTTGAAGATCGGTTGAACAAACCAGTGACTGACATTAGCCTACGTAGGTGAGGATATTCCCTCATAGCTGACCAGATAGAGCCTTGCTGCCAGCGAGCATCTATAGCCCCGGCAAGGTTATCGTTACAATTCTCCTAAGCAGAGCCCCACTGCCAGCGAGCGTCTATAGCCCTGGTAGAGTTACTTAGATGGCTTAATCTAGATTTTCAGTATAATCTGCTTTATTTATTTATTTATTTTTTTGTTTTCTAATTTTGAAAGATTTCATAAGATATAGCAATTTGTAACTTCATGATGCAAGGAGTGGACACTTACTGAAATTAAGCTGAGAATTGTAATGGTAGCAAGGGTGACCTCTGATTTTTCACCTAATATCTACACTGGTAAGTTCAACAAACCCAAGGATTTTAGGTGTGTCATCGTGAGAAACCTGCTTCGAATTCTCAATCACATTTATTGAATACAAAACTTCAGAAGATGAACAACTCTCTACATTCATGACAGTGACAAATTATGTGTAAATTGCAAATGGTTAACCTGAATATCCTAAATTTTATACTGTTTTGAATGGTTGCTAGTTTTGCTCCTTAATACTCTAAAGTAAAATAAAGATCCCTGTTGAGGAGACAACAAACAAACCAAACAAACAGGCTGTACAAACAACACAACAAAAGAAAAAACTGTACAAATAGAAAGAAACAAAAAGCAAAAACAAACAGAAGACAAGCTTTACAAACAGCTAACCTAAAAAGAAAACAGCAAAAGAAGAACACAAAAACAAAAACAACTACCCTACCAGACTATATACCAGCCTCTACAAGGCAATTAGAAACCCAGGAAAAAGACCCAAAAACACCCCTACTTGCATATTTCTTTAGGTTGTGCAGGAGTAACAGGGTACTAGTTATGGTTCTCATCTTAGCAGATTTATCTTTGAATTTTGAAAAAAATCTGGTATTCTAGATTCATTGTGTTTATCAGAATAGCTCTTAATAACTAGTAACTGAGGCAACTCATCGAGTTTATGACTAATCCAAATGCATGTCCTATCTCTTGAATTTCCATAATCAAAATAGCCTTTATCATTGTTTACTAAGGAAAGGAAAGAGACAACCTGATGTGCCTTTAGCTCTGTGGAACACACTTGTTCATTGATAGCTGGCTCTTCATTTAACTCTGCATTTTCATTGCCTAGCTCTATGTCTAGTCCTTTTTCAAGTTGAAAGATGAATGACTCTAGATGTATCATTTCTTCATCTTCATCCAGCTTTGTTCCTTCATCCTGGATGTTCAGTTTATCCTCAAATTTAGCAAATCTCTCAATGTTCTCATTAGTTTCCTGCACATCAGCACTTAAGTAAGTATCCTTATCATCATAATCTGACATACAGAAATTAATCATTTCTAAATCACTTGAGAGTAAAGGTGGGACAACATCTTTAGATTGACAAGAATACTCCCCTATTTTATTTTCAACATAATGCTGGGGTGATGCCTGATTGTGCACAGCAGCTCTATGATCCTCTATATCCTCTTTTTTCAAGAATTGTTCATCAGATGACTCATATTTGTCATTTAGTGAAGAGTCTAATCTTATTGACCTGCAACAATCTTGATTTTGATCATTTAGTTTAAAGAAGTCAGGTGTAACACTAGGATTTACTTTCTTTTCTATGACTTCATTAGCTTCTATAGTAGGGATCTCATCAATTTTAGTGCATTTTAATTTTACCAATGCTTGTTTACACTTCTTTGCCAAATCATGTTCGTTAAAACTTTTCAGGTCAGACCCAGAGGTTTCTTCTTGACAAATATTCCTTAGTAGTTCTATATATTTATCAAATGTATCAAGATGAACCTCACTTTCCTTTTCTTTTTCATTAAATCCTTTTTGCTTATTATCTAGAAAAGGGACATGAGCTGTGATTTCTTCTCTGCATTTTTTAGGATATTTATACTTTTCACTAACTTTAATCACAGCCGGATCCTGACGAAAAGACAGATTTTTTTTCTTACCATCACATGATTCCTGCCAAGAGATCTTATTATCCTTTATTCCTAGCATTGGTTCCATCTTTGTATCCTCTGCACATTTAATGACCGTTGATGCTGCATCCTCCTGTCGCTCAATAATCTCCTCATTTCCCTGCCAACTTTCACCCTTATACACATCTGAGAGAGAGATTAGTCCTTTCAAATATAAATCTAATCTTGTAAGGAAAGCTATACAATTAAGCTCACCATGCTCTGCGGACTCATGTATCCTACACCTTCCAAATAAACCATAGCTATATAAATTTTTAGCATAAAGCTGGTTATTCAAAGCTTTCTGAAAAGAAGGAATGCAAACTTGAAAACTGTCCCTATATGAGTCCATTAAAAATGGGACCTTCTTTCAACTTTTTAGGCCTTTGAAATTTTATGAGATCTAACATATCTCAGAATATAACATTTAAAACTCAAAATTTTAACCCTAAACCAAATCAGGCCCTCCTTCTAGCACCAGAAAACTGTTGATGATTGTTTTGATGCAATCATAACAATAAGTTAAAATTCACATATAATGAACTGAAACTATACTTGAAAGATAAGAAGGAATCATTTGAGATTCAACTAATCCCAAGTCTACAATGGTTCGGTTGGTCAAGTTTAGTTGGTCAATGTGAAGTTGTAATGTTCAAGGGGCCTTACGTAGTTTAGGTTTGTTTGGTGGTTTACTGGACTAAGAATATGCAAAAAGGTCATGAGATATGTCAATACTTTTCATTCCTTTGCATAAAAGTGTTACTGTGCTGCAAGCTTTAGATGGTTTTCTTGAATTTTTTGCAGCTTTCTTCTTTATCTATTTATGAAAACTGTCTACTTATAGCTCTGTTATCATGCTTCTTCAAATTTGAGACAATTTCCTTTAGATTTCTACGTTTTCAGCTAAATATTTCAGATGGGTTGGGAAAAGTTAGAAAGATCTAATCTATACCTCATTTAATCTACCGAAGGATCTAATTGTTTCTGTTATGCACTATGTAAATACCACAGTAATTTGATCAAATCCACAGTAAAAACCTTAAATGTAAGTTCTGAGCATTTTCACAAACATACATTTAAAATTGCAAGCTCTCAAAGAAAATATTTCAAAACACAAAGAAGGGCAGGAGAACACTCAGAAGATAGATGCAGAACTCCAGATTCTATTGTATTAGAAACGAATAGTCATAGATGATTTACAATGTAGGAATGACTCTTAGTTTCATTGATCATACTACAGAGAACTTACAAGCTTTACAGATACAGTAAGGCAGCCAGACATTCCACGCGCACCTTACTGCAGACAAGCAGGCGACCTCCTTCTTCTACACTAAACTATGCTAACTTGCTGTATGCTCCTAAGAGAAAAAATCTGTTGTAACCACTGTTGTTTTCCTAAAATCCCTGTTGTAAAGTATTACAATGTAGAGAGGCACAATATAAAGACATTCTGATGGTCCTCACTACAGCAAAAACCTAACTGAACCCCTGATTCAAACCCTTGGTTATAGCAATAAATACAGGTGAACCAGCTCTTCAAAATATCTCTGAGCAGTGTCAAATCTAGGCGAAATATTGCCCCTTCTGAGAAGTTCCGGCAGCTGGGCAATAACTCTTGTTTGTCTGTTGTAGTAATACTCTCAGCTGCAACCTTGTTCTTTACTTGAATGGCCTTAACTTTTTCGCACTTCATCCTTATCTTCCTGCTCCTGAGATCATATTTTCTTCCTCTATGAGGTCACTGTGTTGACTTTCCAGCTGCTTCCTCAACTGCAAGCCTGCAAGACAAGACAAGCCATAAGTATTTCATTTATCACATAAACAGCAGGAAATTAAAAGAATTGTTTAAACCCAGGTGACTGCGCAAGATTGTGGAAATCAGATCCAGAATACTCTCAAAACGCGTTCAAAATGCATTCAGACTGCTCAAAACCCATCGGGTCAACCATCGCTAACCGAAAAAATGCCACGGGCGCCAAAAAATGGTTTAAAACTCCACCGCTTCATTTCCTGCCCATCGGCATGACTATCGCTATCGGCGTGTCAAAAAAACATGTTGGCTGATATTCACTTCATCTGCATGATATTTTGGAAATATGATGCTCTCCCTTCTGAAGGTCCAGATGACGTCATCAGGATGTTTCGCTTCTGCATATTGGGGAAAAGAACAACATCATCATCATCATCATGTTGAAGGAGAATAGGAGGATATGGAATATGATCCTGCTGCTGAGGAAAGGAAAATGATGGTGACGTCATCGTCATATTCGGGCTTCATTAAAATGCAAAAGATGATGTCATCATCATGTTCAGTTAAGATCAGGGGATAATTGTGATATCGGGTCACCTAAGGAGCATGATCAGGATGATGAATGTAATATGACCTTTTTGCGGCCAAGGTAACCCTCTCGAAAGATCAGGATGATGATGATCATCAGGATATTTGGGGCTTTTGTCGAACTTAGAATAAGACGTCATCATCATATTTGCGAACCGGATCGTGCTTTGGAAAATATCCTGCCAAAGGGAAATGTGATGATGATGATCATCAGGATATTAGCTTCTTTGTTTATCAGATCGGGATGACGTCATCATGATATCCGGAGCCTTTGTTAAACTTAGAACATGACATCATCAGGATGCTTCGCTAACCGGATCATGTTTTGGAAAATATCCTGGCGAAGGGAAATGTGATGATGATGATCATCAGGATGTTTGCAAAAGGTCATTCTTTGTCGGCAGGAGGACTTCACGAAACATCGGGTAGACAAACAAGATCATGATGATCTTGACAACAGGACAGGATAAAAAAAAATGATAATCCTCCTCATCGAATTATCATGATGACGTAACCATCATATTTCGTCTTCGGAGCATAAGGATGAGTTGAGGTCATCATCAGGTTAGCGCTAGGGTGATATTCAAAATATGATCATGCTGTTGAGGAATGGAATATCACCTCCTTCTTAAAAGATGGGGTGATCATCATGATATTGCAAAAAGGAGATCAGGAGGATATGAAGACGTCATCATCATCTTAGCGAATTTCAGCAAATATCAGGATGATGACCCTCCGATAGGATTTTAACATGCGCATGCAAATATGCCGATGGTGGATTTTCTAAGTCAAGGTGATCTTATATTATCAGCATGATATTATAATATTAGGCGATGCAAAAATATCATGATGCTCGCGATACAAAAGACCGCTCGACGGGGAAAACTTACTATGACTTAAAGTTGACGTCCAGATATTTGAACCTCAGGATATTATTGGGGGGGCACTTCAAATATGATGATGATGTTCTTCATACAACAAAACCAAGTTTATAAAATATGACCCTCCTAAAAATATCATGATGCTCACGATGCGCATAAGGCCATTTGACGGGTAAAGGGCACTACCACCTAAGATTGACGTCTGGATATTGCGACTGCATGATTTTTATCGGGTGATAGACCAAGATCATGATGACCTTGACAACATGAAAAAATGATGATCACTTGCAATTATCAGGTTTGACCAAAACTTTGACTGTGCATAACTTCCACATATGGACGAATTTTCAAGTGAAGTAAAAGGCAAACCTGCATGGAATTTCAAGCTCTTTTTAAATATGAGGTCACAGAAACAAAATATGAACTTTTGACAAATTGACCTCATGATGATGACTAACCTCATCCTGACTTTCATGATGATGATGCACCTGACTCATTTTTACCAAACCACCAGAAAGCAGACAAACACAAGCAGAAGCAAAAAGCAAAACATCAGCAGGGGTCCCCATTTTGCTAAGGAGCATAATGGGGCATGTTGTGAACATCACAACAGTATCATCCTCAATTTGTTGTACCAATGAGGGTTCCATTTGAAAGCCATCAGCAAGTACTTCTTTTTCTTCGGATACTCTATCATCTTTATTAGTTTCTTAGCCAAAGTTTACTTCCAGAATAGATGAATTATCAGCAACATCGTTCTCTTTATTGACACATGTGGTCGGAAGATTGTGTTGCTTGAGAGCTTCCAAAATAATTTCCTCTATTTCTTTCAGCACCTTATGAATCTCACCCATCATTAATAAATTCATCCTCTTTTTTGTTTTGAACTGGTCCTTAGTCTCCTTTCTGTTGTTCAGAATATTTGATAGGCTTTCAAGGAGATTAGAGCTGACCTCAATAAGAGCCCTATTGAAGATGTTTACATATTTCATAGTGTCTTCTTCCAAGCTTCTTTTATCAACATCACCATATCCATCATAGAGTTCAATTGTGGGCTTCAGATTTTCATCAACTATGACAGCTTGTATTACATCTTCAAGAGTTAGAGGCTTTTCTTTTCTCTATCTTTTACTAGATTTTTTCTTTTCAGAGGGTGTTTTTTTAATGCTTCCGGAGGCATTAACTAACTCAGTTTTCATCTTCTTAACTTTTTCATCCAACTCTATTTCTTTTTCATCCTTTTCACCAACACTAACATATAATTTTTTTACCTTCATCTTTTTCTTCTTCATGTCTTTGACAAATGATTCTTTTGATGTTTTCTCTAGGTTTATAGAGGAGGTAGTAGAGCTCCTAGTGGTCCTTTGAACCTTTTCTGGTTAGTCCTATTTCATCTAAGATTCTTTCAGAACCTATATTGGTTCACTCTTTTGTTTTTCTTCTTCTACTTTCTCTGCCTATTCCTTGACTTCTTTTAGTTGTTCTTTGGTAATACCATACCTTGCAACAATTTCTTCTACTTCTCATCTCACTTTCCTGGTGGATTCTAGTTTTCTGAGTTCAACATACAATTTTACAAATAGTTCTTCATATGTATCAAACCTTTCTTCCTTTGTGTCCTTAGGTTTTCTTAGCATATGTTGGGCATAGTTGTCTAGTACTTGACCATCCACTTCATATCCCATGGGCATGATCCAAACTATTCTGGGCTCAACAACCTCCATTAAACATTGGTCCTTGGTAACCATGAAACAAATGGTATCTTTGTATTTCTCAACAATTGTCATAGGTATTCTTTCCCTTGACTACATGTTTTGAATGTTCTTGAAAGTGCCCATATAGGTGTTTTTTGCTCATTGTGACTACCTAGGTTGTTAAGACAATTTCTTATTTGAACAACTACTAGTTGATTACTTAACCAAATCAAGCCCTTGTGGTTAGGGAACTCATTGATAAAATAGAAGAATAAACAAACAATAAGAGTACCAAATTTGAAAGGATAGTTATTGCTTTCCTTGATCTTTTTCAGGTTTTCCATTAATTGAATTCTTAGGAGCTCACACAAGTCATAATCCACATTCTCCTTAATCGTTTGGTATGTTGTGTAAATGGCTGTACCAGAGAAAAAAATTTCTCTGCTTGTGAAGTAAATATTCTATCCTATGACTATTGAGGCAAACTTTACCATAGGATCAATAATATCATTTGTTGTCATTGCCCATTTGTTGAATTGGGCTCCAGTGGTGTCTATAACCATTTGATTCTTGACCACTTTCAGTAATGGCACACCTCTGATGGAGTACAGTCTAGTGATTTCCTAAATTGCATCCTTTATTATGTTAAAGGGTTGCCCCTTCCCTAACCACATGGACTCATCACATGAATCTTGTTCAGCACATATCAAACCCATTCGTCCTTAGCAAATGTAGGAAACACTGCATATTGGATGAATTTCTTTTCTTTCAAGATTTTGTATTCTTCCTTCAGGTGGAATTGGGCATCACTTAAATGATTTTGATATAAGTCTATGAATTTGTTGTCACCGTGCTCATTTAGGGCTACATGAATATATTCCCTAACATTTTCCACATATAAAACTCCATTTGGTATACTCAAGAATGCACCCATTTGATCAATTTCAGTTGCTTTGTGAGGATGATTCATGAATTTGGGTCATGGTCACTCAGTGATATCAACAACTAAAGGATTTTCCATTTCTTTCCAATAAGTTCACAGCTAGATAAATACCTTGTTTCACTAAGTTAGGGTTTCCTTTCTCTAAAATACTTCAATTGCCTCAATTCTTAGTAGTTATTACTCAAATTTAGCTTCAATCTCTCTAAATTCCTAATAGCTGTGAGTGCAAAGTGATTTTGAAACCAAACAAGTTCCTTTTTATCCTCTGTGTGACTTGACGTAGTTGTCATTAAATGTTCATTCCCAAAAAGTTGCTAAAATCCTTCACTGTAGAATACAGTTGATTAGGATTACTCCACAATATGCCACTTTAACCCTTTTTCTTCCAGTTTTTCTTTTAAGAGATATGTCACATTAGATTTCATCATACACCTTCATGCCATATTCTGGCTAGGGGATTTGGATTTTCAACACCGCTCCCCCTGAGCCATAGCTCTCAATTTACTTCTCGAAGGAAGTGTCTACACCAGATGCTAGTGCAGATCCATCCTTAACCTCATTTACAGCCTTTTTAATCCAGATCATATTCATCTCATTTTTGGTTTTCATTGGATCAACCTTTTATTTTCCCTTATCATTCCTCTTCTTTATTTTTCTTTCTTCAACATAGTAATTTATCTTCATATTCTTGCTTCTATAGAATCTTGCAACATGTCCAAATTTGTTGCAATTGAAACATATAATGTTTCCTTATCCTTGATTTCTTCCTCTTAATAAATTCATCCTTGATCTTTATTTCTTAGCCATATGTCCAAATCTACTGCATGTGAAACACTTGCCATTGAAGAATTGACCATTCCTAGAATAGCTTGGCATATTTCTTGACATACTCCTACACTCATTTGCTTTACGACCAATCTTCTTATAATTAAAAAATTTACTAGAGAATGATGGAACTTGTTGATTCATTCTACTTCTACACTAAGTAGCCCTATGACCATACTTATTGCATTTATAATAGTGACCATTGAAGGATGGATACCTCTGAGCATTTGGCTGTCTGACCAGATGTCTTTTAGGTCTTCTTCTTTGATTTCTAAACTGGTATCCTTTTCTTTGCCTTGACTTAGTGTTTATTTGACTAGATTTTGAACTTTCTCCTTTCTCAAATCCCAAACCTTGCTTGTCATTGTCACTCTTCTAGCTAGCAATCATTTCATTAAGCTTTGTAGTACTTATCTTGAATTTTTCTTCAAAGCTTTTGGCCTTTTCCAGGTCTGTTTTTAGACTTACAATTTCTTTTTCATGTTTGGTACAATCTTCTAATCTTCTCTTCATAATTAAATTTAGATCATCTACTTTTGTTCTTTCTATAAATTCTGCTTCCAACTCATTCAGAGCTTCATTTACTGATATCAATTGATCATTAACTTTTTTGTATTTGTCTTTAAATTTCTTGACTTGCTCTTTTAGCTTTGAGATACATTCATCAACTTGTTGAAAGTTTTCTTTCAGATCCCTGAATTCTACTTCATATTTTTCAATATCCATAAGAGCTACTTCTAGTTCCTTATTGCTTTCATAATTTCCAAATCTTCTTACTGCAATGATCACACTATCTCAGATCTTCCTTAAGCTATTAGACCTTTTCCAAGGAACTTGGCTCTGATACCAGTTGTTGAATATCAGGAACACTGAGATGGGAGTGAATCAGTGTTCTATAGAATTTTTCTTTTAACCATTTCCCAGAATGATTTAAACAAGAACACAACAAGCAAAAGAATAACAACCATAGAAGCATGACACATGGACAACAAGATTTTTTACGTGGAAAACCCAAAAAGGGAAAAACCACGGAGAGGATTATCTCTCAAATAAATATTGCAATCTTTACAAATAATGATGTTCAGGCTATGTCACTCCATGGGCCTAGAACATGCTGGCTCATTGCCATGAAGTACAACTAGGCCTAGCAGGCTCACTACCTCAACCCTAAACCTAGCATGATTACAATAAGGGTTGTTAAACCATGAGGGCTATTAAACCCTATTGGAGGCTCACTCCCAGGCTCACTACCAAGTACAAAGTAAATTGCACATGAAAACTGAATACTGCATAAGCATCTGTCACTATGCCAGGGTGCAATCATTTAGCAACTAAAATTTGAATCCCAAGTCTTCATTATCATTTATCTATGTGACTGCTCTACTATTCACATATTCAAATCCATCCACACACTTCAACTTCACATTTCAACCAAAATTCATCACTCTTATATATCCACATCATGATTTGATTCATAATCAGGTCAGCATCCAAGAAGTGAAACATGTACATAGAAAGATGTAGCTTGTCGGCTCAATCCAATGCACTATATGTTATGCGAACCCAAATATTTACTCAAATGTGTTCATATGGGTTGGCTCTAATCATTCAATCACTTAAATAGATCTTTCACACACTATCTCTTCTCCACACAATGATTTATCATACTAGAAAACTTGTTCCTTAAGAGCATGCTTAAAAGGTTCATCTATAGACTGACAATTTTTACTACAAATCACAGAACACTTCCAAAATCATATCAAGGATTCTTTACACATTCCCATACTTACCCTTCAAACCACAAGGCATGATATCATCTTATGGGGGAATGCCGACCATCAGAACTCAGACTTTGTCTTTGTCAAACTCTATCAAACACTGTACCAATACTGAGCAACTTACAACTATCTTTTCAGTAGACCTCAGATCTCACAACTCTAGAATTAGACACTTCATACAAGTGTTTACAATACATTAAAACTTCATAACAAAATACTCACCTGCAGAGGAATGTGGACCATTAAAATGTGCCATGTTCACTATCTCTGCTATACCTCTATTCACCTAGACTTAGATAATTCTTCCAAATGACTTTTGGAGGAAATCAGGACTTAATCTCTAGATCATGACACCACTAAACAATTACTAACATCATACCCGAACCGCATTACCAGACCATCATCTGCGGAAGAACACTGACCCACTAACTGTCCTTTACTCTGTAAATACTCATACTTAACCACTTCTACCAACCACACTTGTCAACCAGATCTAAATTCCAAAGTGACCTTCTGGAGTTATCTCTTCTTGTCATGGTGATAAGATTTATGAGACTTGTTTCTCTTGTTGCCATTAATTACAACATACAAGTCCATACTAGAGTAGTGTCTCTTGCCAATAGATAAACCCACATTAACTCAAATCTAACAATTCGCAAGGGCATTGAGATAACAGGTGAAAGAAAAATAAAGCACAAACCCAGCATTAGTCTATAATGTTTATATGACATGAGATGATTATATTTTAATCATTTGGTTAAGATATGCTTTGAAAAGAACAAATGAAATATTTTAGTTTTCCCCAATTGACCAAAGTTATCCTGCCACCTTCTATAAAGAGATTCAAGATATGCCATTATGTTGCCATCATCCAAGAAACAAAATCTATTGGGAATTAAGGTGTCTCAACTTTTTCAAGTTTCTAAGATTGGTACTTAATTAATTGCATGTGTTCATGAAGATGGGGGGGGAATGTAGCCACCCCACTTTTTAGTACTAGGAAACCTAAACACGATTGTGTTTTTGATTGCTAAATAAAGTGAAAAAAAGGTCCCACAGCCTCACTTTTCATTTTCAATTTCATATTGCATCCAAAAAGTAACTAGGGATTTAATGTGATAGCGTGTTGAAAGATTTGAAGGAGAGGACCATTGAACATAATGTCACATCACTAATCCTATTGTGGATGAGGGTAGAAAACTCGTGCAGTTGAAGAAGGTAGAGTTTTATTAATTTTATTCATTTCAAAATAAAATGAAGTTATTTTTCATTGTTTTAATTGAAATTTTCTTTTTAATATTTCAGTTCATGAATCATTGCAAAACCTTGATTCAGATGTTGAAATACCTACTTAAGAGCAACCTCAAAACCCTCAAACTCCACCTTCACGTCCTCACCCTCCACATGACACCCAAAACAATTATATAACTGAAATCAAACAAAACAAAAAACAACTTCAATCCTTAGTTAAAACATTGGAAAATCCAAATAGAAGTAACAATCACAGGAGAACCCTTGCCACTTCACTAGAGTTTATTATCTCATATTGACTCAGTTACAAAGAAAATCAACAACTGGAAGGACTATAGGGAGGAATGTTAGTAATTCTACACTGATAAATTATCATACAAACAAGTTAAAGATAAGAAAGTTTTGAAGGGTGATCTATGTGCACTTTTCATTGATCCTAAAATGCAACAACCATTATATAGGAGTTTCAAATGATTCCCAATTAATTGTTGTATGCATTAAGAAATATCCTAAAACTTTTAGGATAGATGGTACATAGTTTTCAATGAAATACCTTGTAATAATAAAGAGGTCCCCCAATATTTTTTTAGGAAACTCTATTGTGATTTTGTCCTCAAGAATATTCCAAACTACTTTTACATCTAGGGGTTCCAGGACAAAGGCAATGACTATGAACAAGATAGAGAGGATGCACATTGTGCAGAGGACTGTCCACTAAGACCCAGCATGAGGCCACATCATGTCCCACTCCCTTTGACTTTAGAGGAGAGTGTTGAGGTGGAGACACTGCATTCCCTGAGTTCCCTCACCAAAACTTTAGCACAACATGGTTGTGATCTTTCACAGGTTGGAGAGGGTGAGAGTAGTACATTGCATCGGTCCCCCAATCTTTGCCAGTCATGTGGGGCATTACGTGATGTTGGGACCAAGAAAGCTACCTAGGATGTAGACATTCCAGAGTGTTAAGATGATGCAATGAAGGCGCAACAGCAGGTGATGGACACATCCATATGAGATAATATTGTTCTCATAGATGACCTCTTACAACATACATTTGGTATTGACTCCTAAGTAATTTTTACAAGGTTCTACAATTTAATATATTTATATTTGAAATATTTAATTAATTATATGAGTAGATATTGTAAGTCAAAATTAATGTATGTAATTGTCTATACTATGAAATTCTAGGGTCGAAGTATTCATCCTGCATCTATAAGTTGTCGAGCATAGGGTTATCAGAGGACGTCCAGTCAATAAATATGTAATTTATTAAAAGATCGTAAATATAGTACATGTAAACTTTTTGTCATATATAAATGGTAATCTTATTTAGTTATAATTTGATGATGAATAGGTGGATGTTGGAGCATCACCATTAGGATTATTTCCTTGGTCCCCAGGTAGAGCCACTTTCACTAAGGTAAATTTTAACATTTATAATCATTATCTATTTAAATAATGTTATGCATCTATTTTGCTCAAATAACCTTGAACTCTATTTTTAGATGTTGAATATGCAATATCCTCCTTATATACATCAGTTAGTGGAGTTGGGCATTGTTGTAGTTATTTCGTTTGCAAATCCTTTGACTAAGGTATGAGCCAGTAATATGTAGATGTCACTTTGTATTTCTTGTTTTATCTCACATCATTTAATGTACATACATGATATTCATGTTTACTTAAATTTACTTCTTCATTCTTTTCACAGGACATCACAACTCCTACCTATCCAACTATAGAAGAAGAGAGACAACAAATGATCAAGAGGGATCACCAGTTGGTGGTAATTGATTGATTACTTATGTCATGTTATATTTTTTGAATATTTTCTATATTAATGTGGATAATGTTTGATTGTATTAATAGGTGGAACTTCAAAAATCTCTACCGTGGAGGTCTAGTTGATGAGTGATAGAGGATTCTTCATTGACTAGTTAACCATCTTCACGACCTAGTAAGAGCCAATAATTATTTGATAGTAGTCCATAGGAGACTTAATTTTGGGACATTTTGTTACATATGCCTATTTGTTTTTGTAAACATACTTTTGTATGTTAACAATGTATATCGTTGTATATGATTGTATGGATTTATTTGTACATGCCTATATGGCTTTATTCACACACTATATGTTATTTTCATGACATTATGTATAAATGAGATTATTTAAATTTTTATGACATTATATTTTATAGAATTATATATATTTTCATGACATTATATATATGCTGACAACATCCTTGCAAAATACATTTTGTGCATATCTTGCAATCACTACATTCCATGAGATTGCATGTCTTTGAAGCATCATGTCAAATAATTCATGCACCTTGTCTATGCTTCCACACTTTGTATACATGTCTACAAGGGCAGCTGCAAATAAAATGTGTGACAAAATTCCTGTATCCTTTATGCTTTTATAGATTTCCACACCTTGTTCTAAATATCCCATTTTAGCATAAGCAAGGAGGATATTGGATAAGGTTGTGGAATTTAGTTTGACACTCACCAATTATATTTTCTTGTAAGTTTCTTTAAATCCTTATAAAAAATCCATTTTGTACATATCTTGCAATCATGGCATTCCCTGAGACAACATTTCTTTGAGACATCATGTCAAACAATTCACGTGCATTGTCTATGCTTCCACACAAGTTGAATACATGTCTACAAGGGTAGTTGCAAATACAACATTCTTTATTCATTGATGGTTGTCCATACACTATTCCAAAAATCATAATTTGGCATAGGTAGGGAGGAGATTTGCAAAGTTTATGGAATTTGTTTTTACATGTTCCAATTGCATTTGCTTGAACGTTTTTAAATCCTTTTCCAAAAATCAATTTTGTGCATACCTTGAAATCATTCCATTCCATGAAATGGCATATTTTTGGGGCATCATGTCAAATAGTTCACGTGCCTTGTCTATGGTTCCACACTTTGAATACATGTCTATAAAGGTAGCTGCAAATACAACATCTAACAAAATTCCTATATCCTTTATGCTTTGATGGCTGTCCACACCTTGTTTCAAATATCACACTCTGGCATAGGCAAGGAGGATGTTGGATAAGTTTGTGTAATTTATCTTGACACCCACCAATTGCATTTTCTTGATAGTTTCTTTAAATCCTTATCAAAAAATCCATTTTTACATATGTTGCAATCATTGCATTCCATGAGACAACATTCCTTTGATGCATCATGTCATATAGTTCACATGCATTGTCTATGCTTCCACACAAGGTGGATACATGTCTACAAGGGGAATTGCAAATACAACATCTAAAAAAATTCATATATCCTTTATTCTTTGATGGTTGTCCATACTCTATTCTAAAGATCCTAATTTGGCACAGGTAGGGAGGATGCTTGCAAAGGTTATGGAATATGGTTTGACATGTGCTAATTGCATTTTCTTGAAGTTTTCTAAAGCCTTTTCAAAAAATTATCCAATTTGTACATATCTTACAATCATGGCATTCCATGAGATGGCATGTCTTTGAAAAATAATGTCAAATAGTTCATGCACCTTATCTATGTTTCCACACTTTACATGCATGTCTACAAGGGCAACTGCAAATACATCTTAAAAAAAATTCTATATCTTGTTACATCCCCAACTTTTGATTTAACTTAATCCTATTTTATGTGCAAAACATGATAATTAATCATAGGTTAATGGTTTGATGTTTGCAGAAAATATCAAGTAAAATCATTGACAACATGGATATTGGTTGATATTTAGATTAGACATGTGATTATATTTTGTTAAAATTATTTTGTCATAATGATTTATGAATCAAATGATGATACATAGATCATGGTTATATGGTTTTGAGTGTAATCAAGAAAAGAATCTTCCTTCAAGGATGGAAGGAGATTATCACCTACGGAGAAGGAAATAGATGTTCAGAAAATATCAAAATGCCATCTGAGTATTGAATTGATTATTCGTGAACCCATCTAAGATGGGGTGAGTATAAGACCTTATCTTTGCAAGCCAATTTTGATTTGACTATTCTCAGTAAAGTCAAATTAGTTTCCTCAACATTATTTACATCAAATCGACTAAGTAATGTTCTCAAAACATTCTTATAGTCGATAGTATCTTGTGTGGATGTTGAGTTTTCCTATGTTTACGTATCTATTTATTTATTAAAGGTTCTGTTTATCATTTAAATATCTTAGCTAAAGTCTAATATAGTGAAGCGGAAGAGTAATACTCAACTCCGTAATCACATGTTAATGTTACCACCTTTACGATGATAACATAGCTAAGTAATATCCTAGATTATTTCAATACCCCTATAGTATCATTTCATTATAAATGATAGTATGTGAGATATATCTGTAACATTAGAAATTGTCCTCTTATATGGAATGGTACAATTTCCCTCATCTTAGCTCCTCACTCTTGGTGGTCTCTCAACATTTTCTTTCTCGGCCTTCCCAAAACCCTGATTGACTTAGTCTAGTAGCAATATATTCACTTTTTGAGGTAACTGATTGATAAAACTTAGAAAGAGATTTGAGATTAGGTCCCTAGGACTCCCAAAAATGCAAATCCAAGATGAAATTGGGGGCTTTGACTTAGGTGCCTGCGGCCTAGTCCTCCCCAGTTTCATGGGATTTTGAATTTTGGTAGGGTGTTGGTTCCCATCGAGTGCCTTGGGATTCTATTTTTAAATACTCAGTTTTCATGTGTTATCAAGACGTTACTTCAAAATTTGAATTCCTTAAAGGTTGATATAAGAAGACATTTGCAAATCATTTTATCACACACAATTCTTATGCAAGCTTGATGCCAAAACTCTACTAAAATTGTCATTGAAGATCAATGCCTTGTTGAAGCTATTCAAAGTATTCTTTATTTACTATCTTGGAGACAATGGATGAAGGTTAGGAATCAAGATCTTGAGTGTATCTTGCTCTTCCTAGGGTTTGTACACCTTTTGCATGATCAGGAGAAGGGTTGAAGCCTCCAACAGCAAGCTTGGAGATCCTCCACAGACATTACTGATTCGCCTTCTTGTTCATGCAAGTCTTCATTTGTTTCATCTCCTTGAGGTGAAGTTGTATGTGTTTATTGATGCATAGAAAGTTGTTGATCTTCCCTTGATTGACACATCTAGGGTTTGATTTTATGCATAACACATTGTTAGGTTTGCACACACTTCGGCAATTTTTTTCCTTTGGCTATTGTTGAGGTAGAAATACTAAATACGTGGCTTGACTAAGGCAAGTTCCTATATAGCCATAATAATTTCCTTCTTTTGTATGTGCAGATCATGTTTTGTAGGTTCTGACAAAAAGAAGCTACATGAAGAAGGATATTGCAAGTACAATCATGACACACTTTTAGATTTTTGGATTCTGAGACTTGCAGGACATTAGGGCAGGACATTGGGGCAGGTGCCCTAGTCCAAGTGGCTCTCAAATTTTGGGTACACTATCTCTGAAACCCCTCCTCTACATTTCTGTGATTAGTTTTATCATATACTTCATCAGTTTTTGTATATTGTTGATTTGAGGCATAATTAGGGTTTTACTTGGTTAAAAGTACAACACTTGGGAAAATCTTGATTAGGGCCTTAGGTTTCATAACTACATGAGCATAAAAAGGGAGGCAAAGTTATTAGAAGCTTGTCTACAAGCTCGATCCTTGTCTCCCCAATGTTTACTAGTGAAATTGAGGTATTTAACCTAGAGTAAACAAACCACCAAATTTCCACCTAAACATTTTTGTGAACTCGAGCTTTAAAGAATTTGCATCCTTGTTAAACTTCAGATTTGATATAATTTGTTGTTCTAAAGCATAATTGGATTGAAAAAACCTCTTTAGTTAAATTTACATATGTTAGATTGTGATTACATTCTTTATCTTTTCACTAAAAGAGTTGAAAATTAGCATTTTATTGTTGAAAGTTGTATTTCATTTGCAAAGGCCATCATTGTACATTTAAATCTTGGTTTAAATATTGCATGTTAGAATGTCAGGTTATTTTTTGCAATATTTTCATGCTTATGATGAGCGGTTTAGTCATGATGACTTCGATATTTTAGATGAAGCCCTTGAGGACTTTATCTTGATTGAACATTCTACTATGGCCTCAAAGATGTCACTATTTCAAAGATTTGTAAATGCAATTTATGTTCCTAAATCTAAAGAAGAGATTGAAAAACCAAAAATTGTGGTTAATCTATGTGCAAATGTGGTGCAACCATCATCTAAACCTGTGCTTATTGTTAAAGGTCTTTCATCTTCTTCTCAACCTCTTGATCACATTTATGATTGTGTAAAACAAATTGTGAAACAAAACTTACAACAAACCAATCATAATGTGGTTTCTCATGCATATAATACTCAAAATAACAAAAAAACTACATAATAGATGAATGTTTTGATATCTTCACCAGCTTCTCAACCTACACTTCCTCAAGTACCTCACTTATCATATAAAGGTGGTAAAGACTATGATCTTGTAGAGTAGCTTCGTGCTACTCCTAAAAAGATATCTCTTTGGGAACTTATACAAACTTCACCTACTTACCATGGAATGCTACAAGAAGCTTTACAAAAGGTGATTGTTCCTCCTATTATTAAACCAAATGATGTTGCCACTTTAATAGATTTTATGCATGCAACAAAAATAGACATTTTATTCCAACAACATGAGTTACCATCTCTCGAGGTTCATAAGCAGTATGATGCTTTGGTTATCTTTATTACAATCAACAAAACATTGGTTAAGAGAGTTATGATTGATAATGGGTTAGCCCCTAATGTTTGTGGTATTGATCTATTGCATAAGGTTAAAGTTGATATATCTTCTATCAAATTGGAATCATTAAGTATTTGTGGATTTGATCATGTTGGATGACAATCTGTGGGCACTATAACTTTACCTATACAGGTTGGACTTGTGATGGTGCCTACCTTGATTCATGTCATACCTTGTTCTCTATCTTACAACATGATTCTAGGTAGACCTTGGAAACATGCATTAGGAGCAGCTCCTACTTTACACCATTCGATTAAGTTTATCTTTAAAGGAAAATTGCATACTATCCATTTGGATCCTAAACCAGATAATTGTTTGCAAATGGAAGTGCATAAGCATGTTGTTGGTCCTAAGATTTTAAACAATCTAAAAGCTAAATTGTCAACTCCTCTTGTCTCTAAAAACATTATGCAAGAGCCCAAGCGATTGAATGCATTTGTTGGTGATGACTAGGGTTTGTTGGATTTTGCATCTTCCTCCACAGGAGAGTATCAACTTAAAAACTCCATCCCCGAAACATCAAATATTGCATCGATCACATCACATGCTTCGAATGATAAACACAAGATCTCTTTGTTGACAAATAAGGATAATACTCTTAGTTATACTACTAATTATGAGACTTATGAAGCTCCACCTTCATCTAAAGAAATGGTCTCTCTCTATGGTAGAGGATTCTAAATCCTTTACAAAAATTGTGACTATGTAGGTAATGGTTGTGGTATAAATCAACAAGGAATCAAGGTCCCTATAGAATCCACTTTGTAACATTACTCAAGTGGCATTGGATATAATCCTTTTAAGGAATCTAAATCCCACAAGTGCCCTACTATAAATGTGAATACCATATCAACACTTAGTTTGATATACCCTGAGATGGTTGACACCAATTATCCTCCAGGATCACTTCATTTAGATATGTTTATGGTGGATCAAGCAATAATGGAATTCTTAGGCACTTATGATTGTATTCCTCATTATCACCATAAACATGGCTTACCTTATAGTTTAAACAATGATGCATATTTTGGAAAGACTACTAGCACAATAACTGCTACAATAGAGCATAATGAAGAAATTGAAGAACAATTACAATCCTACAATCCCCCTGACCATAGCACTCTTCTTAACAGAAAGACTATTGCTATTGTTATGGATAATGATAATCCTAAAAATGTTATCCCTATTGGTGATTGTTTGGATGTAGAAGAAAAAGAAGAAATGACTAAATTATTGAGTGAATTCTCTGAAATGTTTGCTTGGAAATATTCAGACATGCCTGGTATAGATCCTCAAATTGTAACGCATAATATCATGTTGAAACTAGATGTTAAGCCTTTCAAACAAAAGATTTGTAAGATGAATCCTAAGATTGCTTTGCTTGTTAAAACTGAAATAGAAAAACTATTGCAAGCTGGATTTATCCGACCTATTGATTATTCTCCATGGATCTCAAACATTGTTGTCATCGCTAAACCTGATGGTTATATAAGAATGTGTATAGATTTCTGAGATTTAAATTTAGCATCTTTGAAAGATGATTCCCCACTCCCTAATATCGCTATGATTGTTGATTCCATAGGTGGACATGAGTTGCTATCTTTTATGGATGGATTTTTAGGATATAATCAAATCCTTATAAATCCTTTTGATCAGTATAAAACAACCTTTATAACACCTTGGGGTACATTTTGTTGGGTAGTCATGCCATTTGGACTTAAGAATGTAGGAACTACCTACCAAAGTGGTCTTAAGGATCCTAATGTTACTCATGAGGTTGTGGATAAGTACCTATGAGTAAGTCCACCTCCTAAAATAGATTTGAAAAACCTCAAGGATGAGAAATGAACTTGAGAAAATATCCCAATCTGATAATGACTTGTAGTAGCAAGATGTAAACAAAAATTTGTAACTATGGATGGATTATATGTAATCCATGGAAACTATAATGCATTTTGAAATTTTAGAAAATCTTTCCTTTCTTGTTAAAGATTACATGAATGAGAATGGATTTACATTTATGAATGGTTTCAATGGTATGAAAAACTAATTAAATGACTATTTTGTAAACTTTAGGAGAACTAGATTGCATCAATGTTTAGACAATAACCAATATGGGAGATAGCCAGGAAGAAGGGCAACCTTCAAACCACTCAAAATCAAAATTTGACCAGATCCTTGCTATGCTCCAAGATACAAGAGTGAGAATTGGAACTCTCGAGTAAGAGGTCAAGGGTCAGCATGGAATTGAGCAGGAAGCGTATTGTGGGGGTGATGATGAGGCACATCATGAGGACACCATCCAAAGTGAATGCAGAGAGAATAACTCTAAGGTAAGACATGGAGAGGATAGAAGAAACCATTTGGCTTTGGAATTATCCCATGATATGAAAAAGGTTATCCCTCCCATGTTTGATGGGATGGTAATCAGAGATACTATAGAGGCATGGCTTACCAGAATGGAGAAATACTTTGAAATAAGAAACTATTCTAAAATCACCAAAGTAGTATGGGGAGCATACAGGTTGGTAGGTGAAGCATCCACTTGGTGGATGAATAAGAAAATGGAGTTAGGCTTGAGATCCATGAGTCTAACTTGAGAAACATTTGTGGAACTCTTTTGGAAAAGATGGTTG
Source organism: Cunninghamia lanceolata (assembly GCA_027924645.1). Taxonomy (NCBI): domain Eukaryota; kingdom Viridiplantae; phylum Streptophyta; class Pinopsida; order Cupressales; family Cupressaceae; genus Cunninghamia; species Cunninghamia lanceolata. The sequence goes on from BSBN01000144.1 coordinate 5,242,842, forward strand.
CCTTAGCTATATTATGACCAAAAGCGTATAGATTTTCAGAATTTGAGATAGGGTGATTTAGCAGTGAATGAGTACTAGGACAAATTCACTCGCCTACTCAAGTATGTTCCAAAATATCAACAGGATGAAATGTTTCACATCCAAAAGTTTATTATGGGATTGAACACATAGATTGGGGGTGAAGTTGATGTGAATGGTCCCACTTCCATGACTAGGTTTATGAAAAAGCTATTAAACAGGGACAAAAATTGAAATCTATGTCTACTTATAGGGAAAGGAACCACAAAAGGTATAATTGATCCCAATCCTCCCAATCTTTTAAGAAAAAGGGTAAAAGGTAGGACCTTTTAGAGAAAAATGATAAAGGGTCCAAGAATAACCAAAATGAAACTAGGTGGAAAAGAAAGACAATATTAACTCTAATAAAAATGGTGATAATTCTTGAAAGCCTCATGAAAGGTGAGGACCTATGGTAGGGTGTTATACATGTGGTGGTGATCATTATGCCAACCAGTGTCCTAACAAGATGCAGGGAATGCAGGCACAACAAAATCCTTTACCTTCTTAGCAGACAGCATTCCAACAATGCATAAATGCAACCCTGGATAGTAGTCAAGCTAAATATCAAATCACTCCCATTGAAACTATAAGTATTTTATCTGGTCTTCTAATTTTAGTTTTGATAGATACTGGTGCAACAGAATGTTTTATTTTCACAAAAGTTTCAAGTAAAATTTCTAGAAAAGCTGGATACATGGCAAATACTTGGTCAATTGAATATGCAAATTAGACCAAAGTGTAGGTAGAGCAATGCTTGTTTGAGGCTATGGTTGAAGTTCCAAGTTTCTCTACTGAATTGAACCTTTACATAGCGCCATTAGGCTCATATGATGTCATCCTTGGGATAAACTAGTTATGGAGACATTGAGCTAAAGTGGATTGTTATGCCAAAACAATAGAATGTCTAGATGAATTTGGGAATAATGTCTTCCTATAGGGTAACCCTAGTGAGGTCAAACTGAGAAATATCTACTCTATAGATGAAAAGAGCCTAGAGAAAGGGATGCTAGCTTTTGCTGTCAAAATAGAGAAATTAAATAGTTTTAAAGAAACCAATTTTCAAGATGATTTAATGTTTTATGAATCTCTGAAACTTTGAGGAGTTGAGAAAAGGGAGTCCATAGATCAAGAAAGATTAGGTATGGATAGGTATCCTTTTCTTAGAGATTTTAAGGATGTGTTTCCGAATGAGCTATCAGGATTACCTTCTAAAAGAGATTTTGATTTCTTTATAGATATAATTCTAGGATCTAAACCTATATCTAAAGCTCCATATACAATGACCAAAATAGAGTTAATGGAGCTAAAGGATAAATTGTAGGAATTGCTTGATAAAGGACCTATAAGACCTAGTGTGTCACCCTGGGGAGCACCAGTAATTTTTGTGGACAAGAAAGATGGTACATTGCAGTTATGTATAGATTATCACATGCTAAATAAAGCAACAATAAAGAATAAATACCCACTACCCCACATTGATGATCTTTTTGATCAAATTAAAGGAGCAATTGTGTTTTCTAATATTGATCTTTGATTTGGGTAACATCAATTGCAGATAAAAGAAGAGAATATCCACAAAACAATCTTTAGAACAAGGTATGCGTATTATGAGTTCACTATCTTGCCCTTCGGATTAACAAATGCACCTACATGGTTTATGAAATTAATGAACAATGTGTTTAGAGATTGTTTGGACAAGTTTTTCCTAGTTTTTCTTGATGATATTCTAATTTACTCTAAGAATGAGGAAAAACACCTTCAACATTTAAGGATTGCTTTTTAGAGGTTAAGAGAGCATAAATTGTATGGCAAGCTCTCTAAGTATACTTTCTTTCAAAAGGAAGTACAATTTTTGGGCCATATAATTTTAGCTAAGAGAATAGTTGTGGACCTGGCCAAGATTAAAGCCATATTGCAATGGCTAACACCAATAAATGTACATGAGGTCCAAAGTTTCATGGGCCTAGCAAGTTATTATAGGAAATTTGAGAAAAACATTTCCAAAATTTATTATCCTATTTCTTCTTTGTAGAGAAAAGGAAAAAGGTTTGAGTGGTCAAAGAAGTGCTAGGAGGCATTTGACCAGCTGAAGGATAGGTTTACTACAACACCTATCTTGAAGGTACCTAACCTAGAAGGCATTTTGTAGTCATCACCGATGGATAGGTTATTGCATATGAATCCAAGAAACTAAAAACTTAGGAACCAAACTATGTCCCTCATGATTTGGAGTTGGCAACAGTAATTCATGCACTACAAATGTGGAGACACTACTTGCTTGGAAAACCCTTTGAACTAAAAATAGATCGCCAAGGGCTTAAATAACTGTTCACTCAACCACATCTAAATTATTGCCAAAGAAGGTGGTTAGAGCTAATCTCAGATTATGATTTTAAGATTAAATATATTCAAGGGAAGGAAAATCGAGTGGTGGATGCCTTAAGTAGGAGACGACATATATCTTCATTGATCTCCATACATTCTAATTTTAAGAATTAGGTATTACAAAAGTCTAAAGGAGATGAGTTTTATGAGAAGGTAAAATAGGCCCTTTCGGAGAATCCCTAGAATATGAAATATGATGGATTTTACCTTGAACCAGAGGGGTTATTGAGGTATAATGGAACGATGTATGTTCCAAACTCTGAGGAGTTAAGGAATATTATGTGGAAAGAGGTTCATTCCTCACCTTATTTAGGACATCCTAGAGTAACAAAGTTACTAGCTGATGTGAAACCCTTATACATCTAGAAGAGAATGAAGAGGGGTGCTGCAAGGTTTGTAGTTGCATGTCTAGAATGCCAGAGGGTGAAGACAGAACACCATCATCTAGTATGACTTTTATACCCTCATGAATTTCTAAAAGGAAACGGAAAATCATTAGCATGGATTTTGTGCAAGGTCTTCCTATGTCAAGGAATAGACACAATGCTATTATAGCTGTGGTGGATAGACTCACCAAGGTAGAACATTTTATACCTGGGAATTTGACAGATGAGGCACCAGTCATAGACCATAAATTTGTGCAAGAAATTTTTAGATTGCATAGTATTCCTGAGAAGATTATCTAAGATAATGATGCCCGTATGACATCAAGGTTTTGGCAAACCTTGTTTTCCTCACTTTAAACCTAGTTGAATATAATCTCTACTTATCATCCCGAGATGGATGGCCAAACTAAAAGGGTAAACCAAGTGCTAGAAGATTTGTTGAGAATGTATTGCATTTATCAGCAATACAAATGGGAAGGTTACCTTCCTCTTGTAGAATTTGCCTATAATAATTCCTATCATTCTATGATTAAGATGGCTCCATTTGAAGCATTATATGGAAGAAAGTTCTGAACCCCTATAATTTGGGATAAGCTAGAAGATAGGGTTAGCCTTGGTCTAGAAACTTTATCAAAAATAGAAGAGCAAGTCCATCTAATTAAGAAAAGGCCAGTGGAAGCCAATGATAGGCAGAAAAGTTATGTGGATGCTAAATGCATCACAATGCATTTCTCAGTGGGAGAAAAAGTCCTTCTTAGGGTCAAACCCCAAAATAGCTCTATTAAGTTTAAAAAGACATCCAAATTAGCTCCTAGATATGTGGGCCCTTTTGAAGTTCTCAAATAGGTCATCCCAATCACATACAGGATTGGTTTGCCACCAACTCTTGCCATGATGCATAATGTTTTCCATGTTTCCTATTTTAAAAAGCTCATTTCAGGAGATAATCATTTCCCTATTCCTATTTGGAATGCTATACAGGTGAAGCACCCAGGGGTGGTAGTGATTGAGCTCATCAAGGTGCTCGAAACAAGTAAGCTACGCTTACATAATAAAGAGATAACTCAATGCAAGGTCCAGTGGGGCCAATATGTAGAAGAAAATGCCACCTGGGAGAACTATGAGGATATTTATGCAAGATTTCTCTATCTGTTTTAATAAACCTTTTACTATAATGAGTAAACACTTTTTCATTATGTTGGTTTTATTTTAGAGATATTAAATTATCGACGATGATGAGTCTTCTCGGGGAAGATATGTTACATCCACAAATGTTGATTTAACTTAATTCTATTTTATGTTCCAAACAAGATAATTAATCATAGGTTAATGATTTGATGTTTGTGGAAAATATCAAGTAAAATAATTGACAACATGGATATTGGTTGATATTTAAATTAGACATGATTATATTTTGTTAAGATTATTTTTTCATAATGATTTATGAATCACCTAATTATACGATCATGTTATATGGTTGTGAGTGTAATCAAGAAAAAAATCTTCCTTCAAGGATGGAAGGAGAGTATCACCTGGGGAGAAGGAAATAGATGTTCAGAAAAGATTAGAATGCCATCTGAGTATCGGATTGACTATTCATCAACCCATGTAAGATGGGGTGAGTATAAGACCTTATCTTTCAAGTTGATTTTGACTCAACTATTGTTGATAAAGTCAAATTAAGGTTCCTCAATGTTATTTATGTCAAATCGACTAAGTATTGTTCTTAGAATGTTATTGTAGTCAATAGTATCTTGTGTGGATGTTGAGTTTTCCTATGTTTACATATCTATTAATTTATTAGACCTTGTTTTTATCATTTTTAAATATATTAGCTAAAGTCTAATATAGCAGATTGAGGGAGTAAGACATGACCCCATAATCGCATGTTAATGTTACCACCTTTACAATGATAACATTGCTAAGTAATATCCTATATTATTTTAATACCCCTATAGTATCATTTCATTATAAATGATAGTATGTGGGACATATCTAATATATTTTAGTGGTCGAGCACTCTGTGGTATAAGATTTTATGTTTTGTTACCAATCGTACCACTATCCACGATGAGTGGAGAAAGTACCAGCAATGGTAGAACTTATCACAAGCTTGAATATTTGTCATGAATCCCGAATGGGGGGTAATATGGTAATCATCTTTAACCCACGGGTGGCAAGATATGCCAACCAAAAAAAACCCACACCCACTTCAAAGGTGGCAGATTATGTGGGTAATGGAAAAGAACATCATGCAAAGAGTTTAGTTCTTGGCAGAGAGAAAGAGATCATGGTTTTTATTGTTGTTTTTATTTTTGGTTGTCTTGGAAGTCGACAGGGAAAAAAATATAGAGGAGCACAATGCTGGTTGTGAGATCGCAACAGGAGCTAACAATATCCTCAAAAGATATACTCCTAGCTAAACATAGTTGGCTACAAAACCAACTCAGGAAAGACTATTTAATACAGTCATGTTTAACTACAGAATGCAGATGCATTCGCATGGCCTTGAATGGTAGTCACATGGTGGTTAAATGTGGTCCATATTATCTTTATGAAGATTTCTATATGTTTGATAATTATGATATAGCCCTCATGGCTGAATAAATAATAGATAATGTAATCTTTTTATATGAAAGTACTTTGTGTCTTGTTATTATTATTCAATCCATAAGGCTGAATGGCTTAGAGAACTGTTGTAGTAGTCTCATGCTCTCAAAGTTGATATGGCCGAGAGAAAATGACAACTTTGCTTAGGCTAAAATAAGTGTATGCCAAATCTTGCATGTCATGGAGAAACCCTTGACCATTATTTTGTTCTCATATAGAAGAGAATTTGAAAATGAGTATGATAATTCATTTGTTGAAAATGTATTATGCATGTGTCTCTTTATGGTATGGCAATGCTTCATGGATAAAGCTATGGGTTTCAAGAAACCATTTGAACTCTTTTGACCAATGGTCTATCTAACTTTGATGACTTATTAGCATACATTGGCAAGTCATATAGTCAATATGAAATCGATGAAAACCTTGAACACCAAGTAGCCATAGAAACCTAGTTCGAGGATGGTCCTTTGAAATCAGAAACCATGAACTTGCAATTGAAAACAAAGATGGCATGGGAAAAGGGTGACGTGGAGTCATAGATTCCATATTGCTTAACACCATAAGGTGAATAATGATGCACTCATGGAATCAGAGTCAAAATTCAAAGATAGATGGACTGAGGCTAAATTAAACACATCTTTTCTTCTATAACCTAGAAAGGTCAAAATTGAACACTGTAGGATGAGACATCTTCTAAGTCAAGTTGAGGTGTGTGAACATTTGACTATGTTCATTGTGAAACATTTATGTATGTAAAACTTTAGTAAAAGTAATGCATCCATCTCTGCATGCATTAGTCAATTCACTATGCTCTAGATGGCATAATGTTTCCAGTAGTGTCATACATAGTTAAAGTGGATCTATAGTTGTATGACCATGAAGTATTATGAAGAAGAGAACACCATATACTTAGATGGGAAACCAATTAGTTCCTTATATCCATTCCCTTTGTGAAGGTTAGGGCTACTTCCAGGTAGGAAGTTGTGCGAGGGACCATCTATCTATGGTTGGAGGAAAAGCACTCAGGTGATGCTCTCCTTTCCAAGTAGAAGACTACCCAAGACTTATGGAGATAGATCTCAAAGTTCCAAATCTAGTACATTTTCTTGTATGACTTGATAGTCAATATTATGTGTAATTTTTTATTGATGTTATGAGAAAAACATTGTAAATGTATAGTGAAAGTAATTCACTAATTTGATATCTTTCGAATTGTTGTAAATTTTAGTTTTGAAATGCGAAAAAAGATATGCATATCAATTTTATTTATTGGTATTGTTTAACTTTGATTATGGTAATCATGACTTTAGTCTTAATGGTAATTAAGTTGGTTAATTTTGGGTTAACAAGAGATGGCTTGTTACATATCCTTTATGCTTTGATGGGTATCCACATCCTGTTCTGAAGATCCCATTTTGGCATAAGGTTGTGGAATTTGGATTTACACGCACTAATTGCATTTTCTTGAAAGTTTATTTGAATACTTATAAAAAAATATTTGAATTTTCTCCAAATCTTTAAAGTTTCTTTGCATTTACTCCAAAGCTTTATTTATTTCTCAAGGTCATGATTAAACTTTAACCAGAACAATGAAATTCTATATAAATAAGGTTAAAAGAAGGTTTTAAGGTGGACCTAAAAATGGACTAGACTTAGGATCACTAAAGGGAGGAGCTAAACATAGTGAAATTTTGCCTACACATGAGTGTACACAATTTAAAACACAATATTTAGCCCCCACTTTAGTGGTCATATGACACTACGTGCATATGCAAGCTAAAGAATAAGAAACTAAAAACATATTGCAAAAAGGATATAAAAAAATACTATAGAGGATGCAAATCATCACCATGCAAGAGGGTGAAATCCCCAGTCCGTGATCTTGCAAATCACAACATTAGTGTGATAAGCTAATCCTGCATCTAATAGATGTATGTCTTAGTTTTAAAATTCTAAAGGGGAATGGTGATGGGAGCAAAATTTGTGGGTAGATATATGTCCCCTATTTATACTTGCTACTTCAGGATGTAGAAATAGGGTGGCAATCTTTCCACTTCGACTTTATAGAGAGAGGAGGCTGATGAATATGTTATTGTAGGATCATTCTAACTGTTGGAGCCCAAAATTACCATTTCCAAAATGCCATTATTTTTCCCCAAAAAACCCAAAAAATTCCAGAAATTTCTAATCGATCTAAGATATTTTACATGGTTCCCTTTCTAAAACATGTTAAGTAATCCTTCCCTTTGTTTTGGTTTTCTTCCTTAGTAAAATTGGCCCACTAGTGGCCTTATCATAAAATTAGCGAAATCTTAAACTGGCGAACTATTTTGCAAGTTCAAAAATTCACTGATTTAATGATAAGGCAACTGGTGGGCTATAAAGTTTCTAAGGCAAAAGAAATAAAGTTGCAAGTGCCTTTGTTAGTGTTTTGTTGAGTTTGTGAACTTGAAAACTAGCCAATAATGAAATTTGCCAATGACAGAAGAAGGAAGGAGCCACGACAAAGGGGTGAAGAAAAGTGGCAAAGACTAACCATTACAAATTTGATGGTTAAATGGACGTATTCCACCATTCCATCGAAGCAAATTATAAGGAAGAAGGAATTCCCATGGAATCGCAGAATGGTGCCATGTGGATGGCCTTTGGCTGACTGGGTGGTTTACCAATTATTAGTTTGGCCAATGGCCACTTTGCTGACTGAATGAATGAGGAGGCAGTTGTGGCAGGTGTAAAAGTTTCTAAGTCAAAAGGAGAAAGTGAGAAATTGGTTAAGGTATGGGGCTTTGTCTGGGAATTGTAAAAGTTCTCCTTTTCAAACTTTTTCTGATAGGCCAAGAAAGGGAAAAGTAATATGCATCAACCAAATTTAGAAAACAATTAGATCGCCAATAGGGGCAATAAAAGGTGAAGTTCAGTAAATAGTATATTTGTTGACAAAGAAGGGGCAAAGGCAGAAAGAAGATGGAGAGGATGGCAAGGTCTGGAAAAATAGATTTTTTTTCAAAAAAAGGTGAAAAGGGCTATGTTGGCAAATGGTCAGCACTCCCTGTGGGATTTGTGACATGGACTAACTACCTCCCATGGATTCATTAACTCTGGCACTTGTATCAAAAATTGATGGGTCAATCTTTTGGTTTAACGACAATCGTGGGCCAACAGTTGGTAATAGAGTGAAAGGTCACATGTTTGAATTCCCCTGAGTAATGTTGGGGGGAGTTTGTTGGCAAATGGTTAGCACTCCCCATGGGATTCATGATATGGAATAACCGCCTCTCGTGGATTCATTAACTTTGGTGCTTGTATTGGAAATTGATGGGTCGACCTTTTGGTTTAATGACAATCATGGGCTAACAAGCTACACATGAAAGAAAAGGAAGCACAACAAATGAGAAAGTTTAGAAAAATGTCAATTCACTGACAAATTGGCCAAATATGTGGAAAAGACAAAGTTTGTCCAAGGTCATATTTGTCGATAAGGTAAGTAAAAAAAATATGGCTAAGGCAAATAGTGAAAAGAGGAACATAGGGATCAGTTGGGGAATCAACTAAGGGCCGATCTAGTTGAAAAGTTTAACAAATGGATAATTTTCCAATAAAATTGAAAATAGCCAAGGCATAATGGTTCGATAAAAGTAACTTTGGCTGACCAAAGCAGATAGAGATAGAGTTTGACAAATAAAAGATTTGCGGATAGAGGGCAAAATGGCCTAGTTCTAAAATATCATCTTTCGCCAACTAAGGGAGGTAACGAAAAAAGTGTAGGTGGTTCACAGAGGAGAAATTTTCCAATGGAACAGGTAGAGGTGAGTTCTCACTAGAAGATTTTTGGTGATAAGGCAAAATTAAAGTACAGAATCAGATGTAAAGCATGAATTTGTAAAATGATGATGCTTTAAAATATTTATAATGTTTTAAAGTGTTGTAAAATCTTTACATAAACTTTAGGTGGGCTCTTGTTTTCAAATGCCTTTCTTCCCCCTTGGTCTCCATCAATGTAGAATTGCATATGTTAGATAGTGGCTGGAATAGTGTTTGCCATCAATGCGCGGGTACCCAAATTCAATAAGGGATGCAATGTTTTAGTGAGTATATTTTCTACAAGTATTTCAAAGGATGCAAATCAATTTGCATGGCATGGGCTTCCCTCTATTCCACTGGTCTTCTAACAAAAGTCATGGGTATGATCTTATTGCAAGAGTTGCTTGTTGACTAATTCTTCCAACACCCAGGGGCTGCATAGTGAAATGAATTGATATACATAAATGTTTGATAGATGTTTTCAGGGTTGGTCACTAAGCTAGTTGTCTAGTCTAGGAGAGCCTAATCTGGCATCAACACATGATTTGTCTAGTCTATTACTTGAGGGATATATTCAATATAGAGTAGGAAGGTTATGTAAAGCACATTTGCATGTAATGGTATGTCTCCATAAGAGTTTGTAATGATTCTAGTAAATATATAATTGCATTTATGTATTTCCCTTTGCTGCATTTTCTATTATGAATGTAACAGATGTTTGGAGATGTGGAACAACATCTATGTTAATACAAGGCTTTGTATTTGCCAACCTTTTGTTGCATAGGCATCATTGTAGTTCTCTTTTGGACTATTAAGTATGTCCATTGTATGAATATCTATTTGAAGTCATATATGTGAATATATGTCTAGTTCTATTGATCCTTTACTGTGTATTTCTTTTTCTCCTTACATTCTATGATTCTATTGCCTAATGGAATAGGCATCGGTCCATATTGGAGAGGGACAAATCACTCTTTAAAATAAAACAAATTATTCACCTATGGTTTAGGGGAAAAAACTATCTTTCATATGAATGTACATTCACATAGTTGAATTAACTTAATTAGAGGCATGTGTAGCTAGTTTGTCTTGACCTAGTGATAGCTCTTGGGGTCAATTGTACATTGGGTAGGGCTGTGTTTGTTCATTTGTATTTTATTTCATTCCTCCAGGAATATCCCTCCTAGGTTTACCTGAGCTTGAAGTGTAGAGGAGTAAACCCACTCCTATAGTTGGCCTAAATCCCCCTCAACTTGTTGATAAACCTCTTCCTATCACCCTGATGACAATCACTGGCCTAGGTGATTTAGGAATATTTTCATGTTTTGAGTTGTAACTTTTTTGGGAACCAACACTAACAAATAACACCAAGACGCAAAACATATGTTTGTGAAGATGACAGAATGAGGATTTAGACACAATGAACAACACTTGAATCTAAGTTTGCTAGCCGAAGTTGTCAATTTTTAGATGAAGAGATGTCTAGAGAAAAGTGGTATTTGGCCCTAGATAGTAATCAAGAGTTCTAGATTTTTACTATAAATAGTAAAAATAGTTCTAGCATTTTACCATTCTATTGTCATTTTCAGTCATTAAGGAGATAGAGAAAGGAGGAGAGCCATCATACTAAGCCTAAGGCCATACCACCCACCAAGGCTAGAAGCACTGCGTGACTAAGTAGCACAGGGACTTCACGAGCATGAGGTAGGCTTCTATCTCGCATGCAAATTCATTTATGTGATTATTTTAGTTTTTTTTTTTAATTTCAAGTGAAAATGGGCCCAGGGGACACTTTTTAGTATCCACCTAGGGTACCACTATCCTCCTAGGGTGCTCAAGACCCTTTTGAGTGTGTAGATGCTTGTTGAGTGATCTAGACCTGTCTGGGAACCCTAGTCTAGGATCAAGGCTATGAATGATTTTTTTGATTGTTGATGATATTATTAAGTATGAACTATGATGCATACCTTTCTTTTTATGTTTCAAGATCTCCCAAGGATGTGAGAGCATGTTGGTAGTCATCTATTCACATTGTTGCATATTAAATTAAGTATAGTTACTGACACAGAGATGGGACATCTGTGAGATGTTAGATTATGGTGGGTGTACACTATGCCCATGATGACATACCATAGTGCTATGCTGATGGGACTCATCTAGCAGTGGAGAGGTAGTGAGGGTCATTGAGAAGAGGTCTAAGGACTACACTCAAGTGAACCAGCTATAATACCTTAGACACATAGTACCACCAAGTGATCAAGGACACATCGACATCAGGTTTTCAGAGTAGGGTGTGGTTGTTATACCAGCCATATGTCACATCATGATCACTATCATCACACTAGTTGCTACATAGGATGGGTGAGGCACACACCTTCACGGGAACCTAGTCCATACCATTAAAATGATGGAGGAGTAGAGGATAGTATACTACTAGGGACAGAGTATGCTTGCTCACTTATATTATGATTTGGGTTGCTATGTACATTTTGAGGCACATAACTTGATGATAATCATGCTCCTACAATTTTGGGCACTCAAGCACATTACATGCATGAGGCTTGTGGGTTATCTGATAGAGATTATTAGGACAAACCCATGAGCACATGTCTACAAGCTAAGAGGATTGTGGAGATATGGAGATTTACTGTTTTGGAGGATTGTATTCGATAGGCTGCAGCTAAAGGCTATCACATGGAGACCATATAGGAGATACATACTATGGATGGGATAGAGATGGTAGCTAGTGAGGATGTAGAGAGATTAGTTGTTAACTGGTCACCTAGATTGCATCATAGTTTCCTTCTACCCTAATAGAGTGATGAGGCAATTCTAACAAATGCAGGAGGTTCCCACCACACGGTTGTTCTATGTGAGGTCATCACATTGCGAGGTGTGGCCCTAAGACAGAGCATGACTCATAATCATAGACATGATGCCAAGTTATCCTTATAATGATACAAGGGATGATGATCCTATCTCTAATGTTGATAATGTAGGTGTGAACACATCATATACAACATGGTGGGAGGTAGCATGCCCTACCCCTATTTTTCCTGATGATCAATCTATGGGTGATCCCAAATACTAGGCGATGTGAGGAGATGAGTCAAAGGGTGGAGAGAGATATAGCGATGACGATGATGTGAAAGAAGATGATGATGATGGTGAGGTGGAGGATCCATCAGTGTTGATGAAAAGAGGTAGATGACACTAGCTACGAAGGGTACAAGAGTTGACAAGGAGGAACCTACATTCTGAGCTCATAACCTGTGACCATGACGTGCGGCCAAAGGAGTACAGTGTCACTTTGAGCATGGAGAGTCAAGTGGTGGTGCCACAATGATGCTCCCAATAGCTAGGATGAATGTAAATATGAATGTAGTACCTATTTTACATGATCCATCATGACAAGAGGGTTATCTGGGTGATGATTACATTTTTTTATTATGCTTATAGTGATTTTAAAATGTATGAAATTTAATTGACTGAGATATTGATATGATGATTATTTGACACTCTACAGTTGGTTCTAGTGCATGGAGTGACTTTGTGAGTTAGATCATAGCAGCGATGATACCCACTGAGTCACAATAGCAGCCAATGTGGGCTTGCTATAGGCCAACACACGAGGCGTGTTGGTACACAGAGATATTTGATCATGTAGCACAACTTAGAGAAACTTTTGAGGTAGGATAGGTGGAGAATGATGAGCTAGTAGTCGAGTGAGACAAGGTGGTTCAGAGGGCAGCAAGTGTCAAGGAGGCACATGATGCTTTCCAAACACAACTAGATTAACATAGAGTCATGGCAACATCAAGTACTGAGAACGATCTACTAAGCTATCTACAAGCTAAGGTAGACTGAATTAGAGTTGAGAGGGATCACTTCTAGCATCTATATACATAGTCCTATTAGGAGATAGAGTCACTTAGAGGTGACCTTTGGAGCTTATGATCATAGAGTGCCTCTAGGAGTCACTCGCAATCAGTATCTTCACATAGACAACCATCTATCACTCATTCACCACCAGGTCCTGAGGGATCTGGGTATTATAGTCCATCACATTTATGAATCCTATTGTATTATGATTACATTCACCATGTTTTGATGTATTGGTGAACTTATGTACTCAATCTCTTATGATTTATGTATATATAGTTTGAGTTTTGATTCATGATTTCATGTGTTTATGATAGATGCCATTTGTGATCTACTTGTAAAGTAAATGTGACAAAGATCTAGATTTGTTTTATACATGTATGTCAAATTAAATTGTAAAAGTGATTTGTGTAAACAACTATGTATATTTTTTTAACAAATGCAACAATGTCTCCAAACAATCCAAAACTCTCAATGCCCTATAACGCAACATATGCATGTCGTTATAGTAGGCGGAACTCAAAACTTAATAAAATATCCTAGAAATTTGACCATTCAAAGATGACACCTAGAGGACACTATTGAAGTGGATAGTTGTTAGGTAGTCTACTCTATAAATATTAATAATAGTGGAGAATAAAGACAATCACTTTAAGCACACCATAGGAGAGAATGACCAACATTACACCGAAAAGTGGATATGGAATCTGTTGCAAGTATGTGCCTAATTAGTGTTGTCATTGATGTCAACATATTCTTGTTGTCATTGGTGTCAACTATATCTTATTCTATTACTTGTTTAGAAGACTTGTATGTCAAGGATATTGAGAAAATTAGCCTCTCTGGAAGAAACAAGTGAGTTATAGAGAAGTGCAGTACAGATAGTAAGTTGTATACTCAAGAATAGTCTGGTAAATTGCTCTACATTTATTCCTGCTTGAAGATCATGGTCCATGGATTGGATGTAAGTTATATGTATGTCTAACGATACTACATTCTAGGTTTGAGTCATATGCATGTAGATCTAAGTGAGTTGTGTTAACCAGAGTGAAGCCTATTTTTTTAGTAAGTTTAGTTGAGATAGGAAGACAGTATTTGGCTCTGCATTGCTCCACACTAAAGTGTTTTGCTTTGTGGTTCTAGAGGAAAGTCTGGGATGATGATAAGTACCTACAGTTGTAATGGTTTGTGGTTTGGTGGGCCGCAAGCTATCTTTCTTTTATGATAGTTGAAGATAGTGAAGTTCATGTGTTCGGATGAGAAGATTCCTATGGATAAAGTAGTTAATGTTTGTGTGGTTTCTCTTGATGATTATAATGGCTTGTGGATGTCTCCTAATCATGTTCCTATCTAGACTTTGGTCCGTGTTAAGAAATTGTGGTGATATGTGAATATTCGTTCTAGTTAATGTAACGTGTAACCAGTCTTGGCTGACCTGGTTGATCCAAATGATTGTGGAAGCATGTTGTGGCATGGAAGGTCATGTTTGAGTCCCAACTAAGGCATGGCGTGATCTGCATTTCATTTCCTTTGCACGATATTGCAATAGGTTAGGACCTATTTTGTAAATGTTTGTAATACCGACCTTGCAGATTGTTCCAATGGTTGATGCTAACCTTGATGATCATTCCAAGGTTGATGTAGTGTACAAATACTTGAATTTGAGTTGTGGAAAAGCTATCCTTGAGAGAAAATGAATATATATTAAGAAAGGTCCAAAGGCAGAGTAGAGGATGGGCAAAGGAAAGAAGAGGAAGAGATGAAAAGAGGAAGAATAGAGTAGAGGAAAGGTAGAGCAGGAAATTATTATACTTTAGTTGTAGAAAGTGAAAGGTGTTGATCATGGTAGTGAATAGGGTTTAACAACCCTTATTGTAATCTTGCTAGGTTTAGGGTTGTGGCGGTGAGCCTGCTAGACCTAGATGTTCTTCATAGCAGTAAGCCAGTATGTTTAGGCCCGTGGGGTGACCAAGCCTGAACATCGCTATTTCAAGATTGTAATATATATTGAGAGTTAATCCTCTCTGTGGTTTTTCCCCACCTTTGGGGTTTCCATGTAAATCTAGTGTCTCTTATGTTTGATGTTGTATTTATGGTTAAGTTTTTGATTTCATGCTCTCATTGTTAAAACATCATAATTGTGGATAAGTGATGAATGTTTGAATTCCATAAAGTGTTTAAGTTTTGTGACAACTGATTCACCCCCCCTCTCAGTTGTCTGGTGCATATCAATAATTGGTATAAGAGAAAGGTTCCTCTGAAAAAAGTTTGACAGCTTGAGGAAGATCTGAAATGTCTTACAAGAAGGAAGCGCCACATTTTGATGGAACAAATTATGTTCTCTGGAAGGCTCAGATAAAAATCCATCTTATTTCTCTTGGTGTCAAAGTTTGGAAAGTTGCAGAAATAGAATATGTCATACCTTAAAATGGTTCAATGACTGAAGATGAAATCAAAGAATATGAGATAGATATCAAGGCAAGAGATGCTCTACTAAGCTCATTAACTGACTCAATACTAACGAATGTGGTGGATCTTGAAACAACAAATAAGGTATGGGAAAAGTTGAAAAATCTGTATGAAGGAGATGACTTTGAGAAGGAAGCCAAGTTGCAAAGTTTGAAAGTGAAATATGAAAGGTTGAAGATGAACAATGATGAAAACATATCAACCTTTATGTAAAGAGTTGATGAACTTGTTATAGGGATAAAAGCCACAGGCAGAACTCTCAAAGAAAAGGAAATCGTCATGAAAATACTCAAATCTCTGCCCAAGTCCTACTATCACAAGGTGGCTACGATTGAAGAATTCATGCAAGTAAAAATAGGTAACATGGATTAGTTGCTTGGTAAGGTTATTACTTTTGAAATGAGGGAGTTAGATGATGCTCTGCTAAAAGTTGAGACTACCTTCAAAGCTAGTACTCTTGAAAGTACTTCTAGATCATAAAAGTATAAAGTAGAATCTGATAATGAGATCGATGAAGTTGAAGCCAACTTTGTGGATAGGCTGCAAAGAGGATCTGGTAAGTATAAAGGCAAATTACCTTTCAAATGTTTTTCCTGTGGTAAAGTAGGTCATTTTGCTTCCAAATGTCCTAAAAGAATTGAAAGAAATAAAAGAAGATATGAGAATAGACCTAGGATGCAAAAGAAGTGTTATTATATTAGAGATTTTGATGATGATGAAGGACTATCAGATAATGGTCAACTAGATAATGCTAATCCCTCTATAACTAAATGCTTGTTCATTTCTATTAAGGAAGATCTTGCCAATGGGAAGTACTTTGGCTACTCAAGTCATTAAGGACAAAGATAAATGCGTTATTTATAGTGGTTTCTCTCACCACATGACTGGTGAGAAAAGTAAGTTTGTAAGTTTGGAAAGATATGATGGTGGACTGGTTAGGTTTGGAGATGATACAACTAGTAAAATTTGTGGAAAAGGATCTATTTCTTTTGATGGCAAGCATAATACTAATGATGTCTTGTATGTGAAAGGATTAAATCACAATCTTCTGAGTGTGGGTTAGATGCGTGACAGGGGCTATGAATTAAGCTTCAAGGACAATGGATGAAAGATTAGGGAAAGCTCCGGAATAGTCATTGCAACTGGTAAAAGACTAGAGGTAATATCTAGCATTTGAAAGGAAATTAGAACTATTACTTGTTGACTCAGATTGATGAGAGTTGGTTATGGCATAGAAGGTTATGTCACATAAATTTTTATAATATTATGAAGATAAGTACTACATAGATTGTTAGAGATTTGCCTAAGATTTTGAAACCTGCTAATCTAGTTTGCAAGGAGTGTCAATTTGGGAAACAAACATGAACAAGTTTCAAATGCAAGGATCAATTAGTTGGAGGATTACTTGAACTAGTGCATACAGATTTGTGTGGACCTACCAGAGTAAGATGTTTGCAAGGAGACATGTATTTCATGTTGCTCATTGATGATTATTCTAGAATGACTTGGGTCACCTTTTTGAAAGAGAAAGATGAAGCTCTAGATAAATTCAAGGCATTTAAGGCAATGGTTGAAAATGAGATGGATTTAAAAATCAAATGTTTGAGATTTGATAGAAGAGGAGAGTTCACATCAAATGAATTCAATTTCTTTTGTGAAGAGCATGGAATAATGAGACATCTATTTGTGCTTAGAACTCCACAACAAAATGGAGTTGTTGAAAGGAAAAATAGAATAGTTCAAGAAGCTACTAGAACCATGATGAAGGAAGCTCATCTTTTAGAAGCATATTGGAGAGAAGCAATTCACACCACAGTATATATCCTAAACAGAGTTCAAGTAAAAGGTAACAGTTGAAAAACTCCCTATGAATTGTGGCATGGTAGATTTCCTACTGTGAAATATTTCAAAGTGTTTGGTAGTAGATGTTACATCAAAAGAGAAGAAGATTTGGGCAAGTTTGATGCTAGATGTGATGAAGGAATCTTCCTTGGTTACTCCACCAAGAGTAAGGCTTACTGGTGCTATAATAATAGGCTAAATAAGATCATAGAAAGTGAGAATATTAAATTTGATGAGTGTAAGGAAAGGTCTTCATAATGAAGTGGATATGAGTCAGATGATCCAAATGTTTCAGAAGTGGTACAACATGAAGACAACACAAATGAAGAAGAACAAGCTCCAGTAAGTGATACCAAAACTTCAAGATATGTAAGAATTAATCATTCTAAAAATCAAATCATAGGAGGTAAAAGAAAAGGAATATTAACTAGAAGAAAAGCTGCAGAAGAACAAGTAAATTTCTGTCTAATCTCTAAGATTGAACCTAAAACTGTGGATAAGGCTTGCAAAGATGAAAATTGGACAAAGGCTATGGAAGAAAAATTGATGCAGATAGAGAAGAATCAGAGATGGGATCTTGTTCCGAGACCAACATACAAGAATGCAATTAGTACCAAGTGGGTCTTTAGAAACAAAATGAATGAGAATGGTGAAGTGGTAAGAAACAAAGAAAGATTGATATGTAAAGGATATGCTCAGGTTGAAGGAATAGACTTTGAAGAAACTTTGACCCAGTAGAAAGGATTGAAGAAATAAGGATGTTTCTGGCTTTTGCAACATACAAAGATTTCAATGTTTATCAAATTGATGTGAGGTCTGCCTTCTTAAATGGAGAGTTGGAAGAGGAAGTCTATATTGAACGACTAGAAGGATTTCAGTCATCAGAGCAAGGGGACATGATATGCAAATTGAAGAAAGCATTGTATGGATTAAAACAAGCTCCCAGGGCATGGTATGCACAGTTGGATAGGTACCTGATATAGATAGGGTTTAGTAAAGGTATGACAAATAGTAATCTCTACTTCAAGATCAATGATGAACAAACCCTGATTGTTGTTATTTTTGTTGATGAAATTATTTTTAGAGGAAATGAAGGTATGTGCTCAATTTTTGCTGGGGAAATACAAAGTGAATTTGAAATGTCCATGTTTGGAGAGATGAACATTTTAGGTTTGTAAATAAGTCAATCAGATAAGGGTGTCTTCATTTCTCAGTCTAAGTATGTGAAAGAGTTGTTAAAATGATTTGGGATGGAAGAATCTAAACTAGTATGCACACCTATGATAACTAGTTGTAAGTTGAGCAAAGATGATAACTTACCCATGGTAGAGCAGAAAATGTATAGATCTATGATTGGAGGATTACTTTATCTGACCCAAACCTGACCTGACATAATGCATGCAGTGATTCTTGTGGCAAGATTTTAGGAAGAACCAAAGGAATCACATGTGATGGTAGTCAAGAGAATTCTGAGATATTTAAAAGGCATAATAGATTATGGTTTGTGGTACCCCAAGGATAGTTACTTTTCTCTCAGTGCATATACTGATGCAAATTGGGGTAGAGATGTGGATGATAGAAAAAGCACAAGTGGAGGTACATTTTTCTTGGGAAAAGGATTAGTATCTTGGTTAAGCAAGAAACAAGATTCAATATCCCTGTCTACTACAGAAGCAGAATACATTGTAGCAACATGTAATTGCACTCAAGTATTATGGATGAAGTAGACATTGAAGGACATCAGAGTTGTGTATGAAGATCCAATTACAATCTTTGGTGACAATACAAGTTCCATCAACATATCAAAGAATCTAGTGATGCATTGAAGGACAAAGCATATATCCATTAGGTATCATTTTTTGAGATAAAAGGTGATAGAGAATGAAGTGAAGTTGGAGTATGTTTCTACCAAGGATCAGATTGTAGACATTTTTACCAAGCCTTTGTCTAAGGATACTTTTGTGTATCTCAAAGAAAAGTTAGGGGTCATCACCCCTCCTTCTCTAAACTAAGATGCACAATAGTGCATCAGTCTAGAGGTGTTCAAAAGTCTAGATTGATGCTTCTTAGGGATACTTCTAAGGGGGAGTAGTTAAAGAGTTTAGAAGAGAGATTAGATGAGAGTAGAAGAATGCAAGTATGTACCCTTTGCCATTGATGTCAAAGGGGAGAGAAGTCGTGAAAAACTTAGAGTGCAGATGTGTAAGAGAAAGGGGGAGAATTTTGGAGAAAGAAAGAGTGTAGGTGTGTAAAGAGAAAGGGGGAGAATCTTGTCTTGATGGCTATTACAGTTATTCACATAATATCTTGCCGTCAATGACAAAGGGGGAGATTGTTGCAAGTATGTGCCTAATTAGTGTTGTCATTGATGTCAACATATTCTTGTTGTCATTGGTGTCAACTGTATCTTACTCTATTACTTGTTTAGAAGACTTGTATGTTAAGGATATTGAGAAAATTAGCCTCTTTGAAAGAAACAAGTGAGTTACAGAGAAGTACAGCACAAACAATGAATTGTATACTGAAGAATAGTCTAGTAAACTACTTTGCATTTATTCATCCTTGAAGATCATGGTCTCTGGATTGGAAGTAAGTTAGAAGTATGTCTAAGGATGCTACATTCTAGGTTTGAGTCATCCACATGAAGATATGAGTGAGTTGTATTCACCAGAGTGAAGCCTACTTTTTCTGTAAGTTTAGTTGAGATAGGAAGATAGTATTTGGCTCTACATTCCTCTGCACTCAAGTATTTTTCTTTGTAGTTCTAGAGGGAAGTATGGGATGATGATAAGTGCCTACAATTGAATGGGTCATGGTTTGGTTGTCCGCAACCTATCTTTCTTTTATGACAATTGAAGATAGTGAAGTTCATGTGTTATGGTGAGAAGATTCCTATCGATAAAGTGGTTAAGGTTTGTGTGGTTGCTCCTGATGATTATAATGTGCGTGTGGATGTCTCCTAATCATGTTCCTATCTAGACTTTGGTCTGCATTAAGAAATTGTGGTGATATGTGAAGATTATTTCTAGTTAATGTACCATGTAACCAGTCTTGGCTGACCTAGTTGATCCCAGTGATTGCAGAGATCTCTAGAAGATTGTGGAAGCATGTTTTGGCATGCAAGATTATGTTTGAGTCCCAGCTAAGCCATGGTGTGATCCACAATTCATTCCCTTTGTATGATATTACAATAGGTCAGTACCTATTTTGTAAATGTTTGTAATACTAATCTTAGAGATTGTTCCAATGGTTAATGCCGACCTTGATGATCATTCCAAGGTTGATGTATTGTATAAATACTTGTAGTTGAGTCATGGAAATGTGTCCTTGAGAAAAAATGAATATATATTAAGAAAGGTCCAAAGGCAGAGTAGAGGAGGGACAGAGAAAAGAAGAGGAAGAGTAAAGCAGAGGAAAGGCAAAGCAAGAAATTATTATACTTCAGTTGTAAAAAGTGAAAGGTGTTGATCATGGTAACGAATAGGGTTTAATATCCCTTATTGTAATCTTGCTAGGTTTAGGGTTGTGGTGGTGAGCCTGCTAGATGTAGTTGTTCTTCATGGAAATAAGACAATATGTTTAGTCTCATGGGGTGATCAAGCCTGAACATCACTATTTCAAGATTGTAATATATAGTGAGAGTTAATCCTCTCTATGGTTTTTCCCCACCTTGGGGTTTTCCACGTAAATCTAGTGTCTCTTATGTTTGATGTTCTATTTGTGGTTAAGTTTCTGATTTCATGCTCTCATTGTTAAAACATAATAATTTTAGATAAGTGATGAATGTTTGAATTGCAAAAAGTGTTTAAGTTTTGTGACAACTGATTCACCCCCCCACCCCGCTCAGTTGTCCAGTGCATAGCAACAAGATCCTTGCTTTTCTTGAAAGGGCAGCATCCTATTGTCAAATCATTAGGTGGCTGACACCATGACACAGACAAACCCATATGCTAGTCATAATCAAAAGGTATGTTAGAAGGTAATAGATTTATTGGTAAAGGAATAAACATATCACACCAATATTGGCCTCTAGGATTAAAGGTATAATTAATCCTTAACAATTCATCAAGATAGGCATAGTCCAGTTCTATCCTTCTTGCAAGGTAAGATGGAATTAGAGTTGGTTTGAAGTCATAGATTACTGCCTTAGAAAACCAATCAAAACCAAGTGGATAAAATTACACTTTTGGGAGACCATAGGGCCAAGGTGTGGTAAGGTGGTTGATCATTTTTCAAACAATGCCCAATGCAAATTGCCATGAATATGATTGAAGAACTCTTCCATGTCCCTAGTGAGAATCATATTGAAGTTATTGGCATGATCTTCAACCTTAGTTTGTCTGAAAGTTATGTTGTTAATAAAGATGAACTTGATATTCTTCAACACATTCATTTTTATTTCTTTGGGCCACTGTGGAGAAAAAAGAGAATTGATGCAGAGATCAAAATTGTATTTGTGCATGATAGTACATGTTGATGGATTTTTTTCAAGGCCAACATGACTGAGGAATTCTCACTCTTGATAAGGTTCAATAAACCCTTCTTCATAATGGTGATTTATTAGAAGCCTTTAATAATCCAACCATCTATTTAACATGTATACTAGAATAATAGGGTATAGAATTAATGGTGGCAATTATCTGACTGTCAAAAGGGAGTTGTCTTCTAGATAAATAATTTCTTCATATTCAGGACAATCATCTATTAATTCAATCATCATAGATGTAGATTCAACCAAGGTTTCCATTTCTCTTGTGTGACTATGAACAAGTGGATTATTGTCTCCCTAAATCCATTCAATATCAAAATCATAACTCATAAAATCTAGATACCAACGGGCAATTCTCCCATGAGCTAGATCTTTATCTAGTATTTTCTTTAAGGGAGACCTTCATTGGCTGGCTATCTTTTTGGACTACTAAATGTCTAGGCTTCAAGAAGATTTTAAACTTTTGGATTCCCTTTTTAGTAGCAAAAATCTCCTCATAAATTGTGTATTTTCACTTAGAACTAGTGAAGGTTCCATATATATATCCACAGATTTGTACACCTTGTAGGGGAATTTCCTACAATAATACAACCCTCCAAATACTATTAGATGTATCAATATATAAAATCAATGGATAACCATCTTTAGTAAAATGTAGAGTAGGAAGATGCCAGTATTTTTCTTTAATCCTTTTTATTATTTCTGTTAGCTCATAAGTCCATTCTTTAGCTCCATCTTCTAACTATACTTGAATTTTTGCTCTATCTTTGGCCAATCCATTATAGAAAGGAGAAACATAGATTAAAGAACCCCAAAACCTTTGAATCTACTTTTTCCCAATCAAAACATCAAGAAACTTATTGATATGTTTCAAGATATGGGGTTGCAATTTTACATTTCCCTCTGAAACAATCAAACCAAGATAATCAATTTCTCCTTGGCCAATCACCATTTTATTGGCTGACAGACATATCCCATGTTCTTTTACATCCTTGTACAAAAACTGCAAATGTTATAAATATTCTAAAGCATCTGCTGAAAATACAATAATATCATCAATATATGCAATGCAAAAATCTTTGAGCATCCTTAGGGCCTTATCCATTCTCCTTTGGAGGTAAGTAGGTGCAATTTTTAACCCAAAGGGCATCACATTTTATTCATAAAATCCTTGAGGAAATGAGAAAGAAGATTTATACATGTCTTCCTCTTTAACTTTTAAGAAGACCTTCTTGGAGGTAGCTCTCATAATCAGATTTGTGTTGAATGGAATTGGATAGTTGAAAGGAAGAATTATATATTTAAGATGTTTGTAATAAATGCAAAGTATTTTCTTACCTATTTCTCTTTCTTCTCACTTATTTACCAAAAAGGCTGGACAACTAAAAGGACTCTTACTTTTTGTGATAAAATGTCCTTGAAGCAATTCTTTTAAGTGATCATCCATTTATTTGACTTCTGTAGGACTCATCAAGTATGTTGGCTCAAAAGGGATCACTGAAAGGCATTCTAGTTTTAATTTGATCTCACATTCTTCATGTTGTTTAGACCAGAATTGTAGAGGATTCATGCTACAACAATCTTGCTGAAATTTGGCTTTTAGAGGTTCAAGTAGTAATGGTGGCTTTTGTACTTAAGATTGGCTTTTTCTTTTCTACTAGATGTGGTAGTCTTTTTGTCAAATTTGTAATTTACCACCTTCAAAGAAGGAATCTTAATTTTCCCATCTTCATGTCTAAGTGAGACTTAATGAGTTCTCAGGACAAAGGGTTCATATTTAGTCAGAAAGAAATACCCTAATAAGGCATCACCTTGAACATCATTATACTCAATATAATCAATAACAAATTTCTTTCCCTGAATCTCAGTTGTTACATCTTATCCATATATTCCAATCTAAATCTCTTCTCCATTTATTGCATAGCCTTTTGGAAGGTTTGGTCTTGGCTTCCAGAATTCTAGAGGAATTGTATTTGTTTTTGCAAATATTTTGTAAGATCTAGAGTCTACAAAGGCATCCATTGGGATATGCGTATAGTCAGGAAAATAAAAAATGATACAAATATATGTGCAATTTTCAGCAAGGTATAATACATTTACTGGTTCTTTGAGATTAGGATCAGAACTACTACTTCTAGAATCACCATTTTTATTATCACCCTTGAATAATATTGTGTGAATCTCCCCCATGGTAGAATTGAGTGTGGTGATTTCTTTTCTCTATAAATAGACCCGTCGGGTAAGATTTTGAATTTCATTAGTGAGATAATCCAGTTTGGAGAAAACAACATCAAGTTGATTTGGCATAGTTTAATGAGAGGGCTTCTTAAAAGAAGGAGGTGGAGAGAAAGGATGAGGGGAAGTTGGGTTTTTCTTCCAACTAGGATATTTATAGCGATGGGAAGTTGAAGGTTTAGAATCTTTAAGCTATTGTTGCAGAGAATCACGCTCCGTTTCCCATGCTTTAATGTTCTTGAGTTATTGTCTAATTGCATCTCTCCTTTCTTCTTTTGTCCCAGGCATTTTGTATGGATATTTTTCATTAGCCATATCAATTTGGAAATTTAGGTCTTTGATGGCTTGGTGAACAACATTCTTAACTATAGATGAAGATTCAGGAGAACTTGATGATATAGAAGCGCATGAAGCACTTTCCTTTTCAGAAGATGAATGACAATTTTTTTAGACTTATCCTTTCCCATTGAAACCTATTTAGGAAAAACTTCTACTAATTCGAATAAATCATAAAAGGAAAACTCAGCAAAAGATTCAAGAATATCTAAAATCTCCCAATTGTTATATACATTTTGTTCTTGGAATAGAGCATAAACTTTGGTTCTGGGATTTAATTTTCTACGACAATTTGTGGTATAATTAGGACCTTTATAGATAAACCATTTTACTAGTCCTTTTCCTGGATTCTTATTTTTCTTGAACAATTATTTGGGAGGCCTTCCATTTAAAGAAATAATTTTTAATTATAGGAGCGAATCTAATTTTTTTTCTTATAGCCCTTATGCTTATTCTTGAATGATCTTTCTATATTATCATCATCACAAGGACATTTTGTACACTTATTGCATCTACAAAACTTTCCACAAGACCTTTTTCTAAATTTTTTGATGTACTGAAAATCTTTAAGCTAGTTAATTAGAGGCAAAATGTAATATTCCTTCTAATTGCAAGAGGAATTATACTACTTTTTGTTGTCATTTAATGCCTTCAATAGACATTGTGTGTCCAACTTATATGTGACTAAAATTTTTAATTCAAAAAATGTGAATTTTTCAACTTTAGTCTTTTTTCTATCAATTATATAGTCTTCTACCCATTCTCCTAATCCACAAGGCAGTGAATTAAGATAATATTTCTTTTTGGTGGTGTCATGAAGTTTGTTAGCTGCAATCATGTATTTTTCAAAAACAAGATTATACCAGTGCATCTTTCCTAGAATCTTGAGTTTTAGAGAATATAAAATCTTTTTAGCCTCAAGAATATCATTCCTTGTTTCACCACAAAATAACATTATAAGAAGAAATTTTAATTGAGAAAAACCTTTAGTAGATATATCATTTCTACCCATATCCATTTCTTTCACATATCTCTCACTTGTTGTTGGATCTTGGGTAATGATGCCATTATTTGGTAAGGTATTCCACCAATTTCTAAGTTTACCAGATGTTAGTCTAACATCATATAACACTTTGTTAGAATCAGACCAATCAAAGCTTTGAGTATCATAGAAATTTCCTAATTTGTCACACCAGGTATATGTAGCATCATAGGGATCCACAAATTTATCAATATTGAGAATATATCCTAAAGTGGCATAAGTTCTTAGCTATTTAGGTCTCAAATTTTAAGAAATAGCATCCCTCATTTCTACATCTATATTACTACTTACTAATTCATGGCTGGCCATGAATGTTTCTAAATTTTTTGCTTCATTTATCTGATCTAGAATAAATTCTTCTTCAATGTTGTCTGGTTCAATTTCTTCTTCTGAAGCATGAGAGGATTCCATTTATTAAATTACCTCTTCATCAGAGATAGGGGCATCTTGACAACCTACGATAGGCTCATCCATATAAATTGGTTGTTTATCCTTATCTTCAATATTTAGTTCTTGTAGCCAATATTTAAGCTATTCTGTATGTTGCATGGCATATTCTTTATGTTTGGGAAACATCAACTTAGTATGTATGGAGGAGGTTTTGTCCTAGAGGGACCTATTTGCTATTCTTCTTGAGGTTTTCACTAAATAATAGACTTTTCCTTCTTTGAATATTTAAAACCTTAGGAGATTTTGATTTAGAGAAGTGAGATTTAGCTTCCTCATCTTCTTCCTTAGAGCTATCTTTACCTTTCTAAGAAACTCTGATCATTTTTGTATATTTCTTAATTTTTTCAAAGCTTTTGGCCACATTTTCTAATAAAGCTTTATTTTCCTGGGCCTAAGTGTCTCTTCTAACATCTAAAGTGGCTAAATCATCAGACATCTTAGTAGTATATGTATCTATCCATTGGACCAATCCCTGAATATTTGTAGTGCAGGAGCACCAAGGGCTTAGAGCCCATGTGTATATAGTTTGCATTTTGTTGTGATGTTTTGAATTTTCAAAATAGGGTAGAGCAGGAAGAAGTTTATACATGTGCAAAGTAAACCCATCGGAGTGAGTATTGATATCGGCGTAGATGGAAGATGTATCCCCGATACTTCATGTTATACCGATGGAGGGCTAGCTATCGGCTTGAGGTTTACTATCGGCAGGAGTTCGGTGTCTTATGCCAATCTCCAAGGTCTTACCGATGTGTGATGTCCATCGGCATAAGGGTGGTCATCGGCGAAGCCTGTGGTTGTGTCTCCAATCGCTTGGTGTTATCCCGATGGAGTGGTAAAGGTTGGTGAAGGCCATCGGCATGAGAATCACTATCGGTGAAGGATGTGGGTGTCACTCCGATATTAATTGTCTGTCTGATGAAGTGTTGCTGAGGCTTGTCATCGGTATGACACTTGCTATTGGCGATGGCTGTGAAAGTCACTCTGACAGCTATGTGTTTCTCCGATGGAGTTGGACGTTGGTGCAAGGACTTCTATCGGAGTAGCTTTAAGGCTTTAGACTGATGCACAGTGGTCATGCCGACGGAGGGTGAAGACTTGGTATCGGTGAGACAAGGGACTATCGAAGTTCATGGTTGAATGTTGGCTGATAGTTTGGGTTGTGCCGATGGGGGTAGACAGGGGTCGTCAGCAGCAAAAGTGTCGACAATAGTTTACTAAGCTGTCAGATATATAAACTGTAGTGGCCAACTTGAACGGGTGCATGTGGGACTAAAAGTTCTCATGAATGCGAAAGTCAATAGAATGCATATCGACAGGGGAAGAATATGACCGGTGCAACAAAGAATCTGTCTTGCTGATGGGAAAGCATAAGTATGTTTCAATGAGACATCTGTGTTATCTTGCTGATAGCACAAAGCTGAACCAACAGTTGGAATACCAACCATTCTGGAATTGGAACCATCCTATAATGGACATGGAATACTTATAAAATGCAGCATTCTTTCTGTATGAGGTGTTGAGCAGAAGAAACAAGAAAAAGATTTTGATTTGAGAAGCAGTTTGATGTAAAGGCAATTTTTGAATAAAAATCAAATTCAGTAGTTAGATCATTTGTGTATTTCTTTTCTATTTTCAGTTTACCATTCTGCCGTAGGTTAGTCTTTTCTATTTCTGCAAGTTTGCTTTCTTTTGCAAACCATGACTCTGTTTTGATGATTCTTCAAATCCCATTGTACAGTATGGAGGTCATCAAATAGAGCCATGCTCTTTGTTTGTTTTTCTTTTGTGGGGTGGTTGGATTGCCGGCTAGAGGCAATGCATGCTTGTTCTAGGCGAGCTCAGTGAGTAGTCTGACTAGATAAACAAGTAGGAAAATAGATTTGCAGGGGTGGAAAAATAGAGAGAAGGAAAGTGAGTAGCAAGCAGTCTAGACCCTTGAACAGAGTGAGAAGGGTGGGTAACGGGCTTAGAAAGTTATGTGCCATTTAGGCAGTACCTTGGAAGTAGTGAGGACAATGTATGTGTCCCACACCAAGCAGAAAAGTAGAGTTTTCCATCTTTGCAAAGAGTATGTCTTTTAGCACTTTAAATTGGTAGGAAGGCTAGTGTTGTCAAACAGTCTTGTACACCTACAGGATGCAGAGCAGGCAGCCTAGAGTCCTCCCTATCAAATTGGTATCAGAGCAGTAAGATTTGGGTTATTCCTAGATAGGAATAGAAGAGTTGTATGTCATCACCGAGTTCAAGTGAGTCTGTTAGTTCATCCAAGAAAATGGTGACTAATGCAGAGTTAGCAAAGAAAGTTGAAGATCAAGAGGAGGAGAATAGACTCCTACAAGAAAGACTAGCAGAAATGGAGAGTAAGTTAGGCTTAATGTTGCAAAAGACTGAAGAAGTCAGCCAGAGAGTTAAATATTCTGAGGATAAGGGAAAAGGTGTATCTATAGAAGATGAAGAGCCCACACCTGATCCTAAGTTGGAAGAAGAACCATTCTTGAAAGCTTTGAAAGTAATGAGTGGTAAAACATTGGAAGGAGTACCACTTTTCAGTGGGAAAATGGACCCAGATTTGGTCATGGAGTGGATAGAAGGACTTGAAAATCACTTTGAATGTGATGGTGTAAGCGAGGCACAGAAAGTAAAGGTGGCCAAATCTAGACTCAGGGGAGCTGCCTTAACCTGGCGGAAATTTGTGTAGACTGAAAGAGCAAAAGAAGATAAGAAGCCCATAGCTACTTGGAAGGGAATGGTAGCTAAAATTAAAGAAGCATATATGCCAGAAGATTATGAAATACAGCTGCATAGGAAGAGACAGAATCTGAGACAAAAGGAATTAGATGTCAGTGCATACACTGAAGAATTCCAAAAGCTATGCTTAAGGTCCAAAGTAATGGAGGATGAAAGCATAAAGGTAGCAAGGTACCTTAACAGTCTGAAGTGGAATATACAAGAAGAAATCAGTTTGTTGAGTCCTACAACAGTGCAAAAATACTATCAGCTGGCACTAAAAGTGGAGGAAAAGAATAAGAGGAAACAAGACTCAAATAGCAGAGGAAGAGGAAGAGGCAGAGATAACAGAGGACACAGAGGAGGTTTTGGTGGAAGGAATGCTGACAATAGATCCCAAGCAGAATCCAAACTCACAGAGCAGAGCGGGGAGTCAAGTGGTAGATGAAACCACAGAGGAAGAGGATCTAACAGAGGAAGGTCAAGAGGATTAGGCAGAGGATCCTATTTCACCAACATGAAGTGTTACAACTATGGCAATCTTGGTCATCTAGCATATAGGTGTCCAGAAAAGACCACATCCTCTTCTCAAGGAGGTGATAAGAGGAATCACTATGTCCAAGACAATGCATCTAGCAGCCAGTTACCTGAGGTCAATCTGAACTCAGAAGATGGAGAGAACCTAATGATAAGGAGAACCTTGATGAAGGAACCAGTAAAGTCTGAACCAAGCCAGAGGAGAGCACTATTTAGAATCAAGTGCAAGATTTTGAATAAGGTATGTAAAATTATCATAGACTCAGGATCTACTCATAATATTATTTTTGATGAGGTAGTTAGAAAACTGAATTTGAAAAGAATTACTCATGCAAACCCATATAGAGTCACATGGTTGAATAAGGGGCAACATGTGGTAGTGAATGAACAAAGTTGGGTAGAGTTTAGTATAGGTGGCTATAAGGATAAGGTATTATGTGATATACTACCATGGATGCATGCCATCTCTTATTGGGCAAACCATGGCAGTATGACCGAAAAGCAGTACAAGATGGTGAGAAGAATGCCTATTCTTTTTAGAAGGATGGTGTCACCTATAAAATTCAGTCATTGGAAGATGAAGATGCAGTTCAGACAAAGAGTCCTAATATCTTAGTTGTGAGTCGAAAAGAGTTTCTGAATACTCTTAAGGAAGATGGTATTGGTTATGCCATCATAGTAAAACCAAAAGAAGGACAGTAGGATAAGAAGACAGAGATTCCCAAAGAGATGCAGCCTATACTGGAGAAGTATAAGGGCATAATCAGTGATGGTACACTAGCCACATTGCCTCCACAGAGAGCAATAAGCCATCAGATAGACCTGATTCCAGGGGCATCTTTGCCAAACAAGGCACCTTACAAGATGACTCCAGATCAGCACAAAGAGATTTCCAGGCAAGTGCAAGAGTTGCTAGATCAAGGATTGATCAGGAAGAGTATTAGTCCTTGTGCATTGCCCACAGTGTTGGCACCCAAGAAAGGAGGATCATGGAGATTATGCACAGATGCCAGAGCCATAAACAAAATAACTATAAGGTATAGATTCCCAGTTCCCAGAATTGAAGATCTCATGGACTGTATTAGAAAAGCAAAGTATTTCACCAAGATAGACCTGAAGAGTGGTTACCACCAAATAAGAATCAAGGAAGGAGACAAGTGGAAGACAGCCTTCAAGACCACAGAAGGACTGTATGAGTGGCTTGTTATGTCATTTGGTCTATCAAATGCACCCAGCACCTTTATGAGACTCATGAATGAAGTCCTAAAGGATTACATTGGTAAATTTGTTGTTGTTTTTCTAGATGATATTCTAATTTTTAGTCAGACCAAGGAAGAACATCTAGAACATATAAATACTATTTTGCAAAAATTACATGATGAACAACTAACCATAAATCTAGAGAAGTGTGAATTCATGAAGCAGGAATTGGTATACCTCAGTTTTGTGGTGTCCTAGGGAGAGTTGAAGATGGACAAGTCCAAAGTAGAAGCCATATTGAGCTAGCCTACTCCCAGAGTAGCCACAAAGGTGAGAAGTTTTCATGGCTTAGCCCAGTTTTACAGAAAGTTTATCAGAAATTTTAGTGGAATATGTGCACCCATGTTGGATACAATTAAGGGTGGAATGAAAGCAAAATTCAGATGGACACCGGCTGCAGATAGAAGTTTTGAAAGGTTGAAGAAAGAGGTAGCAACACAACCTGTTTTGTTGTTGCCTAGTTTTGATAAGCTATTTACTACTGAATGTGATGCAAGTAATATAGCTGTAGGAGCAGTGCTAAATTAGGAAAACAGACCTGTAGCCTTTTTCAGTGAGAGGCTAAATGAAGCAAAGTGTAAGTACTCTTCGTATGACTTAGAGTTGTATGCTCTAGTCCAAGCATTGAGGAAGTGGAGACATTATCTCCTGCCTAAAGAATTTGTTGTCTACACAGGTAACCAAGCTCTGAGTTTTCTAAACTCACAGGATAAGTTAAGCAGCAGGCATATCAAATGGATGGAGTACCTACAGTCTTATACCTTTACAATTAAGCATAAGAAGGGGCAGCTGAATAGAGTTGCAAATGCTTTGAGCAGAAGATTGCTCATAATGCAAGAAGTATAGTTGAAGAGCATTGGAATTGAAGATTTTAAGAATCTTTACCAAGATGATGAAGATTTTGCTGAGGCATACAAGGTATGTCAAGATTTTGAGAATCACTTTCACAGTGAGTTTGCAGATTTCACCTTACAGCAGGGATTGCTATTCAAAGGTGGACAATTATGTGTGCCAAGAGGATCTATGAGAGAAAATCTCATACATGAGAAGCACAATGGTAGTCTGAGTGGCCATTTTGGTCTGAATAAGACACTGGAGCTAGTCCAAAGGTTCTATTATTGGCCAAGGATGCCAAGAGACATCAGAAGGTATGTAGAGCAGTGTATCATATGTCAGAAGGCCAAGGGAACCACTTCAAATGCAGGTCTGTACCAACCCTTACCCATTCCTTCTAGACCATGGGAATGTGTAAGTATGGATTTTGTAGTTGGTTTGCCTAAGACTAAGACTGGTTATGATAGCATATATGTAGTTGTGGACAGGTTTAGCAAGATGAGCCATTTCATTCCCTGTAAACTGACTCATGATGCCAGTCATATAGCACACTTGTTTTTCAGAGAAGTGATCAGAATTCATGGACTTCCAGTAAGCATTGTGTCTGATAGAGATGCTAAATTCATGGGGCATTTCTAGAAAACTTTGTGGCAGAGATTGGGAACAAATTTGTCATTCAATTCAGCATATCACCCATAGACAGATGGTCAAATAGAGGTGATAAATAGGACATTGGGCAACCTACTAAGGTGTATAACCAAAGAATATGGACAGAGTTGGGATCTTGTCATTCATCAGGCAGAATTTGCCTATAATGATAGTGTGAATAGGACTACTAGTAAGAGTCCATTCGAAATAGTCTATGGAATGCATCCCAGAGGTATATGTGAGCTTAGAAATATGGGAAACATGGAGAACAGAAGTGGACATGCAGAGGATTTTACACAATCCATGAAAGAAGTGCATGAGTAGGTGAAGAAAACCTTGACAGAGAACACACAGAAGATCAAAGATAGAGTAGATGCCCACAGAAGGGATATTCAGTTTGAGGTTGGTGATCTGGTTATGGTACACTCGAACAAAGCCAGAATGTAGAAAGGCATGCCAACCAAATTGCAGATGAGATGGATTGGTCCTTGCAGAATTCTGAACAACTATGGCAACAATGCCTATAGGATTGATTTGCCAGCAGACTTGGCAATTTCCCCAGTGTTCAATGTTTAGGACTTGGTGCCATATAAAGGTCCTCAATCAGCAGCAGATGGATCCATTTCAGAGAAGGAACAGACAGCAAAAGATGTGACTTTGCCACTAAAACCCAAACTGCAGGCAGAGAAAATACTGGATTCAAGAGTACAGAAGCAAACTAGACATGGTGTGTACATGGAGCACCTGATCAAGTGGAAACAGTTGCTTGAAGCAGAGGCTACCTAGATTGCAGAGTCAGAGTTCAAGAAACGGGGCATTGATTTTGCCTTGTTGTCCCCGGAGGTGACTTGACTTCTTCCGCACAGGGGAGTATGGGGCAGGAGCACCAAGGGCTTAGAGCCCATGTGTATATAGTTTGCATTTTGTTGTGATGTTTTGAATTTTCAAAATAGGGTAGAGTGGGAAGAAGTTTATACATGTGCAAAGTAAACCCATCGGAGTGAGTATTGATATTGGCGTAGCTGGAAGATGTATCCCCGATACTTCATGTTATACCGATGGAGGGCTAGCTATCGCCTTGAGGGTTACTATCAGCAAGAGTTCAGTGTCTTATGCCGATCTCCAAGGTCTTACCGATGTGTGATGTCCATCGGCATGAGGGTGGTCATCAGCAGAGCCTGTGGTTGTGTCTCCGATTGCTTGGTGTTATCCCGATGGAGTGGTAAAGGTTGGTGAAGGCCATCGGCATGAGAATCACTATCGGTGAAGGATGTGGGTGTCACTTCGATATTAATTATCTGTCTAATGAAGTGTTGCCGAGGCTTGTCATCGGTATGAGGCTTGCTATTGGCGATGGCTGTGAAAGTCACTCTGACAGCTATGTGTTTCTCTGATGGAGTTGGTCGTCAGTGCAAAGACTTCTATCGGTGTAGCTTTAAGGCTTTAGACTGATGCACAGTGGTCATGCCGATGGAGGGTGAAGACTTGGTATCGGTGAGACAAGGGACTATCAGAGTTCATGGTTGAATGTTGGCCGATAGTTTGGGTTGTGCCAATGGGGGTAGACAGGGGTCGTCAGCGGCAAAAGTGCCGACAATAGTTTACTAAGCCGTCGAATATATAAACCGCAGTGGCCGACTTGAACAGGTGCATGTGGGACTAAAAGTTCTCATGAATACGAAAGTCAATAGAATGCATATCGACAGGGGAAGAATATGATCGGTGTGACAAAGAATTTGTCTTGCCGATGGGAAAGCATAAATATGTTTCGATGAGACATCTGTGTTATCTTGCCAATAGCACAAAGCTGAACCGATAGTTGGAATACCAACCGTTCTGGAATTGGAACCGTCCTGTAACGGACATGGATTACTTATAAAATGCAGCATTCTTTCTATATGAGGTGTTGAGCAGAAGAAACAAGAAAAAGATTTTGATTTGAGAAGCAGTTTGATGTAAAGGCAATTTTTGAATAAAAATCAAATTCAGTAGTTAGATCATTTGTGTATTTCTTTTCTGTTTTCAGTTTACCATTCTGTCGTAGGTTAGTCTTTTCTATTTCTGCAAGTTTGATTTCTTTTGCAAACCATGACTCTGTTTTGATGATTCTTCAAATCCCATTGTACAGTATGGAGGTCATCAAACAGAGCCATGCTCTTTGTTTATTTTTCTTTTGTGGGGTGGTCGGATTGCCGGCTAGAGGCAATGCATGCTTGTTCTAGGCGAGCTCAGTGAGGAGTCTGGCTAGATAAACAAGTAGGAAAATAGATTTGCAGGGGTGGAAAAATAGAGAGAAGGAAAGTGAGTACCAAGTAGTCCAGACCCTTGAACAGAGTGAGAAGGGTGGGCAACGGGCTCAGAAAATTATGTGTCATTTAGGCAGTACCTTGGAAGCAGTGAGGACAATGTATGTGTCCCACACCAAGCAAAAAAGTAGAGTTTTCCATCTCTGCAAAGAGTATGTCTTTTAGCACTTTGAATTAGTAGGAGGCTAGTGTTGTCAAACAGTCTTGTACACCTACAGGATGCAGAGCAGGCAGCCTAGAGTCCTCCCTATCAATTTGTAACAAAAGTTTGGACATTTCTTAATTGGTAAGAAATTCTAGAAGTGTTATTCAAAAGAGATGTTTATTGTTTCTCTAATTTTAAAACATTTAAATCTATTTTATTTACATTATTCTCTACACTTAACAAATTTTCATAAGTAGAATTAGAATTTTTTAAATCTTGATTAATATCAAGGGCCATATCATCCGAATTATCTTGAGTAGACATCATCCACTGGGCTTGCCAGTTCCTTTGGGCCTTTGAGTTTTTCTACTTAACTCCCATAGTTGTGTGGAGTCTAGAATCATATCTGCTCCATAACTTTTTATTTGGATTGACTATTGTAAACGTCTTAGGGGTTGGCCATCTTCCTAGTTCGTAACTAGCAACTTCTAAAACTATATTTGGATCTATTTGAATTTATATCTAACCTTCTTTTCTCTACCATACCTTGGCAATGATTCTCACATCATGCAAGAAGGTTCATCCATCTTGAGAATTTTGATACCCTTTTGTTTTTTGTCTTCTTCTTCCTTTGGGGTCAAGTGAAGTCCAGAACTCACTTGCCTAACCAATTTACCCATTGAGACTAAGTCATTACTTAGATCAGAAGTGGAAGAAAAGGAAGATCTAGTCAGATAAGGATTAATAGACATACGATAATGAAGGGGGTAAATCACAAAACACACAATAACAGATATTGAACACAACAAATAGAACTTTCTTTTATTGAATTGGGTAACTCATTACATTACAGAAGCTCAATTATAATCAGAGGATGAACCCTCTACTGGCTGCAACACATTATAGCTTTCCCAACCTCAAGACTCTAGAATCTTCAGCCTTCTGTAACCCCAAATCAGCTAGGGTTTCTATTTTCCCCACCTATTCTTGACTCTACACTTGCCCCCTTAACTCTGCTACTGCCCAAGGTCCCCAAAATAGTCATAAACAACACTTTTTGGTAGCCTCCAACTAAATTTCAAAATTTGCAACTCCCTCCAAAAATAGGTCAACTTCTGGGAAGCATAACTTTTGATCCGGGTGTCCGATTGACAAACTGTTTTAAGCGCCAGAAATCCATAAATAGATTTTTGTCAAATTTTTGGGATGTTATGGGATGTTTTAGTGCCTCATATCTCATTCTAGAAATTTTTAGGGGCTTTTCAGAAAACAAAAACTTTAATATCTTTCAGCTCACAAATGATATTTGCCTGATTTCTTCGCCAAAGGTCTTATATTTCCATTATGTAACTTTATGGAAGTTTTTGCTTCATTATGTGCCCAAATACAAAACTTTCCTAAAATAGCAAGTACACTTTCCAAAATAGGCAGGTCACTATTTTTAGCAGTTTTGGAAAAAATGAAAGTCCTACATCATTATTCTAGATATTATGGAACCAAAAACACTAATTATGGAAAGAAATGAAAACAACTACAATGGTTTTGAATTAACTTCTTTTTTGGTGATGCAAGATTGCCCTTACACCTCTGGATGCTCCTACATCAGACACCTGGGGTAATTTGAGAAGTGACCCTGTCATGTCTTAGGTGTTTGTGTGAGAAAAACCCAAATGCTCAACCTCTACCTTAGACAACCAAGAAGAATCTTCAATAATCCTTCCTTTCCATTTCACTAGATATTCTTTGTATTGCCTGTTTTGAGTGCTCCTTCCCACACGGCTATCCAAGATCTCTTCTATCTCCTCTGTCAAAGTAGATGCTGGAATACTCCACTGTTCCTCTGTTGGTCCATCCTCTGTTCCACCTTCATGATATTCTTATAAATCAGCAATGTTGAAAATAGGGGAAATATTGATCCCACTCAGTAGCTCTACCTCATATGCATTTCTTGAATCATGCTTCTTCAGGATTTTGCATGGTCCAAATTTCTTCATTTTTAACTTATTGTATGTTCCAATTGGGAACCTTTCTTTTCTCAGGTGAACCATGACTTCATCTCCTACCTAGAACTCCTTATATCTCCTCTTCTGATCTACCTTAGCCTTGTACTAAATATTCATTTTATTAATGTGCTTTCTCACCTCTTCATGCAAATTCTTTAGATGTTCTGCATAGTCTTCAGCTTCGGCACTTGTCTTTTCTCCATTGTCTAGCTTCCTTAACTCAGAAGCATTTCTTGGGCTATTGCCATATACAATCTGGAATGGTGATTTACCAGTACTCCTATTAATAGAATTGTTGTAAGTAAATTTTGCCTATGGTAAAATCAAATCCCATCCCTTGGGTTTATCTCCTACTAAGCATCGTAGCAAGTTACCCAAACTCCTATTCACTACTTCAGTCTGTCCATCAGTTTGTGGATGGTGTGCAGAACTGAACTTCAAGTCTATCTTCAACTTCTTCCACAATGTCCTCTAGAAATAACCAACAAACTTGGTATCTTGGTCTAAAACTATGCTCTTTGGTAGACTATGTAGTCTCACCACTTCCCTGAAAAATAACTCTGCAATATGAACAACATCATTAGTCTTCTTACAAGGAATAAAATGTGCCATTTTCAAGAATTTATCCACCACTACAAAAATAGAATCATGTCCTCTCTATGTCCTTGGTAAACCAAGAACAAAATCCATACTAATATCATCCCATGGCTTCTCTGGTATAGGTAATGGTTGATACAACCTTGTATTCTGACTTGTTCCTTTTGCCATCTGACACACTCTCAAACTCTGCATAAATTTACTCACATCCTGTTGCAACTGTGGCCAATAATAATTTTCACCGACAATGGCAATGGTCTTATCTCGACCAAAGTGTCCAACTAATCCCCCACTATGCTTCTTCTTAATTAGGTTCTCTCTCATGGGACTCCTTGGAATGCACAATTGGCTTCCTCTAAACAACATGCCATCTTGGATTATGAAATCCAACCATTTTGTCCCGTCCAAAGTAATAGGTTCCAAACAAGTTTTCCAAGCCTCAACAAAATCTAGATCTTCAGGATACAAACTTTTGAGCTCATTGAACCCAACAACCTCTATCTTCATTTCTGTCAACGAATTTTGCCTTATGCTCAAGGCATCTGCAACTCTGTTGGACTTCCCACTCTTGTGCTTCAAAACAAAAGTATAGCTCTACAAAAACTCAACCCATTTTAAGTGCCTTTGATTTAACTTTCCTTGACTATTAAGATACTGCAAAGCCTAATGATCAGTATATAAAACAAAATCTTTTGGCAACAAATAATGTCTCCATTTCTTCAAAGTCTAAACTATTGCATAAAACTCCTGATCATAAACAAGATACTTTTTCTTGGCATCATTAAGCTTCTCACTAAAATAGGCAATGGGCTTACCTTCTTGGCTCAAAATAGCTCCTATACCACTACCACTAGCATCACAATCTACCTGAAATATCTTATTGAAATCTAGAAGTGCCAAAACAGGTTGCTCTATGACTTTCTACTTCAATGTATCAAAGCTCTTGCCTGCTCCTTTAGTCCATCTAAACTCTTTTCTATCGCCTCTCATTGTCTCGGTTAGGGGTGCACAAATGCTACTAAAATTCCTGATAAACTTTCTGTAAAAACTTGCCAAACCATGAAAAGATCTTACCTCCATTGCACTCCTTGGCGTAGGCCATTCAATGATAGCCCTTACTTTTTCTAGGTCCATCTTAAGACCTTCCTCTGAGACAACAAATCCCAGGTATACCAACTCCTTTGCAAAACTACATTTCTTCAGATTAATCAGCAACTTCTCCTCCCTCATCTTCTCTAGAACTCTTCTAATATGCATCAGATGCTCATCCAAAGTCTTACTAAAAATCAAAATATCTTCCAAATAAACAATAACAAAACTTCCCAAAAATTCTTTCAGTACCTCGTTCATGAGCTGCATGAATGTGCTCGGTGCATTGGTTAGCCCAAATGGCATTACTAACCAATCATACAAACCTTCCCTTGTCTTGAAGGTTGTTTTCCATTCATCTCCTTCTCTGATACAGATTTGGTGATACCCACTCTTCAGGTCAATTTTCGTGAAGTACTTGGCTCCACTCAAAAAATCCATGATGTCATCCATTCTTGGCAATGGAAATCTATACTTGATCATTATCTTATTGATGGCTTGAGAGTCTATATACATCCTCCATTCTCCATCCTTCTTTGGTGCTAGTACTGTAGGTACCGTACATGGACTTAGGCTCTCCCTTATCAGTCCCTTCCTCAACAACTCCTAAACTTGTCTGTTCAGCTCTTCATTCTTTGCAGGGGTCATTTTGTGGGCTTCCTTGTTTGGTAAATTGGCTCCTGGTATCAAATCCATTTGATGACTTATCTTCCTTACTGGTGGTAAAACTTGTGGTACATTATCAGAGATAATGTCCTGGAACTCTTCCAACATATCCAAAACTTCTCCTAGTACATCTTCACATTTCTCTTGACTAATCTTAGGAATCAATGCAAAGTAATGACGATCATTCTTCATACCCTCCAAAAATTTCCTACCATCTACAAAGCAAATTCTGGTAGTACTACATACCTTTTCTTCCACCTCCTTCAAGGACTTCAATTTATGATGAGCTCCATCTTTTGTTAGGGAATATGTGTTTGCACAGCCATCATGGACAACACTCCTATCATACTTCCACAGCCTCCCCAACAACATATGACATGCATCCATCAGTATGATATCACACAACACCTCACCATGGTAGTCCCCAATCTTGAACTTCACTAAACACTACTCATTGACCAAAGCTCTATGGTATTTCTACAACCATGCAATCTGATATGGATGCGGATGCTTTCTTCTTGTCAACTCCAACTTGTCAACCATCTCCTCTGAAACAAGATTATTAGTGCTTCCACTATCAATAATAATATCATAACACTTACCTTCAAATTTGTAGCTTGTGTGAAATAAACTCTTCCTCTGATTTGGTTATTTCTCCTCATTCAACAAGGTTCTTCTAACAACTAGGGTTTCTCCGCTTTCAACATCTTCAGAATGCTCAAACTGTGCATCTTCATCTACATGTGCAACTCGTGCATTACCTTTAGGTCTTCTATTTGTCCTTCCTTGATGTTGCGGACACTCATATGCTCAGTGCCCTTCTTCTCCACATTGGAAACAGGTTCCTCTAAAACCTCCTCTTCCAGGTCCTTGCCCAGGTCTACCTCTTCCTCTTCCTCTTTGCTCACCATTGTTCTGGTCACGTGGATGGTAGGTGTTATCCCCTCTTTGATTTCAACAGGTGCTTGCTTCTTCACTTTTCTTTTGATCTTCATTATAGCCTCCATAGGGTCTTCCACCAGTCCTTCCACCTTGACCTCTTCCCCTTTGCTTGCTATCAAATCTTTTGTTCAGCTTCTCTTCCACCTTCAGGAAAAACTGGTATGCATCTTCTATGGTGGTCATTCTGACCAGGCTCAACTCCTCTTGAATAGTTGGCCTCATCCCATTAATGTAATGGGCTACCTTCTCCTTGTTGGGCTCTGCATGGCCTGTCCTGATAGTAATTTTATAAAACTCTTCTATATACTCCTTAACAGACTTGTTACCTTGCTTCAATCCTTACAGCTTCTTTGGCAACTCCATCTCATAGTCCATAGGAATGAACTACTTCTTTAGTTTCTCCACCATCTGATCCCATCTAGTGATCTTTCCTTTTCCTCTTTTGTTCCTCTCTAATTGGACCTCCTTCCACCAAATATTGGTGTGGCCCTTCAACTATGTTTTTGCAAACTTAACCTGATCTGGGTCCTCCACATCTTCATACTCAAAATACTCCTCTATGTCATTGATCCAATCAATAAGCTGTTCTGGATTCAAATCTCTAGAATATGTAGAAACTTCAATCCTGGGCCTCTTTCCAATCTTTGAAATGGCCCTCAATAACCTAACTTCTGCAGGATCTCTACCAGCTTCTTGTTCTTCCTCAAGTAGCTCTTCTTTAGCTTCATCTTCACTTTCTTCTCTCGTCCTCAGCTCAAACCCTCTTCATAGCTCCTCTTGCAATGTATCGATTTGCCTTTATAGGGCCTAAAACCCTCTTCCGTTGAAGCATTCCTCCCAACATGATTTCTTCGTGGAGGCATCTTGGTCTCCACAGCAAACCCATAACCTCACAGTCAGTGATCTGTCTACACACTTAGTACCCCTTGCTTTGATACCACTTGATAAAGGGGGTAAATCACGAAACACACAATAACAGATATTGAACACATCAAATAGAACTTTCTTTTTTTGAACTGGGCAACTCATTACATTATAGAAGCTCAATTACAATCAGAGGATGAACCCTCTACTGGCTGCAACACATTACAACTTTCCCAACCTCAAGACTCTAGAATCTTTAGCCTTTTGTAACCCCAAATCAGCTAGGGTTTCTATTTTCCCCACCTATTCTTGACTATACACTTTCCCCCTTAACTCTGCTACTTCCTAGGGTCCCCAAAATAGTTATAAATAGCACTTTTGGGCAGCCTCTAGCTAAATTTTGAAATTTGCAACTCCCTCCAAAAGTAGGTCAACTTCTGGGAAGAATAACTTTTGACCTAGGTGTCTGATTGATGAACCATTTTAAGCACCAAAAAGCTCGTGATGTGAACTATCACGTCAGAAATCTGTAAACAGATTTCCATCAACTTTTTGGGACGTTATGGGATGTTTTAGTGCCTCATATCTTGTTCTAGAAATTTTCAGGGGCTTTTCAGAAAACAAAAACTTTAATATCCTTCAGTTCGCAAATGATCTTTGCCTAATTCCTTCTCTAAAGGTCTTATATTTCCATTATGTAACTTTCTGGAAGTTTTTTCTTCATTATGTGCCCAAATGCAAACTTTCCTAAAATAGCAAGTACACTTTCCAAAATAGGCAGGT
This sequence comes from Cunninghamia lanceolata, assembly GCA_027924645.1. NCBI lineage: Eukaryota > Viridiplantae > Streptophyta > Pinopsida > Cupressales > Cupressaceae > Cunninghamia > Cunninghamia lanceolata. The sequence goes on from BSBN01000144.1 coordinate 5,284,230, forward strand.
CACTATTTTTAGTAGTTTTGGAAAAACTAAAAGTCCTACATCATTATTCTGGATATTATGGAACCAAAAACACTAATTATGGAAAGAAATGAAAACAACTACAATGTTTTTGAATTAGCTTCTTTTTGGGTGATGCAAGATTGCCCTTACACCTCTATATGCTCCTGCATCATACGAGGTCTAGAAGCTGGATGGCTAGAATATGTAGTGCATTCCTTAGGGTTGTAATTTCAACATATGGTTTGTTACTGGTGCTAGGAAATGTATGTGCCATGGACAAACGTCTCTTCAATGTTTGGAGTCTTGGTACATTTTCATCAATAATTGGTTGTTCCATAATGGTTTTGTTTGGAATAGACTGGAGCATCACAGTAGCTACTCGCCTATTCTAGAATAGGGGTCTATTAAAGAACCTATTTGTTTTCACAGATAGGTCCTTAAATTGGGGTCTTTGTCGGTTCAACAGTTGGTCAATTATTGGAAATCCTATATCAAACACCGTGTGATCAATATGTCCAACATAATAAAGCAGATTTAAAGATCCTTGTCGTAAACTTACTCCCATGGGTAAAGAAAGTAGAAGAGACACATTATTCATCAGACTATAGATACAACAACCTCCAATAGTAGCATAGACCGATCCTGGTATTAGGGACATACCTTTGAATTGGATGAGAAGGCAAAAAGTAGAAGAGATGAACTTGTCAAACAAAGAAAGAATTAAATTTGGCTTTACAGATATTACACCATCCCCTTTTTTAGCACTGGGAATACCATGAAATTGGGCTATGACTACTTATTCCCAAATTTGACATAGGGTATCTATTAGAGTAGGAAAAAATTGAGCACCTATATCATAATTGAAGTGAGGATGCACAATCAGATCTATGTGGGAAAATGGACATGAAATATCCTTTGCCTCTCCATCAAGAAACATCGATAGGAAGCAAGAATGGAAGATAAATAGGTCAAATTCCTTCTCTAGAAACAAACATATTAATTCTAGACTAGTGGACAAAATCATAAATTTTTTCCTTGATTCCCTTCTCAGGGTAAAGTGTAGAAATCTTTATGTTGGAAAACTTGAAGTTTCCTTTTTGAGGAACAAAATGTTCATCTTTATCTTCAAAGTAATTATGCAAAACTTCAGATAAAGAAGAGATAGGATTCATTGATCCTCTACTGGCCATGGTGAGAAAATTGAACTTACTAAGTTGTGGTCACGATATTCCTTGCTACCTTTAGTCAACTTATGGCTACCCTTTCACACGGCTCCCCTGGCCTAAGACTCAAGTCTTATTGGTTGCAACCTCCACAAGTACTCACATACTTCTAGAAAAAGATTAGGACAATATATTCCATAGAGAATAGATCAAAGAATAGATGAAACCAATGGCTCTAATACCAATTTATGTGTGGAAGTCTTTATTACATAATTTCAAAATTACAATATCATGTGCTAACCGATAAGGATGAATACATGTAGACTTTCTACATAATTTCTAATTGCTCAGATCACATCAAGTGCAAAGCAAGAGCATACTCTTGTGAAACTTAGACTCTAAACAATCTAAAACTCTCAATACCTAATAATGTGGTATATGCATGTCTTTATAGTAGGTGGAACTAAAAAATTAATAAACTATCCTAGAGATTGGACCATACAAAGATGACACCTAGTAGACATTGTTGAAGTGGATAGTTGTTAGTTAATCTAGTCTATAACCATTAACAATAGTGGCAAATAAAGAGAATCACTTTAAGGACATCGTATGTGAGAATGGCCCACTTTACACCCAAAAGTCAATATATGGGATCTTTTCTTTTTCTAACAGGGTAGCATCCTACTATCGGATCATAACGTAGCCAACATCATAGCACAGACAAACCCATGTGCTAGTCATAATCAAAAGGTGTGTTAGCAAGTAATAGACTTGTTGGTAAAGGAATAAACATATCACACCAATCTTGGCCTCTGGGATTAAACGCATAATTAATCCTTAACAATTCATCAGGATAGGCATAGTCCAATTCTATCATTCTTGCGAGGTAAGCTAGAATTAGAGTTGGTTTTAAGTCCTAGATTACTACCTTGGAGAACCAATCAAAACCAAGTGAATAAAATTCCACTCTTGGGAGACCATAGGGCCAAGGTGCGGTAAGGTGGTTGATCATTGCTTTGGGCAATACCCAATACAAATTGCCATGAATATGACTGAAGAACTCTTTCATGTCCCCAGTGAGAATTATATTAAAGTTATTGGCATGATCTTCAATCTCTATTTGTCTAAAAGTTATGTTGTTGATAAAGTCAAACATGATATTCTTCAACACATTCATTTTAATTTCTTTGGGCCAATGTGGAGCAAAAAGAGAATTGATGTAGAGATAAAAAATGTATCTATACCTGATAGTACATGTTACTGGAGCTTCCTCAAGGCCAAAATGATAATTCTAACTCTTGATAAGGTTCAATAAACCCTTCTTCATAATGCTGATTTATTAGAAGCCTATGTTTATCCAACCATTTATTTAGCATGTAGACTAAAATAAGAGGGTCTAGAATTTCTGGCAGCAATTGTCTAACTGTCAAAAGGGAATTGTCTTCTGGATCAAAAATTTCTTCATAATTAGGTCAATCATCTATTAATTCAATCATCATAGATGCAGATTCAGCCAAGGTTGTCATTTCTCTTGTGAGACTATCAGCAAGTGGATTGCTATCTCTTTTAATCCATTCGTTGTCAAAATCATAGCTCATAAAATCTAAATACCAATGGGCAATTCTCCCATGAGTTATATCTTTATCTAGTTTTTTCTTTAAGAGAGACCTCATTGGTTGGCTATCTGTTTGGACTATGAAATGTACAGTTTTCAAGAAGATTTTAAACTTTTGGATTCCCTTTTTAATAGCTAAAATCTCCTCATAAATTATGTATTTGCACTTAGTATCAGTGTAGGTTCCAGATCTATATCCACAAATTTGTACAACTTGTAGAGGAATTCAAACACTATCAGGTGCATCAGTATATAAAATCAATGGATAACCATCTTTAGGAAAATGTAGAGTAAGAAGATGTTGTCATTGTTCTTTTATCTTTTTTATTATTTATGTCAGCTCATCAGTCCATTCTTTAGCTCCATCTTTTAACTATCCTTGAATTTTTGCCCTATCTTTGTCCAATCCATTATAAAAAGGAGAAACATAATCTAAACAACCCAAAAACGTTTGAATATGCTTTTCCCAATTAAAACATCAGGAAATTCATTGATATGTTTCAAGATATGGGGTTACAATTTTACCTTTCCCTCTAAAATAATCAAACCAAGAAAATCAATTTCTTCTTGGCCAATCACCATTTTCTTGGCCCGCAGACATATCCTCTGTTCTTTTAAAGTATTGTACAAAAACTACAAATGTTCTAAATGTTCTAAAGCATCTGCTGAAAATACAATCATATCATCAATATATATTGTATACGCCTAAAAATGACATGACTCGGTCTAAATAAATATTCTTAATATTTATTCCATTCTAATTCCTCTATCAATAAATAAATAAATAAAATTATTTATTTGATTCATATTTCTCTAAGTTAATTAAATATCAAAATATTTAATTACCTCTTCTAAAGTCAAAATAAAATATAATCCTTTATTTAATTAAATTCTTCCAAACAATTAAATAATTCTTAATTATTTAATTAAAGTCAATTACTCTTCCAAATTTAAATAAATCAATCAAATTTATTTAAATTCTCTCAATCTCTAAAAATAAAATAAAATCAAATATTTTATTTATTCTTCCAAATCATGCACAACAATTAAATAAATTTATTTATTTAATTTTCTTTCTTATCTTCTAATTCTTCAAATATCTTCCAAATCTTCTAAAAATAAGTCTTCTTCTCCATGCACACAAAAATAAATTATTTATTATTTAATTTCTCTCAAATCATGCAAAAGTGAATCACAAGTTGAGTTATCTATTCAATCAACCTTTTTTTATCAATATGTCGTAAATTAGAAAAAAGCTTTCTAATTTATGAAAAGCATATCTTATCTTTAGATAAGAAAGTAGTTAACTGAAATAAAATAGCTTTTGTGTGAGACTTGTCTTCTTCCTATTTGTTGCACATTCCTCAACCGTTTTCAACCATTGATCTTCTCATTCTCTCTATACCATTGATCTTCATTCTCCCAAGTCTATAAATTGAACCTCATTCTTCCATTTCAATCATCCAAGGTTTAAGTATTGTTACTCTGTAGGAATTATAGCGTGCCTTTGGCACCAATTCATTCGTTGCCTATGATCACACTCGTTACTACGCACTACTATCATTGTTGTGAAGCTCATCTTCATGGAAATACTATCATAGCTGTTCCCATTTGAACATCTTGGAATCATAGCAAGGAAGTGCATCTTTTGAGGGCCATATTCATAGACAAGATCATTTGTGATAGGTGATCAATGGAAGCTTCAAATTAAAGGAGGTTTTCTTTGTATTGTTCATTGTTTTGATTGAATCTCTTTTGTTCACTATTTCATTGAGTTTTGGGTATCTTGATATTTATTTATATTTATTATTCATTTGAATCCAATTTTCCCTTAACACACACACACACACACACACACACACACACATAGCGTAAAAATCTTTGAGCGTCCTTAGGGCCTTATCCATTCTCCTCTAGAAGTAAGAAGGTGCATTTTTTAACCCAAGGGGCATCACATTCAATTCATACAATCCTTGAGGAACTGACAAAGTAGTTTTATACCTATCTTCCTCTTTAACTTTTACCTACCAAAACCCTGACTTGAAATCAAACTTTAAGAATACCTTCTTGGAGGTAACTCTCATAATCAGAACTATATTGAATGGAATTAGATAGTTGAAAGAAAGGATTTTCTCATTAACAGGTTTGTAATTAATGATTTTTTTTTCTTACCTCTTTCTCTTTCTTCTCGATTATTTACCAAAAAGGCTGGACAACTAAAAGGACTCTTTCTTTCCCTGATAAATGATACGTGCTCTAATGAAACACACATATGTATTCTTTATTAGGTTTTTAACAAGATGTACAAATATGATGAAATAATTTAGTTTTGATCTCATGAAACAACATTGTAACATTGTTAGATTAGATTCAACAATAATTATTGACCATGGTGTAGATATATCGATTTGTATGCTAATAACTAAGTAATTCTCTAAATTAAGAAAAATACACAAAGAATCAAGATGAACTACATATTTTTTCAAGACTAAAGCAAATAATGAAATAGAAAATTTACATTTGCTATCTACCAAACATTTGCTTTTATAAATAAAATGGTAGCATACAAATGAAAAACTAAATTTAAGCATAATAGCTATGCATATGATTAGCATTGATAGATTTCTTAATAGGCATACCTTGTTGATCAACTAGTCTATATGCTCCTGATCCAAAAGATTCAATAATGACGTAAGGTCCTAACCAATTCAGGCTAAACTTCCCTTTTTCACCAGGAGTTGCATTGACATTGTGTTGATTTTCATAGAGTACCAAATCTCTAACCTCGAATGAATGGTTAATAACATGTGAATTTTACTAGTGTTGCATAGACTTTTGATGAGCCTGAAGATGTTTGAGAGTCTTTATACACTGTTCATCAAGCATTTCAAGTTGTTGGTACCATAATTCCCTTAGAGTATTTTCGTCAAGGACAACCTTGAGAGAAATTTGCAATGAAGTAATTTCTAACTCCAAAGGCATAATCATGTCGACGTCATACACAAGGTTGTATGGGGTAGCACTTGTAGCTGTATGAACACTTGTTTGATAAGCCTATAATGCATATGATAATTAAGTATGCCAATAAATTTTATGTTTGTTAATAGTTTTTTTATGAATTTGTCCAATTACTTTGTTAGAAGCTTCCGTTTGTCCATTTGATTGAGGATAATATGACATAGAGAAGCGGTGTTGAATATGCTATCTTTTGAGGAATTTCTTCACATCTTTGTTCTTAAATGAAGCACCATTGTCAAAAACCAAAGTGGAAGGAATATTGAATTGAGAGATTATGTTATCTTGAATGAAACAACTGATTACTTCAGCAGTCATGGATTGGAGAGGAATCGATGAGACCCACTTTGTATAGTAATCGATAGATGTGATGATGAAAGTATGTCCTTGAGAAGGAGGAGAATTTTTTGCAATAAGATCCAAGCCCCACACAAAAATGGCCAAGGTGAATCTTGAGCATGAAGTTACTAGGCAAGAGCTCGAATGAGATTGCTATGTTGTTGACATTCTGGACACTTTTTAACAAAGGCAAAGGAATCTCATTCCATGACTTGCCAATATTAACCCATATGAATTAATTTTTGAACAAGAGGTCTTCCACTGAAATGTCCTCCATAGGCACCTAAATGTGGCTCCTCTAGGGTAATCAAGATCTCGGAGCCATTAAGGAAATGAAGGAGGGGGACCTTTGTAGCTTTGTCGATATAGAATTTTTGATAAAATGATGTCACGCACCACAAGTTTGTGTTCACACACCCAAGTATTTCTAGATGCTAGATGAGGAAAGGCACCATCACACAAATGCTGAAATATATGGGAGTACTGTTCTCTTGAATTTGCATAATCACAAAAGGCAACATTGAAGAATTTTGGATATTGAAGGTTCTTTGAGATTATAGATGATGAGTTGATAATTCCCTACAAAATCTTAAAGGGACATAAGGGAAGCAGTGCTTGCCATTGCATCTGCATGTTGATTGTCATTTTGTGGAATTATGTTGATTGTGTAAGATGAGAAATTCATAAATAACGATAAGGCCAAGTCTCGATATTGAGATAACTATCTTTCTTTGCTTGATAAGATCTAGTGACTTGTCTTATGATCAATTGAGAATCACCAAATATTGAAATATGTTTGATATTAAGAGACAAAGTGGCACGCAAGCCAGCAACAAGGGCTTTGTACTCTGTAATATTGTTGGTACATAGAAAATTGAGATGGTAAGATAGAGGAATTGGCTTACCTAAATGAGGTACTAGTATATTACCAGCACTGGAGCCAGTTCAACATCTAGACCCATTGAAGAATAATTTCCACTTATCATCATCAAAAGAAAGGATTTTATCATTAGGGAAAGATTCTTGATTTGTGATAGAAAATGGTGAAGGATCTTCAACTAAGTGGTCGGTCAATGCTTGCCCTTTAATTGCCTTTTGAGAGACAAATTTAAGGTCAAATTCTATTAATAACATAACCCACTTTGCTAAGCATCCGAAAAGATTTGTTTTAGCAAAAAAATGCTTCAAAGGATCAAATTTTACCATTGCATTGATTTTGAGATTTAAGAGATAATGTTTTAGTTTTTGTGTTGCAAAAATAAGAGCTAGGCATTGCCTTTCTATCACAGTGTATTGCATTTAATAATCAAGCAAAGTTTGGCTAATGTAATACACAACACATTCTTTGCCATCATCATCATGTTGTGCTAAAAAATCTATGAGAGTATTAGGGGATGTCAATGTGTAAAGAAATGAATGGTTGTCCAAGATCTGGTTGGTTGTAATCTAGGCAGACTGGCAAGATATCTTTTGAGATCATCAAAATATTTCTAACAACTGCTATCTCATTTAAAGGTAGATTATTTCTTGAGTAGTTGTGTGAAAGGAAGAGTCCGATCCATGAGTTGTGAAACAAATCGATGAATAGACTGAATCTTCCCTTGCAATCTATGGAGTTGTGAAATATTTTTAGGAGATGGGATGTTAACAATTGTTTCAATCTTTTTCATGTCTACTTGAATACCATGATGCGAAACAATGAATCCCATTAGCTTGCTGCTATTGACACCAAAGATGTATTTCCAAGGATTCAAGTGCATGTTATATTTACATATACATTCAAAGATTTGATAGAGAATTTTGACATGATCCTAGTGCAAAACTAATTTGGCCAAAATATCATTGACATAATCCTATAAAATATTATGCATGAAATCATGAAAGATAAGTGTCATAGCCCATTGACAAGTCACACCAACATTATTCAATCCAAATGGCATGACAACCCAACAAAATGTTGCCTAAGGAGTTATAAAAGTTGTTTTATATTGATCTTGAGGATTGATGAATATTTGATTATAACTAGAGAAACCATCCATAAGGGAAAGTAATGCATGGCGAGTGGTAGAATCGACAATCATGTCAATGTTAGGAAGAGGAAAGTCATCCTTCAAAGATGCTTTATTCAAATCTCAAAAATCATTACACATTTGAATACAATTGTTAGATTTAGAAATAGCCACAATACTCAAGATCCAAGGCGAGTAGTCAATAGGGTGGATAAATCCTTCTTGCAGAAGCTTCTCTATCTTAGCTTTGACCAACATTGCAACCTTAGGATTCCTCTTGTATATCTTTTGTTTAACTAGGTTAGCATCAGGATGAATGATAATATTATTTGTTACTAGTTGAGGATCGATGTTGGGCATATCAGAGTAGATGTCCATGCAAAGAGATCGGGATATTCATGTAAAATAGATGCGATTTCTTATTTTTCTTCTAGATCTAGACAACTTCCAATAGGGATGACTTTTTAAGGATCATCCTTATCCATCAAAACATCAATAGTTTTCCCATTAATGAGAGTACTGTGGTCTTGAATGTCAAGAGGATGAAGGGATTCTATAGGTGACTCATGATTTACTTGGGTAACATTAGAAAAACAAGCATCCTTCCCAAAGTATGCTTCCACATTTAAATAATAAGAAAGTCCACGATCATGATGGTAAAGAGGAAAATGATCATAAGCTCCTAAGAATGCATCCAAAGCTTCATTTGTTGAAAAAGTATCTAAGCAAATATCTTGAAGATCATAATTTGTATCAATCAATTTTGGATATACCCACATAAGTGTTGATGATGATATTGTTTTGACATTTAGATTAGGATGACAAGTGGCTTTGGTGGGCCCTAAAGGATGATATCCAAGTCCATGTGAAGAGTAATGTGTATTAGCCTCCAAAGGGACTTTAATACCTTGCTCCTTTATACCACAACCATTACTATTGTATCTGCATTGAGAGAGGATTTGAAACCCTTGACCATAAATAGATGTCATTCCTAAAGAGGAAGGAGACAAACCATAAGTCTCATATTTAGTAGTATAAGAATAAGTGTCATCAATGTTACTTCTCAAAGAAATTTTAGGTGAAGTAAGAGTTGAAATTGAAGCCACCTTAGAACATTTTGGCTTTGATAGCGAGAATTTATGCTTCCCTAGAAAGGTAGTTGTAAAGTCTAATGAAAACCAATAATCACCAAATAGTGTGTTTGATGGTGAATCAAATTATTCTAAAATAACCTCCTAAGGAGAGGGAGAAGAATTGATTTTAGAAAGAGGAGAAGTGAGAGAAAAGGGCTTAAAATATTAGCTATTTTTAGCCTCAGTTTGTAAACAACTTTATGGAATCAAATCAGCTTCAATTGTATCGAGCTAATTATTATGAACAAACATTATTGATCGATGAAGGGTAGATAAAACTGCCCCCATGGCCTAAATCCAAGGTCTACCAAAAAGAATAGTATATGAAAGAGAATTAGGAATGGCATGGATAAGGGTAAACAATCTCACGGGACCAACCTTAAGAGGTAAGGCATGATAGTACCTAATGATTATCTACCAACATTATCAAAGTGATGAATACTGAGTTTATCTAGTTTAATAAGAGAGGTATCAAAATTGATTTTTTGTAACAAGTCTATGCCACAAACATTAAGACTTGATCCACCATCAATCATGGTATGTCTAACTCTCATATTATGATTGAAGATGAATATCAGGGTAAGTGCAAGAAGATGGGGGGCCAAAAAGGGGTCTTAAGTGGCCACTTTTTTTCTGAAATCAGGAAATACTGGCCTTGGATGAGAAATTGAGCATAGTTACACTCAAAATTTAGAGATGCAACCAAAACAATGTTCGTAGTGCTCCGAGTCTACTTTCTAAACTACTATTTTGTTTTGAAAATGGCATAGATTAAGGGGTTCAAAAGAGGGAGCCACAGAAATTGGTGTTGTTTCTGTCAAAAAAACATAACATAGCATGTTTTGTGGCTCCCTCAAAAGGTCAACTTTTTTTTGGTATTTTTAAAATCGCTTCGGTGAGAAATTAGCTAATAGCATGTAGTTTATGCCCGATTTTTCTGATAATTTTTTGATGAATATTTGATTTTTTACTAATTTTTAAAGTGGACACATCCTAAAAAATAGAATTTTGGCCGTGCTACCCCTATAAATTTTGAAAACTAATTGAAAATCATTTTTTTATTTTTTTAATATTTGTAGAATGGAGTCTAGTTTCTAAATATGTAATTTTTTTGAAATTTGAATGAATAGTTATTTTACAATGAAAAAAAGACCAAACAGTGGTTTTTGCATAAAAACGGACACACAAACAAAAGAAATTAAAGATGAAAGGCTTAACATTGTTAAAATGTGAAAAAAATCACATCGTCAAATAGCTAAGAGAAAGCCTAACATTACCCATGTGTTCGATTTGTTCAACCTTGAAACACGTGCAAATCTGAGGGTTAGCACGAACGAAATTATGTGAAATTTTGAAGAATACAGAAAAACACGTCTGTGACTGTTCATAAGGCACTCCAAGCCTTTGGGTTGGAAATCCAAAGCAAATCCCAAGCCCAAGGCTTGGGATTCCCAAAGCAAGAAATAACGCGAGCGCGTTATAACGAGCTCGCGTTATAACGCGCTCGCGTTATAACGCGCTCGCGTTATAACGCGCTCGCGTTATTTATTGCCTTACATTTTTCCCGCAAGCCTGTCTTTTCCCATGTTCGACATAACGCGAGCGCGTTATAACGCGCTCGCGTTATGTCCCACTCAAATTTTTTTACACTCAAGGCTATTCATCATAGGGTTAAGGCATAAAGGATAGAGTTGAAAGGTTTACGGATAAGGGATTAGCGTTTAAGGTATAGTATCGAGCCCGTTGAGGGTCTAGGAATAAGGATAGCGTTTAAGGTTTAGGGATGAGGGATGACAGATTACGGTTGAGGGTCGAGGGATCAAAGTTAAGGGTTGAGGGATTAGGGTTTGACATTAAGGGTTGAGGGTTGAGGTTCAAGGGTCAAGGGTTTAGGGATAGGGTTTAGGGTCGAGGGATTAGGGTTAAAGTAGAGTGTGGAGGGTGTAAGGATTAGGGATAGGGTTGGAGGGTTTAGGGATAAGGGATTAGGGTTTAAGGTATAGTATCAAGTCTGTTGAGAGTTTAGGAATAGGGATAGCATTTAGGGATTAGGGATGAGGGATTATAGTTGAGGGATGATGGATTAGGGTTGAGGGTTGAGGGATTAGGGTTTAGGGATAAGGTTTAGGGTTGAGGGTTTAGGATTAGGGTTTAGGGTTGACGGATTAGCATTTAATGTCGAGGTTAGGGTTAGAGTGTTGAGGGTAGAGGGATTAGGGATAGGGTAGAGGGATTAGGGATAGGGTTTAGGGTTTAAGGTTTAAGGATTGAGGGTTGAGGCTTTAGGGATGAGGGTTTAAGGCTTAAGATATAGTGTCAAGTGTTGAGGGTGTAGGGATAGGGTTTAAGTTTTAAGGGTTAAGGGTTGAGGGATATGGATTAGGGTTTAAGGTATAGTGTTGAGGGTCGAGGGATCAGAGTTAAGGGTTGAGGGATTAGGGTTTGACGTTGAGGGTTGAGGGTTGAGGTTCGAGGGTCAAGGGTTTAGGGATAGGGTTGAGGGTCGAGGAATTAGGGTTAAAGTAGAGTGTGGATGGTATAAGGATTAGGGATAGGGTTGGAGGGTTTATGGATAAGGGATTAGGGTTTAAGGTATAGTATTGATTCTGTTGAGGGTGTAGGAATAGGGATAGCATTTAGGGTTTAGGGATGAAGGATTAGAGTTGGGGGATGACAGATTAGGGTTGAGGGTTGAGGGATTAGGGTTTAGGGATAAGGTTTAGGGTTGAGGGATGAGGGATTAGGGTTTAAGGTATAGTGTTGAGGGTTTAGGGATAGGGTTTAGGGTTGAGGGATTAGGATTTGACGTTGAGGGTTGAGGGTTGAGGTTCGAGGGTCAAGGGTTTAGGGATAGGGTTGAGGGTCAAGGAATTAGGGTTAAAGTAGAGTGTGGAGGGATGACAGATGATAGATTAGGGTTGAGGGTTGAGGGATTAGGGTTTGACGTCGAGGGCTGAGGGTTTAGGGTTAGGGTTGAGAGATGAGGGATCAGAGTTAAGGGTTGAGGGATTAGGGTTTGACGTCGAGGGCTGAGGTTCGAGGGTCAAGGGTTTAGGGATAGGGTTGAGGTTGAAGGGATTAGGGTTTAGGGACAAGGTTTAGGGTTAGGGTTGAGGGATTAGGGTTTAAGGTATAGTGTTGAGGGTTTAGGGATAGGGTTTAGGGTTGAGGGATTAGAGTGAAGGGTTGAGGGATTAGAATTTGGCGTTGAGGGTTTAGGGTTTAGGATCAGGGTTGAAGGTCGAGGGATTAGAGTTAAGGGTTGAGGGATTAGGGTTTGATGTTGAGGGTTGAGGGTTGAGGTTTGAGGGTCAAGGGTTTAGGGATAGGGTTGAGGGTCGAGGAATTAGGGTTAAAGTAGAGTGTGGAGGGATGACGGATGATAGATTAGGGTTGAGGGTTGAGGGATTAGGGTTTGATGTTGAGGGTTGAGGGTTTAGGGTTAGGGTTGAGAGATGAGGGATCAGAGTTAAGGGTTGAGGGATTAGGGTTTGACGTCGAGGGCTGAGGTTTGAGGGTCAAGGGTTTAGGGATAGGGTTGAGGTTGAAGGGATTAGGGTTTAGGGACAAGGTTTAGGGTTAGGGTTGAGGGATTAGGGTTTAAGGTATAGTGTTGAGGGTTTAGGGATAGGGTTTAGGGTTGAGGGATTAGAGTGAAGGGTTGAGGGATTAGAATTTGGCGTTGAGGGTTTAGGGTTTAAGGTATAGTGTTGAGGGTTTACGGATAGGGTTTAGGGTTGAGGGATTAGGGTTTGACGTTGAGGGTTGAGGGTTGAGGTTCGAGGGTCAAGGGTTTAGGGATAGGGTTGAGGGTCGAGGAATTAGGGTTAAAGTAGAGTGTGGAGGGATGACGGATGATAGATTAGGGTTGAGGGTTGAGGGATTAGGGTTTGATGTTGAGGGTTGAGGGTTTAGGGTTAGGGTTGAGAGATGAGGGATCAGAGTTAAGGGTTGAGGGATTAGGGTTTGACGTCAAGGGCTGAGGTTCGAGGGTCAAGGGTTTAGGGATAGGGTTGAGGTTGAAGGGATTAGGGTTTAGGGACAAGGTTTAGGGTTAGGGTTGAGGGATTAGGGTTTAAGGTATAGTGTTGAGGGTTTAGGGATAGGGTTTAGGGTTGAGGGATTAGAGTGAAGGGTTGAGGGATTAGAATTTGGCGTTGAGGGTTTAGGGTTTAAGGTATAGTGTTGAGGGTTTAGGGATAGGGTTTAGGGTTGAGGGATTAGGGTTTGACGTTGAGGGTTGAGGGTTGAGGTTCGAGGGTCAAGGGTTTAGGGATAGGGTTGAGGGTCGAGGAATTAGGGTTAAAGTAGAGTGTGGAGGGATGACGGATGATAGATTAGGGTTGAGGGTTGAGGGATTAGGGTTTGATGTTGAGGGTTGAGGGTTTAGGGTTAGGGTTGAGAGATGAGGGATCAGAGTTAAGGGTTGAGGGATTAGGGTTTGACGTCGAGGGCTGAGGTTCGAGGGTCAAGGGTTTAGGGATAGGGTTGAGGTTGAAGGGATTAGGGTTTAGGGACAAGGTTTAGGGTTAGGGTTGAGGGATTAGGGTTTAAGGTATAGTGTTGAGGGTTTAGGGATAGGGTTTAGGGTTGAGGGATTAGAGTGAAGGGTTGAGGGATTAGAATTTGGCGTTGAGGGTTTAGGGATAGGGTTTAGGGTTGAGGGATTAGGGTTTGACGTTGAGGGTTGAGGGTTGAGGTTCGAGGGTCAAGGGTTTAGGGATAGGGTTGAGGGTCGAGGAATTAGGGTTAAAGTAGAGTGTGGAGGGATGACGGATGATAGATTAGGGTTGATGGTTGAGGGATTAGGGTTTGATGTTGAGGGTTGAGGGTTTAGGGTTAGGGTTGAGAGATGAGGGATCAGAGTTAAGGGTTGAGGGATTAGGGTTTGACGTCGAGGGCTGAGGTTCGAGGGTCAAGGGTTTAGGGATAGGGTTGAGGTTGAAGGGATTAGGGTTTAGGGACAAGGTTTAGGGTTAGGGTTGAGGGATTAGGGTTTAAGGTATAGTGTTGAGGGTTTAGGGATAGGGTTTAGGGTTGAGGGATTAGAGTGAAGGGTTGAGGGATTAGAATTTGGCGTTGAGGGTTTAGGGTTTAGGATCAGGGTTGAAGGTCGAGGGATTAGAGTTAAGGGTTGAGGGATTAGGGTTTGATGTTAAGGGTTAAGGTTCGAGGGTTTGATGTTGAGGGTTGAGGGTTGAGGTACATTTCGGTGTGACATTTAAATTGTCTTGCCGATATACACTGTAAAGGTTATTTTGTGGACTTTCAAGGATTTTTTCACCTGTGTTAATGTTCAACTTGTTTCGCTCTGCATCAAGGGATTACGGTTTGACGTTGAGGGCCGAGGTTCGAGGGTCAAGGGTTTAGGGATAGGGTTGAGGTTGAAGGGATTAGGGTTTAGGGACAAGGTTGAGGTTGAGGGATTAGGATTTGACATTGAGGGTTGAGGGTTTAGGGATAGGGTTGAGGGATTAGGATTTGACATTGAGGGTTGAGGGTCAAGGGATCAGAGTTGAGGGTTTAGGGTTTAGAGATCTATAGGAGGACAAAACGCGAGCGCGTTATAGCACGAGCGCGTTATAACGCGAGCGCGTTATAACGCGCTCGCGTTTTGTAATTCTACTAAAACGGTAAAAAAGTGGTTACCCCCGTGATCCAGGCCCACATGCTCTGTTTTCTTACTGATTCTGCGCGTGCTCCGACAAAAAAGAAGTGCTTTCATGCTATTGGGAAGTTCACATGCACATTTGACACATTGTACCACCTTTGCATGATCTTTCCACCACCTTTTCTGCTTTGCCAACTTGAGAAGGAGGAAATAACATAGTTTTCAAACCAAATTTGATATATATCTATACAAGTTTCAATTTTTGTAGTATTGCAATGTTAATTTTGATTCAATTTTAAGAATTTAACATTGAAAAGGAAGCAAGTGGTGAAAAACTCAAATTGTTGAGGAGTTTGATGCAAGAAGATAAAAACACTACATAATTGGGTACTCTCTCCATTCAAATCTTCGTTTTTTAGGTATGTCAAGTCTTTACATGCATGTTCTTTACATTTTCCTTATTTCGGATTGAATTACTTTATCATGCATTATCATACATGTTTAAAATAGACACATTTCCAATCAAGAAAGCAACCTACAATCTCACATGATGCCATGTATATTTTCTACACTTGGGCTCTTTAATAATTATGTGTAATAAACAAACCTTAGTTCATACCATGATGTCAAACTATACAAGAATAAATCCTTACAACATAAAAAAAATACAATCCCACTATTATCATGTATTCATTTCTTAAGAACTAATATTGGTCTCTTTATCATGCTACAGACAAATTCTCCGTCATGCCGAGGAAACGATCAAGAATTAAACCAACACAGGAAGAGATAGAAGCTAAGAATGCAAAGAAAGCAATGCCTATGAGGGAACTTCGTGAGAAGAGGAAATTGGACATGATAAATGAAGACATACCAATTGAAGAGGAACCACAACCATCACAAAGAGATATGGTATTGGCGGCACAAAGAGAACGAATGCAAAAACTTTGTGGTACGAGAGATTTAAATACCATAGTTGGAGACACATCCTTTATCGCAAGACAACATGTAGGGACACCATCTACCACATCTCAAGTTGAGAGTACATCATCACTCACATGTGATGAAGGAGGTACGCCATCGTTCCCACCTCAACCTCAAGGTATGTCATCTATTCCATCTTCGATCGAAGGTATGCCATCTAACCCATCTCATTTAAATATTGATGAAATTCCTAATGTTGAGATGAATTTACCTAACTTGACACCACCTAGAATTTTGCATAGAAAGCCAAAGTATTTGATTGATATTGATGAGAATATTTTGCAGCCAATGGAAGGTAAGATTCCAAAACGCACTTGTAGAAGATATGCTAATAAGATTTGGAGATTGTTCTTTGAAAAGTTAAATGAGACTGCAAGATGTCAACTATTCGTTGAAATGATGCGAAGTATAAAGTATAGGTCTATCATGAAGATTCTTGGGTTGAGAACATCAGAGGCTTCAAGTGAAAAATCTATTGTCAAGAATCTAATGAGTGCGTATGAGAGTGTGGGTAACACCTCACGCACAAAAGATAGTAATGCAACACGGCGTGTGATTACATCGACTATAGTAAGTAGTCAAACGAGGAAAGCTCGTCTTATTAGAAAGACAAGTCAAAAATTGAGAATTAATAGGAAAACTTTATCAAGAGCCGTTGGAAGACGCCAAAGAATTGAGGACACTAATGCCAATGAATTATGGGTGTTCTCGGGGAGACTACCACGAAAAGATAAACCAATTGTTGAAGCATTGAGGTCACTAATTGAAGACTTTTGGAAGAATTACACAAGGGTATCTCCGAATCAAAGGGATGTGGTAAGAAGGAGAATTGGTAGTCAGAACCGCGAGCCACATCCAAAGCATTTTTTGGATGAGACTCAAACACAGTTTTATGGTAAATTTCTAGAGAAGTATCCTCAAATTAAAATTTGTCAAAGATATTTTGAAATGCTAAAACCTTTCTATGTTAAGATAAATCACACATGCACTACTTGTTGTTGTAGATTACATATTGAATTTTCTAACCATTTTGATGCTTATAGGTCTATATGTTTAGATATGCATACTAACAATGATTTGCAGGGTTGTGCCATATGTGCCCCACCAACATCTTCAAGAGATTTCATATCAAGAATTTTATGTGAAAGAGAGGAAGGTCAAATATTCTACAAGAAATTATGCTTGGATGGCACATGTCATCGTTGCGGTGGCTTGCAACATTTGCCAATATGTGAACATATGGAAATAACACATGCGGTTGGAAATGAACTAGTAGAATTTGGTAAGTATAAAACAGTGGCATACAATACAAAAGATGGTAAAGAAGCAAAGAGGTGTGAATTAGTTATTGAAAAGATTCCAGTGTATCAGTTTATGCCTATATTTCGTGACAGCATAGTGTATGAGTATGCAAGACATGCCCATAGAGCTCGATGGTTGGACTTGCAATTCAAGTTATGCAAGGACACATTTCCAGTTGGTAGCATTGTTTCAGTCGTCAACTTTGCAGAGAACTACAGTCTACAGCCACAGCGTGAGGTGCAATCACAATATTACAACTCCACACAGGTTTCTATATTTGTGCACATCGCATTCATTCATGCGAATGATAGTACAGAGGATGACAGAAAGATCATAAGGGAGTATCATTTCTATATTAGTGATGATCGCACACATTCTACGGAGTTCGTGCAAGGTTGCTTTCAGGTGTTCTATAATGATTTGGCTAGAAGGGGCATATCGTTCAGTCAGCATATCATATGGTCGGATAATTGTGCATCACAATTCAAGAACTCGCGGAATTTCTATTGGCTGAGTAGGAGGCATAATTTTACAGGTATTCAACATATGTGGAACTTTTGTGAGGCCGGGCATGGAAAGGGGGAGCATGATGGTGCAGGAGCATGTATCAAAAGAGCCATAGCACGAGAAGAGTTAAAGTATAAAGACAATGCAAAGTTGACAGATGCAAAATCGATTGTCGAGTGGTGTAATGCTTCCATGGGTCCAGGTAATGAAGGTAAGTCTTTAGTTCGTAGATTTTTTTGGTTGATAGATGATACTAACATTGCACCATATGAGGATTGTTGTACACTGACAGGATCAAATGAGATGCACTCTTTCAGAAGTTCAATTGCAGGTTCATGGAGTATCCATACACGAAAGATGTCATGCTTTTGTTCTTCCTGTACAATTCAAGTCTGGGATGAGTGCGAGTCAAAGGAGTGGGTTGACGAATGGCAGTTAAGTTATCTTAGCCCACTTGACACGTATCGACCCCCGACGGCACTGGAACTAACACAGATGGAATCGTCAGTTGACTTTGACCACATATCAGATTTAGTTCAACCAGGTAATATAGGGCACATATATGCATCTAATTTCATCTAGTTCAACCAGGTAATGTCATCTTACTTTGTAGTGTTTTTGTAATGTTGACTAATTTCATCTAATTTGCTACACATATCAATGTAGGACACGTATATGCAGTTATTGCAGATGAAGATAATGAAGAGGGAACAGATTATTACTTATGCCGTTGTGTTGAGGCCAAAAAGAAATTGGAGGCCCCTGTTACAGATGGAGAAAACATCGAATACCCTACAGGATCAGTGGTTATTACTAGAACATGGCTTAGAAGGTACCCACATAAGAGTGTTAATATTTGGCTATTTCAGGACTTTGACATGCATCGAAAGATTCTTCATTACTCGAACCTTGTCGTGGCATCCAATGTTCATTTGATAAAGTATCGGGGTAGACCTTTGAACAAAATATTGTGGAAGGTGCGTGAGTCTGACCATGAAGCAATACTTGACACAATAAAGAGTAGAGCAGATCCAGATGGTTCATTGGATTAATTTGTAAGTATTCACGTTGATTTTGTAAAGTTATGTTACATTGAGTTGTAAGTATGCACATTAATTTGTAAGGTTTGTCTTTTTTTATTTCCTCCTGCATTTTTACACATATGTACACATTTTTCCATCATCATGTTATGCATTTTTGGTGTCCTGCTCCTGATGCGACCAAACTCATAACTCACCCTACTAGACACCATTTGATGATCTCTCCAACACTCTGGATCCAGGGTGCCCAATCATGATGATGACCTATATACCATTCTCCCAAGGCGCTCATAATGAATGAATGATAAGGAGCGCCTTGACCTCTATAATCAAGGTGATTTTAAGTCACTTTGAGTCATTTGGGGTCAGTTTGAGTCTTTGAGTCATGTTGCAAAAAAGTGTCAATGTTGTCAAGTTGCACAAAGCAACCTTTGCATTTTTGGTGTCTTGCTCGTGATGCGACCAAACTGACTATTCCAACGCGTCCGAATGGGTACATTTATGCTAGGCATGGTCCTATTTCTCACCCAAACATGTCGAAACAGTCGGAGCTACATTGTACCAACGATATCCCTGAAGAGTCCAAAGTGCAAAAAGGCAGCAATCTTTGACGAGATGTTACTCAAAAATCATGTCACTTAGAAACATTTCGTCTGAGGCAACGGGATCACGTAGAGTGCCTCTACAATAACCTCTCTCGGTTTTTTATAGCTCTGAGGCATTTGCCCGTGGTGAAAGGTTTTCTGCTGCCCCAAAAATCGTCAGAAGGAGGCAGTGTAAAGTTGCAAAGGGGTGTAACTTTCGTCCTGCTCCTGATGCAACCAAACTGACTGTTCCAACACGTCCGAATGGGTACATTTATGCTAGGCATGGTCCTATTTCTCACCCAAACATGTCAAAACAGTCGGAGCTACATTGTACCGACGATATCCCTGAAGAGTCCAAAGTGCAAAAAGGCAGCAATCTTTGACGAGATGTTACTAAAAAACTGTGTCACTTAGAAACATTCCGTCTGAGGCAACGGGATCACGTAGAGTGCCTCTACAATAACCTCTCTCATTTTTTTATAGCTTTGAGGCATTTGCCCGTGGTGAAAGGTTTTCTGTTGCCCTAAAAATCGTCAGAAGGAGGCAGTGTAAAGTTCCAAAGGGGTGTAACTTTCGTCCTGCTCCTGATGCGACCAAACTGACTGTTCCAACGCGTCTGAATGGGTACATTTATGCTAGGCATGGTCCTATTTCTCACCCAAACATGTCGAAACAGTCGGAGCTACATTGTACCGACGATATCCCTGAAGAGTCCAAAGTGCAAAAAGGCAGCAATCTTTGACGAGATGTTACTCAAAAACTGTGTCACTTAGAAACATTCCGTCTGAGGCAACGTGATCACGTAGAGTGCCTCTAAAATAACCTCTCTCGGTTTTTTATAGCTCTGAGGCATTTGCCCGTGGTGAAAGGTTTTCTGTTGCCCTAAAAATCATCAGAAGGAGGCAGTGTAAAGTTGCAAAGGGGTGTAACTTTCATCCTGCTCCTGATGCGACCAAACTGACTGTTCCAACGCGTCCGAATGGGTACATTTATGCTAGGCATGGTCCTATTTCTCACCCAAACATGTCGAAACAGTCGGAGCTACATTGTACCGACGATATCCCTGAAGAGTCCAAAGTGCAAAAAGGCAGCAATCTTTGACGAGATGTTACTCAAAAACCGTGTCACTTAGAAACATTCTGTCTGAGGCAACGGGATCACGTAGAGTGCCTCTACAATAACCTCTCTCGGTTTTTTATAGCTCTGAGGCATTTGCCCGTGGTGAAAGGTTTTCTGTTGCCCTAAAAATCGTCAGAAGGAGGCAGTGTAAAGTTGCAAAGGGGTGTAACTTTCATCCTGCTCCTGATGCGACCAAACTGACTGTTCCAACGCATCCGAATGGGTACATTTATGCTAGGCATGGTCCTATTTCTCACCCAAACATGTCGAAACAGTCGGAGCTACATTGTACCGACGATATCCCTGAAGAGTCCAAAGTGCAAAAAGGCAGCAATATTTGACGAGATGTTACTCAAAAATCGTGTCACTTAGAAACATTCCGTCTGAGGCAACGGGATCACGTAGAGTGCCTCTACAATAACCTCTCTCGGTTTTTTATAGCTCTGAGGCATTTGCCCGTGGTGAAAGGTTTTTTGTTGCCCTAAAAATCATCAGAAGGAGGCAGTGTAAAGTTGCAAAGGGGTGTAACTTTCGTCCTGCTCCTGATGCGACCAAACTGACTGTTCCAACACGTCCGAATGGGTACATTTATGCTAGGTATGGTCCTATTTCTCACCCAAACATGTCGAAACAGTCGGAGCTACATTGTACCGACGATATCCCTGAAGAGTCCAAAGTGCAAAAAGGCAGCAATCTTTGACGAGATGTTACTCAAAAACCGTGTCACTTAGAAACATTCCGTCTGAGGCAACGGGATCACGTAGAGTGCCTCTACAATAACCTCTCTCAGTTTTTTATAGCTCTGAGGCATTTTCCCGTGGTGAAAGGTTTTCTGTTGCCCTAAAAATCGTCAGAAGGAGGCAGTGTAAAGTTGCAAAGGGGTGTAACTTTCGTCCTGCTCCTGATGCGACCAAACCGACTGTTCCAACGCGTCCAAATGGGTACATTTATGCTAGGCATGGTCCTATTTCTCACCCAAACATGTCGAAACAGTCGGAGCTACATTGTACCGACGATATCCCTGAAGAGTCCAAAGTGCAAAAAGGCAGCAATCTTTGACGAGATGTTACTCAAAAACTGTGTCACTTAGAAACATTCCGTCTGAGGCAACGGGATCACGTAGAGTGCCTCTACAATAACCTCTCTCGGTTTTTTATAGCTCTGAGGCATTTGCCCGTGGTGAAAGGTTTTCTGCTGCCCCAAAAATCGTCAGAAGGAGGCAGTGTAAAGTTCAAAGGGGTGTAACTTTCATCCTGCTCCTGATGCGACCAAACTGACTGTTCCAACGCGTCCGAATGGGTACATTTATGCTAGGCATGGTCCTATTTCTCACCCAAACATGTCGAAACAGTCGGAGCTACATTGTACCGACGATATCCCTGAAGAGTCCAAAGTGCAAAAAGGCAGCAATCTTTGACGAGATGTTACTCGAAAACCGTGTCACTTAGAAACATTCCGTCTGAGGCAACGGGATCATGTAGAGTGCCTCTACAATAACCTCTCTCAGTTTTTTATAGCTCTGAGGCATTTGCCCGTGGTGAAAGGTTTTCTGCTGCCCCAAAAATCGTCAGAAGGAGGCAGTGTAAAGTTGCAAAGGGGTGTAACTTTCGTCCTGCTCCTGATGCAACCAAACTGACTATTCCAACGCGTCCGAATGGGTACATTTATGCTAGGCATGGTCCTATTTCTCACCCAAACATGTCGAAACAGTCGGAGCTACATTGTACCGACGATATCCCTGAAGAGTCCAAAGTGCAAAAAGGCAGCAATCTTTGACGAGATGTTACTCGAAAATTGTGTCACTTAGAAACATTCCGTCTGAGGCAATGGGATCACGTAGAGTGCCTCTACAATAACCTCTCTCGGTTTTTTATAGCTCTGAGGCATTTGCCCGTGGTGAAAGGTTTTCTGTTGCCCTAAAAATCGTCAGAAGGAGGCAGTGTAAAGTTGCAAAGGGGTGTAACTTTCGTCCTGCTCCTGATGCGACCAAACTGACTGTTCCAACGCGTCCAAATGGGTACATTTATGCTAGGCATGGTCCTATTTCTCACCCAAACATTTCGAAACAGTCGGAGCTACATTGTACCGACGATATCCCTGAAGAGTCCAAAGTGCAAAAAGGCAGCAATCTTTGACAAGATGTTACTCAAAAACCGTGTCACTTAGAAACATTCCGTCTGAGGCAACGGGATCACGTAGAGTGCCTCTACAATAACCTCTCTCGGTTTTTTATAGCTCTGAGGCATTTGCCCGTGGTGAAAGGTTTTCTGCTGCCCCAAAAATCGTCAGAAGGAGGCAGTGTATTAAGTCAGGATGAAAGCCTATTCACTCTAGGCGCCTGTTTTTGACCAAATCACACATGTGCCTTGAACAACTCTGTCTTCAAGGCGCTTTTCTCTAATCTCTGTAACTCTCCAAATCCACTAAGGCGCAAATTTTACCTCTTGGGCTCAAGATATAGGTTCTTCATCCAAGGCGCCAGAATGGTCCAAAGGCGCATTTCACCTCTAACCTCACCTCTGACCTTACTTGGAGGCGCTAAACCTCATCTCATTGCTCTCCTCCATTACAAGCGCTCACTTACCTCAATCTTGGGCGCATACCAACATCCCAACATCCAAATCACCTAGGCGCTCAAAACCTTCAAGACTCAAGGTGCATTTTATGATCAAACAAGGTATCTCCTGAACAAGGCGCTCATAGTCTCATCAGGGCGTTAATCATCATCATGAGCACTCATATTGTTCTAGGCGCACAATTATCTCTGGAATTCTCAAGGCGCACATACCCTTCTCTAGGCTAGTTTACACTTATTCAAGGCGCTCATTCCAAACTTACATGAACTACTCATTACAAGACGCACAAACTAGATGATCCTAGGGCATAAGGGCGCTCATAGGAGTTGTTATGTGTCATTTTGGCCAAGGTTTTCTGGAGCAGTGAAGACATTAGGAAGGGGATGATCGTTTGGATAGTTTTGAATGCTTTATTTCTCCTTGTTTAAACTAGGCGCTCACTGAGGATTGGAGTAGCCTTTGCACCCTCACATCACGTTAATCGGCGTTTCAAAGGTAATCATAGTATAGGAAGATTTGCGCCTTGAAGAAGAGAGTTATCTGGTGAGTGCTTAGGAGTTCTGGCGCCTAGGGGAAAGGTCTAGGTAGAGCGCCTTCAGACTTTCACAGTGAAGTGCCTTAAGGAGTTGGATGATGTTTTTAGCGCCTTAAGGATGATGATGGAGCGCTTTGGAGTCAGGTTAGTCTGGAGCACCTTAAGAAGGTAAAGCACTTCAAATGTAAACACAAGTGTTTTGAGCGCCCTAATGAGAAGTTGTCTTGGCACCATAAGTTGTTTAAACGAAGATATGCGCCTTGGATAGTTGCAAAGACCTAATTTAGCGCCCAAGGTTGGAAGACTCTTTGTGAGCGCCCAGTGTTTGAAAGCTCTTTGTGTTTGGTGCATTAAAATGAATTTGGCACCTAAATAGTATTGAAACACTCAACTGAGCGCCTAAAGCCCATGAGAGAAGTGATATGTGCCTTGATAGGAATATCATGGAAGATGAGTTTACTGAATGGCGCCTTGAATGACTTGGTTGATTAAGTGTTTTAGCACCTAGATATGGGATGAATCATTGAGCGCCTTTGGTTGAGATGATGTCAGCACCTTTGAGATTATAACACCTTGGAGTCAAGTTCGAAGGAGCACCTTGAGAAGGTAAAACACTTCAAATGTTTTCAAGGAATTGGAGAAGTCACTTAGTGCCTAGAAGGAATTCCAGAGCAAGAGGGTTGGAGCACCTTGAGCTTCAAGTCAGATATGCGCCTAGACCTCTACCCTTTAGCAAGTTGAAGCCCTCTGAGCCTTGACAACGTGAGAATGCCTTATAGTGAATATGCGCCTTGGGCAAGGTTCAATACAAAGTTGAGGAGTATATCATAATGAGTAAGTGCACTGTAGGGTTAGATGATAAAGA
Source organism: Cunninghamia lanceolata (assembly GCA_027924645.1). Classification (NCBI taxonomy): domain Eukaryota; kingdom Viridiplantae; phylum Streptophyta; class Pinopsida; order Cupressales; family Cupressaceae; genus Cunninghamia; species Cunninghamia lanceolata. The sequence continues at coordinate 5,308,630 of BSBN01000144.1, forward strand.
CTAGTGCCTTGAGTGTCTTGGTCAAAATTTTGACGTGAGAAGTCTTGCAAGATCAAACCCTGGAGTGCGCCTTAGAGAGAACCTATTGATCCTTTGCTTTGACAAGATTTGGGCGCCAGAATGATCCTTAATAAATGGAATGTATCTACACCAATTTTGCACCTTTAGGGAAGTGATGGTGGCCAGAATGATCCTTAATCTCATATTTGTGCGCCTAGGTCTAGAAGCAAGATTTGAGCGCCTTAGGATAGGGTTTTTTGCACCTTGTCTTGGAGAGTGAATTTGCGCCTTGGATGATGTTGAAGCGCCTTGGGATGAAATGCGCCCAAACTTATAGAGGGCCTTCAGTGAGGGAGTTGAAGAGAGTGCTTAGAGGAAGGATAGCCTTAAGATCAAACTAAGTACTTAGAAACCTAAGATTAGCGCCTTATTTGAAGTTATACACCTATTCTGGCGCCAGAGAGTGAGTTTGAGTGTGAAGAAGTGAATGTCTGCGCCTTGAAGGGGATACAAAGGGAAGATGATGTACCTTGATGGGTTGATGATGGAAATTTGCGTTTTGGAGCTAAATGTGCGCCTTGAAGGAGATAGTGCATAGAGGTACAATGAATCTTCCGGAGAACATGGATAGACAACTAAGTCTCCAACTTGAGTCTTCTAAGTGAATTGGATAATGAAGAGAGTCTAGTCATTTTGGGCGCTAGTATCAGGATGAATCATCCAAAATGGGTGCCTAGAACTAGAAGGCGCCAATGCATGAGTTCAAGGATCCTCCATTGGAGCGCCTAGCCCAGATGGCTATAGATTGAAAGTTTTAAAGCTAAGTGATGTCTCTTACGTGAATTCCTAGCCCAGGTGCATGTGTTGGGAAAAACTCTTTGGCTCTGGCGCCTAGAATTGGGAGCTTTGTAAGATGCACCAATTGATGAAACATTTCCATTTTGCGCCTAGGATAGAACTCTCTCACATAGTTGAAATTGACTTGATAGAAGGAGATAAGTCTTAAGGACTAGTTTGGCGCCTCACTTGCCTATCTCACCTTTGAAATGTGCTTTGGTTGATGATCATCATTGATGGAACCTAGTGAAATGTAAAGCTATTTGCATCTCCAGAGGATCAAAATTGGATTAGGAGATCATCCTTGCAGTTGAGATTGACAGAGAAGTGTTAAAGGAATCACTTCAAATGGGCGCCTAAGCTAGTTGAGGCGCATATCAATTCCACTGTAACTCCAGACTGACGCTTAGGATCCAGTCATCTCCTAAGGCGCAGTTCCATTCACCCATGACCTCGCTTGGCGTCTAAAACTTGGAAACTCCTTTGGAAAGCTCCTGTTGCACCTAGAAGATGAGTTTGGGATATCAACTTGCAAAAGGCTTAGAAACTCTTCAAAGATGTTAGGCACAATCCCATGGCACTGGAGCTCAATTTTGGCGCCTTCAAGGAATAGCACATGAAGGAACTTGGGAGGTCAGGTGCTTGTAAAAGGGAACACCTTGGAACATCTTCCAGGGGTTGAAGTAGTAAGAAAACATCAAGTGAGTCTAGGCGCACTCCCTTGTGTGAACAGTTTAGCTCTGGCGCCTAGCCACAGAGTGAGCCAGAAGAAGTAGTTTGGACATTAGAAGATAGGCGCTCATTCTACAATGAAGCATTCCACCTTCCTAATCAACAAAGACTTGCAAGAATTGACAAAGGAAGCTAAGGCGCACCTTCTACTTGTTTCCACCTCCAGAATGCGCCTAACCTTGAAAGGGGGTTCAAAGATGTTTGTTAGACCTTTTCACTCAAGGCACTCACCTTAGGCGCACTTTCTAAGTCCTTGTCACCTCAAGGAAACACCTAGTTTGGAAGGCGCTTGCCCTGTTCTCCACTCCTTTCAATTGGCACCTAGAACACAGAATGCATGAAAGGAGCGCCTAGACTCCAGAGGGCTGATTTGGGCGCCTAGCATTTAAAACACTTTCATAATGATGATGTTTTGGCGCCTACTCTTGGAAACAATCCAGAGCATCCATAAACTCTAATTGGCACCTAATGTTGACAAGGCGCAACTTCAGGAGGAGGTCACCTCAACTTGGCGCCCAAGTCAGAAAAACCTGTAAATCCTTCAAATATGCGCCTACCTTGTGAGGTGATGAGTTGAACATTCTAAATCTTCAAATGTTGCTCAAATAAGGAAGACATTGTAACATCAAGGCTTCAAGGCCTGTCCTTGTATTTCCATTGAATGAGTTGTACTTCATGCTATTGAAAGCATTTTCCATGTAATAAGACATTGCAAGTTGATTGAATCAAGTAACAAGACAAGTACCCAACTCTAATGTTGTTTCATTCAAATAGTTATCTTGATGTATATCTTTATGTTATTGAAGTAGTTGATGAATTGTTAGCAAGTAAAAGTGTTTAAGGAAAATTTTTCGTAGAACTAGTTGGGTATCTTACACTTACACCATGCCTATCCATCAAACATCACAATGCAATCAAAATCCTAACAACATGCCCATGATCCAAGATCAAGTGCAATCATGCAAAGATATTATCAATCACAAGCCTATTAAGAATGAACTAGAGTCTTCTAGTACCATACTTTTCCATCAAACACCATCATGTAATCCATGGCCTATCAAGCCTATCAAAGAAAATGCAAACATCCTATGTAATACAATCAGACTTTAAATATTTGAAGTAGCCATCTACAAATATCCATTCAAAAGTGGATTTATAATGCAAGTATGGACGCCATCAATAAAAAAGATTTGTATTAACCAAATATCCATATACGCATACATCAATATCTGTCGATATAAGTATAACATATATACAAAATAGCCATATAGGCTTACAAGAATGCCATATAGGCATACAATGTCAACTATGTACAATACAAAATATATGTCCACAAATGCCATATAGGCATACAACAGAGGAACACAATAAAAAGTCATTCCCCTCTAGCTGGTGAAGAGAATAAATCACGAGCAACCTTTGATCTTCTAGGGGATGGAGACATGCATGTGGGTGGTCTACTACGAACCCGAGGGCTACTTCTCCTATTTAGTTCTTCTTGCACCTTTACCTGTTACAAAAAAAAGTATAGATATTAATATATAGAAATTACATGTTATAAAAAAATGAAACATTTAACAAAATAATCACTTACCGCTAACATATAATCTGTCTGCTCGCTTGCCTCAGTAGAAGGAAAAGGCCCTGGTGATGTCATGTCCTATAGAAACCATCCAGATAGAAATTAAACTTCAAATCAATAATCTTTTGATTTTTCAAAAATAGACAACTATAACAATGAATGTAAATTGAAATTTACTAATCTGCCTCATACCCCTGTCAATGCCATAGAGCTATGAATTGCAGAGGCCACACCCTGCTCCATTGCCCTATGAACATGGGGAGGTGTATCCGCAGCCTGCATCATTTGGAAATAAAACAACATTATTCAATTACGAAAACTATAATAGTGATGCAAATCATGGCTCCTAACATACACACACGCTCATCTAAACATGGAAGTACACACAATAAAACACACAAATCACATACAAAAATTTAGTAAGTACAATTCATTCATTAAACTATTTATTTTATTACCTCCGTAAAGCTTTGAAGTCCACCACCGCTGGCAGGTGTTGCCATGAAATCTACAGTGTTAACCTATTCAACATCCAAAATCAGAAATTAGAATACCATTCATATAACGATGCTATTCACATGTAATATTTATAATTGTTTATTAGTTACATACCTCGACAGTAGATGATCTAGTGAAAAATGTAGGTGGAGAACCACTGAAAACTGCATCGACGCTATGACCCTGAAATTCCATTAAAATCATCAATTTAAATTAGTTAATCTTGTATTTCAAAAATAAAATTTAATAAATTAAATTCAATAAACTTGCTAATATTTACCTGAGTATCAAGGCCGAAAGTCTCACTCAGGAGGGTATCTGTCATCGCCATCTGCTCAGCTGCAGATGTAGCCTGTGCACCTGCGTCCTGACTGTCCATGGGGTCATAACCACAGGCTGACCCGCAAGCCTGGCAAGTATGCGGTGGGACCCTACTCCTCGCACTATCTCCCAACCCACTCTGTGTTGCAGGATCGGCATGCTCTATGATGCTCTGGGTCAAGGCACTAATCGACCTCAGTGTATCGACCTCAACACTCTCCTTCACAATGGAAGGAATAGAAACATGCTCGTGGGCTGGTCTGCTGATTACTCGTCTCACTACCCGCTGTGGGTCAAGACGTGCCCCTGGTCTATCCTGTGCTGAGCCCCCACCTCTACCCTGGAAGTCCCGCATATCAAAATAGTTTGGCACTTTATTGAGGACAAACTCGGAGTAGAGTTTCCTCAAAAAGTATTGCGGGACCTCATTGTTATTGCATGGAGGATGGTCAAAAACCATCCACCACCTCTGCCCGAAATTGTCCCTTATCGCTTGGTTGTTGCACCAATGGATAGGGAACCTCTTGCATGTAATGGGTGGAGGTTGATTTGTTTGTGGGTTTGTGAAAATTGAACACAAGTCTACTTTTGTAATTTGTAATTTTTTGACATCTTGATATGACAATTTATCTGCATAGTAATCTCTAAACTCTCTCTTTTTATCGGTCCAACTAGTTATTTGCTTGCTAATTGAATTTACATTTGATAACATAGACTCAAGAGATTCGGCAAGCGTGGACCTATGCAAGGTTGAAGTGGAAGGATCTTTCAACCTTGCAATTATATCTTCAATTTGTTTTTTGTTGTTTTCAATTTCCCCCATTATATTATCTTGTGTTCCAGGGGCATGTCGAGGAATGAATGGAGGAGGTTGTTGTTCTGCAGGTATTTCTTCCTCAAGATTTTGTGGATTTTGAGGATTTTGAGGAGGAGGAGGAGGTGCATTAACATTTCCTACAATTAATAAAATATGCATCAAAAATCAACACAAAACCTACCTATTTAGGAAGAAATTCAAACAAAAAAATAAAGATAACTCACCCCTTTGGCGTGCTCGACGTCGCGGCGACATTTCGGCGATGAATCGACAAATCTTTTGTGTTGAACGGTGTTTTGTAGAACGCGAGCGCGTTTTTGAAGGGTTTTAAGCCGCGGGCGGAGGAAAAACTCACAATGAAATGAACTAAAATGAAATGACAGCATTTTTTTTTATATATGAAGCGCTTTATAACGCGAGCGCGTTATAACGCGCTCGCGTTATAACGCGCTCGCGTTATGCCTAAATTTTTTTTCAAAATTTTTTGGCCACTTTTTGGCCCCCCATCTTTTTGCACTTACCCATCATAAGAGGCTCATTTTGGTTTTGAACTTCTATGGTAATTCATGTGGTTGATATACAATATCTAATTTAGTCACATGCATACAATCTAATAGAGATACTACATCATTCAGCTAAATAGCAAGTGGAACAATCTCCTTTTGTAAAGCTTCTTGGAGCATTTTGTGGTATGTAGGTGATGTTTGTATCAACTCCCATAGAGAGATATTTGTTGGGGTAGCTTAGAGATACTCAACAAGACCATAATATTGACCATTATCAGTAGGAAGATGAGGTGCTTGAGGAAGAATAGATTGAGAAGGTGGAAGAGAAGAAGGAACATATTGTAAATTTATTTCTTTGGTTTATTGTTTCTACTATTTTATGTCTGAGAAACTTCATGATGAATGGATTAGTTGCAGTGATTTGTTTTGCATAATTAAAGATATAACCAAGCATTCTAGGTGTTTTCAAAGAACCTCCTATTGTGATAGGTGATTGAGGAGCATCATTATGAAGATGCATAACAATTTTAGGCTTCTCAGGTTCTTGTGGTGAACTAGAAACATAAATTTTATCGATGATTATTTGAAATAGAGATGGTTTAGGAGTTGTAGAGGATGATTCTATCAAGTTGAAGTCATCCAATGCTTCATCGAACATATCAAAATCATCACTACTAAATGGCTCATCAAATGCATGAAAATCTTCAATAAAGTAATCTAACATAATTGCATAACCTACTTTTCCAAACATTATAATAATAAAGTAAATAATGAGGAATGAAATAAAGTATTTTATGCACAATGTGAAATGTATCAGCTATGAACAATAATGATTTAACTATTCCTTCCAATAAATAGCTAAAACATACTCAACATTTATCAATTTACAAGCTAGAATTACCATAAAATGAAATTTTAGGTAACCTTAATCAATATATATGAGTGAAAGAAAGATGTATGATTAAAGAATGTATATAAAACTTAGTTGTAATCAGATCTAAACATCAGATCAGAAATCTAAATTGCATTACAATGATCTAATTTTATGAAGCATGGGTTATTTTCCATAAAACACACATGCTTATTTTTCCAATTTCCAATGTCACATATGCAAAGCATGTACTAAAGATAAATTATGATTAGCTACAGTAAATGAATTCACTTTTAATCTACCAAACAATAATAAGAAGATCTAAAGCAACATACTAATCTTTAAACCCTAGGTTTTAGATTAGCTAGGCTTTTATGAAATGCAAGGATTTTATAACCCTAATGATGAATTTAAACGTAAAATGTAGTATATGTAATAAAAGAAATGATGAATGTACCTATTTGAAATCAGATCTATAACAATGAAAAATATTTTAAGAAATGAAGAAGATGCATGAGTGTAAGAAGAGTCGGATTCACCAAAATGTTTAGTAGAAAAGAGTGATCTAGCCTTAGGAGTTAAACTAGGTCGAAACCCTCTTCTACAAACATTGAGACATGAACTGATCTTACCTTCTACCCTTGAAGGAGAGCCAAACTATAGGGGTTGTACCTCTTTATTGTATAGATGAGTGTTAAACCAAATTAAACCAATCTAGGTAGGGCATGACATCAAACCCTAATTGAGAAAGATTAAGCTATAGACGACAGTCAAAAGCAAGATCTGAGAAAACAATTAAACAATAGAGGTAAATAAACAGTTCAGAACCTAGATCTAGTGATAACAATGCACAAGACCAGGGTGCTTGGGTTCCCTAGACGTCTTTTAAGGTTTACAAAAACTTTCATTTTTGTCAAGTCTATAACTATAACATCTTCCATCTCTCATACTTGTTAGGATTCAGGTGACATCAACCTTCTAAATCCTATGTAATTTAATATTCCTATTATTGCTTGTAAATCAGCCATAAGGGATGAAAGGTTTCACCAGCAGCGATCTTGTTTCAGCCACATGTTTATATCAAGTCCCCAATGCTAATTCATCTACAATGCTAATTAGGTCATAAATTTGACAGTTCATATTATGTTAGTTTTCTTTCCCTAGAAGGAAACCCCCTTTTATAAGGATATTTGTACTAGGTTTTTAGTAGATTTGAGAGTAGCAGATGCAGCTAGATTGAAGACTAAAGAAGAAGAGGAAGTGAATGTATTGTAATATCATATTTGAAGACAATATTACTTGGAGCCTCTTTTCTTAGTGGAGTTTTTTACCTAAAAGGGTTTTCTCCACATTACATATTGTGTTATGTGTCTAGTTCTTAATTCATGTTATTTCTGTGTAGTGGGTTTTATTTCTATTGCAATCTCCATTGATTCTACATGAATTAGAGGACATTAGTAAGGTTTGAATCAGATTTCTATTGTGTAGTTTGCACCTTCATTTCTAACAAGACTGGGATCTCACAAAACCTATTTGTCTTCTCTGCACATAAGAAAGAAGAGGAATATGTTTGTGGCTATATAGGAGCTTGCATCAATCAAGCCCCTATTTCGGTATTCCTATCTCATGGATAACCAAGATTAAATCTAGATGTCGTGTGTGCTTAGAAATCCTAAGTGTGAGTAGTAACATGCAAGATATAATCAAATGATAACAAACCCTAATCTTATATGACTCAACCAAATAGGATAGGATGCCTCATCCAAGGAAGCTCACAACTTCACCTCAAGGAAAATGATTCATGGAAGGTTTGTAGGATAAGAAGGTGATGCAACCATACCCTTGGAAAGTAATCAAATAATAACAAACCCTAATCTTATATGACTCAACCAAATAGGATAGGATGCCTCATCCAAGGAAGCTCACAACTTCACCTCAAGGAAAATGATTCATGGAAGGTTTGTAGGATAAGAAGGTGATGCAACCATACCCTTGGTAGGTACTCAAGACAAATGTAAGTTGGTCATTCCAACCCTTCTCCCAATCATGTAAATTGCTTCAACCTAGGAGCCAAAGAGATAGACTCCATATCTCATCTCCTAGCCTTCATACAAATCTCTCCAAGAGCAAAGTAGAGCTCAAGTTGAACAAAAACTTACAATAATACAATAGCATAGAGAGCAAGTAGTGATAGAGAGATTTTCCACATTCAAAATCAATCGTGTCATTTAGTTTTAAAATGAGGTAAGTCACTTTTGTACAAGGCTATAGAAAAAGAGTAATTAAGATTAAAATGCCGACATAACACACCAAATTTTTTTTAAAATTTAGGATCAGCCTAAACAACATCAAAGCTAACTTGTAACTTTAAATTGCATCTTGAAACATGGGAGGGACCACGGTACTTGAGCACCTTTGGCCTAAGGGCAATGTAAGGCTTGAGTCTGCTCTTAAATGTGGGGCTAACTCCAAATCTTGATTTATTTCTCAAGTTCATGACACAACTTTAACTGGAATCATGACATTCTCTATAAATGGTGTGAAAAGAAGGTTTTTGGGTGGACCTAAATGGACAAGGCTTGGGATCACTAAAGGGAGAAGTGAAACATAGTGAAATTATGCGTACATATGAGCGTACAAAATTTACAACACAACAAAACTTTGCTTGTAGGTTTCCTCAAAACCCAATATGCTCTTCTCTCACATCTTCGAATGATCTAGAGAATCAGAAAAGTTTGATAGAAATATTTTAACCTCTAGGTTTTGCATATGTGTTTTATGAGATCTAGGTGATTGTAGTATTTTTGGTTATACTGACAGCATTTCTAGTTGTTCCAATGCATCCAAGAGGTTCGAGAAAGTCAAGATTGGCTTTTGATTCATCCAACTTAGAGATCATTTGACAAATTTGTGGAACAAGGGTTTTAATCTCATCTCTAGAAGACAACTTCTATTTGAAGCATTTTTAGGCCAAAAGGACCTTTCTATTGCATCAAAGAGGCCTTGTAGATAAATTTTTGACATATTACATGTCATTTTTTTGTTGTTGGAGGCATTTCTTGCATTAGATCCACATCTTATACACACCAAAATGAAAAAATATCTTTGATTTTTGTTCTCTGCATCAAAAACTATCTGGGTATTTGTTATCTTTTGTATTTAGCAAACAGATCAGATTTTTTCTTTAGACAACCTCTATTGGCAATTTAATTTTGGGAGTCAATCTTCATAGCCTTGCATCTCAATTGTCCAGGATCCTTTTTTGGAGTAATTTTTTTTATTTGGGGTAAAATTTTGCAGGCTTCGTAGTGGTGTATACTTTTCTTTAGTTTTGGTGTGTAGAGTTTCCTAAAATTGTAGATTCTCATAGGTGATGTTACACAGTTCCTATTTTTGGAACTTTAGAGAATCATAACATTCACATATGACCTCGGATTGAGGTACTTCTTTTTTTTTAAGTGGATATTTTTTTGGTAGATTTTAGTGGGTTTTTTAGTTTCACTTAGTTTCATTCGAGTATTGTACTTTCAGCATACACCTATTGTTGAGGAATTTTTAAGCATCGAGATCAAGACCACTAAGTAATTCTTACTAGTGGCAGTTGTAAATGCACTAATTTATAAAGTTCCAAATCATATTTTCTTTGGGGGGTTCTTTGATTGAGTGAAAAGGGGAGGTTGTCTTGTGTGTGTTCTCTTATTTTTAGCACTTCATTTTTTCATTTCTTCATCATGGATCAAACAACAGTAGCCATATTAACTCCTTACAACCACTTTGAGTAAAAATTGTACCTAAAAATATACTTTTGGAAACCTAGGTTGTATAGGATAATGATTGGACTAGAAACTAAACATTCTAAAGTTGAAGATAAGCCTAAGTGGTCTAGCAAATGTGATGAGGTTGATGGAACATTGTGTTTGTCTATTTCTCCTAATTTTCTCTTCCACATTGAGTCTTTGAATTAACCAAATAAATCTAGACAAAGCTACAAAAAGTATTTGGCACACAAGATTCAATGAGGGGTCATATGTTGGAAAAAAAACTAATTAGTTTATGTCCAGGAAACTTTAACACAATTTAAGATTTTTCACAAAATTAAATTCACTAATGTTGTAGTTAAAACAATGTGAAATTGAAAAGAAAGATGAACAACTGGTTCTTAGTATTCTCTCTAAGCTACATTCATAATATTTTATATTTATTTCTACCTTCTATGCTAATAAGGGTGAACTTGGGACTGAATTCACCATGCCATCTTTGGATGATTTTTCTATCTCTCACATAGGAAAAAGATAAGCTAATCCAGATGGGCACTCTAAAATCCTCTAAGTCACATGCCCTAGCTGTAAACTAAGGCACAAAAGAATAGAAAGGATAAAATAGTAATAATAAGGATAAGGAAAAAAATAATAGCAAGGAGAAGAAGCATTAGAAGCAAGTTGCCCCAAAAGCATCTAATGAGACCCAATCTTCTAGTGATGACAAGCCTAAGAAAGAGAAGGTCAAATGTGCCTATTCTAAAAGACCCAATCATGATGAACATAAATGTTTGAAGAAACAAATTGATCACTTGACACACATTCTTGAGAAGAATAATAGCAGTGCTCCTGAATCTATAAAATGAAGTTCTAATGAGGGATCTAACAAGGCAAAGGATAAAAACAAAGAGAAAGGAAAGTACAAGTCCTTTCTAGCATTTGCTTCACAACCATCCACTTGGGTTATTGATTTAGATACCTCACACCACATGGCTTCATCTAAGGAAGGACATTAATCTTTGGAGCCATGTACTACGCCTTCTATTTTGATGGGTGAGGACATTCCTATTGAGGTGTGTGGGAGAGGGTATATTGATGTAGGGGACAACACATTCCACAATGTTCTCTGTGTGCCCTCATTATCAACTAATCTCTTGTCAGTATATCATAATAGTCACATATATTTAGGTAAGTAGATCATTAGTCATGGCTATATCTATTTTCCCACTTTGTTCCTGATCTTCATCTATTTTTCTCACTTATTCAGATGATGTGAGTAGATTATGGTAGGAGCAGTTTGGCCATCTTAACTTATGCTACTTGTAGTAGCTCAACCATTAGAGCATGGTCACATAGTTGCATTCAGTTTAATTTTTAGGTGGTGTTTTCCAAGGTTGCATTCTTGGTAAGCATTCTAAGAAAAAAATTGGCAAATGCAAGGCATGGAGAGCTTCATAGATACTAGAGTTAGTTCATAGTGATTTTGCTAGTCCATTTCCTTATCCATCCTTTAGCAAGGCTAGATTTTTTCTAAATTTCATTGATAAATTTTCTTGATATACTTCATTGGACTTTCTCAAATAGAAGTCTAAAGTATTTTATCACTATAAGGACTTCAAAACTTTTGTAGAGAAGTAATCTGGAAAAGCCATCAAAGTTTTGTGCACTAAAAATAGTGGTGAATATGTCAACCACTATTTTGAGAAGTTTTACATTTCAGAGGGAATTGATTTCTACAATTCAGTTCCATACACTCCCCAGTAGAATGGTGTGGTAGAATGGAAGAATAGGTCCTTGAAGAAAATGGTGAATTTTATGAGTCACTCTAGTTCTCTTGCACCATAGTATTAGGCAAAGACAATTAACTGTTCTCGTCATATCCAAAACTATGTTCCTCACTAAGCCTTGAAGGGAGTTACTCATTTTGAAGATTGGAGCAGTTGAAAACCATCAGTTAAGAAGTTTTGAGTTTTTGGTTCTCCTGCATGAGCTCACATTCATGTAGAAAAAAGCAAGGCCTTGGATCCATAGATAAAACATTTCACATTTGTAGGGTATTTTCATGGTGTGAAGGGTTATCAGTTTCTCCACCCTACTACACATGATTTGTTCATTGAGAGGAGTGTTCAGTTTGAGGAGATCTCTTTGAGATCAACTCCTATAAATTATGCACCTCCTTCTACTTTGACATAGGAGTCACTTGGGCTATAAGACAAACCTTTTGATGAGTTAGATTCACTTCAGTAGATTCTTGATGATGAGGAGTCTTCTACCTCCACTTCTAATGTTGAGAGTGATTCAAAGGATTCACCTCCTTCCTCTCCTAGTCATCATTCAGAGGGTGTTGATTCTCCTCTAGCTTATTGTTGCAAGTATGAGGTTAACTAGTGTTGTCATTGATGTCAACATACTCATTTTGCATTGATGAGAAAGATTGGATGAGCTGTGTGCTGAGGATATTAAGAAAATTAGTCTCAATCTGGAACAGTGAAGAACAGTGATAAGAAGAAGGCAAAAGTACTGAATGAGCTGAGGATTAGAGGATGCGGATTAAAGGGTTTGTAGATATGAGTCCTGAGATGCTCCAATTAAGATTTCAGAGGTCCACATGAAGATATGAAGAAGTTGTGATTGGTCAAGTAGAACCGGTTCCGGGAGATGCTCTGGAGTGATAGAAGGTTACAAAAGGGTTCGGTGAGATCCGGAAGTGCATTGTCAGACTATGCGGATTGGAAGGACTGTTTGGGATGTCCTCGTGACGTGTCATCTCAGTTTATACATAGTTTGGAGGTCTGAAAGCACCTGTTACAGTTTGACAGTGGTGATAGAATGTGTTCTTGAAGTTCCGGATGAAGAGGAAAAGAGATTCTAGTGAGTAGAGGAAGTGCGGATGTACCTAGTCATTCAGGCAAGCTTGTGAAGGTACTTGGATCATGTTGAGGATGTGTTGTCAATTTGCATCAGTGTTAGAGCCTGGAATTGAAGATATACTTCTGGATGAAAATGTTCTTGTTTAGGCTGGCCAACCGGATGAGTTATTCATCTTGTGAATGTTCTTGTGCTTGATTTTCAACTTGCAGATGTTCTTGTGGATGATTGCTGACTTAGAAGATTGTTCCTAAGTCAATGCCTTTTATAAATAGAGGTTTGTGAGTTCATTTCAATGTGAGTCATGGAGCGGATGAGTGTGGTATAGCAGAAGAGTGAAAGGCAGAGTAGGTGTGTCTCAGGCTTAAATGGAACTGATCCAGACATAGTGAAGATGTCAATCTCCAGTTCAATTTTGTAAAATTTGTCATCTTGTAGACAGTGTGTCTCTTGTAGGCAGTGTGCTCAGACAGTGAGCCCTAATTGGCATGTGCCATTCATTCTTCTTATTCTTCTAATAGAGAATAATCCTTGGGTTAATCACCCCGTGGTTTTTCCCTTGACCAGGTTTTCCACGTCAAAAGTCTAATGTGTTGATGTTTATCTGCTCTGATGTTTTTGCTTGATGCTTTCATGAATGGTTAATTGATATGCTATTAAGTAACAAAGAAGAATCAAGTGTTTGAAATAGAAACAAGTTTTTGTACAACTGATTCACCCCCCCTCTTAGTTGTGTGCCCTAGATCTAACAATTGGTATCAAAGCTAAGTTCCTCTAAAAGGAGCTTAACCGCTTGAGGAGATCCAGGATGTCATCATACAAAAAGGATAGTCTGAAGTTTGATGGAACCAATTTCTCACTCTGGAAAGGTCGCATGAAATGTCACTTGGAGTGTATGGGAAAAGCATACTTGACCATGATCTCAAAGGCATATGTTCCTCCACAGGGTGGTCCGACAACTCTGAATGAAATCACAGATGCTGAAAAAAATCTACGGACCAAAGAAGCTCTTCTAAGTGCATTGACTGACTCAGAACTCTCAAATGTTATTGACCTACCAACTGCATATGAGATCTAGGTTAAACTGGAACTTCTGCATGAAGGAGATGAGTTTGTTAAGAGTGTAAGGCTGCAAAGTCTCAAAGAGAAGTTTGAAAGATTGAAGATGAGAGATGATGAAAATATCACTACCTTTATGCCAAGAGTAAATGAGCTGGTGTGTGGAATCAGGAATGCTAGTGGAGTTCTAGATGAAAATGAGATTGTTTACAAAATTCTCAGATCCCTTCCTACTACCTACAAAATCAAGGTTGCTGCCATTGATAAATTCAGAGCCCATACGACTGTCACAAGAGAGCAATTGGCTGGCAAACTGGCTACATTTGAAATGACCAAGTTTGGAGATGATCCCCCCAAGATTGAATCTACATTTAAAGCTAGTGCCTATGTGAAAGGCAAACAAAGATTTGATAGGGGAGAAAACTCTTCAAGGAAGCTGTCATGGTATGATCAAGCAAGGAAAGACATGGAAGAGGAAGAAGCAGAAACAGCTCATCTTGAAACCCTCATTACAAAAAGACTGCCAAGAGGATCCGGTAAGTATGAAGGAAAGCTACCTTTTAAATGCTTCAACTATAATAAGATTGGTCATTTTACTTCAAGATGTCTGGAAAGATCTGCAAGGTCAAATTCTAACAGACAAAGGTTCCAAAAGAACTGTTAGTATGTTCATGAGGAAGATGACAATGAAGGAGTAACGGATGATGAATCAAAAATAGGAAACAAATCCAAAAATGAATGGGTGTTTATTGCCATCAAGGAAGAAGATCCAATGTCCTCTGAATCTATCAATCATAAGGTTGTAGAAAGAGCTTTGGCTGCCCAAATTGAAGAAAAGGATGATTGGGTTATTGACAGTGGATGCTCTCACCATATGACAGGTGACAAGAACAAATTCTTAGATTTGGAAAGGTATGAAGGAGGAATGGTAAAGTTTGGTGACAATTTTCCTAGTAGAATCAGAGGTAGGGGAACTATTTCTTTTGATGGAAAGAGCAAAACTGGTAATGTACTGTACGTTGAAGTATTGAAGCACAATCTGCTTAGTGTTGGTCAGTTGGTGGACAAAGGTTATGACCTCCGGTTCAAGAATGGAAGATGCAGGATCTTTGAAAGCTCTGGAACTGAGATTGCATTCGGTACTGAAACAAAAGGTAATATTCTATCTGGTTGGTTCTAATAAAAGTTGTTTGTTTGTTCAAGTTGATCAGAGTTGGTTATGGCATAGAAGGATGTGTCATGTGAATTTTGATAACATTATCAAGATAAGCAATACTTAGTCTGTGAGAGATCTTCCAAAGTTGGTGAAACCTACAAATAGTTTGCGCAAAGAATGTCAGCTAGGTAAACAGAGCAAAGTCTCTTTCAAAAGCAAGGGTCAGTCCTTGACTGGTTTATTGGAATTAGTTCATACTGATCTATGTGGTCTGACAAGAATCAAGAGTATGCAAGGTGATAGATATTTCATGTTACTGATTGATGACTATTCCAAGATGATGTGGGTTACCTTTCTAAAAGAGAAATCAGAAGCCTTTGAGAAGTTCAAAATCTTCAAAGCTATGGTAGAGAATCAAACAAGATTGAAACTAAAATGTCTGAGGTCTGATAGAGGTGGTGAATTCACATCCGGTAAATTTAGACTTTTGTGAGAAGCATGGTATAAAGAGATAGTTGTTTGCTCCTAGGACTCCACATCAGAATGGAGTAGTTGAGAGAAAGAACCGGACCATCTAGGAAGCATCCAGGACAATGATGATGGAAGTAAATGTGCCTCAGATGTTTTGGCGAGAAGCTGTTAGCACTGCAATCTACACTCTCAACCAAGTTCAAATCAGAAGCAATACCGGTAAGACTCCCTATGAACTGTGGTTTGGTATAACTCCTACTGTGAGATATATCAAAGTATTTGGTAGCAAGTGTTACATCAAAAGAGATGAAGATCTAGGAAAGTTTGATGCTAGAAGTGATGAAAGAATTTTCTTGGGTTACTCCACTCAAAGCAAAGCATATCGGTGTTACAATAAGAGATTGAGAAAGATGATAGAAAGTACAAATGTGAAGGTTGATGAAGGAATTGAGAAGCCCTCAAGATTTTATGAATATGATGAAGATGATCAGAATGATTCTTTGGTTCAAGGAACTCAATCCTCTCTTGAAAGTCAGATTCAGACTAATCCGGTAAATCAGGAAGAAGAAGTTTGTCTAAATGACCTTGATCAAGAAACATCAGTACAAGAGACTCCCAAAGTTCCAAGGTATGTAACTCTAAACCACTCCAAAGATTAGATCATAGGTGACAAAAGTAAAGGGGTATAAACAAGGAGGAGACTTGCTCAAAATCAAATGAATACTGTCTGATTTCAAAGATTGAACCTAAGACAATAAATGAAGCTTGTAATGATGAAAACTAGACCAAAGCAATGGAGGAAGAGTTGATGCAAATTGAGAAAAATCACACTTGGGATCTTGTTCCCAGACCTAGAAACAAGAATGTGATTGGAACCAAATGGGTCTTCTAGAACAAACTAAATGAAGTTGGTGAAGTAATCAGAAACAAAGCTAGATTGGTCTACAAAGGCTACTCTCAAATAGAAGGAATTGATTTTGAAGAAACCTTTTCTCCGGTAGCAAGAATTGAAGCAATCAGATTATTTCTTACATATGCTACCTTCAAAGACTTCAAGGTATATCAGATGGATGTCAAGTCTTCCTTCCTAAATGGTGATTTGGAAGAAGAAGTATACATTGAACAACCAGATGGATTTCGATTGTTTGATCATGATGATATGGTCTGCAAGTTGAAGAAAGCACTGTATGGTTTGAAGCAAGCCCCTAAAGCATGGTATGAAAGGTTGGATAAGCATCTTATATAGATTGGTTTCAACAAAGGTATTGCTGATAGTAATCTATATTTCCAAATAGATAAAGAAAACCTGTTGATTATTGAAGTATTTGTTGATGATATCATCTTTGGAGGAAGAGACAGTTTGTGTAAAACTTTTGCAAATCAAATGAAAAGTGAGTTTGAAATGTCAATGCTTGGTGAAATGAATTTCTTCTTGGGTCTGCAAATTACTTAGACAAAGAAAGGCATCTTTATCTCTCAGACCAAATATGTGAAAGAATTGTTGAGGAAATTCAGAATGGAAGATTCAAAGCCAATGAATACTCCTATGCCAACCAGATGTAAGTTGAGCAAAGATGATGACTCTCCTAAGACAGATCAGATCAAGTATAGATCAATGATTGGAGGATTATTGTATCTCACTCAGACTAGACCAGATATAATGCAGGCTGTTGGTCTTGTGGTAAGATTTTAGGCTGATCCCAGAGAATCTCATGTCATGGCAATCAAAAGAATTTTTAGGTACTTGAAAGGAACAGTTGAGTATGGTCTATGGTATCCTAGAGATCTAGATTTCTCTCTTCATGCATATACAGATGTAGATTGGGTAGGAGATGTGGATGACCGGAAGAGCACCAGTGGTGGAGCATTCTTTTTGGGAAAAATATTGGTTTCATGGCTAAGGAAGAAACAAGAGGCAATATCTTTGTCTACAACTGAAGCAGAATATATTGCAGCAGCAAGTAGTTGCACTCAAATCTTATTGATGAAGTAGATGTTAAGAGACATGAAAGTAGAATATGAGGAGCCTATCACAATTTTCTGTGATAATTCAAGTGCAATAAATGTTTCTAAGAATCCAGTGTTGCATTCTAAGACTAAGCACATATCTATCAAGTTTCACTTTCTAAGAGAGCAAGTGAACAAAGGTGAAGTCAGATTGGAGTATGTACCCTCCAAGGATCAGATTACAGATATCTTTACTAAACCTCTTCCCAAGGACTCTTTTGAGTATCTCAGGGAGAAGTTAGGGGTCATGGCCCCTCCCATGATGAACTAGGATGCACTGATGTGCATCAGTCCGGTGGATATCACAGTCATATCTTGTGATCCGGATTGGTGATGGGGAGTTGCTACTAAGGGGGAGTAGCTAGTATGATTCTGATGTGTTAGAATTGCAAGTATGAGCCCTTTGCCATTGATGTCAAAGGGGGAGAGAAGACATGTGAAAAACAAGTGGTTGATGATCAAAGGGGGAGCAGTAAAGGAAGAGAAGACATGTGAAGAGTTGGTGCTGATAGGGGGAGCTATGACAGAAAAGAGAGGTTCTTGTCTTGATGGTTTTCACATCATATGTTGCCATCAATGACAAAGGGGGAGATTGTTGCAAGTATGAGGTTAACCAGTGTTGTCATTGATGTCAACATACTCATATTGCATTGATGAGAAAGATTGGATGAGCTGTGTGTTGAGGATATTGAGAAATTAGTCTCAATCTGGAATAGTGAAGAACAGTGATAAGAAGAAGGCAAAAGTACTGAATGAGCTAAGGATCAAAGGATGTGGATTAAAGGGTTTGTAGATATGAGTCTTGATATGCTCCAGTTAAGATTTCAGAGGTCCGCATGAAGATATGAAGAAGTTGTGATCGGTCAAGTAGAACCGGTTCCAGGAGATGCTCTGGAGTGACAGAAGGTTACAAAAGGGTCCGGTGAGATTTGGAAGTGCATTGTCAGACTCTGTGGATTGGAAGGAGTGTTTGGGATGTCCTCGTGATGTGTCATCTTAGTTTGTACATAGTTTGGAGGTCTAGAAGCACCTGTTACAGTTTGACAGTGGCGATAGAATGTGTTCTTGAAGCTCCAGATGAAGAGGAGAAGAGATTCCAGTGAGTAGAGGAAGTACGGATGTACCTGGTCATTCAGGCAAGCTTGTGAAGGTTCTTGGATCATGTTGAGGATGTGTTGTCGATCCACATCAATGTTAGAGCCTGAAATTGAAGATATACTTCCGGATGAAGATGTTCTTGTTTAGGCTGGCCGACCGGATGAGTTATTCATCTTGTGAATGTTCTTGTGGTTGATTGCTGACTTGCAGATGTTTTTGTGGATGATTGCCAACTTAGAAGATTGTTCCTAAGTCGATGCCTTGTATAAATAGAGGTTTGTGAGTTCATTTCAATGTGAGTCATGGAGCGGATGAGTGTGGTATAGCGGAAGAGCGAAAGGCAGAGCAAGTGTGTCTCGGGCTTAAATGGAACTGATCCAGACATAGTGAAGATGTCAATCTCCAGTTCAAGTTTGTAAAACTTATCATCTTGTAGATAGTGTGTCTCTTGTAGGCAGTGTGCCTCCTTGTGAGCAGTGTGCTTAGGTAGTGAGCCCTAATTGGCATGTGCCATCCATTCTTCTTATTCTTCTAACAAAGAATAATCCTTGGGTTAATCACCCCGTGGTTTTTCCCTTGACTGGGTTTTCCACGTCAAAATCTTGGTGTCTAATGTGTTGATGTTTATCTGCTCTAATGTTTTTGCTTGATGCTTTCATGAATGGTTAATTGATATGCTGCTAAGTAACAAAGAAGAATCAAGTGTTTGAAATAGAAGCAAGTTTTTGTACAACTGATTCACCCCCCTCTCAGTTGTGTGCCCTAGATCTAACACTTATGTCACATGTCATCTCATATTACCTAGATTAACTTTCCCAATTTACTATCAAGTAAATAATCACGATCATCATAATTGTTGATGGTAAAATTTGTGTTTCACACACAACAATGGAAAATATCAAAATGTAAGATGTACTTCTGAGACAACCTAATGTTTTGAAAAAGCTGGCTCTTCTTAGTTTCTTCATGATTTGAGGAAAAGGGGTTGAAAAAAAAAAACAATGCTGAAATAATTGAAACTATACTAAGGAGATGCATCGGATTAGATTCAAACTTTTTTATGAAAGAAAAGACTCACCTTCTCTATTTACTAATGACTATGTAGAAACCATCACAACTATTCCAAGAGCTTAAATGCATGATTTATAGTAGATTGAAATTCATTAGTTTAGTAAAATAGATTAAATGAATCATAATATTGCAAATATAATAGATAAAAGGCACAAAATTTAGCACAAAATGTTATTTCTCTCCATTCTAAAAGGAGAATAGAGTATACAAGGCTTTTAGATAAATGCACAGATACACAATATTCAGAATCCTTTATGAGAAACACCCATAGAGGCTCAAGTCTTCTTCTCTACTATATTTGAATAAATTCCAACCAGTACAAAATAAAAGCTCATGCTCTTAACTAGTTTACTAAGTAGAAAACCCTCTAGAAAATAATAGCTAACTAAAGCAAAAAGCTCATAAAAACTTGAGTTACATTGCAGGTTGTCCATTAAAAATCACAAAACTCTACATGATTCTCTACATGAAGAAAAAGTCACTGCATAGTCAAACTGGCCAATAGGACAACATGAAGCAATTGTTAGAAAACTTGCACTTGCGAAAAGCGTGGCTTTGCCAAGTGTCCATTCTTATCTATATCTATCAGGACCCACCACCCTTTATGCCTCTTCTCCTTAATGAATCTTACATGCAGCGTGGAAGTGCCACGTATCACAACCATCCAATAGAACATTAGAAAGGAGCTGTCAAAACTAAAGACTCTCAAAATGTGTGCAGAGGTGACATGTGGATCTATCATCTAATGACGCACTAGGGAGAAGATGTTAGATTCAAAACCGTATATAATGTGTATGGAGGTGATATGTAGCTCCCACTAACTCCTTGAGTAAATGATGCAACCACAAAAAGTACGCCATCGCTATGGCCCCCACCAAAATGTAAAAATATGCTGCATGCATTCTCTAATCAATGGCACAACAAAATAAAGGTTTCAAAGCTAAAGGCTCCCAAAATGTCTGCAGAGGTGACACATGGATCTTTGAGCTCATTGTGTACTAGAAAAGTGATGGTAAAACCATTACTACCATGGAGCACTACTATTTAGACATGTGGAAATCTTGTGCCGATTGCAAAAGAAAAGACAACACCTCTCCGAAACAAAAGAAACTTGTATAAGCAGAAACATATATATGTTGTGTCTCTAACACCATCTTTGTGACACCAACTATTGACCATTTTTCCTATTGATGCCTTTTCCCCTGAATCAAAATAAATCTAACATGAACCTTCAATTACTCAAAATATAGAGTTTTTACTCTATAGTTCTTGGTAACTCAATAAGGAATCTGTGCCCGTGTAGAAGAATCCAAAAGAATGAAATAGAGAAAAGGATTTAACAAAAAGAAACCTCACAGTGATCTGCCTTACAGCTTCTAGAGAGATTTCTACAAAGAGGTCAAGTCATATTCAGAAGGTTCTCTTTCTTCTTCAATGCCTCAAACACCCTATCCAAGTCTAGTATCTCATTTTATAAAAACCCCTGAAGTCTATAAATGGCGTCTTTAATTCAAAACTCTAATTGTGTGAGATGTTGTAAAAATGCTTCAACCTTTGTGATACTAGGTGTTTGGCTCAATACTGCTAACACAGACTGATTGCTTTTCTTATTCACCAATAGACCCTTAATTTGGTCAACTGAGAGGGCTATTGAGTCATCAAGAAATGGGGAGGGGAGTCCTAACCAGAACAAATGTTCAATGTGTCCCTTCATTTATTGAACCACCTACTTCAAATCTTCTAGGTGAGATTTAAATTTTAGGGCCATCTTATTTCAACCCAAGAATTCATCAACTTTCACAATGGCAGTTCTCCTATTATCCACTCCATCTGCTAAAAGAGATTCTTTAGAAGAACTGTACAATTTTTGTGCCAGCAGCTGAGATTTGGCAACTTTGGGAGCCACTGAAGATAGAGTCTATTCAACAATGACCTCCACCTCCACACTTAGGCCCTCAACATCTTAAATGAACTTAAGTGCCATCTTAATTTTGGCAGTCTCCTTTGAAATATGTCACCAATAGGAAATATACAACTCTTGAATCATAGGCAACACATTCATTACTGAAGGTTGTTGTGCGAGCTCCTATTTGAGCTGAATAAGTTGTTGATCTTTCTCTTGAACTTTCTCCCTCAACTACTTATTTGCATCATATTCCTCTATGAGGCTTTTATGAACCTATATCAACTTGCTTCTCTTGTTACTGAGCTATATTTCAGCCTAACTCTTCTCCTACTTTATGGTATCCAGATGTGAGTTTGCGGTTTCCAACTCTACACTAAACCCAACACTCTTACTCTGCTCCACTTTCAATGTCTCATTGGAGACTATTGGGTCCCAAAACCACAACTCCACTTCCTGGGACAAAACCACACTCACAAAGCTAGGGTTGTCATCATGTAAGCATAATCACTCCATCAACAAAATATTGAGGGTTAAAAGTCAACTGTACGAGAGTGGGTTTCATCCCCTGCACTTTGAGCACAAATTAGACTCTAGAGGGATATTCCAATGGGTATACCAAAGAAGGTATTAAAATCAAAACCAGATGAACAACTAAGAACAACTGGACAACCAAACCCAACTCATCATCTTGACCCCAAAAGTTGTCACTAAGTCAATAATGATTAGCTATCACAAAACCCCTATATAGCCAATTCAACTGTACAAATGTACATGCAAGGGAAAGATGGGTTTTTTCCCTAAACCACAGGTGAATGATTTTGTTTGTTTAAAAAGTGATTGATTCCTCCCCAATATTGACAATTGCCTACTCCATTGGGCAACTGAGTCACAAACAACAAATAAGATAAACACACCCAGTAAAATATCAATAGAATCATGAGTTCCAAACATACAACTTTGAAATATATTTCATATGATTGATATACTTAATTATACCAGATACAACTGCAACAACCCATACAAAATACTTGATTGAATCAAATGTTGTCACACACTATCTAATTTATGTTACATTCATGCTAGCAAATGTGGCAAAGGACAATACAAAACTACAATTAAATATTCTCCTGAATAATTACAAATTATATTGGAGACATACCACAATATGAGAATATTCAATGAAATCTTTTCTCCCTTTTATCAAACATATCCCACCATTTCCTATTTAGACATTATCCTCTTCTTGATGCCCTAAAATATCTCTTAGGCACTACAGACCAGACAATTGGTTCAACAACCAACCCTGGAAACATATTTTAATCATATATATATAGCAATTCTTTTTTATTGTGTAGCCCAAGGCATTAGAAAACTAGTCAATAAAAAAACCATGCCTCATTGAATTCTACCCACTTCAATGTCAGTAAATCTGCATGTTTGGAAGCTTGCCCATTCCTTGACAATATTGAAAATGTTAGAAGGAAGATTTCTCACATGCCTAGTGTACTAGGAGCAATAATAAGGGAAGGTTTGAATCTTTCCTGACACTTGCAACACCTAATTTTATCCTTTTTGTCCTCTATATAAGTAGGTACATTTAAGATTTTCACTATTTAAAAAACCTGCACAACTTTGGCCTACAACTCATTAATGTTGAGTACAAATTTGGTAGTTTATATTATATTTTATAAAGCACTTTGATTTCACTTGATGTTATGATTTCACTTTGATTTCACTTGATTTCACTTTGTGCCTTCTTTATTTTCCTTCCTTTATCTATCTTTGTCATCATTGGTGTTATTTTGCCTTATCGTCAAAATTCACTTTTCTTGAGCTTCTTCCTTGATGCGTCTTTCTTCCTTTTCCTACTTTATGGGTAAAATATTATTTTTTCAAACCAAGCACTTTGCCATCTCATTCTTCCTTTTTCTTCTCTCCCCCATCAAAAACTTTTTCCTTTTGCAAACCTCTCCTTCTCCTTTTGTCGCCTTATCAGTGAATCTCACTTTCCACAAACTTGGCTTTTTGTCTTCTTTCACCTTTCCCCTTTATTGACAAATTTTAACTTTTGTGAACCAGCCCTATTCTATCCTTTGTCAACAATTTTCATCTTTTGGGAAATCTTTCTTTCTTTCCTCTTCTTTGGTCAATGAAATATCACTTTAGTGAACCACCTTCTCTTTTCTCCTCTTCGCATTATTAGCAAATCACCTTATCCGTAAATTTTGAAAAATTTGAACTGTTTGGTGAGTTTGAATTTCTGTCAATTCCCCAATAAAGCCCTTCCTTCTTTTCTTTCTTTGTAGCAACTTTGTTTCCCTTCCTTATATCAATGAAATCACCATTGGTAAAACCTTCCATCAGTGAACTTAGAGGTTCACAAACCTCCAACTTCGTTTACAAGCACTTGGCCCTTTTCTTTACTTAGAATTTTTTTCCTTTCTTCGTCAAACCTCTATTGCCTTATTAGTAAATTGGTAAAAATGTAAACTCATGAACTTAGTTGGTGAGTTTGACATTTCATGAAACTGTTGATTCTCTGACAAAGCTGCAAACCTTAACTTTTTTCTTTCTCATTTTGCTCCGCCCTTTTTCTCTTTACTTTATTCTTTGTCGGCTAATTACCTTATCAGAAAACTAGCAAAATTTCAAACTTGTGAACCAACTTTGCTAGTTTAGGAATTATCTGATTTGCCAACAAAGGGTAGAAATGAAAAAAAATTCCTAGTCAAGAAAACACATTGAATTAGGGGAATTTTACATAGAAATTTATGATATAAAACCCCTATAAAATATCTTAGATTGAATCTAAACAGGGGTTTTTTACTGCAAGAGCAAAAGTGGGGAATTTAATGGATTTTTTGGGGCAAAATAAAGCATTTTGGGAGCTAAATTGGCATGTCTCAACAGAGACCAAATTTTGCATCTCAGTGGTGAGTCTGGAGACTTCTGTATTCTTGGCTTTAGATTCCACCCTCAGTTGGTCCACTATGCCTTTGACCCAAACCAATTCCTATGATTGCTTCTCATATTTTCATCTCATTTTGATACAGTCTATTGTAATAGACTTCTAGGTATCTTCCATCAATTCCACCTTACCTTGTGGCCCGACTTGTGTGAGGTTCAAACACACAACATGGATGGAGTAGTCCTCTAGTTGCATCTTCTCTTGAGGCTTGATAACTATTGGGATCATATGAGAAATCATCAGGGCTTGTTGTGCATGGTCATATAGAGAGCGCATGCAAGGAATTGCAGGTCTTGCCCTTATTTTTTTCTTTTTTTCTCTAAACAAGCCTCTTGTGCCTTTTGTGTAGTCTCCACCTATTGGTGAAATGCAGATGGAGATGGAATCATCCTGCTAGTGAAAGGAACACCTTGGGGCAGACCATATGGAATGGCTACTTGTTACTGTGCTGAGGCAATGTCGAAGCCTGAAGGAACTGGGAATGCATCATCAAGACAGAAGGGGAAAATGGTGACAAATTGCTTAGAGGTGGGGTGGTCATTTATGTAGTAGTAGGTGTGGAGAATGAGAGCAGCAGAGATATAGCTGAATTAGATGAAATGGGTAGA
This sequence comes from Cunninghamia lanceolata, assembly GCA_027924645.1. Taxonomy (NCBI): domain Eukaryota; kingdom Viridiplantae; phylum Streptophyta; class Pinopsida; order Cupressales; family Cupressaceae; genus Cunninghamia; species Cunninghamia lanceolata. The sequence continues at coordinate 5,333,764 of BSBN01000144.1, forward strand.
GGATGTATATTGAGAGGAGTTTGGAATGCAAGTGGAATAGACTAAGAACTAGAAGTAGGTGAAGAGATACTTAGCTAAGTTGCGACAGATGTTGTTGTGCTAGTTATCAAGTTAATGATAAAACCATCTTCTTCTTCGAACTCTTCTTGCAACACCAGATTTTACCTCATTATCTCTTGTTACTCTTGTTCTGTCTCCTCTTCTCTTTTCGGCTCAGTCTCAGTATGTATTTTAGCTTCTAGTTTTTCTCTGAATACTTTAGTTACATCATATCAGGAGGCTAGTTCAACATGACAATCATCCCATATTTTCTCCTACTTATCACTTGTTTCTATTTCCTCAAAATTCTTCTCCCATTCAAATATTTCTTGCCTATATTTCCAATAGGCATTAATTTTCTCCATTCGCCAATCTTCTTTCAATAAAGCATTTCCCAGGCCATGCCCCATTGGTTTCACTAGATCATAAGGCTTGAGGATTTGGTAAAACACCTCCCACAGAGTCCTAGCATCATCTAGAATCTGCTCCAACTTGATTTAATCATCATTTATGTTAGTGAGTGGTGACCTTCTTGATTCAATAAATGGGTGAAGTTGATGTTCAAAAGCCATTGGAGATTTTGAAGTAGATAACCACTTCTTTATAGCACTATTGGGGTCATATTGCCACTTGTCCATGATTTGATTCAAACCCATCTCAATTAGTTCCATCACAAGTAGATGGTTTTCTTGTTGCTTCAACACTATAATGCCTCCTCCTTTAGAGAGAGGGATATCATAGAATGTCTTTCTCTTCCTTCCTCCCCCAAACTCAGAATGAATAATATCAAGTTAGTGGATCATATCCAAAATTACAACTTTGTCAGTGAGAAAATTAGGCAATTTGAATGGTTCCTCCTTGAAACCATATACATGCAACATAGTGAAATGAGCACCAAAAAGTCAATCATAAGGGAGACAAATACTAGACAAGAAGGCTCTCTGCTTATCACTAACTTCAAAAGAAATGACATCTAGGCTAAAATCTATTAATGTTTGAGTCATGAAATGCTCCGAGTACTCATAACAATTAGAGGTAATTGACAAAATGTGAGTCTAGGCAGACGCAAGGACCATCTGTTGCCCATCACCCATCCCTTCAACCATTGTGACTTACATAGAGGGCAAAAAGAATTGGGGATTCTGGTAAACCATCAAATGTATCAAGAAGGATGTGTACCTAAAATATTGTTTATGATGGAAAGTGCTCAACTGGTAGTTCAGCCAATCCTCTATGATCTTTGAAAGATCCATATTGTATGCCTACTATCAAGAGACCGTCTTCAAATGGAAAATAGAACCTAGTTGATAATCATTTAAATTTACATCATTGTCAACACCACATATGAAAGCAAGCATTGAACATGTATCTTGCACATCTCTATTGAAACCAACTAACCCAATTGGCAAAGGAGGTAGAACTATATTGTTAGGGTCTAAATAGAGCTCATTGTTCAAGAAAGCCAACTAGTTTTCTCATTTATCCCATATCATTTTCCATTTGATTAGACTCTAGAAGTCCATAGAAGAATCATATTGGATTTCCACCATATCCCTCACAGCCTTAGAAGAAATTGTCGCATTGATGTTTCGACCGAGAACAACATGTGTATCCTTGTTATAAGACTGGATACAAGTGTCAACTAGCTCAGGGCTAGGAAAAACTTGAGGCACTAAAAAATGATCCAATTGAGAACTCCAGAGCCTTATACCAAAGGTTTCCACTTCTCCTTCTTTAACCCATTCTATCATGCATACATAGACTCCTCTAAGATTCTTTGTATGTTTTGACAAAATAGGGTCAAAGATATTATTATTCAGGTCTATTACAAGAGAGGGATCTTTCCACCTACCTCTTTTATGCTATATGATCTATGGGATGTTTGTCTTGTGTTGTATTCATGCTGCGGCATAAGATTTTCTCTCTACTAGCTCTAGAGGCAACTCCACAATTTCCCTTGTTGAAGAAGACATCTTTCTTTTGGGAGCCCAACTACTTCCTTCATCCATCATGCCTTACACTATCACCCCTATGCTCTTTGAACCACTTCTTAGTCTTCAAAGAAAAAGAAAACAACTCAAAAACCTAGAAGTGTTGCAATTGCAAGGGAAGCTCTATTCACTCTGGCTGAAAACTTTGAGTCCACCATTACAAATGAGTCACATCAATCTTCCAACAATGTATATAGTCACTCCATCATGTGTACTTATTGTCCCTTTCTTTTTGATTGGTGCGCTATTGTAGTTATCTTAATTCTACGTGCATTGGAGTCTTGTCAAAGATCTATTAGCAAATCTCCATAAGGATATATTAATTAGTGACAACTTGCAAATCAATGATTGGAAATTGCTAGTAGTTGGGTGATTTTTGTAGATGTAACTGAGAAACTAGGAGAACCAAGCATGTGGTAAAATGTCAATGGCTTTATTGAAAAACACAAACTATGCCATAGGCACTTATTCAAAAAGAGGCAGGAAACTCAACCTCTTGGGAAACTGCAACTAACTAACTATGTACAAGTGTCACAACTTCATCAATTATAGAATTTCAAAAAGATCATGTTTACCCAAATCTTTTTTTCTTCCCCATTCTCATCTTCTAGGTCAAATGCATTACTTGGCTTACAAGACACTATCTTAAATGATCCTCTCCACAGGGAGTCAAATTTTGCATGTTGGTCAGGTTTCACAGCTCTTTCTTCCCATTTTAGGACGTAATCCCCTACTTTGAAATATGAATCAATGGTCCCTTGATCAAACCATCGCTTGACAATAGATTAGTGATCATACATAGCATTATAAGAGAATTCCATTTGCTCCTAAAGCTCCATCAATTCAGTGAGCCTTACTTCCATCACTCTATTTTCTTTGATATCTAGTTGCTTCAGGAGTTGTAAGGCTAGGATCTCAACTACCATGGGCATTGCAACCCTCTTCCCATAAATGAGTTCATAAGGAGAATTCTCGATGACTTGCTTTAGGGTGATGCTATTTGCCCATAATGCAACTTTGAGATTCTTATGTGACTCCTAGTGATCCTCACCCATCCTTTTGATTAGCCCAATTAGATCTTGGTTTGTTGATTCGGTGTCATGTCTCATTTTTATGGAATATATAATTATTCTAGATTAGTGAACATTTACTGTCATTGTTTTACTTTGAGTAAATTCCACATGTGTGAAGGTAATTAGCATGAAGTTGTATTTGCGTAAATTGTAAAGTTGATTTAAATTATCGATATGATAATGATATTTTTATTTAGCTATGTTTTGGGGAACTAACCTATTGACATCGAGTTGAGTGCGAATGAATGTAGGTACTCATTGAAGATGAGAACATGGTTGAGGTAGAGATGTTCTAGCCACTTGGCAAGAACTATTTGGGATGGATAACCCTGATGCACTCACACACTCACATAGTCTCATATTGCATTTTGAATGGCTTTATTATGCATTATAGTATGCATAATAAAATGTGATTGAAGGTTAGATACTTAGAAAAATATTGTATTTTAATTTTTATAGTGAATTTGTTTCGAATGTATGATTTAGTCATAATATTAATGTTCTTTTGATTTATATTTAAAATTGTGTGTTTTAAATTATTAATAATAAATAATAAATGTTTTTCTTTTTATATAATTATTATTGTTTGGAAGACAATATCTAAATTAGACTTAAAACCATTATTTGGAATAATTTTGGCACATGCAAACAAATCTCTTGATTGGGTAATTCAAAGTGTCCCACTGGGCATGCCAAAAATTGTTGATGGTAAAATTTGAGTTTCACACATAATAATGGGAAATCTCATAATGCAAGACGTACTTTTGAGACAATCTCCAGTTTTAGAGAAGGTGGCTCTTCTTAGTTTCTTCGTGATTTGAGGAAAAGGGATGGAAACAAAAAGAACAATGCATAAATAAATGAAACTATACTAAGGTGATGTGTCGGATTAGATTCAGACTTTCTGTGAAGGACAAGACTCACTTTCTCTATTTACTGATGACTAAGTAGAAATAATCACAACTATTTCAAGAGCATAAATGCATGATTTTATAGTATAATGCATCCCATTACTTCAATAAAATAGATTAAACAAATCAGAATATTTCAAATATAACAGACAAAATACATAGAATTTAGCACAGAATGCCTTTTCTCTTCATTGGTGAAAGGAGAATAGAGTCTACAAGGCTTTTAGATAAATGCACAGATACACAATATTTAGAATCCTTTTTGAGAAACACCCATAGAGGCTCAAGCCTTCTTCTCTACTGTATTTGAATAAATTCCAACCACTACAAAATAAAAGACCACGTTCTTAAATAAATTACTGAGTAGAGAAAACCCTAGAAAACAATAGCTAACTAAAGAAAAAACTTCATAAAAACTTGAGTTACATCGTAGATTGTTTGTCAAAAAACACAAAACTCCACATGATGTTCTTTATGAAAAAAAAGTCACCGGATAGTCAAACTGGCTATTAGTGCAACAAGAAGCAACTGTCAAAAACTCACACTTGCAAAAAGCGTGGCTTTGCCAAGTGTCCATTCTAATCTATATCTGTCGAGGCCCACCACCCTTTATACCACTTCTCCTTAATGAATCTTACATGCAACATGGAAGTGCAACATCTCACAACCATCCAATAGTGCATCAGAAAGGAGCATTCAGAACTAAAGACTCAAAATGTGCACAGAGGCAACATGTGCATCTCTTGGCCAATGGCACACCAAGTAGAAGATGTCAGACTCAAAACCATATAGAATATGTGTAGAGGTGACATGTAGCTCCCACTAACACCTTCAATAAATGATGCAACCACAAAAACTTTGTCATCGCTATGGGCCCCGTAAAAATGAAAAAATGTGTCACGTGGATTCTCCAACCAATGGCTCAACAAAATAAAGGTGTCAGATCTGAAGGCTCCCAAAATGTATGCAGAGGTGACACATGGATCTCTAAGCCAATGGCACACCAGAAAAGAGATGGAGAAACCATTACTACCTTAGAGCAGCACCATTTAGACACATGGAAACCCTATGCTAATTGCGAAAGTAAACACAACACTTCCCTAAAACATAAGAAACTTGTATAAGCCAAAACATATATATATATATATATATATATATATATATATATATATATATATGTTGTGTCTCCGTCACCATCTTTGTGACACCAACTATTGACCATTTTTCCTATTGATGCCTCCTCCCTTGAATCAAAATGAATCCACCACAAACCTCCAAATATTCAAAATGTAGAGTTTTGACTCTACAATAATCAATTTTTTACAATAATCATTTGCATAATCATTATATGAAAATCGTATCTTTTTTGAATAATTTAGAACTAAAAGTTTACAACATGTTCAAAGATAGCATGCTAGTGAGTTCCTTCACTTTACAATCATAATGTTTTTATCATGGAAATAATGATAAATTTGCATTGAACATGACTATCAGGTCATATAAATAGAATATATTGCATCTCAAGTTTTGATATATTTCTTTATAAGTCTTATTTTTTCATCTTCTCGGAAAGGAGATCATCACCAGAATACTTTTCCACCGACCATAGACCAGTGGTCCCCCACACAACTTCCTTCCTAGAAGTGGCCCTACCTTTCACGAAAGGAATAGATATAAAGAACCAATACATTTTCCATTTGATTCTCTATTGTTGTGCCCTTCAGAACTCATCATAGTCATACAACTATAGATCCCCTCTAAATATGTATGACACTACTACATGGTTATACCATCTAGAACATAGTGAACCAACTAATGCATGCAAAGATGGATACATTACTTTCACCAAAGATTTAAAATATATAAATGTTTCACAATGAATGTAGTTGATTGTTCACCCCCATCTAACTCAACTTAGAAGTTATCTCATCCATTAGTAAGTTTAGTTTAACTCTTTCTAGTTAAAGGGTGTCTAAATAATTGTCACCCATAGTCTCCTTGAATTCTTTTATCTACTCCAATATCTAGAGTACAAGACCAAGATGGTTCACATAGAGGTCTTCATCCATTTGAAGAAGTTTTCCTATTGGTACTGCAACATGGAATCTATGACTCCATGTCACTCTATTCCATGTTTCACAAGTTTATAGGTATACATTTGGTTTTGATGTCTCATCTTGACAAGAATAGTACTATTTTTTATAATAAACTTGTAAGTTTGCACAAGGCTATTCACTTGGTTCAAGGATCTTTATCTAATCCTCTTAGATAATGATCCCTTTTTTTTTTTTCTATCATTGATGAAAAGAGTCTTATCATCTGTTGAACATTATTACCATGTTTGGGGTTTACTTTATCTACACCCTATAATAAAATTATAATCTTGATATTTGAAGATAGAAGATTATCAACTATATAACAATAATAAATATTTTGACCAAAGTCTTAACACCTTCTTACATCAAATAATATTAAGAACTCTTATGTAACTAACCAATTAAGTATCAATATATAACATTGTTTTATCGACCTCAAGTCATCCTTATTTAGTACTAATTTCAGTGGTCTTATCTTTATGCTATGATAAAGAAATCAGTATACTTATAACGAAGTACGACAACATACTTTGACAAAAAATAATAATTTTGTTGTTCTCTATACCAATCTCTTCAAATCAAGAATCATTAATTCTCAATAGAGTTTCTAATCATGGGGCTATGAGGTCATACCTTGGACTATGGTGTCATCCATAGTTGGCCACCTTCGTTGTTCATTATAAAAAAATAGCATAATCTTTTAAAAATAGACATGCAAGCTACAATTTATTATTGACAGTTAAATGAATATATATAAAGGGAAAGATGAAACAAACAGGGTGGGTATCTTAAAATCTTAGCCACTTTATTGTCATGCTACAAAGAATGATAGGTTTACCTACCCCCGTAGCATAAGTCTACATTGTTACTGATGTTATGTCAGTGAATGAGGTTAGAATCTCTTCTAAATATAGATATTACAAGTTTATATACATAGAGAGAAATAAAGAATAACAATAACTCAGACGCATCACTGATACCATTTACTTTCTCACAATGAGAATCTTAAAGTGTGGATTGAACACTGCTATCGTCTTGATAACTATCACCAAGATAGCTTCAAAAAAAGAACTAAAGCCTTACAGTTATCACTTGAGGTGCATAGAAATTAGTTGAGCAACAAAAGTATCATCAACCACCTCAAGCAATTAGACACACAACACAGTATATCCAAAAACAGGTTTGACAGTATAACAAAAGTGTTATGCTTGAAGTAGAACTATAGCCATAACTATGGTAATAAAAATTACCTGAGTGTTTTTCGATACAGACTCTTAACCAGTATTCCCCAGACTCTCTGTCATGAGGGTTTTCTCCTTTCTCTATTGTCCCACGATAGTCTTTTTGTCTCTTACCTTTCGAATGAGACCCACAACAAAGACATTTTGCATTTTCGAGAAAATTTTCCCACTCCATCCTACTAAGGCTCTAAAGAAGAGCATGCATGAAAAATCAGGCTTCCCCACTTTGCATGACTCATCCAATACATCATAATAGCACCTTTTCCACATTTTCCACCTTTCATGGAGTACGGAGTGCATAAGATAAGCCATGTAGTGGTCTATTGTGGCCCAAATTATCATGGCAAAGAGAAGTTTGAGACATAAAATATCTCACTTATTCATAAGTATTTATATACAATTAATAAATATAATTCTATTAAAAATACATTTGTTGCAATACCCAAGGGTTGTATCAAATTTAATCATGTAACAAAAGTAAATAAGGGATTGAGGTCTCTTCTCCCTCACCACTCTAGATTGGCATCAATAAAATTAAGTTAGTTCTTGAAGGAAAATATATATATACAAACATCGAATGGTTCGACAAAGGGAAATATGATAAACTCTAACCTTGATATATTTCTTGAATATCTCTTGACTGATGAAATGAAGTTGTCATTAGAAGCATTTCCAAAATGACAAATCAACAATGGTCGATTTGACATTAACCTAAGATGGAAAATTAACTAACACATACCTCATCTCATGAAGGTTCACATAATATTCAAATTGGAACTCAAATGACAAACCGGTCTTTTCAATATATCTATCCCCTTCTCTCTTATGATACTCTCCTTCCATTCACAAAGGTGGAATTCCATTTTTTTACTGGTTACACTCAAAGTCATAAAAATAATGATCATTGGATCATAAATAAGTCATGAAACATCATGTTAAATAATTCTAATAACATGTAATCTCATTTCTATACTGAGCATTAATCATAATTCATAAAATAAATTATTTATCCTGACATTTCACTAATGTCAAATCATTAATTTGTAACATCAAAAAATGTCCCCTTGGGGCTTTTCCCTCATAAGGTTTACGTCCTAGGTCTTTAGAGTGCATTTAGGACATTTTAGTTCATATTTTAGCATCCTGATGGAATGAGACCAAAGTCCCATGGTAAATAGGACCTAGGAGGACCCCTTGAGATGTACCTTGCCTAAAATAAGGGGAGGAATTGTGTTCCCGCACCCTAGTCCTACCCTATTTTAGGGTAGCCCCAATTTCTAGGTGTCAGTTTATGACCGTTAGGAGGTTCTTTTGCTGACACGATAAAGTTTGATTTTTAAAATCTTGGTGGGAATCCTTCTAGGTGCATATATAAGCATGTGTATGCATTCATTTATAAAGTAGATGATTCTAACAAGCTATTGTGTTCTCAAGGTGATTCAGGGCTTTCTATTGTGTTGCAAGAGAAGACTTGTATGTTTTATGTGTTGATATTTGTAGATTTGAGTATCAATTCCTTCATGGCATGAAGATCATCTTCCTCCATGAAATATTCACTATAAGGTGACATATCATTGTGTTTTTATCATTGATTTCTTTGGTTTTTGGCTTCTACCTCACATGGGCATGCCCTCTTTATCTGACAACGGTGTTTGGAGAATTAAGTGTCCTCTGGGGTTTGACTGAGGCAAACCTCTAAACACCGTAACCCCTAAACCAAGTGTTGTGATTGCAGGTTACATGTGTCGTATTTGGGAAAAGTGGAGTTTCAAGAAGGAGTGGTAGGCATCAAGGATTCGAGATCTAAAGAGAATTTGGACAAAAGTGCACTTTCAAGACTAAGGCACCCACAAAAGTGTCCTCCACAGACAGTTTTTAGAAAATAGAAGTTACAAGGCTGATTAGTGTCGGAAGGAGGTCTAGATTCCCTAAAAAAGTAGGTACCTTGGACTTGGACACCCACACCAATGTCCCTAATTTGTTCCACCTCAGAATCCCAAAATAGGTATTCTATGATTTGTCATTTTGCTCCATTCTGTAAGGGCTTTTTCCGTCTTTCGTCAATTTGTTGTTGTATTTGCATAATTAGGGTTTTAATGGTTAATTAGACATAAGTGAAGGAAAATTAATAATTAAATTCCCTAATCCAAGCCTCCGCTCATTTTCAAGTGACTCTAGGGTATTATAGTGCTTGCCACTCGACCCTAGATCCTTCAATGTTAGGGTGAATGGAGGATTTTAACATCTAAACCATAAAAGATTGACAAATGTAATTTTACCCTAAACATTTTGGTTAACCCATGTCTTTGAACTTAAATTGAAAATTTCTGAGTATTTTTCTATATATTTGGTGTGATTTCACTCATTCATATAGAAATTTAATTTATTGCATTGAGAAAATTTCAAAAAAATTGAAAAATTCGAAAAAATACAAAAAAATTGCATTGTTGGGCTTACTAAATTGTGTCAATTCTTTCTAATTTTTCTTAATTCATGATTTTTGCATTAGATCTGATATAAACTACAGAGAAATACAAAAATTCAAAATCTTTTTTTGCATTTTCATCATTTAATTGCTAGGGTTTTGTGGAAATTTTGACAATTTATAGATAACCTAGTAATTTCAAAATCTAGGGTTTGTAGGAAAAATCTTTTATGAGATTTTTATACTTATTTTAGAGGCTCATTAAAATTTTAATTTGGCTGTAGTCTTTCATTTTAGAGTGAATTTGCATTTAAATTTAAATTATTTGCATTTTTGCATTGAAAATTTTAACAAAAACTAGCAATTTTGGTGCATTTTCATTAAATTTGCATGGGAAATTTGCATTATTAAGCTTGAAAATAATTTTCAGATCTGAGAGTGTGTAATTTACATCAAAAATCAGACTTCAAACCAGTCATATAGCATTTTGTTCCAAAATCTCAAACCTAGGGCTTCGAAAACAATGATTTTCACTAATTTTGGCCTTATCGACTCTCCAAACTTGCATTATAGGTGTGTTGTGAAGGATATTTTTGTATTAATTTTCTATTATTAGGGTAATAATTTTCTTCCCCTCATAAAAATCTTCACAACACCCTTTTAACGGGCTCTTGTAGTGAAAATTTTGCAAAAAACTACACATTTTGGCTATTTTTGCCCTAGGGTTTGGCCTAGTTTGCACTCCAAGAATGTTGTGATAAATATTATGGATTGAGGTGACTTATATTATTGATATTATTCACTGTACCTCCTAAAATTCCTTACAACACCTCCTTTACTAGGTCTTGAAATTGAACAATTGTGAAAAATAGCTTATTTTTGCTTTATTTTCACTAGGGTTTGACCTTAAGTTGCACTAAAAGCATGTTGTGTCCGGTATTTTGGCACAATGTGGCTGTTATTACTGATATTATTTTCTATCCATCATCATTTTCCTCACAACACCCTTTGTTGTGCTCTTTTGCATTGAATTTTGGTGAAAAAAGTGCCTATTTTGACATATTTTCACTATATTTTGACTTGGCATTATCTTGGATTTGCATCAAGAGTGTGTTGAGAGTGATTATATTTCTGTTTTTGACTGATATCAGACATATAACTTGTTTACCTTGACTAAATTTCTTACAGTATCCTTTTGGTTATTCGTTTGCATTGAAAAAAGTACAAAAAATCAAGCATTTTAAGACCATTTTTACATATAGTTTTGCACTTGTCTTTTGCATCAAATTTGAAAAGATTTTAAAATTTGAGTTTACATGGAAAACAATATAATGACACCTTCATGTCATTTTTCCATGCTATCTCTACATGCATTTATCAAAGATCTTGATTTTGAGAATTCCTAATCCTTATGAGTGAACATTCTTTGATATTAGAAGATTTAACTAAATTAATCTCTAGGAACAATCATGAGAAAGATGAGAGAGATACCAGGAGACTACCTCTATTGTGACCTTCTTCTATTTGTATCATCATTTTTCCAAATTGTCTCTCTCTGATTTCATTGTTATGTGTTGTGTATTACTGACATAGCGTCATGGTTGGTGACTTGGGGGAACCCTCCTATGTGATTCTCCCTAAGACACTTGTTTTCTCCTCTCTTATTTATTGTTTCCCTTCCTCTAGTGTTTCCATCTAGTGGGTAGATGATGATAAACATTTATACTGATGTGGATCTAGTGTCCCTTTCGAGAGCAATAAAAAAATGGAATTAGTTCCTAATATGATGATGGAGTTGTATATCTTATCTGACACTTAGCTAGTCAAAGCACTCATTCTTTCTGTGTAGTGAATGTTAGGATGTTTCTATTGCATTTAAAAACCTTAACAATACTATTGCTCTATGCACCTTTATTTGTCTTTGAATCTAGCCTTGGTGGTACACGATTTGGAGAGCTTCGTGATATAGCCCCTAGTTATCCTTGAACTCCAAATTTGTTGTATAACCTTGGCTCTTTGTGTGGTTAATCATATGTGTTTATGTTGTTGTTTATTATGATTTTGTAGACACTAAAATGTTTCTTGCAGGGATGTGTTTGTGGGAATATTTGGCAATCGTAAAGTACATGTCACCTTTGGGGACATGGGCTTTGCGAAAGTCAGTGTTCCCTTGTGTGTTTTCTTCCTACCTTAACGTGCTTGATATCGATAACTAATATCAACCACCTTAAGGTGGGGGCATATAAGGTAAGCTATCTATTATAGATGCTAGTAATGTGTTTGACTTTAGATGCATAGATTTGCACCTAAGTAGTGCATCGTGAATCCTGAGTTTGATTGCAATCAATCAATCAATCATGTAAGCCCTCTGCGGAGGTAGGATATCGAGCATATCCTTTTTCTTAAGCTCTCTGTGGAGGCGGGGATGGTTTATTTCTCAGAGCAGATTGCATCATCCTGTCATTTTCAAAAGTCCTCTGCAGAGGTGAGGAGCAGTTTTGTGACTAACTCAACCCTTAAGCATATCTTTGGTGAGTGTTGTGGTGAAGTGCAATCGTTAGTGTGTGCTTGTAATGTGCTTGAGATGGTGATGAGCCTAGAAATAGGGAACACACCATCGCTTGTTTTCTGTGTTTTCATCATGTCTTCAAGTGTGTGTTTTGGTACGATTGTTTTGTATGGTGTGTTTGTTGCCCCATATGCATAGACCAGTGCCTTGAGTAGTGCTTCATACATTTTGGGAGGTTTTGCATGTATTGCATGTGTGTTGCCCCATATGCAGAGACCAATGCTATTGAGTAGTGCTTCCTGCATTTTGGGAGGTTCATTTACTTTCCAGTACTTGTATTTGCATTCATATATATGAGAAAAATTAAAGAAAAGATATCATTTCTATCTTCCATGCATTAATATGTCTTTCATGCATTAACTGTCTGCTCTGTGTTCTGTGTGACTGTAACTATCTTCTCTATGTTTTGCATGCCTATTACTATTTTCTATGTGATTGGTGTGTTTTCTCTGTGCTTGGTGTGTTTGTTGTGTTTGTGACCTTACTTTAATGCATGTATTCACCTCATGTTTATACATACATTAAAGTGGGGGCTAAATGTAACATCACAAAATGTCCCCTTGGGGCTTTTCCCTTATAAGGTTTACCTCCCGAGTCTTTAGAGTGCATTTAGGACATTTTAGTTCATCTTTTAGCATCTCGATGGAATGAGACCTAAGTCCCATGGCAAATAGGACCTAATAGGACCCCTTGAGCTATACCCTACCTAAAATAGGGGCGGAGGACTTGGGTGCCTATGTCCTAGTCCTACCCTATTTTAGGGTAGCCCTAATTCCCAGGTGTTGGTTTATGACCGTTAGGAGGTTCTTTTGCCGACATGGTAAAGTTTCATTTTTAAAATCTTGGCGGGAATGCTTGTAGGTGCATATATAAGCATGTGTAGGCATTCATTTGTAAACTAGATGATTACTAGAAAGCTATTGTGTTCTCAAGGTGATTCAAGGCTTTCTATTGTGTTGCAAGAGTAGACTTGTATGTTTTATGTGTTGATATTTGCAGATTTGAGCATCAATTCCTTCATGGCATTAAGAGCATCTTCCTCCATGAAAGCTTCACTACAAGGTGACATATCATTATGTTTTTATCATTGATTCCTTTGGTTTTTGGCCTCTGTCTCACAGGGGCATGCCCTCTTTATCTAACAACAGTGTTTGGAGACTTAAGTGTCCTCTAGGGTTTGACTAAGCCAAACCTCTAAACACCACAACCCCCAAACCAAGTCTTGTGATTGTAGGTTATAGGTGTCACATTTGGGAAAAGTGGAGTTGTAGGAAGGAGTGGTAGGCATCAAGGATTCAAGATCTAAAGAGAAGCTAGACAAAAGTGCACTTCTAGGACTAGGGTGCCCACAAAAGTGTCCTCTATAGTCAGTTTTCAAAAAATAGAAGTTATAGGACTTATTAGTGTTGGAAGGAGGTCTAGATTCCTTGAAAAAGCAAGTACCTTGGACTTGGACGCCCGCACCAGTGTTCCAAACTGTTCTGCCTTGGAACCCTAAAAATAGGTATTATGTGATTTATCATTCTTCTCTCGTCTGAAAGGGCTTTTTCCATCTTTCATCAATTTGTTGTCGTATTTGCATAATTAGGGTTTTAATGGTTAATTAGACATAAGAGAAGGAAAATTAATAATTAATTTCCTTAACCCAAGCTTGCCCTCATTTACAAGTGACTCTAGGGTATGATAGTGCTTGCCACTTGACCCTAGATCCTTCAATGTTAGGGTGAAAGGAGGATTTTAACATCTAAACCATAAAAGATTGACAAATCCATTTTAACCCTAAACGTAATCTATGATTAATTAACCACTTAATCACATGAAAGTAAAAGTAAAACATAGTCAAGGTTTGTGGATGTAACATTTCTCACCCCATAATAATCATCATTTCCGATGATTTAATGTATCTAAAGTTTATAACATAAAAAGAGTTTTGTTCATCATAATAAAAATCTTAAAATAGATGTGGGAATCATTGATAAATATCAACATAATTCTCCCACGTGGCATTCTCTTATACATATTGGTCCCAATTGACCTTGCATTGAGTTATTTCCTTATTCAGTAAGTGTATGTTACATATTTCAAGCACCTTGATGGGCTCGATCATTACCACCCATGGGTCCTTCACCTGTATGGCATTCCAATCAACAATAGGAATATGATTATTTTGTGTAACATCCTTTTTCAAATAAGAAATATCAAAAACATTATGAATCATGCAAGAGCTGGCAGTAGAGAAATCATTTATACAACTAGGTTGACCACTTAGACAACATCAAAGGGACCCCCATACATAGGAGCTAGTTTAGATGTCTTTCCAAACTTAATAGAAATCTTTTGTGGTTTCTGTTAAGAGGACCTTTCTTCCCACTAAAAAATGCCTTCCAATGCAATTAGCATCTCCATAACTTTTCTATCTATCATATAGTTCCGCTAGCCTTTTCTTAATCAAATGGACTTGCTCTTCCATTTCTGATAGCATTTCTAGACCAACACTAATCTTATCTTCTAGCTTATCCCAACTTATAGGAGTTTGGAACTTTCTTCCATATAATGCTTCAAATGGAGCCATCTTAATAGTGGAATGATACGAATTATTATAGGCAAATTCCACAAGAGGAAGATAATCTTGTGATTTGTATTGCTGGTCCATGCAATACATTCTTAATAGATCTTGGACAACACTTAGTTTACTCTTTTTGTCTAGCTGTCCATTTCCAGATGGTAAGCTAAGATTATGTTCAGTTGAGTTCCAAGTGAGGAGAACAAGGTTTTCCAAAACCTTGATGTGATATGAGCATCCCTATCTGAGATAATCTTCTCAGGAATGCCATGCAATCTGAATACTTCTTGCACAAATTTGTGGGCTATGACTGGTGCCCCATCTGTCAAATTCCTTGGTATGAAATGTGCTACCTTAGTAAGTCTATCCAGCACTACTAGAATAACATTGTGTCTATTTCTAGACATAAAAAGTCCTTGTACAAAATCCATGCTAATGATTTTCCATTTCAATTCTGGAATCTCATGAGGGTATAAATCCCCTATCAGTTGATGGTGTTCTACCTTCACCCTCTGGAATTCTAGACATCCAGCTACAAATGTTGCATCATCCCTCTTCATTCATTTCTAGAGATATAATGGTTTTACATCAGCTAGCAATTTCATTACTCTAGGGTGTCCTGAATAGGGTGCAGAATGATCTTCTTTTGCCATTATATTCCTTAACTCCTCAAATTTTGGAATGTACATCTTTCCTTTAAACTTTAAAAGTCCATCCAGTTCAAAGAGAAATCCATCATACCTAGAATCATGAGGATTATCCATAAAGGATTGTTTTACTTTCTAATAAAATTCATCTTCCTTGGCCTTTTATAACACCTGATTCCTAAAATCAGAATGTATAGAGATCGTCAAGGAGATATGTCTTCTCCTACTTAAGGCATCTGCCACTCAGTTTTCCTTGCCCTATTTGAATTTAATCTCAAAATCATATTCAGATATTAAGTCTAACATCTTCTCTGGCAACCATTTATATGTGGTTGAGTAAACAATTATTTGAGCCCTTGATGGTCTATTTTTAGTTCCAAAGGTTTTCCAAGTAAATAATGTCTCCACATTTGTGGTGCATGAACCACTACTGCCAACTCCAAGTCATGAGGAGCATAATTTTGCTCATATGATTTCATTTTTTTGGATCCATATGTAATAACTTGCCCATCCTAGACAAGTACACCACCTAATCCTTCTCTTGAGGCATCGTTGATGACTAGAAAATGACCATCCGGGTCAAGTACCTTCAAAATAGGTGCCATAGTCAACCTTTCTTTTTGTTGGTTGAATGTCTCCTACCATTTCTCTAACAAATTGAATCTTTTGCCTTTCCTTTGTAGAGAAGTAATAGGATAGGCAATTTTTGAAAAATTAACCACACATTTCTATAATATCCCGCTAGGCCCATGAAACTATAGACCTCATGCACATTTCTTGGTGCTAGCCATTCCAAAATGGCTCTAATCTTTGTTGGGTCCACAACAATTCCCTTACCTGAAATTAGATGACCCAGATACTATACTTCCTTTTAAAAGAAGGTACACTTTGAGAGCTTGCCATATAGTTTATTCTCTCTTAATCTTTGGAGAACAATCATCATTTTTGGAGTAAGTCAAAATATCATCAAGAAAAACAAGGACAAACTTGTCCAAACAATCTCTAAACACACTATTCATTAAGTTCATGAATGTTATAGGTAAATTTGTTAATCCAAAGGGTAGGATAGTGAACTCATAGTGCCCATACCTCATTCTAAAGGATGTATTATAAATATCTTCATCTTTTAGCCTCAATTTATTATATCCTAATTGAAGATTGATCTTTCATAACACAGTTGCCCCTTGCATTTGATCAAAGAGATCATCAATGCAGGGCAATGGATACTCATTCTTTACCATTGCCTTGTTTAGCATACAATAATCTATGCATAAACTCAATGTGCCATCTTTCTTTTTAACAAAAATTATTGGTGCTCCCCAAGGTGAAACATTGGGCCTTATTAATCCATTTTCTAGTAATTCCCACAGTTGAGCCTTCAGCTCCATTAACTCTGTTGTGGTCATGCTATAAGGAGATTTAGATATAGGTTTTGATCCTAGAATTATATTTATTGAAAAATCAAAAGCTCTTTTAGGAGGTAATCTCAGTAATTCATCTGGGAACACATCCTCAAAATCTCAAAGAAAGGGGTACCTATCCATATCTAATCTCTCTTGATCTATGGATTCTATTTCTTCAACTCCTTGAAGTTTCTGAGATTCATAATACATCAAATCATCTTGTAAAATAGATTCTTTGTGGTTATTTATTTTCTCCATTTTAATAGAAAAAACTTGACATCCTTTTCTTTGGGCTCTTTTCATTTGTAGGGCATATATTTTCCTTAATTTTATCTCTCTAGTAGTGCCTTGTAGAAAATATTTATTCTCAAGGTCATCTAGGCATTCTATTGTTTTATCAAAACAATCAACCTTAGCCCTAGGCCTCCATAGCCAATTTATTCCAAGGATGACATCATATGGCTTAATGGGGCTACATAATGGTTCACTTTAGTGGAAAAACTCTGGAGTTCAACCTTAGACTCAAAAAAGCATTACTTTACCTGAGCCCTTGTATGATTAGCATATTCAACTGACCATGTATTTGCCATGTATCTAGATTTTCTAATTATCTTATTCAAAACTTTAGAGAAACAAAACATTCCATAGCACCAGTATCTATCAAAACTAAAATTGGAATACCAGATAAAATACACGTGGTTTCAATTTGAGTAATTTGATATTTTGCTTGCCCCTTATCCAACACTGCATGTATCTATTGTTGGAAAGATGCCTATTGCGAGGGTAAAGGATTTCCTCATGGCTGAGTCCCTTGTGTCTTATTCAGACACTAATTGGCATAATGGTTACCGCCACATGAATAACACCTTCCCATGGCTCCACACCTTTCATAAGGCTTTCCTGAATTATCTCCATTTTTCTTGGAGTTATTATTATTTTTCTTATCACCCTTAGATTCATTTTGATTATCTTTGAATCTTTTATCACCTTTCTTTTTTGAAATTCTTCTTATTGCTCTTTTTCTTAAATGACTAGGAGGATTGGGACCAACTAAACATTTTACGGTTCTTTTCCCGATATGCAAATATGTATTTCAACTTTTGTTACTATTTAATATCTTTCCCATAAACTTGGGTCATTGTAGTGGGACCATGCATATCTACTTCACCTCCTATTTGGGCATTCAAGACCATTATGAACTTTCGGATGCAAAACCTCTCATCATGTTGATATTAGGGAGTATATTTAAGGAGACAAGTGAATTTCTATTAGTACTCATTCACAGATGAGTCACCCTATCTTAGGTTTTGGAAATCTATGAGCGTGTGATCAAAATACAACTATGGTAACCATCTTTTCCTAAAAAGTTCCACTAACCTTTCCTAGGTTAGATCCAAGGAGGTCAATCTTAGCTCCATCTTATTTTTCATCCACTATGTGGATGCTTCACCTACCAATTGGTATGCTCCCCATATCACTTTGGTTGTTTCAGAATGATTTCTTATTTCAAAATATTTCTCCATTTCTATAAGCCATGCCTCCATGACATCTCTGATTACAGTACCATCAAATTTGGGAGGTGTAACCTTTTTCATATCTCTAGATAAATCAAGATCCAAATGGCTCCTTTTATCCTCATCATGTTTTATTCCTAAGTTATTCTCTCCATGTCCACTTTGGGTGGTGTTTTCGTGACGTTCCTCATCTTCACCCTCATGGAAGGCTTCATGTCTACGTCCATTCTAACCCCTGACCTCCTACTCTAAATTCCTAATTGTTGTTCTCGTCTCATGGAACATAGCAAGGATCTAGTCAGGTTTTGGATAGGAGTGGCCAGAAGGTTGGCCTTCCTCTTGGCTACCCCAAATGTTGGTTCCTGTCTGAACCATGGTACAATCTACTTCCCCTAAAGTTTGCAGGTTAAGCATTCAATTAGTTTTTCATACTATTGAATCCATTCATAAGCATAAATCCATTCTCATTTATGTAATCTTAAAAAAGAAAGGAAAGCTTTGCCAAATTTTCAAAATTGCATTATAGTATCCATGGATCATATAATATCCATCATTTATTTCAATTTTTTACATCTTGCAACTACAAATAACTTTAAGAAAGGGAGATCTTCCCACATTCATCCTCATCCTTGAGGTTTACCAAATTAGACTTGGGAGGTGGATGTACTCACATGTACTCATCCATGCCCTCCTAAGTAATAATAGGAGCATTAGGACTACTTCCAAATGCTAAGTCCTTAGGTGCAGAGGGTTTCACTAATTCATTTCCAGAGGTAGGAACAGTAGCCTTAACTACTTTGTCCTTCTCCTACTTGATGTGTTTAATAGCATCAGCAAAGGTTTTAGTATCAGATAACCATGCGTCTTCCAGGTAACCAATTTGACCTAGGATTTTCATTCTCAAGGCTCACTCCCTCATAGCCTTTAGGTAACATCCATTTCCCATTACCTTCTTCCTTGGGCTCATTTTGGTTATTACCATTCTGGCACAAGAACATCAAAACATTAGCAACTGTTGATGTTAGAGGAAGATTTCATGCAATGAGCTCATAAGTCTATGTATTGAACTTGGTAGCTCTGATACCATATGTAACATGTCATCTCATATTACCTGGATTAACATTTCCAAATTACTATCAAGTAAATAATCATGATCATCATAATCATTTTTTTTAACAACAATCATTTGCATAATCATTATACAAAAAGCATATCTTTTTTGAATAATTTCAAACTGAAAATTTGTAACATATTCAAAGATAGAATGCTAGTGAGTTCCTTCACTTTACAATCATAATATTTTGCTCATGGAAAAAATGATAAATCTACATATAATTTGACTGCCAAGTCATATAAATAGAAAATACTGCATCTGGAGTTTTGATATCTGTCTTCATAAGTCTTGGCTTGTCATCTTCTTGGCAAGGAGAGCACGACCTGAATACTTTTCCTCCAACCATAGACCGGTAGTCCCCCACACAAATTCCTTCCTAGAAGTGGCCCTACCGTTCATAAAGGGAATAGATATAAAGAACTAATAGGTTTGCCATCTGTGTCTCTAGTGTTTTTCCATTCATAACTCATCACGGTCATACAACTATAAATCCCCTCTAACTATGTATGACACTACTAGATGGTTACGCCATCTAGAACACAGTGAACTAACTAATGCATGCAGAGATAGATGCATTACTTTGGAAAAAGATCTAATATATATAGATGTTTCACAATGAATGTAGTTGATTCTTCACCCACATTTAACTTGACTTAGAAGTTATCTCATCTTGTAGTAAGTTTAGTTTAACTCTTTCTAGTTAAAGGGTGTCTCAGTAAATCTCAACCATAGTCTCCCTGACTTTTTTTATCTACTCTAATATCTAGAGTACAAGATCAAGATGGTTCACATAGACATCTTCATTCATTTGAAGAAGTTTTCCTTTTGCTACTGCAATGTGGAATCTGTGACTCCCCATCACTCTATCCCATGTTTCACAAGTTTATAGGTATACATTTGGTTTTAGTGTCTCATATCGACAAGAATAGTTTTATTTTTTATAATAACCTTATAAGTTCACCCAATGCTATTCACTTGGTTCAAGGATCTTTATGTAATCCTCTTAGATAATGATCCCTTTTGTTTTACTCTATTATTGACAAAAAGAGTCTTATCATTTGTTGAACATTCTTACAATGTTTGGGGTTTACTTTATCTAAAACCCATAACAATATTATATGCTTGATATGTCATGCCCACATTTCCCATGCAGTCATAACACGCATCACACATGTCATGTCCACATGTGTCATGTGGTCATGACATGAAATATCATTTGTTTTTCCCATGCTTCCCTAGAAACCCCTCGCATGCGTAAGCGTGCTCAGTGGCGTATGCATAGGGCGTAAACAAAATAGTTGTCAGTGGGGGTACACGCACATGTGCACACACCCAAATGCAAGAAGGCCAACAAGGGGGTCTTTGCGATGTGGATAACATCGCTACAAGGGTTAAACTTACTAAGCTCCTAAACCCTAGATTCTAGAAAAATCTGGCAGCATAACGCCTCACGGGCGTGAGGGGGATTTATTACACTAACACTACTCTTAACATGGGTTTTCCTGATAGGGTTAACAAATTTCCTACTACTCCCTAATCATAATGAATTTACAGTTGATCTCATTAATGGATCATTTTTCAACAAAGCTCGATCATCTGTTCTCTTTCCTATTTTCTAAAATTTAATATTAATTTCTCCTCCTAAACTTAGCATTTTCAACAAAGCCTATTCATTTGCCCTCTCTTCCGTTTCTCTGAAATTTAATTTTGATTGTATTTCTATCACATTCTCCTTCCTGTTTTGTAAGGTTTCTTTATGTTTATCCTTCTTTTCTTCACATTCTCTACCAATCAGAGTTATCACTACATCCTTTACATTATTCCTAATTTCTTGGTAGACCAGGTCACTTAAACAGGGTTTACTAACTTTGCTTGACATAGTCTCCTAGGTTTCCGCTCTAGGTTTCATCACAACGTTTGAATTAATTTTGATAATTAACTTGTCCCTAATCAGGATTAACGGTAGGTCAAACTTACTTAGTTCTCTTAGCCAATTTCAGAAATGCCTCGCATTTTCTCCTCTTTGTTTTTCAAGGTTAACTTTTTTTCTCTTTGTCTCTCTTTTTCTCAATTGGACGTTTACTCAAACTGACATTTTCTTAATCTACAGTTTGAGTTTATAGTGCCCACATATGAAATGTATTTGATGGCTTGTTTGCATTTATAAAGATACACATATCTATATAAATGCAAATAAGCATATATATATATATATGCTTATTTGCATTTATATTTCTAAGTGTCTTTTGTTAAAATGAAAGAACATATTTTTCTTTTCGTTTTTTGGTATTTTAAATGAAAATTATTAAATTCTGAAAGTGCAATTCCCATGTAGTTTGAATTAATATAATTATATATATTATTGTCAAAATATAGCCCCTATTTTTATTTATTCTTTTTACAAAATTACCCATGGATAATATATATATATATATTATTTAAATAAATTTACAAAATTATTAGCAAACAAATAATCTATATATATAGAGATTAATTATTTGTTTTAATCTTATATTTTATATTTTATATTTATTTATATAACATTGAATAATGTTATATTTTCATTCATTCTTTTCCTTTGAACTCATTGGAGAACCCTAATCTTTCTATGTGTTTTGAATGGCTGTGTAGCAGCTATGGATGCAAGGGCGGTGACGGCGGCAGAAATGGAGGAGGCCACTATGGTGGAGATGGGGCCGCAGAGTTGGGGCACAGAGGAGGGGACCGTGGGTGGAGGTGGTCACAAAGAGCCATGAGAGAAGGATGGGTATCAGTGGAGGTCGTAGGGAGTAGTTGTGGCAGTTTGCGTGGTCACGGGCGGCAGAGGAGTATGGCCCACAAGGGCTTTGGAGTAAATGGGGGTGTGGGGAGGGGGTGGAGCCCCCACCCACAACCCATGTAGTGGGGTGTGGGTGGGGGCTCCGCCCCCTCCCCACACCCATGGTCATACATTCGGTGGGGGTTCAAACCCCCACCATTTTGTAATACGAATTCTTTTGACTGTGTTTAATACCCAGAAAACTGCAAAAATAATATATTTATTCTTCCATTTTTAATTCGTTTAATATTTATAATATATATATATATATATATATATACACTCCACAATTTCTCACAGAAGTTAAATTCACAGTTTCGTTAATAACACCAATAATTGTAAAAAAAAATATAGAAAATCTATATATATATATATTTATTACTGTCAATTATATATTTTTTTCTTCTTTTAAAAGGGCAGAATAATGAAATATTCTATATTGCATTTATAAACAATGTAATTTCAATTGCAACTCTAAAATTAAACTTCATACAAAATAGTATTATACAATAGATAATTAAAATCTATTTTCCCTTTCATTTAATGTCAATTTCCAATACAAATGATGCAATTTAAAATATAGTAAGCATTTGATTTAAAGGGAAGAAATTAATTTTATTTGCATTTATTCATAACAATTCAATTGCATTATTATAACAAATGTTCATTTTGTTTCATAATAACAAAACCACCACTTCATATAACTCATTAAAATTGTCATTTACACAAGTCATATAATGAGAAATTTTTTAATAAACTTGTTTACAACAACAACTAGTTTCACAACTTTTCAAATAGGAGAAGAAGGAAATAGACAATTCTAATATCCTTTTAAAAACAATTTTCTTTTCTTCTTTCTCACACAAATGGTAAAATTTAGTAAATAATAAAATTACAACTATCAACACAATAAGGTAGGATTTTCTCATAACCTCAAAATATCAATATTTACAACAAAAGAGAGAGAATGTTCTCCTCTTGGAAAATCAACAAGGATGAAGCTATTAAATGTCCAAGCTCTCCTTAAGACTTAAGGAAAATAAAATATTTTTCAAGTTCAAATAATCTTCTCCAAGCTTCACAATAAGCTCCAAGAACCTGCATATCACACAAGGGGAGAAAACACCACTCAACTTGCTCTCCTCCCTACTGTAGACCTACAAGAGGGTCACCCCCGAGCTAGGGAGGTCATCCACACACCTAGGGTATTCCAAAATCCACTCCACAACAAAAGAAATACAACATCCCAAAAAAATACAATTACACCCATGGCTATTTTCACATCACAAAACTCAACTAAAGTGAGTCAAACAGGGGTAGGAGAGTGGACACACTCAACTCTAGAGTGCCACCCTTCTCAATATTTCAACACAAATTTCCTCATGGCCTCAAGCCAAACAAGATAATCAAAATTCCAAGGGATATCATATTTTGGCTCTCAAGCCATATAACAAAATTTCTCAAAGTCACACAAATGCCCTCAAGGCTTTCAACATCCCAAAACAAGGAATGAACTCGAGGAGGATCACTCCTCCCCTACCCCATACTTGATGAGCATTTCTCCCAAGTGGACGAAGCTTTGTCAACATCCCAATAAAAGTTTCCCCACAATAACAAAAAATACAACATAAACAAAAATAAACATTTTCACACATCCTTCATGCAACAAATAGAAAATGCAAAGGAAAGGCCTTGAAATCCAACCTTAAAAAGCCTTTTAATGGATGTAGTTGATGTAGAGATCCACTAAAATCTCCTCCAACCTAAGTCACCAAACACCCTCTATCCTCTTTCTCCTCAAAAAACAATTTCTAATAATAAAAATCTCCAAAATTCAACAACCTTTCTCCCTATCCCAAGTGGGATTAAAATAACCCATTCCATGAGTTTAGAGGAATGGGGAGGTGACACTTGTCACCTCCTCACTCTTCCTCTCAAACACTATTTTGTCCCAAGGGATGGGTGTTGACACATGTCACTCACCCATCCCCAAAGTCTTCCTTATCCCTTACCACATGTCATCTCTCTTACACATGGGAGAGAAAAGGGGAGTTAAAGAGGGAAATGGTGACACATGTCTTCCCCTCCTTCCCTCTCATGAAGGACCACACAACTCCATGGGGAGTCTCACAAGCCTTGGGAATAGAAGAGGGATGGGCTTGAGTGTTGGTACCACTCATCCTATTCCTCCCATTCCTCCAAATTCGTCACTTAACTTCACTGTGAAGTTAAGGTGACCATACGAAGGTTAACCAAGAGTTACCCATGTCAAAAGGGACCCTAGACGCATGGGGTATAACCTAGGGTCAATTTTAACCTAGTTAGTACACCCAGGGTCAAGTTAAGACACAAGAAAAAGGGTCTCAAAATTTTAAAATTTAGAAAATCAAATTCAAATACATTTCTTACAACACAAATCATAATTCAAATTTACAAGAGGGTAGACCTAACCCATTCAACCTCATGAAAGACAACATTACAACATTAAATCAAACACAGAGTTGATCTCGGTTCCTCGTGGAACCAAATCAGCTTTACAAGGGATTACAACATAAGGTGTGGAATAATCTCCAGTATCTGTGGTTTGTTAGCAAAACCTGTGCACTCAATTACAAAGTTAATTTCACATATAAATATCATAGTTGAAGCAACTTAAAACATGCATTACCATAACTTATCATAGTTCTCATAAGCATAAATGAAATCACACTACAATTTTCCCTCTAACATCACTCAATTAGTTTTCCTGTAATGTAAACATTAATCAGACATCACCCAATTAGTTTTCCTGTAAAATAAACATCTATCTAACATCACCCAATTTGGTTTCTCTTAATGCAAATATCTATCTAACATCACACAATTAGTTTTCCTTTAACATAATAAGGTTTAATAGTTCAAAAATTTAGGATCAACAGTCCCACAAATATAAAAGTATCAACAACAGTAAGGTAAATAGTCACATGAACAAAATAAAAAAGGGTAGCCCTCACATGATATTTGAAGATAGAAGAGTATCAACTATATAATAGTAATAGATATTTTGACCAAATTCTTATCATCTTCTTGTACTTCAAATAATATCAAGAACTCTTATTTAACAAACCAAGTAAGTATCAATATATAACATTGTTTTATCAACCTCAAGTCATCCTTATTTACCACTAATCTCAGTGTTCTTATCTTTATGCTATGATAAAGAAATCAATATACTTATAATGAAGTACAACAATAAACTTTGATAAAGAATAATAATTATGTTGTTCTCTGTACCAATCTCTTTGAATCAAGAATCATTAACTCTCAATGGAGTTTCTAATCATGGGGTTGTGAGGTCATACCTTAGCCTATGGTACCATAGTCATCCACCTTCACTATTCATTATCAAAGAATAGCATAAAATTTTGAAAATAGACATGCAAGCTACAACTTATTATCGACAGTTAAATGAATCAATATATATATATATATATATATATATAAAGGGAAAGATGAAACAAATAGGGTGGATATCTTAAAATCTTAGCCACTGTATTATCGTGCTATGAAGAATGATAAGGTTAGCTACCCCCATAACGTAAGTCTTTGCCATTACTGACGTTCTGTCAATGAACACAGTTAGAATCTCTTTTTAACACAAACATTACAAGTTTATATAGATAGAGAGCAATAAAGAATAACAATAATTCAGAGGTACCACCGATACCATTTACTTTCTCACAATGAGAATCTTAAAGTGTCAGCTAAACACTACCATTGCCTCAATGGCTATCACCAAGATAACTTCAAAAAAAGAACTAAAGCTTTACAATTATCACTTGAGGTGCATAGAAATTGGTTGTGAAACAAAAGTATCATTGGCCACCTCAGGGAATTAGACACACAACATAGTATATCAAAAAGTGGGTTTGACTGTATAACAAAAGTGTTATGCTTGAAGCACAACTATAGCCATAACTATGGTATTCAAAATTACCTAATTGTTGCTCGATATAGATTCTTAACTAGTATTCCCCAACCTTTCTGCTGTGAGGGTTTTCTCCTTTCTCTACTATCCCATGATATTTCTTTTCATCTCTTTCCTCTTGAATGAGACCCAACAATAAAGACATCTTACATTTTTTACAAAAAAATTGTGCATTTCATCCTACTTAGGCTCTCAAGAAGAGCATGCGTGAGAAATTGGGGTTCCCAACCTTGCATGACTTACCCAATACATCATAAAAGTACTCTTTCCACATTCTCCACCTTTCATGGTGTATGGAGTGCATAAGATAATCCATGTAGTGGTCTGTCATGGCCCAAATTATCATGGCAAAGAGAAGTTTGAGACATAAAACAACATCTCACTTATCCGTAAGTATTTATATACAATTAATAATAATATAATTCTATTAAAAATATATTTGTTGTGATATCCAAGGGTTCTATCAAATTTAATCATGCAACAAAAGTGAATAAGGGATCAAGGTCTCTTCTTCCTCACCACCCTCAACTGGCATCAATAAAATTCAGTTCTTGAAGGAATATATATGTATATATATATATATATATATATATATATATATATATATATATATATATATATATATATATATATATGAATATCTCTCAACCAATGCAATGACATCATTGGAAATCTTTCTGAAATGACAAATCAACAATGGTCGATTTGAGATTACTTCAAGAAGGAAAGTTAACTGACACATACCTCATCTCACAAAGGTTCACATGATATTCAAATTGAAACTTAAATAGCAAATTGGTCTTTTCAAAATATCTATCTTCTTCTCTCTAGTGATACTCTCCTTCCATTCTCAAAGGTGGAATTCCTCTTATTTATGGTTACACTCATAGTCATACAAACTATGATCAGTGTATCATTAATAAGTCATTAAACATCATGTTAAATAATTCTAATAACATGTAATCTCATTTCTACTTCTGAGCATTAATCATAATTCATAAAATCAATGATTTATCCTAACATTTTCCTAATGTTAAATCATTAATCTATGATTAATTAAACACTTAATCACATGAAAGTAAAAGTAAAACATAGTCAAGGTTTGGGGATGTAATAACTTCCTAACTTCTAGTCCACATTGGGCTAGACAAACCTTGCAGTTTGCAAGCAATTGTGTTGGGGATCCATCAGACACCAAGCAATCTCTTTCACATTCCTAGGATTCTCCACATGTCTTCATCACTACTGCCTCTAATCCACAGTGCTTTTGAAAGGCTTCTAGTATTCTTGAGTGGGATACATCTATGCAGGAAGAGTATATTTCCTTGATCAGGAACCACACTTGGGATTTTGTCCCTCTTCCTAAGGGTAGAAAACGTGTTTGATGTAAGTGGATCTATCAGAAAAAATCTGTAGTAGATGGGTCAAGTGATAAGCATAAGGCTTTCTTGGTTATGAAAGGATTCTCCCAGGTTCTTAGGATTGACTACTCTGAGACTTTTGTGCCAATTTCCAAAATGAACTCCACCTGATTTGTTCTTGCCATTATTATAGCCAATCATTGGGAAGTACACTAGATGGATGTGAACAGTGCTTTTCTTCACATTAAACTTCAAGAGGAGATCTACATAAAGCATCAATAGGGGTTCATTCAAGATTCTTCACTTGTGTGCTGCCTTCAGAAGTCTCTCTATGGCCTCAAATAGGCTCCTTGGGCCTGGTATGCCGAGATCGACTCATTCCTTCTGACAGTTCAGTTCACTCAGTACCATTCTGATCCCAATGTCTATATTTTGTAGTAGGATGATTCACTCCTATTTTTGGTTTTGTATTTTGATGACTTGTTGATCACAAGGAGTTCATCTACCATTAAGTAGTTAAATTACCCTTCATGATAGGTTTTTGATGACTGACTTGGGCTTGTTGCATTACATTCTTAGGATTGAGATCTACCTGTCTACTTCCAAGATCACCATCACATAGTCCAAGTATGCTCTACATTTTCTCTCATGTTTTCATATGGCTAACTATAAACTTGCTTTGACTCCCTTTCTTTTTGGAGTCAAACTTTAGGCTCAGTGTTTTCACCATTTGTTGATGGAACTTTGTATTGACAACTTGTTGAGAGTCTCATTTATCTAACTCATACGAAACCTAACATTTCATATTCTATAGGCATGGTTTCTCAATTGATGAAAGAGCCCCATGAGCTACAAGAGAAGCACTCAAGTGGATATACTCACAGTTTTGGGATTCACTATTGAATAGGCAATGATCTTGACTTAGTGGGCTACATAGATTCAGATTGGCCAGGCCAATTCTTAGGATCACAAGTCTACTTCAGGTTACATCTTCTCACTTGGTTCAGGTCTTGTTTGTTGGTCAAGAAAGAAGTAGTCTACTACTTTTCTATCTTCTACTGAGGCCGAGTATCATGGGGTACTTTTCTGTCTTCACATAATCCAATCCATCATCAATGGACCAAACACATTGAAGTGCACATGCAATACATTTGGGAGCTCAGTCATGGCCACATCATCAACCTTCGCTACTATCCAACTTCTGAGTAGGTTCCTAACATCTTCACCAAACCCTTCACAGAAAGAAAGCATCTTCATCTTCTAGGGGGCTTCATAGTTCTCTCACTCAAAGTCGTCACTCTCTCTGTTAGTTTCAAGACAGACAATTGAGAAGGGGATGAATCAGTTGTCCAAAACCTTTTTTATTAACCACTTAAATCCTTCTTGTAATTCAGTTGCATAATAATAAATCAATCATGGAAACATAATGCAACAATTAAAGGGCAAAAACACATTAACACATATCACACCAAGATTTTAACATGGAAAACCCTGTTAAGGGAAAAACCATGGGGTAACTAACCCAAGATTATATTCTCTGTTAAAAGAATAAGAAGAACAAAATGGTACATGCCAATTAGGGCTCACTGCCTGAGCACACTGCTCACAAGAGGCCCACTGCCTACAGGAGACACATTGTCTACAGAAAAATAGATATTACATACTTGAACTAAAGATTGGCATCTTCATCATGCTTGAGTCAGTTCCATTTAAGATCAATACTTCTACTCTGCCTTTTTCTTTTCTCCTTTCTACAATGCTCTCATCTTCTTCACGATGCTTGAAATGACTTCACAACTCTTATTTATACAAGACATCGACTTTGGGATAATCATCAAAGTTAGCATACTTTACAGAGAAAATACTCAAATACAACTTGATTTATTACAAAATACTTCATGTGAATCACCACACTATCGGCCACATATATCTAGGACTTCAATCTTCTTTGAGGAACATCCTTTGCAGAACATCTTCAAGATCATCCGCAAGATGTGTAAATAATCTGGTCGGCCAAGTTTAGGAAGAACATCATCATCCAAAAGTAATTCTTCAATTACGAGCTCAATCTTCAATGCGAACTACCAACATGAACTGAACACAAACTAGAGACCCCCATAAGCTTGCCTGAATCACCAAGAACATCCACACTACTTCTAGTTACTAAAATCATTCACTTCTTCATCTGGAACCTCAATAACATAGTCTGTCATCACTGACATATTGGAATAGATCCTTGCGGACCTCCAGACAATGAACCAATTGAGTTGTCAATTCACATTGACTTCCTAAACACTCCACCAAATCCACAAAACAAGATATTGCATTTCTAGATCTCACCGGACCTATTTGTGTTGCTCTGTCACCTCTAAACATCTGCCAGAATTGGTTTTACTCATATGGCCATAACTTCTTCAAATCTTTATGTGGACCTCTCAAATCTTTACTAGATCACCTATAGACACATATCTACAAACCATTTGATGTGTAACCTCTGATCTTCATCTTAGTTGGGATCTTCACTTCATAGAGCTTCACTGTCTTCACTATTCTTCTCTGTTTCTGATAGGACTAATTTTCTCAATATCCTCAACACACTACTCATCCAATCCTTGACATCAATGCAACAGGAGTATGTTGACATCAATGACAACACCGGTTAGGCCCATACTTGCA
The DNA here is from genome assembly GCA_027924645.1 of Cunninghamia lanceolata. Lineage (NCBI taxonomy): Eukaryota > Viridiplantae > Streptophyta > Pinopsida > Cupressales > Cupressaceae > Cunninghamia > Cunninghamia lanceolata. Next base: position 5,364,172 of record BSBN01000144.1, read on the forward strand.
ACACTCTCTACTCTGGGGGGTCTTCTCTCTCTATTGGGGGGCTTTTTCTCTCTTTCATTGGGGGCTTCTTCTCTTTGGGGTAGATTTTATGTACATGGGTACCTCATCAGGCTTCATTTTCTAAGACCCATCTTGTCACCCACCTAAGTTGCACTTAAGAGGGGTGTTAGTGTAGGTTTTTATTTTCCTATTTGGGTTATTTATTTTCCTATATTCCTAAGTTTTTCCTACACATGTTATTTGTTATGGGGTAAAAAGTGGACACTAGCCTTTTTGCCTCCTTATTTTAATCCTAGGTCCTCATGAATATATTATGCATTATATTTGATCATCATGAAGAATATTGTCTGACACCCAGGTGAATTTAGCACCTTGGGCCCTTCCTTAATCTCATCTTAGATTAAAAAGGGCCTTCTAGACTTAGGTGCCAACCACCCAAGTCCTCCCTGATTGGTCAGGAACAATTAATGTTATTTTTGTATAGGACCTTTAAAAAAGTTTCTCTTTATCAGCCCTTGTGATATAATTTATGAATTTTAGTGGGAAGGAATATATAAGTGTGTTTTTGAATTCATTATGAACCTAGATGGATATAGAACACTTATGATCTTGGAGTAAAGAGCATTCAAAGCATTCATTATGTTTCTAGAGTAGATTTGTGTTTGTATTATGTGTGTTGTTACAAGTTTGGAATCATCATCCATATCCTTATGAGTTGAAGAATCTTAATTATCCTAAGGGCTTGACCTCCAAGGTGATATCATTGTTATTTGAATCATTCTATCATCATTAATTTAGCCTCTGCCATACTAGGGAACACTCTCTTATCTATCAACGGTATTGGAAGTCTTGAATGTCATTCTATGGTTTGACTGAGGAAAATCCCTAAACACCATAGCCCCCCAACTTCTCTCTTGTCATATTGTGTGTAGGTTACAAGTACGAGATTTAGGAAAAGTGAAGATACAGGAAGAGTATGTAGGAATCAAGATTTCAGGATCTGACAAAAGTTTGGGAATATTTGTCTATAAAGACTTGGGTGGTTGGCACCCCAGTCTTTTGGGCCTTTCTAACCCCAAATCTTTCATCTGAGAATCAGTTACAACATTTTCTCAGTATAGACTCGCGACATATTCTCACTTCCAGGACCTGGGTGCTTCATATTTTGTCCTCTGACATTCAAGCTTGTAGGATACAGGTTTTGATATCTCTTTGATCATCTTTGTGCATTCATATTCTAAGTTTTAGTCATTTTCTATTTGTTATAAGTTGATTATCTTAGAACTAAGGTTTTGTACATACTTGACTTAGGGTTTGATAAAAGGCTTGGTTAAATCTAATCTTTCCATACAAAAAAAGAGTACAAGATTTGTAGTTAAGTCCACCTCCCTTTCGTAGTAATTTGGCTTGGTCTTGTCCTTAAATGTTATAATGGAAGAGGGTTTGATTTAGTGTACATGCTAGTCTTAATCATTCATCTTTTTAAACATAATGTTTTGGTGAACCCATAGCTTTGAGCATTTGCATCTTGCTGAGTGTTAAATCTTGCGTAATTTTCATCATTCATTTGAAAATCTTGCACTATTTCATATTAATGGTTGAAAATTCATAGTTTTTCAATTACACATTGTGTATTTCAACATGCATAACTACCTTAATCTTCATAATCTTATTGATCATACTATTGGTTAGTACATTGAGTGTTGTAGGACTTTGCATGAGTTGTATAATTGACTGCCCTAATACAAACACCTTTATAAGGAGAGGTTGTAGACTAATGGGTTCTAGTGCTTTGAATAGCACCGATATGCAAACATCAAAAAATCCATTACACAACTAGTTTACAAAGGGTGAATCAACATCTTTGCAAGATATCATAAACACCAACATGATAGAAGAACAAACATTTTATGATTCTGAAGATGTAATTGATATAGTTTCACATGTGCATGAAGAACAAATCAATAAATTGGACAAACAACTAGCTGATTTACAACAAATTGTAGAATGTGCACATATAGCTCAAGAAGTGATACCTATTGTTGATGGTATAAGAGGATTGTTACAAGAAGGACAAAAATGTATTGACATGCTCCATGAACTAGCCCACATAGTGGATCATAACATTATGTCAGCGGCTCACCATGCAAATAACATTGAAAATGTGTCACCACCAAAGTATATAAACTCACAAGTATTGGCACCCATACCGACTACTGGAATATCCACTTTTACATAATCAATTCTCACCACCAATCCACAAGATTGTAGTAATGCTACTACTACCATGGGAACATATTCTAGAAACAATTACAAAGTTGTTGCATTTAATTATCCAAACTAAGCACCTCCTATGTCCATACCCATGAATAATAACTTGGAACCACCCATCACCTCTACTTATTACCAACCACCTCTCAATTTCACGATTGTAGCATCAAATGTACTTGTCTCAAATCCATAAACCACTTCACCCAATGATGCTCTCCTAAACCAAGATTTGCAAAGTATGTCATCCTTGTAAGAAAAAGTGACAAATTTGCCCAATGCTTCCTTGCAACCTACCTTACCAACATATCATGCTCACTATCCATTATCTTATACAATTGTAAGAGCTCAAATTCTAAAATTTTTTGACACTCCTCACTTTGAGAAGTACAATCATAAAGGTGATCCTAATACTCATGTGGTAGTACTCACAACAATGTGTAGTAATTTCTTCTTTGACCAGGCATTGTTGGAAAAAAAATATTCCTCAATCTCTTAAAGGTACTACTTTGGAATGGTTTTTCTCTCTACCTCCTAATTCAATACATTCTTTCTCACAGCTAGTTGATCAATTCTTGCAACATTTGACCTACTATGTCATTAATTGATTTAGTCCATTGTAAACAAGGTCAGAAAGAGAAAGTAACTGAATTCATTAGTCAATATCAATGTCTCTTTGCACAAATACAATATTCGATTACAAATGAGGATGTTAAAAAAGTATTCATTATGAATCTACAACCGAACATACAGGATAAAATACTTTTGATGAAGTATAGTTCTTTCCAACATTTATGTAGAACTCTCTGAGATTACCAACTCTCGATTACTCAGTATGAGAAGCATACCTCATTGGCTCCTGCTGGTAAATCTACAGTTGGAACATCTCAAAACTCATTTAAGAAGAATAACAAGAATTTCATCAAGATCAATGGGCAACATTCGAATAATTTTCAATCACAAGTGTCTTCTATTACAAATCCTAATCGGTCACCATTTCAATTCAAACGACAACAAAGACAATTCACCCCATTATCAGATTCTCTTCATTCAATAATGACTCAAGTCGTGAACAACAATATTTTGAAGCTTCCTCCTGCCTATCCACTAGATAGTAGTAAGATGCGACTTGGACCTTCGTTTGATGCTAATGCCTATTGTCACTATCACTACTCAGCAGGACATGACACCAAAAGATTTATGCATCTTAAACATGAAATTCAATACCTCATCGATTCTAATGTGACACAAGTTGCTAATGTTAATGACAATGGAAATAAGTCAGTATCTTCTCTGAATCAAAACCTATAGATCTTCACTGTTCCTTTTTCTAAACATAGTAACATGGTGGAACAAAATATAATAGAGATTGAACATGACTATCTTGACTATGATGAAATAATTGGCATGATAGAAGTAGATAAGATGGTAAAAGAAGATCTATCCTCACCCATAAGGAAAAGGCATCTATGTTGTGGTTCCTCATCCATTATCCCTTTATGGATTGGGAGATAAAAAATGCACAAGATACACAAATGGAATAGCCTACATGTAATCACTTGAAGAAAGAGAAAGTTGTGACGATGAAAAGCATTCCATTTCATTGTGAAAGGCTCATTCATCAAGCAAAGCAGAATAAGAAAGCAAAACAAAGGAAAAGAGCAAGGCATGAATCATCCATTGAAAAAGGTAATGATCCCCCTCCCCGCAAGCATCAAAAGTTTTCAATCATAAAAGGTATTGAGAAACAAGCATTGCATGACTGTTTTGGAAATAAAAATCAAATAGGTATGAATTCCTCACACATTTTACCACACTTGATGGAGAACCTCTCTAAAATGCTCGCAAGTTTGGCCTCCTCTTAAAAAATATATTTATGTTGTTGTGTTGTTTTGTGTTTCCCCTTGTTGTGTTAAATGTTGTCTAGGTCTCCTTGGATGACCCTTGATACTCTTGTAAGGTCAAGGATACAAGGAGATTACCTCTATTGTGATACTTCTTCTATTTGTTTCTATATTCTTCTATTCCTCTATCTTACTGTAATTGTTTTGTGTGGTACCTTTGGAGCATAGTGTTGTGGAGGATGTCTTGGGGACATCTTCCCATGTTGTGAACCTAAGTCACTTTTGTCTCCTCTCTCATTTTTAGTGTTTACATTATTCACTTGCTCTACTAGTTGACAGACAACAAAAACAAATAAATACTGATAAGGACCATGTGTCCCTACAACAAAAATAAAATGGACCTAGTCTATATATGGAGATCAGGTTGATATGTTAATTACACTTGACTAGTAGAATCACCTCATGTTGTGATCATGTGGATTGTATTGTGAAATTTCTTATAAAAAACCTTTGCAATACTATAAATCTTCTTCTATGCACTTTGGATTGTTTTGTATCTCACCTTGTAGCTACACTCGGTTCTGAGATACCTATAGTATAACCTAATGAGTATACTTAGATCTAAACCCGTAAGTGTAGACTTGGTTGGTTTATGTAGTATGTTACCTTATTTCTATGCATGAATATTGTTGATGATTAGAATTTGATGTTAACGTTTGTGTTTGTTGGGATCATTTGGCGATTGTAAGCACATGTCATTTCAGGGTGTAGGCTTTGCGAAAGCTCTTGTTCCCTTGTGTATTTTCACTTTACCTTAAATGTGTTTGATACTGGCAAGCGGGATCAACCACTTTAAGGTGGGGGCATACATTTTTATAAATGCTTGGATATTTTAGACATTGTGATAAAGCATGTTTGTGTATCCTTCCTTTTCAATGTAAGGCATCTGTGGATGCACGTGGGGTTATGTACATTGTTTTGTTTTGCGTATACTACCTTTTCACTATAAGGCATCTATGCAATGCATGTGGGGTTATATACTTTGTGCATTATTCCTTTTCACTCTAAGGCATCTGTGAAGGGTAGGGCTGCATTTTAAAATCCCTTATGCAGAAGGCGAGATTGTGTCTTCCCTTGAGCGGTTGCACATCCTTTTGAAAGTCCTCTATAGAGGCTGTTGGTGCTCATTTTGACCTGGAGGCTGAGCTTGCTTGTTGGAGGGTTTCTTCTTTCAAACCCTAAGTGTTCTTGTCCATCGCCAAGACTATTGCCTATCGGCAAAGGATATTATGGTTCCACCAACGACGTTGGTCATGCCGATGGGGGATGAGTTAAGTGTTCATCGGTGAGATTTAGCATATCGGCAGAGGTCTTTTGCAGTTTGCCGATGGAGGGAAGTCACCCCGATGGGGAGTGCCATCAGAGTGAGATTGAGTATCGGGTCAACTTTGAAATGCTTGGCCGATGATGTTTTTCTTGCCGATCGGGAGACATCGCTGTAGCGTACTCTTTCTCTGGCCGATGATGGAGTTGATGGTGGTCTTTGGTGTGAGTCAGCGTATCGGCGGGGAGACTTTCAGGTTGGCCGATGGTGTTGGTCACACCGACAGTGGAGTATGGAGTAGCGATCGGCGAGACAGTTGTCGTCGGCGAAGGTTTTTTGGGAGCTGCCGATATGTGGATGTTTGGCCGATGTGATGTCATCGGCGTGGGTCACACCGACGAAGGGATGTTTTGAAGGTTATCGCAGTGACTTATGTTATCGGTGGAGGGGCTTGGTGTTGCTCCGATGGCCTTTCTCTGGCCGATGGGGAAATGTGTTTCTTTTGGTCATCGGTGAGAGTTGGTCTGTCGGTGGAGGTCTGGAGGGCTAGCCCGATGGTCTATGTCTGGCCGACAGAAGGGAGCGTAGTGTTGTATCGGCCAGACTGATGAGGTCTGCGAAGGATTCGTGGGTTGGGCCGATGGTTTGTGTCATGGCGATGGGTTTTGACGAAGGCATGTGTGTCGAGCGCGACAAAAGCACTCGACAATTGGTATGCATGCGGCCATATTTTTAAAATACTAAAGTTGTCTCCGCGGCACCAATGTGGGATTATTCCCCTATATGTTTTGAACCTGCGAGGAAGCATTTTGGCGGGAAGTTTCTTTTTTGACTGCAGCGACGGTTTTCAAGCGACCGTGGGTGGTTGAGGCCCTTAATGGCGACTATAGCAGGAGTATGGGCGATGGTACAAGCGATCAGGCTGCCTGATTGAGAATGAAGACTTCCAGATAGTGGCGCGTGGCTTGAGGCCCCCCTTTGTCTACTGCATTTACATTTTCTGAGTGCCATTCCTTCTGAGGACTGTATCTGGCAGATTTTTTGTTATAGCCATGTAATTAATTGCTGTAGTACACTTTCTAGCTGTTATAAGCAGGAAGTGTTACTCATTTTTAGGTTGTTTAAAGTTGAACATTTTGGCTCTGTAACACAATACAGTTCATTTTGGTTGCTCTGTATAGCTAAATCTGTGAGTTTATGTATCTCTTGTTGTACGTTTTGGCATGAATCCACTGATTTCATGGTTAATCTTGTATGAATAATGCTATGTTTGCATGTGTTTTGTTAATTCTGTCTCCAGTATTGCATGTATCTTTCTTCTGAGTCTGGATATTTAAGCAATATTTGAGGCTCTAGAACATAGAATTCCTATGTTGAATGTATGATCTCTTAACTTCTGCTCAAGGGGTAGATTAAACTATTTTCAGGTTGAACATTGGGAAGGGTATACTGTAGTAGGGATGCCATAAGTAGAGATAACTGAACACTCTGTATTGGGAGATATCTATAAGGCAGGTATCACATATATCCCCCTGAAATCCAGTTTTAGCTGTTCATGCTGATCATTCACAGGTGTATGTCTACTGACTCCAGGCCCTAGATAGGCACCAATCTTGCTTTGTGTTTGTGTTACAACCATGTCCAGCTTTGCATCCAAACTTAAAATCATAATCAAACTCTAAAACAACCATTAGGACATTAGAATTAGTTTTAGGATCCTCAGTCCTCTGTCTACAACTGCAAATAGGCCCAAAGCTAGCCCCTTTGCTCTTATCTTTCAGTTTTGGTCTACTTATAGGAGGACTTATCTGCTTTCTGATAGCATCCCAATCCTTGTATGCGTATCTCATGGATGTTGAGTAGGGAATACCCCCCTAGGTCTTGCAGAGCCTGAAGAAGAAGAGGAGATAAAATATAGAGTCTATCTCCTACACTGTTGGCCCCTGGCCCAGAGATCCTGTTGATCACTGATGGCTACCTTGTAGGGAAATCTAGGAATAAGCATCCAGTCTGGGAAAAAACCAATAGAGGCAAGGTTAGATCTTGAGTTATCAACCCTTAAGCATGTCTTTGGTAGTTGTGGTAGCATATCTCAACCATCAAGTATGTTTGGTGTGTCTTAGATAGTGGAGCATAGATGAGCTCCTCACTATCACCCATGTTTTCTATGTATAAGACATATAGTATGTCGATGATATACTCTACAATGCTTTTGTATTCCATGTGTATACCATGTGTCATGCTTGTGTTTTTTACATGTTTTAGTGGTCGCACATAGCAGTGAGCTCCCCCCATCGCCTAGTTAGGGTTAATATATATATATATATATATATTATTGTTTAGTCATGTCTTCTTTATGTATTACATGTCTATACTCATGTCCTCTATGTGTATTGCGTGTTTCCTTACTACCTTACCTGTGTTTTGCATGACTGTCAAGTGTTTTCTTATGTTTTCCTAACCTTGGGGGCTAGAAATGGTTCTCCAAACGTAGGGTGTGTATTCTCTCTAGTGGTTGATGTGTTTGATATTCTTTAACCATACATTAATGCATGTATTGATCATAAGGTCACACACACATTAAAGTAGGGGCTAAATGTTATGGAGTAAAAAGTAGACACTTGCCTTTTTACCCCTTGTTTATCTCCTAGGTCCCCATGATTACATTATGCATTATAATTGATCATCCCAAAGAAGATTGCCTGACACCCATGTGAATTTGAGACCTTGGGCCCTTCCTTAATCACATGCTAGACTAAAAGGAGGCTCCTATACTTGGGCATCAACTTCTCAAGTCCTCCCTGATTGGTCAGGGCCAATTAATCTTATGTCGGCATAGGACCTTTAAAAAGGTTCCTCTTTGTCAGCTCTTGTGATTTAATTTTATGAATGTTAGTAGGAAAGCATATACGAGTGTGTTTTTGAATTCATTATGAACCTAGATGGATATAGAAAACTAATGATCTTGGAGCAAAGAGCATTCAAAGAATTCATTATGTTTCCAGAGAAGATTTGTGTTTGTATTGTGTGTGTTGTTGCAAGTTTGGAATCATCGTCCATTTCCATTTGAATTGAAGAATCTTTATTCTCCTAAGGGCTTCACCTCCAAGGTGATATCATTGTTATCTAAATCATTCAATCATCATTTTGTTTAGCTCTGCCCTACTAGGGAACACTCTTATCTATCAACGGTGTTGGAAGGATTGAATGTCATTCTGGGGTTTGACAGAGACAAATCCCTAAACAACATAAATTATAAGTATAATATTTGGGAAAAATGAAGATACAAGAAGATTGTGTAGGAATCAGGGTTTTTCAATCCAAAACAAGTTTGGGAATATTCATCTATAAAGACTTGGGTGGTTTGTGCCCTATTCTTCTAGGCCTTTCCAACTCTAGATCTAGCATATAACCATTAGTTACAACATTTTCTCAGTACAAACCTTTGGCAGATTCTCACTTCCAGGACTGGGGCAGTTCCTATTTTGTCCTCTATCCTTCCGGCTTCTAGGATATAGGTTCTAATATCTCTTTGATCATCTTTGTGCATTTAATCTTCTGAGTTTCAGTCATTTTATGTTTGTTATAAGATTCTTATCTTAGAACTAGGGTTTCATGCATGCTTGACCTAGCGTTTGATAAAAGGCTTGGTTAAATATGATCTTTCCATAGAAAACAAGAGTACAAGATTTGTAGCTGAGTCCAACTCTCTTTGGTAGTGATTTGACTCCATCTTGTTCTTGAATGTTATTGTGGAAGAGGTTTTGATTTAGTGTGCATGCTAGTCTTCATGATTCATCTTTTTCAAACATAATATTATTAAGCTTGCTTAGGGTTAATTAACATAGTATTAGTGTGAGTGGGTGCAAAGTGTCAGCATCTTCCATGTGAGTTGCACTTTTCTATTTTAGGATATTGTGGTGTACTCGTCCCATTGGTCATATTTGCCACATCTCTCGTCTTTTCTAGTCTATTTATACTAACCTCCTAGCTTGTATTTTGCATCTTTTTCTTTTGCATCCTCTTAATGTTATTTTGCTTATGGAGCATTTGCATTACTCTTGCCAAAACTAACTCTATGTTTTTATTTTGGTTTCATATCATTTGCTTTCATAGTTTAATATATATTCATTTGCACTAGTTTTGTGGGTTAATCATCTTTTTAGATTCTAACAGATGGAAGTTTTTTGTCATTTGAAGATGATTAGTTATGTTTAGCTTATATCCCTTTGTTCCATCTATAGATCTCTCTCTTTGAAGTCCTTTCCTTTTACCATAGGGCTTTGTTCTCCTAAATTAGTTATTTCTTCTTTGTGCTCCCCTCTCATGGGTGTGATCTTGATTCCTATATTTTTCATTTTCTATTTTTAAAGGGAGTGGACCCTAACCCACAACTTGCCTATTAAAAAATAAGAAAACATTTAAAAACTTATAATGAATTTAATGATTGTTTTGATAGTATAAGTGGTGTATATAAACATGAAAACATGTAAAAACATTTTTAAAATGTAAGCTTAAAATATTAAAAAAACATGCCATAATTAAATTCTAACTTTATCTTTTAAGAAAACTTATAAAAGTCATTTTCCCTTATTTAATATAAACTTTATAAACTATGATTTAAATTGTTTTATTTATTTTATTTAACATGTTAATTAAAGATTTATGTTTTCATTAAAAATGTTAATATTTACATAAATATTGTTTAACATTATTTTATCAATGATCATTTAATAATTTTTTAATTAAAAGATTGTCCTCCATGAAAATAAATTTACAATGTTTTTTCTCTCACAAGAGTAATAAAGGTATTATCATAAAAATAATTTCAAGAGGTAAGTGATATTCAATATAAAGTTGACAATCACCACAATCAAGTAAAAGGGCACACATTTTTTTGTTCAATAAGACAAGAGGCTACATTGAAAATGCACTAATGATCCACCCTAGCCCATAAGAATAAACAAATTATTTCAAGGCGGTGCTAATATTCAATATAAAATTGACAATTACCACAATCAGTTAAAAGGACACAAAATTTTCAGTTCATATCAAACAAAACCTACATAGAAAATGCACTAATGGTAAGCAACAGACATGAGATGATCTAGCACAGCACAAAATATTACAGATTTAGAGAAATCAACAGTTGAATGTACTCTTCAACTACTCACCATTGATAAGCACTGTCATTTATTTGACCAATTTCCCAAGTTTACTACAATGCATGTGATTTATTTGTATATAATGATGTGATGGACCATAATAAGCAAGACACTATTTAATCTTAGTTCCCTGTGCAGTTGAGAGCTGTTGTGTTGCTGTTTGTTGTGTTGGTTGAGGGAGACAATAGTTTAAATCAAATATTGTGAGTTTCTTTTCTTTTCTTTCCCTTTTTTTTTTGTTTTACAGAGTTGAGATTTATATGGCTTCCAATAGCCATTGGACAAATCTGTTCAAAGTGGAGCCTTCATCACTCTAGTGTCAAATCAATAGATATTGGCCAGATCTGTTCAAAGTGGAGCCTTCATCACTGCAACATCAAATCAACATATCTTCAACAATGTCTTCCAGAAAGTCATTTGCTGATGAAGGTTATCAACCACGCTTTCACTCTTCTGAGAAGCAATGTTATTTTCTCCTTTTTAAGAGGGATTTAGAGTGCATTCATATATGAAGTTTTATTGACCTAATATAGTATATATTCTGAATAAAACATTTTTCACTTTTATTTTTGGTAGGAACATCATCATCTCCAGAAAAGTGGGAAAACCCCAAGTCAAAGGCAAGATGGAATCTCCTTCCGGAGAAAAAAAGAATTTAGAAAACATTTTCAATTCTGGAATGAAAAATCTTGGGAGAGAAGATATAATAAAAATCACCCAAATGCTCCAAAAATATGGGCATGTAGCAAAAGCTAGCATCTTCTACTAGTTCCAAAATAAAAAGTCAAGAATCAAGAAAAAACAATAGCTAGATTCTACAATTAGTTTCATGCCTAGCACTAGAGAATTTTCATCATCTCCAATGCCTCCATCTGCTTTCCTTCCTCAACAGATGAATGGAATTAGTTCTGCTCAATGCCTTAATGCAGTGACCACCGGAGGAGTAATATAGAATAACAACACTATCATTCATACTGGTATGCATTATATTACATGATGTGACTTCTAGGTGTAAAATATATCTAGAATATAGAATTTTTTTCTCTAAAGGTGTTATTGTAATTCAACAAATAGACATTTAGTATTGTTTTCTTCTTAAAGGATGTTTGCATGCTTTAAAAACATTGTATGCAGGATTAGGTGCGAACAATCAGAATGGTTCTCTATTAACTGTATTCATCAATGGTTTTCCATTTGATGCTTCGATGGGGCCTTTAAATGTATGGGCTCTATTTGGTAAGAATGTAGTTTTGCTTCATTCCTCTGGCCAGCCAGTCCTTGTGGATCAACAGGGATTCATCATGCCAGAGTTATAGCATGGAGCCATGTACTATTTGGTATGCCAATAGTGCATTTTATTACATATTTGTAGTTAAAGAGTGCTAAAGCAATTGCAAGAGATAAGGTTTAAATAGAGTAATGGCCAATTGAAAATTGTTTCCTGTGTTTTCTTGCAAGTTTATGTCTGAAACAAAAGATCAGCTTCAAATCAAATAGTGCTTCCTTGTCTGTTGGAAACAGGGAACTGTCCAAATAAATGATATATATTCACTGATTCCAACGTTGTACTGATTGCATTATGACATTAAATAGGTCACTCTGTCTCATAAATTAATTGGCTGACTTTTGTGTCCATAGAATGTCATCTTTTCATTACATGTTCTGATTTATATTGAATCTATAATGATTTTAAATATTTTTTATTTTATGGATTACATGTTTCTATTTATATGGATTCTTGTAATGATTTTAATAATTTTTTATTTTATGGAAATAGAAATGTGGTCTTTTCATCACTGTTCCAATTTATATGAACTCTATAATGATTTTATTTATTTTTTAGTATATGGAAAGAGAAATGTGGTTACATGAACTTTCTAATGATTTTATTTATTTTTATTGTATGGAAAGACAAATGTGGTTATATGAACTCTGCAAAGATTTAATTATTTTTTATTGTATGGAAAGACAAATGTGATCTTTTCCTTACGAGTTCTGATTTATATGAACTCTATAATGATTTTAATTTTTTTTATTGTATGGAAAGAGAAATGTGGTCTTTTCATTATTTCATTACTGTTAAGATTTATATGAACTTTGTAATGATTTTAATTATTTTTTATTGTATGGAAAGATAAATGTGGTCTTTCCATTAAGTGTTCTCATTTATATGCACTCTGTAATGATTTTAATTACTTTTTATTGTATGGAAAGAGAAATGTGGATTACATGTTTCCATTTATATGAACTCTGTAATGATTTTATTTATTTATTATTGTATGGAAAGAGAAATGTGGTCTTTTTCATTATGTGTTCCCATTTATATAAACTCTTCAATGATTTTAATTTTTTTTAATTGTATGAAAAGAGAAATTCTACCATTTCAATGTTTCTTTCACATAAAGATTATCATCTATAATTTTTTTAAGGGTGAAATTTGCATGGCCATGCTATTTTTTACTTTTTTAAAAGGGGTAAAAATTTATTAATAAAGAAACCACAAGTACAAAATTAGGGGGGCAATTGCTCCCAAAGACAACAAAGGTAAATGGGTTAGATTTTAGATAGAAGTAGCTTAAGACAAAGAGATAGAGATCTAGGACATGTAGGAAATGAAGGGCCAATACAAAAAGGAGAGCACGTTCGAGGAGAAGCTGGAGTTTCTCAATAGAGAATGGCAAGCAATTAGCAGTCTCAAATCTATGGCCAGGCAAGGCAATAGCTTTGCTTGTTGCTTGTCCTTATGGGCTTAGCAAGCTCTGCTAGCTCGTTTCTTTTGCTATGATTTTTCTTTTTATTTTCTGGTTGTTTTACCTCTCATAAAAGTTGTTTGACTCATTGTTTTTTGGCTTTAGTACATTGGATCAAGCCCTTCATGATTACTAATATAAAAAAAAATATTATAATTTATAAATCAATCTAAAGTTACAAACTTTGCAAGAATATATATATATATATATATATATATATATATATATATATATATATATATATATATATATATATATATATATATATATATATATATATATATATATATATATATATATATATATATATATATATATATATATATATATATATATATATATATGTACATGTACCTTTTTTAATCAATCCTAAAATGTGGTCAAAATCTATTTAAATGAAAGGATCATCTTCATCTTCATCTTCATTGTATGTGTTAGTAACAACTAGTGGCACCAAATTCCATTCACTGGCATATCAATGTTATTCATTGTTGCAATTATCATAGTTTCCCAAAATGCAATCATAACAAAAACAAGAGTAATCCCTAGTCCATAATGTCCATGTTTGACTATCTGTACTCATAACACAATGCAAAGATCTTTTTTTCTCTACCCTCTTACATCCATGCATTATCCTTCTATCCACAACTACAAATTATATATAATTTTAAATAAAAATATATATAGCTCTTAAACTTAAATTTTTAAAAGCAAGTGAATTTTTTTTTTCAAACAATAAATTGCATACTTGATATCTCCCAAAACACTCTATTTGGACATGGGTTCCCCCCTAAAGATGTGCCAACATCACATGCAAAGTGTTTCTTACACCATCAAAAAAATCATGTGCATCATTTATGTGATCTCCCTCATAATTCATTTGAGGTTTTCTTAGAGTGTGTTTGATGCAAGATCCTGCACCATCATGTTCACCCTTTCCATACCTAGTCTCAAAGAAACTCCAAACATGTGGTATATTATCATGTCAATGATATCTACATAGTGCATAAAATGGCCTTGATGATTTGAATTGTGATGTAGACCCATCATACCATACAAAATGTTTTTCAATCTTCACACCTCTTCTTGCCTAATCTTAAAAAAAAATCTTAAAGCAATGTTGGACAAAAAGTGTGTCATGCTCTTTATCATCACTAATATAATAGTGATATTATTTCTTAATGACTCATTTTTCATATGTACTACCAACACCATCCAAATCCAATTGTGCATGTCAATAACAAACATGCATGGTCATAATAGTGACCTACTCTTAATAGTAATATTGTGTTTGAATCTCCTTTTAATGGGTAAAAGAGTAATTTTCTGCAAAGTCAACTACTAATAAAACTATTCCAAGTCGGAAAGTATCTCTTAACAACTAAAATTGTTTTGCTTGCCACTTAGCATAAAATGCATGATGTATGTATGGTTGTAACAATTTATAAAAATTTTCCATAAATGTTCCAATAGGTACCTCCTCTTCTACATAATCCAACCTTGTGGATTCTTTCCCAATTTTTGTTTCAAACTTTATGTACTTGTAACTCTTGCAATTTATTGTCTTCATCATGTCAATATCTTCATTTCTCAAAGGAATTTTAGCTAGGTTTCTGCATGTTTCACAAAGTCCTTTTATGCCTTTCATTGGACCATCTACATCATCATCATATTTATCACATAAGATGGATGCTATGAATTGACTTACCAATTTAGGAGGTGCATTTTGAGAAGCATCACTTTGTTCTTTGATCTTTCGAAACACTTGATAATAAAAATCAAATTCAATATGATAATGACAACAACAAGTTTTAGAAACCTTGTTTGCCTTCACATAATGTGGCCTTAACATTTGAAACATTGTTTGTCCAATCTTTATATAAGGATTTGCATCACAAAACATCACATACATCTCATGTTGTGTTATGTCTAACCAATGTTTTGTAATCCTGTGTTTTAGAACATCTCTTTTATTTGATGAGGGATGAGTATGATCATCCAAAAAATTGAGATCAAGTTCCTAACACCATCTTCAATCTTGTCAAAATGAGGAGCTCTACACATCAATGCCCAATTGCCTTCTACAATAGTAGCATCCAAAACCTTTCTCCTTTTCACATATCTTGTTAGTGTCTTTCTACTTAAGCCAATTTCACTTGAAAGTTAAGATATTTAATGCTTTCTTGACATTTGTGGACTTACAATAGATGTCAACATGACTCTTCTTGAAATTCTCTTATCCGTTGATCAAGATTGTTTCCCAATGGAACCCAAACCTTTTTAACATTTTTAAAAATATTTTTTTCTAGGTGCCTTTTCCTCTTTTTTTATGAAATCTACATCCATCAATTGTAATGGCTTTTTTAGGTCATCATGAAGAAGCAATGTTGATAATAGTTGGGCTTGACAAAGTGTATCATGATTTTTGAAATAAGCCTCAATTATTTCCTTTGAAGTTCTTGTCAATGCCCTCTTAGTAGTTTGACTAGGTTGTTCAACATAAAATTTTAATTTTTCTATATCCATTTCATGTAAATGATATATATTTTTGTAGGAAATTTTTATCTTCACCTCTTTAATTAGATTCATTGTATGAATATTAGTCAAAGCAAGTGATCTTGACCCCTGTCCAACATCAAATTGTGTATAGGCATCCTCTTTAACATCAATTGTTTGTTCTTGGGTCTCCTCCCTGACATCAACTATGTGTGCTTTAGCCTCCTCTACTCTAGTAACTAAATTAGGCTGGACCTCTACTCTATTTTCCATGTGTTGAGCCCCTACACATATCATATAAAAGAGAAGATTTTACAATATATAAAAGTTAGATTGTTAAACTATGGATCATAAAGCATCAAGGTGATTATGTGTTCAAAATGAGAAAGCATTAGCAATGTAGTATTCATCCTTACAATTTTCTCCAACTTTGAATTACAATTAAACTACTGATCAATTACATGCATGTCAAAGTATTGGCAAGAAGAGAAAATGAACATGTAAATGAAAATAACATCTAGAATGATATGTCCATATGGATGGTCATGTCCACAAGTTCCATCTAAAGTTAACTTTTCATGTCCTATTTATGTTACAATCAAAAAATTCTAGGAGCATCATGTTCTATTTATGTTATTTAGGGTTTATGATATAGGGTTTCTAGGGTAAATAGGATTTAGGGTTTAGTTAAGTAGACTTAGTGAACATAATGGTTTTAGTAGAGGACTTAGGAATGGTAATGGGATGCACAACATTTAAATAAATGAATATATTTCAAGCATACTTGAATTGAAAAAATTACTTCAATTGAAAACAATTTGATCTTATTGATCCTAATCTTATATAGAAGATGATTTAATTGAAAAAAAATCATAATTTATATAAAATATAAATACCTTCTCTTTGAGAATGATATATTTACATCCTTTATTCGTGCAATTTTTGTTCCCTTTCTGCTGACTGATATCATGCAACCTTATATTTCCTTGTTCTTTTATTTCCCATCTTCCTTAATATGATTTTGATAATTTCTTTGCCAATTCCATGATTAAAATTTGTAAAGCACTTGCAAAAAACATGACCTTTCAAATAGACCTAACAAATTTTCCTTTATTTTTTATATTAAAATCACCAAATGTAATGTTGGAAAATGTCCCCTGGGGGGCTTTTCCCTCATAAGGTTTAGCTCCCGGGTCTTTAGCATGCATTTAGGACATCTTAGTTCATATTTTGGCATCCCGATGGAATGAGACCTAGGTTCCATGGCAAATTGGACCCAGGTGGACCCCTTGAACTGTACCCTACCAAAATAGGAGGGGAGGACTTGGGCGCTTGTTCCCTGGTCCTACCTTATTTTGGCACAGCCTTAATTTCTAGGTGTCAGTTTGTGACCATTATTTGGTCCTTTTGCCAACACAGTAAGTTTTGATTTTTAAAATCTTGGCAAGAGTGCTTGTAGTTGCATATAAAAGCATGTTTAGGCATTTATTTGTAAACTAGATGACAATTATGATGTTCAAGTGTTCTCAAGGTGATTCAAGGATTTCATTGTGTTTCAAGAGCTAAATTGTGTTGTTTATGTGTTTGTTTGTAGATTTGAGCATCCATTTCATCATGGAATGAAGAGCATCTTCCTCCCATGATATCTTCAATACAAAGTGACATTATATTGTGTTTTCATTATCAATTCCTTTGTTTTTTGCCTCTTCCTAACAAGGGCACACACTCTTTATCTGACAATGGTGTTAAGAGACTTAAGTGTCCTCCAGGGCTTGACTGAGGCAAGCCTCTAAACACCACAACCTGCAAACCAAGTCATGTGATTGTAGGTTATAGGTGTCGCATTTGGGAAAAGTGAAGTCGTAGGAAGGATTGGTAGGCATCAAGGATTCAAGATCTAAAGAAAAGTAGGACACCGACGTAATTATAGGACCTGGCCACTCGCTCTAGTGTCCTCTATAGCTGAGTTCCTGGAAATATAAGTTACAGGGCTGATCAGTGTCAGAAGGAGGTCCAGATACTGCAAAGAAACTGGTACCTTGGACTTGGGCGCCTGCTCCAGTGTCCCTAACTATTCTACTTTGGAACCCCAAAAACAAGTGCTCTGTGATTTGGTATTTTACTCCTATCTACAAGAGCTTTTTCCGTTATTCGTCCAGTTGTTGTCATATATGCATAGTTAGGGTTTTAATGGCCAATTAAGCATAGGAGAAGGAAAATTGATAATTAAATTCCCTAATCTAAGTTTTCCCACATCTCACAATGACCTAGGATATGATAGTGCTCACCACTTGACCCTAGATCCTTGAATGTATAGTGGAGAGGAGGATTTAAACATCAAAATACTAAAATATTAACAAATCTAATTTTCCCCTAAACATTTTGGTGAACCTGACATTTTTGGACTTAAATTAAAACTTTCTAAGTGTGTGTCTTTAGATTTAGATTGATTTCATTCATTCATATAGTCATTCATTTTATTGCATTGAGAAAAATTCAAAAAAAATGAAAATTTTGAAAAATTCAAAAAAATTGCATTGTTTGGCTTACTAAATTGCATCAGTTCTTTCTAAATTTTCCTAATTCATGATTTTTACATCAGACCTGATATAAACTACAGAAAAATCTAAAAATTAAAAAATTTGCATTGCATTTTTATCAGTTAATTGCTAAGGTTTTGTGGAAAATTTGACAATTTTGATATAACCTAGTAATTCCAAAATCTAGGGTTAGTAGGATTTTTTTTTTTTTTTCTCATATTTTTCTACCAATTTTAGAGGCTCATTCAAATTTGCATTTGGCTGTAGTCTTGCATTTTAGTGTAAATTTGCATTTAGATTTAAAATATTTCCATTTTTCCATAGAAAATTTTAACAAAAACTAGCAATTTTGATGCATTTTCATTAAATTTACGTTGGCATTTTTCATGTTCAAATCTTGAATATCATTTTTAGATCTAATATTATTTTATTTTTATCATAAATCAGACTTCAAAACATTCGCATAGCATTTTTCCCCAAGATCTCAAACCTAGGGCTTCAAAAATAACGATTTTCACTAAATTTGGCCTTATCGACTCTCCAAACTTGCACCGTAGGCATGTTGTGAAAGCTATTTTAGAAATATTTTTCTTTTATCAGGGTAATCATTTGTAACTCCTCATAAAAATCTTCACAACACCTTTTTAACGGGCCCTTGTAGTGAAAATTCGGTGAAAACCTACACATTTTTGTTATTTTTGCCCTAGGGTTTGACCTAGTTTGCACTCCAAGCATGTTGTGATAAATTATATGGATTGAGGTGACTAATATCATTTATATTATTTTTTTTACCTCATAAAATTCCTTACAACACCCTTTTTTCTAGGTGTTGGAATTGAAAAACCATGAAAATAGCCTATTTTTGCTATATTTTCACTAGGATTTGACCTTAAGTTGTACTACAAGCATGTTGTGTTGGATATTTTGGCACTAAGTGGCTGTTGTTACTGATATTATTTTCTTTCCATCATCATTTTACTCACAACACCCTTTGTTATGTCCTTTTGCATTGAGTTTTGGTGAAAAGAGTGCCTATTTTGACATATTTTCACTATATTTTGAGTTGGCATTATCTTTGATTTGCATCAAGAGTGTACTGAGAAGGATACTTTTACTATTTTGGACTGATATCAGACATATAACTTGCTTCCCTTGACTGAAATCCTTACAAATCCCTTTGGTTCATTCATTTGCATTAAAAAAAAGTACAAAATTCCAAGCATTTTTTGCCGTCAATCATATCCTTCTCCTTGGATTTGTTCTCTTAGTTGTGCATTGTGTGTTTTATTATTTTATGAGATTTCTGACATGATGTTGTAAAAACAATATCCCTTTGAGAAGAAGTAAAATATTAATGGGATCTAGTGCTCTTGAAGAAGTTGGTACTTTGGACACCTTCTTTACAAAGGGAGAAACTCAAATTGTGCAAGATATTATACATCCTCCAACCACAATGGAAGAACAAACTTTTTATGATGTTGATATTACTATTGAGGCAAAAGGATATGTATCTGATGAGCAAATAGAAAAATTGGATAAAGATTTAATTGAATTTCAATCATTCATGGAAAAGGAGAGAATAGTTGAAGAAGCTATCCTTACAATTCATAATATAAGAGAATTGATAAAAGAGGGACAAGATGGTGTAAATGCAATTCATGGTCTAGGACATATTGTACAAACTAACATCATGCCAGTGACCAAATGTGTACAAGTGATAAATAACACTTTGTCACCATCTCATACTCAAGTTTTGACATCTATACCGACTACGAGACTATCTACTTTTACGTCAACGATCTTAACAACTAATGTGAATACTTGTAGTAATGCTACCACTGGTATTGGAGTATCTAATGGCACTAATTACAAAGCAATGGGATTTGATTATTAAA
The DNA here is from genome assembly GCA_027924645.1 of Cunninghamia lanceolata. Taxonomy (NCBI): domain Eukaryota; kingdom Viridiplantae; phylum Streptophyta; class Pinopsida; order Cupressales; family Cupressaceae; genus Cunninghamia; species Cunninghamia lanceolata. The sequence goes on from BSBN01000144.1 coordinate 5,384,454, forward strand.
ATTTGTTTCCTAAAGGGACCTCCTCTATGAATAATTGTTCTCAACCACCTATCTATTCCACTCATTTCCAACCACCTATTACCTACTCACAACCATCTTCAACCTATCATTATGGCCAACCACTGTTAACATATTCTCAGCCTCTGCCTATCATATCTCAAGTTCATTCACCTTGTCACTTTGGTTCTAATTCCTCACAACAAACTGCATCTCCTAATGATGCCATCCTAAACTAACTTTTACAAGGCATGACTGCTTTGCAATAAAAGGTAACAAATTTGACAAATTCTTCATAGCCTAGTCTACCAACATATCATGCCCTTAATCCATTGTCCTATGCAATTTTGAGAACCCCTATGCCTAAGAGGTTTGAGACTCCTCGCTTTGAAAAATATGGTCAAAAGGAGATCATAATATCCATGTGGCAGCATTCACAACTATGTGTAGTGATTTCTATTTTGAAGAGGATTTCTTGGCAAAACTTTTCATGTGATCTCTCAAAGATATCGCTTTAGATTGGTTTTGCTCTTTGCCTCTGAATTCAATACACTCCTTTTTGCAATTGATTGATCAATTTTTACAACATTTTCAAGCAAATATCAGACCCCAAGTCACTCTTATCGACTTGGTTCAATGTAAACAAGGTCCGAAAGAAAAGTTGACTGAATTCATTATTAGATATCAAGGACTTTATGCACAGATTCAATATCATATGAAATATGAAGACGTTCAGAAGATATTTATTACGAATCTACAACCTAATATTCACGATAAGATCCTCTTGATGAAATATAACTCCTTCCAACATTTATGCACCACCCTTTGTGATTATCAACTTTTGTCTAGTCAGTATGAAAACCAAAACTCATTGGTTCAAGTTGGTCAATCCATAGGAAGATCATCACAAAACAATTTTAAGAGGAATAATAATAGGAGTTTCATCAAGATCAATGGACCAAATACGAATGTGTCTTCTATAAATAATCCAAAGAAAGCATCGTATCAACCAAGAAAGTTTTCTCTGATATCTAAGTCCTATCACTCTTTCATGAATCAAGCTATGAGTAATAATATTCTTAAGCTTCCCCTAATCAAGCATGCTAATCCTAGTAAACAAGGACCTTACTTTGATGCTAATGCCTTTTGTCATTATCATCAAATGCAAGGACATGACACTGAATGATGAATGCATCTTAAACATGAGATACAAGACCTCATTGATTCAAATGTCATCCAGGTATTGGGTATGAATGACAATGGAAATAAGTCGATTGCTCCGCCAAATCAAAATTTACAAATATTCAGTAATCCTTTCCCTAAGCATACTAAAAACAATATGGTGGAACATGATTTAGTGGAAGTAGATGAGGATGATTACTTGGACTATGATAGTATCATCAGAATGATTGAAGTGGATAAGAAACAAGTGGATAATCTACCTCGTCCTTGAAGAAATGGAATTTATACTAAGGTTCCTCCCCCGTTATCCCTACATGGATCAGGAGATAATCAAAATGCATTAGAAAAGTTAGAAAAACAACTGATACAGATGAGTAAGATGGTATAGGATGATTCCCATTACTATTCTAGAAAGATTCAACAATGAAAACTCGCTAAAAATTAGAGAGAGCAAGATGATAATCAATAGTCAGAAATAATAGTGGTTCTCCCCCTCATAAGCACCAAAAAGTCTCATTTAAATAAGGATTTAAGGAACAAGCATCATATGGTAACAAACAAGACTTTCATAAGAACCACTCAAAATTTGCATTAAATATGATCAAATACCTCTCCAAGAGGTTTGCAAGTTCCAAGATCTAATATGAAGACCTTACAGGTAAGTATCTCTAACCCTTTATCTCTCTAGTGATGTACTTCCCCCATGATATGTTATGTGTTGTTTAGGCCTCCTAGGATGACCTCTAATTCTCTCGTATGGTCTAGGATATCAGGAGACCACCTCTATTGTGACCTTTTTCTATTTGTATCATCATTCTTCAAAATTGTCTCTCTCTGATTGCATTGTTGTGTGTTGTGTCTTATGGACATAGCATTGTGGTTGGTGACTTGGGGGTACCCTCCTATGTGACTTTCCCTAAGACACTTGTTTCTCCTCTCTTTATTATTGTTTCCCTTCCTCTAGTGTTTCCACCTAGCAGGTGGATGACAACAAAAATTTAGACTGATGCAGACCTATTGTCCCTTTCGAGTGCAATCAATAAATGGAATTAGTTCCTAATATGACAATGGGGTTGTATATCTTATCCGATGCTTGGCTAGTGGAAGTACTCATGCTTTCCGCATAGTGAATTTCATGATGTTTCTATCACATTTACAAACCTTAACAATATAGCTACTCAGTGCACCTTTGTTTGTCTTTGAATCTAGCCTTGGTGCTACTTGATTCAGAGAGCTTCGTGATATAACCCTACGGTTATCCTCAAACTCTAGATTCATTGTATAACCTTGGCTCTTTATGTGGTTAATCATATGCATTGATGTTGATGTTTATCATGATCTTGTAGACACTAACATGTTTCTTATAGGGATCTATTTGTGGGAACATTTGAAAATCATGAAGTATATGTCACTTTTGGGGGGCATGGGCTTTATGAAAGTCAATGTTCCCTTGTGTGTTTTCTTCCTACCTTAACGTGCTTTATATTGATACCTAATATCAACCACCTTAAGGTGGGGGCATATATAAGGTAAGCTGTCTATTATAGATGTTAGCAATGTGCTTGTCCTCAAGTGAATACTAGTGCAATGAGTACTTCCTACATCCTGAGTTTGTTTAGAATCAACCAATCTATCTTGAAATCTATTACATATACCTCCTTTTCACTATAAGGCATCTCCATGATGCAGGTGGGGTTGTATATTTTTGAGCTCATACCTCCTTTTCACTGTAAGGCATCTCTGTGATGTGGGTGGGGTGGTATGCCATGCTCCCTTTTTACTATAAGGCGTCTCTGTGATGCGGGTGGGGTCACATTTTTAAAAGTCCTTTGCAGAGGTGGGGAGTGATTCTATGACTAACTCAACCCTTAAGCGTGTCTTCAACGATTGTTGTGGTAAAGCCTAATCATTGGTGTGTGCCTGTAACATGCCTAAGATGGTGATGAGCCTAGAAATAGGGAACACACCATCGCTTGTCTGCTATGTTTTCTCCATGTCTTCAAGTGTGTGTGATTTGGTGTGCTTGTTTTGTGTGGCAAGTTTGTTTCCCCATATGCAGAAACCAGCGCCCTTGAGTAGTGCTTCCTACATGTTGGGAGGTTTTGCGTGTCTTACGTGTGTGTTGCCCCATATATATAGAGACCTGCACCCTAAGGTAGTGCATCCTGTATTATGGGAGGTTTGTTTACTTTCCAGTACTTACATTTGTATTTCATATATATGAGAAAAAGAAAAGAAAAGATATCATTTTTGTCTTCCATGCATTAATGTGTCTTCTATGCATTGACTATATTCTCTATGTTCTGCATGACTGTAACTATCTTCTCCATGTTTTGCATGCCTATTACTATTTCTATGTGATTGGCGTGTCTTCTCTGTGCTTGATGTGTTTGTAGTTTTTGTAGTGTTTGTGACCTTACTTTAATGTATGTATTGGCCTTGCGTTTATACATACATTAAAGTGGGGGCTAAATGTAACATCAGAAAATGCCCCCTTGGGGGCTTTTCCCTCATAAGGTTTAGCTCCCGGGTCTTGAGCATGCATTTAGGACATCTTAGTTCATATTTTGGCATCCCGATGGAATGAGACCTAGGTTCCATGGAAAATTGGACCTAGGTGGACCCCTTGAGTTGTACCCTACCCAAAATAGGGGGGAGGACTTGGGTGCCCATGCCCTAGTCCTACCCTATTTTGAGGCAGCCCTAATTTCTAGGTGTTAGTTTGTGATTGTTATTTGGTCCTTTTGCCGACACGGTAAGTTTTGATTTTTAAAATTTTGGTAGGAGTGCTTGTAGTTGCATATAGAAGCATGTTTAGGCATTCATTTGTAAACTAGATGGCAATTGTGACGTTCAAGTGTTCTCAAGGTGATTCAAGGCTTTCATTATGTTGCAAGAGCTGAATTGTGTTGTTTATGTGTTTGTTTACGGATTTGAGCATCCATTTCATCATGGAATGAAGAGTATCTTCCTCCCATGATATATTCACTACAAGGTGACATTATATTGTGTTTTCATTATCAATTCCTTTGGTTTTTGCCTCTACCTCACAAGGGCATGCACTATTTATCTAACAACGGGGTTTGGAGACTTAAGTGTCCTCCAAGGCTTAACTAAGGCAAGCCTCTAAACACCACAACCCCCAAACCAAGTCTTGTGATTACAACTTAAAGGTATTGTAATTGGGAAAAGTGAAGTTACAGGAAGGATTGGTGGGCATCAAGGATTCAAGATCTAAAGAAAAGAAAGACACCAGAGCATTTCCAGGACTTGGATGCTCTCTCTAGTGTCCTTCGTAGCTGAGTTCCCAGAAACAGAAGTTACAAGGCTGATTAGTGTCGGAAGGAGGTCCAGATCCAACAAAGAAACTGGTAGCTTTGACTTGGATGCCCGCTCTAATGTCCCTGATTGTTCCACTTCAAAACCCCCAAAATAGGTACCCTGTGATTTGGTATTCTACTCTTCTCTGCAAGAGCTTTTTCCATTATTCATCAATTTGTTTCTGTATTTGCATAATTAGGTTTTTAATGGTCAATTGTCCATAGGAGAAGTAAAATTGATAATTCATTTCCCTAATCCAAGTTTCTCTACATCTCATAGCGACCTAGGGTATGATAGTGCTTGCCACTCAACCCTAGATCCTTGAATGTATAGTGGAGAGAAGGATTTAAACATCAAAACACTAAAACATTAACAAATCCAAATTTTCCCTAAACACAAAATATGACCTTTGATATATAAAAATAATTTGAATAGACATGTTTTTTTGTGAAATGTTCGCTAAAATTTGCCTTCATTCAAGGGTCAGCTGCTAAAATTCTGTAAATATTATTTTATTCAATGACCTTCATTCAAAGGTCCTTAAATAATATTTTTTTTCTGATCGATATTGCCTTTGTTCAGAGCTACCTTCGATCAAAGGTACCTTTGAATGAAGGTAATATCTTCGATCGAAGGTACCTTTGATCGAAGGACCTTCAAATGAAGGTCCTTAGTAAGACACTTTCTATGTCTGCTTCAAAATTTCCTCATAAAATCTAGTTTCAAAGCTCAAGATGGACCTTTAGATGTAATTAACTTGACAAGATAATTTTCAAGATCATAGTCCTCAAAATGAGCTTTCCGAAAAGTATAATTTTGATATATTTTCATTTTAATATGTATTTAGTTTTTCAATTTTTACTGAACATAGGATTTTAACATCAAGTTCTTCATTAAATATAGGGGCAAAAATAGTGAAACATTGAAAAAAAATACCTTTACACTAGGTATTGATGTCCTTGTTTCACCAAAAAAAAAGAATTTTAATATATACACAAGTTGTACTTGACAACATACACCTATGTCCAAATTATAATTACCCTGACTTCAAAAAATTAATCAAAAAAATGTAACAAAAAATTATGAAAAAACATCCATTTACTAGATATTGATGTTAAAATCTATATTTTAAAAATTATAATTTTATCCTTTCTAGAAAAATAGTTTTGTTCGATGACATAAATGTTATTGTTTAAAAATGTTGTTTACTATTAAAAACTAGTTATTAAAAGAGACATTGAAAGATTCATGATTTATTTCAAAAACAAAATTAAAAATATATTTAGAATCTACACACAAATCATCACAAATCACTAATTCGCATCATCTTGAAATTCTTAATGGTCTAGCTTCTATAGGTATTAGTTAAAAATGTTGATATCAATGTCCATCTTGGCCAAAATGTAGGACTCATTATTGTGGGATGTCCTCTAGCAAAGAAACATCTACATCGAAAGGGGATGTCCTCTTAATTGACCAACTAAGACAAAGATCGGTCATTCACCTATAAAACAACCTCACCTCATAAAGATTTCGACAAATCAACATCCACTAGGACACATGAAAATGAAGTGTGAGAAAAGTTCGTAGTAGCTCAAATCCACCTTCAGGAATCAACCTAGGGTATTGCCAGTTGCCTCGTAGATTGATTTACACTAGAACTATAATGGTAGATAAGACAATCTCATCGAAATAAGTGTTATGTCAATACACTCTTTCATGGGGTTAAAAGAGGGAGAGCAAGGATGAATCGAGAGAGAATACAAAACCCACATGCAGTCTCCAATAGCTAACGTAGCCTCTCTATCCTTAGAAGAATAAAAGAACCACAAAAAAAACCTCTACCAAAAGGGTAGATCTCTATCTTACCCTCAACCAAAGGAGTCTAGTGCTTATAAATCCATCAGTCTAGATAAATCTAATCTGATACATATATCAATCTTTAAATGGCACAATTCTTCACATTAAAATTACTTTTCTTGAAAATAACATAGTCACAAATAATAACATAATTTTATTAAAGAAATGAAATAACATATAATTGAACCAAAAAAAAGAAATTTGGAATTAACATAGAGAAAATAAGAATTAAAATTTATATTTAAAAAGGTGAGAGGATGGGATATATATATGTTTATATACACTAAATATAAATTTAAATGGTTAATTCATTCTATTAAAGAAAGATTTAAATAACTTATTTCTTTATATTATACCACAAAGATAGAATACTATTTAAGAAAAACATATCAGTGGACTCTTGATCTTCTGGTGAAGTTGAATGGTTCTAAATGATTTAGTAGGGATCAAGTTTTGATGAGTGCAAGGCTCTAATATGAGGTTGGGATGGTGTAGGCACATCTTCCCATAAATAATTATGTAGGTTTAATATAAAACCCTCCAACAAAAAGATTTTAAATAAATTACCTATATTATTACCGCCATTTGTTGAGTTGAATAAAGATAATGCAGAAATAAGTGAAGAATGGTTAATAAGGGAATATTTATATAGATTTTTTACAAAACAATATCAATAAACTAAAAATGTGTAGTAAACCCTTTAATCTAAATTACATTAAATCTACACATAATATAATACAACATTACTATATTATAATTAATGAGAATATTTGTATAATACAATGATCTCTAATGAAGTAAGAGATGACACTAAAATACAATCCTATTATCTATCTGACATATCTAAATTAAGAATAATCACCTTATTTAAACTAGTATACATGTCTTAAATATATCTATCTAAAATTGTCCGAGAGATATGAGTCATAAATTATTTTATTTACTTTAGACCTATTTTATTTTACTTAAGAGACTATTTAAAAATTATCTTATTTTATTTACATTATTTACTAAAGAGTTATTTTTATTTATGTAATAGTTATTTATTTTAACTTAAGAGTATTTTATTTTAAATAGTTCACCCATTTTATCAAAGAGAAAATCAAATAATTGATTTATTTATATCATAAGAAAAAGAGAGAATACTTAGTAACAAATTTTAAGAAAACAATAAAATTAAAAATTACCTATATTACTACTGTCACTTAGTGAAAAATAGATAATAAATAATTAATTAAAAGAAAATTAAGAAATTGATATTTAGATAGATTATATATAAAAAAAAAATAGAACATGTGAAAAAACCATCAAGTCTAAAATTTATTTGATACACGTAGATTATAAATAGTCATTCTTATTTATAAAGCTGTGAAGTAATTTTATGCACAAACATAGTATAACATATAACATAAGTAAATGTAAGAAAGGGAGAAAATTATATATGAAAACATACCATAGAATTTAAATATATAAAAAATTTAATGATTGTTTTGATAGTATAAGAGGTGTATACAAAAATTAAAACATTTAAAACTAACAAGAGTAATGAATAGCATGTGTTGCAAGGAGTAGAGGAAGGTAAGTGAAGCAGAGGATGGGGGAAATGGCAATAGGAGGCACAATTACTAGTTGTCTAAGAAGGGATCGAAGGGATTGTAGGGAAAGATGATATTTGACCTTCTTAGGGTGAAATTAGATGACTTACAAAAGGATCCTTTCCCTTCTAGTTTTAAAACCCCTCATTCGATAGTGCTCCAAAACACATCAGCCCCCAAATGTTTGTGGCATGCAAGAACAGGGCAAACCCTTATCATGAATGCAACAATTTTTGTAAGGAGAAGATCACCATGGAGAACCCTAACCTATCCCCCAAAAAGATGTCTCAAAATTTGTTCAATGAAACCACCCAAGTCCCACAAACCAATCAAATACTGATCCCACCCCTCCATGAAGAAAACATTCATTTTCCTTTGGGGATTCTGTGGTGGTTTTGGAATATGAACCAATTGATTTTCATAATTTAGACTCCTCTATCAATGTAGCATCTGCGAATGTTAGAAACCATTCCCTCATCCTTAAATTTCCAAGGAAATAGTTGCTATATGAGCATTTAGTTGAGTGGACTAAGTCAATCTGGAGCAATTTGGATACTCTTGAAATTGAAATTTTGTATTTTGGCTTCTTTCTTCTCCACTTTAAATAAAATGGTCCTTGGTTCTATGAATAGTCTGGTCTCTTCATCACTCCATGGTCCCATTTTTTGATCCAGCAAATACAAAAAATACTTCCATCCCAATTTGGATCCGATGATATAACATCCCCTGGATCATGCATGATGAGGACCTAGTAAGGAATTTGATTGATCAAGTGGGTTGTTATGTGAAATAGGAATCTGATTCAGTGGTTTTAGCAAACAAATTCATAAGGGTTTGTGCCATGATAGATATTTTAAAACCTCTACATCATTCAGTCAAAATCCACTCCTCTTTTGGAATCTGGACTCAATTTTTAAACTATGAAGGATTACCTTCCACGTACTTCCACTGCAACATGATAGACCACAAATTACTCTGTGCACTACAGATAAATCAGTGAGCTTCAAGGTAATCAATTTTAAAAGGTGGGTTCAGAAGATTGCCTCTTTGGATGTGGACTTCATCTGGAGTAATCATGGCAAGTTTTTTGAACTTCAGAAGGAGATAAGGTCTGATCTTGTAACCGTAGAGGTTGCCTTAAATGTTGTCATCCCCCTTCCATCTCATAATGCTACCAGAAATGATTCTTGTGATGTTCACAAATTTTCAGAGGAGGGAGTAATTTTTGATGATGAGGGCACATTTTCTTTTATGGATGATTTAGATGATGTGTTTCCAAATTTCATTGACCATGATGATCTAGTTGTTCCTATTACGAAGTGCTCCATCACTCAATCTACGAGTCGCATCTCAAAACCTGACATAAGCATTCCAGAGAAGAAGAAAGGAAGGAAATCTGAAGCAGGAAAACTCTGATTAGAAGGATGGGATGCTATTGAGGAGGGCACTCAGTGGACAATGGATGCTATTCTCACTAGGAGTAGGAGGAAGGGCTTAGCGAAGAAAGCTTGATGGAAGTTTCTTGTCCTTTGAAGATGATTAGTTATGTCTAGTTTCTATCCCTTTGTGCCATTATCTCTTTCTTAGAAGTCCATTCCTTTTACCATTGGGCTTTGTTATCCTAAATTATTTCTTTATTCTTTGTGCTCCCCTCTCATGAGTCTAAAGATGATTCCTATATTTTTTATTTTTTATTTTTAAAGGGAGTGGGCCCTAACCCACAACTTGCCTACTAAAAAAATCTGAAATAATTTAAAACTTATAATGAATTTAATGATTGTTTTGATAGTATAAGAGGTGTATATACACATGAAAACATGTAAAAAGATTTTGAAAATGTAAGTTTAAAATATTAAAAACATACCATAATTAATTTCTAACATTATCTTTTAAGAAAATTTATAAAATTTGTATTCCCTTATTTAATAAAAAAATTATAAACTAAGATTTAAATTCTTTTAATTATTTTATTTAACATTTAATTAAAATTTTATGCTTTCACAAAAATTTATTTATTTACTTGAATATTGTTTAACATTCTTTTATTAATGATTTTTTAATAAATTTTTAATTAAAATATTAAAATAAATTTACAATATTTTTCTCTCATAAGAATAAAAAAATTATTATCATAAAAATAATTTCAAGAGGTAGGGGAAAAGATTCAATTGGTGAGATAGTTCCAATCGCTGAGATAGTATTTGTGCATTTAAGGCAGAATATATTTAAAAGTTTAGCACTAGTAGTTGTGACTTTAAGGTTGTTAGTGTTACTATAAGTACTAATAATTGAATGATATGTGCCCTTTACATTTAAAAAACTATCAATCATGTGATGCCACATCAGCCCACCAACAAAGCATGACTTAATGCACATTTATTGGTCCACCTTTTTGGGGGGGGCAATTATTTGATATTTAAACAAAAAACATGCGGATGTGGCATCATATTTGATGATGTGGCTCTAAAACCTTAGTTATAAGTAGGGGCCTTGCCAAGTAAGCTACTGTAAAAAATTTGGAGTGATTTGAAATTGCCACGTATGACTTTGAGAGGCCTGAAGTTAGGGTGCTCAACTATTGGGTCCTTTCCCCTAAGTGATATTCAATATAAAGTTGGCAATGACCACAATCAGGTAAAAGGGCACAAAAAATTTAGTTCAATATGACAAGAGGCTAAATAGAAAATACACTAATGTGAACAACCCTCCCCCATAAGAATAAAAAAATATTTCAAAATGTGCTAATATTCAATATAAATTTGAGATTTACCACAATCAGTTAAAAGAACACAAGTTTTTTTTAGTTGATATGAAACATAACCTACGTAGAAAATGCACTAACGGTGAGAAACAAACATGAGATGAGCTGGCACACTATAAATATTACAGATTCAAAGAAATCAACAATTGAATGTACTCTTCAACTACTTATCCTCGATAAGCACTCTCATTCCTTTGACCAACTCCCCACAGTTTACTACAATGCATATGATTTATTTGTATATAATGATGTGATGGAGCATAGCAAGCAAGACGCTGTTTACTCTTATTTCTTTTCTGTGCAATTGAGAGCTTTTGTGTTGTTGCTTTCTGTGTTTGTTGTGGGAGACAACAGTTTAAAGCAAATATTATGAGCTTCTTTTCCTTTCTTTCCCTTTTTTTTGTTTAGCAGAGTTGAGATTTATATGGCTTCGAACAGCCATTGGACAAATCAGTTCAAAGTGGAGCCTTCATCACTCCAGCGTCAAATCAACAGCCATTGGCCAGATCTGTTCGAAGTGGAGCCTTCATCACCGCAGCATCAAATCAGCACATCTTGAACAATGTCTGCCAAAAACTCGTCAGCTGATGAAGGTTATCAACCACGCTTACAGTCTACTGAGAAGCAATGTTATTTTCTGCTTTTGAAGAGGGATTTAGGGTGCCTTCATATATGATGTTTTATTGACCTAATCTAGTATATATTCTGAATAAAACATTTTTCACTTTTTATTTTTTGGTAGGAACATCATCATCTCCCGAAAAGCAGGAAAACGCCAAGTCAAAGACAATGAAAAATTCCGGAAGAGAAGATATAATGAAAATCACCGAAATGCTCCAAAAATATGGGCATGTAGCAGAATCGAGCATCTTCTACTAGTTCCAAAATAAAAAGTCAGAATGAAGAAAAAACAACGGCTAGATTCTGGATGTAGCTTCACGCCCAGCACTGGAGAATTTTCATTGTCTCCAATGCCTCCATTTGCTTTACTTCCTCAACAGATGAATGGAATTAGTTCTGCTCAATGGCCCAACGTGGTGACAACCGGAGGAGTAATACAAAATAATACAGAATAACAGCACTATCATTCATACTGGTATGCGTTATATTACATGACGTGACTTCTTGGTGTAAAATATATATAGAATATAGTATTTTTTTCTCTAAAGGTCTTCCTATAATTCAACAAATAGACATTTAGTATTGTTTTCTTCTTAAAGGATGTTTGCACGCTTTAAAAACATTGTATGTAGGTTCAGGTGCGAACAATCAGAATGCTTCTCTATTAACTGTATTCATCAATGGTTTTCCATTTGATGCATCGATGGAACCTTTAAAAATATGGGCTCTATTCGGTAAGAATGCAGTTATGTTTCATTCCTCTGGCCAGCCAGTCCTTGTGGATCAACAGGGATTCATCGTGACAGAGTCACACCATGGAGCCATGTACTATTTGGTAAGCCTATGGTGCATTTTATTACATAATTGTAGTTAAAGAGTGCTAAAGCAATTGCAAGAGGTAAGGTTTAAATGTGCCCAGAAGTAAATGAAATAGATTAATGGCCAACTGAAAATTGTTTCTTGTGTTTTCTTACAGGTTTATATCTGAAACAAAAGATCAGCTTAAAACCAAATAGTGCTTCCTTGTCTACTGCAAATAGGGAACTGCCCAAATAAATGATATATATGCGCTGATTCCAACGTTGTCCTAGTTGTGTCATGACATTAAATAGGCCACTCTGTCTCATAAACTCATTGACTGACTTTTGTGTCCATAGAATGTCGTCTTTTCATTACATATTCTGATTTATATGAACTCTATAATGATTTTAAATATTTTTTATTTAATGGAAAGAAATGTGGTCTTTTCATTTCGTAGTTCCATTTATATAAACTTTTGTAATGATTTTATTTTTGTTTTATTGTTATATGGAAAGAGAAATGTGGTTATATGAACTCTGTTATGATTTTAATTATTTTTTATTGTATGAAAAGAGAAATGTGGTCTTTTCATTAAGTGTGTTCCGATTTATATGAACTCTGTAATGAGTATAATTATTTTTTATTGTATGGAAAGAGAAATGTGGTTATATGAACCCAGTAATGATTTTAATTATTTTTTATTGCATGGAAAGAGAAATGTGGTCTTCTCATTACGTGTTCAGATTAATATGAACTCTGTAATGATTTTAATTATTTTTTATTGTATGGAAATAGAAATGTGGTCTTTTCATTACTGTTCCCATTTATATGAACTCTATAATGATTTTAATTATTATTTTTGTATGGAAAGAGAAATGTGGTCTTTTCATTACGTGTTCCAATTTATATGAACTCTGTAATAATTTTAATTATTTTTTATTGTATGGAAAGAGAAATGTGGTCTTTTCATTACTATTCCCATTTATATGAACTATGTAATGCTTTTAATTAATTTTTTATTGTATGGAAAGAGAAATGTGGTCTTTTAATTACGTGTTCTGATTTATATGCACTCTCAAATGATTTTAATTACTTTTTATTGTATGGAAAGAGAAATGTGGATTACATGTTCCCATTTATATGAACTCTGTAATGATTTTGATTATTTTGTATTGTATGGAAAGAGAAATGTGGTCTTTTCATTACTTGTTCTGATTTATATGAACTATTATATGAACTCTGTAATGATTTTAATTTTTTTTTATTGTATAGGAAGAGAAAGGCTAGAATTTCGGGGTAAAAATTTATTAATAAAGAAAACACAAGTATAAAATTAGGAGGGCAACCACCCCCATAGACAACAGAGAACTAGAGAAGAACATCACCACAACAACCAACCAAACCAGAACCAAGGGAACTTCCCCAACCCCAAAGTCCCAAACAGGGACCTCAACTATCCATCCATATCTGCAAAGATCAAACTTTCCAATGTTTGAACACCATCTTGGGATAATTGATCCCAACCACTAACATTCGAATCCCCCACCTACTCTGAAGCCCACTTAGCCAGACAATCAACCACATAGTTTCATTCTATAGGGAGATGGACAAAAGAAACAAAGTCCATTGCATGACTCAACCAAAGAATCTATTGAACCATAGAAGCCAACTACCAATGCACACCAACCACCATCAGCTCATTCAGTAGATTAACCACAATCTAGGAGTCAGACTCACAAAAAGCTATGTGCCATCCCAGAGCACATCCTTTCCCCAAAGCATAGAGAATAGCTAGAGCCTCCATAAAGTTATTAGTTTGTTACCTCTAATAGGTATAGAAGAAAAAGGGATAGCACTAGAGCTATCCCTTCCTGATCCCCAAATCATTGCATGGCTAGGATTCCCCTTAGAAGAACCATCTGTATTAATCTTAAAAATACCCAAAGGTGAAGGGGACCACCTGCCATCTCTCTGAACCTTATTATTAGATTGGTTACTTTTCTTGGGCCATGAAGAGCATGAGCTTCCAATAACTAAACTCAAATTATGTGCCACCTGCAGCTCCCCAAAGTCCAAATTAGTAGAGAGATCACACTTAGTTGCTAGAGTCTCCTAAAGCATACTAAGAATCATCAACCACACCTGCTGATCCTCCAACTTCCTCCCTTGAAAAACGCTCTGATTGCTTTACAGCCATAACTACCATAAAATAAAAGAAGGACCAATATTCCAAGCCATTTGCAAAAAAGAAGCCTTAGTTGGGGGCTTGCCCAAACTGCACCAAAAATCCATCAAAGAAGAAGTGTGAATGCAATCCTATTTCCAAGTCCCCCACCAAAGATGCCAAATCTCATAGGCCATAGGACACTGAAAGAATAAATGGGCATGACACTTCTCTCCACCATTGCAAAGGAGACAAATAGAAGGACCCTAAAACCCCCTTTCTATAGGTTATCCCAGGTGAGACAATGATTCTGAGCAACCAACCAAAAGAAGTAATTACATTTAGGCCATCCAAATTTATTCCACACAAACTTCCACCAAGGAGAGTTCATCACACCAAACTTTTTGCTATCTAACACATGATATCCAGAGGAAAACGAATACACACCTTTCATATTAGGAGTCTAGGCAAGGGAATCTCTCTCCTCCACAGAATTGCAAACTCTACCATCCAGAATCTTAGCTAACTCCTCTCAATCCACAGTTAAACCCCCCAACAGCCATTCAAACATATGTCTCCATGTACAAAACTTCACTTGACCGACACGCTGAACAGATTTGTAATGCTACACACAACACCACCCTGCATCAAGGAAAATGTCACAAAAGGATTGTAAATGCGGGTACACAGATAAGATAGGCAGGTACCCATTCCAAGAATCATACCAAAATAGGGCCTTTGAACCCCTGTTACAAATCTAAAAGAGCCCCTGCTTAATTAATTTGGCTCCCCTTTCAAGAGTACTTTAAATCATACATGCCTTATGAGAGAGGCAGATTCTTGGAATGTCAACATTTTCCACCCCCCCCAATTATTTATAGTTAAGAATCCTTGCCCAATCTTCATCTTGACTAATACACCACCTCCAATACAACTTAGCAGCCAAGGCCTAACTAGTAAGATTGGCTTGTCGAAGACCAAGACCCTCTTCTTGTTTCAGCCTACAAACATAATCCCACTTGACCAAACTTCACTTTGAAGATTCCAAATTCACAGCCCATAAGAATTGTCTAGATAAAGCATTAAATTCATCAATAAAGATTGAGGGGGCCCCTTGAACAAAACACCTGTAGGTGGGAAGAGCTTGAATCATTGATTTTAATAAACTGACTCTCCCAGCTGAGGACAACCATCTACAAGTCCAATGACTAAGTCATTGGTACAAAACTTGTCCAAGATATCCTGCCAAAAACCCCTAGACAAAGTGCTAACATTAATAGGGATACCAAGATAGAGAAGAAGAAGAGTCCCAATCTAGAATCTAAGAATACCAACAATCTTGTCTTGAATAAGTCTAGGAGTATTAAAGAAAACTATGAAGGACTTGTCTTCATTAATCCTTTGTCTAGAGGCAACCAGATAAATATCCAAAGCCTTCCTTAAGTTAATTGCTTCATTGACTTTAGCTAAACCCATCAAAGTAGTGTCATCAAAAAATTGTAAATGAGAGTGAGGAGGTAATCTATTACCCCAACCCCAACCTTAGATCAATCCATGGGCCACATGAGATTTTATGAGTCTCCACAATCCCTCTGCCAAGAGAATAAACAAGTATGGAGACAAAATGTCCCCCTACTGAAGACCCCTAGAAGCACATGACCATGCTATTTTAATGTTATTATATACTAGCACTTGCATCATTTGGAGGTTTAAGGGATACACCGATAGGAAATTTAGTGAAAAAATCAAAGAGTTTAATAATACATAAATAGTAAGATAACAATAAATTTATACATGCTTTAAGTACAAATAAAGATGGCATTCAAGAATTTTTAACATTCATTTGTAAGAGTTATTTTTTAAAAATTTCAAACAAATTTAATTTAAAATAATAATCAGAATAAAGAAGATCAAATTTGGTCCACTCTCTTCCTAACATTAATTAACCTATATTTTCCACTTTTATTAACTTAAATAATAATTTTTATATGATGAAAATTACTTACAGACTAATCCTTGAAGATGTTTGCTGGGAAATATTCTACTCGTATTCTTTCTTCTGAGGGTTTAAAATTGGCTAGCATGCCCCAAACAAGCTATTATTTGCAGTTTCAACAGAAAACTCCTAAAAGTCTTTCAAATTTCATTATCATAGGAGGTGTCCCAAATGTATATCTAAACTATTATAAATTCCTAACTACTATCATCTATAGGCATCAAAATCCCCATTTATATACTTTTTAGGTCATGGTAGTTTAATTGTGTGGCAAATTTCCATTTCTTTCTTCCATTCTACACTGGAAACATACAAGATTTTCTTTCAAGAAAGGCCAATATTAATAGATATAATAAATTGCTTTTTAGGTCATGGTAATTTGATTGTGTAACAAATTTCCACTTCTTTCATCCCTTCTATGTTGGAAACATACAAGATTTTGTTTCAAGAAAGGCTAGTATTCTTAGCTATAATAAATTGTTATGGTAGTTAGTGGAAACTACTTGAAAAGCATCTAAAAACCATTATTCTTTTTTGGAAACTAACACTTAGAAGAAGTAAAATGTTCAATTTTACTATCATGCTCTTTCATTTAAGCAATTAAATTCCACTAAAAGTTTTTTAAGCTCAAGAATTTCTAGTAAAAACTAGTAAGTTTTACTTGCCTGTTATCAATTAAACACTTGTCATAGGACCATGTGTGAGCATACACTATTTGTAAGTCTTTTATAATAGCTAATTCATTATCAGTTAACACTTGTTACAAGACTATGTGTGAACATACACTATTTGTAGGTCTTTTCTTATGTGTTTTTTTAAATAGGCCAGAAATTTAAAAGCTTCATATCTTTTGCTCAGTAACGTAGATGTGAGTACCATCTTTTGCAAAATGGGATTTAGTTTTCATCATGACTCAATTCATCACATTTATGTGCTAATTGGGCTAGTTGAATGCACTTCTTTCATAAAGTGCGACATTTAGGAGGGGACAAAATAATCTTTAGGTTATTTTTAAAATTGCTAGTGCTAAATTGTTATTAGGGAATGATTTTAATCATCCTACTTAGTCCTATAGAAAAGCATGATAAATTGCCTGATTCAAGGGGTAATTAAGCAATTTGGGGCATAAAATCTTCAAGGAGGTGTGTATTTGGGTTCCTATGGTATCTTAAGACAATTTTTAGATAAATTGATGGGTTCTTCACTCTGGTGCTATCGATCACATGTGTCTTTATCTGAAGATCTTCATGTCAATTGATCCTACTGACATCTCCAAAATCTTGATAGATGATTATTATCATATTATTTGTGGACAAGGAATAGTACAGATAGGTAATGGATAAATCCATAATGTCTTCTCCATTCCTAACTTGACAAAAATCTTCTTTCCATATATCAACTCACTTGTTCAAATAACATTGTTGAGTTTACATCCACTTCAGCATTGACTCAAGATTCTCAGAGTAGAGAAATTGTTGCAATTGGGAAGATTTGTCACTTCTCCTGCAACTTCACATTTTCTCACTTTACATTTTGTGGGGATGATGCTCCTATTGCAACTCCAGAGATTAATGTTACTTCTCTAAGAACTTTCAATGGTTATGTGTAATAAGATCATTGAACTGTTTCTATCAAACATTTCTTGTTTGAACAATTCTTTTTTCTAGATTGCATTGCTACTATACCTATTGCTACATGAGAGTTGTGTGTTACTTCTTCATGAACTTCTAGTAATTCTTTACAACTGGCTCATATTACTCTTTTGATAGTACCTACATCCTTTTCTACATGAGATTTTAGAGATGCTTCATAGAGATAAGCTAAAGATTCTTTCTAGCAATTTTTCTTGCTCCTTCACTAAGTGACATCATTTGGAGTAGTCGGTCAACATTCAAAGAGTTCATCCTCTTTGGGGGGTGCCTTCTAGTTCTTTCTTTTCTCTCTTTTGGAGGGTAGTTTTTTTCCCACAAGGTTTTCTACCTTCATGAGAGACTTTTGTATAAGGGTATCTGATCAGGCCTAGTAGTTAGGACCCATCCTTCTTGTACCCACCTAAGCTATGCTTAAGGGGGCATTCGTGTATATATTTCATACACTTAGGCTTAAGCCTACTTAGGTGTGCCTTTATACAATCTTGACACATGCCTTATTAAGGTGTCAAAGTTTTTGGGTGGTTAGGAGAGCTGTCACCAAGTTGCCTACTAATTTGGCACTTGTAGACACCTAAAATTGTCCCATTCCTAGATGAAACATTCATCGGCCATACTTCACATTAATTAAATAATTCTTGATTATTTGATTAATTTCATGCATTGTTATGAAAACCAATCACGACATTATTCTTCCACATTAATTAAATGATTATTAATTATTTAATTAATCCATTTACTAGGATTGATTAAATAATTATTAATTATTTAATTAATCCATTTCCTAGTATTAATTAAATAATTTTATAATTATTTAATTAATCCTTCATTTCTTCTAGAATTAATTAAATAAACAAATTAATTTTTATTTTCTCCACCACAAATAAATAAAATTAATATTTTATTTATTTTCCAATATTATCCATGTTCAAATGAAATTAAATAATTTATTTATTAATTTTCCTATTATTCCCTCTCCTCCATAATTCACACTCAATCAATTTAGTTAACCAATCATTCAAATTAGTTAACTAAATCAATCAAATCAATTAACAAGTTAGTTAGTCTAGTTAACTAATCAATCAATTTAGTTGACTAGTCAATAAATTCAGTTGACTACTCAATCAACTCTGTCAACTCATCAATCAATTCTATTAGTTCCCCTGATTCATGAGAGGACAAGGTCACTTGTCCCTCTCTCATTTAATCACATCCTCTCAACCAATTCTATCCATTGATTTGTTTGATCATTCACAACCATTGATCTTCACTTTTGGAAGTCTATAAATGAAATATCTTCCTTCCCTCTCATCATCTTTCATCTTCATACAACATCATGCTTCTAAAATAATTCTAGATCCTTTTATCTACTATCCTTAAAATGTAAGGTTATGTTGTTTAATTGAGCAATACACATATCAACATAGTAAGGAGCAATCCATTAAAGTTTGGGTGCAATTTCAATACGCTCAATTAGTGAGGTTGGATTTATGAATGCAAAGGGAGGTAATTGTATTTGATTTTGATTTCTTTCATTTATGTTTGCATTACAAATTTATCTATGACATTTTGGCATGCCCTATAGTCTAACTCTCACCATTTGTATGTTTATGCATTTTTTTTTGTTGATCTAACCTCGTTTGTGGGAATTTTTGGTGATCAACTTTTGCATGCTCTCTTTTATACAAAAACCAACCTCATTGTTGCATCTGAGAGGCCTCATAGACGAATTTTGACATAAAACAACATATGCTTTTGAAACTGTAATTTTTTGCATTTTTTTTAATTTGGCCCCTGTCAAAGGGTTGTACCATATAGATCCATACGACCTGTACAGGGGCACTCTGTATGCATCACATGTTCTTATTTGTTTCTATTGCTAATTTTTTTTTACAGGTTTGCTATTTTCCAACCCTTGTATGTTTAAATCTTTGTTTTTAAACACATGTTCGCTGCCATTTTCATTTTGGTCCTCGCCACCAATTTAACAAACTCTCTGCTGACCCTAACTGCCAAATCTGATTCTATCATTCCATATCCCCCGTCACCTATCTAATATGAGTTGCCTCTTGTCGCCTACCTAAAACCTTGTTTGTTCCCCCACCACAATCGTCGGCCACTATCCCATAATAGTCTTCCACTATCCCATAATTAATGTATTCCACTATCCTATAATAGTCTTTACTTTTAGTTTTTTTATTCAGATTATTATTCTTTTTAGTTTAGTTTTAAATTTTTAATCAGTTTTTTTTTCTAATTTCAACTTAGTTTTTCACACTTAGTTTTCTTATAATTTTTCAATTAATTTTTTAACTTAAAATAGTTCTAAGTTTAGCTTTTTTAATTTTAAAATTAGTTTCTAATTTAATTTTAATTTAGAAAACAATTATAAAAGTTAGCATTAATATAGATTAATTTAGATTTAGATTTTAATATTGTTTTTAGATTTTAATTTAGCTTTTAATTTTGTATTCAATTTTAATTTTAATTTAGCATCAAATTTAAATTTAATATTAAATTTAGATATTAATTTAGCTTAAGATTATAATTCAGATTTTAATTACATTTTAATTTAAATTTTTAATATCAATTTAACTTTTACTCTTGGTCAATTAGTTTATTTTTAATTGTGATATAGCATTTTAGTTTAATTTTCTAATTCTAGAGATGTTCTGATAGTGATTTTGACTGATAGTGTTGAATGCCTTTGTAGCAGCCGGGCTAGGGCATGCCTAAGTGCTGCTTGAGGTGTTGGGTTCTTTTTCTCTGGTTTTGTGTTGCTGTGTAGGTTTGGCGTGGGATTTTGGAGTGTTTCCTATCATCTAAGGGGTGGTGCTGGGGTTTTTACTTGGAACTGTGGTATGGATATCTTGTTGATTTGGGTTTGGGGGTGGTACGTTCTGAGGTTCGACGCTGAGGGCCTTGTTCCTTCCGTTTGTTTTTGAGGGGTTCACTAGATAAGAGGTTTGGCATGGCAAAGACTGTTGTGTCCCCATGTGGGGGAACCTTTGGGGCTATGGATCTCTTAGATCCATCTTCTTCTAGGCATGCAATGGCTAAGGAGCCTTTGGCAAAATTTCCATCGGGAGATGGGTCTTTTTCCTCGAGGGGGATACCCAAAATTTTCAAAAAAGTCAATGGCTATTTTGAGAGATGTCAAGATCACCCTGTCTTGGTGATTTAGCTAGAAATGGTTTCCAAAGACATTTCATAATGCAGCAATCATGCTCTTATTTGGAAATTCATGGGACTTTGACTTAAAACTCTACATTTTGTTGTGTCTTTGTTTCTAGTATTTCCATTGATAAGCAACTATGAATTGGCTAAGTATCCATTTTCTCCCATGTGGATGCCACACATCATAGAGGTGGGATTTTGTAAATCTAAAAGGGCCAAAGAAACTCAAAAGAAATGTGAAGTCACCACGTGGCTAGGTCTTTATCCATGGAACGTGCCAAGTGTTGTCATTCAATTCAGCTACAGCGCTCAAAGAGCCCCAAAGAAGATTACACATGTCTACACCTGCATGTTACCTTTTAAAGTTTTGAGTCTTGACAGACTGGGACACGTGTCAGCATGGCAGAGATTCAGGGAAAGCCTTTTGTGAAGGCATCTAAAAAGCCAACTAGCTTGCCTCGTGTCCATTTTATGAATCAAGCGTAGTTCACCGCTTGTCCATTTTATGAATCAAGCGGAGCTTGCCGCATGTCATTGTGTTTGGACCCCTTTTTTTAAGTCTTTTTGGGTTATAAGGTGACGTATGTCTATGGCGGGACCCAAACTATAAGGTTAATAGAAGCTATGAATGACACCACGTGTCAACATGGTGAATGTTTGAAGGAAAGGTTTTGGTGAAGCTTTGTGAAGGAGCACGAAGGCACCACATGTCTTAGTTTGAAATAGGTGGAACCTACCATGTGTCATAAAGAAGTTAAGCCTTTTTGTTAAGTATAGAAGCAGCGGAAAGCACCAAGTGTCAGCACGATGCACGATTTTGGAATCATTTGGAAAAGGCCTTTCTGATGGAGCGCCAGAGTGCCACGTATGTCTTTTTTATTCTTTTTGAAGACCGTGGAAGGTGCCATCTGTCTCAATGACACTAATAGAAGTACCAACAGTTTGTGCCATATCTAACACACTTGCACCATATTTAACATGCATGCCGATCAATAGGAATGTAGGGAATGAGTCAGAGAATCCAACATATTAGAAGATTCAAAGTGTCTATTGTAACAAGAAGAGTCGAAACAAAGATCCAGATCCAAGGAAATCTTTACCGCATGGGTCACTAATAGTATCTTCAGTTGATGCCAATTCTATTTTGTGGGCGGTTGGAAAGTCTCAACTTTCGCTGGAGTCTGTAGCCTCATTTTGGTACTATAAATAAGGGAGTTTTGTAATGAAGATATATATATATATATACTAAGATAATTTGTGCTATTAGACAAGATAAATGTCATTAGCCTTTACACTTATCTTTCAAGAAAGGGAAACATTGTGGATATGTGCATACTCTTTGCCTTATGTACTTTATTTGAGCTATTAATGATAAGAATCCTATGTTCTGTGTATTTTATGATGTTTTCTCGGTCTTTCTTGCAAGTGCTTTAAGTTCAGCCTTTGAAGATAAATTTGTTACATATTCTATTTCTGCTAATCATGCATATTGTTCTTTACCTTGACAGAGATTTTAAAGGATTTAGTCATTGTGCTCACTTTGGAATCAAAACATATTATTGGCGCATCTCCTTAGGAAGTTATTTTATATTGTATCTATAATATTATTTTTTTCTTCCCTCTTTCCAAAAAACCTAGAGAAGAACCAGTTGTCTACCTATGAAAATGAGACCTAAAATGGATGCAAATTACACCTAAAATGCACCCAATCTCAAGTCCAAGGGACTTCAAGACTGAGTTAAACTACTAATGCACTAATTATCTAAATTGCAACCTATCTAAGCACATAAGTAGTGATTTATTCTAAGATATACTATGCTATGACTAAACTAGTTTGAATTGCACTAGAGATATGTATGTGAGCACTCAAATTGATAGCATAACATTACATAAAAATGACCTTTCCAAATGGGAGGTGGAAACCTCAATTTATAGATTTTTGGAGATAGGATTAGAGGGCTAGGATCAATTTGGAAGATCAATGGTGAAGATTGCTTGAGGATCCTCAAGCAAGGATAATTGGACAAATGACATGTTTGGATTGGGTGAGGATGTTGCCCCAAGATTCAAGGGATGATCAGTGGATGAGAATGCAAGTTTGAATGGATGGATGGCTAGGATTGAGTAGGTGTATGACATGTAAGGACTCATTTATGGAAAGGCAAGGCTTGGACTTTGTGATGAATTTTAAATTCCATGGAATGGACAAGTGGAATTTAAAATTAGAGGAATAGTGTTCAAATAGTGCCATAGAATTTTAAATTGAGATGAATAGTGACACATGGAGTGGGGTGGAAGAAAGAGGACAAATGTACTCAATTTGGAAGATTTGCCCATCCTTTCAAAGTGCCACTTGTCATGTACATGTGTGTACATTGGATGACATGTGGACTTCTAGAAACATGGGAGTTTGTAATGATGAATTAATTAAAATTAATTCATGTGCACACAGATTAGAAGAAAATAATCATGATTACAAAAAGTAATCAAAATTGCACAAAATAGGGAATTAAATAAATATGGTAATTTATTTAATTTTTGGAATGGACTATAGTAAAAAATATTTAATTTATAAACTATAGTAGAGGAATTTGATTTTTATGACATGATAAAGGTGCAGAATAAATTAATTAAATAATTAAAAATTATTTAATTAATAATCAGATTGGATGAAGTGATGTAGGTGGATTAGGGTTGAATGTGTGAGTGGATGAAGTTGGTTGTGACTGTTTTCAGGTGTGTACATTTTTCCCCTCTTTGAGATGATGTTCAAGATGATAAGATTTGTTTCAAGTAACATCATTTTAAAGAAGCTAAGGAAATGGATAGAGGAAAAGGATAATAATGGGATGATGATGCTCCCTCGAGAGGATAGGCAGGTTGGACAAACATGGGTATGTTCTCGAGAGGAAACATATCAGTGAAAGGTGAAAGAGAAGGGAATGTGTATTGAATGACAAAGCTATGAGTAGGATGTGATTATGATATGATGTAGAATGACAAGAATAATTATTAGGATGTTGATTAGAATGAAGGGGTCGAGAATGAATGTGTTGGTGGGAATGTGTAGAATGTTTAGGAGGGATGACTAAGAGGATCTACTTCATTTCCCTTCTTTTTGCAACCATGTCTTTACCATACAAGACTTTTGAATTGTGGGATGCTATAGGGATGTCAATGCGAGGTGATAAGGCCCAAACAATGATAGAGGCAAATGATAATAGTCTTCGAAAAGTCTAGCTCCAAGAGGGAACTCTTGTCTACTAATGACCTTGTCAAATTATAAATTGGATTTATCAAGACCTTGAGCTGTGATTGAAATGATTGATTAAGGTAAAGTCATGAGTTTCAAACTTCACTTGGAAGGATGATTGATTAAAGTAAACCCATGAACTTCAGAATTCACTTGGAAGTATGGACTTAAACTAGCCTTGAGGTATTAAGCCCAGATTGTGATTGATTTGAAAAGGGATATCAAGGTCTCTTGGTCTAGAGTTGTACTTGTGATACAGTCAAGCTTCGACAATTTCTCCCTATGTTTCAACCTTAGGAAGACTATGTTTGGGAACCTCTATTGATGTCAAGGGCTGAATGAGATGAAATGTTGCAATGAAATTTGATTGTAAGGAATGGGATTAGCTATGTAATAGGTGGTTTTGACATAGTTGTAATCGGATTTGATAAGGAGAGTAGATGCTCAAAAGTTTCCCTAGGGTTGTG
Organism: Cunninghamia lanceolata; assembly: GCA_027924645.1. NCBI lineage: Eukaryota > Viridiplantae > Streptophyta > Pinopsida > Cupressales > Cupressaceae > Cunninghamia > Cunninghamia lanceolata. The sequence goes on from BSBN01000144.1 coordinate 5,409,298, forward strand.
ATGTATCATGATTGGGGATGATTAGGATGAAAGTGATTGGATTGGAATAAAGATGATGATGCATAGTGATGAGGTTAAGTGGCTTGGATGAATGGGAAGAAGTTGATTGGATTATTAATGAAGATGATTATGCGTAGGGATGTGATTAGATGATTTGGATATGGTTGAGTGATGTGGATTGGATGAAATGGCAAGGATGATGTGATTAGGGTTTGATAAGGACAATTTGGATATGATTAGGAGAATAATTAGGATGATGTTGGTTGGATGAGGATGATGATGTGTAATGATTAGGAATGATGAATAGGATATGATTAGGATGAGGTGAAATGATGAGAGATGATGACTAGAATATTGAGGAAGGACAATGATAATGACTAGGATGAATTAGGGTGAAATGGAAGTGACTTGGTAAGGGGAAGTGACTTGGATGGATTGGGATAATGATTAGGATGATGTTGATTAGCTTATGTATGAAGATGATTAGGGTTTTGACTAGGATGATTAAGATGATGGTGATAGGATAAGGATGTTGACATGTAATGATTAGGAATGGTAGGAATGGAATAATGAAAGGACAAGTATGAGATGATTTGGATTGAGTAGGATGAGATGGATTGGGATATGTGGAATGATAAGGATGATGGTTAGGTGTTGATTTTACTTGGAATGGTGTTGATTTGATTAGGATGAAATGGAAAGGATGATGTGATTAGGAAGTGTAACTTGGAGTGTGATTGGGATATGAGTGTGATGACTTGAAAGGAATATGTGGGAGAGAATGTCAAGAGTCATGACTACACAAGCACACACAACAATCAAGAACACCGGGTGCAGTGAATGTAAGTGGGGGGGAATGGCACGGGTTGCGGGGGTGTAGAGTGGAAAATGTCGATTAGCGCACAAAATGAGCAAATGGGTGAGTGTTAGTTTTTTGAAATTTTTTTTTTTTTTTTGGTTTTTTTTTTTTTTTGTTTTTGATTTTCTGAAATTTTTTTTTTGTTTGATTTTTTTAAAAAAAGTTTTTGTATTTTTTATTTTTTGAAATTTTTTTGAATTTCTTTTGAATTTTTTTTTTGTTTTGATTGTTTTGAAATTTTTTTTGTATTTTTGATTTTTTGAAAAATTTTTGAATTTTTTTTAAAAAATTTGTATTTTTTGCCATAGGGTATTTAGTGGACTAACTATGAAATCGCTTGAAGTGAATGATATTCATGGGCTCGTCAAGTTCTTCTCCTTTAACGGTGGAGAGGTGATATGCTCCAGAGCCATACTTTGTAGTGACAATGTAGGGTCCCAACCAATTAGGCTCAAATTTTCCTTTCTTTTCTCACTCAGATAGATTCCTTTAATTTTCTTCCAGGCCAAGATATCCTACTACAAACTCCCTAGCATGGATCTTCTTGTTGTAGGATCTGCGAAGCCAATTTTGATATGCTTGGAGGTGATTAAGGGAATTGAGGTATCGTTCATCCAACAACTCAAGTTCTTGGAGGCATGCAACATGATATTCTTCATTAGTGATGACATTACGCAAGGAGATGCGCAAGGAGGTCAATTCAATCTCGATTAGTAGGATGGCTTCCACTTGAAAGACAAGGGAATATGGTGTAGCTCTTGTGGGTGTACAGATACTAGTATAATAGGCCTAGAGGGAGGGGTCGATATGGAGGTGTCAATCATGGCCAGTTTCATTAACAACTATCTTGAGGATTTTAAGTAGGGTTTTATTAGTTGTCTCAACCTGTCTATTACCTTGTGGGTAATATGGAGTGGACCAATGATGTTGAATGTGGAATTGTTTACAAAGGTCCTGAACATCATGGTTTTTGAAAGGTTTACCATTGTTAGTGAAAATGGTAGATGATATGGTAGAGGATAAAGTTAACAATTTGGTTTCCTATGGTGAAAGTGAGGGGGATAGCTTCTACTCACTTACTGAAGTATTCTATGGCAGTGATAATGAATTTGTGTCCATCAGAGGAGGATGGGTGGATTTTTCCAATGAGATCTAGGCCCCACTGAGAGAAAGGGCATGGTGTAATAATAGGTTGCAACGCCTGAGAAGGAGCATAAATGAGATCCCCATGCTAGTGACAAGGCTTACACTTCTTCATGTACTCACATGCATCATGTTCCATGGTAGGCCAGTAGTATCTGATATGTAAGAGCTTCTTGGCTAGGACAATCCCACTTGTGTCCACTCCGTAAATACCTACATGGACTTCATGTAATGCAAGACAAGCTTCTTCCTTGTTTAAATATCTAAGAAGAGTGCCATCATAGCTTCGATGATAGAGGGATTTGGCGAGGATAGTGTAGTGGGTAGCTTGGCGAATGAGTGACCTTTGTTTGCAGGTCAATTCAAGAGGGAAAGTGTGATGTTGGAGGTAGGTGTAAATGTCGTGGTACCATGGATTTTCTAGACCAACAATCTCACAAATGAATTCTGACTCGATGACATGATATGCTAGCATTAGGAGCTACTCCACAAGAAACTCACATTGGTGGCTGTCAGGAGGCATATCCAGAAGTGAACCAATAGTAGCCATGGCATCAACTGCTTTGTTGTGAAGATGAGGTACCTGCTCAAACTGTATGTAGGTGAATAACAGTTTGTATTTGTCAACCATTTGCTTATAGGGCACTAGCTTATCATCATTTGTAGTGAACTCATCATTAACTTGTTTGATGATCAATTGGGAATCTCTATAGACTTGTAGCTATGAGATATTCCATTATATTGTTGTTTTGAGACCAAGGATCAAGGCTTTATCCTTGGCCACATTGTTTGTACAGGGGAAAGCAAGTCTGTAAGCTTTGGGGGTGTAGTCACCCTGCGGGGTAACCAATAGTATCCCTACCCCTGAACCATGATTAGTGAAGGATCCATGAAAGTATAGCTTCCAATGTGTAGGTTCTGTCATGGTGAGAATGGACTCATCTAGGAAGTCAATGGATAGTGGCTGATGTATATGCCTAAAAATGACATGACTCTATCCAAATAAATATTCTTAATATTTATTTAAGTCTAATTCCTCTATCAATAAATAAACAAACAAATTTATTTTTTTGATTCATATTCTCCCAACAATTGAATAAAATCAATTTATTTAATTAAATTCCTAAATTCTTCTAATTCCTCCAACAAATTAAATAATATCAATTATTCAATTAGTTCATCCAAATTCATTCTAAATTAAATAATATCAATTATTTAATTAGTTCTTCCAAATTCATTCTAAATTAAATAATATCAATTATTTAATTGTTTTCTTCGAATAATATATTCTCTATATTTAAATAAATCAAATATTTATTTAAGTTGTCTATTTCTTCTAAATTGAGTTATCTCTAAATATAATTCAATCCTTGTGCACATGCAATTGAATATTCTAAGTATTTAATTGAGTTAAAATATCTTCTCATCCTCATGCAATTTTCATTCTCTAGTTCTATTCTCTTAATTGATTGATCTATTCTTTCAATTGATTTATCTCTTCAGTTAACTTATTCTTATATTTTATTAATTTGTCTCATGTGAAATATAGCAAGACACATGTCTTGTTCTTATTTGCACACATCCTCTCAAGGTTTATATACTGTTGATCTTCTCATTCTTTCTATATCGTTGATCTTCTCTCTCACAAGCCTATAAGTTGAACCATCTTCTTCCATTTCATTCATCCAAGCTTTTAGTATTGTTACTCTACAGGAATTACAACGTGGCTTTGGCACCCACATCATTCCATTTTCTTGTGATCAACTTGTTACCATATCACCACCATTGTTGTGAAGCTCATCCTCATTACAAAGTACTATCATAGCCATTCTCCATTGACAATCTTGGAATAGCAAGGAAGTACACTCTTTGAGGGCCTTATTCATACATGCAAGATCGATTGAGATAGGCAACCAATGGAAGCTATGAAGTATTGAGGTTTGCAAAGGATTTTGTCTTGTTTGTTTTATCTTGATTATTTCCCTTTTCATTGAGTTTTGGGTATTATTGATCTATTGATATATTGATTATTCATGTTTACTCCAATTTCCCTTAACATTTTTGGCACCCACCATGGGGCGTAGCCCCAATTTAACCCAAAAACTAATTTTTTATGTGTTAGGAAGTTGTACATAGGAGAAATTTGCAAATTTGACCCATCCTAACATGCATCTGCTATATGTTTTGACACATCCAATATTTCAGTGCATACAGGCTCTATTTTAGTGCATACAACCTCTGATATGACCCATCTGCTAATTCTATGCATATATTCTATATTCCTACACTTTTGACCTCTGTCTTAGTGTATTTGTACTCCTTTGCTTCAGAGCTCTGTTTCTGCGTATTCAAGCTCTAAAGCTGCACATCTTATCTAAACAATGGTTTTTAGGGTTTTCTTGTGGTTTTTACTAATGCTAACACCTTTTCACAGGAATATTCTTTGATCCACTTGTAGGCTAGGTACTAGTTTAGATCATATAGCTGCATTTGTTAACTCACATTTCAATTTCTAAAGACAAGTAAAAAGATGTTCATGCAAATCATACTTAGTCTTAACTAGGAGGGTAGTAACTAAATCATTGCTATCTTGCATATCATTGAATCATTGCTATATTGCTATCTTTCAAAGTTAGACACATTGCTATCTTGTTATCACTTCAAAGTTAACAATTTTTTTGTGTGTACCCAAGTAGATAGCTCATTTAGTCTTTTTCATTTTAACTAGTAGAAAAGAACCACTATCTTTCATGTTTTTGGGAATGATACCAGGGCTATGCTCTCCCCTATCTTGGGTGACCAAAAAGCTAGTAATGTCATTTTCTCATGTGTTTTTACCTTTAGAGAGGCCTGCCCTTGGATATCCATCCGTCCTTGGGGAATGACCTTAAGTGGTACCAAGCTAAAGCCAAGCTCTGCCAAGCCACTATAAATAAATTGTGTTTGGAGTGAAAGCTTTAAATAATGAGTGAAGTTGTGTTATACCGATAGCCAACCTCCCCCAAAACCCTCCAAGGCACAACCCTTGCAGGCTAGGAGACTCCATAATGGAGAGTAGTGCTACCGCATGTATAACCACTCGAACGGTTGCTTATTAATCATCCTTTGTTTTTAGTGGCCAAAAACACCTCTAAGATGGTGCAGGGAAGGGCAATTATTACCTCCAAAAGATGCCTCATCTAAAATAGGGAGAATTCAGTTTATATTGTCACAACCAGCCTAGGATTTGTATTTTTCTTTTCTTGTCAAATAGAGTCAAAAAAATCACAAAAAAAATAAAAACCATGAAAATATTCTTTGTGTTTGCTATGTCTTCTTGCCATAATTAATAAAATTAGATAAAAAAGACCATCTTGCAACCAAGAAACCAATAAAAGTGAAAAACTTATCAAAAAAATAAAAGCTATACATCTGTCCTACAAAGCTGCACATTTAAACTGACCTTCTATGCTTCTATGTCGACTTTTTGTGCTTTTATCACCTATTACTACACATCTACTTTTTACTATTATTGCGCATTTGTATCGACTTCTAACGCTTTTATCCTCTGCTGCTATGCATCTAGTTCTGTGGATCTATAATAGTGAGTATTTCTACACATCTGGAGAAAAATTTGGTCACCTTTTTGGATACCCATTTAAGCCTAATTCCAAATTTTGAGATCAGATCTTACCTTGCAGTCACTTTCCCATCTGTTTTGCATCAAACTCTCTCTTTCGTTAGTCATCTCATCCACCTTCTACTAGGTCTCTGTAGAGCAAAGTCAAAGTATTCTATATCAGATTGGTAAGACCTTTTTTAGATCATTTTGAATTCAAGTAACCCTAGTAGGTCACATAACTTCGCTAGTGGTCTTGGTGCATGACTAGTCTCTACATAGTAAACATGTATCGAGTATCCTTACTTGTGGCTATCATCTTGTATTGGTCATCTTACTTGGAATGATTGATCAAAAGAGTCTCTTGTTCAAATCTTGTCACAAGCCTCTTCTCAACAATCTCCGCCAACACCTTGTCAAAGTCTCTAGTTTCATCCTACTGCTACTCACGTCGTCTTGCATGGTTTTAACTAGATCTTAGTATAGAAGACAACTTGAAATGGTCAGGTTGTCCAACCACATTGTCACCCCTCATGGTAGTGATGAGGAAATCTCTCATGAAGAGTACCAAGGAACCCTCCAAGATCAAAAATTTCAACACTTACTAGAAAAAGTGCTCCACGAGGACCCTCACAAGTACTTTATTCATCTTACAAATCTGGGACTTCAGCTCCCCACAAAATTAGATCTCAACAAACTAAAAGAGACCGTAGAGGAAAATCATGAAAACCATATTGGTGAAGATAAAGAAAAGAAAGTCATAGACCCAAACATGCCCATGGAAGAAATGATGAAACAAATTGAGGGCCTAACACAACAAATGATGGATCTCAAAATGGGAACAAGTACAAAAACTTACTCTTTGGAAGACATCGCATCGTACCCCTTTGACAAAAGTTTGAACATGGTGCCCTTCTCCTTTTGGTTCAAAAGTTCCTAAGTTTGACAAGTACAAAGGGAAAGGAGACCCAAGAGATCACATTAGGGAATTTACCGTCACATGCATGGAAGTAGCTCACAACAAAACTTTCTTAATGAGACTATTCCCTCAATCCCTAGGTAGTGAAGCCATGGAGTGGTTCTCACAACTTCCACTGGGTATGAAAACTTTTGATGAGTTAGTAAACAAGTTCATCACGCACTTCTTGTACAACATTAAACATGAATTCTCCATGCTCAACCTATGCAATACAAAGAAAAAGAGTGGCAAATCCTTTGCCTCATTTTTACAAAGGTGGAAACAACTCGTGAGAAAATACTCATATGACGTACATGAGAAGTAATTAATGGAGATGTTTGTCCACAACCTTAACTCTGATCTAAGCTACCAAATCCAAATTCAATGCCCTACCTCATTTTTGAAAGTCATTGAGATGGGATTATTTATCGAGAATGATATGATCACCAAGGGGCAAATAAAGTTGTACAAGGATACCCGTAACTCTAACTACACTACGGACAAGTCAAAATTTTGGACAAAGAATAAAAATGTCGTCAATGATGGAGTGGTTGATGCCAAAGTGGCGGCTCCCAAACAACAACCAATCTTCACTCTCAAAGGAGAGGCAAGCAATACTACACCCAACAAAACATTCTCTCAAGAGTCAAAGCCATGTTACAACTCCAATCCTAGGTGAAAGTTCACACCACTGGGAAAGTCCCAAGAGTCTACATTAAGAAAGCTATTGGCCAACAATGAGATCACTCTCCTGCCAACTAGCGACTATGAGCCTCAAATAAAACCTCACTATCAGAAAGACACTGATTTCTGTAAGTATCATAGAGGAAGAGGCCATACGACCAACAATTGTATCCATCTCAAACATGTCATCCAAGACATACTTGACCAAAATCAAGTTGGTGCTCAGCAACATACCTCTAATGAGACGCATGTCGCATACAAGGATCCGCTTCTCAACCACGACAACAACAACAACAACAACAACAATTGAAACAATAATAAGAACCGTAACAGGCAAAATTAGAATAACGGGAACAATAATGCTAACTATGCAAGTGTGTCATTTGATTATACCATCAACTACATATTAGAGCACATCGTACAAATTAGTGTTGTCATGTCCAACCAACAATCAAGACCCAACAAAACTAATTGCAACATCATCACCAGCAGTGGTAAGGTCATGTTAAACACACTCCCTCCAAGGTCATCACCTTCTTAGTCCAACCCCCATTAGTATAGTGTCATAGACTAACTTTAGAAAATGCCTGCCCACATATCTATCTTAGAGTTGTTACGTCTATCTCCTTCCCACAAAGAGATTATTGATAAAGCCCTAGTGGAAACAATTATACCCACAAACATGGCCCAAGAGAAGTTTCAAGCCATGGTAGGAAATCTAACCTCCTCTAGCACCATATCATTTACCTTACAAGATGACCTCTCATTGTCTCAGCGTCATAACACCCCCTTGCATATCGTCTCCTTCATCCATAAACACCATATAAAAAGGGTTCTCATTGATGGATGAGCCGGTTTAAATATTTGCATGCTCAAGCTAGTCCTTATATTGGGGTTCTCAAAAAATATGGTGGATCCAAGGAAAAAGATCACTATGAAAACCTATGATGAAGAGGAAAGAACTACTAAAGGAACAATGGTGTTACCAATACAAGTGGGACCGGTGATAAAAGACATTATTTGCCAAGTCCTAGATAAGGAGCTAGCCTATGACATTCTCCTAGGCAAACCATGGATTCATGCCATGAAAGCTGTGCCTTCTACCTACCACCAATGCATAACATTTCCTCATAACGGTGAACAAGTCACCATCCAAGGTGATTCCGACCCCTTTCAGCATTACAACTATGTCCACTCAAAACCTAATTACATTATACCCAACAATAGAGCATCTACATCCCCTACCTCACAACATGATTCTACCTCTGAAGCTTCCGCATCTAAGCCCAAAGAGTAGAAAATTACCATCAAAGAAATAGGAGTAGGGGAATACTTCATCCAGTATAGCCCCAACTTAGCCAAAATGCCTCTATCTCCTAGATCCTTTGGGCAACCCAAACATTTTCCAAAGACATCTACTCCTCCTACACCTCCTATAGCTCCCTTTGTGAAAAGGGGGACCCTATCAGATGAAACAGAGGAAAGAGATATCTTACAATGGATCTACACAGAAGAAGAAGAGAACACACAACAAGAACCACCTAAGCTCCCAACGAAAATCTATGGGCGATGTGAGTATATCTTACACAGAATGGGTTATGAAGGACAAGGTCCCATTGGCCTAAGAAAAGAAGGAATAATAGAAACCATTCAACCTTCTTCATCCTTGTCAGCAAGAAATATGAAAGGTTGAGGAGACAAGGACAAGAGCAAAGCAAAAGTAAATGCTTGTCTTGTGGAAATGATCCATAACCTTCAAGAGGATAGTGACACAGATTCCAATGAGTATAAATGGGATGATCCGATAGAGCACTCCTATGATGACAAGGAAGTTGACACCATTAAAACTTATAGCCCCTACCATGAGGGACAAATGCTAACACATAGACCATTAGAGTGTGATTCACCAGTTCCTGAGAATACAACTTTCGAGGAAGGTTTGAGTTTTATCGCAATAAACAATTTGGAGGAAAGTACCATCCTAGATCCTATCCCTACCAATACCCCTCACATATCCATTCAAACTATCAATGAATCAAATCTATCCTCTGACTCCCTCCCCCTTGTGCATCCTAAACTTATCGTCTGGGATCTACAAGGAACCCTACAACTAGACATGTTCCAAAATGATGATGCCTACATTGACTACATGGAACTTAGGGACCACCTACCTATAGGAGATCATAAATCTAGCTTTGCCATTGAACTCAATACCGTGGCTTATTTTAGAGAGGGTGCCAAGTGTTTCAGTTGCAAAAATATCAAAATAAAAACTAGATCTGATGGTGCAAACTGCTCTACAGCAGTATAAGATCCCAAAGTAGTAAAAATAAAGGACACATCCAATGGTGAAAACCCAACTGTGGCACCCGACGATGGAAGACTTGACACTCTCCCCGACAACATGCACTAGGAGAAGTCTCAGATTGTTGTGGAACCTATAGAACCTATCAACATTGGAATAGAGGAATAGCCTAAGATCATTCACTTTGCTAAGTCTCTAACTCTACCAGAAATGACTAAGTTTGTACCATTCTTCAAGAAAAAGCAAGTCAACTTTGCTTGGTCATATGTAGATATGCCAGAATTGGATCTAAATTTGATTCTACATCACCTTCCACTAGATTTGGGAGTAAAACTAGTCAAACAGAAACTTAGAAAGATGCATCCACACATTGCACTACTAGTGAAGGAAGAACTCAAGAAGCTACTGGATGTAGGGTTCATCAGAGCCATAGACTATTCGAAGTGGGTCTCCAACATAGTGCCAGTATCCAAACCTGATGGCCGAGTCAGATTATGCAATGATTTTTGAGATCTAAACAAAGCTTACTGCAAGGATGACTTTCTGTTACCAAATATAGATATCATAGTCAACTTAACAACTGGGTATACCATGTTGTCTCTCATGGATGGCTTCTCTGGATATAATCAAATCAGGATAGCACCTGAAGACCAACATAAGATAACTTTCACTTGTTCATGGGGCACTTTCTACTAGAATGTCATGCCACTTGGACTAAAAAATGCAGGAGCTAGAAATCAACATGCTATGACCACTATCTTCCATGATATGATGCATGTCACAATGGAGGACTATGTAGATGACATCCATACAAAGTCACTCACTAGAGAATCACATCTAGATGTGCTAGAGAAGGTCATTCAGAGACTAGCACAATTCAAAGTCAGATTGAACCCAAAGAAATGTGTGTTTAGAGTCACCTTGGGTAAGCTCTTAGGCTTCATTATATCAGCAAAATGGGATTGAAGTGGATCTTGCCAAAGTCAAGGCAATCATGGAAATGCCACCATCAAAGAATATTACTCAACTATGGTCTCTACAGGGCAAGTTGCAAGCAATCTGTCGGTTCATATCACAACTAGTAGACAAGTGTCAACCTTTCAGTCATCTCCTACATAAGAACATTCCATTTAGGTGGGATGAGAAATGCAAAGAGACATTTGGTAAACTGAAGGAATATCTGATGAACCTAGCTATCTTGATGCCTCCTATCCAAGGAAAACTATTGTTACTTTACATATCTGCTACGCCAATAGCTCTTGGGGCCCTCTAAGCACAACAAGATTACAAAGGTAAAGAAAGAGTTGTCTACTACATTAGTCACACATTTGTGGGCTATGAACTGCAATACTATCAAATAGAAAGATCATGTCTTGTTGTGGTTTTTGCTTCCCAAAAACTATGACATTACATGCTAGCACATCCAGTCAAGCTTATTGCAAAGATAGATACACTGAAATACCTATTAAGCAAATAAGCTCTAACAGGTCACCTAGCCAAGTGGGTAATGGTCCTAAGTGAATATGACATTGAATATGTAGACAGAAAGGCTATCAAGGGACAAATCATTGCTGATTAGTTAGCAAAAGTACCACTACAGGATACCACACCAATGACATTTGAGTTCATAGATAAATCCTTATTCAATATCACAACACACTCATGGAATATCTACTTTGATGGATCCTATATAAGCCATGGATCGGGGGCAAGAATCTTTGGTCACTCCTCATGGCGACACCATACCTAAGTCTTATCGTCTATTTTTCCCATGCACAAAAAATATAGTAGAGTATGAGGCCTTGGTCATTAGTCTCAAAATGGTAACATAATGGAAAATCAAAGAGCTACATGTCTATGGTGACTCTCAAGTGGTGATCAACCAAGTCAATGATGACTACCAAACTAAAGATGAGAAGCTTGTCCCATACAAGCACATGGTCGATGACTTTAAAGAGTACTTTGTGATCATCTCCTTTGAGCAAATACCTCGCATTGAAAACAAAGCAGCAAATGCCATGGCAACCATATCCTTGCTCCTTAAGATCCTAGAGAATGAGTCACAATACAAGTTCTTGGTGGAGTCAATTTAGGAACCAGCTTATGATCTTCCTAAAATGCACTCCATATGCCTATTAGTAGGATCTGATTCACGTTGGTATGGTAAGATTTACACTTACCTTAAGGACAATACCCTCCCACCTGACTTGTCTTCAAACCAATGTCAAACCTTTATCTGCCAAACCTCTCGTTATACCATTATTGTTGACACCCTATATCGATGTGTTTTGGATGGTACTTTACTCTATTATTTAGAATGAGAAGAATCTAAAACTACTTTAAAATACATGCACGAAGGAATTTGTAGAACAAACTCTAGTGGTCCTTCCTTAGCTAAGAAACTCATGCATTTGGGTTATTATTGGTAAAACATGGAAACAGATTCATATTAGTTTGTGAAGAAGTGCAAGCAGTGCCAGATACATGGAAACTTGATACATACACCAGCTCAAGAGCTGAGACCATCAATGACACCTTGGCCCTTTTGTCAATGGGGACTCGACCTTGTGGACAAAATCCACCCGCCCTCATCCAATGGCCACAAGTTCATAATAACTGACACTGAATAATTTACCAAGTGGATTGAAGCTGCTCCCCTCACCACCATCACAGGTAAATAGATTTCCTATTCATCCTAAATTACCTCATCTACCGATATGGAATTCCCTCATCCATTATCACAGATAATAGACGACCTTTCAAAAACTAGGATGTACAAGAGCTTTGTGACAGATTCAAAATCCAACACCATTTCTCCACGCCCTATTACCCCTAAGGCAATCACCAAGTAGAAGCATCCAACAAAACAATCTTGAAACTCCTCAAGAAGATAGTCAATGATGCTGGTCGTGATTGGCACATCCAACTCAATCCCACTATGTGGGCCTATTGAACTAGTATATGAACTCCCACAGGTGCTACCCCTTACGCCCTTGTCCATGGATCAGAAGCCATCTTCCCTGTCAAGGTCAAGTTACCATCTCTAAGGGTGTCATTAAAAGGTCTCATAACTGATGAAGAGTATATAGTTCCCAGATTGCAAGAGCTAGAGCTGCTAGAACAAAAGAGACAAAAGGCCTTTAATCATCTCAAGGCATACCAACAAATGATGTCATGAAGCTACAACCACAAAGTCTGTCTAAGAGTCTTTAAGGTTGGAGATCTGGTACTTATAGAAAATCCCTGTAATCAATAGGATCAGGAAAAGAAAGGCAAGTTCAATCCCAACTAGATTGGGGCTTATGTGATCTTTGCTACCTATGGATCGAGGGCATATCAGTCGGCAACATCAAAAGGTGAACTGTTCAACGACCCAATCAATAGTATGCATCTTCACCAGTTCTATACCTAAGAGAGCCCCAATGTAAGGGGGGCATAAAATACAAAAAAAGAATCAAAAAATAAAAAAAATAAAAAATAAAAAATAAAATAAAAATTAGAAAAAGAAAACAAAGCCAAAAAATGAAAAAACAACAAAAAAATCATCTTTTGGTGATAACCTAGAAAATAGGCGCCTTCGATAGGTACCATGATGAAAACCTGCCAAACAGGCACCATGTGTACTTCTAACTTTTGTGCAAATAAAAGCAAGTGGTGAAAACCTAGTAAATAGGCATTACTTGTGATAAATCACTTCCTCCATCTTTGGGAAACCAATCACCTTGTGTCCGTTCTTCCTTTAATCATGTCCCATTCGATCTATATATGTTTTATAATAAAAACTTAATGATAACCTATCATGGCTTGATACTCTATCTCTTTTTGTCACCTTGTCAACCAAGGTCTTATCTAGTATCCTATCCACAGTATCAGCCTAGCGTAGCATCTGTCGTCAGTGTCCACATGGTCCAAGTCCATGAACTACGTTGCCTCTATGTCGTCACATAGGCAAGGCCATTTTATCAATGCGCCCCTGAGGCTCCACTTTCCCATCCATCTCACATCTAGTCCTTGCATCTATCTGAGTCTACACCAGTTTCCATCACCTAGGTCTTAGGTCCATTAGGGTTCACCCCGAACTACATTGCCTCTACGTCGTCATGTAGGCAAGGCCATTTAGCAATGAGCCCCTGTGGCACTAGGTCAGTCCCTTAGGGTCCATTTCCCCAATAAGGATTGTGGAACCTTTCACGAGGCAAGCAAGCACAAGCAAAACCTGCTTTCAAGAAGAATTTTTTGACACAAGACCTTAACCTATCCAAAGCAAAGAAAGAAAGTAGCTAAAAGCACTCTAAATAATTTTACCTAAATTATGGCAAGAAACAAACACATCTAAAAATGCAAAAATGTTTTGTGGTTGTGATCATGGTTAGGTTATGGCATCTTGATTTTTGTTATAATTATGTCTTTCTATGCTACTCGAGGATGCCAAAAACTAGAGATGTTATGATGAGGGCATGATTATTTTCTTTGTTTTGATGTTTGTGGATTAAACTTTAGTAATGTGAAGCCTTCTCTAACAACATGATCCACAAAATATCATCGAGGACAATCCAAATCCATATCCTTATCTGTTGATATGCAAGAAATACTTGGGTCATCTCAGTTCAATTATACCTCGATGCTTGTATTAACTTGCTAAATGAAAATCCATGTAAGTGATACTTAGGTCATCTCGGTTCAATTCTACCTAGATGCTTGTATTAACGTACAACATTCAGAAAAAGTACCAAAACAAATTGCCCAATGATGAACTAAGCACTTCAAAATACTTGCACCATCAAGATGTCAAAAGAAAACACCATTTGCATCCATTATGCATCCATAAAAACATCCATATTCCATGCAATAAAGGATCAACAAAATGCAGAGTATCAATACAAATGAAAGCTTGTGAGTCTTTCTACCAAGTCAGTCTTCAATCAATCTTCTGTCTATCATTGTGTCATCTTGGTGTTGATTGAGTACATTTGGACATAACAAAACATAGCATAGTTTTCATATCATATCACATGAGATAGTAATTAACATGATTAAATCATTCACATACATAATAAATGCATTAGATCATCCATATCCATTTGCATCATACATAGCATAATACCCACAGAAAAAATAAAAAACATAGGCAAAGACATGTAGAGCATCACGTAGCATCATATACTCGTATAAGTCTACATTAGATAACATCACATAGCATCATATGAACATCTAAGTCCGCATTAGATAGCATCACATAACATCAAAGGAAATTAATCTAAGTTTGCATTAGATAAACATCACATAGACATGATCAAAGTATGCATCACGAGTACCATCATACAATAGAAGTACATCCATAACATATAGTATCAACAAATGCATATAAAGATCGTCAATAGCTACATCATCATAAAAATATCAAATAAAACATGTCCAAATGTACAAAATATCAAAGTCCACCAGGACCATCTCTGAGTCAAGTTATAAAAAATGTATACATCGTATAAATAATGATACATATCTCAAATACAAAAATGATACAAGTATACACATGCCAGGCTATCTCAGCCATCAAAAGGTCTATACATAAAAGCCAAAATTTGTACAAAGTGTCAGCTAACTCTGCTACTATTAGCCACTACTCCCAGCACTACCCTCTCCATCCCTTCCTTTGCTGGCCCCAGACTATTGTGGGCCCATCATAGAGGCTCTTGACTATGAACCACCTACTCTCTGTAAGGCTATAAACTAGCTCCTATAGCTAGGTGCCCTCTTCTCTGCTGGTACAGTACTATCATATAGCTCCCGGTAGTACCGTGTCTGAGCCTGCACTTTGGCAAGTTCACCCTGTACCTGTGTCAGTTACCCCTATACCTGTGCTAGCTATGCCTGTACCTGTCTAAGTTGTGCCTGCGCCTGCTGCACCTATCCAACTAAAAAACTGCTAGTACCATTTGTCCCTAGGGCTTCCATTGATGAGTCTCTCTCCACTCTGATGGCCTGCACCCTCACCTCAGCTGCATCTCACTCCCTTGTGACATGACACCTACATCTGACTCCCGCTGCAACTCATCCATCCTGAGCTTGCATGCAGCTATCTAATCTGTCCCCTTAACATGGCAATAGCCTGTTCCTAAGCATCTAGCTACGCCAGACCCTGAAGAACCTATCCCTGTCCCTGCACCTGCTACTAGGCCATCTGTTGTGGTGGCGGCATCTGAACCTGCTATGCAACCTATGGCTGCACTACCTATTGCTGGTGAGAAGATCCCTCCCCAGATCTCCTCCTCTCTCTTGGTCTGCCTCCATCTCATCCTCCCCCATCTCCTCCTCCTCCTCCCCCATTTCCTCCTCCTCTGTCTCCACCATCCCCTCCTTCTCCCCGTCCTCCTCTCCTCCTCTGTCTCCTCTTCCTACTCATACCAACCCCACCCTCATCATCTGAATCCTCGTCTATGTGCAGAACTAGCTCTCCAGGCCCCAAGTACGTCAGAAAGGGGTGAGCTGCAAACCATTCCTCATAGTCCAGAGTCATCCCTACATCTATCACCTATCTCCTCATGGGCTAAGAAACATAGGGAGTCTGCCAGAACTCTATCAATGCCTCCTCATAGGATGCCACTAGTCCCCATCTAAACCTCTCTGCGTGTGTCCATGCAAACAATGCATGCCCCTGCAGTCGACCCTATCTCCTCTTGAAGTGTCTTAGCACTCTGCTGAAAATCTGTCTCTCTAGTATAAATTAAGTCTTGCCTATAAGCCACTGAGTCTGAAAGCAATATGGCAGCTCATCATCCTCGTCATCCCAGTGCTCACACTCCAGATAGGGGTGCTAGATAACTGCATCTATACCATCCAACGCATGCCTCCAGTACTCAAGATTTCCCACCTTGTGCTGGGAAATCACTCCTACATATCCATAGATATAAGGCTCAGTCCTCTATCTAGAAAAGATGTATATTAGCCGCGTGATGGCAATATGCTCCCATAGCCAAAACTGCAACAATGAAACACCTGCTGATAGACTGGTACCCCTGTGGTATACCACCTGATGAATATCGTGGTATTGGTGTGCCAATACATAGACAACCCGTGCATAGGAGGTGCCCTCTATGATCATCCTCTCCATGATCCATCCCCATCCAATTGGGAACCCATGCGATCTCCTATCAGGGCATATAACACCTCCAAAAAATCTTGCCACTATACCAAGGAAGTAGTCATAATAATCATGTATATGTTTCTAGGAGATAACCTGACAATCTAGCTCGGGGTCATCAAACACCCATCTACACTTTGTAAGTCCTACATCCTGCTAAGGATCATACTCTACAAGCTCACCCTATATTGGCAAGTGTAAAATCCTATAGACATCCTGAAGGGTAACAGCCATCTCGCCTGTTGGGAAGTGAAAAGTCCCATCCTCGCTATGGAGTCTCTCCACAGTGGCAGTTAGTAAACTGAGGTTTGCATGAACCTTGGGCATGAAGCAAATGTAATCAAGGCCTATAGTGCTGAGAGCCTCTTGATCTATCTCTATAAGCATATAATGCTGCACCATCGGTAAGGGAAACTGCTCCCTTGACATAGGTGTATCTCGAATGTCCTCCTGCAAGCACACAAGGCAATGCATCAACCTAAAGCTACCAAAAACCTGCTTAACATATCTAAAGAATAATATCAACTAACTTAGCATATCAAATTGATCAAAACAGTATACAACATCTCTTGACTAGATTCCTGCAATCTTGGAGATAGCTTATCGATTGATACATTGAGCAAGATGCCAATCGAATCAATTTTGTTAAGTAAACTAACTATCCTATGCATATGCGCTGAACAGAAGATAAATGCATAATTTCTCAGCAAATGCACCACTTCTGACTGTTGCACCATGGTATTTCTTAAATGCACTGATCCATATTAAAAGTGTAGCTATACCTTGTATATGCGTAGCGTAATCACATGCACCGAAAGACATTGTGCATGCACAATATCTACATGCATGCGCCAACTTATAACATGCATGCGTATAACTCATGAATGTGTAGTTTCATAGCTTAAATGCACTACAAGAAATCAAATGCATAGTTTCGTATGGCATATGCACCGAACTAGCTTCCTACACATCTATCCCACCTATTTTTCATTAGCATTTATTTCACTCATAAATGACCCTAGGTGAAGTTTTTTTAGATACATACTAGTGGTCCGGCCTCAGTTGGCCGGTCGAATTGACAAACTTGCTCAAAGTGGTGCTCCTCGTGTGGAATATCCATCTCAATGTATATTGCTCTATGCTCTTATGCTCTCCTCTGCTCTCAAGGACAAACCAACTAAAGACAAGTGTGCAAATGACTTGTCTTGTGGACCCAGCTCTATATAGAAAATGAAACCCTGGTGCAGAGTACACATGGAAGCATACAAAATAGATCAAAATATGAACCATTGTAGTGGTTTAACAATTTGAATTCATTGAACCCATTGAACTAATTGAACTGATGAATTCTTTTCACCTTTGGAATCGGATGAACCCATTGAATCGTTAAACCAGTTCAACCATCAGCAAAACATACACTATTGGCCGATTCAAAAATTCTCCCACCGACACATTCTGTCACCCTAATAATCATTCAAACCATCTTCGTTAGCCAGACTTGTTTCCTTTAGCATAATCCTCTCCTCATCTTCCAATATCACATTTCATACCGATAAGCCAAACACAAGACTTTGACTTTGGTGAGACTTCACGCATCGGTGAGTTACCGTTTGATCTCCTGATACATGGATGAATGTTCTTCAGCGAGATTGATGCCTTGCTCTTCTCGAGGCTCCTTCTATCGGCATAACTCCAACGTTCGCTATAACTCCCAAAGTCTTTCCCGATGGTCTCTCTCACACCGATGACTTCTACTTCACACATACATTACTTGACTTGCTATGCTGATTCCTTTCATAGTTTCTACCAGTCACTACTTGTATCATACAAACTGTACATCCACCACATACAACCGTGATAAACAATTGCAGGATACACATGAAATGATACTCGCATACAATTGCGATATACACACAGAATGTTCTTGACATACATTTGCAGTATACACATAAAATGCACCTTCGATGAAACAACATGGAACTAATGCCAATAATCTCCTCTGCAGCTTTTGTAACTGAACAACTCACAGAATCTACAAAACCTATAGAACAAATAACAAACTAACACTACGGTGGTCATTCCACTAATTTCAAAGAAATCTGAACCAGTGGAATGACTCCAATCTATATTCCTGTAATTAGATCAAAACACAAAATTTCTTTATTCCTCCTCAGAAAAATACATACAAATCTTTTGTCTCTCTATTCCTCTATGTCTGTCTATCTAACAAACACAGACCACCTATTTAAAGACTCACTCAGCAGTTACACAAGGTGGAAAGCGAACCACCTCTGTCGATCAGTTACATCCACTTTGTTCGATTACAACTCTTTTAATCTTTTCTTGACACATATACAAACTTAAGATGATGCCGTTACTCAGCCAACTAAGATTCAACATGGCACTAAGGCCTTACAAAATGACACTTTGGACATAATAGAAATGTATAGAATCCTCTAAATTCTCATTATCTTGAGGTGCTCCTACACCATACAACCAACCAACAAAGATTTCCAAGTCCCTTGGAAATGTACCTGCAACATAAAAACTACCTTTTTCTACATCTCTGCCTGGCTTCATCTTTCAATCTGTCTCTTCAGCTTCAGGCTTCCAATCTTCAGATCAATGGAATGGTGACCAACCAACCAACAAAATCAAACTACCATCAACTTCATAGCATCTTCAAGTTCCTTCTACTCCCATCAGTGGAGTACTCTTCAGACTTAACAAATCCTCCATGACTACAACACAATGCTCCATCAACTGTCCATCCTACACACTACTTCACAGACCCATTCCTCTCGTCCAATAGCAGATCCTGGAGGTGCACTACCACTCTCTCTCTCTCAGTGGCCTCACTTTGCACCCTCTTCTAGCCAAATCTCTATTGGTGAATGGTCTTGATAGACCTCATCATCGTCTGCCCACAGATATCCTATGCCTTCTCGCAACTAGATGGCATGAACATCTACAACAGTCTAGAAACTATTGTCAGCCTTCAAATACCTTCTATGATCTCTTTCTTCAAAATGGTCACCAAACATTTTATTTCACTCTTCATCTGCCTTCTTAGAATTCACAACACCTAGACCTTTCACTAGCTCTATCAGCAAATCTTTCACCAGCTCTGATACCAATTTGGTGCAGACTGCATAGGGAAGCATACAAAATAGATCAAAATATGAACCATTGTAGTGGTTGAACCATTTGAACTCATTGAACCCATTGAACTAATTGAATTGATTAATTCTTTTCACCTTTGGAATCAGATGAACCTGTTGAACTGTTAAACCGGTTCAACCATCGGCAAAACATACACTATCGGCTAATTCAGAAATTCTCCCACTGACACATTCGGTCACCCTGATAATCCTTCAAACCGTCTTCGTCGGCCAGACTTCTTTCCTTCAGCGTAATCCTCTCCTCATCTTCTGATATTGCATTTCATACCGATAAGCTAAACACAAGAATTCAACTTCGGTGAGACTTCATGTGTCAGTGAGTTACAGTTCGATCTCCTGATACACCGATGGATGTTCTTCAACGAGATTGACACATTGTTCTTCCCGAGCCTCCTTCTATCCGTGTAACTCTGATTTTTGCTATAACTCCCAAAGTGTTTCCTGATGGTCTCTCTCACACCGATGACTTCTACTTCACACATACATTACTTGACTTGCTATGCCAGTTCCTTTCACCATTTCTACCAATCACTACTTGTATCATATGAACTGTACATCCACCACATACAACTATGATAAACAATTATAGGATACACATGAAATGATACTCGCATACAATTGCGATATACACACAGAATGTTCTCGACATACATTGATAGTATACACATAAAATGCACCTTCGGTGAAACAACATGGAACTAATGCCAAAAATCTCCTCTATAGCTTTTGTAACCGAACAACACACAAAAACTACAAAACCTATAGAACATAGAACAAACTAACACTGCAGAGGTCGTTCCACTTATTTCAAAGAAATCTCAACTAGTGGAATGACTCCAATCTACATTCCTGTAATTAGATCAAAACACAAAATTTCTTTATTCCTCCTAAGAAAAAAACATACAAATCTTCTGTCTCTCTATTCCTCTCTATCTGTCTATCTAACAAACGCAAACCACCTATTTAAAGACTCACTCAGTAGTTACATAAGGTGGAAAGTGAACCACTTCTGCCAATCAGTTACATCCACTTTGTTCGGTTAGAACTCTTTTAATCTTTTCTTGACACATTTACAAGATTAAGATTATGCTGTTACTCGGCCAACTAAGATTCAACATGGCGCTAAGGCCTTACAACATGAAACTTTGGACATAATAGAAATGCATAGAATCCTCCAGATTCTCAATGTCTCGAGGTGCTCCTGCACTAAACCCTAACTAGTTGTGTGGCGACTATGACTACTTCCCACACCCGTTTCTTCCCATTTCTCCAAAACGCATCCTATTTTCTTCAAACCATAACCCATTTATCCCTTCTTCTTCGTGAGATTTTCCATCTCACATCCATCTGCCTTCTTCCAATCTAATCTCTTGAGGGGGTATCCTACCATTGTTAAACCTGTACCAGGGCAAACAGGGGCATGTATCATTATTAGAAACTCTTATTCTTTGAAGCAATGTCATTAACTACATTGCGTCAAAGAGGGGCAAAATGTATATGCCTAAAAATGACACAACTTTGTTCAAATAAATATTCTTAATATTTATTTAAGTCTAATTCCAAATAAATAAACAAAAAAAATTATTTGTTTGATTCATATTCTCCCAACAATTAAATAAAATCAATTTATTTATGTAAATTCCTAATTCTTCTAATTCCTCCAACAAATTAAATAATATGAATTATTTAATTGTTTTCTTCTAATAATATCTTCTCTAAATTTAAATAAATCAAATATTTATTTAAGTCATCTATTTCTTCTAAATTGAGTTATCTCTAAATATAATTCAATCCTTGTGCACATGCAATTGAATATTCTAAATATTTAATTGAGTTAAAATATCTTCTCATCCTCATGCAATTTCCATTCTCTAGTTCTATTCTCTTAACTGATTGATTTATTCTTTTAATTGATTTATCTCTTCAGTTAAATCATTCTTCTATTTTATTAATTTCTCTCATGCAAAATATAGCAAGACACATTTCTTCTTCTTATTCACACACATCCTCTCAAGGTTTCTATATCATTGATCTTCTCATTCTTTCTATATTGTTGATCTTTTCTCTGACAAGTCTATAAATTGAACCCTCTTCTTCCATTTCATTCATCCAAGATTTTAGTATTGTTACTCTGTAGGAATTACAGCGTGCCTTTGGCACCCATGTCATTCCATTTTCTTGTGATCAACTTGTTACCATATAACCACCATTGTTGTGAAGCTCATCTTCATTACAAAGCACTATCATAGCCATTCTCCGTTGACAATCTTGGAATAGCAAGGAAGTGCACTCTCTGAGGGCCTTTTTCATACATGCAAGATTGATTGAGATAGGTAATCAACAAAAGCTATGAAGTATTGAGGTTTGCAATGGTTTTTGTCTTTGCTTGTTTGATCTTGATTATTTCCCTTTTTGTTGAGTTTTGGGTATTATTGATATTGATATATTAATTATTCATGTTTACTCCAATTTTCCCTTAATAGCTGATAACCTGTGAGGGGCACTTTAGCCAGCTAATTAGCTGTAGTTTGTCTTTTGATTGCTTTCCTGTCAACATACTCAATATCAAATTCGCTCAACAACATGACCCATTTTGCCATTTGTCCTGTGAGTGCGGTCCTGCAAAGGAGGTACTTAAGGTGGTCAACCTTAGAAATGAGCTTGATAGAATGACTTAGCATGTAGTGTCATAACTTTTGAAAGTAGAAAACAATAGCTAGACATGCACATTCCATGGGGGTGTAGTTAAGATTATATCCAACTAAAGTCATGTTGATGTAGTATATAGCTCTAATGCAGGAGCATCCAGTTGTGTAAGGGCAATCTTGCATCACCCAAAAAAAGATGTGTTTCATAATTGTTGATGTTCTTTCCATTTCTTTTAAAAATTTGTGTTCTGGTTCCATAATCGCTTGAATAATGATGTAGAACTTTTAGTTTTTCCAAACTACTAAAAATAGTAACCTGCTATTTTTAGAAAGTTTGCATTTGGGCATGGATTGAAGTGAAAATTTACAGGAAGTTACATAACGGAAATATAATACTTTTGGCAAAGGAATCACACAAAGATCATTTGCGAGCTAAAAGATATTAAAGTTTTTTGTTTCCTGAAAAATGCCTGAAAATTATTCAAACTTAGGTTTTAGGCACTAAATGGCCCCGTATGGGCCCGAAAATGGCCATAATTGGCAAAGCTAGCACTTAGCACGTAGAGTACTCTGCGAGATTTCCAATGCATAAAATGGTTCATCAATCGGACACCTGGATCAAAAGTTATGGCTCCCAGAAGTTGACCTATTTTTGGAGGGAGATGCAAATTTTGAAATTAGGTTGTAGGCCGCCAAAAAGGCTATTAATAACCATTATTGGGAACCCTGGACAGTACTAGAGTTCAGGGGGAAAGTGTAGAGTCAAGAATAGGTGGGGAAAATAGAAACCCTAGCTGATTTGGGGGTTACAAAAGGTAGAAGATTCTAGAGCCTAGTGATGTGTAGCTGTAGTGTGTTGCAGCTTGTGGAGGATTGATTCCTGTGATTGTAATTGCGCTTTTGTAATGTAATGAGTTTCCCAGATCAATAAAAGAAAGTTCTATTTTCTATGTTTAATTTCTGTTGTTGTGTGTTTTATAATTTACCCCCTTCATCAAGTGGTATCAGAGCAAGGGTTCCTGAGTGTGTAGATAGATCACCGACAGATTGCACTAGGCCCTGAGGTTGTGGGTTTGCTACGGAGATCAAGATGCCTCCACAAAGAAATCGTGTTGGGAGGAATGCTTTGATGGAAGAGGGTTTTAGAGCCCTGCAAAGGCAAATTGATGCATTACAAGAGGAGCTGTGAAGAGGGTTTGATCCAAGAACAAGAGAAAAAAGCAAAGATGAAGCTGAAGAGGATCTATCTAAGGAAGAACAAGAAGCTGCAGGAGATCATGTGGAAGGTAGGTTGTTGAGGGCCATTTCTAAGATCAGAAAGAGGTTGAGGATTGAAGTTTCTACATATTCTAGAGATTTGAATCCGGAACATCTTATTGATTGGATCAATGACATGGAGGAGTATTTCAAGTATGAAGATGTGGACCCAGATCGGGTCAAGTTTGTAAAAACAAAGTTGAAGGGCCACGCCAATATTTGGTGCAAGGAGGTCCAATTAGAGAGGAATAGAAGAGGAAAAGGAAAGATCACCAGATGGGATCGGATGGTGGAGAAACTGAAGAAGTAGTTCATTCCTGTGGACTATGAGATGGAGTTGTTGAAGAAGCTGCAGGGATTAAAGCAAGGTAACAAGTCTGTCAAGGAGTATACAGAAGAGTTTTATAAGATTACTATCAGGACATCCCATGGAAAGCCCAACAAGGAGAAGGTATCCCTTTACATTAATGGGTTGAGGCCACGTATTCAAGAGGAGCTGAGCCTGGTCAGAATGACCACCATAGAAGATGCATACCATTTTTCCTTGAAGGTGGAAGGGAAGATGAATAAAAGATTTGTTAGCAAGCAAAGGGGAAGAGGTCAAGGTGGAAGGACTGGTGGAAGACCCTATGGGGGCTAGAATGAAGATGCAAAGAAAAGTGAAGAAGCTGGCACCAGTCGAAATCAGAGAGGAGATAATACCTACCACCGTCATGACCAAAACAATGGTGAGCAAAGAGGAAGAGGCAGAAGATTCCAGAGCCTGGTGATGTGTAGTTGTAGTGTGTTGCAGCTTGTGGAGGATTGATTCCTTTGATTGTAATTAAGCTTCTATAGTGTAATGAGTTGCCCAGATCAATAAAGGAAAGTTCTATTTTTTGTGTTTAATTTTTGTTGTGTGTTTTGTGATTTACCCCCTTCATCAAGCTCTATCATGGGCAGTATCATCCTATTGTGCTAAGAGTGCCCCCAGTGCTATTGAAGTTACTAATATATCTAATAACAAGGGCTTTCCAGGGATTGATGCCATTAGGACCGTTGGTGAAGCAAGATACTCCTTGATGTGGTAAAATACCTATTGACAATTGTAGTCCAATTTAAAATGAATGTCCTTGTCAAGTACATGGGAAAAAGGATGGTATTTGTCTAAAAGTTGAGCGATGAACCTTCGTATAGCCTGTAGTTTGCCTTGGAGACTTTGGAGCTGTTTGAGTGTCTTAGGAGGAGGCATTTCTATTATGTTCATTTTCTTAGCAGAGTCTACTTCGATGCCCCTATGGGAGACAATGAATCACAAGAGTTTGCCTGATGTTACGCCGAAGACACATTTCTTAGGGTTGAGGTGAATCTTGTATTCTCTGAGCCATGCAATGATTTGTCATAGAATCACAGGATTTTCTTCTGTTGTTCTTGATTTTACTAGGAGTTCATCCACATAGTCTTCCATTATCTTGTGTATCATCTCATGGAAGTTAGGAGTCATTACAAGTTGATAGGTTACCCCTGCCTTCTTTAGGCCAAAGGGCATGACTTTCCAATGGTATGTACCCCATGGATAAGTAAAAGTTATTTTATTTTGATCTCCAGGGGTGATTCTAATTTTATTATATCCAGAGAAGTTGTCCATGATGGAGAGCATCTCATGTCCTACTGTGAGATCTATTATCATGTCAATGTTGGGAAGTGGAAAATCATCTTTTCGACATGCTTTGTTGAGATCTTGAAAGTTTGTACAACAACGGATGCCCCCACATTTCTTAGCAACTAGAACAATATTGGAGACCCATTCTGGATAATCAATATTGTGGATAAAGACGACATCTAACAATTTATGTAGCTCTTCTTTGATGAGTAAGGTGACTTGTGGGTGCATCTTATGGAGCTTCTGCTTAATAGGTTTTGCGTCAAGATGTACCACAAGATTGTGAAAAACCAAAGATGGATCCAATCCTAGAATGTTGGCGTAGGACGAAGAAAAAACACAAGATGTTTCTTGAAGCACTGTGGAGATGTTGGATTTTTCTTCTATACTGAGACTTTCTACTAGATGTGTGAGCTTAGGTGATTCTTGCATGCCAAGGTTAATTTCTTATGTGCCTTCAATCAAAATGTTGGAATGCTCTTGCCAGTGAGATGGTATAGGAGGAATATTGAGATCCTCATCTTCTAGTGCCTCAGAGAGGTTTTCACTAGGAGATACGTCTTTATTTTTCTCTTTTGTGTCTAAAAGTGCCTCAAAGAGGTTTTCACTAGGGGACAATTTTCTATTTTTTGATTCTTGCTATTTTGGACTAAGGATCTCTTTTTCCCCAAAATAGGCGTCAACGGGCAAGCATATGTCATATTGTGAGGTCTCGCAGAGTTCTAGGAATGTGGAGAGAGCCTCAACATTTGGGAATATGTTGAGAGGCGGAGGTCCTTGGTAATCCCAAGCAATGAGTTTAGGATGAACGAGGGGAAGGTCAATAACAAAGATAGGGTTGTGACAGAAGATGCATGAAAGATCAATGTCTTCGTATGAAGCTATGACAACACTCAGATTGATTTTTTTAAAACTAGAAGAGGAGTCCGCTACCTGTACCAAGGTTTTAGTAGGGCCATTGATTGTCACCATTAGTGGAGTATATCCTAAACTAAACTATTGAGCATAATTCTTGGGAGATGTACAATCAACCGGTAGAGGCTCTGTAACGCCTTGTTCATGCGCCAAGTCCTGTTCCATGGTAAGGCATTTTGGTACAAATTTGAAATGGTACAAGATATTTTTCTTTGAAGTATTCTAGATTGATAGGTGCTATGGTGGTTTCATCATGGTATAACCACTCACCTAGGGTTGTTTCTTTAGTTTCTTCTTCTCTAGAGACTTGCGCTGGTACAAGAATTTTGTCATTGATCTTGTGCTACTATTCTTTTTCCTTCTTAATAAGATGATGGCCATGTGAGTGGGGGGACAATGGTAACTATCCCACATGGAAGGCATTGTGAAGCTCATACTCACTGCACCCTTTGTCTACGATCTTGACCTTTTGAGGTGTATAGGTGGAAGATGAAGTGGAATCTTGTGTTTGTTCGATGGTGACTTGCAGCGTGAATGATGATGTGGATGGAGTGGATGAGGGATCTTTGACATGATCCCAATAGGTGCTCAGACAATGAAACTGTCAATCATAGACAACCTCTAAGGCCTTGCAATATTCAAAGGGTTGTTGATCGGCGGGAATGGTGACTTAACACCGTTATGAGGGAATTTGAGGCATTGATGGTAGATGGACGGAACGGCTTGCATAGCATGTAACCATGGACAGCCTAGGAGGAGATTATATGGAAGGTCAAGATCAATCACCTACCATAGAGTGGGCATGGTGAGTGGGCCTACCTTGATAGGGAGGCAAATAGTGCCTTCAAATTCTCTCTCTGTATTGTCATATGCCTTGATGAAGATAACCAAAGATTCCAAGTCAGTCGTTGAATACCCTAGGAGTTTTATGAATTTTAATGTACATATGTTCAAGGCAGATCCATTATCCAAGAGGACCCTCTTGACTCTATGGTTGGCAATTTGGACTTCAATATGAAGGGCTCTATAATGTGTGGGGTCAATAGGTGGCATGTTGGCATGACTAAAGGTAAGATGATAGGATGATGATAATTGAGCGACAAGGTTTTGGGATTGGGCAGGAGGTATGTCGATAGGAACATGAGACTCTTAGAGAGCCTTTTCAACTATTTCCTAGTGTATGGTAGATGTCCTAAGGAGTTCCTAGATGGAGATTTGAGCAGGGGTCTTTCCAAGATGGTCAAGGAAGTTGTATTGGGAAGTACTGGTAGTGGAGGATGGGGATGGTCCCTTCACAGTTATACACCCACAGTGGGTGGTAACAACACATTCAGAAGTGGTATTTCCGAGTTTGATGGTAATGACATGAGTAGAATCAAAATCAATTCTACCTACTATATTATTGTAGGGAGGTGGAACATTGTTGTAGTTGATGTTGTTGGCTTGGTTGTTAGGATTAGCATTTGAGGAAGATAGTTTGGATGCAGTTTGGTTATTGTTGTGGTGGGGAAGAGGGTCATGATAGACACCTAGGCCATCATTGGGTGATGTATTATCATGGTCTTCCATTTGGATTCTGCCACGTTCAATGAGGTCTTGGACATAGTTTTTCAATTTCATGCATTTGTTTCTGGCATGGCCCTTGATGTAGTGGTAGTCACAATATTCATTCTCTTTGTACCACATGGGCTTAGGTTTGTTTTCATAAAATGGTTTTGTTATGGGGAACTCAACCATGCTAGCGCGAACTATCTTTTGGAATACAACCTCGAGTGGCTCACCCAAGGGGGTATATTTGTGCTTTGGATTGTTAGGAGGATTTCTTTTTGGAGGAGTGGGCAGGACCGATACATTGTTAGAAACATTTTGGACTATGTTTGTCTCTTTTGGTTTAGGAGAGGTGATTTGGATGTACTTGGAATTGCTATCACCATCTCCTATGGTGTTCTTGTTTTTAACCCAAAATTTAGGTTTGTGTTAGAGGTTTTGTCATTGTCGTTCTTGTTGTAGATTTTGACTAGACCCTTTGTAATAAGGGATTTTTCGATAGTGACCCCTTTTTCTATAATTTCATCGAAGGTTGATGCACAATGTACTTGCAAATGGAAGACCATTTCTTGGTTGAGGTTTTGGATGAAAATATGGATGAGTTGTTTTTCGGGGGTTGTCCAAGGTAGCCTACTAGCAAGGGCTCTCCATCTTTGTAGATAAGTAGTGAAACTCTCACCCCTTTGTTGTTTGGTGTTGCAAAGGTTGATCATAGTGATCTCATGTTCTACATTGTATGATAAGTGGGTGATGAATTTCTCTGAAAGATCAGTGAAATTAGATATGGAGCCATAAGGTAAGTGCATGAACCATTCTAGGGTTTGTCATCCTAGGGTTCATGGAAAAAGATGAAGGAGGAATTGGTCATCATAGGCAACTTCTTGGCATGCTATAAAGAACTCCTAAATGTGGTCATGAGGGTCTCCTTTTCCTTTGTATATATCAAATTTTGGCATTTCAAAGTGTTTAGGAAAAGGTGTGATGGCAATGTTTCTATCGAATAGGTAGGGACATAAGTCTTCAAACTTATAGTATTTCTTTTGGGTCCCTAGTTGGAAGTTTTTAATGTGTTTTCCATATATTGCCATTCTTGATCGAAAGGTTTAGGAAGAGGTTGTTGTGGTGCTTGGTGGAGTGGAGGTTGTTGCATTGATGATTGTTGGTACTGAGGGTGGACGTATTGTTGTTGTTGGGAGTGGACATATTGTTGTTGTGCATGAGGTGGAAGACCTGTGGTTTGTGTGTAGATGTGAGAGCCATGTGTTTGTTGTTGTGGGATGACTTGTTGAGTTTGGGGTTGGACATATTGTTGATGTTGAACACATGGGGGTAGACCTATGGCTTGTGTGTAAACATGGGACCCACATGCTTGTTGTTGCGGGATGACTTGTTGAGTTTGGGGTTGTAGTTATTGTTGGATGTCATAAGGATGTTGCATTAATGACTCATGGTGGGGTTGATGCATGGAAGATTGATAAATGTGCATGGGATTAGCATAGTTTGTCAATGGGTTTTGTGGTTGGTTGAGTGGATTCGCAATGGGTATTTGAGTCATGGGTGGTGCCACCATTTGTGTGATGATTGATCTTGGTGGAATGTTTAGTGGAGGAAGAGGTTGTGGTACAATCATGGTGGATTCTTGTTGATTGTTTGGTGGAGGTGGTATGGTGGTGATGGTGACATTAAAAGGTACCCCAGAAATAGGCACATCAGAGAGTAGCATGTCATAAGGTAACCTGACAAGAGGGTTGGATGTTTGTGGTTGTGAAACATTTCTAGCCCTTGTGTTTTTTCCTAAGGTGTGAACGATGGTAGTATTGGTGGCATAGCTAGCCCAATGATTATTGTAGATGGGTTTGTTGGCAAGAGACACTATATGGATTCATGGTTGTTGTCATTGATGGCAACAAAGGTCATCCCACATATCCGCAAGTCATGATATATCTCTACCGGAAGTCAGATTGAAGATTGTTGTGGTCCGGTGAACAAGAACAGAGCATGTGGCAAGGTCCGACAGATTGGTCCGGATCTCTCAGAGGAAGTGTCTTGGCACAGTGCGGATCTGGGGAAGTCAAGAGGACTATCTTGAGTAGTATATTCCAAGGATTTAGCCTCCGGAGATGGACAAAGAAAAAGATATGAATAGTTGAGTACCGGATTCCTGAGAGACAGTGAAAACAGAGGAAGAACTGACTGATAGAGTATCAGACTACTTTCCGGATGTGTTACAGATGATGATAAAGGTTGTGGAGGCATGAATCATGTTTGGCCGACATAATTGATGATATCTACAAGTATATGCTTGATCTGCATTGCTTGGTGAGCAAGGATTCAGCCGACAGAACTAAGTTTGTAAGAAAATAGACTGTTCCGGATGCCGACTAGAAAGGTGATGAAATTACTTGTGCGGATATATATAGAGGATGGATTTAGTTGTAAAGAGTGTGAAGTGTGTGAAAGAATATGCGAACAAGTCCAGAGTAGAGCAGAAGTAGCAAGAAAGATCCGGTATGTGAAAGGATAGCAGACTAAAGAACAGAGGAAAGATGAAGTGCAGCAGATCAGTATAGTGAACTTAACCGGAACTGAACTCCAGCATATGCAGATGCTTCCAATCAGTTCAAGACTGTGATTCTTATCACTTTGTAAGACAGTGTGTCTTCTTGTAGGCAGTGAGCCTCTTGTGAGCAGTGTGCTCGGGCAGTGAGCCCTAATTGGCAAGTGCCATTTTTGTAATTTCCTATTCTTCTAACAGAGAATAATTCTTGGGTTAATCACCCCGTGGTTTTCTCCCTTAACAGGGTTTCCACGTCAAAAATACTGTGTCATGTGTTTCTTATTTCATGGTTAATGTTTTGTGTTTGATTTTATGCTGCTTCAATTAAAAGGAAAGTTCAATAAGGGAAATAATTAGGATAACTGATTCACCCCCCCCCCCTCTCAGTTATCAACAATTGGTATCAGAGCTAAGTTCCTCCTAATAGAGCCTAACAGCTTGAGGAAGATCTGGGATTTCAAATGGATGCATATGGTTTAAGGGAGCAACTCAAGACTGCCCTTGAGGATCTTGAACAGTCAAATTCTGAAGTCAGTGAATTAAAGGAAAGACTCAAACAGGCTGATGAATTCATGAGAGAATTAAAAGACAAATTAAGTCTCTCTATGAAAAAGAGAAAGGAGCTGCTTCAACAGTTGGCAAGACAAAGTGAAGAAAGCAATACAAGTGAGGAATTGACTGAGCAAACCAAGTTATGTGAAAAGTTATCAAAAGAAGTCATTATGTTAAGACATGAAATGGAATCAGGAACTATAAAGTTTACTCAAGAGATTGAAGAAAAAAGAAAGGCTGAAGACAATCTAAGACAATCTCTTAAAGAAAAATCAGAAGAATGCCACCAGATGGACAGGATTATCAGACACCTTGAATCTGATCTTGAAGATTCCAAAGATAATGAAGGAAAACTTGAGGATCAAATTGCCTCTCTCAAAAGAGACCTTCAAACAGCAAATGAATATAAAGAGAAATTCAAGATAAGTTCTGCTCAACTTGAAGTTCTTCTTGGAAGTCAAAAGAGGATAGATGACAAGTATGGCTTGGGATATGAGAAAGGAGAAAGCTCCGGATCCGGTCAGAAGAATCTTGGATCAGAAAATCCAAGGAGCAGGCCTAGAAGACCTCCGGTAAGACAGCCAAATGCTCAAAGATATCCATCCTTCAATGGATACTGCCACAGCTGCAACCACTTTGGTCACAAAGCTAATCAGTGCAGAATGAGAATGAATCAGATTAATTCATCCTTCTCCGGACAGTGCTTCAACTGCAAAAGGTATGGACACAAATCCCATGAATGCAGAATTATGCAAGTAAACAAATCATTCAAAGGTAGATGCTTTACATGCAATAGAATAGGTCATATGGCTAATCAATGCAGATCAAGGGGATATCAGTTAAATATGCAAAGAAATGTTATTTGCCAAATCTGCAATAGGTCCGGTCATAATGCTAAAGTCTGCAGAAACAAGAATCAGGACAAAAGAGGTCCGGTGTATAATCAGAATCAAGACAAGGGTAAACAAAAGATGAATGCGGATGAAGTTAGGAATCAGATGAGCAAGATTTGGGTGAAGAAAAGCTCAGAGAATGTAGAGGTTGGATCCGCACCAGATTCTGGTGCTGATATTTCTTCCGGAAATTAAAAAGTGAGCTCAGGCTCAGGGGGAGACTCAAAGAAGATTCTGTTCCCCCAGCCAAACAAGTTGTGCCGGATGTGGCACAAGATGCGGATTAAAGGGTTTGTAGATATAAGTCCTGAGATGCTTCAGTCAAGTTTTCAGAGGTCCGCATGGAGTTATGAAGAAGCTGTGTTCGATTAAGTTAGACCTGTTCAGGGAGGTGCTCCGGTATGATAAAGGATTACAAAAAGGTCCGGAGAGATCCGGAAGTGCACGATCTTGTCTTGCGGATTGGACAGAGTGATTGGGATATTCTTGTAATATGTTACCTAGATTTATTCATGATTTAAAGATCCGGATGATATTCAGTGATCAGGACTGATCCGGGATACTCCAAGCTGTCCAGACATGGTAAACCGGAATAATGCAGGTGAAGCATTTATTGCAGACAGATATTAGGGTTTGCGGAGCAATATAAAGATTTCTCAAAAGTTATCTGCTCATTCTACACTTGAGAAGAAGCGAATAGTGGAGCTCTGCAACAAGGTTCATCAAGCACACCAAGGATCTCCTGCCAAAGCTATTGAATAAAGAAATCAATCCAAACACTCCGTGCAAACCGAAGGCGCATAAGGTATTCTTCGTTTTTCATTGCCTCACTGCAAATCTTTGAAGAATGGCTACTCCAAACATAGTTAAGATCTCTGATAGACCTCGCCCCTCATTCAAGAAACATCCCTACAAATCATTGGAGGTAGATCCACTAGGAGCCTTCTCTAGTGTTCCCCACGGAGTCTTACATACTGAAGATATTAGGGTTTACATACACGCAAACATTGAGGAATTTGGGGAATTCAAATTAAGAGACCTCTATCACAAGCAACTGATAGACAATGCTTTTGAGCTCAAACCAGAGTATAAGGGTATCCAGAAGAAACAATTTGAGCAATTCATTCATTTCCCTAGCTTTGAAGAAGATGAATGGGTCCGGTATGTACTGAGCAGGATGCATGACAACTTCCTTTGGCTAGATAGACCCTGTAAGATCACAAAAGAAGCAATTAGAGCAGTAACTGGTCTATACTCTTCCGGGGGGGTACCTATCCTCAAATCTGTCAAGAACAACGTTGTAACTGAGGCCACCGGATCA